>CM042691.1:280190977-281552335 GCA_023614405.1 Avena insularis | reverse complement strand
CCACCCAGTTACGGTGTGGTGTTTGATGTCATCAAAGCATCCTTCCGGTGACGGTGATTAACATGATCTCATTGTCGAAGGAATTTGATTACTATGTATCAGAAAGCTTATAGCAAAAAAACTATTGAAATGACTTGATCTTTATGCTACGCTTATCTATAGGAGTATGCCCATCATACCATTCTCCTAATGATATGATCTTGTTGTTAATAACATCTCAATGTTCATGATCGAGAAACCACGATCATTTATTAACCAACAAGCTAGTATTATAAAGAGGCTTTACCAGGGACTTTAATTTAGTTTACAAATCACACAAGTATTAATGTTTCCAGTTAATACTATTGTAGCATGAATGTAAACATTTATCATAAACACAAAGATATAATAATAACCACTTTTATTATTGCCTCTAGGGCATATCTCCAACAGTCTCCCACTTGCCCTAGAGTCAACTAATCTAGATTACATGATAATATACCGAACACCCATGGCGGTTTGGTGCTAGTCATGTTTTGCCCTCGGGAGAGGTTTAGTCAACGGATCCGCCACATTCAGATCTGTGTGTACTTTGCAAATCTTTATGTCACCATCTTGGACATGCCCTCGAATAGCGTGAAAACGTAGCTTGATATGCTTCAGCTTCTTGTGTGACCTTGGTTCTTGCGCATTGGCTATGGCGCCCATGTTATCACAATAGATAGACATTGGGTCCAGTGCACTTGGAACCACACCGAGCTTGTAATGAACTCCTTCATCCATATCGCCTCTTGTGAAGCCTCCGAAGCAGCTATGTATTCCGATTTAGTTGAAGATCTCACCACAACACTTTGCTTTGCACTCCTCCAGCTAACTGCTGCACCATTCAAAGTAAATACGTATCCAGATTGAGATTTAGAATCATCCGAATCGATGTTCCAACTAGCATCGGTGTAACCATTAACAACGAGTTGTTCATCACCTTCATAAGAAAGAACCATATCCTCAGTTCTTCTCAAGTACTTAAGGATGTTTTTGACCGCTGTCCAATGATCCATTCCTGGATCACTTTGATATCTGCTAGTTAAACTAACAGCATATGCAATGTCGGGTCTATTACATAGAATGGCATACATAAGAGATCCTATGGCTGAGGCGTACGGAGTCTTACTCATCCTTTCTCTATCTTCTGCCGTTGTAGGACTTTGAGTTTTACTCAAGGTCGTATTGGGCAACATGGGCAAGAACCCTTTCTTGCTATCTTCCATTCTAAACGTCTTTAGAACTTTGTCCAAATATGTACTCTGTGACAATGATATTAGGCGTCTCGATCTATCTCTATAAATCTTAATGCCTAGTATGTAAGCTGCTTCACCAAGATCTTTCATTGAAAAACTATTATTCAAATAATCCTTGACACTTTTAAGAAGGTCTACATCATTCCCAATCAACAATATGTCATCTACATATAGTAGTAAGAATACTACAGAGCTCCCACTCACTTTTTTGTAAATACAAGATTCTCCATAAGTTTGTATAAATCTAAAGCTTTTGATCACCTTATCAAAACGTTGATTCCAACTCCGGGATGCTTGCTTCAATCCATTAATGGACCGTTGAAGTTTGCATACTTTGTTAGCATCTTTAGGATCGACAAAATCTTTGGGTTGTACCATATACAACTCTTCATCAATGTCTCCATTGAGGAACGTCGTTTTGACATCCATCTACCATATCTCATAATCATAAAATGCAGCGATTGCTAACATAATCCTCACAGACTTTAGCATCGCTACCAGTGAGAAAGTCTCATCGTAGTCAACTCCTTGAATTTGTCGAAACCCTTTTGCGACAAGTCGAGCTTTATAGACAGTAACATTACCATCAGCATCTGTTTTCTTCTTGAAAATCCATTTGTTCTCGACAGCCTTCCGGCCATCCGGTAAGTCCACCAGAGTCCACCAAAGTCCATACTTGGTTTTCGTACATGGATCCAATCTCGGATTTCATGGCTTCTTGCCATTTATTGGAATCTGGACTCATCATCGCTTCCTCATATGTCGCAGGGTCATCGGTGTTATCCACCAACATGACATTCATAACGGGATCATACCAATCAGGAGTGGTACGAGTTCTCGTTGACCTGCGAGGTTCTGTAGTAACTTCAACGAAAGTTTCATGATCAACATCATTAGCTTCCTCTCTTATTGGTGTAGGCGCCAAAGGAACTACTTCCGGTGCTGCGCTACTCGCAAGTTCGAGAGAAGGTTCAACAACCTCGTCGAGTTCTTCTTTCCTCCCAGTCACTTCTTTCGAGAGAAACTCCTTTTCTAGTAAGGATTCATTCTTGGCAATGAATATTTTGCCCTCGGATCTATGATAGAAGGTATACCCAATAGTGTCCTTCGGGTATCCTATGAAGACGCATTTTTCCGCTTTGGGTTCAAGCTTGTCGGGCTGTAACTTCTTTACATAAGCTTCGCAACCCTAAACTTTAAGGAACGACAATTTAGGTTTCTTCCCAAACCATAATTCATACGGTGTCGTTTCAACGGATTTAGATGGTGCCCTATTTAAAGTGAATGCGGTTGTTTCTAATGCATAACCCCAAAATGATAGCGGTAAATCTGTAAGTGACATCATAGAACGAACCATATCTAAGAGAGTTCGATTACGACGTTCGGACACACCATTACGTTGTGGTGTTGCCGGCGGTGTCAATTATGAAAGTATTCTGCATTTCTTCAAATACTCGCCAAACTCATAACTTAGATATTCCCCTCCACGATCACATCGTAGAAATTTAATCTTCTTGTTACGTTGATTCTCTACCTCACTTTAAAATTCCTTAAACTTCTCGAAAGTTTTGGACTTATGTTTCATGAAATAGATATACCCATATCTACTCAAGTCATCTGTGAAGGTAAGAACATAGCGATAACCACCGCGCGATGCTACACTCATTGGACCACACACATCGGTATGTATGATTTCCAATAAGTCCGTAGCTCGCTCCATCATACCAGAAAATGGAGTCTTAGTCATTTTACCCATCAAACATGCTTCGCATCTTTCAAGTGATTCGAAATCAAGTGATTCAAGAAGTCCATCGGAATGGACTTTCTTCATACGCTTCACTCCAATATGACCAAGACGACAGTGCCACATATAGGTCGAGTTATCACTTAATTTCAAACGTTTAGCTTCAATGTTATTAATGTGTGTATTACTACAATCGAGATTCAATAAGAATAGACCATCTATCAAAGGTGCATGTGCATAAAACATATTACTCATATAAATCGAACAACCATTATTCTCGGACTTAAACAAGTAACCGTCTCGCAATAAACATGATCTGGATATAATGTTCATGCTCAACGCAAGCACCAAATAACAATTATTTAAGTATAAAACTAATCCCGATGGTAGATGAAGAGGTAGCGTGCCGACCGTGATCACATCAATCTTTGATCCATTTCCAACGCGCATCGTTACGTTGTTCTTCGCTAGCTTCCGTTTATTCTGCAACACCTGTTTCGAGTTACAAATATGAGTAACCGAACCAGTATCAAACACCCAGGCACTAGTACGAGTACTAGTGAGATACACATCAATAACATGTATATCAGATATAGCTTTCTTCTTGATGTTGCCGTTCTTCAAATCCGCCAAGTACTTAGGGCAATTCCGCTTCCAGTGACCCTCTCCCTTGAGTAAAAGCACTCAGTATCAGGCTTAGGCCTAGTCTTGGTCTTCTTCGCCGGCGCGGTAACTTTTTTACCGCCCTTCTTGAAGTTTCCCTTTTTCTTAGACTTGCCTTGCTTCTTGAATTTGGTGGTCTTATTGACCAACAACACTTGGTGCTCTTTCTTGATCTTCACTTCCGTAGACTTTAACATGGATAAGAGTTCGGGCAATGACTTGTCTATGTCTTGCATATTGTAGTTCATCACAAAGTTCTTGTAACTTGGTGGTAGTGATTGGAGAATCCCCAAAGCATTAGGAATCACTATACCTAAGCTTTGAAGCTTTCTTGCGTGCCCAGACATCTTAAGCATGTGCTCACTGACGGAGCTGCCCTCTTCCATCTTGCAGTTAATTTTTTTCAGAAGGCTCATAACTCTCAACTGCCGCGGGAGCCTCAAATATGCTCTTATGTTCACTTCATTACATGTGCTCTTATGTTCACTTCATTACATCATATAAAACACAAAAAATATCCCAGTGATGTATAATCATCCAAAGCAAAGAATGTTCTAAAAAATCCGATAAACTAAAATTGTACGAATTTTATTTATAAAATCCATGACTTGTGATATGTTTTGTTTCAATTAAAGATGATTACTGAATGCAATGCGCTAAGTGTAGCCTAATTTTTAGACACGATATGATAATCTGCCAATAGGATTTACTTCAGCGGTGTTTCAAGATCGACCAATTTTGGTATGTCACCTGACGGTCGTGATGATCTATTGCTTGTGATCTTGTGTGCATTCGGAATAGCTGTTCTAGTACTCGAATAAGAACAGGATCCACACCGTTGATAGTCACATGCTTGCATTTTTGTGAAAAGTTCTAGCGTGTTCATATGTAGTGCTCTTATGACGATTATCGTATACTCAACCATGCACATGTACATAGATAAACATACTCAACCATGCCCATGTATACATAAATATTCTCAACCACGTATACATATTGATCATTGTATTTTGGCACATCGGAGTTTTTTTTGTGGGTGTCAGCTTAAATGTTCTTTGGATCTACCAAATATGGTTTATTTCGATTATTAAATAAAACCAAAGCTTATACAAAAAAATCTTAGATATAATTGCCATTTCACGTCCAACTATAGTTGTCTTTGACGTTGACACGAACATCTTTAATTAACATATGTAGTATGTGGCATGGACTCCACACTGAAAATTACGTGGAGTAAAATTTACAGACTCCAAGCAGCTCACGATTCTAGCTTTTTAGCAAGGGCACTTATTCTTTGGAAGTCTGAGATATCCTAACTGACCGGTCTATTTTTTTCTTTGATTGTGAAAATCGTGTATGAGATGGTCTCTTTCCTTTTGCTCAGGTGGTGTATTATTTGGAACGCGTGAACATGAGTTCTATGCATGCATGAAAGGGTCCGTTTATTTCTTTTTGACGGGGGAGAGGGTCTGTTTTCTTGTTTTGCTCACATGATGTAACGTCCATGTAGTCGTGACATTTGGAGCAGTTGTACGAACCTAATAATTAAATCATGACCTTAAGTAATAGATCTAACGGTTCATATTATTTGGGGTGATGTGGATTAACCCGGTGCCTCGAAAAACACACTTATATTGTCTTTAGTATGTATAATAGATAATAGATAGATATTGCAAATCATTTTCACATTTTTTAAAATATTGAGAATATTTGTGCAATAGTGTTTTTTATTGGTACGAGGCTAGAGATTGTCACAAATCTTGTAACATCCAGTCATCCAGATCTACCCTAGCTACCAAGTACGACAGGCTCGACGATTTTGCCCTGGATCCAGTACTACCATGCATGTACTCTACTCCGGCCCCTACCAATTTTTGCAAAAATGTCAACAACCGGCCCCTACCATGCATGTACTCTACTCCGGCCCCTACCATGAATGTACATGTAGTAATCTGGCGCGTAGGCAATTAACGACCTTAATCCAGTACTAGTACGTTCTTCTACTGCTCCAGTAACAGTAGTAGTCAGTACTCGATCTACTGCAGGTGGGGGGTCGTCGATCGACTGTGTATGCACGGGCCTAAAATTCCATGTATAAATCGAGTGAGCTCCTTCAATTAATTGCACGGTCACATATTATCCGGAGAATGTTTCGATCGGGGGCGCAAACCCCATTATCTGGGTTAATTTTTCCTTGAAAGGACATACCACGTACTCTATTTTTTTTATTGAGGGGTCATACGTACTAGTCTACCGAGAGCAACACGGTTAAGAGCAATCTCTAGTAGTTCATGTACTGAAAACTGAAAACACGAGTATAGGCTACGGTAAATCGGTTTTGCAGGTCGTGAAAGGGCTGGCACGGATCAGTCCCCGCAAATGAAAACTGTAAATGTTTTCTAATTTTTATTTGTGGGACCGATCCGCGACAACCCCTTCGAACCCGTAAGCACAAGGTTTTTGACAAATTTCATATGCAAATTGATAAAACACAAATGTAAACACATACAACAACTGAGTGAATATAATCAAATAATAGTTTTGAGCATACAATAAAATCATCCAAATTATTACAACGAAGGTTGGGCCTTACAACTGAGGCGGAGAAGACCCTGACGCTGAGGATGCCAAGGATCTGGACCGACGAGTGATACGGAGCTGTCTCAAGAACGGGGCCAAGCGAGCTGCAAACGGCGACGACTTCGGTCACGAGGGTAGGCAAGGCAAGCAGCGGCTGCGGTCGCAGAGGAAGATGTGGCTCGCAGAGCAAAATAGTCTCGGAACCAATCTCACCAACCGGTTGGGAACCACGGTTTAAACCTGTTTGGAACTGAACCCGTTGGAACCAAACCCAACCACACCCAGACCGTATTTACGCAAAATTGAACTAAACCAAACTGTTCTCTGCCTATGTCCATTAGCACCCAAACTAAATAAGCTCAGATGCAGAAACCGAACCAACCCACCCGGTTAAAGGAAAACCATCCCCAGGTTTAGGTACTACCAGTATGATGTTGGGTGGCTCTCTCTGATGGTAGGGATTATCGGCTGAAACCTTCCTTCAGATTCAGTGGAACGGAGTAAAATTCAGGTCTGTGTAGGATTAGATCTCCGTCGCGCATGCAGCCGAAACACTACGTCACGTTCAAAACAAGCACAGACTACCGTCAGGTGTTCAACGGTACAGGTATCTAGGTAACGACCCTGTTTCTAACATTGACGTAGGAGAGCCAGCCGAAGTAACAGGCATTCTACTGTGCCTCTCCTTTATCTCTGCACTGCGAGTACTGGGCAGTGCGCACACCGCTCGAGTAGCTAGCGACACGGCGCGACGGCAGACGTCCACCACCACCATGTTGTTGTCACACCATCACGTCGCCGTCCACCGGGAGGGCAGGGCAGGACAGGGCAGGCACAATGATTCTTTCTAATTCCTCCCTTGACATTTGAATCCGTTTGTCATCATCATAGCCGCAATGGGCCATTGGGCGCCATGGCCAGCAGGGTGCACTGCATTGCCTCCCTAGAGAGAGAGAGAGAGTGAGAGAGAGAGAGATAAAATGAGGCCGGGACGATGTGCGAAAAGCCCAATTAGCTTTCAGTTCGATCGCCGTCACTCCTGATGGCCAGTGTTTGTATAGTCGCAGTGAACGGGAAGATGACAGCGTGTAAACTATCTAAGAGAGAGGATCACTGTTCTGAAAGGTGACCGCTTAATATCTATGTTTAAGGTTCAGACATATCTTGAACTGGACCACGTATCTTGAAAGCGATCTCGATCTGTTTCTCCTATAGAACTGTCACGGCAACGCCTGTTGCATGCCGTCAGCTCGATCTCAAAGGGCAAATAGCACTATACATCTCCCAGCTTCCTATACTTCTCCAATAGTAAACTGACAACCCTACTCCCCACTACAATTAGAAAAAGAAAACGGACGATCGGTGTTGCTTTGGAGATAGATCGTAGATGGGGAGTTTTGATCGTGAGAGGAGGCCGGAGGCAGCAGTTGGGGGAGTGCACCTCTCAAATCATGGCGTCCAACCTTGGCTCCATTGCCAGTGCTCCTTATCGCTATCATCTGGAATTAGCTCGCTACCCCCTCCATCATACGTGCGTTAGTGGAATTTATCAGTGGATGGAAATGGATATGTCTGGTGTGCTGTCTGTCTGATAACAAGAGACGAATCCATTCCATGTTTGTTTGGGGAAAACCTATGTACGAGACGGGCGCGGTGCGTTTCATTTGTGGATTGCCTAATCCTAAGGGCATTTTCACCGTGCCGACCTATCCGGTCGTCACAAATAGTCTGTTTTTGTCCATTTGGCTCGGGCCGCGGTCGTTTTGGGGTCGGAGTCTGTCCTGTCTGACCGATCGTGTCCAACGGCCCAACTCATCTGTCCGTCTCTCTCCCGCTATCATCGCTTGACACCCTTAGATGGCACGTTAATGGCGACACGACGTCAGCTATTAATGCCGGCGGCTTCCTGTGTAGCCGGCGTTTCCTGCCATCGTTTCCCGCGCGCACCTCGCTTGTCGCTATCATCTGGAATTAGCTCGTTGTTTGTTAGTGGAATTTAGCAGTGGATGGAAATGGATATGTCTGGTGTGCTGTCTGCCTGATAACAAGAGACGAATCCATTAGGGAAAACCTGTACGAGCAGATTGGATAGGCGCTGTGCGTTTGATTGGAACTAGTTATAAGTTGTCAGAATTAATTCCCACCGTGATCGATAAGATACATGTTCATCGGTTGTTTGTTGCATGTATGCACGTTCGGATTAAGCTTAATAGTGGGGGATTTTGGACTGCATAGAAAGGATCGAAATCATCCAATATGCCAAATGACGATTTTCTTCGCAGTGAAAATTCTATACAATAAACTGGCACCACAGGGATACAAATATTGTAATGCACATGACGTGTTATTACCACTAAAACGGTGCACGGCACTGTTGTGCATAGTTTAGCTCGTGCTTCTGTGTTTCGTGTTTTCAGACGAGAGCATATATGTTGGATTTCCTTTAACAAAAAGAAGAGGCCGAAAGATCCACGTATCACACCCCGTCACCCCGTGCGTCGTCTGAAGACTGCGATAGGACGGAGCCGGCGGCGAAGGCATGGCCGCGCGGCCGCGCCCACACCGTGGCGTGGACGTGACGAGGCATACGCATACCGGCACCGGCACGGCGCCCAACAAAAGTGCAACGACTGATTCTGCTGTCTGCGACTGCAACGGCAAAGCAAAGGGACCCCCAGCTGCTGAAGTGCTGATCAAAGTGTGTCCGCTGTAGATGCGGATTGGACTCATACGTACGTACAGTACCTGGAATTTTTCAGGAATGAACGCAAGGCTGCGGCGGGAGGAGATCCCGATAAAGCCCGCCGTGAGCCCGAAAGAGACGGATCCCTTGTCGCGCGCAGTCTCGTCTCGTCTCGCACTGCCAATTTTCATTGGCCCTGTGGCTGGTTAGTGTTCTCTGCATGAAGCCATGCGTACGTCCGTAGCGAAGCTCATGATGGAGTCAGTCTCTCGTCCCCGCCTTGCTGGCTGCTGGGAAAACTTTTGGCTTCATATTGCTCTTCTACCTTTTGCATGTGTTACGTTGTGCATGCTCTGCAAGGCTGGGTTGCACACCCGGATTGCAAATCTGCCTTTTTGCATGTGTGGTGCATGCTCTGCAAAGCTGCACCCGCATGTCAAATCCGCCTCGCGGTAAAAATGTAGCACCTGCGCTGTAAAGATGACGAGCGTCACTCAAGCCGAAAGTAGCCACCAATGGTCGGATCATAGGCTCCTTCCGTACTGATCGGTCGACGTCTTCGTTTTTAAGCGGAAGCAAAGGAAAGGATCAAGATGGTTACCACACCTCGAAACAGTCTTTACGTCCAGCTTAATAAATAAAGCAATGACCATCGAAAGAACAACAATGTCACCGAAGCTCAGGCGTCAAAAGGAAAAAAAAATAAGAGGAGTCCACTGTGGCCACATCACATCAAGCACAAAAAAGGAAGAAAAGCAGCCGAACGCAGGAGAACAGAGGGGGATCCCTACGAAACCCTGGACGAACTAGCAGGGACCGCGAAGCGTTGCGCTGACGCCCGGAGAGCCTGCAAGATACCGTCCACCCGCTCCCGGTCACGCTGTCTGGAGAGGGGGTACCACTGCTGGAGGTGGACAAGCAAAGAAAAAACAGAGTGAGAAGCCCGACAGGGTTACATCCGCTCAATCACCATCTTATTCCTAATCTTCCAAAGGGTCCAAGTGATGGCCGCAAACACCAACCAAAAGAGGTGGCGCTTACCCCTGGTGCGGTTTGCCCCAGTCTCTAGAAACTCGCCGAGGTCTTGGGCCTGCCAGGTAGGCCCCAGAGCTTCTCGGGTGAAGTTCCACAAAAACTGAGCGGCAGGACAAGTGAACATTATGTGGGTACATGATTTTGGGGTCCCACATAACGGACACAGCCCATCGCCGGGATCGCTGTGCTTCGAGACCTCAACCCCCAAGGGGAGGCAGTCCCGAAGCAGTTGCCAAAGGAAGATACGCACACTCAGGGGAAGGGAGGACTTCCACATGTGCGACGTCCAAGGCAACTCCGGACCCTGGAAGAGGGTCCTATAGGACGAACTAACAGAGAAAGCTCCCGAGGGAGACTGGATCCAATACACCTTATCCATCTCCTCTGAGAGGGATAGGGGCAAGGAACCCCACAGCCTCACAAAGTCATCCGCCTCTGCGGCGTTAAAGGACCTCCAGAATGGGATGTTCCATTGGACCTCCTGAACCGCATCGGCAACTAACATTGTGGGGGCTGCGCAGATAGCGAACAGCGCCGGGAACTCCTGATTTAGGGTATCCCTTGTATCCAGGGATCCAGGCAAAAAAAGGACTCCCTGACCATCCCCTACCACAAAGTGGGAGCCCCGGCGGATGAAGTGCTTAATGTCTTGGATGGCCTGCCAAAACGGGGATCCCACCAGACGGTCGCATGCCATTAGGGGGCGACCCCGGAGGTACTTGGCCTTGACTAGTTGGAGCCACAGACCACCCTCATCTTGTAGAATCCGCCAAACCCACTTGAGCAACAGGGCGACGTTGAAACGTCGCGAGTCAAGGACCCCTAGACCCCCAAGGATTTTAGGGGTACAAATATCTGCCCATTTCACCATATGATACTTCTGGTGCCCATCTCCGGTGACCCAAAAGAACCTAGACAACTCTTTCGCAAAGTCTGCATGGACTCCTTCAGGAAGCAAGTATAGGCCCATCTGATACGTGGTGAGGCTGGACATGCAGGAGTTAATCAGAACCGTCTTGGACCCCTTGGTCGTTAGGCGCGCACGCCACGGTTCAGCTTTCGACCGAACCTTCGTGACCATGGGGGCCAGATCCCTGATCAGCACCCGAGAGTCCCGCATGGGCATGCCCAGGTAGGTGATGGGGAAGTCCGCCAACCGGCAGTTAAGACGGTCAGCGATCAACTGCCTCTCCTCCTCGGGGAAACCCAGGACCATAACCTCGCTCTTGTCGAAGTTGATCTTGAGCCCAGACATGGGCTCAAAGCACAGAAGCAGGAACTTGAGATTAATAATGTCCAGTTCCGACCCCTGGACCATGATCATGGTATCATCCGCATACTGGAGGTGGGTGATGCCACCTTCGGGGATTAGATGCCCTACCACCCCCGAGAGGTGGCCAGCGATCTTGGCCTTGTCCAAGATCTCTGCAAGGGCATCCACTGCGGAGTTGAAAAGCAAGGGCGACAGCGGGTCCCCTTGCCTAAGTACGCAGGAGGGTCTAAAATAAGGACCCACTTCCCCATTGATATTGATCGCCGTGCTCCCACTCATAACGAATTGCATGATCCACGAGATCCCCCTATCCTCAAATCCTCTACGCTCGAGGACTTGTCTCAAGAATGCGCAATCCAGCTTATCGTATGCCTTCTGAAAGTCTAGTTTGAGGAACACCCCTTTATGATGGAGTACCTTCACCTCATGAATGATCTCATGGAGTGCAAGTATTCCATCATGAATCAAGCGGCCCTTGAGGAAGGCAAACTGGAGCGGGTGGGTCAAGCGTTCCATGATAGGGGCAAGACGGAGGGCGCAGACCTTGGAGAAAATCCTCTAGATGACGTTGGTCGAAATTGACGAATATCCGTGGCCCCCACTATCTTGGGGATCAGGATAATCACGCCAAAGTTCAGCCGCGACATGACAAGTGTCCCGGTGTAGAACTCCCGAAACATGCGCATAATCACAGGGCTCAGCTGATCCCAAAAGGACTGGAAGAATACCACCGGGAGCCCGTCCGGCCCCGGCGCCGAGTTGGCCTTCATTGCTTTGATTGCCGCGGTGACCTCAGACTGGAGAAAAGGGAGGGTCAGCTCTAGATCCTCCTCCGTGGTCACCCTGGCATTCTCAGGCCAGAAGTCCGCCCCAACGCCAGTCCCGAGCTCGGGGCCGCCAGAGAGTTCCCGGTAGAACGTATAAATATGGGTCGAGATCTCTCTTTGGTCTTCAAGAAAAGAGTCTTCAGCCCAGAGGCACGGGATCGAACACTTCCTATGCCTACCATTCGCAATGGCATGGAAATAGGCCGTGTTGGATTCCCCCTGGATAGTTCAGTTCTGGCGGCTCCGCTGCCTCCAGAAAGCCTCTTTCCCCTTATAGAACTCCATCATGAAGGTCTCAAGAGAGTACCTATGGGACCAGGCATCCGCCAAAAAGCCTACTCGGCCAGCCTCCAGGTCAAGGGCCTGGATCTCCTGAAGAATGGCATCCTTCTGGCCGCGAATTGCGGCACCCAGGTTCGCCCCCAGCCCCGTATCAATTGGCGTGACATCAAGGCACAATGGTGCCAGACATCAACCGCATAGAAGGCGTGGGGTGGCGAAGCGACAGCCTCCACCCACCTAGTCCGAACCGCCTCCATGAAACCCCGCTGGTGGAGCCATAGGTTTTCAAAATGTAAGCGAAATGACCATGTATACATCTCTTGCTGTACAAGATACACTTAAATTGTGTGAATGGATGTATACTCTGTAGGGAGAGATTGGACACACGAGTGTGAACCTGAAAGATAAAATTCAGGTGACTCGGATCAGTAGCCAGGAGAGAGCGCGAGTTTGACCGGTCAATCTTTGCATGTTTTGGAAACTTATGCTGGGACACCGACGAGCCTGCCTGATGAATTACCGGCACGGCTAGCTAGCAAAACCGGAGTGGCGGCACTGTTTCAGGTACCACCGGCCAACAGTAATAATATGACGGCAAAGCAGCGTTCAGTTCTGGTCGCCCTAGCCGGCCCGTCGGCTATCACGAATTCTCTGGGTTGCGCGGTCCCTGCAGCTAGGAAAGTGAGTCGTATTCTCAAACAGTCTCACGAGTCATGACGCGGCCCGCGCATGAGATTCGGCCCAGCCTTCTTTCGTATCTTCCAATGGAAATAAGCCCACGTTCTTAACTTCAGGCAAAAGGCCCTGTATACGTACCACTCGCTGTGCGAATGTTCGATCCGGAAAATCAGTTAAACGAGATAAACAGCTGGATCAGTACGTTTTTCGGTTCCTGGAGCTTTAAGCCACCAATTGGATTCAGCTAAATCGACGAAGAAGTAGCAAGGTTCACGATGTGGATGACCAATATGCTCTTGCTCCAGTACAGTCGTCTTCCCCAAACTCGATCTAAGCGGCCTTTTTCTTGCCCGAACCGTTTTTCTTCCCCAAATTCCCCAAGCGCCCGCGGAAAGGTGCCTTGCTGTTTGGTGATGTTTCTGATTCATGATGGGGTGGATAAAAGACACACGAAAACTCATGTTGCTGTTTCGTGATCATTTTTATCTGCAGGCGCGCTGCACTGGAAGGTTGTGTCAGTCTACATCAACCGAATGGTTCTCGAATTGCTCTGAACTTTTTGATAGAAATTCTGAACTCTTTTTGCTCAGGTGTATCATGGCATGTTTGCAGGTTGCTCTGAAAATGAAGAGCCGGCATGTCGCTGGGACAATCAGCAAGAAGAAGAAAAAAAAGTAAAAAAGGTTGACTCTCGGGAAATGATCCCTCGTAGGTTATACGTTGTTAGGTAGATAAGACATCTCCAGCAGCAAATTATACGCGCTCGAATAAAACCATATTTAATTTAGTCCTTATCGGGACTTGAATCCGGGTGGGCTGGCTGCGCACTCGCTAGCCTTGACATTAAGCCGGCTCTTAGTTCTCAAAAGAAGAAAAAGTAAGAGGGGCAGGCAATCATGGCAATGTAAAACATCGTCTCATTATTATCCATTACATGGCACTGAGGTATATATGATCCGTGTCGTGTGCAGTCGTGGTGATAGACGTGTGTGCAAGGACGTCGCGGCATGGCCAGGCCGACACCTGCTGGAGGACGGCAAGCACCGGCGCTACTTTGGGCTTCGGACGGCCGACCACCGGGGTGATCGAGTTCGAGTGCACCAGCCAGAGGGAGTACGAGCTGTGGATCAAGGGCGTAGCGTGCCTCCTGAGCATTGCTGGTGAGCGGAAGCGTCCCCTGTGAGACCTGCCGACGCTGGGCTTGGTATGGAGCTGTTTGTTTTCTACTCCCCCTTTTTTAAAATTAAGATGTTTTAGATTTGTGAAGAAAATGTATCTAGACTTATTTTAGTATATAGGTTCACTTGGACTAATTTTAGTATATAGGTTCATCCAGTTTTAAAGTGAATCTACAAATTAAAACAAGTCTAGATACATTTTCTTTATAAATCTAAAACATCTTATATTTTGAAACGGAAGAAGTAGGTTGTAGATGTGAGGTGAGGGCAACAACATAACAGCATGGGCTGTGGGGGTGTACCTCTTGTCCCACAAGAGAATTATGTAGCTAGGGCTTGTTCTGGTTGCTGTTGTTAGGGCTGGAGTTAACTACTCCCTCCGTCTCGGTTTATAAGACCTACGCGTATTTTTAGGTCGATAAATTAACCAACTTAGCATGAGGTATATAAGATAAAAATTATACTATTCGAAACTTCAAATGTTATATTCTCTAATGATATAATTTTTATATTATATAATTCATATTATATAGCTCATGCGGACGACCTAGGTATACGCGTAAGTCCTTTAAACTGGGATAAAGGTAGTAAATGCGGTGTGTTTATGTGCATGTGGGGAATGCAATGCATGGGTTCCCTCGTTAGCAAGAAGAGAAGGGGAGGAGAGTGAAGTTCTTTCTTTGCTCTGCTATTTCCTCTGGGTTTTTACTTTCTCTTCCGGTTTGTCTGCTGTAATTCTTCTTTCTTTTTTTTGCCTTGTATGGGTGTGTGTGGCCTATACAGAAATCTGGAGCAGTGGCAGGAGAAGATAAATGCTTTGTTAGTGGAGTATTTAGTAAAGCATGTGTTTATGCCATTCATGGTTGTTTTCTCCATGCGCCTATACAGTTTCGTAAAGCATAAAGTTTGTCTTCAAAGGTGTTGGTTTCGTCAAACTTTGAGAGGTTGTGTTTAACCTTTTATGAGATGATGAGGAGCTAGTTATTGGGGGGGGGGACTCGTCATTGTTGCTTAATCCGATCTAGTTAGCTGCTCTGCTAGCACGGGAGGGAGGAGCTGCTAGTATTTGTTAATGTTAGCCGATACCTCTTGATTGAGCCTTTACAGCTCCTAAGAAATAGTCAGGTGATTAGTTCGTTGTAGAGGTAGAATCTTTGACTGCAAACGAAAGCTGCTCTTGTCCCTTGGACATCATCTGCTCCTCTTGCCTATAGCTCCGAGGCCAGGGCCCAGGGCCCAGTAAAGGTGTCGCGTCATGATCATGAATTCCCTGGGCCCCTTCTCTGCTGCTGCTGCAAGCAAGATGCTTTATTTCTCATTCTTTCGTTTGCAGATCACATTCCCTTCAACCGATGATGCAGTTGATTCAGGACCACCTTGATGTCCCGACTGCTCGAAGCTGATTTTAATCACCAGGGACACGTGAAAATGTATGTCACCGTCTGATAAAGCTCTCCCGTCCTCGAGATTGGTGAGCTAAAGAGCTTTTGTCCCCTCAGCTTTGCAGAGGCAGAACGCAGGGAGTGTGAGTGTGCATACGCCGTATCCAATGCAGCAGGCGGCAGCCGCGGCCGGCATATGGAACCTGGATTGGATGTGATCTGATCGGATCGATCCGATGTAACTAAAAGGCCAAGCATCTCGGTAGAAAAGAAGAGCTCGAATGATCACAAACACCTCGAAAGAATCTTTGCCACTTTCGCCTTGGGTGTAGGAGTAAAAGAGGTGAAAGTGAAAACTGCTCATGTAAAGATGAGCCTTTGCTGAGCTTCTTGTGATCGAGGAGGCGGTGAAAGGAGATGTTTGGAGCGGTAAGACAAAATTCAGACTCGAGAGGGACGAGGCTGCATCTGGCCGATTGGACCTGGCAAAGCAAAGCCTTTGGGTAACATCTATGATGACGCTTGGAGTGAATAATGGTAAATTTTGCATTTTTTTGCTGCACATTCCTCTCGAGACTCCCGCTGTCTGCTTCAGATCCAAGATACACACTGCTCCTAGGCTTTTCAAACTAGATTAGTCTCTGCATTCCCGCTTCCTGTTCATTAGCTTGTTCTGGTGTTTCAGAGTATCTGTCAAAGGGCATTTTGGGAATGACTGACCGATAATTGGTCAGTGTGGTTGGAGGAAACGAGGCCCGCGGCGGTACGAGTGTGCGAGGTAACATGCGTGAGTGACTGATGAATGTATGTACCGATGTGAAGTAAAGCGGCGTGGAATAGTAGTATGGGTCTTTCGCTATTTCGTCGAGTACCCCATGTTTCTGCATTTTCTCCCTCAGTCTGCCACACGAGAGGAAAAAGAAAGAAAGAGATGGGTACGTACAACTTATAAAACCCATCGGAACATGGATATTCCATGTTTTTCTGCGTGGTCGCAGTCTGACATGCCTACGAATAAACTCGTATATTGATCCCATACACTTAGACTATATGTCTATATCGGGCGTAGCCTCAGAAGACTATATCGTTAGGCTAAGCTAAATATTGTTGCTCTATGTACCTCTAGTGTGATGGATACAGAATATTTCGTTTGTTGTCCTACTTTGCCAACAATTTGGTGCATCGAACTAGGTATATTGCTTGCAGGTCTTTATCGAAAAATATTGCTTGTTGGTGATACAGCGCTATGCGATGGCGTCCTCCTGATGACGGATGGGAAAGGTCAATATTGATGCAGGTTGGGACTCTTGGAGCAAGAATACAGGGTGGGGGCTGATCATACGGGATAACACATGAGCTGTGATAGCCTGTCGTTAGCAGTACCTCTCAGGGTGTGCTAGTGCAGAACAGGCTGAAGCACTTGTTTGCCTCGAGGGCCTCAAGCATGTTATTGATCTTCAATGTTGACCGGCAATTATTGAGTCTGATTACAGCCGGGTGGTACATGCCGCGAATGCAAATTCAATGGATAGATCGCCCTACTGGTGTATCTATAGAGAGATCCAAGAGCTTCTGCGACTTCATCCCGATATCTCTATCCTATATCCTATATAACTAAGAAGTTCATCCCCACTAGCCTATTTCTCTTAACATGCAGCCTATCCACTTCAGCTTAGGTACCATGTCAGCCAAAATGCAGCCTATCCACCTCAGCATAGATACCATCTCGTCGCGACCTCCGCTGTCTCGGGGCAGGACCCTGATGATCTCTCGCGCCAGTCCGGAGGTGGATGTGCTCGCTCGGGTTCCTAACTCTGGCTCCATGCTGCTCCCGCGACCACCGTCTTCGACCCCTGCAGATTAGCTGCGCTGTTGCCCCTCACCTCCCTCGTCGATGGAGGTCGTCCTTGAGTCCCCTGGGTTGGGGTTGCTGCATGTTGCACATGCGTCGCCCGCTCTCTCCGGACTGGCTTCATCTAGGCTGGCTACTGTGGCGGTCCCTTTGTTTGTTGTTCGGTCTGGTTGCGATGCGCCCCTCGAGGTCGACGGGTAGGTTGGTGAGTGGCTCTCTGATGGCGAGGCTGATGACAGGAGCAAGGCGCACATCGTTGAGGTTGTCGTTGTTGAAGATGCTGAATGCACGGCTAGCTTGTCCTCGCCGCCTCCGCAAGCGCCCATTCTTGGCATGCCTGCTTGGGTCTCTGGCTCCGGCACTGCTATTGGCGATGAGGATGGTGAGAAGGAGTTGGCCCCTCAGACGCTGCCGACTGCTTTGACTTCGGCTCCGCCTGAACCGCCTGTCGCGATGCGATCCTCTTTGTGGGCTTCTGCAGCTGAGGATGAGGAGGACAGTGATGATGAAGAGTTAGCCCCTCAAACGCCGCCGGCTATCAAATTCTGCACTGATGCTGTTGATGAAGAAGTCGAGGGAAATGGTTCCGTTGATCATGATGCCGAGGGCTGGGTGCAGGTGGGTCGGGGCGGACGCCCCGGCCGCGAGCCTTCGTCTTTGCTTCAAAAGAAAGGTCTCGAGCGTAGTCTCGCCTTCAAGCGTTGGGCTCGTGGGAGATGCTTCCGGTGCCTCGAGCGTGACCACCAGTTCCGCGTGTGTCGTGAGCCCTTCAGATGTATCCGTTGTCGTCGTCCCGGTCATCGGGTGCGTTTCTGTTGTGCTCGTTTTCCTGCCGCTCTTGGAGATGAGGTGGTCACCCCTTCTCGTTCTTCGGTCGCTCGTGCTCCCTATCAGCGGGGCCACTCTCCATCTGCTTAGCCTCGTCGTCCCTCGCCGCCTCGGAATTGGGACGAGGTCGTGGGCCACTCGTCGGCAATTGCAGTGGTGCCGCAGAGACCCTCTCCTAGGTGTTGCGGGCAGTTCAAGGTCAACGCCACTTTGGACTCTCTCTTTCAGTCCCAGGTCGCCTTGATGCGCATGGAGCTCTTTCAACTGGTCGATGTCCGTATCGAGGAGGCGACTCGCTCCCTTCGTGAGGAGGTGGCATCTCTTAGGCTGTTGTTGGCGTGTGGTGGTGTTTCTTTGGAGCCGGCGGAGGCATGCCCTTCTGATGGTATGGGGCTTACCAAAGCACAGGATTCGGTTGCGTTTGACTCGTCTGAGCAGAAGTCGTATGTGGTTGAGGAAGACCAACTCTACGTCTGTCTCTCTCCTCGTGGCCCATCACCGCAGCCTTTTGAGATGGCCTTCGTTGAGGCCTTGGCGGTGGCCATGACGCCCTCGCCACCGTCGTTGCCCACCTCTGTGGGCAGTATGGTGTTGGCGCATAGCTCAGAGGATATTTTTGCTAGAGAGCTTTGCGGGTTGCTTGCCAGTTTGGAGGCGGCGAGCCCGGGTTATGGCAAGGCTATAGACCGTGTCTTAGCTGAAAATGTTTCAGAGGACTTAATCAGAAAGGTGGAGAAGTCACTCAAAAAGGTTTCTCTACGAGGCAGAAGAAGGAAGATGGGTGTAGCGAGCAAAGTTTCAACTGATGATTAATAGTTCGAGTTTCTTTTGGGTCATCCAGTAGGTGAGCCTTTTTGCGGAGTTGTGCTCCACGTGTCGTTGGTTTGCGGTTGTAGTAGGTTGTGTGTGGTTGTTCGTTCTTGAGATTGTGTTATCGAGATGTTGCTCTGTTGTGGGTTGGTGTTGGTTGTAACGGTTTTCACCCAGTTTTTCATTGATTAACTGAGCAATTCTCTTCTTCTTAATTAATACATCGAGGCAAATCCTCCGATTTCGAAAAAAAAACATCCCTCTTTGCTTCGCTGTCCGCCATGTCAACAGAACTGTCCTGCTCCGTTTCATTCCTGCATGATGGTTTTCCCGGATGTTTATTACTGTACCACCGAATCCCACGAGACATTCGCATGGCAATAAAATGGCAATAAACAGCTGCCACGTGGCCGCAAATGTCCTCCTTCGCACTTACCGTACATTTATTCCCCTTGATTGATGGGCACATTCCAGCTCTTAAATCCCATATCTTAAACTCTTCCGTCCTCCATTTCCCTCATGTGTCTCCCTTTTAAGAGGTATATACATTTTTTGTCCCACAACTTGCATCGTGCAAGCGTTTTAGTCCCACATCTTATAAAGTGGGCAATTATAGTCCCACAACTTGTACCCGAGAATATTTTAGTTCAATTTAATTAAATTTCAACAAGTTTGACTGAATTTGTCTGCCGGTACGCGTGGCATCACAAGTTTTGCAAAATGACTCATGTATACCCGACAGGCAGGATCCATGTGTCGGTGTCTACAAACAATAAAAATTGTACATGCATCAAAGGATTTCGAACTAAGGACTAGCCGTGCAAACAAAATACAATCTTGCCACTACAGCTCACGCGTGTTACGTGGTAAACTAATGAACGCCTTTTTTTATTATACAAGATAATTTGAAGAAGACATGATTTAACTTATCAGATTTTTATTATACAATCTTGGCACTACAGCTCACTACAGCTCACGCTTGTGACGTAGTAAACTGATGAACGCCTTTTTTATTATACAAGATAATTTGAAGAAGACATGATTTAACTTATCAGATTTTTATTATACAATCTTGGCACTACAGCTCACTACAGCTCACGCTTGTGACGTAGTAAACTGATGAACGCCTTTTTTATTATACAAGATAATTTGAAGAAGACATGATTTAACTTATCAGATTTTTTGACCTTTCTTCTCTGATGTTCAGTGGGTTTGTGAAGGAAAAAACTTTAGTATAATTGAAAATGCTATTACTTATATAGGGATTAATGTTTGGGGAAAGAACATGAGTTATAAAAGAATTTCCAGAGATCTTGTTGATTATCATGAACTAGTACTATTATAACGAACGGTTTAAAAAATCGTCTCAGTTGTAAGAGAACTACTCTAAACCTGAAGAGCGAGGAAAGAATTCTGTTAAGCTAGTGTTTTTATGCTGTTCACAATTTAACTGAATTCTGTAAGTTAGTGGCTTTAAGCTGTTGATCTAAACTCAACATTGTTCCTTGAGTTTTGCAGGGAAAAATAATAATCGATCTTTTTCTATTGTGAATTAATTGCGCTCGTAGACTGTATGTAACGTGTATGTACAAGTGAGCAGAATTCGTCATGTGGATGTGGATGGGATCGGGTGGGATGTACTTTTGGTTCTTTTCTCCCAGCCATGTGATGGAGAGAGAGCAAAAAAAGATTTACAATAGAAAATCTTCTATTCATGAGAACAACACGACATGGGTTTCTTCTTGCAATTTCTTCTCTTGCTGGCTGCCTGCTTGCGGTTGATGGCAGCAGAGCACACACTCCCCACCACTGTCCAGCCCTACTCGGTCATTCCTTGATTTGCAAATATGACGTTCTTCATTTCAGTTTAGTTCTTCCAATTATTTTGTATAATAAATGTTGCATTCTTCAAATATCATGTCAGCGAATGAACTGTATTGGCAATCTTGTATCTATTTAATATGGCAGGTCGCGAGTTCGAATCGCTCCGAGGCACATTGAAATTTTATTATTTTGTACAATCACTGACAAGTGGGGAACGTACGGAGGTTGTAAACAACAGAGAAAAATACGCATGACGAATTTGGTCAAACTCGCTAAAATTCAATTAAATTGGACTAAAATGCTCTTAAGATGCAAGTTGTGGGACTAGTATTGCTCACTTTAATTTTTCTATTTTTCTAGGATATTTCAGTTGTCAAGATCAGATCGTCCTCGATCAGTGCCTAACAACCTAAGATCCTGCGTCCGTCGACATCAACCCTCTGCTTCTCTAACATACATGACCTCCCCCTTTCCAAAATGCCATTTAGCTTGACTCAACTGGAGTTTGTCTTTTCTATTCTATCGACAAGTTCTCACTCTGTTTCTTGATGTCACAAGCTTCAACTAATCTCCACTTCGACTTCAATAAGCTGAGGCCGTCAATCTTTCAAGATCTATCTTGATGTCAGATGCTCCAATCAATTTCAACTCCGACTTCAACCAGCTGAAGCTGCCAATCTTGCAAGATCCACTGCATACAACGGTTGTACCATCCTTCCAATTGCCTTGGACCCTAGGGAAGCGGCTCCATCAGAGTACCTGGCAAATTTTCTGTCTCGGCTCGATCTCCGCCCATTCTGGATGTATCTTTGTTTGCATTGGTTTGTACTTTGTACGCCTCTGATTACGGAAAATACAGGTTCATGTGCCTCTGGT
Organism: Avena insularis; assembly: GCA_023614405.1. Taxonomy (NCBI): domain Eukaryota; kingdom Viridiplantae; phylum Streptophyta; class Magnoliopsida; order Poales; family Poaceae; genus Avena; species Avena insularis. The sequence continues at coordinate 281,530,543 of CM042691.1, read as the reverse complement.
CTGGAGGTCCCTTTTGCTCGCCGTTCTTAGAAGTTTAAACATGTACTGCATCTTCGTGAAGATAAATAGCATGCTTTCTTTGTACTGCAGGTTCGTACGACTCTTGTATGGAGCTCTGTTTTATACTATGTCAACATCCTAATCAGGTAACAACCATTCTCTTCCTCCTATATAAATAACATGCAAGAAGTAACTAACAATATGTCAAAATACAGATTGGAGATTCCAGTGATGTGTCAATTAAGTGCCTCCCAGGCCTCTCTACCTATCAGGATTAGTGAACAGTGACTATCCCAGCACCCATCAAAATGAAGGAGTTGCCTAACTAGCTATAGCCATTCATTTCCCAACGATTTTTCCTTCCGTCTGAGTATACAGCGTAAATGGTCAATGTATGAATTATATTTGAACTTCTGACGATATGTCAACTAAGTTGAAAAGTTTTTCGATTCATCTTTTTGTAAAGAACTATTATAGACACTTTTTCATCTCAAGTACCATGGTGTTTTTATTTTATTTTTGTCCTTACAGTTACATTTCGAGTGGAATTTCAGATTTTCTAAACTCCAACGAAATTCAGATATTTTTATTTTCTTCTACACCAGCTAATAATACTGCAACAACGTGCGGGGTATCATCTAGTTAGTAAAGTTGACCGTGAGTGTAATAAAGTAGCGCATAATTTGGCACAACTAGACAAGCGTGAGTCTTGTGGAGTGTTAGCCCTTTCACAATGGGTGTATCTTAGCTCTATATCCTAGGCAATTTGCTTATATGGCATCATAGTTAATGAAGAAAGAGAGTGATGTTGTATCTTAGCTAAGCTACACCTTCTGCACGCAACCATAGACAAAAAACTTGGCTAGTCTAATCACACACATGCATGAGCATAAAATCATTAAATACGACATCTCTAAGAAACCCCATCTAAGATACACCCCATTGTCATGGTTGTTTCTTAAGTTTTAATTTCTCCTATGAAAATTTGCTAAGATACACTTCACTGGAAAAGGCCTTAGGGCGAATCGGCACCGACCTGCGTGTTGGCTTTGATCACGGATGATTATAAAAACATTATTGCCTAATTAATAAAGCTCGCGGTTCCCTTAAAAAATTAGTTCGTGAGACTTAGTAATAATTGCTAGAAATCTCATATTTTACATTACGGTCATACCAAGTAAGGACGCCGAACCTATAGATAGTTGCCAGCAAAGTGGAGCGATTATATTTCCTCCTGTGATATGTAACTCTAACTCTTTGAAAGCACTATATATTAGACAAATAAAAGATGGGAGCCTCTTCGCCTGTGTGAATGTTACAGAAACAATAAGACTATCTTATATGTATTATGTGAGATGATCATTAAAAAGGGTGCATTTGACCGATGATGATGCATTTGTTGATCGAATATATGCCACCAATTCTCCTCTATTTAGTAAAAATCTATTTATATTTAGATGGTGAAATTACAAACTGTAGAAATTTTTCTCTCGAGGAAAGTGTGGCTTTGGCAGAGTGTGTTTACGGATTACCCTTTTTTTAAGGGCTCACACTTTATTAAACTTCGATAATAACAGGGATACAAACGCCATCCGGGGGCGCCATCAGCCAAACATGGCGGCCGTGCTGAAAGATCACGCTACTTTTAGCTAGGGTGTGAGCTTCTTTGTTCAAAATCCTATGTTCATGGACGAAAGCTATCTCTTCAAACTCCTCTGCAGTTTCCGTAATCTCCCGCACAACGTGTCCGTACAATCTCATTGTTCCCTACTCCACATTCTTGATCACATTTAGGAAATCGCTTGCCACGTGCAGTCGTCTTGCATTGATGTCTTGCGTCAGGGAAAGCGCCTCGCGGCAACTAAGTGTTTTCTGAGTTTCTGTTGTTCACGGATTACCTAACAGAAACAAAGGAAGCAGTGCATTGGGTTAACACTAAAATAGTAGCACATTGGGCGACTACCAGTTAACTTGTTGGGCCACGCATTAGCCACAAGATCCGTAGCCCATGCTACATATGGAGTACCGCTTCATCACCAACACAACATGCAAATACCAAAGATAGCACACGACATCAAAAAGAGCTTTCTTTCCCGACGGTTGATCTATGAGGGAGCTGTGAAATTAAAATACATGGATGCCTCATCCATAGGCAATGCTAGCTGAAGTCTATCGAACCAGACATACTAGATTCTTTCCACCCCTCAATATAGTAGTTTTTGGTCAAGTCCAACGAATTAACTCTACACCACGTAAAATGCATATTTTTAGAGTAACTATTGGTAAAACCCTCTTATATATAATCATAATGTGCCTTTTGTTATAAAACAAAGAGACAAATACTTAGATATCAATTAAAGGAGATCTAGTACTGAACTTTAACAAAAAAATCAGTCATAGAACTCAAAATTGTAACATTCAGTTGTTGGTATTTATTTTTGTTATTGCTAACTTCCACAAAATAAGACTTGCCATAGCTTGTTGGATGTAGAGTGAGTGATCTCTTTAGTCCATGGAACATGTCTCATTGATTGCGAAACAGAGCCTTCGTTGATTATGATTGGTGATCTGGATGATCATACTAATCATGACTTTGTAGATAGGATGTCAGAAATTTCCGTATTTTTGTTGGAAATCATTTTGTTTGGTTGCAGTTTGATAGCCTTGCTTGTGTTCATTGTTGTGGTCCCCCCTTCTCTCTCCACCTCTGCACCGCCACGATATGAAATTTGAGCTTTTGGGAATTTTTATCTGCTCGCCCTCCCCTCACAACCCTCCTCCATACTTCAACATAGTTGGGTGCTGTACTGGATTAATTAAGGCGAGTTCTTACTCCGATGTGCTCTATATCTCGTTCTAGAATAAAAACCCTCATATGATCGGTGTTTTGTGACCCGCATCTTGATTTTCTTGACTACATAGTTTGCATATCGATTTGTTTCATTATGGCATTAGTAACCAAGATCTAGTGGAGTCCTATAACAGAGATGAACCGTCTCTATTACACTTACCAAAATTAATCACATGATACATATATTAAATATTGGAATAGCTTTAGTTTTATACAATATTATAATTTGTTTTCTGAAATTCATGTCTGCAAAACTTATGACAGTGAATACTACATGTGTTGTTTCTGTTATATGCACCAACTCTTAGATCCATTAATTCATGTTCACTATATATCACAAAATATGAGGGACAATGCCTTTGCTGATTAACTTGTCGGTAATATATGAATAATAGTGTGCATGTGTGTGTTAGTCCATCTATGATAAATATTTAACATGGAGCTCTAAAGCTAACATCTAATGATTTTTACAGACATTTCTAGAGTATAGTGTAAGGTTGCTATCGTAGGTCTCTTATCATTGGAATTGTTTGTTTATTATTTTTTCTCATTGTCAAATATGTCTTTCCTGTTCTCATGGGTTAAGCTACAAAATTACAAAGAATTTTTGCTTTACGTACTTAGTATCAAATACCATTAGTTGTAATATACAATATGAGATCTTAAACACAAAATGGCTATACTTTTTTTGCATTTTTTTACTTAGTTTGATATGCAGTCCGTGTACAATTTTGCAACCAACAATAATTTTTGGTTTTTCATTGGGTTCTCGTACAGTGATCTGTCAATATTTGAACCAAGATATGGCGTTGTGACCTACTCCCTCCGTTTCAAAATATAAATGTTTTAGCTTTGTGAATCAAATGTATCTAGACTTCTTTTAGTATCTAGATTCACTCCAAACCTGAGTGAACCTACATACTAAAATAAGTCTAGATACATTTGAACCTAGATACTAAAATAAGTGTAGATACATTTAATTCATAAAGTTAAAACATCTTATATTTTGAAACGGAGGGAGTAGAAAACAGTTACCGAATCTGGATGAAAGGGAAAAGCTAAAGGCTAAGCATTTGAAAGCAACAAAAAAAATGCGAAACTAGGTTGAGATCCAATGTTGCCTAGTTATACGAGTGTGCGTACATATCATAATCAAACAATTATATTAGTAGCTCCAGTTTCAAGCTTTCCCATTGACCATATTCCATTTGACTACACTTTCCACAGAGGTATAAATGTTGTGAGGTCTCGATATGTTGGTGCACCATGAAGAGTGTTTCCATATGGAAACATATAGTTAATGTTGCTGAAAGAATAATTGGTGTCCACAAACATAACACTGATTTCCTCTTTTTTCCCTTCTTACAGATTAATGTCACATATTGGGATAGTGGCAAATTTAGGATGAAAATCGAGTGTGGGCTCAAAATCCTAGATCATCAAGTTAAATATATCATTTCTCATATTCTGCTCATGCGATGGATATGGAATAATTTGTTTATTGTCCGACCCTCTCATTATTTGTGCATGACAGTCAATATATTGCTTTCAGGTGAACAAATTAGCGTGTGAAACTTAATAATGTATGCCTTAGATTGATTTTACATTGCACGGTTTAGGAAGACGAGCCTTAAGATAGTTTTAGCTAAGTGACATGATTATCTTCCCTCATATACAATACTCCCTCCATCCCAAAATAAATGTCTTAGATTTTTTAAAATTTGAATGAATTTATATACTAAATAATGTCTAGATTTTTCTAAATTTTAACAAATTTGAGACATCTATTTTACTACAGAGGGTGTATATAATTCTAATTCTTTCAAAGTAATATGTAAGCCGAAGCGTGGTTGCCAGGTGATCATCGGATCTAGGTCTGCATGGTCCCAATGCAGCACCTCAGTCACTCCATGGTCGAGGGGTGGGCTTCTAAGGCCTTAAAACCAAGCAGACAGAAGGGCCCAACGAGCAGGAAATGGGCCTTGGCGAAGCACGCAGGTCGTCGCCACGCCGTTCCACATCGACCTCCGTCCATCCGACGCCGCCCAGCACGGTTATCCTTGCACCGGGGAAATGAAAGCCTTCTGCCGCTGGCACTGCGCGCTTACTTTGGCTGGCGACGCACGCCGGCGACGGCGGGGAAGGGAGGAGAGGGGCGCTCAGGACGATTTGCTCCTCAGACGCGCCTCTTCATCGTGATCTCAACAGAAGCAGCTCGCCGGACCTCTCTGATCATGAGGTTTGAGGTGCGTGTAGCTGTCCGGCACAGTGAGCAGGGGCTCTCGTGTGTGGCTAGCCAACTTCAGCAAGGACAAGGAAGTCGCCATGGCCTACTACGACCAGGCGCCTCCTCCGCTTGCGGTGTGGCTGCTGTTGTCGACTTCCCCGTCGAGCACAAGCTTGCCGCCGTCGAGGAGACCAGGGGACGTAGGGCATGCTGGTGCTTTGAGGAGCGTATCCGCCGGCGAATACGGAGGGGACAGTGGCTACATCGGATGAATTTCTACTTTTTTTTTGTCAAAAAAAAAGAGAGGAGTCTGAACGAGAAAAAGCGGGAGGCGCGGGACGGCTGCCACGCACCCGCGGCGCACAGATGGGCGCCACGCGACGGGCGCAGGCAAAGCCCCAGAATTACATAACGAGATCTGCTCCTCCCCCTCCGCTAATCACGTCCCAAAATCTATATATGCCAACAACCGACCAGCCTCGGAGGCCCTAAACTTACCGATCTGCACTAGTTTCTTCCTCCTCGCAAGGGTCTCCCTGCCGCCGCCGCCCCAACTCCCTCACGCGGCCGGGCCTCACGCCCTCACCCCGCCGAAGAGCAGACGCAACAACCCCTAACACCTCAAGAACGGAGAGAAGCTGGGCGTCTTGCCGCAGCGGCGGACGCGCGCGAGCACCTCGAGCGCCTCTGATGCCATGCCAGCGCCCAGCGATAAGGAAGGCGCTGGAGGGCGGCGGCACAATGGATCCTTGGGCGAGCCGCCGCGGAGAGGACACCCCCGTCAATCCGTCATCGCTGAGCCGGGGTGAAGGAAGCACCACCACACCGTCCTTCGCGGCCCTGCCCGTATCCACAAACCCTGACGCCGCCTGCCGCCAGTGAAACTTGTGCGACGTTCAACTCAAGGCGATGAAGACTACACCCAAGATACCCCCAGGTGAATTTCTACTCGATCCCATGATGCAAAACTTTCTGCTAATTTAGGTGATGTGAATTCCCAGTATATTCATTGACGTGGCTGCTCTCACGAATAAGCCAACTCACCATATGATACTCCCACCAGTTCATATTATTGGCCTCAATTTGTAGATACGAATAGTCTAAATATTTAACTAGATACAAACGAATCTATTTGGCTCACATATATGTGACTTCGCTTTTCGTGCTATGTACAAGCTTGCTGCTGTAAAATCTAGATCATCTATTTGTTCATTGGGCCATAAACATTAGTATGCTATGTAGAAAATGAATTTTCTCCTTAATAACTTTTCTTGTACCGAATTGCATCGACCTCTCCTCGTAATAATATGGTCACTAGTGTGAGATCCTTGCTGTTGCGACTAAGAAATCCTTCTTTGCACAAATATTATCATGGTTTGCAAACATGTCAAATTAAGTAGACCTAATGTTTTCAACGGGCTCCCTAGTATCCACTTCCCCAAAAAACCACTTCAGTTACTTGTTTAAAAACTATATTACAACAACCTATACAAAAACATACAAATTACCAACTCTCCAAATGAACAAGAAGGTTAATGATAGAATGAGCGTGCGTAACCTTGAAATACATACACACCACAATATTCTTGAGTGTTTGTCAATCACAATCCAATTATTTCCATTGTTCATCAACTTCACATTCATCCTCAATGGCAAGAGTTGTGTCAGCATTGTTGTCTTGAACATTTCTGTCACGGTGAACCTCCCTTTCCTTCAGTAGAGCTATTACAAATTTATAAGACATGCAAAAAGATAATTATTATAAACAATATAAAAATTCATTAGCCAACCTCGGGTTTGGGATGGTTAGACTTCAAGCTCTTAAAATAACACTTCAAGCGGATGCATGCGTGGATGTTAAATCAACTGCCAACTGCTATGATATAGTATATACATAGAAAGAGGAGATTGTAGAGGGGACTCGCGAGTGCTCAACAAATTATTATTCATTAAATAGATAATAGTAGCTAGGAAGAATAACAATGTTTTAAGTTCCAGTCCACTTACTGATGTACGACCCAAGCACAATGCAATGACACCACAGCCAGAATAATGGCCAAGGATGTAGGATGTTGTCACAAAGGTGTTAGTCTTCGAATTAGCATCCACCAAAATTCGGATGCCCTCATTAGTACCTTTTTTTTTGAAATGGAGGGTACCCCCGGCCTCTATATGGAAAAGATGCATACGGTCTTTACTGATTTATTATAAAACGATCAACAAAGACCGGACAAAGAACATATATCACGTAACCCAAAGCCACCACACACACCTACAAAACTCAACAATGGAGGAAAGTCATGTCAACAGGGCCTCTCTGTGCCCGGGAAGACAACGACGGCACTTCACTAGCTATGGACCAGGAACAATCGTATACCCCGAGACGCCCTCTAGGCGAAACGAGAGCGTACATCCGGAACAACAGACTCTTACGGAGCACCTTATGTACACGCCACAGAAGCCGTCACCTCCATCGAACCTCTGATCAGTCTTCACGGCTAACATCCGCACAAACTTTGCCGGTCTTGCCGTCGACGCCGGAAGAGCATCGCCGTCATGCGTGAGTCCATCAAGCCACATCTGACACCGAGACTCCGCTGCATCAAGCCACCGTGACTCGTCGTTGTCGACGAGGTAGATGTACACCACTCCACCTCATTTGTATCTACATGTAAATAGATATTCAGTTATAATATTGATATATGAGAATTATATTCAATAGACCATCAAATTTAATAAACACGCGAGAAATGATGCAATTCTACGCTCATGTCCTAATTATGCCTAAGTGGTATGACAAATAATATTATATATAGTTGAATTCAAACAAAGATAATCCAACTGATACATAAAATTCCTAGACGTGGCTCCCCCTAAGCTAACTCTATCTTTTCCTACCAAATATATTCCCTGACTTTTAAACACAAGTTACATGTGTGAAAAATTATGTCATGCTAATTTCTCTTAAGATTATTTTCAACATGTAGAGATGGGAAAAAAATTAACATATTCTCGAATATCTTCAACACCCGAAAGTACTTTCCTATACCCTGCACTTGTAGCTACACAAAAATTTAGCAATGGTGTTATAATATTTAAAGTGCTAAATGAGAAAATAATAACTTAACATAATTGGAACAAAATTTTGGGTTGGCGACAACAATTACTATTTTTGATATTTCCACATGTTGAGTATAGTATTATATAAGACATGTCATAGTATAGATCATTGGCACCAGCTAATTGAATTATTTCCTTTGCATCAAACTGAACGAGGTAAAATTTTGTAGAAGCATTACATTAATGGGAACATACATTTTTTGACAAGAGAATTGACATTGGGATCAATCAGCACTATCTTGACCTTGAGCACAATACATGGTCAAGTGACTTGTCGTTTCTCTTGTCAGAGAGGAATGCACGCATGAGATCATGACTATGGTCATTCACCAAATTTGTCGCCGAGATGACTGTATTTGGTCCTAAAGATACAATCAACTCGCCGGTAAAATTGGTGAATGAGCACAGTCATGATCCCAAGCGGTTCTTACTCTCTAGTTAGAAGAACAACAACCTGCTTCACTAAATTTGTGCTCAACATGCATATAGCGACAGGTTGATCCCATGGTTTGTGCTCTTTCACTAAATGTGTGTTGCCTAATTGATGTGTGTTTTATAAAAAAATAGCTCTGTTTTTATCCTGATGTAGAGGTTAAATCCCAACTAGCGGCTGACAGTGGTCTGTGTTACGATATGTCATATACAATGGCTTACTCGAAATTTGGAAATATCACAAGTGGTAATTGCCATTGTGATCCAATATTTTGTTATTATACAAAGTAATTATTGTCCTATTTAGTGCTTTAAATATTTATATAAATAACTAAATTTTGCTAACTCTGTTCAAGGTATAGGAAATTGCCTTTCGGGAGTTGAGTATCTTAGAGAATATATTAAATGTTGTCCCGTCTATCCATGTTAGAAAATAACCTTGGATAAAGTAGCATAGCCTGTTTTCCTCTACACATGTAACTTGTGTTCTGAAATGATCAAAAATATGGAAGAGACAGAATCAGATTAGCTAGAGGCCATGAATTTAATAACTTGAATTTTTAGTCAACTATAATATTATCTTTCTTATTTCTTCGCCTTTCTTATTTCTCGGGCATAATTAGGAAATTAGTACATGCTACGCATGTTGCTCGCGTGTTGGGATGGTATATTCCATCCCTCCTTGTCCTTTCTTCTGGTTGCAGTGGTATGTCTACTGATTTTTTCTTGGGTGCATCACTGGCTAAACTAAAAGTTGAGGTAGTGTCCTAGAACTTTGTTCAAACTAGAAGGAGACCCCCGCGTTGCAGAGGGCATCTTTTTAAAAGCTCTTGTATAAATGAAATGGTATAATACGCATTAAACATGGATGCTTCTATACAAAAGTTAAGGTTTATTTGATAAAAATAGTCGATATGCTAAATTTAATTGACATGATATATTCTTGTATATTAGATGGATATAAATTGGTGACATAGACAATTAGATGAGGTGGCCTGGATAGATTGTAAGTAAAGAAAGACTATTATTAATAGATATTAGTGGGATGACATGAATATTTGATTGGCTAATGGAGTAGATCATGTGGATGGCTTGCATGTAGATATAGACTAACATGAATTGCAGTTAGTGGGGTTATTCTTTATAAGAAGTATAGATTAGTTTAAGTTCTAGCTCTGTCCAAAGTCAAACTTCTTTAAATTTGATCAAGTATATAAAAAATGTTATTATCCACAATGTCGAGTAGGAATCTATTATGATCATGTTGGTATATTTCTTAAAACTTTGTCAAACTTAAATAAATAACACATGTCTCGCAATAGAATTGAATCCACAAATTCTTGAGGGAATACAACCCATGGTATGGCCCCTGTGAAACTCTACCACAAGCCCTATAGACAAGGGATGATACGAATAGTGAATAGAAAGAGATAGTATACAAAGTAGAAAATAAAAGCTCTAATTTGAAAGGAAATCTCACTTCTATTGTATCTAGATTAATTCGATAGGAAAGTTCTTTGAGTAATATTTGTACTACATGCTAACTAAGAGAGTAGATTTCTTTTAAGTCATAATGCTTTGGCAAGTGAAACATTAATTAAGAAGCAGTAAAACTCACCTAGCTAGGAACTATGACAGAGATTTCACGCTCTTGGCCGCATGATTCGCTCGTCTAATGATCGAGACCTTCTTGTTCCTCCCGCATGGTCGCTAAACCGGTTAACTTTACCAAATCACGATTAATGGGCCAGCCTGCCGTTTTCTGGACTTCTACTCCACAGACTAAGTTGCACGTCCTCTGGTTAATCGAGCCAAAATAGTGGGATACCCTCAAAACAAGCCCATAGTAGGGCTGGGTCTCTTGTCCTTTCGCCTCCCTCGTTCTACATCGTTTTTTGTCGCCTCCGGACTGCACAACGCCCCTAGCAGCTAGATATCAGCGAGGCAACATGCTGCACAACCCCACAACCTCCTAGATCACGTCCAAGCATGCAGCTAGCGCATCCATCACCATCAGTGCCTAGTGTGCTAGCTTCCGCACCACTGCCTCGCCCATGTGCGTCTTGGAAAGGAACAGTAGCACCTTGAAGCCTCACACCGCGTGCAGTACCGTGTCCACGCCGGCTGCTTGACTCGCCGCGTTCAGCGCCGGCGTGGATGGCCAGCGCTCATCCAACACTACCTGGACGTGGGCAGAGCATCTTGCGCGGGGCCGGAGCACGCTCCTTGAGCAGAAGCAACGCGCGGAATGGAGCAGCGCACGCGTGGCCGGAGCACGCTCCTCGAGCGCCGAGATGCATAAGTCGGGCTGGTGGATAGTGAGGACGATTGTATTGTCGTGCGCGGCCATGAGCTCCCTCGCCCGTGCCTCCACTGCGCCTGATGCAACCTCGAGGGAAGAGCTCGCCATCCCGATCCACATCTTCTAGACCTTGCCGCCCCCATCCCTCGTCGTAGGAGCCCTGGCGGCATGGAGATCGAGCAGGAGAGGCGCTCTATGGTGCTGGATCCCCTAGCCGTCATGGAGATCGAGCAGGAGAGAGAGGTTAGATCGAGCAGCATCAGCCGGCTAGGATGGGAAAATTTGAGAGAAAAACTAAGGGATGGGGAGATGGGACGAGAGGCAACTCACTGGCGTGCGAGATGCGAACGGTGAACTTGTCGGCGGCGCCGAGATCCGACGAGATCTCTGGTCGTCTCAGCGACGTCGGAGCGCTGAAGAGAGAAAGGTGGGGAACGGTAGCAGTTCAGGCCAAAATCCTGTCGACTAATTTCTAAACACAAACGGATAGTTCCAGATGGACAGGCACGAATCGTGACAGCCTTGCGGCGCCCTTGTGTAGAATTTCCTTGATAAAGATTGGGTCGGGGCAGTTAAGATGGAGGTGGAATGATCGGTTGCTTATCTTAATACTACGGATGGAGTAATAGATACGTACGGCGGGGTATTTTTGCAGGCACTTTGGAAAGTGCCTTAAAAAATATATGTTTGCGGGCATTTTTTGAAATTGCCTAAAAAAATCTTATTTTGCAGGCATTTTCAAGAAATGCCCTTAAAACTCGGTTATCTCTGGCACTTTTTAAAAAATACCTCAAAAATATTTTTTTCTAGGCATTTTTACAAAATGCCTCTAACAAAATGCCTTAAAATATCAAATGTGACATAGTGTCCCCTCCACCTTCCGCGAGGCAGAGCAGACATGAGGCAGAGCGCCCCTACCTTAATCAGCATGCGTAGGCTGCGTTGGGTTCGCAAGATGAGCATAGGAGGAGGAGACGGTGGCTATCTTCTCGGTGACCAAGCTAGGAGTACTAAATATGTATCATTAGTGAATCGCCTTCGCCTTTGAGGGAACACGACCAATCCATCTCAATCCTCTTCTCCCTATTCCTTCCTTCTTTCTCATGCTCCACGCTGCCACACCGACCTCAAGAACACACTGGGCTCTTCGTCCTCTTCCCTCGCGTGACATCTCAAGGTCTGGGCCATCGCCCACTCCAAGCATTTAGGCTTGATTCAGGAATTCTCCCTCGGGCCTCGTTCGCTTCTTTGGGATTGAATCCCAACATGTAATTGATCCATGCTGGGATAGGGTTGATCCAATTCCTTCACCCAATCCACGTATGGATGTGACTTTTGGCTTGGAAATGGCCGAATTTCCACTAGCGTTTCGAGGTGACATTTCTAGACAGGCGATTTAATTCAGTTCAAATTCACACAAACATAATTTTGATCACATAGTTTGGCGTGAGACGGCGACGAGCCGGCGAGCTTAGCGATGACGGCTAGTTTGGCGAAGAGACGACGACGAGCTTGGCGATGACGGCGAATTTGGCGTCAAGACGACGGTGAGCTTGGCGACGATCCGCACCGGCCAAGCCCATGCCGAGCTCCGCCCGCCAGGCCCGCACGCCGCCGCTCAGCCGACCAAGCCCATGCCGAGCTCCGCTGACCCCACGCCGAGCTCCTCCGAGCAGGCCCGTGTGTGGGGACGGGAGGGAGAGAAGGTGGGCTTGTGGGAGGAGAGAGAATGCTTTCCTCGATGGCGTGTGGGCCACACGGCGAGATTTGCTACATCCGGTGTTCCTAGGGGTTCGGTCTGGGAACGTCGGATGAAAAAAAGACCTAAATCCGGACAAAATCGACGTTCTGAGAACGGCGAGTGGGCGAAATTCGCCCATCCGGATGTAAAAGTCGTCGAAAAGTGTCCGCTGGGCCAGTGGAGATGCTCTAACCCCTCAAATAACTGCCCCTTCGTTTAAGCCGACGAGACTGTGGTTACCCCTTGGCGTCATCCCTTCGGTCTCTCTCTCTCTCGTCATGGAATTTCTTCCAAAGGTCGGGTGGGGAGAAAAAAAAATCCAGGTCGAGCCAGCAGAAACTAGACGGGTCAGGCTAGGCCAAAATACATACGGGATATAAAAGAAGACAACGAATACGTGAGACTGGAAAAATTACCCTGTCAGTCCTCATTCGGTTCATTAGGTTTGAATCCAGACATGGAGGGAATCCATGTGGGATTGGGTTGATCCAGTCCGCTCACCCAATCCCCACTAACCCATGTTAATCTCTTTCCCGTTATCACTTGGCTCTTCGGTTAATCCAACATGTTTCAGATCAATTTGTCGGCGTGCTCCTTCGCTCGCTCACTCGGGTCGTGGAATTCCATCCAAAGGTCATATGGTGATGATTTTTTTCCAGGCCCAGGTAGTACAAGATGGACCTGATGGATTGGGCCAGAAATTCCGCCCGGGAATAAACAAAGACTAAAATTCAGGTGAGCTGGAAAAATACCTCGTTAGGCTGGATTGTCATTGATTGAAAAGGAATCCAGATCAATCTCTGGCTCTTCGGGATTAAACGAACAAGGCCTCAAGCGGAATTGGGCATGAATCCAAGCCGATCCCTGCCTCTGCCGCTCTGCGGGCTTAAACGAACGGGGCTTGACGAAGATACATGTTTTCCTCTCTACCTAGCATGCATCGATCCCAATACCCTGATACAGGAAGGTATTGGTTCTTGTTGATTAGCACAGGACGAACTGCAGCCCATCTCTCTGATGCAAGCAGCAAATAAATTACTTCAGACAGCACACGCGCGATTTTCGTTGCTAGCCACCCAATTGCCCCCCTTGATTATAGTGCTAATTAGTTTATGATGATGATTTTGGTCAGATCTACGCGACAGAACCTATGTAGCTTCAGTTCTTAGCTTCTTCTCTAAATATACTAGCTCAGCTTTTGGCCTATTTGGTTTCTTTTTGAGGGCATTGTTTGGTAGGGGTTTGTGTCATTTTGGTCTTCTTCTAATACACAACAACATGAATTTGGACCGTGTGTTCGAGAAAAACTAAGGGATGGAGGATTCCAATATTCTACACGTGGTTAATCAACTGTGCTTGAATTCATCTCAAGCCTTATCTGTGATTTCGCTTCATCTTGCTTCTTTGCAAGAGTAATGACTGATGAGACTCTTTATTTTCTAGAAATACAAGCATTTGGTAACGAGGGTTGATCAGGGTATTGATTGTATGCATTGAATCCTTAAATGAGAAGTCATACCGGGGAGAAATATATGAATCGGACCATTTATGTTTGTGTGGGTTTTGTCAGGCACGATGACCTTCAACACGCCATCGATTCAGCTCTAAGTCATGAAATAAGGTAGTGCTCATGTTCTTCCATCTACTTCGTTTGTTGAAATGAAATACTGTGTGAGCGTTCAGCCACTTCTAGAATGTTGGCAAATTTAATTTCAAAGATATTTATTATTCCATATCCTATAGTTCGGTTACTTTTTTTGTCCAGAAATAATAATAATAATACTTTGAATTAATACATGAACATTGAGAATTTGCCAGTATGATAGAAGTCCTTCACACATTAGACAGGAGGTGAGTCTGGTGAGATGAAGCTTTGAAGTAATCTTGAATTCTATAGCTGAAAGGCTGTTAATTTGGAATTTAAATATAGTTATGCTCGTGTGAGATTGACCTTTTTTTTGTAGAGCATGCTTCCTCCAAAATACGCTTTGATGCAAAGCTAATTGTTAGCTCATAAGTCAATATTCTAGGTGGAAAACTACTTCTAGATTCTCCTAGAAACAAGTTCCGTTTATTTTGTTTGTTGAAATGAAATACCGTGTGAGCGTTCAGCCTCTTCTAGAACGTTGGCAAATTTAATTTCAAAGATATTTATTAGTTCATGCCCACCAGACTACCGCCTCCCAAGCAGTGGTTGGTGGATGGCACCGAAAGGCGTCAGCATCCCGCATGTGCCTAGGCTCGGCCGCAACGCGTAGTGGGAGCATATCCGCAAGCATTGGTTGAGATGGTCGCGGAAGGAGCGCTCGTCCCCCTTGTGGGGCCCCGACGACAACAACTAGTGGTGGCTCGACATCTTCCCTACACAATGTATAGAGGGCATGACGGACCTCGATGGTATCATCGCACAACTGAACTCCTTCAATGCACTGGGGCGCCTGTGGTGATGGGGGCGCGCTGGGCCGCACCCTGGATGTCGTCATCGAGCACGTCAGTCTTTCGGCATGTCTTTCTCACGCGTCGAGTTCACACCACCGGCATGGAGCAACCCGTCACGCAGAATCGTCATCAGTGAGTCGTGCCGCCCCAAGGCAGAGCCTATGGAGGATACCGACGGGGAAGCTATGTTGGCCACCTACCTCCACAAGAAGCGGCTCCAGGCGAGCACCGACGACCTCGAAGACATGCCCGGCCAAGGGTGGGTGTGGATGGAATCTATGAACGATCACAACACCTGACGGGAGACGATCCAGGAAGCGGTCGAGACATCCATCCGCGATGACGACATGGAGCACGTTGACATGACGTGCGATGACCATGATGCTAGGCCCATCGACATGGTCAAGGACGAATCGGCCAGCGAGCCTGACGAGCACGATAAGAGGGAGATCGGCGATGACGACTACCGCTACTTCGACGGCTACTACCGCGGTGGACGTCTGGGCCACGATGGTCATTACACAGATTAGGTTTTAGATAAATTTCATTTAGTTTAGTTAAATTTTGTTCAAACCTTGTAAAATATAACGAAGTTGATTGAAAATTTAGATTTTATTTTGTATTCATTTTTTATTTAAAAAAAGATGTTTGCTACACGCGGCTAGGAACAAACGTGCCCCAAACATGGTGTCGGTTCGGTCGTTTGAGGGACACGATTGGATATGCTCTAAGTGACCAGTAATCGGTGTTTTAACCAAGTACTCCCATGGTTACCATTAGCCTACCGGAGCACGCGCGTAGATCGCTGGCTGACTGGTTCGCTCCGAGTGGCTTCGTGCGACAGGGCAAACCTTAACTCCCTAGTCCACCCTTCGCCCCAACCATGTCGTTGGGAAAAGCCCGTGCAGTGTGCCGATGACAGCGGGCGCCCTTCTGACCACAAGTGCACAGAAGAAATAGCCATGGGGAGCTTGTCTCTTCCCCTTGTAGTCGTTAGCTTTTTTTTCTCGCCTTCCTTTTCTGGCGACGCCCTCGTATTTCTTTTTCGCGTCCCCATCGGAGCTCCACCCCTCTCCGACTGATCCAACTCCTCCCGACGACCGAAGAGTTCGGTCGGCTGAGCTCGAACCCCGCGCTTACTCCGTTCGTCTCCTCACACAATCCACCAGCTGCGGGATCCAGCGCCCTCCATTTCCTTTTCGGCCAGCAAAGATTCACCGGCGCATCGATTTCCTTGTCGGCCTCTCTCCGCTCGAATCTGCTTGAGGACGGGAGCTGTACAAGTTTCACAGAGTGGAGGGCTACACATCCCTGGCTGGACTGGGCCTCAGCGTAGGTCGGCCACCGGCCAATCGACGACCTCCAACGGCATCAAACCCCGCCTAAATCCTACAAATTCCTATCAGGTGCTAGCAAAGGCGGCGAGGGGCAGCCGGCCGAACCATGAGATGATATGGTAGGTGCTCGATCTGGCCGACACCGGCTCCATCCCCTGCATTTTGTGGATTGACGCTAGATTTTCATGCAGAGAAGACGAAGTTGGGAGCATGAGGTGTTGACCAGAGCCATAGAAGTGGAATTGGACTAGATGAAGGGAATCTTGAATTTATTCCTTCCACTTGCACAAGTAATTTGGTAGGAGTCTTGAAGATCATGGAAACATGTAGCTAATGTCGGTTTTTCAAATGCTAGTTATGCTTTACACTGTAAAAACTTTTATAGGCATTGTAAATTCATTTTTGAAGTACTTTGTTTCTACAAAAAATTACCTATACTCATATCAGTTATTGTTTGTTTTCAGATTTTATTAAAACATCACAGTATTACAAGTTACCTACAGAAGTTTCATCCCGATGAAGATGGTCCTTTTAGTATAAGTGTATAACTTCCCAATGTTTAGAAACTTTTATTAAAAGCTCTGTTGGTTACTCGTCACTACATGTACATGTTGGTGTCTTCTCGTTTTAATTTCGTGTTGGAATTAGCTAATGCTATCTTTTTCTTACGAATAGATATACAGAAGCCTTCCTTTCTGTTTGATGTATGTCCAACAATCTTGAACTGTCAGTCATGTAGTTTTCGCCATGTCATGGTTGATAACTTTCTAATTAACATGTTGGCAGCCTTTTTTTTTGGTCTCTTGGTAACTTGTTCATAAATACCTTGATAGTTTTACCATGACATGGTTGATGACTTGCTATATATGCCCCTAGATATTTTTTATCTAGTTTTTTTTGTTTGTTCTTATTTGCTTTGATAAGTTATTCAACATCACATTGGTAGCATGCTAATTAACATGTTTCGTAACTTCTTCCTTTGGCTTGATAACTTTCTCATAGATGTGTTGATAGTTTTGCCATGACATGGTTGGTAACTTGCTAATTCACATGTTGGTAGCCCTTTTTCGGTGTTTTGATAATTTTTTCATAAACGCCTTGATAGGTTTTCCATGACATGGTTGATAACTTGTTAATTCACATGTTGGTAGCCTTTTTTCGGTGTCTTGATAACTTTTTCATAAATGCCTTGATAGCTTTACCATGACATGGTGGATAATTTTCTCTTTATGCCCCTAAATATTTTTATCTAGATTTATTTATTTATGTTTTGATAAGTTGTTCCACATCACATTGTTAACATCCTAATTATCATGTTTTATAGCTTTTTTCATTGGCTTGATAACTTCTCCGTAAATGCCTTAATAATTTTGGCATGAAATGGTGGATAACTTTTCCAATTAGCATGTCTATTTTTGTTACTTGCTAATTTCTCCATAAATCCATTGATAGTTTTGTCATAACATGGTTGATAAGTTGCTTTATAATTCCTAGGTATTCTGTATCTATCTTTTTTTTGCTTTGATAAGTTTTTCCACATTACATTGGTAACTTGCTAATTAATATGTTGGTACCTTTTTTTGTTGACACGACAACTTTTCTTCATTAAATGCCTTGAAATTTTCCATGACATGGTTGATAACTTGCTAATTATAACATGTTCAGTAGCTTCTTTTTTTGGCTTGATAACTTATGTACAAATGCCTTCATAGTTTTTGCAATGTCATGGTTGATAACTTTCTAATTAACATGTTGGCAGCCTTTTTTCGGTGTATTGATAACTTTTTCATAAATTCCTTGATAGTTTTATCATGACATGGTTGATGACTTGCTATATATGCCCCTAGGTATTTTTATCTAGCTTCTTTTAGTTTGTTCTTTTTTGCTTTGATAAGTTATTCCTTATCACATTGGTAGGATGCTAGTTAACATGTTTCATAACTTCTTCCTTTGGCTTGATAACTTTCTTCATAGATTGTTGATAGTTTTGCCATGACATGTTTGATAACTTGCTAATTAACATGTTGGTAGCATGTTTTTTATTGACTTGATAACTTCTCCCTTGCCAACTTACTTCCTCCTCGTCGACCAACCAAAACCCAACGAGGAGCGGAGATCTAGAGGAGAGAGATCCCATTTTCTACAAAGCGGACCATCTCGCTTGCTCTGGCGGCGGTGCTTGTAGGGCCTGCCACATGAGAACTAGTCCAGGTTTCTGCGCTCACCCTGATTAGATCCACGCGACTTGGATGCTCCGACGTCATCGACGCTCGTGTCCTGGAGGCCGGAGATCCCTGTGCCGCCCGCAACCACCATGCTGCTAATGTTGCGGGAGAGGACATGCATCCTGCATCTCAGGCATGGAACCATGAGGTGTATAGGATGGAAACGCTCATCAAGTACTGAGGTAGTTACTCGGTAAATCCCATCCTCTCAAACCCAACTGCTACTTCTTATTCCTGTACAGTATTACATCTTGATCTTTGTTGTGCTTAGCATTTTGTTTATTTGGAGTAGTTTGGCATTCATTTGACATTGCAAGTTTGTTGGATCCAAGTGTTATAATGTCAGAAACAACAATGAGTATTTTAGATGTGGTAGAGGGGAACAATGGACTACTGAGGGTGAGTCTAAAGCACATAATTTCTTCGGCTTGCATTCCATATGTGTACTATGTTGTGCCTTGGATGCAAGGATACAAATTTCTGTCAACCAGAATGGCGCAATGTATATCAAGTTTGACAGCGCTGAACATGCAAATATAATGACAAGGAGACACTATTTTGTTCATGGCATCTCTGTCAAGTTTTATACAATTGAAACTTTCACCAAGGAGAACTACATGTATGAGAAAGACAAGAGGTGTGCAGTCTATAGCAGGATCAGCAATGAAGACCATTTTGAGTGCCATGGATTTATAGGATGAAAATCTTGGCATCTTCTATGTTTGTTTAGTCTACCTTTTGCATTATGTACAAATCAGATGCTCTCTTTTATATGTCGATGGCGACTTTCTTTTAATGTTCTTCATTAAGATACATAATGTATGACCTTTTATGTATTGAACTTATCGCGCATTTTTAAGTGGTATGAATTTTGTTTTGTTTCTCCTTGTGTGTGACAGTTTTTATTTATAGTATTATGAAAAATCATCATGATTGATCAGCTTAACATGTATCCCACAATATTTTTGGCAAAGCCCCATATATTTTACTTTTGCCACATAATGCAAGTTCTAGACATTACATTTATTTTTAATCAAAATATGCTAATTTTAAAATAAATAGATACATTCATGTACATCAAGGGGAAGAAGGGAATTGTACAAAAGTATATTGTTTGAAAGTGACAAGTCAATCTATTTGAAAGTGGTATTGCTATTCCCCTCCCAATTTTTTACCCTAAAATATCACTGTCCCAAAAAAGGAATTGTAGAAGAAAAATCATACGTACAAAGCGTCCGGTAAAGGGAATTGTACGGAAAGGGAATTAGACGCGCGCGGGGAAACAAATTTCAAACGTACACAGTGCTGGTCCAGGAAATCGTGGGATTTGAAAAGGGAAAGCTAGGACTTGACAAAAACGGAAAAAAAGCGGTCGGAACCTGACAGGCGAGTTTGGTCGGTCGACCGCCAGCTAGAATCGCCCGGCCTAGGGAGAAGATGGGTTGACCTAAAATTGAGGTGGTCCGAATGTTGGTCGGTGGATGATAGTTTAGAGGTTTGTCTAGCCCTCGCGGCATCTCTCGTGCTCGGCCATCTGGTTGTCGAGCATCCACGCGCTAGTGGCTGCGTCCAAAGCGAGCGTGCGTGCCAGACCCGGGCCAAGCGAGCCTAGGTTTGGCGTTGCTTTGTGAGTCCGTTGGCCCTAAGCACTGTTGGTGCTAAACCAACGTTTTAGTCATTCTACTGCTGACGTCCTCCCTGCCTGTCTTTGTGTGGGCTAGAGCTAGGCCTAGCAAGCCTGGATTTGGCGGTGCCCTCGAGGTTCCTTGGCCAGGATCATATGGGGTTGTGTATGGGGGGAGGAAGGGTCGGGAGAAATTCATGCTGCCGTGATTAGCATCGACGCGATGGCGCACGCGAGTGTCGTCCTTCCTCCTTGGAGGGCGTTACCCCCTCTCCACTCTCTGTCAAGTACCGGGGAAACCCTAGGACCAGTTTGATGGCCCGGGCAACATCGTCATGTTTATGCCGCATCCCTTCTTGAAGGTATTGCCTTGGTACTCAAGGATCCATGGCCCAGGAAGCGTGGTAGTGGGGCAAGATCGGAGATCGACATGGCAGATGGCTACCATCTCGATTTGTCGCTTCATCGCTAACATCCTTGCACTCTTCTTGTATCTTCTTTCTTGTTGTGCATGTTCATGTCGCTGCCTAAACATTTTTCTTGTGCATGAAACTCTACTACACTGTGTCTGGATGTAGGAATTTTAGCTCGAAAATAAATTGGACTAGAAATTTCAAATCCAAGTTGGAAAGAAAATGGTTTGCAATTGCCTTTCTGTTGTTTGGCTACGCATGATATTTGCTATTGGAATTTAAGGGGTAGCACCCAATTCTATTTCCTGTTTGGTTGTACAAACCATGGAATCGAATGTTTTGCTGAGTTTAGACAACATGGCTTGTTTACATGTATGTATGAAAATATATATGTATATTTGAATGTTCACAACTTAATTTTTACGCATAATAACATTAAAATATTCCGAATAAGGTCACAACAACAACAACAACAACATAAGCATGGCACAAAATAGTTTCAAGTAGCAACAATTATCTTTATCGAAAAAAGCAATAACAATTATAACATGGATAATCATTTTTCCTCTAACAAATAGCAAAAGTGGGTAGCATGACACAAAAGAGTTTTGTCTTTAATTTCTAGGAAACGGAAATTTTCAGAACTTTCTACATCGAAAGGAACAACTAGTGCAACCGGAAGATGAGGAGCAGGAATGAGGCCCTCCCCAAGAGGGCCAAGACGTCACCGCCGTTCCCCTCCGGCCGTCGTTCACCTACCGTCGCCTTTCCCCTCCCCAAGCCTGGTAGATCTAAGATTGGAGATAGGCTCGCGGGAGCGGATGGTCGGGCTGACGGGAGCCCGTCTCGGAGGAGAACGTGGAGAGGGAGAGAACAACGGGATAGGGGGGAGAGGACGGCGAGGAGTTCAGCGGTGCCGCCGCCGCCGGTTTTCCAGATCGCGGTCGCGATTTCCTTCCTCTACGAGAGCTCTCGAGAGGTTCCTCTCGTTCTCGTTAGAGAACAAGTACGCGAGTCTGTGTTTCCGAGCGATTCCGAGGGGGCGACCTCGCAAACGCGGGTCGGACTGTTGCACGCGAGGGAGCGGGCTCGTGGAATTTGGGTCCGTTTCCACACAGTGATTCACAACGCAGCCCAAACAACGGAAATCAACTTTTAATTCCAGATTCAACGATTCCAGACTCAAATTCCTACATCCAAACATAGTGTTATAATTGTTGCTTTATTTATAAAGAGCGACGAAAGCCTAATTTGAGTGATCATTAGCCTACCATGTAAACATTCCCACGATTATACCCTGAAAAAAGATCAAGTCACCCGAACAACAGATCCGACAATTACGCCAATCATCATGTCACTGAGACACGAAAAAAATATAAAAAAAATCACCAGTGGCTTGTAGAGTATATACGTTCTCGTCTTGTATCCCGGGTCGTTTTGGCATCATGTGTTAAAACTGTTCTTTAGAGGAGAGAAAAGGTCATAAGAACAAGGTTTTATTAGTCGGGCCGGCGCGAGGAGGCTCAAGTGTAGTCGGACCAAACCCACATGAGTCCATCGCCATCGTCACAAAGAAGCAAGGAACCTTTCGAAAACGAAAAAGAAAACCTTTCCGCCGTCCGTACCCGTGACACCACTCCGTTCTCTTCGCTCCGCGGCGCAACCCACGCACGCACGCACCTTCATTCCCCTGCCAGCTCGTGCTTGCCTCCGGAGTGCGTGTGTCCGCCCCACCGGATCGCGCGCGCACCGCGCACCCACTCGAACAGCACGGAGCCGAGGTCCTCTCGCCGCCGGCGATGCAGGGGCCCGGCAGTGGCGGCGGCGGCGTTGGTGGAGGGGAAGCGGGGGACATGCGGGGCCGGCACCGGATCCAGGCCGAACTCAAGAAGCTCGAGCAAGAAGCACGATTCCTCGAGGTCCGCCTTTGTCAGCTGCTGCTGTGATTCTTTTGTTACTATCTTTTCTCTGAAAATTACTTTCCGAAGTTCTTGTTGTTGTAGCATTGGACAAATGTTTTCCTTAATTAAAACGGAGAAGCAATGTTCTGGTTTGCTCATGGATTATTATCATTTCTCCGGCATGTAACCAAGAAACTTTGTCATTGCTGACATACTAGGTTCTTGCTCCGTCTGCACTTTCTTGTGTCCCATGGGGTAGGGGGGTGGGCCGCCGCCGGCGGGGTGGGTGGGGGAAAGCGGTCAAGCACATGTTGCATATTCGGTGTTATCTGCTTTGCTCCCCTTGGTCAGGCTCATGCACACCTGCTCCACAGATTTAATTTCTTGCGGCAAAGATTCAATCCCGTACTATTTTGTGGGGCTTTTCTTTGACTGAGGACAAAAATGCACAGATCTGTCCCACTATTTCTAGTTTCTTTGCTGAAAAAACAAGGGGAAAATTCTGCCTGCGTCAAATGATTGAGCACAGTGTACTACTGGAGAATTAACTACTGATGCACATGGTCAGGCACTGCTGCTGAGTGCTGGGGGACCTTTTGCATCGGAAACCATGTTTTCTAGTTCGCGCTAGCGTTTGACCCATCTTTAGTAGACATTGGAAGGAGAAACCGATGTTGGATCTGCGGGGTTATCCAAACAGAAGAATTTTCTCAAGTACTATATATCTTTTTTTTGTGAAAATTAAAACTGACTAAACATGTAGTACTACATATCTTTTTATATACTATAGTAATAAGGCATTCAATTGATGCCTTAGGAATTAGGATGACATCCTGCAGGGCCGGACATCCTGGATGGTCCTAAGTTTTTTTTTTTTGGAGCAACCAGCAGGAGCACTGCCTTTTCTATTAGAAGAAGAGAATTGGCCGGTTTGGAAGAAACCGCCAAAACAAGCGATATATACACACGAATTAGGTTAAAGGGGAACGGACCAAAAAACAATGACATAGTTTTAAGGAAACCGGCGAAACCACACGAGGCCACACTACCTAGCTCGACTCTGGAGCACCACCGAGCACGCCTTGACAACGGCAACAGCGGCGAGCATAACGGAAAGCTGGTCCACTTCCCACGAGAGGAAGTCGAGCCGAAGAGCAGTTAGGCCTCACAGGCTTCATGGCGAGAGGCAAGCCGCGAAGAACTTCGCCAGACTCTTTCGCCGCCGACAGGGCCCGGAGATGTCGACCCTCCCCGAAGCACCAGCAACCCCAGGCAAAGGCTCACATTACTCCGAAAAATGACGCCTTCAGGAAGGTCACGACTTCCGAGAGGACGCTGCCGTCATCCAATCTGGCGAAGCCAGATTTGGGCTTTCACCCCGAAGTAATGGACGGAGGGGTGACCGGGCTCCACGACAACGCCCCCAAGAGGGAAGCGACGCCCACAGGCGTCGCCGATGTCGGCACCAACCGAAGTTGGGCAGGACTTTCGTCCGGAGACCCCTGCACCACTTCCAAAGGACCGCCACGAAGGCGACCCATGCCGCCCGACGAGAAAGACCGGCGGAAGGAGAGACGGCACCCCCGCCCACACGCCCTTGCCCCGCCGCCCACATGGCCAGGACAGAACATCAACACCATCCTTGCCCGGAGCCGCCGCTCCGGCCTTCACGCGTAGCAGAGCGAGCAACCACACGCCAACTCGCCACCGGCCAAGGGGCGCACCAAAAAGCCCCCACCACCAAAAGCGGCGCCGCCGCGCCGCCGTCCTTGCACCAAGGATGGTCCTAAGTTTGGGTGAAAAGTCTGTATGCCCTTTCGACAAAGTCCGGGCATTCGGCCTATAAACCTGGAACTGCTTTAAGTAGGCTCTATTTGATAGTATGGGCAGAATTTTTAGTACACTATTAGTTGTCCCAGTTTCTCGGTTCTTACAAGTTGCAGAGCACCAAGTTGGCTAATTTCCATTTATTTGTGTTAGTTCATTTGGAAGTTGTACTGTACTACTGATTTTGGTACTCACTTGCCAGTTGAAACACGCTGGAACATCGTACAGAATCTATAACTGCATGATGAATTTCCTTCATCAGTCTCGGTTCTCTTCTACTATATGTTCAGTTAGAAGCGAGATGAATATCATCATGTGCTCTATCCTTATAGATAGTCTTGATTTCGAGGACAAAGAGCATGGCCTTGATAGATGAGTGTTATACCATAAAATTGTTTCAACACCTTTTATTAAATTTCTTGTATTTACTCTGTGAAGTGTTCTCACAAGTTCGACTTCAAAAAAGGATATAAGTAATGACTCTTGATTAAGATGGAATACCATGCACAGTTCTTATTTTGTAGTATATCATGTTGTCAGAAACCTACTATAAGTATACCTAGAAATAGATCACAACAGTCATTTTAATGACGCACCTAAAGATCAATCTATTTTGGTGGTAAATTATGTCAGTATCATTTTTTCAACATAATTTTATTCTTGCTCCAATGGGAGTTAATTAATTGCTTTTGGGTCTTTCCTACCGGCAACACTAGCTCATCAGATGTCATGTTGACTTTTGTAGTGTTTAGTTTACCCTACTTAACCGAGTTAGTCATGTACGTACTACCTAGCCAGTAAAACTACAAATTAGTAACAATGTTAATCAAGCAGTACTAGCTATTTTGATTGCTACTCACTCCATTTCTGAAAAGCAGGCGTGTAATTTTTTCTGAAGTCTAACAATGTTAAGTTTGACCAAGTATAAAGAAAAACGTACTAACTACTATAAAACAAATCATAGTCAAACAATTATATTTGTTGATAGTTTTTTACAATGTTTGACTTTGGACAAAAGTTGTACGCCTTCTTTTCAGGAACGGAGGGAGTTAAGTCTTGACGGTTTGTCATTTTTTGTTAAACCACTACACAATTGGTTGTTCCATGCTGCTGTGGTGCCTTCTGAAGTAGACTGGACAACACTGGGGTTGCTCAACTCATGACTTGATTGTCACCATCTTTATGTATAAGTACAAATAAGTTAGTATCGATGATACTTTCTTTGTGATAAATTTATTTTGAATAGTCTAGTCCAGCTTACCCAGTAACGGCATTATCAGGGATGCAAATAAACAAAGCTTGTGAAATAAAATCATATAAATTTCACAATACTCTAGTGATAGACTAAATATCTTCACTTTCTGTTAGATCTGGCACAAATTATTTTTCTGAAATATAGACGTGTTTACAAATTATGCGGTGTCTATCTTTGATTCTCTGGAAAACTGCTAATATTTTCAATTCGACTGCATGCAGGAGGAACTTGAAGAGCTAGATAAAACAGAGAAGGTATCAGCAGCATTGCAAGAGTATGTGTTTGAAGAAATCTCAATCAACTGCATTATCACTCTGGTTTTAGTGCTTGAAAATCACCTATAGTATATATTGTTGATGAATGGAAATTGACTATGTTGTTACCTTTTTTGTTAGGTTTGTGGTAACAACTGAACACAAAGCAGATCCTCTACTTCCAGTGTAATAACCATGACAATATCCTACTATTTTTGCAAATATTTTTGTTCATACTCTTACAATTTCTTCTTTCTGTTATGGCAGAACTACCGGAGCTGCTTACCAGTCTTGGGATAGGTGGTTTGAAGGTCCGCAAGATCTGCGTAGATGCAAATGCTGGTTTTTGTGATCAAGGAACTCGAGCACTGCACCAAAAGCAAGAAGCAATGGTGTCCGAGAAGTGTATATTGTTTTCATCATCTCATCATGAAGGCCTTCATTTCAGGCGACAGTACGATTCATTTCCCTGATTGAGTTCCTTAAACAATCTCTGTTGAAGGAGTGGTATGAGAATGGAACTGCAGGATACAGAAGCAACACTGAGGACTGACTACAGCTATGTTCTTCAGTAAGCTCTTACTATTGAATTCCTTTGAAATGCAATATTTCTGTTGTGGGTGAAGTATGAGATCTTAGCTCAAGAATGTCTAGCAAGAGCATTTATTTTATGTTTAGTTATCACATCATGTTGTTGAACATTTTGAAATAATTGTTGAACAATGTATTATTTCTCTCTTTTATGGGCAGTGACAAAAAAATCATGGGTAAGGAACAATTTGCTTTTTTTTGTAGGATAGAACATTTGCTATTTTTTGAGTCTGATGATAACCACATGACATTGAGCAATATATATGCAGCCTATCACTTGACTTGCCCACTGGACCCTGGCCAGACTTGCCTAAAAGGCCCAAGCTAGAATTGGCCCAGCCAAATACTGGGAAGCAAGCAGTAGATTCTTCAGGCGAGGAGGTGATCTTATCCGAAGAAAGCCATGGCAGTGGCACACACAGGACACAGCACAATCATCACCTCCACCCACAGCCAAAAAAACCCGAGCAATACCAGAGAAAACAGAGGATGGCAATGGCGCCAATGCCCGCAAAGGCGTCCTCCTCCACCACATCACCTCTCCTGCCTTCCTCCCCGTCCATCTCCTCCTTCCTTGCCTCCCACCCGGCCCTCACCCTCCTCCACACGCAATGCGCCACCATGGCCCACCTCCGCCAGCTCCACGCCGCGCTCGTCAAGTCCGGCCTCGCCAAAGACCCCATCGCCGCCAGCCGCGCCGTCGCGTTCTGTGCCGGCGAAGGACGCGACGCCGCCTACGCCGCGCGCCTCGTCAGGCACCACCCGCGGCCCAACTCCTTCATGTGGAACACCGCCATAAGAGCGCTGTCGGACGGTCCCGGGCCAGACGCCGCCGTGGCGCTGTTCCTCGACATGCTCCTGTCACCCACTCCGCCGGAGCGTCGCACTTTCCCGTCGCTGTTCGCGGCCTACGCGCGCCTCGGCCGCGCAGACGACGGCGCGGCGCTCCACGGCATGGTGCTGAAGCTCGGCCTCGCCGGGGACGCGTACACGCGCAACTCCACGATCGCAATGTACGCGTCCTGCGGCCTTGCCGACGAGGCGATGCTGCTCCTCGGGCAGTGCGAGGAGTTCGACGTGGTGGCGTGCAACAGCGCGATCGTGGCGCTGGCGAGGGCGGGGCGCGTGGACGAGGCGCGGGCGGTGTTCGACGGCATGCCGGCCAGGACCGTGGCGACGTGGAGCGCCATGGTGAGCGCGTACGCCCGCGCCGCCAGCAGGTGCCAGGAAGCCGTGGACCTCTTCTCGGCGATGCAGGCGGATGGGGGCATGGAACCGAACGTGAACGTGCTGGTCAGCGTCCTGGGCTGCTGCGCCAGCCTCGGCGCGCTGGAGCAGGGCGCGTGGGTGCACGCGTACATCGACAGGCGCGGCGTCGCCGTGAACGCGCTCGTGGTCACCGCCCTCGTGGACATGTACTGCAAGTGCGGCTCCGTACACAAGGCACGCCAGGTGTTCGACGCCTCGAGGTCGCGGGGCCTTGCCGCGCTGTCGTCCTGGAACGCCATGATGCTTGGGCTAGCGGCGCACGGGCGATGGCAAGAAGCGGTTCTCTTGTTCTCCGAGCTGGAAACTTACGGGCTGAGGCCTGACAACGTCACCTTCATCGCGATGCTGATGGCTTACGGTCACTCCGGCATGGCCGACAAGGCGAAGGCTCTGTTCGAGTCAATGGCGAGCGAATACGGCGTTACACCGGGGATCGAACACTACGGGTGCCTCGTCGACGCGCTCGCAAGGGCCGGAAGGCTCCGGGAGGCGGAGGACATCATCAGGGCAATGCCGATGAATCCGGATGCTGCAATTTGGGGAGCCCTGCTCTCCGGATGCCGGTTGCACGGCGACGCGGAGGCGGGGGCACGGGCGGCGCGGGAAGCCGTGGAATGCGACCCGCAGGACAGTGGCGCGTATGTGCTCGCCGCAAGTGTGTTGGCACGCGACGGCGAGGTGGGCCGTGGCTTGGGTGTTCGGGGGAAGATGAGGGAGGAGGGTGTGGCCAAAGTTCCCGGGTGTAGCATGATCGAGGTGAACGGTGTTGTCCACGAATTCGTGAGCTAGTATAATAGTACAATCGCTTAGCAACGGTAAAATGTACAGACTCTATATGAAGATTCAGTTTGAAGATCCTTCGTGGATTTTTCTCAAGATTTAGGGTTATGGTTCCAGTTTCGTTCCTTTTTAATCCGCCCTCGAGTTCCATGTCAAATGGGAGGCAATTTGGGTCTTTAGGGGCCATTACTTTTCACCCAAAAAGCTTTGAAAAGTAGAGATAAGAGGCTCGGTATGCTTCAGGGATATGACCAATAAGAGATCGGATTACCGGGGTGGCCATTACATGGTGTGATGGTATACCCTTGTTACAGTTTGACCCATCCCCTTCATGTAAAATGCGCATTGGACCATGCAGTGATGCACTCTCTGACAACGCTGAGCAACAGTGGCAGACCTAGAAACTTTTGGAAGCCTGAGCGAGCAAGCTTAAGATGTGAATTTTTCAGACAAAATTACTATAAAAATCTATAAAAACGCAAGCTTTATGATGTCGGCAAGGCTGAGCGGCTACCCGGGCTGGAGGGACGCTGGGTCCGCGCATGATGTCCGCTGAGTCCTTCACATATTTCCCACTGTAGACCACGGACACGTTATTCTCAAGCTTGCTCTTTACAGTGGCAATGGTATGGAAGCTTGCAACTTCCAGGGTTATGGTCTTAGCGGTGGGGATTTTGACAAATATCTGCATCTGCTGCAGGGAATAGAGCGACGAAGCCTCTCTCTTTCAAGGTGGCAAGGGCCATAGCAGAAGAGGTGGTTTATCCATCCTACTGCCGAAGATATCAGTCAGTGCCGTCTTGGTCTTGGAAGTAAACACGAAAGACTCAAGTATCCTGCATGCAGGAAGAGGATTCACCTCCTGTTTCCCGATGGCAATATTGCAGAATTTTCACATTAATGTCCATCCCGAGATGGCACAAGCCTGGCGCACCAATAGCTCGTCGTCCACAATATGTGTGCTGTCCCTGACGAATTCAGGGTCGCAGACTGAACATGTCCTCTTCGGCGGTTCAGAGCAACCCTAGCAGATATGCTAAATAGGCAAACTGAAAATCGCGAGTACAGGACATTGAACGTGCGGTTTCTAGTCCTGATTTCGCTCGCACGGAATAGAAACCGTAAATGAAACTGATTTTCTTTTGAAATTATGCACTCTTCGGCAAAATTCAGCGAAGAACGGGGTTTCGATCATAGGTACATTTACATATACCGCAGCAAATCAAAAGCTGCTCCCTATTGGCGTAGCGGTGTTGAGGCGATCACTCGTCGGAGAGGTCGAGGAGGTCCGCCGGCTCCAGCTTGACGATGCGGCCGGTAGCCTGACGAGCTCGATGGCCCTCCGCCTCCTCCCTCTCCTTGGCCAGGCGGACCTCAACAACACTCCGCCTCTCCGCTTGCTCGCAGACGATATTCGCTTCGCGGTCGAGCTCTGACTCGCGCGTCAGCATCTCCATGGCGAGGCGCTCCTTGTCGGAGTCCTAGGCACAGTCGGTGGCCACCACTCATAGGAGGAAGGGGGACGAAGGTGCGGGGCCACGCGCGGACCCCGCCTCCTCGTCGTGGGCGTACCTACGGGTCGATGGAACGTGCTCTTGCGACGGCGTGCGGTAAGGGGCTGCTGGCAGAGCATACCGGCTGAGGGACGGCGGGGGTGACATCCCGTAGTTGGTCCACCGCCTCTCTCCCCACTTCTTCACGCCCTCCGATCGCACCATCTTCTTCCTCTCCTCCTCGCAGAGGTCGCCGCGACATCGTGGGGGTGATTGCCGGTACCGGCACCTCCGCTACGGCCGCCCCTACCCCAGAGAACCAGCGACAACAAGACATGGCTGGATCTGTGGCCGAAACTAGTGGAATCTCTCGCCGGAGTTCGATCTGGGCACGGCATCTAAGCGACAGAGCTAGGGTTGTGAGGCGGAGAAAGTGAGGGTTCCAACACTCATCCAACATCCGGTACTGTCTATGTATCAAAACTCCAAAAACATAGTGAGAAAAATATGGAGAAAGAGCGCGTAGCGTACGTCTCATCATGTTGCACGAATTGGCTCGTCAAAAATCTCAATATGAGAAATATCCGGAAAACTAACATAAGAAGAAAAAATGAGTACAGTCCACTCAACATCAGGTTGAGCACTCAGATCATCTGGATCGAGATTCATAGGTCGGTGTGTGGAAAATCTCTCCCAGAGTCTAGCATATCTCTAATGTCCTAAGAGAATTACAATTTCAAATTCTAGCCATTGC
The DNA here is from genome assembly GCA_023614405.1 of Avena insularis. Classification (NCBI taxonomy): domain Eukaryota; kingdom Viridiplantae; phylum Streptophyta; class Magnoliopsida; order Poales; family Poaceae; genus Avena; species Avena insularis. The sequence continues at coordinate 281,499,708 of CM042691.1, read as the reverse complement.
ATTCTTGCTATTAACTTGAAGTCTATCGCACCTAAGACCCCGAATAAATGTAATCATGAAAATATGTTAGAGTAATACCTTTTAAATTGATCGAGGCTAAAGTGGACTCTATGCCCTATGATAATTCTATCCCAAGTGACCAAGATTATTACTATAGTTTTTCATATGATATAAGTGAAACTTATCCTTCTGTTTTGTATATATAAGAGGTCATGGTGACTGCTCACGTGAAATATTTTAATCAAATTGTATCCATATGTAAGTATTTAGATATTTTATATGGAGATATACCTCCAGTTTTTTTTATAAATTAGGAGTTACCTCCATTTCACAAGGCGTGAGGTTGTGAGCTTCCTTGCATGTGATAAAACTCTCTTATCCTTATTTGGAATATTTTCCATTATTGCATGTTCACATATATGTGTATAAACTTGTGAGTAACTTATAATTTTATAGTTGTTTCTCGATTGTGTTCTTTTTAAGATAGAGACATATTAATAATCTTAGTAATGATAGTGACATATAAATTATCGAGTGATACGTATAAATCATTTCAGTGCACAAGCGCAAAAGTAAAGGACAAGGACACATATATATATTGCACCACAAATTTTCAACATATTCCATGCATCCAGTAACATACTGTTTTCAAGAAAATATCCTCACTATCCTCTGTCCACGTCCTCTTTCATATATTTTACAGAAATGGTTTTTTGAGGTGAATTCATAATATTACACATAATCAATGAATGCATAAATTAACCAAGAAAGCTCACTCAAATGGAAGAGTGGAGGTACACTCTATCCACCCAAGTTCAAATCATCATAGATACCAACTTATTTTCGTGTTTAAGCTTCCGGGGCATTCCTTAGAGTTGTAGTACTTCAAAGCAAATGCATGCACTATTGGTTACACTTCATAATAATTAGCTTGACCCTTCAGCAATGATATTATATATTATTTATTTAATTTTCAAGACAGTGCAATACGTTTATCATTTGATGGATCTACTATGTACGTCATTCTTTCTCGTGAGACTTCCACCAATGATAATATACCCATGTACAACGACAATATGCCGTAGTATGACTTCAAGCACTTTGAGATGTTTATAAATAAAGTATGATACTTAACATATTTATGCTATAGTATAGCATGAGAAACTAAAAAGATCCATACAAGATATGTACATCAAAACATCTTCCTGGTATATTGTTTTCACTCTATTGCATAGAATTTTATGAATCCACGATTGTTGCCCACATATTTCCAAATTTTGGTGCGCTTCAAAAATTCTAATATGTTCACATGTGTGATCAGTTGGCATCATAGACACAAAAATATTTTCTTTTCTTTTATTTCTAGTGGTTCCTCGTGAATCCTGGCATGGTACCAAGTTCCATAGGCCCACTTGTATGTCACTTGGTCCCGCCTTCTTGAACATGTGGACATTAATCAAGTGACTATTTCAAAGTTGTATACATGTTAATTTACATGATTGCAACAACACCGGTTTTGCACAAGTTCACAAGTTAAAATAGTGGGGCAAAGTGACATTCAAGTTAAAAATAGTGGGGCCAAGTGACATATTTTGAAACTTTGGTGCTACAATTATATGGCCATGTACTATGTAAAAACAAGTAACATCACTTGTTTGGATGCTTGTTAGAACATTATATGTGATTTTGACCTTCTAACTTCCCTAACAAGTATGTCACATGTGTGGCATTCTATTTGTCATTTTAAAGGGACTAATAGCACATCACATGTCATTGGAATCTCCTACAATTATATGGCCATTTACAGTGTGAAATCAAAGAATAACACTTTTTAAAACCACCGTGATTCATTCAATTAGCCATTATCTATTAATTAGGCAGCTTTAGGTAGACTCAAAGGAGTATGATGGCTTGAAGCCTTTTGTTGAGAACTCGTTGTTGCCTATTAAAAGTTTATATGGGGCAAACCTATAACTATTTCATTGTTTTATTACCTCGATTAGCTTGAGAGAATGTGATTGATGCTTTTACCCTTACTTTTTCTATTTACATTCAGCCAATTCTTTTGTATTTGCTAAAAAATGTAATTTGGGTTTGTTATGAATGAAACTAGAGACTATCAGCGTTGTAGAAAAATGCGCATATACACCACAAATAGTAGTCATAGAGGATCATTAGAACAATAGACAAAACTAATACCAATGTACCGTTAATTCACTAATTGTTGCTGATCCTATATTGGTGGCTTAAGATTTTTAGTTGAGAACATGTAGGTGAGGTCCATTTAGAACGGATGGATCTCTTAATATTTTTAGATACTCCACATGAAACAGTTTAACCTCCACATAAAATGTAGAAAACAATTCCAACCAAGGTTTTTTTTCAAATAAACCAAGGTTTGTATCAGGATATATATTAGGCATCATTTTGGTTATCTAAATTGCATCACATAAATATCGTAGGATTGTATTTGTGTCGACATAATATGTTAGGATCGAGCGTACGGTACATATCGGGGTAATGACAGTCATGGTCCAACGGGTGTATAGATATGTAAACTTAGCTAGAAATCAATTAGGAAAGATCTAAACGCTCACTCCACTCCATGATTAAATATCACAAAGCTCAAACATATGGATTAATTTGTCCCATGGTGATTAGAAGTAGCTATCGAAAAATTGGAGCGTAGTTAGGCATGTTAATCTTGTATTTTCCTTATAATAGTCTCTAAACACTGCTAAAGAAGCTTGATAAAATATCGGGTGAAAACCAAGTCATGGTGAAAACTGGTGAAAACCAAGTAATTTTTTTTTTTGAAAAATCTATATCTTGTTGGGAACGTGGTGTTCTGCAAACATGTAAAGTTCAGAACGAATTCGTTTAGGAGGTAATAAACTAAATTTGGCCATGAATAGTGACAAATAGGGGAAATCACTATTCGTGTATAATTTGTTTAAATTTCAAACTTCATCTGTTCGTAGAACATCACCTTTCTATCATGCCATATTTTTTTCTAAAAAAAGTTCTAAACGTTGTTTCCATGAAATTTACATTGTAACTTGGTTTTCACTGGATGCATACTCAGAAAGCTTTCCAAAATACAACTGAACCAAGGGGTGTAGTGCAGGATGCCAGCTATCGCAACTCTATATACAATATCAGACAACGACAAGTGATCGGCAAAAGAAGCCTTCATGTTCAGGCATAAATTAACTGCAGCTGCGTAGGCCATCCATTTGCTAGATAGTGATCTCGCGTGAAATGAGAACCAAGCTTTCGATTCGCATTTCGCTGTCAAGATTCAGTTGATGGCGGTGTTTAACATTTGATGATGATCTGAGATCAACTAACACCACACCTTCTAAAAATTGTTCAGTATTATTATCACTACAGCACGGGACGGCTACGCCGACGGCAAAAAGCCCTCGGCGTAGCCAGCTTTGCCCTCGGCATACGCTACGCCGAGGGCTGCCATCGGCGTAGCCCCCTCGGCGAAGGTCTCCCTCGGCGGAGCAAAAATGGCCGTCGGCGTAGGCCTACCCGACGGCCGTAGCGTGCCCGTCGGCGTAACGGCCGTCGGCGAACGGCGGCACTGCCGTTACACGGCCGCTAACGGCGCATCATATACGCCGACGGCCTTACCCTCGGCGTATGTGGGCGATGTGTCCACCGCGCTGGCCTCCAGGTGGCGCGGCTGGAGCTAAGCCGACGGCCTGCCCTCGGCGTAGGCGCAGGTGCTACGCCAACGACAGTGCCCTCGGCGTAGCCCTGGCCATATGGCACATGGCAGAGGGCTACGCCGAGGGCATTGCCGTCGGCGTATCACATGCACAGTTTTTTTTGAATTTTTCACAGCAGCACACTCATAGCAGTACAATCATCCATACATCAGTCATACAATTGAAACAAGATATATTCCATGCAATATATATTCCACACCAATTGAAACAAGATCACATATGTCATACATGTATCAACATCATCCATACATCAGTCATACAAGATCATCCATACATTAGTCATACAAGATCATCGACATCATCACACATGCCTACAACTCTGGAGAAGAGGGGGTGTACCCGAGATTTCCCCTGGTGAAAAGTGGAGACCTCTGGCGAGGGTTGCGTCCAGTAGAAGTAGCAGAAGAGCCACCTGGCGAGGGAGTAGAAGTGTGAAGCTCGGGAGAACCACCTGCAGAATGGCCAGGAGATGGACCATTGTCATGAAGCGGTGTGATCTGACGCCCATCCGGCGAGGCGTGGCCAAAGTGCGGTTCCCAAGCTCCGTTCCTACATGTTGTCTACATGTTAGCAACTTGCGAGGCAAAGTAAAGCGATAACCAGTGGGTTAGCAAAGAACTTACCGGTGTCGATGCGTAGTAGGTCCTAGCGAAGCTGTCCTTCGATTGCAAAAATGGCGCCGGACCTGGCATGGGAGGCACGGGCCCTAAATCTCTATTCTAGCCAGTTTGAATATTCACCAACATGGCCTGCAAGATAGTTTAGAAGTCAGGCCGTAGTACAACAAACGGGGGGAAGTGGGACTTGTATCTTTTGCAAAAATAAAGGTTCGGACTTACATTTACGTATTGCATGTAGATCACATTCGCCTCCTGATGCTGCCGAAAGGCCACCTGATATTCCTCATGAGAGGCATCGTAGGCCGCGTCTAACTCAGGCTACAATTTCAAATACAAGGAATCTCGTCAGCGGTTAGCCATGCAGGAACAAAAGTCATAAAGATGATGAAAATGAGAAAGGCTTACATCCTCTCTGGATCGACGAGGCTGGCCATGAGGCGGGATAGGGGGGTCATCGGCGGGGTAGGTAGCCTTGAGACGGCTGAAGCTCGTGCTGAGGGTAGGCTTGACCTTCTTATTCAGAATCTTGAGGCGTCCATGATGCAATCTGTGCCCCGACAGGACCAACGACTCCTCGTCGATCTCCGCGTGAACGGGGTCATCCACATGGGGGTGACGAGCCTTCACCATCGTGTTGTAGTTCCCCAAGTCGTTCTGGGCAGTGCCGAAGTACACGGGCAACGAGGGTTGAGGCTCCGAGTTATTGGGCTTCTTTCGCCGCATCATCTCATAGACGGCGACATCATGAATCACCTCCCCGGGTTGTGCCTCGGCCACCTGTATCGCGAAAAGAAATATTATGCATATGAAGTACAAACATGACGAGAAATACACGCAGGTCGTTCCATGTATATACGTACCACCTTCCCCTTGAAGCGGGCAAAGTTACGGTTTCCCGCGCAGTGCGTTCCACCATCGCCTCGGTTATCCGCGTTCCGCCTCGACAAGGATACAAACTCCTCGTCTTCTCTTAGCCACCTCGTCCTAACCAGCTCCTCCCATGCGAGTCGATGCGGCTCGGCCCAATTGGGGATAACCTGAAAATGCAATACTCAACTCCAGACAATGCAATGGCAACTTAGCAGCAATGTAGAATCTTATTGACATTTTACTCACCGACATGTACTCTTCTGGCGTCATCGAGTACTCAGGATTAGGGTTCCTACCGACAATGTCTTCTTTCCTGACCCTCACGCCCCTGTCAGCCCAGAAGTGGCTAGCGGCCGTGACCTTCTGGTTGTACCACACATGGGGGGTCAACTTCACACAAGCCCCAAGCAAAGTCCTCTGCTTCTCCGGTCCTCCTCGCCACACGGTAAAAGCAATTCAATCATGCATAAGAGTCATGAGTTAGCACGGGGTCATCAAGTATGAACATAACTCGAGAAATATGCCTTACCCAAAACTTGGTGATGCGAAAAGCCCGGGACACGGGTAGTCTGGTAGTCCGCCCAAGTAGTAGCTAGCTTCCTGTCACCCTCGTGGGTAATGTGATAGCCCGGCCAGAACTTCCTAATCAGAGCTCCAACGAGGCCGTTAGGAAGGCGAGCCTTGGTCCCCGGAGGAAATGTCCAATTGCTGCACAATAATAAACATTAGTACACAATAATTATTTATGACCAACATGAAATAAAATGTTTTAAATTGCCAAATTAGTACACTTACTCAAGGCCATCTGAATAATAAGGGCTTCGCCTCCTAAGTCCTAGGCTCAGACTTCTCGTCAGGACTCGATTCCCCACGATTCCATAATTTCTTGGCCCCACCAACTCATGGCTAGTGTTCGCCTCAGATCGGTCACCGCCTCCTCTTAGACTTTGCCTCCTCTCGACTCTGCCTCCTCTCAGACTCGCCTCCCTCGGCCCTGAAAGGCTGCTCTGTCAGGAACAACTCAGGAGCCACGTCGCCAGAAGCAGAGGGTGGTGGGTCAAAGTCCACGCCTCCTCCCGTGGCACCTCGTCCTCGTCCTCCTCGACCTCGGCCTCGACCCGTCCTCCCTCCGCCAGAGCAAGATCGGGAACGCGGATTGGGATTTGGCTGTTTCCCACTCCGTGTAGCTCTTTTCTTCTGCTTTCAGCGCATTAAGCAAGGACGAACTGGTTGCCTTGCCGCTGCTCATATTGTTCAATCACCTGCATTAAGTAAGAGAAAACAGTTAAGCACAAAGACATAATAAAATGTATACACAAAGAATAAAGGCATAATGCAATTAAGAAAACAGTTAAGCACAAAGACAAAATAAAATGCATTAAAAAATAAATACTCACTATCATTTTCATTCTCATTCTCATTCTCATTCTCATTCTCATTCTCACTATCACTATCTTTTGAGTAGAAATCTGGATTCTCATTGAAGGGTGTAGGCTCATCATCGTTGTCATTCTCGGTATGGAGCTTCTCGAGCATACTTATGTCATGTAGATTCACCACTGACTCACCCCGAGTTTCTACATCGTTCCCAAGGTCCTCAAGATCAACCGGTTCTAAATCAAAGTGTCCGAAGTCCTCTTGCTCTTGGTAGAAAATTCCTAAACGTTCTGAGGGGTTAATGTTGTTGTAATCGTCCTCGGAGGGAATCGGTAGGTTACCATGTGGCGATACCTGGAACACGACTTCCCAGCCCTGGAGTTCCGCTTTCTGGCATGGGTAGGGCAAATAATAAACTTGGTTGACTTGGTGAGCAACAACAAAGACGTCGGCTCCGCTATAGGTGGTTGAAAGCCTAACTTCAACTAACCCAATGTAAGGGGTACTTCTCAGTCCACCCCTTGGGTCAAACCAGTGGCACTTGAACACAACAAGATTGAGTTCGACATTCGTACGATTGAAGGTCAGCTCGTATACATTTTCTAACCTTCCGCAGTAATCAAGGGAATCGGCTCCTTTGGTGAACACCCCAGTATTTACCGTTTTTGCATTCGGTCGCTCTTTCTGGTGCGTCTCTGTATGGAAGCGAAACCCATTCACATCATACTTCTCATACTTAATGACGACACTGTTACAACCTTGAGAAACACATTTCAGCTCATCTGACATCTCAACATTGGGATCAGCTCCCTATAGGTACACGAGGAATTTGTTGCGTTTAGTAGTTACGTGGAATAAGAGCGACAAGTCACATATTGCAAGGTAAGAGGGACAGGTTAGAAATTACTTTTTCCATAAACTAGGACACAAAGTTTTTTTTATTTCCGGGAGCACCCTCTTTCAGTAGAGTGTCCAACTCCATGGGAGAGGGATCCGTCGGTCCTGGCCACTGTTCATCCGTGAAATCGCTAAGAAGGAGAAAATAAGCATTAGACGGAGACCGAGTTACTAGCTGCATAGAGAAATAGGGTGTTCACCATTTTACCTAATGAAATCGACCACTTCCTTCATGTTCATAAGCACATAGAGCATTATGCAATCCTTCTCTTCCTTCGGCAACCTATATTTTAGTCCTTTACCGGCCTTGCCACCGGGAAATTTGAATAGTTCGATATTGGGGTCATTCTTGGGCAGGTCGACATTGTAACGAGAGACCGGGTAGTTGCTTCAGCTATGCATGCTTCAATCTTGGCTTTGTTTCCAGTTATCTTTCGCATATACTTAAACTCTCTCTCAATACAAAATTGCCAACGAAATTGCACCGCCCCCCCCAAGAGTGCCTCGTTCGCGAGGTGCACAATGAGATGTGCCATCGGAGTAAAGAAGCCTAGCAGAAAGATCATCTCCAAATTGCATAGCAACTCCGGCACCTGAACTTGCAGCTTCTCAATCACCAGAGGACATATCTGCTTAGCACAGAGGGTGCGGAAGAAATGTCTCAACTGCGCAAGCACTCGCCATACTTTCTCGGGGAGATACCCTCGAACCATCACCGGCATCAGCCGCTCAATCCATATATGATAGTCGTGACTCTTGAGCCCGTTGACTTGTCCCGTCAAAAGATTGACTCCCTTACTTATATTCGAACAATAACCGTCAGGAAACATCACGACGTATTTGAGCCACCTAAATGACTCCTTCTTTTGGACATTATCAAGGCAGTAGTAGGCATGCGGCTTGAACCAATTCTTTCGACGGACAGTAGGAGGCTGCATGTGTAATCTCTTCCTATCACAAAGCTTCTCAACATCGACTCTAGCCTTGACATTATCCTTTGACTTCCCAGGAATGTTCAGGACTGTGTGAAAAGGACTCTGACATTCTTTTCGGTGTGCATCACATCGATGTTATGGGGAAGTTCGAGGTCTTTGTAATACACGAGATTCGTTAAGGCTGCCACGTGAGTCCAATTATGCGTTACACCATATCCCACAAATTGATGGCCAGTTCCCGGCGCTGCGGGCACGAGAGCACGTATCTCGGCATCAATAGCTGCACCCTCGAACTTTGGTACCTCTTTTACTTCATGCACAACTTTGCCCTTCTTGAAGTTCTTTCTATCTTCTCTAAACGAATGATTTCTTTTGAGGTACTGTCGATTCGTGTCAAACGCAACATATTTGCGACCCGACTTTAGCCAAAGGAGCTCAAGTCGGTGCCTGACATAGTTAGACATGTACCCATATTGCAGAAGATGTTTGTACATGTCATCCTTTCCCAGACGATGACGCTTAGTGCAATGAGCGCAGGGACAAAGTGACCGAACCATTGCCTTCGAACCACGCGCTAACTCATTCACTAACAAATGAGTGTTCTGTACCCAATCGTCTGTTTTATTAGTCGCACTAATACGGCCACTGTACATCCACCCATTATCAGCCATCCTCTTCTGCTTTGTTGGGAGACAAACAAGAAATATAACATTTTATATCAAACAGGAGATTAAATGCTTCATATTTTTACACATTCATCAACCTACATGTCCAATAGGAAAAGAGGGTCCTAACCAGCCGCCGGATCCGTAGATTGGGTAAGTTCTCCCTGGTTCTACCCCGATCCAAGCAGAATTTCGGCAGCACCTCCCCGCTGCTCTCCCGATACACGTCTCGACAAAAAGCCAAGAGGATGTGCATCCGGAGAACAACGAGGAGGCGCCACCGAAATCCTGTCTCGAATCGAGGTAGAGCCAGGGAGAACCAAACCCAACTATGAATCCATTGCCGATAAAAGCCATAAGCGTTACGGTCCAAAATATGCGAGACCACTAATGCATATTAAGTCGCGTAACGCTTACGGTCGGGATGACGCCTAGGTGACGCGACAGACTTGGTGATCTAGACACAAAAATAAAACCTAGGTACAAGAGAGGCGAACAGATTCTCACCCTCGGCGGTAGAGGAAGTAGTCGATCAACCGAGTGTCGAGGTCGGCGACGGAACTCGGAGACGGGATCGAGGTGTCACCTACACCATCTCCCGCAACGACAGTCACTCCCGAAACACTACAAAGTTTGTACATTGACATAAAGACAACACCTTAGTCACAACATGTATAATTAGGCTCATTCAAAAAATATTCTACTTTGTGCATCTAGTTTTATTTATATTTCTACCTATTATATTTCTAAATAATTTTTGCATCTAGTTTTATTTCTATTTCTACCTATTCTATTACTAAATATTTTTTTACCTATTCTATTTTCTAAATAAATTTCTACCTATTCTATTTCTACCTATTCTATTTCTAAATAATTTTCTACCTATTCTATTTCTAAATAAATTTCTACCTATTCTATTTCTCTGAGGGAGATACAGGTATCTGTCTGAGACGGCTCAGGCGGCGGTCTGAGCACGGAGGCGGGCGGAGGCAGAGGCGCTCGGCCAACAGGGAGGAGGGAGGGAGGGGGTGGTGGCTACGGGGGAGGGAAGGTGGCGGTGGCGCTCAGCGACGGGGGAGGTAGGGAGGGGGGTGGCGGCTATGGGGGGAGGGAAGGGGGCGGTGGAGGCGGGAATGGGGGAGGGAGGGCTGGCGGCGGTGGGGAGGCACGGGAGGCGGGGTTGTGTGGCTTCAGACAGGGAGGAGGGTGGCGGGCGTTAGGGGAGGAGGCGGTGGAGGCTAGGGGGAGGGAGGGCCGGCGGCGGCGGGAATAGGGAAGGAGCTGGCGGCGGGAATGGCGGTTGCTGGCGGCGGGGTCTGGGTCGGGGTCGGGGGCGGGCGCGGGCAGAGGAGTGGAGAGAGGAGCAACGGCGGCGGGGTCGGGGTCGGGGTGGAGGATAACAGAGGTGCGTGGAGGATAAAAGAGGAGTGGAGAGAGGAGCAACGAGTGGCTCGGGTAGGCCCGTGGGCAGCCCTAGTAGGATAGGGCTACGCCGACGGCCAGGCATTCACCTAAACGGGGAGATTCCCCCTTATACGGGTCCGGAACCTTCGCCTCTAGGTTAGAGCACATGCATGCGAGGGGGGACACATGCAAGCACCTATACCAACCTCTCACCACACTCACACACATATGCTAGGGACACATGCAAGTTTTCATCTGATTCCGATGTTCTCGTGGTCTTCCTCCGGCGAAACCCTGATCTCTGTGCACACTCGGATCGTCTACCCCCCTAGACGTTCCTCTGACAGGGGTATCCCAGCGTAGCTCTCTCTTGTTTTGTGTTTGTTTAGGTCATAGGATGATGTAAAACCATGTTGGTTCACAAGTTGGGGCACTATCCTACCCGGTTTCACCTAAACGGGGAGATTCCCTTATCTGGTCTGAACCTTCGCCTCTAGGTTAGAGCGCATGCATGCGAGGGGAGACACATGAAAGCACCTATACCAACCTCTCACCACACTCACACACATATGCTAGGTACACATGCAAGTTTTCATCTGATTAGATGTTCTCGTGGTCTTCCTCGTGAAACCCTAATCTGTGCACACTCGGATCGTCTACCCCCCTAGACGTGCCTCTGACTGGGGTAGCCCTGCGTAGCTATCTCTTGTTTTGTGTTTGTTTAGGTCATAGGGCGATGTAAAACCATGTTGGTTCACAAGTTGGGGCACTATCCTACCCGGTTTCACCTAAACGGGAGATACCCCCAATATACTGCAAAGGAACCTTCGCTTCTAGGTTAGAGCGCATGCATGCGAGGGGGGACACATGCAAGCACCTATACCAACCTCTCACCACACTCACACACATATGCTAGGTACACATGCAAGTTTTCATCTGATTCCGATGTTCTCGTGGTCTTCCTCCGGCGAAACCCTGATCTGTGCACACTCGGATCATCTACCCCCTAGACGTTCCTCTGACAGGGGTAGCCCGGCGTAGCTCTCTCTTGTTTTGTGTTTGTTTAGGTCATAGGGTGATGTAAAACCATGTTGGTTCACAAGTTGGGGCACTATCCTACCCGGTTTCACCTAAATGGGGAGATTCCCCCTTATACGGGTCCTGAACCTTCGCCTAGGTTAGGCGCATGCATGCGAGGGGGAACACATGCAAGCACCTATACCAACCTCTCACCACACTCACACACATATGCTAGGGACACATGCAAGTTTTCATCTGATTAGATGTTCTCGTGGTCTTCCTCCGTGAAACCACGATCTCTGTGCACACTCGGATCGTCTACTCCCCTAGAAGTTCCTATGACAGGGGTAGCCCAGCATAGCTCTCTCTTGTTTTGTGTTTGTTTAGGTCATAGGGTGATGTAAAACCATGTTGGTTCACAAGTTGGGGCACTATCCTACCCGGTTTCACCTAAACGGGGAGATTCCCCCCTTATACGGGTACGGAACCTTCGCCTCTAGGTTAGAGCGCATGCATGCGAGGGGGACACATGCAAGCACCTATACCAATCTCTCACCACACACACATATGCTAGGGTCACATGCAAGTTTTCATCTGATTCCGATGTTCTCGTGGTCTTCCTCCAAATAAACCACGATCTCTGCACACTGGATCGCTCACCCCCTAGACGTTCCTCCGGCAGGTTAGCCCGGAGTATCTCTCTCTTGTTTTGTGTTTTTTAGGTCATAGGGTGATGTAAAACCATGTTGGTTCACAAGTTGGGGCACTATCCTACCCGGTTTCACCTAAACGGGGAGATTCCCCCCTTATACGGGTACGGAACATGCTGAAGGGTTTCGCGGCATAGTAAATCAAAATTTTCTACGGATGCGAACAGAGGGAAGACAAGATCTAATCTAGGAGATGCAAACAACAAGAGAGATTGGATTAGATCTTCATACCCTTGAAGATTCGCATGCAGTGAACGTTAAATCGGGCGTGGGTGATGTAGTCGTACGCTTCTCCTCCTCGCGATCCGATCCGATCTAGCACCACAAGTGGCGATGCCTCGTGAGATGCACACGCGGCACCTCGGCGCCTCCTCCTTCCTTGGTCCAGCAAGTATGGTGGAGAGATGGGTTGGATCTACAACGCGACGGGCGCAGTACAATTGGTGGAGAGTTTCGCAGCAGGCTTCGCCACACGCAATGGGAGAGAGAGAGGAGGGCAGCAGGGCGACTGGCTTGAGGGGAAGGTGTGTGGGGGTGGTGCGCCCCCAGCCCTCTTTATATAGAGGGGTGGGCGGCAGCCCTAGCCCCTCCCCCAAGACAAGGCCGGCGGCCAAAGGAGGAAGAGTGGGGGGCAAGAAACCCCCCCCCCTTCTAGAAGGTCCAATCTAGGGTTTATCCCCTCTTGGCCGGCTGGGCCCTATGGGGCCTTGTGCCCCTGGCCCAATGCGGCCAGGGCACTCCCTCATAGGACCATGCCCCCTCCCGACAGGTGGGACCACGTTGGTCCCCCTCCGGAAGGTTCTAGAAGCTTAAGACAATACCGATTAACCCGGAACAATTCCGAACTCCAAAAACTGCACTGCCTTATATGAATCTTATTCTCCGGACCATTCCGGAACCTCTCGTGATGTCCCGGATCCCATCCGAGACTCCGAACAAAAACTCATAAACCAAATATCCAATCTATCCTAGCGTCGAGGCACGTTAAGTGTGTGACCCTTCGGGTTCGAGAATATGCAGACATGATCTTATATCAATAATCAACCGGGTGCGGAAACCCATATTGACTCCCACACATTCATCGATGATCATATCATATGAACCACGATGCCAGGATTCAATCAATCCCATATATATTCCCTTCGTCTCGCGATATTTTACTTGCCCGAGATTCGATTGTCGGTACCGTCATACCTAGTTCAATCTCGTTCGCAGCAAGTACTTTACTCGTTCCGTAATCCGATATCACTTTGTGATTAACTCTTTAACCACATGCTTGCAAGCGGTGTTGATATCGATTACCGAGTGGGCCCGAAGTATATCTCTCCGACTTGGGAGGGACAAATCCCATCTCGATACATACAACCCAATAGGCACTTTCCGATCACCTGAGAGACACCTTTATGATCACCCTCTCATAGGATGACGTTTGATGACCTCAAAGCTTTCTTCCGATACCAGGGAGTTGTATTATCTCATGGTCTAAGGAATACAATATTTGACATGAGGAAAGCTTCACAAAGATGAACACGATGACACGATCTAATTGCTCTGCTTAGTTTGGGTCTGTCCATCATATCATTCTCCTAATAATATGATCTCATTATTAATCGACAACTCATGTCTATGGTTAGGAAACCTTAACCATCATTAATCAATGAGCTATTCCATAGAGGCGTACTAGGGACACGGTGTTGTTCACAAACCACACAAGTATTAAAGTTTCCGCTTAATACAATTCGAGCATGGAATATAAACATTATCATGAACAAGAATTATAATAATAACATCTTTATTATTGCCTCTAGGGCATAATTCCAACAGTCTCCCACTTGCACTAGAGTCAATAATCTAGTTTACATTTGGCAAAAATCTCACACCCATGGCACTGAGGTGCTGATCATGTTTTACACGTGGAAGAGGTTTAGTCAATGGATCTGTGACATTCAGATCTGTATGTACTTTGCTAATCTTCAGATCTCCATCTACTATATAATCTCGGATTATATGAAACTTGCGGTTGATATGCTTGGTTTTTGGATGATATCTTGGTTCCTTAGCGAGTGCTATGGCGCCAGTGTTGTCACACAATATCTCCAGTGGGTCCAATGCACTTGGAACCACGCCAAGCTCAGTGATGAAGTTCCTGATCCAAACTCCTTCACTTGACGCTTCTGTAGCAGCCATGTATTCCGCTTCTACTGTAGATCCCGCGATCACGCTTTGCTTGTAGCTTCTCCAGCTCACGGCTCCTCCATTCAAAATATAAACGTATCCTGTCTGAGATTTAGAATCATCCTTGTCGGTGTCGAAACTAGCATCGACGTAACCTTTTACGACGAGCTGTTCATCACCCCCATAGACTAAGAACATTTCTTTAGTCCTATTTAGGTACTTTAGGATGTTCTTCACGGCTGTCGATGTTCCACTCTGGATCACTTTGATATCCGTCACAAACTAAGAGCATTGGACACATCCGGTCTAGTACACAGCATGGCATACATGATAGAACCTATGGCCGAGGCATATGGCACTTTGCTCATAGCTTCTCAATCATTCACCGTAGCTGGACACTGAGCCTTGCTCAATATCTTACCTGACAACATAGGCACTGAACCTTTCTTTGCCTTATCTATTCTGAACCTTTTCAGAACTTTGTCTAGGTATGTACTCTGGCTTAAAGCTATCAGGCGTCTTTGTCTATCTCTATAGATTTTGATGCCCAATATATAAGAAGCTTCACCTAGGTCTTTCATTGAAAAACACTTGTTCAAATAACTCTTCACATCGTTAAGCATGTTAATGTCATTTCCAATAATCAATATGTCATCCACATATAGTACCAGAAATGTCACCGAGCTCCCACTCACTTTCTTGTAGATACAAGCTTCATAGCTATTTGGAACAAATCCAAGGCTCTTGATCACTTGATCAAAACGAAGGTTCCAACTCTGAGATGCTTGCTTCAGTCCATAAATGGAACGCTCAAGCTTGCATACTTTATCAGCATCCTTAGGATCGACAAAACCTTCGGGTTGCATCATATACAACTCTTCATCAATGTTGCCATTGAGGAACGCAGTCTTGACATCCATCTGCCAAATTTCATAATCATGAAATGCAGCAATTGCTAATAAAATCCGAATAGACTTAAACATCGCTACGGGAGAGAAAGTCTCATCGTAGTCAACACCTTGAACTTGTCGAAAACCTTTCGCGACAAGCCATGCTTTATAGATGGTAGCATTACCATCCGCGTCCGTTTTCTTCTTGAAAATCCATTTGCACTCAACGGCCTTTCGGTCGCTAGGAGGGTCCACCAAAGTCCATACTTGGTTTTCGCTCATGGATCCCAATTCGGATTTCATGGCTTCTATCCATTTCTCAGAGTCTGGGCTCATCATCGCTTCCTCATAGTTCGCAGGCTCACTGTCATCTACTAACAAGACAGTTAAGACAGGGTTGCCGTACCACTCAGGAGGGCCACGCGACCTTGTCGACCTACGCTTCGAGAGACATCGTCCAAGCTTCATGATCCTTATCATTAGCTTCCTCTATTATTGGTCTTGGCCTTTGGAACAATTTCAGGTCTGCGCTACTCTCCAATTCAAGAGAAGGTTCAATAACCTCGTCTAGCTCTACTTTCCTCCCACTCACTTCTTTCGAGAGAAACTCCTTCTCAAGAAAGGAACCGTTCTTCATAAACACTTTGCCTTCGGTTCTGTGATAGAAGGTATACCCAATAGTTTCCTTAGGGTATCCTATGAAGACGCATTTCTCCGCTTTGGGTTCGAGCTTGTCCGGCATCAACTTCTTGACGTAAGCTTCGCATCCCCAAACTTTAAGAAACGACAACTTAGGTTTAGCACCAAACCACAGTTCATACGGTGTCGTCTCAACGGATTTAGATGGTGCCCTATTTAAAGTGAATGCAGCGGTTTCTAATGCATAACCCCAAAATGATAACGGCAAATCCAGTAAGAGACATCATCGATCGGACCATATCTAATAGAGTTCGATTCCGGCGTTCAGACACACCATTGCGCTGTGGTGTTCCGGGTGGCGTGAGTTGCGAAACAATTCCGCTTGCTTTAAGATGCGTGAGAAAATCATAACTCAAATACTCGCCCCCACGATCGGATCGTAGAAACTTGATCTTTCTGTTACGATGGTTCTCCACTTCATTCTGAAATTCCTTGAACTTTTCAAATGTTTCAGATTTATGTTTCATTAAATAGATATACCCATATCTACTTAAGTCATCGGTAAAAGTGAGAAAATAGCGATATCCACCGCACGTCGAAACACTCATCGGTCCGCACACATCGGTATGTATGATTTCCAACAAGTCCGTTGCTCGCTCCATAATTCCGGAGAACGGGGTTTTGATCATCTTGCCCATGAGGCATGGTTCGCATGTGTCAAATGATTCAAAATCAAGAGACTCCAAAAGTCCATCAAAATGGAGTTTCTTCATGCGCTTTACACCAATATGACCTAGACGACAAAGTACAAATAAGTAGTATTATCACTATCTACTTTGCATCTCTTAGCCTCAATGTTATGGATGTGTGTTTCATCCCTTTCGAGATTTAGAAGAAATAAACCATTCACAATAGGTGCATGACCATAAAAGATGTTACTCATATAAATAGAACAACCATTATTCTCCGATTTAAATGAATAACCGTCTTGCAATAAACACGATCCAAAAATAATGTTCATGCTCAACGCAGGCACATAATAACATTATTGAGGTTTAAAACTAATACCGAAGGTAAAACTAAGGAGAGTGTGCCGACGGCGATCACATCAACTCTTGATCCGTTGCCAACGCGCATCGTCACCTCATCCCTCGCAAGCCGCCGTCTATTCCGTAGTTCCTGTTTCGAGTTACAAATATTAGCAACTGAACCAGTATCAAATACCCAGGCACTACAACGAGGGCTAGTAAGGAAAACATCAATAACATGTATATCAAATATACCTTTGATGGTGCCAGCCTTCTTGTCCGCTAAGTACTTGACAGTTGCACTTCCAAAGGACCCTTGTCCTCAATAGAAGCACTCTGTCCGGCTTTGGACCAGACTGAGCTTCTTCTCCAGGGCAACGCGCTGACGCCGCCTTTCTTGAAGGGCTTCTTTGCACCTTTACCTTTCTTGAAGGTGGGGGCTTGTTGACCATCAACACATGATTATCCTTTTGATGTCCACCTCGCGGCCTTCAGCCTTCGCGAAGAGCTCGGTGATCGTATCAGTGGAACCAATCTGATTGTGAGTCACTACAAAACTCTTGTAATCGGGAGGAGTGATTGCAGAACCTCAATCTTGAGCTCCCGGAATCTTGTAGTCCAGTTGCTCAAGGCGTTGAGTGTAGCCCGACATCTTAATGGCGTGCTCACTAACGGAACTCCCTTCCTCCATCTTGCAGTTAAAGAACTTCTCAGAGATCTCATATCTCTCAGAACGGGCCTGAGTCTGAAACATGCTTTTCAGCTCCTCGAGAATCTCAAAGGGCCCGGGATAGTCTTCAAAACGATTTTGAAGGTCCGATTCCATAGCAAACAACATGGTGCTCTTAATCACACCATAATCATCTTTGCGCGACTGATAGACAGCTTTCTCATCAGCCGGCGCAGTAGCAGCAGGGGCGTCACCTAACGCACTTTCAAGGACATAGTCCTTTTGACCGCCAGAGAGAATGATTCTCAGATTGCGGAACCAGTTGGTGAAGTTAGACCCATTGTTCTTAAGCTTTTCTTTCTCAGCAAAAACGTTGAAGTTGAAGTTGGACTTAGCCATGTGATCTACAATATTTGCAAGTACAAATTAGACTATGTTCATGATAACTAATTCAACTTTTAATCAAATTACTAGATGAACTCCCACTAAATTCAACATCCCTCAAGTTGTTTAGTGAACACGATCCAAATTCACCACAACTAATCCGATCTTCACGAGAAGAGATGTGGCTTCAATGGTGGACAACGAAGTGTCGATCATATCATTCATATGACTCATGCTTAACCTTTCGGTTCATGTGTTCCGAGGCCATGTTTGTACATGCTAGGCTCGTCAAACCAAGTATTTCCGCAGTAAAACTGGCTTGCACCCGTTGTATGTGAGCGTAGAGTCTATAGCACCCGATCATCACGTGATGCTTGGACACGAACTTTTGCAACGGTGCATACATGGGGAGAACACAGTTTTATCTTGATCTTTAAGTGAGGAATCATCTTATAATGCTACCGTCGCGATCTAAGCATAATAAGATACATAAAAGGATAAACATCACATGCATATAACTTTATGTGACATGGTATAGCCAATCTTCGTGCCATGATCTCCATCTTGTGCGTGCCGGCATGATCTCCATTACTCCCCCATGATTGCCTCCACCATAAATAGCAACTACAACTATTGCTAACTACTTAGCGATAAAGTAAAGCTATTACATGGCGTATAAGAAGTTGACTCGCAGGTCATACACAATTATAAAGACAACCATATGGCTCCTGCCGGTTGTGTACTCATCGACATGCAAGTCGTGAAACATTACAAAACATGATCATCGCATACATTATACACATCACATTTTGGGTCATACCATATCACAGAAAACACTCCCTGCAAAAACAAGTTAGACGCCTCTACTTTCTTGTTGCATGTTTTACGTGGCTTATGGGAGTAGCAAGCTAAGAAGGATTCTTACCTACGGAAACCCACAACGGTGATATTATGGTTGCCAAACTCCAGTGTAAATCCCATGACAACTATAGTGAGAGAAACTGACATCCACCAGCTGCATGTGTGGAACAAGCCACACGTCAAGTGCGAGCGGTCTCATGACGACGCCGCGTAAGGTTGGCCTGGACCGCTTCAATCTCACTATCCCGCGTCATAAGAAGAACACAAACAAGATGCTTGCAACAGAAAACATCAACGCCCGCAACAACCATGTTGCGTTCTACTCGTGAAACACATCTACGCATAGATCTAGCTCTGATACCACTGAAGGGTTTCGCGGCATAGTAAATCAAAATTTTCTACGGATGCGAACAGAGGGAAGCCAAGATCTAATCTAGGAGATGCAAACAACAAGAGAGATTGGATTAGATCTTCATACCCTTGAAGATTCGCATAGCGGAACGTTCGTCGGAACGTGGGTGATGTAGTCGTACTCGCTTCTCCTCCTCGCGATCCGATCCGATCTAGCACCACAAGTGGCGATGCCTCCGTGAGATGCACACGTGCGGCACCTCGATGTCTCCTCCTTCCTTGGTCCAGCAAGTATGGTGGGGAGATGGGTTGGATCTACAACGTGCAATTGGTGGAGAGAGTTTCTGCAGGCTTCGCCCACACGCAATGGGAGAGAGAGAGGAGGGCAGCAGGGCGACTGGCTTGAGGGGAAGGTGTGTGGGGGTGGTGCGCCCCCAGACCTCTTTATATAGAGGGGTGGGCGGCAGCCCTAGCCCCTCCCCCAAGCCAAGGCCGGCGGCCAAAGGAGGAAGAGTAGGGGGCAAGAACCCCCCCCCCCCCTTCTAGAAGGTCCAATCTAGGGTTTATCCCCTCTTGGCCGGCTGGGCCCTATGGGGCCTTGTGCCCCTGGCCCAATGCGGCCAGGGAACTCCCTCATAGGCCCATGCCTCCTCCCGACAGGTGGGACCACGTTGGTCCCCCTCTGGAAGGTTCTAGAAGCTTCCGGTACAATACCGATTAACCCGGAACAATTTCGAACTCCAAAAACTGCACTGCCTTATATGAATCTTATTCTCCGGACCATTCCGGAACCTCTCGTGATGTCCCGGATCCCATCCGAGACTCCGAACAAAAACTCATAAACCAAATATCCAATCTATCCTAGCGTCGAGACACGTTATGTGTGACCCTTGGGTTCGAGAATATGCGACATGATCTTATATCAATAATCAACAACGGGTGCGAAACCCATATTGACTCCACACATTCATCGATGATCATATCGGATGAACCACGATGCCAGGATTCAATCAATCCCATATATATATTCCCTTCGTCTCGCGATATTTTACTTGCCCGAGATTCGATCGTCGATGCGTCATACCTAGTTCAATCTCGTTCACAAGAAGAACTTAACTCGTTCAGTAATCAGATATCACTTATAGATAAACTCTTTAACCACCTGCGTGCAAGCGGTGTTGATATCGATTACCGAGTGGGCCCGAAGTATATCTCTCCGACTTGGGAGGACAAATCCCATCTCGATACATACAACCCAATAGGCACTTTCTGATCACCTGAGAGACACCTTTATGATCACCCTCTCATAGGATGACGTTTGATGACCTCAAAGCTTTCTTCCGATACCAGGGAGTTGTATTATCTCATGGTCTAAGGAATACAATATTTGACATAAGGAAAGCTTCGCAAAGATGAACACGATGACACGATCTAATTGCTCTGCTTAGTTTGGGTCTGTCCATCATATCATTCTCCTAATGATATGATCTCATTATTAATCGACAACTCATGTCTATGGTTAGGAAACCTTAACCATCATTAATCAATGAGCTAGTCCATAGAGGCGTACTAGGGACACGGTGTTGTTCACAAACCACACAAGTATTAAAGTTTCCGCTTAATACAATTCTAGCATGGAATATAAACATTATCATGAACAAGAATTATAATAATAACATCTTTATTATTGCCTCTAGGGCATAATTCCAACACATGCTATATCTACAAGAGAAACTATCGTCCGCTCCTCATTAGGGTTGACAGAACCACTTGCGATAAAAACATTCAATCTTTGAATAGCTTCTCCAAAATGTGTGATACATAAAATTCACACACACTTCATGTGGGCGTGGTGAGTGCTATTCAGAACCACATGCGATAATAACACTTACAAACATATAGAAATTTCTCGAGGTGTGAGAAGATTCGCAACGACATTTCATGTGGACGTGTAGACTGCTATTCAGAGGGTACGAAATCATCCAATTAATAAAAAAACATAAATAATTGATATAAATATAAAATAAGTGAAAAACACATAAGGATACGCCGAGGGTGACCGTCGGCGTACGTGGCAGGTACGCCGAGGGTCGCCGTCGACGTATAGTATGCCGAGGGTCGCCGTCGGCCTAACGGACGGCACCGTTAGCGCGCCGTCCATGCTGGCCGGTATGTGCCACGCGTCCGCTTGCTACGCCGAGGGTGACCGTCGGCGTAGAATATACTACGCCGACGGCTTGGCTACGCCGAGGGCTGTCCTGTTGGGCTGGCCTGGTCCGTTGCTACGCCGACGGCCCCGACGTTTGGCCTTCGGCGCATCTGGCCATTCCTGTAGTGTATTAAGGTATATATACTCGGCATTAATTATTCCAGAACTGACTCGTTGAAAATTTTAGAGGTATATACACTTTTAGTCACACATCTTGCACCATAGGAGCGTTTTAGTCTCACATCTTGCAAAGTGAGCAAACCTAGTCCCATAACTTGTATCTTGGAAGCAACTTAGTCCAATTTGATCAAATTTTAGCAAGTTTAACTAAATTTATCCACCTATGACGTCACAATTTTTTAAAAATGTCTCCTATGTATTTCTCTCTGACATTTGTGCCCTTGATACGGACTAACAGGTCCACCTCTCATTAGAGGTACAAATAAAATAGTTAAAACTCCCTAATTGTTGATGAAGGGAATTGAACTCAACACCTCCAGATTGCTGCACAGAGACACAAGCCAGTACACCAACTGATTCTATTGTTAGACATGATAAGGACGTAATTCTTTTATATAAGGGAAGAGCACACACGCACGTTAATTATTCCAGAACTGACTCGTTGAAAATTTTAGAGGTATATACACTTTTAGTCACACATCTTGCACCATAGGAGCGTTTTAGTCTCACATCTTGCAAAGTGAGCAAACCTAGTCCCATAACTTGTATCTTGGAAGCAACTTAGTCCAATTTGATCAAATTTTAGCAAGTTTAACTAAATTTATCCACCTATGACGTCACAATTTTTTAAAAATGTCTCCTATGTATTTCTCTCTGACATTTGTGCCCTTGATACGGACTAACAGGTCCACCTGTCATTAGAGGTACAAATAAAATAGTTAAAACTCCCTAATTGTTGATGAAGGGAATTGAACTCAACACCTCCAGATTGCTGCACAGAGACACAAGCCAGTACACCAACTGATTCTATTGTTAGACATGATAAGGACGTAATTCTTTTATATAAGGGAAGAGCACACACGCACGTAACGTCCCAAAAACACCTTTAAAAAAATAAAAATATGTATATATGAGCAACGATGTAAGCATTTTTATTGTGCAAATTTCAACCCAGGCCGATTTTTATTCATTGTGCAAAATTGTTGATATGTGTAGTTTGAAGATTGCCCATTTTTTATATTTTTTGAGAGAGTTTCTTATATATTATGTTCGGACTTATGCATCCTAACTCGGCTATACGTATGTACACCGGCACAAAGCACATAAAAAAAGTTAGGTATAAAAAATACGTGTTCTAAAGTTGTGAAAAGACTAAAAATGGCAAATTATTTCAATTCAAAATAATTTATGTTCTAGGCTAAAAGGACAAAATTAAAGATCTGGGTTTGCAATTATGCACCTTTAAATCCTATCAATTTTTTTAGCCCGAATATAAATCGGTCGGGATTGAAATTTTGCATAATGAAAATGCTTACATCATTGCTCATATGTACATATTTTTTAAAGGTGTTTTTGATACGTTGAATTACATTTTTTATGTGCCTGTGTACTCTCGTCTTATATAAAAAGAATCAGTTGGCATAGTGGCTTGTGCTTTTGTACAACAATCTAGAGGTACCAAGTTCAATTCCCGTCAACAATTAGAGTTTTAACTATTTTATTTGTATCTCAAATGACAGGTAGGTCCGTCAGTTCATAAAGAGGGCACAAATGTCAGAGAGAAATACATAGGGGACATTTTTAAAAAATTATGATGTCATAGGTGGATAAATTTAGTTAAACTTGCTAAAATTTGATTAAATTGAACTAAGTTGCTTTCAGCATACAAGTTGTGGGAATAGGTTTGCTCACTTTGTAAGATGTAAAACTAAAACGCTCCTATGGTGCAAGTTGTGGGACTAAAACTGTATATACCTCAAAATTTTACTACCCTATGCGCTCGGTCGAGCTAGCATATTTCAAAGTTGTTGAAGTACGTAGCAATGCATGCACAGATGTGCTTTGCAATTACGCTTGGATACTTAATCAGGCGATAATTCAGCAATCATCATCATGGCACACACACGCTTGCTGGCTGCGCATCTGTCCGGCGTGGAAAGGGTCTCGGCCAATACTTATGGACGATTCAGATCAAGTTCCATATATAGCGGAAGTGTATATTGTTGTTTCGAAAGTCCTTGTCATAATAGCAATTGTATTATTATGGAAATAGGGATACCAATTACACCCGGTCTCTGCAACAACGCATGCCCTAGCGGCTTACAGATGCACACAACCCAGAAAAAAAGAATTACAAAAAAGAAAAGTCTCGCTACAGAGAACTAATCCTTAAGCAACGTACTGACCATCAGAATAACAGCAGTAGTCCTCTACTCCAATAACAACGACTTCAAAAAGAAAACAGTGCCCAAGCGCCGTCGTTGCCCGATCAAAGATCATAGGTTTTTACCCTGAAAAAAATTCTCGCTCCCAAAACAATGCCTTCAACAAGGTCATTGCAAGGCACAACCAGTTAAAGCCAGACCTTGGATTTTCACCCTACAAGGTAAGACTGGAAACTCCCCCTTTGTTGTCTTCCCGTACCAATAGTCGCTACAACGAGTCCCAGATCACGCAGCCAGTTCTCCGTCGCCACAAGAACTAAAATCACCATCGCTACCCTCATATTTCCGCTTTTTCGACATTCTCCGCATCTGACTTTACCATGGCTCTAAGAATGACACTTGATGGGAACAAACAACAGAGCTTCGCAATGCTCCCGCTGAAACCAAACGGCCAGAAAAACAAGGTGCGTCGTGCGCACGACCGAATACCTTCCAATCCAGCAATCTCCAGGCATGATACGCCCATGAGAGTTCGTCGGCGGAGCCTTCCGGAATCCGCCTCTCCAGACCATATCAACGAGGGCAGACATCAAGCAGATCTTCATCTTCGTGCGAAGAAACCAAAGGACCATCTCCTTTATTAGATCCGACACAGCGATCCTCACACCGCCGACCGGTTTCCGGAGAACGGATCGAGCAGGACGACCATCGGTGCCGATGATCATGTAGGCTTAGCACCGCCACTAAGGGCGCGCCCTCGCCTCCATCCTGCAGCACCACGTCTGCCGCTTCTCCCAGATCCCGGCCATCGCCGCCCACGGCTCTCGCCGCCCTGGTCCAGCAACCGCCGGCCCGAATCATCAAACCACCGCTCCACGCAGCCCTCCTCGCCACAGCAGGGTGACGCCACCGCGACGAGCCGCGCCACCTAGCCGAACGCCGCCGCGCCTCGCGCACGCGCGCTGCCGCCGGTCGTGGATCTTGGCCCGCGCCTAGATCTGGAGAACCAGGGGAAGAAGAGGGGCCCCGCCGCCACCGACGCCGAGCGGCTTTGTCGCCGGCGCGTCCCTGCGGCGGCGAGGAGGAAGGAGCGGAAGGGGGACGGGAGGCCCGGCGGCGGCGCTAGGGTTCCCCTGTTCGCTCGCGGGAGCGACACAGGAGGGGTACGGGAGGGGTGTGAGGATCTAAACCTAGCTTATCAAAGACCTAAAAATCGGACCTAAGAAAGAAAATAAATGTAATCATGAAATTATATCGGAGAAATACCTTTTAAATTGATCGAGGCTAAAGTCGACTCTATGCCCTATGATAATTTTATCCACAGTGACCAAGATTATTATATTACTATAGTTTCTCATATGGTATAAGTGTAACTTATCCTACTGTTTTGTATATATAAGATGTCATGTTGACTGCGCACGTGAAATATCAAATTGTATCCATATATTAGTATTTAGATATTTTATAGATGGAGATATACCTCCAGTTTTTTTTATAAATTAGGAGTTACTTCCATTTCACAAGGCGTGAGGTTGTGAGCTTCCTTGCATGTGACAAAACTCTCTTATCCTTATTTGGAATGTTTGCCATTATTGCACGTTCACATATGTGTGTATAAACTTGTGAGTAACTTGTATTTTTATAGTTCTTTCCCGATTGAGTTCTTTTTAAGATAGAGACATATTAATAATCTTAGGAATGATAATGACATATAAATTATTGAGTGATACGTATAAATCATTTTAGTGGACAAGTGCAAAAGAAAAGGACAGGGACACATATATATTGCACCACAAAATTTCACCATATTCCATCCATCCATTAACTTACTTTGTTTTCAAGAAAATATCCTCAGCATCCTCTGTCCATGTCCTCTTTCATATATTTTATGGAAATTATTTTTTGGTGAATTCATAATATTACACGTAATCAAAAATGCATAAAATCAACCGAGCTAGCTCAAGTTATTGGAAGAGTGGAGATACAATCTAACCACCCAAGTTCAAATGTTCATCGATACGGACTTATTTTCGTGTTTAAACTTCCGGGGCTTTGCTTAGAGATATACTTCAAAGCAAATGCATGCACTATTGGTTACACTTCACAATAATTAGCTTGTCTCTTCTGCAATAATATTATATATTATTTATTTATTTTTCAGGACAATGCAATACATTTTTCATTCGATGGATCTACTCCATACGTCATTCTTTCTCGTGAGACTACCACCTATGATAATATACTCATGTACAACGACAATATGCCGTAGTATATCGTTTGTCCTAAGATTGCGAAATATGAACTTTTCATTACCTACTTATGACTTCAAGCACTTTGACATGTTTATAAATAAAGTATGATACTTAACATATTTATGTTATAATATAGCATGGGAAACTAAAAAGATCCATACAAGATATGTACATCAAAACATCTTCCTGGTATATATTGTTTTCACTCTATTACATAGAATTTATGTATCCACGATTGTTGTCCCACATATTTCCAAACTTTGGTGCGCTTCAAAAATTCTAATATCTTCACATCACATTATGTGATGCATCAGTTGGCATCATAAAAAAAATTATTTTGTTGTCTTTTATTTCTAATGGTTCCTCATGAATCCAGACATGATAACAAGTTCCATAGGACCACATGTATGTCACTTGGCCCCGCCTTCTTGAACATGTGTACATTAATCAAGTGACTATTTCAAAGTTTTATACATTTTAATTTTCAAGTGATGTCAACAACACCATTTTTCCACAAGTTCACAAGTTAAAGTTAAGTGGGGCCAGGTGACATTCAAGTTAAAAATAGTGGGGCCAAGTGACATATTTTGTAACTTTTCTTCTACAATTATATGGCCATGTACTATGTGAAAACAAGGAATATCACTTGTTTGGACGATTGTTAGAACATTATATGTGATTTTAACATTTTAACTTCCTAACAAGTATGTCACATGTGGGCATTCTATTTGACATTGTAAAGGCACTAATAGCACATCACATGTCATTGGAAGTTGCTACAATTATATGGCCATGTACTATGTGAAATAAAAGAATAACACTTTTTTTAAACTACTATCATTCATTCAATTAGTCATTATCTATTAATTAGGCAACTTTAGGTAGACTCGGAGGAGTATGCTGGCTTGAACTACCATCTATGATAATATACCCATGTACAACGACAATATGCCTTAGTATATTATTTGTCCTAAGTTTGTGGAATAAGAACCTTCCATGACCTACTTATTACTTCAAGAACTTTGACATGTTTATAAATAAAGTATGATACTTAACAGTTTTATGTTATAATATAGCATGAGAAACTAAAATGATCCATACAAGATGTGTACATCAGATCATCTTACTGGTATATTGATTTCACTCTATTACATAGAATTTTATGTATCCATGATTGTTGTCCTACATACTTCCAAACTTTGGTGCGCTTCAAAAATTCTAATATGTTCACATCACATTATCTGATGCATCAGTTGGCATCATAGAAAAAATATTTTCTTTTATTTCTAGTGGTTCCTCGTGAATCCAGACATGATAACAAGTTCCATAGGCCCACTTGTATGTCACTTGGCCCCACCTTCTTGAACATGTGGATATTAGCCAAGTGACTATTTCAAAGTTGTATACATGTTAATTTCCATGACTGCAACAACACCAGTTTTTCACAAGTTCACAAGTTAAAATATTGGGGCAAAGTCACATTCAAGTTAAAAATAGTGGGGCCAAGTGACATATTTTTAAACTTTGGTGCTACAATTATATGGCCACATACTATGTAAAAACAAGTAACATCACTTGTTTGGACGCTTGTTAGAACATTATATGTGATTTTGACCTTTTAACCTCCCTAACAAGTATGTCACATGTGTGGCATTCTATTTGTCATTTTAAAGGAACTAATAGCACATCACATGTCATTGGAATCTCCTACAAAAATATGGCAATTTATAGTGTGAAATCAAAGAATAACACTTTTTTAAAACTACTGTGATTCATTCAATTAGCCATTATCTATTAATTATGCAGCTTTAGGTAGACTTAAAGGAGTATGATGGCTTGAAGCCTTTTGTTGGGAGTATGATGGCTTGAAGCCAAGTAAAATTTATATTTTTTTGAGAAAACTACAGCTTGTTGGGAATGTCGTGTTCTACAAATATGTGAGATTTCAAGTTCAAAACAAATTGTCTTCGGAGGTAATGAACTAAATTTGGCCATGAATAGTGACACATAGGGAAAATCACTATTCATGTATAATTTATTTCTTCTTGCCTCCCAAAAGAATATGGGTTTAAATTTCAAACTTCATATGTTCATAGAACATCACCTTTCTATCATGCCATATCTTTTTTTAAGTTCCAAACGTGGTTTCCACGAAATTTACATTTCAACTTGGTTTTCACTGGATGCATACTCAGAAAGCTTGCCAAAATACTCCAACCGATCCAAGGGGTGTAATGCAGGACAGCTATCGCAACTCTATATACAATGTCAGACAACGACAAGTGATCGGCAAAAGAAGCCTTCGTGTCCAGGCATAAATTAACTGCAGCTGAGTAGGCCATCCATTTGCTAGATAGTGATCTCAGGTGAAATGTGAACCAAGCTTTTGATTCGCATTTCGCTGTCAAGATTCGGTTGATGGCGGTGTTTAACATTTGATGATGCTCTAATTGGAATTGACCTGGTGGGGGTCTAGATCTGAGATCAACTAACACCACACCTTCTGAAAATTGTTCAGTACTCGGCATTAATTGACTCGTTGAAAATTTTACTATCCTATGCGCTCGGTCGAGCTAACATATTTCAAAGTTGTTGAAGTACGTAGCAATGCATGCACAGATGTGCTTTGCAATTACGCTTGGATACTTAATCAGGCGATAATTCAGCAATCACCATCATGGCACACACACGCTTGATGGCTGCGCATCTGTCCGGCGTGGAAAGGGTCTCGGCCAATACTTATGGACGATTCGGGTCAAGTTCCATATATAGCGGAAGTGTATTATGTTGTTCTGAAAGTCCTTGTCATAATAGCGATTGTAACTCTAGCAGATATGCTAAATAGGCAAACTGAAAATCGTAAGTACATGACATTAAACGTGTGGTTTTCAGTTCTGACTTCGTCCGCGGGAATAGAAAGCGTAAATGAAACTGAAATTTTTGAAATTTTGCACACACGGGCAAAATTCAGCGAAGAACGGAGTTTGATCATAGGTACATTTGCAGCTGCTAAACCTAGATTTAACTAGCTGGGGCACTGCCGCTGCCTATTTAACAAAATAGAGCTCTACTGGAGCTTCTAGGCATGGCGGCGTAGCGGGCGGCGAGGCGCTCACAAGTCAAAGAGGTCAACAAGGTCCGCCGGCTCCAGCTTGACATGCGGTCGGTAGCCTGACAAGCTCGACGGCCCTCCGCCTCCTCCTTAGCCAGGAGCATGTCGACGAGCTCCATGGCCCTCCGCCTACTTGCGGATGATTTTTGCTTCGCGGTCAAGCTCCGACTCGTGTGTGAACATCTCCATCGCGAGGCTCTCGTTGTTGGAGTCCTAGGCGTAATCGGCGGCCACCACGATGGACGCAGGCAGGAGGATGGCGTGCTCCACTCGTCAGAGGAAGGGGGACGGAGGAGCGACGCAACACGAGGACCCCTCCTCCCTATCATGGGAGTACCTCTGGATCGACGGAACGTTCTCCGGCGACAGCGTGCGGTACGGGGCCACTTCCAGAGCATGCAGACGGAGGGACGGCGGGGGGACATCCCACGGTTGGTCCACCGTCTCGCTGCGCGCATATTCGCGCCCTCCGACCGCACCATCTCCTTCCTCTCCTCCTCGGAGAGGTCGCCGCAACGTCATGGGGGGAAATTGCCAGCACCGCCGACCCCTACCCTAGAAAGCCAGCGAGGCAAGACATGGCCGGATTTGTGGCCGGAAGTAGCGGAGTTAGAGTTTGATCTGGGCGCGGCGGCTAAGAGGCGTAGCTAGAGTTGTGCAGCGGAGAAAGTGAGGGTTCCAACCCCCACCCAACATCCTGTATTTTCTATTTCTTAGAACTCGGAAAAACCTTTGAGAAAATATGGAGAAAGAGGGCATAGCGTACGTCTCATCATTTCACATGAATTGCCTCAGCAAAAACCTCAATATGAGAAATACCTAGAAAACTAACATAAGAAAAGAAAGTACAATCCACTCAACATCCGGATGAGTACTTGATCATCTAGATCGAGATTCATAGGTGGGTGGGTGGAAAATCTCTCCAGGAGTCTGGCATATCTCTAATGTCCTAAGAGAATTATAATTTCAAATTCTAGCCATTGCATTCTTGCTATTAACTTGAAGACAATCACACCTAAGAAAGAAAATAAATGTAATCGTGAAATTATGTCAGAGAAATACCTTTTAAATTGATCGAGGCTAAAGTCGACTCTATGCCCTATGATAATTTTATCCATAGTGACCAAGATTATTATATTACTATAGTTTCTCATATGATATAAGTGTAACTTATCCTACTGTTTTGTATATATAAGAGGTCATGGTGACTGCGCACGTGAAATATCAAATTGTATTCATATATCAGCATTTAGATATTTTATAGATGGAGATATACCTCTAGTTTTTTTATAAATTAGGAGTTACTTCCATTTCACAAGGCGTGAGGTTGTGAGCTTCCTTGCATGTGACAAAACTCTCTTATCCTTATTTGGAATATTTGCCATTATTGCACGTTCACATATGTGTGTATAAACTTGTGAGTAACTTGTATTTTTATAGTTGTTTCCTAATTGAGTTCTTTTTAAGATAGAGACATATTAATAATCTTAGTAATGATAGTGACATATAAATTATTGAGTGATACGTATAAATCATTTTAGTGGACAAGTGCAAAAGAAAAGGACAAGGACACATATATACTGCACCACAAAATTTCAACATATTACATGCATCCATTAACTTACTTTGTTTTCAAGAAAATATCCTCACCATCCTCTGTGCATGTCCTCTTTCATATATTTTATGGATTTTTTTTTTGGTGAATTCATAATATTACACGTAATCAAGAATGCATAAAATCAACCGAGCTAGCTCAAGTTATTGGAAGAGTGGAAATACAATCTAACCACCCAAGTTCAAATCCTTGTAGATACGGACTTATTTTCGTGTTTAAACTTCCAGGGCTTCCCTTAGAGATATAATTCAAAGCAAATGCATGCACTATTGGTTATACTTCATAATAATTAGCTTGCCTCTTCTGCAATAATATTATATACTATTTATTTATTTTTCAGGACAATGCAATATGTTTATCATTCGATGGATCTATTCTGTACGTCATTCTTTCTCGTGAGACTACCACCTATGATAATATACTCATGTACAACGACAATATGCCGTAGCATATCGTTTGTCCTAAGATTGTGAAATATGAACTTTTCATGACCTACTTATGACTTCAAGCACTTTGACATGTTTATAAATAAAGTATGATACTTAACATATTTATGTTATAATATAGCATGAGAAACTAAAAAGATCCATACAAGATATGTACATCAAAACATCTTCCCGGTATATATTGTTTTCACTCTATTACATACAATTTTATGTATCCACGATTGTTATCCCACATATTTCCAAACTTTGGCGCGCTTCAAAAATTCTAATATCTTCACATCACGTTATGTGATGCATCAGTTGGCATCATAGACAAAAATTATTTTGTTCTCTTTTATTTCTAATGGTTCCTCATGAATCCAGACATGATAACAAGTTCCATAGGACCACATGTATGCCACTTGGCCCCGCCTTCTTGAACATGTGTACATTAATCAAGTGACTATTTCAAAGTTGTATACATGTTAATTTTCGTGATGTCAACAACACCATTTTTCCACAAGTTCACAAGTTAAAATTAAGTGGGGCCAAGTGACATTCAAGTTCAAAATAATGGGGCCAAGTGACATATTTTGTAACTTTTCTTCTACAATTATATGGCCATGTACTATGTGAAAACAAGGAATAACACTTGTTTGGACGATTGTTAGAATATTATATGTGATTTTAACCTTTTAACTTCCTAACAAGTATGTCACATGTGGGGCATTCTATTTGACATTGTAAAGGCACTAATAGCACATCACATGTCATTGGAAGTTGCTACAATTATATGGCCATGTACTATGTGAAATAAAAGAATAACACTTTTCTAAAACTATTGTGATTCATTCAATTAGTCATTATCTATTAATTAGGCAACTTTAGGTAGACTCGAAGGAGTATGCTGGCTTGAACTACCATCTATGAAAATATACCCATGTACAACGACAATATGCCTTAGTATATCATTTGTCCTAAGTTTGTGGAATAAGAACCTTCCATGACCTACTTATGACTTCAAGCACTTTGACATGTTTATAAATAAAGTATGATACTTAATAGTTTTATGTTATAATATAGCATGAGAAACTAAAAAGATCCATACAAGATGTGTACATCAAACAATCTTACTGGTATATTGATTTCACTCTATTACATAGAATTTTATGTATCCACGATTGATGTCCCACATATTTCCAAACTTTGGTGCGCTTCAAAAATTCTAATATGTTCACATCACATTATGTGATGCATCAGTTGGCATCATAGAAAAAATTTATTTTCTTTTATTTCTAGTGGTTCCTCGTGAATCCAGACATGATAACAAGTTCCATAGGCCCACTTGTATGTCACTTGGCCCTACCTTATTGAACATGTGGACATTAGTCAAGTGACTATTTCAAAGTTGTATACATGTTAATTTCCATGATTGCAACAACACCAGTTTTGCACAAGTTCACAAGTTAAAATGGTGGGGTAAAGTCACATTCAAGTTAAAATAGTGGGGCCAAGTGACATATTATGAAACATTGGTGATACAATTATATGGCCATGTACTATGTAAAAACAAGTAACATCACTTGTTTGGACGCTTGTTAGAACATTATATGTGATTTTTATCTTTTAACTTCCCTAACAAGTATGTCACATGTGTGGCATTCTATTTGTCATTTTAAAGGCACTAATAGCACATCACATGTCATTGGAATCTCCTACAATTATATGGCCATTTACAGTGTGAAATCAAAGAATAACACTTTTTTTAAACTATCGTGATTCATTCAATTAGCCATTATCTATTAATTGTGCAGCTTTAGGTAGACTCAAAGGAGTATGATGGCTTGAAGCCTTTTGTTGGGAGTATGATGGCTTGAAGCCAAGTAATTTTTTTTTGAGAAAACTACAGCTTGTTGGGAATGTGGTTTTCTACAAACATGTGAGATTTCAAGTTCAAAACAAATTGTCTTAGGAGGTAATGAACTAAATTTGGCCATGAATAGTGACACATAGGGAAAATCACTATTCATGTATAATTTATTTCTTCTTGCCTCCCAAAAGAATATGGGTTTAAATTTCAAACTTCATATGTTCATAGAACATCACTTTTCTATCATGCCATATCTTTTTTTAAGTTCCAAACGTGGTTTCCACGAAATTTACATTTCAACTTGGTTTTCACTGGATGCATACTCAGAAAGCTTGCCAAAATACAACCGATCCAAGGGGTGTAATGCAGGACAGCTATCGCAACTCTATATACAATGTCAGACAACGACAAATGATCGGCAAAAGAAGCCTTGGTGTTCAGGCATAAATTAACTGCAGCTGCGTAGGCCATCCATTTGCTAGACAGTGATCTCAGGTGAAATGTGAACCAAGCTTTAGATTCGCATTTCGCTGTCAAGATTCGGTTGATGGCGGTGTTTAACATTGATTATGCTCTAGTTCGAATTGATCTGGTGGAGGTCTAGATCTGAGACCGATTAACGCCACACAGCTGGATTAAATACTTCATAGTTGTTGGAAGGGTGATGCATGCCTTCTGAAAATTATTCAGTATTATTAAGGTATGCTCGTCATTAATTATTCCAGAACTGACTTGCTGAAAAGTTTTACTACCTTGTGCGGTCAAGCTAGCTATTCTCGTTAGTTACATACTGAAATTTTTAAGGTATACCAATGCATGTACTGATACCGGGTTAAGTTAACCAACTGGAACTTAATCAGGCGATACTCCAGCAATCACCATGATACACACGCTTGCCTGCTGCACATCTGTCCTGGAAAGGGTCTCGGCCAATACTTATGGACAATTCACATCAAGTTCCATATATATCGGAAGTGTATTATGTTGTTCCGAAAGTCCCTGTCATACAAAGCAAAATACAGGTCCTAAATTAGGATCTAAAATTCCTAGACCACTTGGAGAAAACAGAAGCAAGATCTCCAAGAGCAAATCTTGCTACCTATAAACGTCGATACGGACAGTTTCATGGTCGGCTGTCACCATCCATTCCCCTTCCCCCACCGAGGTGCAACGCAAGAATCACACCATTTGTGGTCTATATCATCTCTGAGCAAATAATATCTGGGGCGACGCCACCAACCAATGGAGCCCATCGCCATTGTTTGCTACCAGAAACACTAAACTAGACTGTACTTAAAGGACAAAGATCCGAAACGGAGAGATCGAGCCAATCGGGCTCTCTGTTTCTTGCTAGCGATCGTATTATTGTGTGGTTCTGCGTCTAAATAATCAGGGCATCAGCGTCTCTGTTGCTGGGCCTATGGGGCCATGGGTTTTTGGTTAAACAAAGACAAAATGGTGCTTGGTGCTTTCTTCAGGGAAAGCAAAGGTCCATTGATGGCTGCAGGCTGCTTGTTTCCATATGAATTTTCTAGGTGCGCGGGTTGGGGCAGGCCCGGCCGGCACCATGCGCGCGCGGGTCGTCAGAGTCTCCGTCGGGAAGATCTTTTGCTCTGACGACGAATGGTTCTGGCCTTCGTAGCGATCGACGTATATGTATCGTTTGTATACCCTTCCATTGCCACGTAGTTTTTGTACTACTACAACCGGTGCAGAATATATTCAACACGAGCGTCACGGGCACAACGTCAGGAGGTTCCTCTTGACCGACCAGTGACGACCAATGTCTAAAAAATAAAACCTCACGTTAGCATAAGTGGTATTTTTTGACAAATTTGACCCCTCGATCAAACTAATTTATCATCTGACCGCTTGACAAAACTATTTTAGAATTTGTCCCTTTGAGGACGGCGCCATACAAAATATAACCAAAGTGGTGCATGTTTGTGCCAACGAGAAACATCACGGAAGCACACTAGGGGGTTCAACGCCATTGCACTTAGCGCCGACCTCACCTCGCTGCCACGTGGTTTGGTGCCGACCTCCTTCGATTTGCTTCCCTACTCTTTCTCATTGATGCCAAACTACATAACTTCGGTTCCATTTTATTTGATGTCGAACCTAGGGGTCAGATTTTGAAATAGTTTTTCAAGGGGTCAGACGAAGAACTAGTTTCATCAAGTGTCAAATTTGTCAAAAAATACGCATAACTAATGACATACCCATGTGATATAATGTGCACATGCCTCCACAAAAATTGCTCATGTGATATTTTCTGTTGTTTGGCAATAGGTATAGTTTTCTCTCAAATAGCGTTGTGTGTGGTAGGACTATATTTTTCAATATACATAATTTTTTTGTTTGTGGATCGCGGAACAAAATAGAAAGCGTATTTTCACACATGGAATATTTTTTGGACCCACAGGACCATTTCATTAACAAAGAGTGTAAGAAAAATATAAACATTTTCTATACACTACCAAACAAATTTCATAAAGAATACATCCACATAGTTTAAGAACTAATGAGAACCAAGTAATCCGCCAATACCGCTGGTTGTAGCCTTATGCCACCCAAGACTAGACGTTGTCTGTGTCTAGTCATGGTGGATATATTACTCTTTCTGTAGGAGGTGATTTTCTAATCGACACTCGGTATAAGTAGTGATTTTCTCAACGATGGTGAGGTGTATGTGATGACTTTCCTAGTCTCAAAGCTCCAAAAGTCTTCAGGACACTTCATATGTGTGTGTGGTGGTCTATGTTTATGTCACACCTTGAATTCTTTGTCATAAATAAAGGATGGAAAAAACTAATGTAATAGTATTTGAATCATATTTACATATGTTTTTTTCTTCTACTAAAAGGATTATAAATGTTTGTATGCACATTTTTACTTCACTACATTTGTAAACAAAATTGTTGGATTTTAAAATTTCCAACGAACTTGGTGCTTTGGCTCATAGGTGTGGATGCACCCATCATGAAAAATTATTTAAAAAATGTATGTCAAAATGTCAAAAAAATGCGAAATAAATTTTCACGTGTACATCAGGAATTTCTATTTTCACGCGCAATTTTTTGGCAAATTTATTTTTTGAAAACTTTGTAAAAATACAAAAAAAATTTGTAAATAGTCATATATATTGGAGCATCAAAATTTATTTTTAATAGTAGACATAAAAATGCTCTTTTTCACCGAAACTTTGTGCTCAAACATAAAGTATCTGGATGTACACACAACATTTTTTAGAATATTTTGACAATTTAATATGTAGTTTTTAGATATTGAGTGCATCCGCACCCATGAGGCCAAGTGCAAATTTCTGGCTTAATTACTTCCTCCTACTAATTATTGAAAAAACCGATTCTCTTCCTCTTTCACCAAAAGTGCATTTTTCTCGTTTTAGAGTTTTGTTTTTGCCTAGCAGCTAAGATGAAATTATAATAAGGTGTTTTAATGGTTGGATCCAGGAACGAAGGTGCATGCATATCGTCCCTTTGTCCGTGACAGTGATTTGGAGGATCATTCTCATAGTCCAAGTTAAAGAAAAATATTGGCACTGAAGTTGGAGATCGTTGGTGTGTGTTGATACACACAATGACGTGACTAATTGGTTCTCTCCATTTTTATGTTTGTTTTAGTTTGACTAATTATTGACCTCTGTTGTTATTGAGGCTATTTGTTGATGTGTATTTTCTATCACCTTGTACCCGGTGTCCATCTTTGGAATAGCGCCGGGGTGTCGTGACATCATCTCTTGTTCGTATAAGGGGACATACTTTCACGACACATGTTTGTAGCACCAATAACAAAGTAAGTGGTGCGCAGAAGGATCAAGGTAGAGCAAAGAGCATATATCATAACGAAGGCGTGATATATTCCCATGAGGGGAACATATATTGTGCAATCAGGCGGTTGATGTAATCGTGCAATCAAACCAACATGGCTCGTCCGATATGAAAACAGCGACTCTGATTTATGTAGGCGCTCTCCCACCTCCACTTAGTTAGACTTTTGAGGATAACCCCCTAGATTTAACTTCAATATATCGAGCAGTCCCCAGAGCAGTTCTTTCTTCTCCAATAGATTGTTCTTCTCCTCAAAAACAAAAGAAAACAGATCATTCTCATGTTCTAGGGTTGCAGCCGCCGGCCAACACAGGGTTCCTTCATGGCGCCTTCTGTTGGAAAAATAGCATGCAATCGAATTAAAATAATTCCGAACTTGTGTGACAACAAAGATAGATCTAACAGATTTACACATGTGATTATGAACATGAAATCTAACATGGCACAACAGATCGACATGGATCTCAAACCCCTTCTAGAACATGAAAGAGAGGATCACGAGATTGATTTCTTACAGTGATGCAGACGAACGTTGATGAAGAATAGTTGAGGAAGATGAAGCAGACGGTCGATACAGTCGATGAAGAAGAAGAAGCCGTGCGAAGCACTGCCCAGAAACTTTATCGCCTGGCTCCCTCGTGCGGGACACCAAACGCCGGGAAAAGTCCGGAGACTACTGCTTTCCTTCCCCCGCAGCACGGCAGGGAAATGATCGGCGAAGATCGGTGGCGGCTGCAGAAGAGAACGGAGTAGGGTTTCTGTGTATCTGGTGTCTTCTATCGAGAGGGACGTCTTCCTCTTATAGACTCGAAAGGATAACCCCCACGCAGCACGTTCTGCCTATATTCCAGGATCCGCCCCCTGGTATATCTCCATCACGAGCGATCTCCTAACTTCCCTCAACGGGAAGTCTATCTTCGAGTCATGCGTGAGACAGACGCGGGTGGATAAGATAAGTAAACTGCTCGGCAAAAAGATTAAAAAGAGATGCAATTTAACAGGCCACGGCCGCGCTCGCCTCGCCAATGCCCAAAGATCACAAGTCACAAGTCACGCGTAATTAAACGCGAATAAATAATCTTGCGGGGCGGCGCCGCGATGAAATCTTGGCGTGTGGTGTACACTTAGCATAGCTCTCTCTAGTCTTTCCATCTAGTCTCACCATGAGATGCCCCCTTATAAGCAGGTCAAAATCTTGCTCCCTTGGCAATGTGGGACTAAACTCCCACAGCCTCCACCCCCTTAACTTCTCTCCAATTTCTGAAATTTATATGGGCCCAT
This sequence comes from Avena insularis, assembly GCA_023614405.1. Classification (NCBI taxonomy): domain Eukaryota; kingdom Viridiplantae; phylum Streptophyta; class Magnoliopsida; order Poales; family Poaceae; genus Avena; species Avena insularis. Next base: position 281,461,512 of record CM042691.1, on the reverse strand, counting down.
TTTTGCAGAGGCCCATTTATTCCAACAATCCCCACCAAGAAGTCAAGGTCTGCAACTTGTTCTCATCTGGCTTTTATATACCAGCTTTGTAGTATAGACCCGTCTCGGGTTGAGCTATACCTAGCACTCCAGGATCCACTCTTCTTACAACTAGGAAATGGACAAAGCCTTGAATTTCCAGTCTTGTGTAGAAGAGGTTCACCAGGAGCCATCGCTGATACTAGGCTGCCTGAATCCACGCCTAAGGTTTGGAGCATTACGGTCGTGTTCCCTAGTCCTTTAATAAGCTCATTAGAGATCACCCGAATCTCATGTACTGCGACCACACAGTTAAGCTCACATAGGTGTGTCCTTTCAAGAATACCCTGCAGGACGGTATCTTGCTGAAGTATTTCAGCCTCAAAACACATTAAGACTAACAGTCACCCTACCATGCAGTACTAAGAGTACTCATCTTAGCGGGAAATGGATAAATATATATGTACTCTCTCCTGTTGCTCCAACAACTTGTTTTTCCCTTTTCCTTATTCACGGGATCTCCGGTCACTAAGGCTGGGTTTCCATTGTCGTGCAACTCAGGTGGGTCTCAAGCCCATCTCCCTCGATGCTCTTCTAGGGGTTCGTAGCATGGAAAACAAAAAATTTCTACCGCATGAACACACAATCAAGATCTAATCTATGATCAAGCCAAGATCTATCTACTAGATTGTAGCAACGATTCGATAGAATACTAACCCTCGAAGATCCAAAGCGGTTAACGAGAGCAGATTCTCGTGGGTGATGTAGTTGTACACTTGCCGATCTCAATATCGCGTAGACGATCCTTTCGACGCTGCGTTCCGGCAGCGCTCCCGCAGTCGGTCACACGTTCGGTACTCGATGAAGACCTTCCTCTCCCTTGTTTTAGTAGGCAGCGGAGGTTGTAGCACTCTCCTCGTGATTCCGGCAGCACGACGGCGTGGTGTCGGAAGTAGAGGGGAGATCTCGCAGGGCTTCGCCTTAAGCCGGAGCGAGTATGGTGAAGTATGAGAGAGGCCTTGGTGATCTAGGGTTTAGAGGCACCAAGGGGTGAGCTTGGCCGGCGGCTAGGGAAAGCTAGGGTTTGCCCCAAGTCGGCTAGAAGAGGAGACCTAGGCGGCGGCAACACTTGGAGGTGGTGGCGCCAAGGGCTAGGGTTTTAGGTGTGTGGAGAGGGGGCGCCCTACCCCTCCTTATATAGGAGGGAGAGGCGGTTTGGGGAGGAGGGAGTCCTCCTCCAACTCCTCCTCATGGCCGGCGGGTGGGAGGGAGAGGTACTTCCTCCCTATGTAGGTTTCCTACTCTCCCTCCACCAAGCAAACATGAGATTTGACTTTTCAAATTGGCGTTTGACTTTCAAACTTCGATTTGATTTCTTCTCTTTATTTTGCCCAGCCAAGTGACCTAGTACATGATGCAACCATTCCACATTGTCATGACACATCCATGTACCCTTCCCCTCCGGAGTGCCGGACCTTCCAGACCCTTCTAGAACATTCCTGGTGAAAACACCGGAATCATTCCCGAACTCCGAAACATGACTTTCCTTATATGAATCTTATTCTCTGGACCATTCCGGATCTCCTCATGATATCCCGGATCCCATCCGAGACTTCGAACAACATTCGGTCTCTTACTCATCATTCCATAACTACTCAACAACATCGAATCCTTAAGTGTGTCTCCCTACGGTTCGTGAATTATGCGGACATGACCGAGACACTTCTCCGATCAATAACCAATAGAGGAATCTGGAAATTCATATGGATACCACATATTTCTATGATTACTTTGCGATCGAATGAACCACTTACATACGATACCAATTTCCCTTTGTCTCACGATAGTTTACTTATCCGAGGTTTTGATCGTCGGTATGCATACCTAGTTCAACCTCGTTACCTATAAGTACTCTTTTCTCGTTCCCGTGATATGTGATCCTTTGTGAGCCATTCACATGCTTGCAAGCTAATTGGATGACATTCCACCGAGAGGGCCCAGAGTATATCTATCTGTCATATGGATGGACAAATCCCACTCTTGATCCATGTGCCTCAACCCATACTTTCCGAACACTCAATGCCACCTTTATAGCCACCCAGTTACGGTGTGGTGTTTGATGTCATCAAAGCATCCTTTCGGTGATGGTGATTAACTTGATCTCATGGTCGAAGGAATTAGGTTACTATGTATCAGAAAGCTTATAGCAAATGAACTATATTAAATGACTTGATCTTTATGCTACGCTTAACTATAGGAGTATGTCCATCACATCATTCTCCTAATGATATGACCCTGTTGTTCATAACATCTCTATGTTCATGATCATGAAACCATGATCATATATTAACCAACAAGCTAGTTAAACAAGAGGCTTTACTAGGGACTCTTTTATGTTTACAAATCACACAAGTATTAATGTTTCCGGTTAATACAATTATAGCATGGTATGTAAACATTTATCATAAGTATGAAGATATGATAATAACCACTTTATTATTGACTCTTGGGCATATCTCCAACAGTCTCCCACTTGCACTAGAGTCAATAATCTAGTTTCAAACCTTTGTGTATTCAACACCTATGGCTTCCTGGTGTCGTATGTACATGATTGCTAGTGGTCAACTGATCTTCGGATCAGACACTTCCAGGTCCGTGTGTAATTGCATGTCTTTGCGTCTCTACGCATCACTCATTCTCTAATGAGACGGCTTTGTTACAAATTTGGTCCTTTGGTGTGACCTTTAGTTCTTTGGGGTTAAAACATGTTGATAATATTTTCGTACAACATATCTTCATAGCATTATCCCTGCTATGAACTACACCTAGTTTGATAACAAACTACTTGACACAAATGCCCTCTTTTGCTACTATAACAGTAGTCATATACTTAGCCTTTTGTTGTAGTATCTGTCATAATGTCTTAACTTTGGAACTCATCCAAAATCATTATGGAACTCACATTCCATCATATTGTGCCACCCTTAGTTTAGATTGAAATAAACTTAATTTGTACTTTGTGACAAAACTAGTATCAATGTAATTCATTTACAATGAACTAACCATCTATTTGTCACTTCTACAAAATAATATATTCTTAGTTCTTTGACAAGATCATAAGAATATCTTTACTATCGTCCAATAATCATCTTATGAATCATTCTGGTATATGCTCATAATATTTAGAGCATAGGACATATCTGGATTTGTACACATCACAGCATGATTGATAAAATACTCTTTGTGATTATATCTATCAAGTATCAAAAATACTTAAATCTTTATTCAATCCTTCCTGTGCAACAAGAACTTTTCTTGTAGTTTCTATATTGAACTCATTCAATATCTCATCTATGTACTTCTGGCACAACCATATTGGCGTCACAATTTATCCATATAGACATTGATCCCAAATATTCGGGTTCTGCCTAAGCATTTCATCGAGATGAAATTCTTATCCTGTGTTAATAAAAAGATACATCATTTCCAATCAACAATATGTCTTCCACATAATGTATTAGAAACATGTCTTAGCGCTCCCACTTAATTTCTTGCAAATGCAAGCATCTTCATCATCTCCGATGAAATTAAACTCTTTTAACAGTTTCATCATAGTGAAGATTCTAACTCCGCGATGCTTACTTCAACCATTGAAGTTTGCATATGCTTTTAGCATCCTTTGAATTAACAAAACCCTTTGGACTGTGTTATGCACATGTCCTAGGTAACAATTCTATTAGAAGAACTTGTTTTGTTTATTCAACTACCACATAACAAAATTATATGTAGTGGTTGCTACATTAATCCGTCTAGACTAAATATCGCTATGAAAGATCAAATCTTGTCATATACAACCTTTGAACATTGTTGTGAACTCTTTCCCAACATGTCGACTATTTCATAGATGTGAAACATCCATGTCTATTTCTTTATAGATCCAAATACGACTGTAAGGTCTTGTACCTTTCCAGAGGGTCTTTCAAGTTCAAAGCTTGATCTCTCGTATATGGAAATATCACGGATTTTATGGCTTCAAGCCATTTGACGGAGTCAGGGCCCATCATCGCTTCTTTGCATGTAGTCGGATCATTATTGTCAAATAATGATTTAACTCTCAAATCTTGGTATTTGATTGTTTACCCGACCTACTTGTTTCAATAGGAACTTAGATCTCCATGACCACAACCTTTGAGGCACGTGAGCCATGAGCATTGTTGCTGCCTCCGGAACACTTTTCGGCGCTGTGCAACTTTGCACATATAGCTAAGGTTCTTTTAACCTTATCAAAGTTCTATTGTCCTCTCACTTAACTTTTCATGGAAAAATTTCTTTCTCAAAGAAACTTGACGTTCTAAGCGACAAACATTTTTGTCTTTGGTGTTATGGAGGAATACTCAACGATTATTCAAAATAACATACAAAGATATGTTCATCCGATTTTGGTTGCAAACATCTTTCTTATGCATAGCATACCAATGTTTAAGAAAGGACAACTTGGGTTTTATCCCAAACCATAACTTTATATGGTGTCAATTGAACGAATTATGATGGAGCTCTTTTCAGTGGAAAAACGGTAGTCTCTAAAGCTTTTAATCTTTAAAATATAATGACATTTTTATGAATTACACCTTTGATCTTACCATGTCAAACAAGGTTTAATTACATATCTCGAACGCTCCATACTCTTATGGTGTTTCGGGAAATGCAAATCCACGGAACGATTCCTTAAATCTTAGGTATTATGCTAAACTTGTAACTCAAATATCCTCCTTTATGATCTTATCATAAACTATTTATATTCTTGTTACAATGATTTTGCACTTCATCTTGAAAATCTTTGAACTTTTCAAATGTTTCATACTTCATCCTTATTAAGTAAATATTCATATATTCACTCAAATTTTCGGAGAAAGCATATGAAGTTGAAATCCATCGCTCTTGACTACACATAATGGACTTCATACAACAATATGTACAAGTTCCAATAAGCTAGTCATTCGTTCCCTTTTGGCCTATGAACGAAGTTTTAATTATCTCTAGGAAAGTTTCACAAGCTTCATTTGATCAAAAATAAAAAAGACTCCAAAATTCCATCCACATGGAGTTTCTTCATGTTTTCTTTCCAATATAATTTAAACGGCGATGTCACTTCCTAAGTGATCTTTCAATCAATTTGTCTTTCGACATTTTAGCACTAGTTTTATGGATGTGATTTCTCCAACGAGATTTGTGAATCATCCATATTTTATGGATTACGGCAATTATTTGAACAACCCTTTTGTTCTCATAATACCTGATAAAACAAATCTTGAAGGCAAGCTTTGATGTTTAATTAGCAACACAATAACCCTTTATTTGTTCTCGATGAACATCATCACATATTATTTTGCTAGTTACTTAGGCCATTGTATTTCATGAATTATGTTGTTTCGTATGACGATTCATACCAACAAATTCAGTATCCAATACTTAAGAACCACATTATTTAACAAGCAAAGAATATAGCCATAACACGTATATCCTTTATATACCTAAACTGAACAATTCTAGTCTTTTCTTTTTTGCCATATATTTATGAGATTCTCTTTCAGTATTTCCTTTTCTTTTTGAAAGAATCTATCATCATCAATAGTGGAGCCATATACATGACACATAGTCCAAAGCATGTATAGTAAAATACCAATGTCTTTGGACTTGCACTTTGAAGTAGATCACCATCATCAAATGTCTGGTGTTCTTTCAAATTCCTTTCTTTAGTAATCTCTTGGTGTAGTAAACATTTTACCTACATCAAATATTCACCCTTCTCATGGAATTATTCATGATCAAGCTACTTTAGCTTATAACGGTGAATCACGAGTATAATGTTGCTCTCCAAAACCTTTTGGAGAATTAAGACGACCAGCGTCTCCAACCTTTTGCAAATTCTCATCAAATATGAGAACATGACTTTAGCCATATTATACTCTATCATGTTACAACCAAAACTTCGTTTCAGATATCACAATATCTTCCACACATCATGGTTTCTGAAACAACTCTTTCAACTCCTAGATTACCTTGATATTGAAACTATCTTTCGAATATCAAGAATCATGGAGACAAGCATGATACTTATACACTAACACTGGAATTATCACTCTTGATTTAATACCAATTATTAAACTTCATGGAATAACCGGAACTTACTGAAAGTTTGCAATAGGACTTTTAAACTTTAGATTAACACTTCAAAACAATACGATACCAGTTCGCAAAAGTAACTAACCAGAATTCTATAGTTCTATCATCTCAATTATAACTAAGCGCAAGGTGGTAAACAGATGCCAATGACTACAACAACTATGCAAATTCACTTTGATTTAATTTATGATAAATAGTGTTCAACTTTTAATCATATTGCTGTTGAACTCCCACTCAAAACAATATCCCTCACATTGTTTTAGTGATCACACAAACCAAATCCACCACATCAAAACCGATCATCACGAGAGTTGATGTAGCTTCAATGGCGAACAATCAACATGTTCATCATATCTACTATATGACTCATGCTTTACCTTTCGGTGATCCGTGTTCCAAGACCATGTTTGTACATGATAGGCTCATCAAGATCAAACCTTAGCTTCTGCATGAGCAAATCTGGCTTGCTCACGTTGTATACACTCGCAGAATCTAACACACCCGATCATCACGTGGTGCTTCAAAACAACGAGCTTTAGCAACGGTGCTTACTAAGGATGAACACTTTAAAACTTGAAATTGTGTGCTTGAGGGATCATCTTATAATGCTACCGTCGTGAACTAAGCAATACAAGATGCATAAAAGGATTAACATCACATGCAATTCATAATATGTGATATGATATGGCCTTTCTTCTTGTGCTTCTGATCTCCATCTTCAAGCACGAACATGATCTACATCATCACCGGTATGGCGTCAAGGTCAATGGTGCCGCTTCATGGTTGTCTTCCACCAGCATCAACTATTACAACTACTTTGAATAATAGACATGCAGGACTTAATGGAAACAACCATATGGCTCCTGCCGGTTGCCAACTTATAATAAGGAACATTGCATACATCATATATAATCACAATCATGGCCATATCACATCACAGCACACCCCTGCAAAACAAAGTTAGACGCCTCTAATTTTCTTTGCATGTTTTACGTGGTTTGGGGCTTTCAATAAGTGTCGTTCTAACTTACGAACAAGAACCACAACATTGATACTAGTATTGTCAATCACCCGTTGTAAATTGAATCTTAACTATGTTGGGAGAAACAGGCACCCGCAAATCCACTTATGCAATACAAGTTGCATGTCAAGCGTGGAGCAAGTCTCATGAACGATGTCATGTAAGGTTAGCCCGGGCCGCTTCATCCCACCATCCCACAAGATGCAAAGTACACAAGAAGCAATCGACAACAAAAGCATCAACGCCCACAATGACCATTGTGTTCTACTCGTGCAACAGATCTACATATAGACACGGCTTTGATACCACTGTAGGGGTACGTAGCATGGAAAACAAAAAAATTCTACCGCATGAACACACAATCAAGATCTAATCTATGATCAAGCCAAGATCTATCTACTAGATTGTAGCAACGAGTCGATGGAATACTAACCCTCGAAGATCCAAAGCGGTTAACGAGAGCAGATTCTCGTGGGTGATGTAGTCGTACACTTGCCGATCTCAAGATCGCGTAGACGATCCTTCCGGCGCTGCATTCCGGAAGCGCTCTTGTAGTCAGTCACACGTTTGGTACTAGATGAAGACCTTCCTCTCCCTTGTTCCAGCAGGCAGCGGAGGTTGTAGCACTCTCCTCGTGATTCCGGCAGCACGACGGTGTGGTGTCGGAAGTAGAGGGGAGATCTCGCAGGGCTTCGCCTTAAGCCGGAGCGAGTATGGTGGAGTATGAGAGAGGCCTTGGCGATCTAGGGTTTAGAGGCACCAGGGGGTGAGCTTGGCCGGCGGCTAGGGAAAGCTAGGGTTTGCCCCAAGTCGGTTAGAAGAGGAGACCTAGGCGGCGGCAACACTTGGAGGTGGTGGCGCCAAGGGCTAGGGTTTTAGGTGTGTGGAGAGGGGGCGCCCTACCCCTCCTTATATAGGAGGGGAGAGGCGGTTTGGGGAGGAGGGAGTCCTCCTCCAACTCCTCCTCATGGCCGGCGGGTGGGAGGGAGAGGGACTTCCTCCCTAAGTAGGTTTCCTACTCTCCCTCCACCAAGCAAACTTGAGATTTGACTTTTCAAATTGGCGTTTGACTTTCAAACTTCGATTTGATTTCTTCTCTTTATTTTGCCCAGCCAAGTGACCTAGTACATGATGCAACCATTCCACATTGTCATGACACATCCATGTACCCTTCCCCTCCGGAGTGCCGGACCTTCCAGACCCTTCTAGAACATTCCTGGTGAAAACACCGGAATCATTCCCGAACTCCGAACCAGAAGTTTCCTTATATGGATCTTATTCTCCGGACCATTCCGGATCTCCTCGTGATATCCCGGATCCCATCCGAGACTCCAAACAACATTCGGTCTCTTACTCATTATTCCATAACTACTCAACAACATCGAATCCTTAAGTGTGTCTCCCTACGGTTCGTGAATTATGCGGACATGACCGAGACACTTCTCCGATCAATAACCAATAGAGGAATCTGGAAATTCATATGGCTCCCACATATTTCTATGATTACTTTGCGATCGAATGAACCACTTACATATGATACCAATTTCCCTTTGTCTCACGATAGTTTACTTATCCGAGGTTTTGATCGTCGGTATCTCTGCATACCTAGTTCAACCTCGTTACCTATAAGTACTCTTTTCTCGTTCCCGTGATATGTGATCCCTTGTGAGCCAGTCACATGCTTGCAAGCTAATTGGATGACATTCCATCGAGAGGGCCCAGAGTATATCTATCCGTCATATGGATGGACAAATCCCACTCTTGATCCATGTGCCTCAACCCATACTTTCCGAACACTCAATGCCACCTTTATAGCCACCCAGTTACGGTGTGGTGTTTGATGTCATCAAAGCATCCTTCCGGTGATGGTGATTAACATGATCTCATGGTCGAAGGAATTAGGTTACTATGTATCAGAAAGCTTATAGCAAATGAACTATATTAAATGACTATGCTACGCTTAAATATAGGAGTATGTCCATCACATCATTCTCCTAATGATATGACCTTGTTGTTAATAATATCTCTATGTTCATGATCAGGAAACCATGATCATATATTAACCAACAAGCTAGTTTAACAAGAGGCTTTACTAGGGACTCTTTTATGTTTACAAATCACACAAGTATTAATGTTTCCGGTTAATACAATTATAGCATGGTATGTAAACATTTATCATAAGAATGAAGATATGATAATAACCACTTTATTATTGCCTCTTGGGCATATCTCCAACAGCTCCATCTATCACCGCACGTGATAGCCCTTTTGTAAAAGGATCCGCCAGGTTTTTGGTAGTGTTAATATAATCAACGGCAATCACTCCCTTGTGTCTCAAGTTCCTGACGGATTTGATACGCCATTTCACATGTCTTGATGATTTTAGATTATCCTTTGAACTTTTAACCTTAGTGATCACGGTTTGGTTATCACAGTTTAGAAGGATTGCCGGAATTGGTTTTTCGACCATCGGCAAATCATTCAAGAGCTTCCTCAACCACTCTGCCTCTATAGTGGTTGAGTCAAGTGCTACAAGTTCTGCCTCCATAGCAGACCTTGTTAAGATGTTTTGTTTGCGAGACCTCCAAGAGATTGCAGCACCTCCAAAAGTGAATATGTATCCACTTGTTGCTTTGATCTCATCTGCATCTGAGATCCAATTAGCATCACTATACCCTTCTAGTACTGCTGGGTACGCCGTATAGTGAAGTACATGCATTGTGGTTCCTCTCAAGTACCTCATTAATCGTTCCAGTGTAGTCCAATGATCATTTCCCGGATTCAAGTTAAACCGGCTCAGTTTGCTTACAGAAAATGAAATGCCAGGTCGTGTTGCACCAGCAAGGTACATGAGAGAACCTATGATTTGAAAGTATCTTAGCTGATCAACCCCTTGTCCTCTGTTCTTTCGAAGCTTTAGACTAGGGTCATAAGGAGTTGGAGACGTTCTGGAGTCCTCAAAACCAAAGCGACTCAGAATTTTCTCCACATAATGGGATTGACTTAAGATAATCCCATTCTCATCCTTATTCAGCTTTATGTTAAGAATAACATCTGCCTCTCCCAAATCCTTCATGTCAAAATTTTGAGATAGAAAGGACTTAACATCATTTATGACATCCATACCAGTCCCAAAAATTAATATATCATCAACGTATAAACATAGGATTACACCCTTACCCCCACCATATTTATACTACACACATTTGTCTCCTTCATTCACCAGAAAGCCTGCTGAAGTCAGAGTATTGTCAAACTTTTCATGCCATTGCTTTGGGGCTTGCTTGAGAACGTAGAGCGATTTCTTTAATCTACACACCATGTTCTCTTGCCCGGTTGCTACAAAACCATCGGGTTGCTGCATATAAATCTCCTCATCGAGCTCTCCATTTAGGAAAGTTGTCTTCGCATCCATTTGATTGACTAAAAACTTATGAGAAGCATCAAGTGCAATTAGCTTTTCAATTGTAGTCATCCTAGCAACACGTGAGTAGATATCAAAGAAATCCTCTCCTTCCTTTTGGGTAAAACCCTTGGCCACGAGCCTAGCTTTATATTTTTCAATGGAGCCATCTGGTCGTAGCTTCTTTTTGAATATCCATTTGCATCCAATAGTTTTGCAACCCATTGGTGGACATATTTCCCATGTTTCGTTAGTGAGAATGGAATCCATTTCACTTTGAACAACCTCCTTCCAATCATCTGCATCCAAGGATGCATATGCTTCTGCCAGAGTTTTGGGAACGTCATCCATGAGATACACAGTGAAGTCATCTCCAAAAGACCTTTCGGTCCGTTGTCTCTTACTCCTTCTCGGAGCCACTTCATTGTCATTCTCCTCATTGAAAATTTCAGGAACTACAAGAGGTGTGTGTTTGGGTTCAGGTTCTACTTGTAGAGTAGGTTGACTAGTGGATGCCAAATTTTCATTCATGGGAAAGATTGTCTCAAAGAAAGTAGCATCCCGAGATTCAATCACAGTGTTAGTGTGTACATCTTGAATCTCGGATTTTATAACCAAGAATCTGTATGCATTGCTATTATGTGCATAACCTAGGAAGACACAATCAACAGTTTTAGGTCCCAATTTTCGCTTTTTGCATGCTGGTACATTCACCTTGGCCAAACAGCCCCATGCACGCAAGAAACGAAGAGTTGGTTTATGTCCCTTCCATCCTTCATACGGAGCTATTTCTCCTTTTGATGAGGGAACTCTATTGAGAGTATAACATGTCGCCAAAGCAGCCTCCCCCCACCATGACTTAGTTAAACCGGAACTGTCCAACATGGCATTCACCAAGTCCGTAAGTGTTCGGTTTTTTCCTTTCTGCCACTCCATTAGATTGGGGAGAGTAGGGAGGGGTTACTTCATGTATAATTCCATGTTCCGCACAGAATTGAGTGAACTCGTGAGATACATACTCTCCTCCTCTATCCGACCTTAAACGTTTGATTTTCTTCTCTAATTGGTTTTCTACTTCGGCCTTATAAATCTTAAAGCAACTCAGAGCCTCATCTTTACTAGGTAAATATAACACCACTTAGTCGCATCATCTATCAAAGTCATCATATACCTTTTTCCTGCCTTAGTCAATACTCCATTCATTTCACACAAATCTGAATGTATTAAATCTAGAGGTGACAGACTTTTATCCCCGATTGGCTTGAAAAGCTTTCGAGGTTGCTTTGATTGCACACAAGACTGACACTTAGATCCATGGACTATGGAAAAGTTCGGAATTAAATTAAGCTTGCACAGCCGAACAATGCGATCAAAATTAATATGACATAAACGAGAGTGCCAAATAGCAGCATCTCCAACATGATTTCCAGAGTACGAAGAACACGATAAATTGTTTACGATATTACAATCATCTAGAGTGGAAAGGCGGAACAAGCCTCCGCTGTTATAGCCTTTTCCAATAAACAAACCAAATTTCGAAATAATAAATTTATTCGACTCGAAGACCAGCTTGTAGCCATCACGGCACATCAATGAGCAGCATAAAGAGGTTCCTATTTATTCCTCGGGACATGTTGCGTTCTTCAACGATGGAGTCTTCCCGAAGAAAGTCTTAGGTCGACTCTCCGATCCCACAGCTGCCCGAGTGCCGTTTCCCATCACGAGGTGGAACTGCTGCAAGCCTGATAAGAAGAAAACAAGTTGTAGTCAGCACAAACATGTACATTAGCTCCAGTATCTACCCACCAATCAGTGGATTGACATGCAATAAGGACACTACGTACGTACCCAGATCCTCCACTTGCCTCACTAACGGTGACATTCATGATTCTTGAGCACCTTCCTTCCTGCCTTTGCGCATGCGACACTTCCTGGCTATGTGCCCAGGTTCGCCACACACAAAGCAATTGAAGTCACCTTTTTCCTTGTTCTTCTTTTTCTTAAAGCCAGTGGTTTGTTTTGTCTTTCCTTTGTTCTTGAAGTTCTTTCCCCAGAGCCGCCAGCCCCATTGTGCACGACATTGGCATTGGGAGTCGGATGAGGTGGGTTTTTCTCGACGTCTTTTGCTCCGTCCTTTTCCTCAACATCAAGAGTGGCGATGAGACTTTCAACAGTCATCACCTCTCCCCTGTGTTTGAGTGTAGTGGAAAAGCTCCTCCATGATGGAGGTAACTTGGCAATAATGCCCCCCACCACAAACTTGTCAGGCAGAACGACTCCAAAACCGGCGAGTTCCCCTACCAGAAGCTGGATCTCACGAGCTTGTGTCACAACCGAATTATTATCGGTCATCTTAAAATCGTGATACAGCTCATTCACATACAACTCACGCCCAGCATCCGACTCTCCATACTTTCTATTGAGAGCTTCCCACACAAGGGCAGGGCTGGCATAGTTCATGTAAATGTCACAAAGATCGTCGGTCATGAGGGAGAGCAGGCATCCCATGGTAGTGTCCAAAGACACCTCCCAGTCACGCTGCTGTTCCTGCGTGAGTGACCTTTCAACCGTGGAGGAAATCACCCACCACAAGTTACGCTCATGAGCCAAAACTTCATACGAGTCTGCCATCTCTTAAAGTTCTCACCCCCAAACCTCTCAGGTTTCATCACATCGCTAGGTCCAGCCATTGCACAATAATAAAGTTTCTGGACTGTTGGAAAAATAGCATGCAGTCCAATTAAAATAATTCCGAATTTGTGTACAACAAAGATAGATCTAACAAATTTACACATGTGATTATGAACATGAAATCTAACATGGCACAACAGATCGACATGGATCTCAAACCCCTTCTAGAACATGAAAGAGAGGATCACGAGATTTATTTCTTACAGTGATGCAGACGAACGTTGATGAAGAATAGTTGAGGAAGATGAAGGGCGGGTCGATCACGGTCGATGAAGAAGAATCAGCCGTCTGGAAGCAATCGCCCAAACTTTATCGCCCGGCTCCTCGTGCGGGGACGCCAAACGCCGGAAAGTCCGAGACATCGCTTTCCTTCCTCGCAGCACGGCAGGAAAGGATCGGCGAAGATCGTGGCGGCACAAGAGAACGGAGTAGGGTTTCGTATCTCGTATTCTGTCGAGAGGACGTCTTCCTCTTATAGACTCGAAGGATAACCCCACGCAGCACGTTACGCCTATATTCGAGGATCCGCCTGGTATATCTCCATCACGAAGCGATCTCCTAACTTCCCTCAACGGAAGTCTATCTTGAGTCGTATGTGAGACAGACGTACGGATAAGATAAGTAAACTACTCGGCAAAAAGATTAAAAAGAGATGCAATTTAACAGGCCACGGTCGCGCTCACCTCGCCAAAGCCCAAAGATCACAAGTCACAAGTAACGTGTAATTAAACGCAAATAAATGCGAAATGCGAGCAAGCGCGCGCACGTATGCGCGTGTGGTGTACACTTAGCATAGCTCTCTCTAGTCTTTCCAACTAGTCTCACCATGAGATGCCCCCTTATAAGCAGGTCAAAATCTTGCTCCCTTGGCAATGTGGGACTAAACTCCCACAGCCTCCACCCCCTTGACTTCTCTCCAATTTCTGAAATTTATATGGGCCCAATTCTTGCAGAGGCCCATTTATTCCAACAATCCCCACCAAGAAGTCAAGGTCTGCAACTTGTTCTCATCTGGCTTTTATATACTAGCTTTGTAGTATAGACCCGTCTCGGGTTGAGCTATACCTAGCACTCCAGGATCCACTCTTCTTACAACTAGGAAATGGACAAAGCCTTGAATTTTCAGTCTTGTGTAGAAGAGGTTCACCAGGAGCCATCGCTGATACTAGGCTGCCTGAATCCACGTCTAAGGTTTGGAGCATTACGATCGTGTTCCCTAGTCCTTTAATAAGCTCATTAGAGATCACCCGAATTTCATGTACTGCGACCACACAGTTAAGCTCACATAGGTGTGTCCTTTCAACAATACCCTGCAGGACGGTATCTTGCTGAAGTATTTCAGCCTCAAAAAACATTAAGACTAACAGTCACCCTGCCATGTAGTACTAAGAGTACTCATCTTAGAGGGAAATGGATAAATATATATGTACTATCTCTTGTTGCTCCAACAACTTGTTTTTCCCTTTTCCTTATTCACGGGATCTTCGGTCACTAAGGCTGGGTTTCCATTGTCGTGCAACTCAGGTGGGTCTCAAGCCCATCTCCCTCGATGCTCCATCTATCACCGCACGTGATAGCCCTTTTGTAAAAGGATCCGCCAGGTTTTTGGTAGTGTTAATATAATCAACGGCAATCACTCCCTTATGTCTCAAGTTCCTGACGGATTTGATACGCCGTTTCACATGTATTGATGATTTTAGATTATCCTTTGAACTTTTAACCTTAGTGATCACGGTTTGGTTATCACAGTTTAGAAGGATTGTCGGAATTGGTTTTTCGACCATCGGCAAATCATTCAAGAGCTCCCTCAACCACTCTGCCTCTACAGTGGTCGAGTCAAGTGCTACAAGTTCTGCCTCCATAGTAGACCTTGTTAAGATGGTCTGTTTGCGAGACCTCCAAGAGTTGCAGCACCTCCAAAAGTGAATATGTATCCACTTGTTGCTTTAATATCATCTGCATCTGAGATCCAATTAGCATCACTATACCCTTCTAGTACTGCTGGGTACCCCGTATAGTGAAGTCCATGCGTTGTGGTTCCTCTCAAGTACCTCATTACTCGTTCCAGTGCAGTCCAATGGTCATTTCCCGGATTCAAGTTAAACCGGCTCAGTTTGCTTACAGAAAATGAAATGTCAGGTCGTGTTGCACCAGCAAGGTACATGAGAGAACCTATGATTTGAGAGTATCTTAGCTGATCAACCCCTTGTCCTCTGTTCTTTCGAAGCTTTAGACTAGGGTCATAAGGAGTTGGAGACGTTCTGGAGTCCTCAAAACCAAAGCAACTCAGAATTTTCTCCACATGATGGGATTGACTTAAGATAATCCCATTCTCATCCTTATTCAGCTTTATGTTAAGAATAACATCTGCCTCTCCCAAATCCTTCATGTCAAAATTTTGAGATAGAAAGGACTTAACATCATTTATGACATCCATACCAGTCCCAAAAATTAATATATCATCAACATATAAACATAGGATTACACCCTTACCCCCACCATATTTATACTACACACATTTGTCTCCTTCATTCACCAGAAAGCCTGCTGAAGTCAGAGTATTGTCAAACTTTTCATGCCATTGCTTTGGGGCTTGCTTGAGAACGTAGAGCGATTTCTTTAATCTACACACCATGTTCTCTTGCCCGGTTGCTACAAAACCATCAGGTTGCTGCATATAAATCTCCTCATCGAGCTCTCCATTTAGGAAAGTTGTCTTCGCATCCATTTGATTGACTAAAAACTTATGAGAAGCATCAAGTGCAATTAGCACTCGAATTGTAGTCATCCTAGCAACACGTGAGTAGATATCAAAGAAATCCTCTCCTTCCTTTTGGGTAAAACCCTTGGCCACGAGCCTAGCTTTATATTTTTCAATGGAGCCATCTGGTCGTAGCTTCTTTTTGAATATCCATTTGCATCCAATAGTTTTGCAACCCATTGGTCGTGGACATATTTCCCATGTTTCGTTAGTGAGAATGGAATCCATTTCACTTTGAACAACCTCCTTCCAATCATCTGCATCCAAGGATGCATATGCTTCTGCCAGAGTTTTGGGAACGTCATCCATGAGATACACAGTGAAGTCATCTCCAAAAGACCTTTCGGTCCGTTGTCTCTTACTCCTTCTCGGAGCCACTTCATTGTCATTCTCCTCATTGAAAATTTCAGGAACTACAAGAGGTGTGTGTTTGGGTTCAGGTTCTACTTGTAGAGTAGGTTGACTAGTGGATGCCAAATTTTCATTCATGGGAAAGATTGTCTCAAAGAAAGTAGCATCCCGAGATTCAATCAGGTGTTAGTGTGTACATCTTGAATCTCGGATTTTATAACCAAGAATGTATGCATTGCTATTATGTGCATAACCTAGGAAGACACAATCAGTTTTAGGTCCCATTTTCGCTTTTGCATGCTGCTGGTACATTCACCTTGGCCAAACAGCCCCATGCACGCAAGAAACGAAGAGTTGGTTTATGTCCCTTCCATCCTTCATACGGAGCTATTTCTCCTTTTGATGAGGGAACTCTATTGAGAGTATAACATGTCGCCAAAGCAGCCTCCCCCCACCATGACTTAGTTAAACCGAACCAACATGGCATTCACCAAGTCCGTAAGTGTTCGGTTTTTCCTTTCGCCACTCCATTAGATTGGGGAGAGGGAGGGTTACTTCATGTATAATTCCATGTTCCGCACAGAATTGAGTGAACTCGTGAGATACATACTCTCCTCCTCTATCCGACCTTAAACGTTTGATTTTCTTCTCTAATTGGTTTTCTACTTCGGCCTTATAAATCTTAAAGCAACTCAGAGCCTCATCTTTACTAGGTAAATATAACACCACTTAGTCGCATCATCTATCAAAGTCATCATATACCTTTTTCCTGCCTTAGTCAATACTCCATTCATTTCACACAAATCTGAATGTATTAAATCTAGAGGTGACAGACTTTTATCCCCGATTGGCTTGAAAAGCTTTCGAGGTTGCTTTGATTGCACACAAGACTGACACTTAGATCCATGGACTATGGAAAAGTTCGGAATTAAATTAAGCTTGCACAGCCGAACAATGCGATCAAAATTAATATGACATAAACGAGAGTGCCAAATAGCAGCATCTCCAACATGATTTCCAGAGTACGAAGAACACGATAAATTGTTTACGATATTACAATCATCTAGAGTGGAAAGGCGGAACAAGCCTCCGCTGTTATAGCCTTTTCCAATAAACAAACCAAATTTCGAAATAATAAATTTATTCGACTCGAAGACCAGCTTGTAGCCATCACGGCACATCAGCGAGCCAGACAGCAGGTTCCTATTTATTCCTGGGACATGTTGTACGTTCTTCAACGATGGAGTCTTCCCCGAAGAAAGTCTTAGGTCGACTCTACCGATCCCACGTACAGCTGCCCGAGTGCCGTTTCCCATCACGACGGTGGAACCGCAAGCCTGATAAGAAGAAAACAAGTTGTAGTCAGCACAAACATGTACATTAGCTCCAGTATCTACCCACCAATCAGTGGATTGACATGCAATAAGGACACTACATACGTACCCAGATCCTCCACTTGCCTCACTAACGGTGACATTCGCAGATTGCTGAGCACCTTCCTTCCTGCCTTTGCGCATGCGACACTTCCTGGCTATGTGCCCAGGTTCGCCACACACAAAGCAATTGAAGTCACCTTTTTCCTTGTTCTTCTTTTTCTTAAAGCCAGTGGTTTGTTTTGTCTTTCCTTTGTTCTTGAAGTTCTTTCCCCAGAGCCGCCAGCCCCATTGTGCACGACATTGGCATTGGGAGTCGGATGAGGTAGGTTTTTCTCGACGTCTTTTGCTCCGTCCTTTTCCTCAACATCAAGAGTGGCGATGAGACTTTCAACAGTCATCACCTCCCTCCTGTGTTTGAGTGTAGTGGAAAAGCTCCTCCATGATGGAGGTAACTTGGCAATAATGCCCCCCACCACAAACTTGTCAGGCAGAACGACTCCAAAACCGGCGAGTTCCCTACTGGCTGGATCTCACGAGCTTGCGTCACAACCGAATTATTATCGGTCATCTTAAAATCGTGATACAGCTCATTCACATACAACTCACGCCCAGCATCCGACTCTCCATACTTTCTGTCGAGAGCTTCCCACACAAGGGCAGGGCTGGCATAGTTCATGTAAATGTCACAAAGATGGTCGGTCATGAGGGAGAGCAGGCATCCCATGGTAGTGTCCAAAGACACCTCCCAGTCACGCTGCTGTTCCTGCGTGAGTGACCTTTCAACCGTGGAGGAAATCACCCACCACAAGTTACGCTCATGAGCCAAAACTTCATACGAGTCTGCCATCTCTTAAAGTTCTCACCCCCAAACCTCTCAGGTTTCATCACATCGCTAGGTCCAGCCATTGCACAATAATAAAGTTTCTGGACTGTTGGAAAAATAGCATGCAATCCTATTAAAATAATTCCGAATTTGTGTGACAACAAAGATAGATCTAACAAATTTACACATGTGATTATGAACATGAAATCTAACATGGCACAACAGATCGACATGGATCTCAAACCCCTTCTAGAACATGAAAGAGAGGATCACGAGATTTATTTCTTACAGTGATGCAGACGAACGTTGATGAAGAATAGTTGAGGAAGATGAAGCGGGACGGTCACGATCGATGAAGAAGAATCAGCCGTCTGGGCACCTTTGAAACTTTATTGCGGCTCCCTCGCAAGGGACGCCAAACGCCGGGAAAGTCCGAGACTATCGCTTCCTTCCCCAAAGACGGGCAGGGAAAGGATCGGCGAAGATCGGTGGCGGCTGCACAAGAGAACGGAGTAGGGTTTCTGTGTATCTCGTGTATTCTGTCGAGAGGGACGTCTTCCTCTTATAGACTCGAAAGGATAACCCCCACGCAGCATGTTCTGCCTATATTCGAGGATCCGCCCCCTGGTATATCTCCATCACGAGCGATCTCCTAACTTCCCTCAACGGGAAGTCTATCTTCGAGTCGTGCGTGAGACAGACGCGGGCGGATAAGATAAGTAAACTACTCGGCAAAAAGATTAAAAAGAGATGCAATTTAACAGGCCACGATCGCGCTCGCCTCGCCAAAGCCCAAAGATCACAAGTCACAAGTCACGTGTAATTAAACGCAAATAAATGCGAAATGCGAGCAAGCGCGCGCACGTATGCGCGTGTGGTGTACACTTAGCATAGCTCTCTTTAGTCTTTCCAACTAGTCTCACCATGAGATGCCCCCTTATAAGCAGGTCAAAATCTTGCTCCCTTGGCAATGTGGGACTAAACTCCCACAGCCTCCACCCCCTTGACTTCTCTCCAATTTCTGAAATTTATATGGGCCCAATTCTTGCAGAGGCCCATTTATTCCAACAATCCCCACCAAGAAGTCAAGGTCTACAACTTGTTCTCATCTGGCTTTTATATACTAGCTTTGTAGTATAGACCCGTCTCGGGTTGATCTATACCTAGCACTCCAGGATCCACTCTTCTTACAACTAGGAAATGGACAAAACCTTGAATTTCCAGTCTTGTGTAGAAGAGGTTCACCAGGAGCCATCGCTGATACTAGGCTGCCTGAATCCACGCCTAAGGTTTGGAGCATTACGATCGTGTTCCCTAGTCCTTTAATAAGCTCATTAGAGATCACCCGAATTTCATGTACTGCGACCACACAGTTAAGCTCACATAGGTGTGTCCTTTCAAGAATACCCTGCAGGACGGTATCTTGCTGAAGTATTTCAGCCTCAAAAAACATTAAGACTAACAGTCACCCTGCCATGTAGTACTAAGAGTACTCATCTTAGAGGGAAATGGATAAATATATATGTACTATCTCTTGTTGCTCCAACAACTTGTTTTTCCCTTTTCCTTATTCACGGGATCTTCGATCACTAAGGCTGGGTTTCCATTGTCGTGCAACTCAGGTGGGTCTCAAGCCCATCTCCCTCGATGCTCCATCTATCACCGCACATGATAGCCCTTTTGTAAAAGGATCTGCCAGGTTTTTGGTAGTGTTAATATAATCAACGGCAATCACTCCCTTATGTCTCAAGTTCCTGACGGATTTGAAACGCCGTTTCACATGTATTGATGATTTTAGATTATCCTTTGAACTTTTAACCTTAGTGATCACGGTTTGGTTATCACAGTTTAGAAGGATTGTCGGAATTGGTTTTTCGACCATCGGCAAATCATTCAAGAGCTCCCTCAACCACTCTGCCTCTACAGTGGTCGAGTCAAGTGCTACAAGTTCTGCCTCCATAGTAGACCTTGTTAAGATGGTCTGTTTGCGAGACCTCCAAGAGTTGCAGCACCTCCAAAAGTGAATATGTATCCACTTGTTGCTTTAATATCATCTGCATCTGAGATCCAATTAGCATCACTATACCCTTCTAATCTTGGGTACCCCGTATAGTGAAGTCCATGCGTTGTGGTTCCTCTCAAGTACCTCATTACTCGTTCCAGTGCAGTCCAATGGTCATTTCCCGGATTCAAGTTAAACCGGCTCAGTTTGCTTACAGAAAATGAAATGTCAGGTCGTGTTGCACCAGCAAGGTACATGAGAGAACCTATGATTTGAGAGTATCTTAGCTGATCAACCCCTTGTCCTCTGTTCTTTCGAAGCTTTAGACTAGGGTCATAAGGAGTTGGAGACGTTCTGGAGTCCTCAAAACCAAAGCGACTCAGAATTTTCTCCACATGATGGGATTGACTTAAGATAATCCCATTCTCATCCTTATTCAGCTTTATGTTAAGAATAACATCTGCCTCTCCCAAATCCTTCATGTCAAAATTTTGAGATAGAAAGGACTTAACATCATTTATGACATCCATACCAGTCCCAAAAATTAATATATCATCAACATATAAACATAGGATTACACCCTTACCCCCACCATATTTATACTACACACATTTGTCTCCTTCATTCACCAGAAAGCCTGCTGAAGTCAGAGTATTGTCAAACTTTTCATGCCATTGCTTTGGGGCTTGCTTGAGAACGTAGAGCGATTTCTTTAATCTACACACCATGTTCTCTTGCCCGGTTGCTACAAAACCATCGGGTTGCTGCATATAAATCTCCTCATCGAGCTCTCCATTTAGGAAAGTTGTCTTCGCATCCATTTGATTGACTAAAAACTTATGAGAAGCATCAAGTGCAATTAGCACTCGAATTGTAGTCATCCTAGCAACACGTGAGTAGGTATCAAAGAAATCCTCTCCTTCCTTTTGGGTAAAACCCTTGGCCACGAGCCTAGCTTTATATTTTTCAATGGAGCCATCTGGTCGTAGCTTCTTTTTGAATATCCATTTGCATCCAATAGTTTTGCAACCCATTGGTCGTGGACATATTTCCCATGTTTCGTTAGTGAGAATGGAATCCATTTCACTTTGAACAACCTCCTTCCAATCATCTGCATCCAAGGATGCATATGCTTCTGCCAGAGTTTTGGGAACGTCATCCATGAGATACACAGTGAAGTCATCTCCAAAAGACCTTTCGGTCCGTTGTCTCTTACTCCTTCTCGGAGCCACTTCATTGTCATTCTCCTCATTGAAAATTTCAGGAACTACAAGAGGTGTGTGTTTGGGTTCAGGTTCTACTTGTAGAGTAGGTTGACTAGTGGATGCCAAATTTTCATTCATGGGAAAGATTGTCTCAAAGAAAGTAGCATCCCGAGATTCAATCACAGTGTTAGTGTGTACATCTTGAATCTCGGATTTTATAACCAAGAATCTGTATGCATTGCTATTATGTGCATAACCTAGGAAGACACAATCAACAGTTTTAGGTCCCAATTTTCGCTTTTTGCATGCTGGTACATTCACCTTGGCCAAACAGCCCCATGCACGCAAGAAACGAAGAGTTGGTTTATGTCCCTTCCATCCTTCATACGGAGCTATTTCTCCTTTTGATGAGGGAACTCTATTGAGAGTATAACATGTCGCCAAAGCAGCCTCCCCCCACCATGACTTAGTTAAACCGGAACTGTCCAACATGGCATTCACCAAGTCCGTAAGTGTTCGGTTTTTTCCTTTCTGCCACTCCATTAGATTGGGGAGAGTAGGGAGGGGTTACTTCATGTATAATTCCATGTTCCGCACAGAATTGAGTGAACTCGTGAGATACATACTCTCCTCCTCTATCCGACCTTAAACGTTTGATTTTCTTCTCTAATTGGTTTTCTACTTCGGCCTTATAAATCTTAAAGCAACTCAGAGCCTCATCTTTACTAGGTAAATATAACACCACTTAGTCGCATCATCTATCAAAGTCATCATATACCTTTTTCCTGCCTTAGTCAATACTCCATTCATTTCACACAAATCTGAATGTATTAAATCTAGAGGTGACAGACTTTTATCCCCGATTGGCTTGAAAAGCTTTCGAGGTTGCTTTGATTGCACACAAGACTGACACTTAGATCCATGGACTATGGAAAAGTTCGGAATTAAATTAAGCTTGCACAGCCGAACAATGCGATCAAAATTAATATGACATAAACGAGAGTGCCAAATAGCAGCATCTCCAACATGATTTCCAGAGTACGAAGAACACGATAAATTGTTTACGATATTACAATCATCTAGAGTGGAAAGGCGGAACAAGCCTCCGCTGTTATAGCCTTTTCCAATAAACAAACCAAATTTCGAAATAATAAATTTATTCGACTCGAAGACCAGCTTGTAGCCATCACGGTCACATGAGCAGCAGGTTCCTATTTATTCCTGGGACATGTTGTACGTTCTTCAACGATGGAGTCTTCCCCGAAGAAAGTCTTAGGTCGACTCTACCGATCCCACGTACAGCTGCCCGAGTGCCGTTTCCCATCACGACGGTGGAACTGCTGCAAGCCTGATAAGAAGAAAACAAGTTGTAGTCAGCACAAACATGTACATTAGCTCCAGTATCTACCCACCAATCAGTGGATTGACATGCAATAAGGACACTACATACGTACCCAGATCCTCCACTTGCCTCACTAACGGTGACATTCGCAGATTGCTGAGCACCTTCCTTCCTGCCTTTGCGCATGCGACACTTCCTGGCTATGTGCCCAGGTTCGCCACACACAAAGCAATTGAAGTCACCTTTTTCCTTGTTCTTCTTTTTCTTAAAGCCAGTGGTTTGTTTTGTCTTTCCTTTGTTCTTGAAGTTCTTTCCCCAGAGCCGCCAGCCCCATTGTGCACGACATTGGCATTGGGAGTCGGATGAGGTGGGTTTTTCTCGACGTCTTTTGCTCCGTCCTTTTCCTCAACATCAAGAGTGGCGATGAGACTTTCAACAGTCATCACCTCCCTCCTGTGTTTGAGTGTAGTGGAAAAGCTCCTCCATGATGGAGGTAACTTGGCAATAATGCCCCCCACCACAAACTTGTCAGGCAGAACGACTCCAAAACCGGCGAGTTCCCCTACCAGAAGCTGGATCTCACGAGCTTGCGTCACAACCGAATTATTATCGGTCATCTTAAAATCGTGATACAGCTCATTCACATACAGCTCACGCCCAGCATCCGACTCTCCATACTTTCTGTCGAGAGCTTCCCACACAAGGGCAGGGCTGGCATAGTTCATGTAAATGTCACAAAGATGGTCGGTCATGAGGGAGAGCAGGCATCCCATGGTAGTGTCCAAAGACACCTCCCAGTCACGCTGCTGTTCCTGCGTGAGTGACCTTTCAACCGTGGAGGAAATCACCCACCACAAGTTCTGGCTCATGAGCCAAAACTTCATACGAGTCTGCCATCTCTTAAAGTTCTCACCCCCAAACCTCTCAGGTTTCATCACATCGCTAGGTCCAGCCATTGCACAATAATAAAGTTTCTGGACTGTTGGAAAAATAGCATGCAATCGAATTAAAATAATTCTGAATTTGTGTGACAACAAAGATAGATCTAACAGATTTACACATGTGATTATGAACATGAAATCTAACATGGCACAATAGATCGACATGGATCTCAAACCCCTTCTAGAACATGAAAGAGAGGATCACGAGATTGATTTCTTACAGTGATGCAGACGAACGTTGATGAAGAATAGTTGAGGAAGATGAAGCAGACGGTCGATGCAGTCGATGAAGAAGAATCAGCCGTGCGAAGCACTGCCCAGAAACTTTATCGCCCGGCTCCCTCGTGCGGGACGCCAAACGCCGGGGAAAGTCCGAGATCATCGCTTTCCTTCCCCCGCAGCACGACAGGGAAAGGATCGGCGAAGATCGGTGGCGGCTGCAGAAGAGAACGGAGTAGGGTTTCTGTGTATCTGGTGTCTTCTGTCGAGAGGGACGTCTTCCTCTTATAGACTCGAAAGGATAACCCCCACGCAGCACGTTCTGCCTATATTCCAGGATCCGCCCCCTGGTATATCTCCATCACGAGCGATCTCCTAGAGTCGTGCGTGAGACAGATGCGGGTGGATAAGATAAATAAACTGCTCGGCAAAAAGATTAAAAAGAGATGCAATTTAACAGGCCATGGTCGCGCTCGCCTCGCCAAAGCCCAAAGATCACAAGTCACGCGTAATTAAACGCGAATAAATGTGAAATGCGAGCGAGCGCGCACGTGTGTGCGTGTAGTGTACACTTAGCATAGCTCTCTCTAGTCTTTCCAACTAGTCTCACCATGAGATGCCCCCTTATAAGCAGGTCAAAATCTTGCTTCCTTGGCAATGTGGGACTAAACGCTCAGAGCCTCCACCCCTTGACTTCTCTCCAATTTCTGAAATTTATATGGGCCCAATTCTTGCAGAGGCCCATTTATTCCAACACCTTCTCCTCTAAGATGAAGAATGTGTCAAGGTCTTGTTCGAGAGTAAATGATGTATAGGAGACAGAGACCAGTCAGAAGTCTGTTTCGTATGAGACAGATGCATCTATAGCAGTTTTAGCAACTTTAGATCTTGACCGTGATCTTTTTGGTATCGGGGAGAAAAGCAGGAGCATGGAATCGTGGTATTCAAGGTGCTTATACACGTACTTCTATTATCTATATAATGAGATCAATCCATCGATCCAAGGCAACACATGAACATGTAACTTTGAATTACTACTACAATTCAAGGTCAACGCAGGCATGTAAGGTTCGTCGTAATCTTGCTATGCATTAACACAAACCTATGCTCAAACCGTCCTCACAAATAAAAACATCTTTGGAGCTGCTCATGGAGACATGGGTGATCTCCCGTCAAGTCATGGTATCATGGGTGTCCTCTAGTATGCTTGCTCCCACCAAAACTCGTTTGCCTCAAACTTCAGATCTCCATTCTCCACCATACGAACAACACATCAGATTGACATGGATACGAAGACGCACAACAACCTGTCCACTAGGGGTGTGGTCGTAGATCATCTCTTCCATCACACTAGCTTGGATGTTGCAACCCTAGAAGGGGAGAAGGTCGATGCAGAGTAAGATCCAGATAACAATCTTTTTGGGGAAGAAAGGCAATTGATTTTGAGACTGATCTAAATAACAGACTAAAGTCTTGGGGGTTTTCTGAAAAGGTCTAACCAAGTGGAGGTGGGAGCACTTCTGATTAAATCAGGCCACAGTTTACAGATTGTATGGTCGCGTTAGTTTGGTTGCCTCAACTGCCTGATGCTTCCATATATGAGTCAACTCTTGTTTTATTAATGTGGATGATAATTCTCTTTGTTCTCTCATTTAGCATTATTGCTATATGAAAAAAAGGAAACGCATGAGAATATCGTTGAGGATATGGAAACTCAACACTCTAATTGATATCCTTACCTCTTTATGGTATTCTGATGTTCACTTATTAGAAGAGTCGGCTTAAGGAATAATCTATTGCATACCATGTTTGTGACATTGGCTCTATGCCTCTACATGACATTAAGGGTATACAACTACTCCATATGTTTCAAAATATAAGATGTTTTAGTTTTGTAAAGATAATGTATCTAAACTTCTTTCAGTGTATAGGTTCGGACCAATCTACACACTTAAAAAGTCTACATACATTATCTTCATAAAAATAAAACATCTTATATTACGAAATGGAGGGGTACAAGTGAGCGTGACATACCTTTATAGTTAACTATTCAGCAATAACATTGCTGGTGAAATGACATCTCCAAGTGTTTGTGTTAGAGTTCCCAAAAGTATTGGGTACTGATCAGACCGTGTTACTTTTGTGCAATATGCCTAGTGGGTTAGATGGGCATTAGGTGAATACAGCTCAGTTGTTTAGCTAAGTACTAGTGCGTGGTCTTTTGGTTACGTTTACGTACCGAATAATATAAGCCCATAAAGATACACGTATGGTACTTTGCCAGCTTTGTTTTATGGCTCGGTGCCTCTTTTTCCGCATATTTTTATATTCCACACTCAATAAGATATCAGAAGAAAAGCTACAGATTTGAGAATTGTTTAGAAGGATATGGTGTTACGTGTTGCACTTTCCAGAGGTCGCTCATCCTACAGATCACTATAGTCCCTGGAAACATCTCCTTGGAACATACCGATAATGTCGTACTGAAATCAACACACGTGGTTTTCCCTCGAGCTCCTACATACATTTTGTGCGGTCGGGCCAGGCTAATTTAATATACGCAATTCATATTATAATTATATATAAACGAGTATACTATATCATGACGGGTGGCAGGTTGGAATATTCTCCCTTTTTCTACGTGGAGACGTTGGAGAGGTTCCGTGTAGCATGCATGCATATTGTAGAAAGAACACACGTCGCTCCTCCTTGTAACAACGAGGCCTTTTCAGTCCTAACTACTGTGCGTATCGATGTCGTCTCCTCTATGTTCATCTCATCGCCATCACCTGCTCGGCTGCTCTGCTCTTTCTCTCTCGAGTCAACGTTTCAGGTTTTACACACGTGCAGTTATCAACCACATGTACATCTCAGATTTCTTGGATAAGGGTTGGGTTTCAAAACTTCGGGTCCTCTGTTGACTAGTATGTATATAGAGAAGATTACACATGACGCAAATGTTTGGTAGTAACAAAGTTAGACAGAACAAAGAATCAAAACAACTTTTTCAGTTGACCCTAATTTTTGGTATAATAATACGTTGCAGCTAGTTTAAATATATATTTTAGGGCTCTTAACAACGTATCTAACATGTGGGACCATATTTGTATGCTCAATTATATGACATTTTAAAAATGGTATGCCACAATTATACAATAATCTAAAAAATGTGAAGGCATCGATCTTTGGTGTGTCGAAAAAGAAAACAAACCAGAAGTAAATCAATCTATTGTCTTACATGTATTTATGTTAACAAAATGAAATAAATCTAAAACAAACATAAATATTATTCAATGTTTAGTGTCACGTCCCAAGTAGTGTAGCACGTATTTTACCATGTCACAACCTAGCGACCTACTCCTAGTCGGCTCAGGGGCACAACCACTACAAACTAAACCTAGGACCTAATCTACTGAGGCCGACACCTCTCTTCTGCCTCCACCGTCCGACAACACCGTCGACAGGAGCATCATACCAGAGGAGGGTAGGTAACCCTACGTGACACCGGAGCTGAGCTGAGGCCGGCAGCTGGTTGGCCGTTGGCATACGCGTGATGGCACCGGAGAGAGGTATAGAGCACGCGGTGCGACGGTGACGCGCACGTACGGTGGAGTATGAATGGGGAATCGACGGCTGGACATCAATCGCCCTGCAAGTCAGGCCAAGTCGACGCACGAGAGAAAACTCTGCTCGATTGGCACCGGCGCGCGGCCTCACCTCGTTCCCTGCACCTGCTTGCGACACTGACTGACACTGATGAAGCTACTGTACCGGCCGCACCTAGCTGCAAATCTAGCAACTTGACGCAGTCAATGACCAGTCGGCCCAATGCGTATATGCTCGGTCCCATGTGCCAGATTGATACGTGAGCTCGTGCGCGTATGTGACGCGACGTGACTCTCCGGGCGTATGTATGCGACGGCTTGGATTCGTGATTTTTTGCCCTCATTGCAGCTTAAATTTAGAGTAAAAAATCACGATATATTTTTTGGAAAACGAAAGTCGGAATTCGAGGAGAGAGACAGAGTTCCAGGAAAAAAGAAAATAAACAGGAAAAATCTTTAGGAAAAAAAATCTACTATGACCACGGTGGCTGGATAAAGGCAGGCCAGAGGTGTACCAATCCTGAAGGTTCCTGCTGCCGCAGGGGGCGGGAACACCGCCGCTGTTGACCTCTGGTGCACGCCAGGCGGCTCGCGCTAGCTAGTGCCTCCCCGCCCCGGGGCTGGAGCTGGAGCGCGACTGGAGCCAGCCGTGCGACCATACACGGCCCCTAGATTTTCCTTCCCTGGCTGGCTTGCTCCCTGTCAGTTCGGGGAAAAGTTTGCGGCAGATCTACCGGTCCATGTCCGATATTTTCGCGGCGCTTTCCCCCGTCTCCTGTTAGAGCATCTCCACTCCTCGGGCAAACTCATTCCGAAATCCCGACTTTTTTTTCGACCGAATAGAGTTTGATTTCGGCCTGGGTACGCCAGTTTTCCCTCGCGTACCCAGACGAGTATTCATGTTTAGCTAAAATTTAACAAATTTTGGCAAACTTTGGGCGAATATAAGCGGTTAATCTGACGACCTTTGGGCGAATATGAACGTGAACTTGAGGTGAATATGGGCGTCTGAATAACTTTGAGCAAATATGTCCGAATTTTGGACGAACTTTGGGCGAATCTGGTTTATATGGGCGAAATTTGGGCGAATATGGTCGATACGGACCAACTTTGGGCGAATATGCCGACAACTTTAGGCAAAATTTTGACAAATATGGGCGATACAGACGAACTTTGGGCGAATATACCCAAATTTTGGGTGAACTTTTGGGCGAATATGGTCTACATGGACGAACTTTGGACGATATGGTCTATATGGGCGAACTTTGGGCGAATATAGGTGAACTTTGGACGAATATGGGCGAACTTTGGATGAATAAGGGCGAATATATGTCTTGACTAGTCGTCCAATTCATGCTCCTGGCTGCACTCCAGATTCTAGGTTCGGCCTGGGTAGGCCGGACCAAAACACGCTGAAATCCGGACGAAAACAGGTCCTTGTGTACGCGACTGGGCCAATTTTCGGCGTCCGGATCGGCCTCCTGGGTAGGCGAGTGGAGATGCTCTTAGACCATATCTACTGGATCGACACATCTCGTTCACGCCTATCTAAACTTATCTGCATGGCGCCCAGCGGCATGACTCATCCGGACAGACGCGTCCGGTCCGACCCATTCGTGCTTCAAATTTGGGTAACGGTTGCGTTTTGTACGGGCAACACATGTGTCTTGCCCACGAGTGCCACTGGCCTACCCGTTAGCCACCGCTGACCATGGCATTGGTTCAGACATGGGCAGCAACACCGATTCAGAGACGCTGCACGAAAGGCTAACCGACGGCAACCTGCGACATCAATGGCAACGAGACCGGACGCTGACTGACTGGGCGTCGCCTGCGTTTCTGCGTCGACATTAATGGCGAAGGAGCATCCGCGACACATCCTTGCCGCCTCCGCCGCGACCGAAGGAGTTCCGGGGCCGCCCCGTGGGGAACTACCCACCGCCATGGAACCGCCGCACCCGGCAGTACTACCGCATCACGGAGTGCGAGCGCTGGTGGAGGGAGGGCCGTGACATCCAGCACACGGATGTCTCTCTCCCCACCAACTGGCACCTCTACCGGCACGCCCGTGCCCAAGAAGGGCAAATGGCTGGAGGAGAAGATTCCCCGCTGGATCTCCAACCTCCCACGGGCCCAATGATAGGAGAGGGGCTTCCAGAGCGAGGACTACTGGGTAGAGTTCCTCGAGTAGGAGCATAAGACGCGGCGCGCCACCACCATCCGCCGCGACCTGCAGCCGACGGAGGTCTACCCCATCGCCGACATCGACTCGGACGATGAGGCGCCTTCAACCACTTCGACGCTGACCTCGACAGCGAGGACGGCAACAACGAGGAGGACAACGGCATCATCGTCAAGCAGGAGGCGGTGGACGACGTTGCCGCGAACCTGCCCGCGGAGTACCGCGAGGTGCTGACGCGGGGCTACGGCGAGGACACCTTCACCGAGCAGGCCATTGCGGTCAACGCGCGGGATGAGGATGCCCAGTAGGACGGCCACAAAGAAGCCGTCCAGCTCATCAGCATGGTGGCGCAGGCGAACTCCCAGCTGTCTCCACCTCCGCCGCTGCCGGGATGGGCGCCATCGATCGCTCCGAAGGTGGGGATGGAGCTGGCGCGCCTCCAGCATGGTTGGGCTTCGTGGCCTAGCCAGGTGATCAATCCACCCGCGCTTGCGCCCGCTCCGGCCCTGCCGCCGCCCAACCTCTGGACGCCGCCGAAGTACATTGACATCGACCCGTAGATGGACGAGGCGGCGCAGGCGCGCGAAGATCGATAGCTAGGGTTAGGAGTAGTTTAAATTCAGTTTTTTATATTTTAAATGTAAATTAAGTATGAAATGTATGAACTTTGATAGTTTTTAGCGCGAAGGGTTTAAGTTTGAATCTGTAGAAAAATGTCTAACTCAAACCAGGCAAACGAATCGCATCGCTAATTGGCCGGACAAGCCGGAACTCGATTTAAAAAGACTCGGTATGACCCAAACGAATAAACTGACCGTTTAGATCGACCGGATTGATCATCTCGATGAAGATGCCCTTACTGGAGCTGTCACAACAAACTCCAGACCAGTGCACGGGAGGAGCGGATCGGAGAAAGGAATAGGAACGATTCCCTCCTACATTCTGGGACCCAAAACCCCATTACGGCTATATGCACCTGCCTCCTTTTGGCCCTCGGAAATAGCAGGAGCCGGGGTCGACAATGAATCAATGATGATATCTTCTGCGCTAATAACGTCAGCAAGTACGGGTTGTGCACGACCCCCTTCCTCGCAAACAAACAAGATTCATAGGCCATGCTCTGGCGGATCAAACGTTTTATACATGGTTTTTAATGGGAGCAGGCACACATTTGGAGTGTTATGCATACAGCTCGATGCATCATCCCCGCTAAGCAAAAAAAAAAAAAGATCGATGGCCTGTATTTTTTCAAGGGTGTGACTAATTCACATTACATTCAGAATTTGCTTAATTTTCAATCAGTTGATTTCATCACACGATTTTGTACTATATGAGCAATATGATCACAATGTTATTTATTATTATACTTTTTGTAGTCATTTTTCAGTTGCAAGTTTGCAAACGATTGCAACTTAAAAAATCTCAGTTGCAACCCAGTTATAACTAAAAAATCTCAATAGAAATCTCACTTGTAACTAAAAACAATATCAGTTGCAATCTAATTGCAGCTCGAAGAGTACACCAAAGGCGATTCAAATTCGTTGATCCCAATAATTGAATGAATTCTAGCTTAATTCTTGTTGGGCTGGAAATTAACAAAACTGATTTTTTAATTACATGATAATATCATGTCCTGTGAAATTAGCATTCATGAGTGTCCTCAACTCAAAGAGCAAGATGCAAGGGCAACTCCAATGGTATCCCGCAAACGGACTGTCCTCCTCTGATTCTGTCTGACCGTATAGAGGGCAAAGGCCCAACTGGACACCGCAAACGTACCACACCCACAAATTTGTCCGGTTGGCCCAAATTTCCAATCCAAATTTGGGCAGGCTTTGCGAGGACACTGGCCTCCCGCGTGTCGCTAACCAAACTCTTAGTCCATCACTGGAAGTTTCCACTTCCCCACACGCACGCAGTAGCAACCCTAGACAAACCCTAGGGCTCCAATGCCGCAACGACCAGGAGGTGGAGTCCTCCGGCGGTAGCAGCCGCCGCCAAGGCCACCCCTCCCACCTACCACGCCCGTTCCAAGCGTCTCGTCTATATGTAGGTGGATGTGGCACGACTATTCACGGATATAGGCCAGTCGTTGCTACTCGGATATGCGGCAGGATTCGTCGCAGTTGGAGGAGTGGGGAGGGGATGGGTGGGCATTCCCTACCTCAGAACACGAGCGTCCGGACTGGTCGCAATACCTAGGCGTGGGCACGCAGTACGTGGACCCACTGATGCCGCTGCCGCCCATTGTCTGCTACATCAATGATGAGCCGACGGAGGACTACAAACCGATAGATGAGGAGATGACAGAGGAGGAGCAACTCCAGGCCGCTATCGAGCTCTCTTCGAAACAGGAGGAGTCAAGTGGGCTGGCCTCCAAGTAGCTATCAAGTGGGCTACGCCACTATCGCCTCTTCCGGCGATCGAAGGAGTCTAGCGAGCGCTGCAGGTCATCATCTACGAGGACTAGGTTGTCGACCGCCACCGCCACTAGCACACCCTACTATGTTAATTATCTTAATGTTTTTATTTTTTAGTTAAACTATGTCTTTGTCAATGATATTTAAATAATGTTTATATTTCCATTTATTTTCCTTTTTTTACAATGTACTCTTTTTTTCGGGTTGGGTGCAAAGCCACCGGCGGGGTCTCGAAGCTGTCAAAGGGACACCACAAACGGATCGATTCAGACAAAATTGGTGTCCAAAGTATGAAATAATGTTTTTTTTTGCAAGGGATGAAATAATGTTGGAATTGCCATAATATCTTGAGAAAGAGAGAATACAAAATGAAATTATGGTTGGAAATATATTGACAGCTCAGCCCTCACGGTGACAGGTGAAATTCAGATATCTGCGAAGGAAGATCTACTTTTGTTTCCCCAATTTCTACTCCCCAATTAGTTTCCCCGAACGAGCGAGAAGTAAAAAATAACGCTATTGCCACCAGTAGTAGTACAAAAGGTAGAGACAAAAAGAGGGAGGCCACTAGGGCATAAACAAGGTGCCAAACCCAACCACAGTCGCCCCATATATACTCACCTCCCATTGTAAACACCACACCACACCACACCACCGCCGCCGTATCTGCCTTCCCGATCGATACGAAAAAATTACGAGGCCGATCTGCCTCTCCTGCCTTGGTGCCGTCGCCTCCACATGGCCGTCGCCAAGAGCAAGGTAGGCAAGCACGGCGCGCCGCTGCTCGGCAAGTACGAGCTCGGCCGCCTCCTGGGCCGCGGCACCTTCGCCAAGGTCTACCACGCGCGCGCCCTCGTCGGCGGGGAGGCCGTCGCCGTCAAGGTGCTCGACAAGCCCGAGATGGCCGCCACCGCCGGCATGGACGCGCGCGTCATCGGCGAGGTCTCCGCCATGCGCCGCCTCAGGCACCCCAACGTGCTGCGCCTCCACGAGGTGCTCGCCACGCGGACCAAGGTGTACCTAGTCATGGAGCTCGCCCCAGGCGGCGACCTCCTCTCCAGGCTCGCATCCCTCCCGCAGCGCCGCCTCTCCGAGCCCGCCGCCCGCCGCGTTTTCCTCCAGCTCGCCTCCGCGCTCATCTACTGCCACGCGCGCGGGGTCACCCACCGCGACATCAAGCCGCAGAACGTCCTCATCGACGCCGACGGCAACCTCAAGGTCTGCGACTTCGGCCTCGCCGCGCTCCCGGAGTCGCACCGCGACGACGGACACCTGCACACCGCGTGCGGGACGCCCGCCTTCGCGGCCCCCGAGGTCCTCCGCCGCAAGGCCTACGACGGCGTCAAGGCCGATGCCTGGTCCTGCGGCGTCATCCTCTTCGTCCTCCTCGTCGGCCGCCTGCCCTTCGACGACGCCAACATCCCCGAGATGTGCAGGAAGGCGCACCGCCGCGACTACGCGCTCCCGGAGTGGGTGTCGCAGCCGGCGCGCCGCCTCGTGGGCCGCCTGCTCGACCCGAACCCAGCCACCCGCCTCACCGTCGCCGAGCTCTCCAGCCACCCGTGGTTCAAGCGGTCGCTCAGCCTCGACTCACAGCTCGGCAGCCTCCTCGGCGGCGCGCCGGAGCGCGACCTCCTGTTCCAGGCCCCGCCGGCGCTGAACGCTTTCGACATCATCTCCATGTCGCCCGGGCTCGACTTGTCGGGACTCTTCGGCGAGAACCGGCGGAGCCGGGAGAAGCGGTTCATGACCACGGCGTCGCCGGAACAGATGGTGGAGCAGCTCGGGCAGTCCGGTGCAAAGCTCGGATACTTCATGGTGGGCAAGAAGGGAGTAGAGCGCCTGCCGCTAGGCGGCTTCTCGGGGCTCGTGGCCATGTCCATGGAGATGTCGGAGCTGGCGCCGCCTCTGATGCTCGTCGAGCTGAGGCTGGAGGCCGGCGATGATGACGAGGTCCAGGCGTTCGGATGGGAGAAGCTCAGGACGGAGCTGGGAGATGCGGTCATGGCGTGGCACGGCTGCGAGGAATTGTGACACGTTTGGGGGCTGTATGTATACTATCTTGCCAGAAAGAGTTAACTAGGACTCTGTGGCATTGTGTCAGATTGGAGGGTAGATTGCTAGTTCATTCACTCTAATTTTGACGTTTGTGATTAGATTTTTTCTGGAATGAATTCTAGATTTTCGTGTCTTGGTGATGCTTGTAGGCTCTTGAATCAATGATAACAACCTTGTCTTGCCTTAATTAATCTTTTGATCTATATTATGAACACAATCATATGCACTACCAACGGAATCTTAATTAACACAACCATGTAATTGTTCGTGGACGATTGCTGTTTCAATTCAATTCAATCCAAGTGTGATGCTTGTGATTAGATTGTGCTTTGCAAAGAAG
This sequence comes from Avena insularis, assembly GCA_023614405.1. Classification (NCBI taxonomy): domain Eukaryota; kingdom Viridiplantae; phylum Streptophyta; class Magnoliopsida; order Poales; family Poaceae; genus Avena; species Avena insularis. The sequence continues at coordinate 281,426,571 of CM042691.1, read as the reverse complement.
TTGCTAGGTTGTCAGTTGAACTAATGATGATCAGGTGATGCTTATGTTACTTCAACTTGAAGGCTTGAATCTAACGATACAATATGCTGGTAGCCTTAGACGACATGATTCAGGTTATAACATTGTTTGAACTTTCTGAAAGGCATCTATAGAATGAGGGCTTTCCAAAGACAACTGATGCTAATTGCCCTGACAGCACATATAAGTAATTAAGGTGCGTTATACAGCAGTACAGTACAAGATATTTCTGTAAGCACAATAAGGATCATTACTCCTACAAAAATATTTGACCGAAATTGATACTTACTAATTGGCCAATAGAATCCAAGTCCAATGCACCACCACGGGCGGTATATTTGTCATCTTCTTCCCTGGTAGGTAGGTACTGAACCAGCTGCAGAAAACCCATCCAGCTGCAACCCTGCAACTGTCCCTACGAATTATTGCAATATCCTATTGTTAGGATTCTGAAATTTCTAACAAGATGAAGGAACGAACTAGTTTCCTGCAACTGTCCCTACGAATTATTGCAATATGCTATTGTTAGGATTCTGAAATTTCTAACAAGATGAAGGAACGAACTAGCAGTTTCCTGCAACTGTCCCTACGAATCATTGCAATATGTTATTGTTAGGATTCTGAAATTTATAACAAGAATTAAGGGACGAACTAGTTTCCTGTCTCAACAACAATCTGTCAGCGTGTCCTTCCACCGTTGATTAATTGGTCACTTCATGCATGTTCTTCGGTGGCTCCCTGATGATTGCCCATATTTAGAACCATTTGCGTCCGTCCAACTAAAGGCGCCGATCGATGCTTTTGCTGAAGAATATGCCACAAGTGCCGTCACGGCGCAGAAAGGTTGGGCAGGCAGGACGATGGTGGACCGACCGACGAGTAAACCTCGTGGTAAAGTTAGTGCTAGTGCAGGTCGTGGTCAAACAGAGACATTTGATTCCAGTTACTGGCGTGCACTATGGAAAATGCTCAAATGCATATGAGAGCTGGAGGTCGATGGTTAGCTTTCCCGGCCTATTGCCTTTCCGTCGACATGGTGCATAGATGTACGGTTTATTCAAGACAAAATATCAAGATTTAGATGCTCTCCAGCGTCCGAATTATTACTCGTCACGTATTTGTCTAGATACGCATTGTTCTTCGGCGGCATCTAATTCGGGATAGCAGAGAGTGTACTTAATAAGGTGTTGGTCATTTATGTTGAGCGATACCCATGCAAATTCTAGTTCCACAGGCTTCTAATATAGTGGTTTTCAGGAGAAGTGGAGTATATATATATATATATATCTCATGAATGCATGGTAAACTTGTTGTCAGAATCATCTCCACTAGTGAAGACAGAGTCAAAAATATATTCAGAAAGCTTATAATCGAGACGTGCATCCATACACTGTTTAGCACTTTAGCCAAATGCTCTTGCCTGTCGTCCCTTCATTGTGGGTGCACAGGGTCTGATCGATGTCGACGAGAGCGAGAGGGTACTGGGTCAGATACCAGCTTGCGGAAAAAGGAGTGACCTTGACACGGGCATAATGGAATTAAGGAACTTGACAGTGGCTTAGCGACAAAACCAAGTAGCTTGCATGCCCAGCCTATGTACTAGTTAATTGTCCGAACCTACTACTGCACTGCAGGTTCTCTCTACTAATAGTCTAAGATGGTGAAAAGGTGGATCATCAGGTAATCACTAGAATATGCTGATCGACATGGCTAGGTGAGGAAAGTATACCCAGTGGAAGAGCATGGGGGAAGAAAGAGGTGCACATGTTGGTGTTTGACTCCCAGGTGCCAATTCTGAATCGACAGGCATTGCAAAAGAGAAACCAAAAATATCTTTGTGGCTCTTTCGTCTTTCGTCTGTAGCTCTGTCCGTATGCCTAGCATGCACCCAGCAGAGGAAAGGGCAGGGATGGCGATGATTAGCGGTGTTGTTGGAAGCAGAATAAAAAGTTGTCTGCATTTAGACACGAGGGCATATAAATTTCGAGAAAATTGTATTTGTGTCACACAAGTGGCTAGGATTTCAAAAAACTACCATCATTCAAAGATTTTGCAAAAAAAAACTACGAACTCTATGCCTAATTATCGAAAAAACTATGAGTTTGATGTAAGCCTCGTTTTAACACCGGCTGGTCATCTTTCTGAAAGTGTTGGACCACCTGAATGCCGACGTGGCATGTGGTAGGCATTCCACAAAACAAATGTACAAGTTGTAATATATTATGGATTTTTTTTAGAGAAAAGAAAGGATAAAAAGGAAAGAAAAAAGAATAAGTAAAATGAGTGGCTCTAAGTTTAAAATTATAATATCATGCAGGACTATTTGGCAAAATGCATATGACACGTCAGCCTAACAGTGGGTCATCCTGTCAGAAACAGCGTCAAATGACCTAAGACGACAGGTTAGTCAAGGTTGGTAGTTTTTTGCGACAATCAGACACAGAGTTGGTATTTTTTTTGCAAAATCCCTGAATTGTGGTAGCTTTTTGAAACTCCGATCACAATTGTGGTAGCAAAATGCAATTTTGTCTATAAATTTCAGAACATTATGCAGTACACGATTCTGAGCAAGCACCCTTTTATCGACTTTGAATAACCCATCTTTTATTCCTTGACAGATCCCATTTCTTTCTCTCAAGGCATAGTAAGCAATATGAATACGTCCAAACTCTGTGAAGAGTCAAACTACCTAATCTCCCTTCATATTATTCCAGGGCCTGCTGTACTTTGCTTGCACCATCTCCTGGATTGTGCTCTAGTCTTTGTGCACGGCTTTCGTTGGAAGGGGAGAAGAAAAAGGTTCATCCGTAGTGATAAAAACGGTGCAAGGAGAATAGGAGATATGGTCACAGACTCACAGTAGTCACAGAAGAATAGTTCAACAATTATTGGCATCTGATTTACTTATTGGGGATAAGCATCAGAACGAAGAAGAGTGAATCAGTCATGCTTATTACTACTATTTCTCACAAAGAAATACAGGTGATGCACTAGTTACCTACTCCTCCTTTTGTGTGCCCAGAAAACAAGATATTAGAGCCTCTTTGGTTCAGGACAACTGGGAAACATTAGAAATAGGTAAAAGGCATAAGTAGAATATCATGGCGAGTGGAAACCTAGAGGAATTGAAAACACATGAATTGGCAAGTTGTTTAGTTGCACGAAAGGAATACGTAGGAGTTCTTTATGAAGATTGAGTGCATGTCATCGTTGTCATACACACCAAAGGAACTTTCCAGAAGGTCTAACCTCTTCCTAGAAGTCTTATAGGATTGTAGTGTAGGAAAACGATCCGTAGAAATTTTGGAGGATTCATTCCTTTGAATCAAATGAACTCTACAAGAAAAATTCCATGGATTGAAATCCTACAAAATTCTTTTCAAAATCCTTTGAACCAAAGAGGCCATAGTTGATATTTTCCTCATTGCTAAAAATATACATTTTAATATTTAGGATTTTTTAGAATATTTTGAAACTTTGAATTGTTTTTTTTAACAGGTTACTTGTAGCTCGATCTCAATTTGTAGTTTCAGGATGATAAGCGTCTAGGAAGCAAATAATTAAGTTCTTTCTTTGTATATAGGCACGCGAGGGCAATAGATTTGAGAACATTCTAACACTTGATTAAGTGATTAGTAAAGGACTCTAAAGCGGATAAGGCATTGCTCATCGACTTTGAAGATCACACTTATTCTTTTCAAGGCATAGCATCCAACATTTGTACGTCCAAACTCTATTGCTGACGGTTTTGAGAATGCTTACCACCCATAGACGTCCAAACTCTATGAACTAGAAAACTACCTGACCCCATTCTAGACGTGTTGTGCTTACATCATCACCTAGCTAGATGGTAATCTAGTTTTTGCGGACAAATTTCTAAAAATGCAAGAAGCATAATCACAACCATAGATGATCCCATGCTTATTACTATTTTCATGCAAAATAGTAAGTGATGTCAGCTGCATGAACATGCTTAACGGTATTATATGTACACAACACATAATAAGCCATAGAGAAAAATGTTTTGTTAAGAAAAGAGAGAACAACGTCTAGTGATGTGTGTTCTGAGTTGAGTTGTTGTTGGTGACGATTTCCCTCGGGGCTCAAATCCTAGTACTCTTTCCTAAACACGGAGTTTGTTAATTTGATGCATATTTAGGGTATATTTGGCATTATGGTGGCCTATCAATTATCAGAGTCCCATTTTCTTGACCCACACTTTTTACTTTTGTGTCTGATTTTGCATTGAGCCTTAAAGTCCTGCTTGCATGTATCCATGAGATGACAATGTGTGCAATGGTGGTAATCATGCGCATCTTCCATTTGTTGGAGAACATTACATATGTTGTATTTATAGAATCTACATAAGTTTCTTCATGTGTATAGAAACTTGTGTCGGAACTAGTTTTAAATTTCTTTTACAATAATTAGTTTAAAGTAAACACACTAAAAAACAAATGTAATGGTTGTAGAAGGTGTAGTAATGATGATATGTAAACTATGAATACAATTGAAATAAATGTTTCTGTATTTTTTCATATTAGATAACTGTAAAAAATAAAAGTGCGTTTTCAGAAAAATAAGCCCATAGTGTCTGTCGCAAAAATATAGCCGAACACAGTTTTCTAGGGAATAGCCCATTGTAAGTGAGAATACTATTGGACCAATTTGTGAAATTTAGTGGGCTGGACCATGTTAGTGATGGGCCATATATTATCAAATGGGAGAAACTCTCCACTCAAAAAAAAAAAGAGAAACATGTCATGTCATGTGAGTCATCACCTCCAAAATGTCACGACGCGGAAACCACAGGACGTTATCCCATCGAAAAGATCTCCGCGACCCCCATTTCCTACCACTCCGGCCGTACCGAGCAAGCGAGCAGCAGCCATGGGGTTTGCTCCGGTCGCAACCTACTCTTCGTTCCTAGCGCCGCCGCCGGCGAGGAATACGGCGTACCGGGCGCACCTCGCCGCCGCAGGGCTCTCCTCGAGGGCGTCCTCCTTCGCCGCCGGCAGCGGGCTCGCCGTGGCGGCGGCTTCGGTAGCGGTGGCCGCACGGCCGAGGCGGACGGGCGCGGGGGGCGGCGCGCTTGGGTGCAAGTGCCTGTTCGGGCTCGGCGTGCCGGAGATGGTCGTCATCGCCGGCGTCGCGGCGCTGTTGTTCGGGCCCAAGCAGCTCCCCGAGATCGGCCGCAGCGTCGGCAAGACCGTCAAGAGCTTCCAGCAGGTGCGGATTGGAGCCTAATTTTAGGAATTTCCGGTGGTGCTGATGTTTGTGACTTCTCTCTGGCGCTTATTGCATGCTTCGCGCACTGCTACTGGGCATTGCTATGCTAGCCTAGCACAAAGTTATGCTACAAATTCGAAAAAAAATAAGACAATTCTTGCTGTTAGACAATATGTTGAATCTAGTACAGTGCCACTTGACGATGTCTTGAAGTTTAGGTCATTCGTTTGGTGCACCGTGTGTTGTCATATGCACTTAGAACTACGAATTATGCTAGTCCACAGACTTATGGGTCAAATTTCATCATTCTGAGACTATCCTTGGGTTTTATTAGTTCAGGGGAATACATGGGTCTGGTGATGAGGGGTGGAAAATTCTAGCTCTTATTTGCACCTTCACAGGAAGTATATATAAGGGATCTCGGAATGATAATGTTTTCATTTTAAGTATTTGTGTTTAAGCCGTTGTGATGCAATTGTTGATAGAAGTCCAATGGTCCAACTGTAATCTGTTGTTGTGCACTCTTATCTGTGCAACTTACTATGAATGGTATAGATTATGAAATGCAGTTTCTTCTGCTGCTGATATAGTTGGCATGCTGGGAGGTTGTGCAGTTTTATGTATGTTTGTGTCATAGGCGTGAACCAAACCCCTAGCCCAAGTTATGGGAAGAGTTACTCTTCACGCGAGATTAGGATCGGTTGTGCTACAGCCCCATGAACAGGACTCTGCCCATAATATTTTGCAGTGATTAAAATAGTGAAATTATTTGTCTTTAGAAGTCCTGACATTGTAACAATCAGTAAAGCAGAAGGTTAACTGAAAATCAGTACTCGATTTCTAGATGACTAATTCAGATAGTCAAATAGCTGAAACGCTTTACCTATAACGCTATGGGACATGTTTTATGTCTACTGGCTGAAGTAGATTATTTTGGTACTTCTTACATGCCTCTGTCTTATCAGGCTATCAGCTATAGCACTTTTTTTAGTGTAAATTGTAAACGGGTATTCGTGGTTGCTATCTGCTCTGCTATATTACTTGTGAGAGCATTTCCTGCTACTGCCTGCATGTGTTCTCCCTTTCCATGCGTTTTAACACGAACTGAACTAAGGTGTGGGGCCCATTGCTCACAGCTCAAGCATTTTCGTTGAGCATAACCGCATAAGTGTGTCAATCAAGGAATACAGCTTCATGGGAGATTCTGGCTATATTCAAAGCTTTAAGCTTGATATCTTTGTCCATTTTGCCAATAGGCAAGTTGAGCTAATCTGCCCATCTTAATCCTGTTATCAGGTCAAGCCGTCAAGGGATTTATTCGGTGGATATATATGCCTATATGCCTTTGTAGACGATCTTGGTCTGTGTTCATGCTGTTGTCTGCTGTCCAATATCTCGTTATCTAGTCTAAATGTGTGCGGTTGTCCCATTCCCTCGAGTTCATTCTAGCATGCTGATTAGTGGCTGCACTTGCGGATGCAGGGCCAGCATGAGTGTGGGTCTCAGATCTGCGGGTCTATGTGATCTACTGTTATTTTTGATTTGCCCATGATATAATGGGAATATTAGACAAGTACTGGAGGGAGATACAGAGTTCTGCTAAATACATAGATAGGCAGGAGTTCTGCAGTACATAAACTTGATTACGTGGATACACAGATTTCCTCCTGTACCAGGCATACATTGTGATATGCATTATGGTCAAATATACAAATCACATAGTCCTGGATTGAAAATCAAAAGCAAGCGTTTGCATGCACACCCTTCACTGCCTCTACATGTCTTAAAGTAAAAATACCTGAGACCTACTGTTTTTTGATATATTTTGAAGAGCTTGACTAACTCTTAGCTACCTGCACATCTTGGCCACTTTGCATAGTTTGTTTGTTATCGCTGAATGGTGGACTATATCTGTTCAATGTAGGTATATACTTTGGTTGTGTACTTGTTCATATTTTAGTTCTCTTGGCTATTTCTTAATCCTTTTGGATAGTTTATAGTACAGTACCTTGTTATTGCGAAGACGTTCAGGAATAGATATGAAATTTACCTTTTGTTCAAAAAGGAGTAGTTTATAGTATCTTGTTATTACGAAGATGTTCAGGAATAGAACATGAAATGTGAACCAACAGCAGGCTATGGCCATCCATTAGGCAAGGATTTGTGGGCTTCGCCAATTTGCCATATGTAAATTAGGACTCCTCCAATCATCCCCGGAGGCTGGCATAAAATCCCTAATTGTGAGTAATATGGCATCCATATATCCGCATCGCTTCAAGTTGTTTGATAATCTGTTACCACATATAAAATCAGGTTTATGCATCAGCATTACGTATTTGAGATCCTGATATGACATTAAAGGCTCTCTATCATGTGTACTGGATGATCTAATCTTCTTTGAGTTCTCCAAGGGCTTGCAGTAAAACTTCTGCATGCAGATCATTCCTTTCCAGTTTATGGCTTGTACTCTTACCTGTTTTTTTACAAATCCTCTCAGGCAGCCAAGGAATTTGAAACGGAACTAAAGAAAGAACCCGAGGATGGCGGCGACCAGCCTCCACCTGCAACCGCCACTGCCGTGAGCAGCGACGGTGAAGAGAAAAAGGAGCTGGAGGCATAAGTAGCAAAGAAAGCACATGAGGATTGAGGACAGGTCGAGGCTCGCGAACTAGAAGAGTTGTGTATGTAAAATCAGTGTGATGTTTTAGCACATTGCTCCCTTCTTTTTTGATCTTCTTGCTGGCTGTGTGGCGATATATTACTACTTGTAACCAGGGAAAACAAGTCTGTAATATTACCATGGTGTTAATGTATGAGGCTGATTGTGTACATCAATCGTAGGGGATCCTCTGCTGTTCTCCAGTCAAAAATTGTGTACATACATTTGGAGTAGCGCACTGAAGAATTGTGTCTGACACGCTACTGGCTCAGTTCGACCTGTAGTGACACTAGCAGGTGGGCCCGTATTGTCATCCAGCATAGCGGCAAGCTTTGGCCCCCAGCGGCAGAGGTAGAAGAAGCGTCACCTTTTCCCCCCGGCAATAAACTCACGAGGACACTCCGGAGAGTGGAAAGGAAGAGATTTTATCACTTAACACCATATGTTGGGGTCTTTTTATCACAGAACCACAACTTGAGTATTTTGTTTTACAAAACACCAACTTTTGTGGTAATTTTTTCACATACCACAGAAAACGTTATTAGATGTTTGATAACTAATTAGTACGCTGGGCTTACCTGACATAACACCACCGTGCCAACATGGTCAAAGATGCATTGTAACCTGACTAGACTGACAAGGCGCAGCTATCTAGATAGTTTTTTATTCTATAAACTACCACACAAAAAAATCTGATATTTTTTAACCAAAAGATGAACCACATATCTGACAACTTTTAACCAAACAATATATGTTCTAAAAGATGAACCGTATATCTGATTTTTTTAAATCAAACTAGTGTTGGCGGACATATTTACATTTAGTGTCTCACAACACATATAAATTTGTGAGGGCGCAGGTTAATAAGATATGGTATCACGACACGTACAAATTTACATGTAAACATGTTTTCCAACACTAGTTTGATTAAAAATTGTTAGATATGTGGTTCATCTTTTGGAACATATATTGTCTGGTTAAAAATTGTTAGATTTGTGGTTCATCTCCTGGTTAAAAATTGTCAGATATTCTTCTATGTGGTAGTTCATAGACCACCGATCTGGTCAGCTACGCCTTGTCAATCTGGGCAGACTACAACGCGTCTCTTCCCATGTCGCCACGGTGGAGTTCTGTCAAGTAAGCCCAACGCACTAATTAGTTGTCAAATGTCTAATAACGTTTTTTGTGTTTTGTGAAAAAGATTACCACAAAAGTTGGTGTTTTGTGAAACAAAATATTTAAGTTATGGTTTTGTGATAAAAAGACCCCAACATATGGTGTTAAGTTGTTAAGTGATAAAATCTCGGAAAGGAAAGCAAAATCCGCAATTATCGCCATGGCTCTCCCTCTCCTCGCCGTCTCCTCCCCGCTCAAAACCCTAAACCCTGCCTTGAACCCAAGCCCCAGCCGCCGCCGCCTCCTCAGCTCCTCCTCCCTTCTCCGCCTGCCGCCGCAGCTCTCGCGAAGCGGCCGCCTCCGCTGCGCAGCCGGCTACGGCGATGCGGCCGCGCCGCAGCAGGCGGCCCCGACGACGCCGCGGCCGGATGAGATCCCGTGGAGCAAGGAGCTCTGCAACTCGGTGCGGCTCATAGGGACGGTGGGTACCGACGTGGAGCTGCGGCAGCTTCCCAGCGGCGCCTCCGTCGCTCGGGGCCGCATTGCCGTCTGGAAGTCGGCCACCGAGACCACATGGTAAGTTTTTCAGTACTGGCTGAGTGAGCTACGCTAGCTCGTAATTACATTTCTGTGTTGACGTCGTAGTTCGTCATTTTGAGCGGATAACGGGTGACGTGTCTGGCTGTGTGGATTAGTGTAACTCTGCATCGTTGCAGTGTTCGACAATGTGCAGAGGGGAGAAATTTGCCCTTTTTGGTTTACCATTATTAAGCCATGATCACGAGGGGGAATTTTGTCCATGAGCGGTGCGGCTAACTGTCAATTTGCTGCTCATGTGGAATTGCGAATATGGAGACAGTACCGTGAAATGGCCAATACTCTTATCGATTACTCCCTCCGTTTTAAAATATAAAAGATGTTTTAGCTTTGTGAAAGGGGTGTATCTAGACCCCTTTTAATGTGTAGGTTCACTCCAAATCTGCACACTAAAAGAGGTCTAGATACACTTCTTTCACAAATCTAAAACATCTTATATTTTGAAACGGAGGGAGTACATATTACTAATTGAACCATCATGTACTATGTACGGTTCCTTGCAAAAGAGTGATATGCCTCAGTCTTCAAAGGAACTTTAGTTGCTACAGGAAAGGTGTACGTAGGTTCTTCCTTAAGTTTATAGCCGACGCTAGGATTTGGTCAGGCAATAGGGCATCCGATCTGCTGCCGCCCCAGTCTTAAAATCAAACTCATCATGGCGCTGCGTGTGTCCTTGCTTCTCGCCGATTCCATGGCGTGCCCTTCTCTTTCCTTCCCGATTCTGTTAGTGCAACTCGTAATCAACATTTCTGTGTCAATTTTGTCGTTCGTCATTTTGAGTGGATAAGGGTTACATGTTTGGCCATGTGCATTAGTGGAACTATGTATCGTCGGAGCCTGGTAGTGCTTGTGTTCCACCAAATGTTCAACAGTAGAGGAGCAATTTACCCTTTTCCGGGTACCATTGTTAGGCCATGATCACAGGTAAAATTTTGTTCATGAGCGGTGCAGCTAATTGTCAATCTGCTGCTCATGTGAAATTGTGATTATGGAGATATTGCTGTCAAACAGACTATCTGAATCAACATGTGCTAGCTATGTAAAGTTCCTTGCAGTAGAGTGATGCCTCAATTTTGAACCCGATTTAGTTGGGGCAGGAAAGGTTTAAGTGGGTTCTTCCTTAGAGTTGTACTACTTGACAAGATTCAGAACCAACAAATGTGGTTTAACAGATAAAGCATGATGCAGATAAAGCATGAAGCTGAGAGCATTATTAACAAATTAAAGTTGAAACTCAGCATGCTAACCAAAAGCCAAAACAATATAGCATTGCCTATGCATAAGGTGAAGCTATACCTCTTTGTTGCTTTGCAAGTTGTCTCATCATCATATTTATAATAATGCTTGCGATTATTGTCGATGAAATTCTTAATATTAATTAACAATCATAAATGTTTAATGTGGCGATGGTTCTAGGGTAACTCTAGCATTTTGGGATGACCTGGCTGTTGCAGCCTCTGAGCATGTAAAACAAGGAGACAAAATATTTGTTTCTGGACGGCTTGTGTCAGATACTGTTGATGAGGGCCCTGAGAAGCGCCAGGTTTACTACAAGGTACATCTCTGCTAATATTTTGTATTTGGCCATGCTGCTGTCACCATCCTTCTTTCTCGTGATTATGATCAGTATCACTTATTTTGCAGGTTGTTGTTCAGGAGTTTAAGTTCATTGAGTCCTTCCAAGCTGTGCGGTTGTATGAACCAGACTCAAGCCAGGATACCCAAGGTATGGATCTAAGTCATGCTGGGCATGCTGACATCTACAGTCTGGATTGTAAAACTACTGTTCTACTTTCGTCTGGTTACTTATTTTCCTGTCAGCGGTATTTATTTTCACCAGACAGTATTTCAGGAACTGCTTACAGTTTGTACTGCCCACTTGACCTTCAAACTGTCAAATTTCTTGTGCAGCTTGGCTATTTGCCTGTAGTCTTCAAAGTGACCTCTTCAACATATGTATTTCGCGAAATGCTTTTAAGAACGTTTCACAAAGCATAAAATATTGTTGGGCAGCTTTTGGAAGATGGAATGTTACTTTTAAAAGACTGCGGAAAAGGCTGTTAGATGTTAGCTCAAATTTAATTGTTTATATTTACAAAATTTGCAACACGGGAAATATTCTTTCCTATTCAGGGGGGAGAAATAGCACAGAATTATCCTCAAAATAAGAATAAATGGCACATGACCTGTGCAATCCACTGACTCCTTTCATTTGTTGAGTACTCTTTCAGATGCAATTGATTGTCACATATTTGAACCCCAAATTTCCTAGATGGTTTACTAAGCATTTTATGTAAAACTTAGTAACCTACATCTCTACTGTATCTGTGTTGCCTCGTCTTGACTTTTATGGAGACTCTAGGCCAGTGGTACTCATAAATGGTTGCTGGGTAGCTGTTTATTGGTGCAAAAAAATATTTAAAAAATAGGAAAGATTGACTCTTTGTTGTGATTGAAAGGTGGAAAGCGTGGAAATTATGTTAACAATGATTCTACCTTAGGCTCAACTGAGAATAGAAAGGGGGATTACATGAGTTCTTCCTCACGTTCAACTGAAGCACTGTGGCAAGCATTCTTCGCTAATCCGCTTGACTGGTGGGATAACAGGAAAGATAAGGTTAGGTGTTCTCTTTCTTCTATTCTTGTCATGGCATTTAGAATTTCAGATGCATTATCATTTATTAATTTTGTTGCGTTAACATCTGTTATTAGGTGGGTTTATCCAATGAAAAATAAAATTAGGCACAAAACGTGGACCACACTGCTAAACATCTGATGGACTAAAACCACAATGCTAAAATACTAATATTAGAGCCAGATAGGGGTTGTGGAGTGTAGCCAACATTGAAAACAGAAACAATAAAGGTGTGAAATCTGAAATGTAGTAAAATAAAATTAGAACTCTCTCACTAATCGTATTTACTACTCCTTCCGTCTTAAAATATGTGACGGAGGGAGTACTATTTTTTGTGAAGACTTAGGGCTTGTGTATCGCCCTTCAAACAGAAATATAGCATATGACTTCCAAAACTCAAGAAGCGTGCCCTGTTGCCCTCCGCAGTATTTTTCATGCCTTACATCTAGCTTCTAGAATTATATAATGTGCCAGCTTAGTCATGTAAGTACTGTGGCAATCTTGCTGCTTCAGTTTTGCAGTTGAATTTTAGTGGGTTATGACTTATCACTTATGTCAGTGTTACATGCTCGCACAGATCCCCACCAAAAAATTACAGGAATTTAGCAATATCACTTGTCTTAGATTTGTAAAAACGACCAGTAACAAATGTAAGCAAAGTGTGATTTATCACCATGATATGTTATAGGGGGGTCAGTGGGAGAGTGAACTATGCCACCATTGCATTCCGTCTTGGTATTGCCAGTATGATTTCATCTCACTACCTCGTAGTACCTCTGTTCACTGATCATCGACACAGGAGAGGGATAGGGCTATGCACTAGCATCAAGCGAGCTGTTATCATGATGACTGAATAATGAGACAATGGTGACGTGACGTAGAGGGATTTACAGGCTGGCGTGTTCCAGTTGTTCTGTTTTTTTACTTCTCATTCACTTATCTGTATATAAAGAGTGCTGTGCCCTTGTAATTTTAAGATTTAAACAAAAATGCCATTATGGCTACAAAAAAGGAGAAATTTCATGTGAATAATCAACTTTTACTTTTTCCCTCTCTATTTACTTATAGTTTGTAATTTGTTAGTTCTCTGGGATTTTTTGGTTGCGAACAGTAATCATGGAATTCCTCTTCTGCATCTAGCCAAACATCTGTTAGATTATGAGATTCCAATTTTATGGCGGTACACTGAATTGAGGATAATTTCACAAATTTTCTGAAATTGTAAAATAAGATGCCCAAATCAAATTGGTTTGTTTTGACATACTGTAATGCATGGGACAGTGATTAGTTTTAGCTAGAGTCTCCAAAGGGAGCTACTTTCCTTTTGCCTCGTAATAACTTGCAAAAGGAATCATCATGATAGGTTGTGAAGTTTCGTGCTATCCTCCTTTATCTGTCTCAAAAACTTTATTAGAGCAGTTGGTTGCATTTTTTATATTTGTTTGCATCTATTATTTAGTACCCTCTAATTCATGCAATGATGGCTAATGTGCCTTGTACGTGTCAACAGAAGAACCCGAAGTATCCAGACTTTAAGAACAAGGGCACTGGCGAAGCGCTGTGGGTTGATGGGAGGAGCAACCCCAACTGGGTTATCTCCCAGCTGGCGATTTTGGACTCGAGAATGGGTTCTCTGGAAGACAGGGAGAGAAAACCAGTCTCCTACATGTATGCTGATGACTTCATGAGATCTGACGCCAACAACTAAGTTCCCGCTAGGAGGGAGGGAGGAAACTTCTGAAGTTGTGATTCCCCAATTATCCACCACCACTATCTATCATGTAGAGAGTCTGTGTCTGTGTTATCGTGCTAGTTTTTCCGTGTTTCGATTTTGTTGTACATAGGTAGGCCCTGGAAGCATATTAGCGAGGGCGCGCGGCCATCCATCTGTTCTCTGTCTGTAGCAAGGACACAATGGTATTATGACTATGTTCGAGAAGCTCTACTAGTACCTGAGAAATGGTAGTACTACATCAGTTGAGTCTCGTCCTCCTTAACTATAGCAGTATGACAACAATACAAGGACCTGTTGTCACCAACTTGCAAAAAAAAGGCGTATGCAGTTGATACACGCAAGATGCTTGCACTGTCAAATCGGTATCCAGATCTCGCAACATGTATTAGGATTCAGGACTTGTTGAGGGGTGCACATCAAACCAGCAAGCGATATACGTTGACACATTGATGCTCCTCCTCTAGTTGAATTCCGAACAGACATGATGATTTGCAACCGAAAACCTGTCTAGGCTGTTCCATCGACCAAACCACTCAGCAGTCACCATCCAACTCCATCGACCAAACCACTCAGCAGTCAGCACCATCCCAGAAGAGGCAGTGTGGTACAGTAGACTTCGATTTCTCTTATACACTACAGTTTTTTTTTTTTTTTTGAAGATTATTGCAAACAGTTTGTGTAACTTTCGTTTCGACATGTGGATAAAGACCTCTCACTCGATTTAATTGGTGCCGCCAGTGGATGATGCTCGGATCCAGCGCTCATGTGCGGCCACATGCACGCTGTCACCTCATGGATCGACCGGCGCATGTGTTGACAGGCCTGTTTTCATGGGCTGTGCGTGCTACTTGCTTAATTGACCAGTCTTTGGCGGATCTCTTTCTCATCGTTTGCTGACCTCTGGCTAAGCTAGAGTTGACATTGGATCCGACCATTAGGCTGTGATGGAATTTTAATCTTTGGAACACATAGTAAGTTATATCTTCGCCTTGTGCTTTCGTTTCAAGTCAATTTGTTCTGTAACATGGGCTAGAGATTCGGAGGGAACAAGTTGCCATTTGTTTGTGCTGTTTGGGGTAAGATTCAAGAGAGAGTCTCCTCCTTGGCTCACAAGATTTTGAAAGGCAGGAATGTACTGTGAGGTTCTTTTGAAGCTTACAGGACTGAACCCCATATAGGAATTGGCACCAAGATGTGTTGGTTTTGTATAGCATAGGGAACTCTTCAATGGAAATTTCTAATTGGAATCGGCTGCAAAGTGATGCATGGGTTTTTTACCCTATAAATAGATCTCTATAAGACGATTGAAATCGTACATAATATCTTCGAAATTCCTTTGGATCAAAGATGCCCTTAATTAAAATACTTTGAGGAAACATGAAAACCCACAAGTGTTGTATTATAAGTAGGTTTGGTGGTGTGCTTGCATTTCCTTTCTTAGCTAAATATAGGTGGAAGATCCATTAATTTGGTTCTACCATGTTCTATGAAAATAGATCGAAACGCTCGATCTTCGCAGATATATAGTATCAGTTTCCACTGCACCTAAAAGATATTCTTCTGGAAGTATCAGCCTGCTTGGACTCAAACTAAAGAATGAAGAAACAGGTGATATACCCTCACACAAACAACCAACATGGGTAGTAATATAGTTGATGATAAAGTGACTCGACAACACGGATACAAAAGCACATCCAAACGGAAGAAATCAAGGGAAAGAGGAGCCACGCTGCTTCTCCCCTCCCTCTCTAGGAAGCAAAGCCAACATGCATGCATGGTGATAAGTAATCAACAATCAATATAACAGTTTGGTTTGTACAAACACATGGAGAGTTTAACACAAATCTCCTTTGTGCTTCTTCTAAAAAAAAGGCCTACTAGTAGCTTCAAGGACCCAAACAAAGGCACACATCCGTGTGTGCACTCTGATGCACCAAGCTCATCTCCTTTGGCTTGGTGACCGAACCCAGATCGATCGAAGAACAAAAAGTATAAAATGTAGAAGAAGAAAAGAAGAAGAGGGAGCTCGTGATATCATGTTTTGCTTCTCAGATCGACCTTCTTCATCATTTGGATCCCAGGCCTGTGGCTTCAGATCTCTTGATGATCCTCAACTTCTTGCAGGTGCCGCTGAACATGCTGCAAACACACAGGAAACAAAGATCATAAGTCTCACTGCTTCACACCTAATGAAGATGAAGAGCTGATCGATTAAATCAGTAGTAGCACTTACTCGAAGGGCACATCTCCGACGAGCATGAGGTCGCCGTCCTTGTCCTCGTAGGTGATGGCGTACTCGGCGGGGTTGGCGCCGCCGTTGGAAGAGCCGCCGCTGTTGTCTGCCCCCGAGAAGCAGACGAACATGGCCTCCAGGGCCTCCCTGAGCTCCCTGTAGCCCTTGTACATCCTCATGTCGATCTTCCTGAGGTAGGGCGCCCCGTCCATGCTCACTTTCACGAAGGAGCCGCCGCCGTTGGCGCTCGCCGCGGGCGCTGCTGCGGCCGCCGCGGATGGCGTGGTGCCGTTGTTGTTGTTGCTGGCCTCCTCGGCCTTCTTGGCCTTGCTCTTGCTGGCCGCTGCTGATGCCTGGAAGCAGCTCTTCCGGTACGACCTCACCGGCGGCCACCCCACGACTTGCGCCCTGCAGGAGTTGATCACAAGCATGTAAGAACCCTGGCTGACCGTGTATGTATTTCGAAGAGGAAGAAGATGCGTGCACGTGACGGAGGGCGGAGGGCTGGTAGTATTACTCACTTGGCTACTGGCGGCGCGGCCTCGACGTCGTGGGCGTCCTCGGCGGCGGTGGTGCTGTCCTCGAAGGCGTCGGTGCTGGCGCGCTTCTTGCCCCTAGGCGTGGCCGGCGGCGACGGCGCGGCGGTCTTGTGTGGCTGCTTCTGGGCGTCGTTGGTGCCCGGCAGGCCCAGCCTGAGCTCGGTGGCCATGAGGAGGCTGTCGGCGTCGCCGTTCACGTAGCCCACGGCGGCATCCATTTCCAGCTGACGCAGGATTCGATCGATCAAAGGTGCTTTCTAGCTGCTCCCTTGTCTTAGCTTTTGATCGACTGGAGTTCGTCGTCGATGTGATGTCAAATCTGATGGGATGAGCTGTGACTGAGAGACGAGAGATGCGTGTGTTTGTATTGGCTTGGCCCTGAGGGCAGGGTTGGCGTGCATGTTTTATAGGCTGGACCGGAACGGAACGGGAGGATCGCAGCAGGTTCGCGCGGCGCATGGGCAGGGAGGCAGGGGGAGGGGGACACGTCGCTGCATCGAGCGCAGCACACGCCGGGCTGGGTCTAGGCTGTGGTGGGAGGGTGGCTGGGGCGCAGCGTGCCGGGTCGGCCGGCGACAGCGCGGGCCCGGGCGCGCGGCGCGCGACCGTCCGGGGATCCCTCGGTCCGTCCGATCCCGAGCGCGGCAGCCCATGTGCGTACGTCGCCCCGGCTGGTATACCGATCGTCGAGACCTGGCTGGCTGCCTGTACGAATACGCACTTGTATATCGAGAGATTTATTAATTCGGACGGGGTGGATGGGCACACGGTTTTCCGGGTCTCGGGCACCATATTGTATGCCGTGGGGCACATGGCATGTCTACCCGGCTGTCTCGTCCGTCCATCCATCGCACATACGCAACGGTTTTCGGTTCACACTTCTACATACTACTACCTCTGTTCGGGGATTAGTAGCCTAACAGCTTTTATATTGTTTAAGATTATAGAGGCCTATCTCATTTATTAGTGTCCCTCCTTTAATGCATGTTTTTCTTTTTCTCTCACTTCTCTCATGTACAGTATATAGCATTATTGGTGCATGCATATATTAACGAAAAACAGTTATGAAATATCTTGATATTAGCAATTTGGCCTTAGGACTAAGAGCAAGGACAATAGTATAGCTAGCAAGTTGGCTATATGAGGCTGCCATGTCATCAAGAGCTAGTTTGTACAACAGTGTTGGCTATAAGGTTGGCTATTACTACCTCCGTTTCAAGGCTTAAGGCGCACACGCTTTCCAAAGCAAAGTTTGACCAAAAGAATTGAGCAACAAAATCTTGATTATATTGTACATAATTAATACCGTTGGATTCGTATTGAAAAATACTTTTCAGTGATACTAGTTTTATACCAAAACTCTTTACATATTTAGAGTAATTCTTGGTCAAAGAAAAAACACGCAAAATAAGGACGCCTTAAGTATTAGTTGCTATCTTCTCTTTTTCTCTTTCCTCTCATTTAATGCTTTTGCCTAGGAGCAAGTGTAGAGCTGACTCTTACATGAGAGCCAGCAACTTGCATTTTTGTTTGTCTCTCTTCTCCACATAGACAAAAATGCCTAGTCAGCAGGCTTATAGCCACTATTGTACTTGCTCTAATAATCCCGAACAGAGGTAGTACCGTCTACTGCTAAAGTGCTAACTTGATCCGATGCGCAGAATAGCTTGACATGCATACGAGTTTGGATGAGGGCGGAACCCTAGACACTAGCGGCGGCCCTCTCCCACATGTCTCCTCCTTTCATCGCCTTTGGGGACTGCGACTCACTCAGGCGTGGGGGGCAGATCCAAGGGCTTTATCTGACGGGATGTGCTGGGTCGGGGCAGGTAGGCACCACGGTGACATGGTCCCCTTCGACGATCTTCGTCCAAGGGCTCGAAGATGGTCAGTTGGTTCGCTGGTGTGGCATGCCACCATCCAAATCTATGCTGGTGCCCGGAGTAGTAGCTTGACATGCATACGTTTGGCGAAACCGGGGCACAACCCTAGCCCCTAGCGGCAACCCTCTCCCACGCGTCTCCTCCCCTTCTCGCCGCCGGCGACGGTGACTTGCTCAGGTGTGGAGGACAGATCCAAAGGCGCGTGGATCCGTCCGGCGTGTTGTAGGTGTGCCTGACAGGGGCCGGACCACCAGGGTTTTCTTGGGTAGATATGATGGCAACACTTGCAGGTAGGCTACCATTGCCGAAGGTCACTTCACCGTCTGTGGCATTGGACGACTATTGGAGGTAGATGCGACACCATCTTGAAAACGACATTGGCATTCGTTTCACTTTTGCTACCGCGGTATCTTTGGAGCCCCCTCCCTCCAATGGTCTCTTCGTCGCTGACTACCTAGCTTTATATGACGATCTTCTCTCGGCGGTTGTCTGATGCGGGTGGTCGTTTTTGGGCGGTGGCATGCCACGAATGTTGTCGTGATTTATTAAGTCATGCCATTGGCAAATGTTTTCTTTGTGCATTGAGCCTATTGGAATGTTGTCGTGATTTATGAACTTGAAGTTCAACTATTTGCACATTGTCTTGATCAACCTTGAATCATCTTCTTTCTTCAACATGATTCCAATAGGTTCAATGCCCTTGGAGAATGCTTTTTCTTCTTCATTTCTTCATCTTTCAACATTGAAGCCAACACATGGTTCAAGCAATGCCATTGGACAATTTCTAAGTATAACTCAATGCAAGCATTAGTCCAAAGACAATTACCAAAACCACGCATGGGTGCACACATGCACTTTCAGTAGCTTCTCGTACTTCACAAGAAAAAGTTCCCTCTTCCCTCCTCGGATGATCGACACCACACTTTTCAACTATTTGTGTACACATTAATTGTGACACGAACCCTATAGAAATCCCTGACGTAATCAGTCGAGGGAGGTTCTTGTGCCACAAACTTACCAACCTTACCTGCCAAAAAATTCACCATCCTCTTGTAGCCATCTGGTAGGTCATGGATCTGTATCCATATCAAGATAGTGCTCAGCTCGATTGTAGACAGCTCGGTGAATCTGCCATACAGTGCAATTAACACACTCTTCCCTCTAAAAACCGAAGGCCCTCCTTCCATCACCTTCTCTCAATTCCCTAGGCATGCAAACTGCACAGTGAACAGGTAATCCTCGATTGGCCGTGTCTTGACCTCCTTGGCTAGATGCCATGCCGTTCTCATGTTTTTGAAGAACCAAAAGTGACTAAATTCTGTCTCCATGTGAACTTTGGCAATTGCCATCCAACACGTCACCGATTCTGGTTGCACCACTTCCTCCTCGAACACCGCACCGTCCATATCCTCCTCTGTGGGTCCTAGCATCTCCATCATGCTAGCAACCTCATCGGTGCCCCTTCCAGCAGACGACGCACCCTTCTCCATGATCAGATTAAAAAAATCTTGTATGACAACCAGCGAAAACCAAGATCCCGAACCTCAACCGGAGAACCAAGGTTGGGCAGGGGTGCCAGGACCCCCGTTGATCAGCCCGAGCAAACCGGTGATAGCTGCAATGGAGGGATCGTCGCCGTCGCCGAGAGAGAAACCAAAACCCTAACAAGAGGGAAACTTGTAAGATCTGTTTACTAGCACATAAGTACGGGCTTGTGCATCAATTGATGCAGAGTCCGGGGCTTCGCTCCCGTTTTGAAAAAAACAACGTAGGTACTGGCTGATGAGTGATGATGTAACCCGGACCCTGTAGCCCGTACGCGTTGCATGGATGGATCGATGATGGGACTAGTATGGAGATATGATGGAGGAATCGGGAAGGGAATAGAAAACGGACGTGTGATGGGTAGCTAGCTTAGGTAGGCGCCATGCATGATGGATGGGAGATACTACACTACTGGGGAGCCGAGCATCTGTGGCGCGTTCGGTGCTGCTTCCTTTCGGCCCTATCCATCATCATGTTGCGTCGTGGAGAGCGACGCGTCCCGGGATATATGGCCGCCCTGTCTCCCTTGTTTAGCTACTTACTAGTTTAGCTTAGCTCAGCTTGCTTTACGATCCATACGCAAATCCATCAATCACTTTCTCTCCTTTTCGTTCCGTTCTAAGTATTTAGTGACTTCTAGCGTAGACATGGTTACGTACGATCGGTCGATTTGTTAAGCTAGCAAGTCTCTCGCTCTAGGCATATGCAGGTCTCACCTTGTACATGCGTTCATACCACCGAATCCAAAGAGATCATATCACTGCGGATAATCTGTGATATGGCAGATAACTTCAGATTGATCACCCACGCCGGCCGGAACAGTATACTCACAGGTTCACACGGCTCCGGCGCCACCTTACCAAGAAGATACGGATTCCGTAAAACCTGCCAACTATATATAAGGTGAATGATTTCCTTCTGCTCTCCTGTTCTTGTGCTCCTTCCTTTAATTTTCACTGACATCAGTTATTTCACCATGAGACTTGGCTAACCATTTTCGTTTCGGACTCGAACCTACTGCTGGACCATTATACTTTGTGCAATTAAATCATACCTCCCAGGTTCGCGCCATTCTACTTGAAACAATATGTACTGTGCATGCATTTCTGCCTAGCTTTTCTTTCTTTTAGTAAATTCAGGAAATCAATAAAGGTTATTCGGAGAGATAGATGTAGAGTGAATCAGAGGAAGTTCTCTAGTACTCCCTCCGTTTGGGATTATAAGTCCCGCGCGGATAACTAGGTTGCCAATTTAAACAGCAAAATATAAATAGTATAGTACAAAAAGTATACCATTAAAAACTTTAGAGGTTATATTTTCTAATGATAATATATAAGTTATGTTTTGTTAGTCAAATTAACAATCTAGGTATGCGCGTGGACCTATAATGCCGAACATAGGGAGTAGTACTTTTCTTCCTCTCGATCGGCCGTATCTCTCCCCACTCGATAACTAGTATCACTGGATGAGATACTGCTCTTCGGCAAATCCCCTTTTGGTTGCCCTTGCTTCTTTCTGGTTGGGTCAGTGCCCAACAACGCCTAGTGGGAGTTGTTTGTTTCGAAATCTTCACACAAAGTATATACAGTACTGCTCCGCTACTTCCTAAGCTGACTAGTGGAGTGCATTTTTTTTGTAGTACCAAAATGCATGGTCCCCATGGCTAAAGATTTGGCGAGCTTCGGCGGTATCATGGGAGCTGGTCTAGTTGGGGCACTTGGACCTTGGAGCAGGCGACCTTTTGCAAGTCTAAATTACTTACTAGGTAGTAGTGCTTATATTTTGAGCATTCTAGAAAGGTAAAGTGCATGGGTGCATGCTTTCAGGAACAAGCAAGCCTAGCTTTGTCCTGTGGGTCAAATCTCCGTATAAAATATTTCTCGAGCTCTTCGTCCAAATTACTATATTTTCTTGTGTAGTGAACCGTGTGCCTAGTAACATTTTGGGTGCGTACTTCGTTCATGGTTAACTTGATCAAAATTTAATTCATTCAAAGAACAAGCATTATTGCGTCAAAAAAACATTAGAATCACTTAACATCTTGTAAAAGATACTTCATCTGTTCAATAATTCATGTTGTGATTGTAGTTCAAATTTGAACTAAAACCATGACAAAAAAAAGTATGAAACGGAGGGAGTATTTTTAATTGAATAAGCGTTATTATCATATAGCATTATTACACATGATCAAAGAGCTATAGGCGGAAGTTACGTTCTTGTATGATCACTCTCTAGAAAGCTAAAGTGCACTGGTGCTAACTTCATGGTTCAAGCAAACTTTAACTTGTAGGTCAAATCTCCGGTTATAATATTTTCTCTACTTTTTTGTTTAATGTTTTTAAGCATTGTCTTCTAGGTCAAATTTCCCCTTCTTTAATACCGTTGCACTTGGAAGTTTGAATTTAAATTGAGGGCTTTGCATACCTATGTGATAGGTACTTAATTCATGATTAGCTACAATATGTAATCATTCTTGTGATTTATATTTGTATATATGCTAGTTTCACGGTTTACCTTGGCACGCACTACAACCACTTATATTTGACACCTTATTTTTGAGGGAAAACCTATTGACTCCTTAGACTAATGTGTTCATAATTAGCAGGGAGTAACATAAAGTAATACTATCATGCATATGATACTACTCTATGTTACTAGTAACTCACTAGTGGAAACAGGGTCTCTAGTCCCGGGCCGTAAGGGCCTTTAGTCCCGGTTTTTAAACCGGGACTAATCAAGCGGGACTAGAGGCCCAACACTAGTCCCGGCCCAGTTACCAACCGGGACTAGTGGGTGTCCACGTGGCTGCCCCTACGCGCTCAGGGTGCACCCCCACTAGTCCCGATTGGTGTTATGGACCGGGACTAGTGGGTCTCTCGCCATGTAGCATTTTGCCTTTTCTTCGCCATGCGAGCATTACCTTGACTAGTGATTTTCCGCGCAAAGCATTTGTGCCCTTTCTGCATGACAGAGAATTCATTTTGTATCATTTTATTTATTTATTTTTCATTTCAAAATGGTTTTTAAATATTTGTACGCCACAACATATCGTACACATTCGTGCATATATATAAGATAACTTGTATTACGAAATCGAGCATACAAATATATACAATTTACATAGTTACAAGAAGATCACAATTATCGGGACTAGAGCCCGTCTAGTCAATTACATGGAGATCATTAGCGCCTATTCACACTAAATTCTCCGCCATCGTGTACCATCTCTTTGAAAATAAAGCCCGCAAGCTCCTCCGCAATTGCTAGTACATGTTGATGTGGTAGGAGTTGATCCCACATTCTCTCAAACTATATAAGAAAAGAAGATCAATATGAATATCAATCATGATAACAAAAAGTGACGGTAATAAAATGATGGTGTGAATGTATTGCTTATGTCGACTCTATAATCTTTGTGTTTGGTGGTAAACGTGCGAATGAACTCGCAAACATAGAATCCACATAAATTCGACCCCTATGGCTGCCTCGCGCACTTTACGAGAATAGAATTCAATCAAAATAATAATCTAGCATCATTATTGTATTGAAACTAGAAGTAAAGAGATGCGCGGACATATCACGTGCTACTTACCGAGACCCCCTTAAACGTTAGCTGCTGACTAAAGGAACCCTTAACCTCGCACTTCAACCGGATCCAAACCCTGCCTGACGAAGAAAATGAATGAATGAGTTATTCTTTACCTGATATCTCAGAAAATCAACAAAAAAGACCGATATAGCGAGAAAATTACTTCTGGAGCATGTCCTACATGTTGCGAAACGCTTTCAGGTTTCTCTTTGATGGGTCCATGACTTCAACTCTTTTCTTATCAAGTTGAATGTCTAGCAGAATCCATTGGGAGCTGCAAATGTTTATATATATACATCAGTAACTCATCATTTACACTTAGCGTCGAGTAATCAAAAGTGAATGTGTGCACAATAGAGTAAGACGCTTACTCTAAATTGTAAGGAAATAGTATGTGGTCACAGAAATTTTGCTCCTTTAAAAACCTCAAAATGTTTTCCTCCGTCTCCTCGGGGTTTGTTGTTAGCGTCTTTATATGTACTTTATCTGAGTCAATGAACCCAGCACTATAGATTCTTCTTATTTTATATTCCTGGATCTTCATTCTGCATAATAATAGAGTACAAAAGGATATAATGAGAATAATTACATGCAATAAACTGAACATGTAGACAATGAATTCAATAACTTACAGACAATAGCAGCTGAGGATAGATTTGCTGAGGGCGTCGAGATTGTATAACTGGAACAGTTCTGGAAACTCAACATGGACCTCTCGCCTTTTCTGAAGCAGTACTCACGTGGGACTTTCGCTGTGATAAATATTCTCCCTTCCTTTGTAGCTGTCAAGTACCACTCATGGAGATTCCACAATTGTGTTGGCATTTCTTTCACCTTTTCTTTGCTGACCAAATCCTCACCTGCGACATATCTATGGGCTATTGGCATCTTGGGTAGATGGTCGAGTTGGGGGCCTAACAGTTTATCAAGACTAATTTCCATGTTGGCCGCCAACTCCACAGCCACTGACATATCTAGTGGCTGTTGTGTGATAAGGGGAACGTTATCTGAAAACACCTTGAGGGGTGCGATCATTTGTTTGGCCTGCTGTCCGAGAAGGGGAACGTCTGATTTTTTTACTGATTGTAGTTTTGGTCCCGCTTGCACCTGTGCTTGCTGATTTGTTACCGCTTGCACTCGATTTGCTTGATTTGCTTTTCGCCACTTCTTTCTGAAGTGTGCGTAGATAGTCATCTGGCTTATGGTGCAACTCATATTGCGATTTTGTGTTCAGAAAATCAATTGCATATGCCTTTTGCTTCTCGGTGTATACCGGAGCGGGTTCGGGTTTCTTCTTCTCAAAATGCGCCGCCACTTCGGCCTTTGCTATCGCTGCAGTTTCCGCATCAGTATGATCATAAGGTCTGATGGGAAGATTCTGATGAGGCACTGTTGGGAGGGGCGACATTTTCCGGTTTGGCCTGCCGCGTCCTTTAGTACTCACTGACGGAGCACGCTTTCGCTTATTGTCCTTAGCGGGCGGCGAAGACTGCTGAGCCTGCGACGGAGATCGAGAAGGACTCGGGATGTGGTGGTCGTAGTCATCATGGGGTGGGCTTCTTGGGGGTGATGGAGGTGGAGGTGAAGGAGACCTGCGACAACTCGGAGGCGGTAGTGTTATCCTTGGGGCCGAGCCTGGAAACTGTATGTTGTTCTTGTCCCAGAGAATGATCCCACCAAGTACTTCTCCGAGTGTGATATCACCTTCAGGTCCAGGGATGTCAAGATCCATTGACTCCCACTCCTTTACGATTTGATCCACCCCGACTTTAGCATAGCCAGGTGGAATCTCACGGTCATGCCAACGTGCATCAGGCGGACAAGGCAAAGTTGATCCGACCGCTATCTTCACAGATACGTCCTTCAATTTATTATGGAGCTCACAAGGTATCTGCTCCTTAATTCCATCCACGGGGTAGCTGGGACCGCCATATGTATAGGATGCATCATTATACGGGACCTCCGATTCAGCCACGCTGCTTCTCCGCTGAAATGGGTTGGAGGTAATATCGAGTGGAGGATCTTGCAAGCGCGCTATTCCTCTAAGTTCGTCGATCTGCTGCTGCTGCTTGTCAAGTCTTGCTAGCAACTGGTTGAATTTGTCTGCCTCCTCCTCCCGTCGCTGCTTTGCTCTTGCTCGGCTTCTATAGGTACCTTGGTCCTTAGGAAACCTAGTCTCCCATATGAAACTCCCGTCAAGGCCTCAGACTCGTCCTGTATGTTCGCGATTTCCAAGGACCAAGGTCAGCAAGTCTTTCTCTCTATCGGGATGAAACTGTTTTATTCCATCTTTAATATCTTTCACCACTTTTATCCATGTACTCCTGGGTACCTTTATCCCGTCACTGCAAACAAGGTCTCATGTAAGTTCGTCATATGTACTCCCATGCCCAAGGAACCAATTTCTTGCCCTCAAATCCCATTCTTCGCGAATTGGTTCTGGAATGATCCCTTTATCATGAAGCTCTTTCTCTTTTGCATCCCACTTAGGCATGGCAGCCGTGTAGCCCCCTGGCCCCATATTATGGTGATATTTCTTCTTTGCAGCATTTATCTTTTTTTCAGACTTTTTCTCTGCAACTCCTGACCCCCTATACTGCACAAATGCATCCCAGTAAGGCTGCTGCTTCGCTAGATAACCTTCGAATAATGGGGTTTTCTTGTCCTTCTGATACTGTTGTCATAATGACTTCTTCCAGTTCTTGAATAGTTCGTCCATCTTCTTCAGTGCAAACTGCTTGACTTTCTTTCTCATTTCAGTCGTCTCGTCCTCAGTGTCACATTCTGGCAGCTTGAAATGTGTAATTAGGTCAGTAAATAGTTGCTCTTTGAATCTATCATCGATATACACATCACTCCATTCCGCCTCTTTGGGATTATTCCACTCTCGAATAGTGATCGGGGTGCGATCTCTAGCAACAACTCCGCATTGTTGTACAAATATTTGTTTTCTTTTCTTTGGTTCCAATGGTTCGCCATCTCCTGAAACCTCTGTAATTTCATAAAAAGTACCATGGGGTAACTTTTTGGCTGGGCCGCGCTTGGTTTTCTTGCTCGATGTAGAGGCCTAAGAGGAGAAACATTCGTCAACATAATATATATACAACTAGGTACATCTAGTCACGATCATCGAACATCATATATATACCTCGTCAGTCCGTGTTATGCATCCATGGCTTCTTCCTCTTGTCTGATGGTCTCCTCTCCCTCATCGGATGAGTTCAGATACCTCGAGGGAGATCCCTCATCGACATCGTGAATCATATCCTAGAGAAAGTGTTCTGAATCTAGGTCTCTACGGATTGTACTAGGTGGATACATAGTTCCTGCAAAATGCACACAATATTTATTTGAACATAATAAAATAAACCCTAAACCCGAAGGTGCGGTGGCGGTGGCCGTTGCCGGTGATGGTGGCCGTGGGAGAGGCGGGTGACTACGGCTTCCCACGAGAACCACCACCCTAACCCTAACTCCGGTCACCACCGAGCACCAACACCCTAACCCTAACTCCGGTTACACTATATAAAAATAATAATATATCTCATACCCTAAAAATAATAATCCTACACTATATAAAAAAATAATCCTACACTAACAAATCATTCTAAACACTAACAAAATCCTACACTAATAATAATAATCATCCCTATTATTAATCACTAACACAAAATTAACCTAAACAAATCCTAATTAAGCACCAACAAATCCTATAAACAAAATTAACCTAAACAAATCCTAATTAAGCACTAACAAATCCTATAAACAAAATTAACCTAAACAAATCCTAATTAAGCACTAACAAATCCTAAAAACAAATAAATCGAAACAAATCCTAAACAAATCCTAATTAAGCACTAACAAATCCTATAAACAAATTAACCTAAACAAATCCTAATTAAGCACTAACAAATTAATCTTACCTGGTGTGGCGGCGGAGGCGGTCGGAGGCAGGGAGGCCATGCCAGCGGGCACGGGGCGAGGCCTTGGCGCAGTGGGCGTACGTGCTCGTCGGTGCCGGAGTTGGGCGTGGCCGACGCGGAGGGAGGCGTACGTGCTCGTCGGCGCCGGAGTTGGGCAGCCTGGCGGCGTCTCTGATCGTCTGCTGGTGACGAGGTTTGATCTCATCAATGCCCATTGTTATGGACTTGGGTTTTAGAGAAGACGGAGATGCTGGAGATCGTGGAACGGTTAGCAAACAAGCAACACGGGGACACAAGGTTTACCCAGGTTCAGGCCCCCAAAGGGAAAACCCTACTCCTGCTTGTCTTCTCTTGATTACGCCGGAACCGAAGGTTACAGGAGTGCGCAGATGCAATCTGGCGTGGAGGTGTGTATGCGAAAGTATCAGGGAGAGAGATCTAGGTCGTGCCCTCCTAGCCTTTATATAGACTCAGGCAGGTCCCGGGCATAGACCTAATCGGTTACAAGTTCTAGGGTTTTACCCCTTTGAATTTCCTATCTACGCTAGTCTTGCTCTCCAAGGATCCGAAGGCGTCATGGGCCTTGGCCACCCGAAAATCTTCATGGGCCGGCGTACATCTGCTGTGGGCCTTCCTTGGGCTGGACCAGGTATGCTGAGATCACGTACCCGTAGGGTATAACCATGTCGAGAGCTCGGTCAAATAATCAGATTCGGCTGGGGACTCTTCCATCCTTCGGGTGTAACTATGTATTAATAGTATGTGTGTAGGGATTGTTGATGCGTGTGGCTGACTCACCCGACGGATCGGGGTCAGTTAACTGTCTCAGGATGAAATAGCACGATCTTCTTCAGGTTCGAGTCCCTCAACTCGGACCTGGAACATATGCTGGCGTAATTTGACTCAGGCCGCGGAGGACTTACAGGAGTAGAATTCCAGTGATTTTAATTGATATACCCAACGCGTCCGTCGGGATTTTTCATCGCGCCTGCTGACACGGGTTTATACTAGCAGAGCGCAATCGTGTGCATTGCCAGGCCATCAGATGATATTTGTAGGTCTTATCTTTGTGTTGCAGACACAGCATCCGAATGTTTATTACCGCGGAGGTGTTTCGGGTGACCAAGGAGAAACGTTGCTCACTTAGCGTCTTATTGGGGCAAAGTTGCCGAAAAGTTTTTGCGTGCTTGATCCGAAAGATCGCAGTCGAAGAATTCATAGGGTGCGCGACCTGCGCTCTCTATGGGAGTAGCCCCCGAGTGTCTGTTCGAGTTGTAGACTCGAGCGGAGACTTTTATTCAGGCGTTTGTTCGGTGTTAAGTCCATAGGACACAAAAAATTTCGGATGCTTAAATCCATCCTCCCTATGGGAGTAGCCCCGAGTCCGTAGTGGAGTCGTAGACTCGACGTAGGACTCGAAGAAATAGTTCGCTTTTATTCATCTTTCGGGTGCGCGGCCAGCGCTCCTGATAGGAGTAGCCCCCGAGTATTTAGTCGAATCGTAGATTCGAGTGAGTACTCTTAGCTTTGAAGCCGAAGAATTGTAGTTGTTGCTAGTATAGCTTTTGATGACGTCAGTGCTGACGATCAATGACCTCAAGTGTCTGCTACGCCAGAGATGACTTGACTGGACGAACGTGGGTCCCACTTGCTGACCTTGAATTGACCGGTCACGCGTGGCTTGGAGATAATTACGGCGTCGCCTCGATTTCCACATGTAGTGGACGGCATGGTAACGATGGTTCGTTGTGATGCTGACACGTGTATAGACAGATCTGCCGTTGGCGTTAGGTCTTCTTGATAGACGGTTGGCGTGCATCGTCTTCGCCGTTATAATCATTGGGGAAAGCTACTGTTTGTTTTCACCGCATCTACTCTTGTTTTCACTGCCTCCTTGTGCTCTAGAGGTTCTTACTGCGCGCTATAATATTCTTCCACATTTCCTTCTTCCCTTCTGCACTCTCACCGCCGGTGCCGCCGTAGCGCGATGGGGAAGGCAAAGAAGTCGTCATCTGCGGCTGGTACCAGCGCCGCCGGAGGGAAGAAAGGCACTACCACCACTCGTGTCACCCACGGTGGTTGGCGGCGATCAGAGACGCGGGAGAGTGATCTCCGCAAGCTTCGTGAGCGGGGCTTGATCCCGCAGGATAGGGAGGCCGTCAGACTCCCCGGTAACGAGGTAATCCCCCGTCCCCCCGCTGGGTATCGGGTTATGTTTCTCGCATTCGTTATTCATGGGTTTTCCTTCCTAGTCCACGACTTCCTTCGTGGGCTGCTCTTTCTCTACGGCATCCAGCTGCATCATCTTTCGCCCAATTCTCTTCTTCACATTGCTTGTTTCATCACTTTCTGCGAGTGCTGGCTCGGCATCGAGCCGCACTTTGGCCTCTTCCGGAAACTCTAGTCCGTGAAGAGGCAATCCGGCTCGGATGGTGTGTATCCCATTGGGGGTTGCATCATCTCTCTCAAGGCCAATATTCTTTTCTTTTCTTTCTCTATGTCCGAATCTGTCCAGTACTGGCGGAGGCGATGGTTTTACATTCGCGACTCCACAGTGGCTGGGCAGCAATTTGGTCTTGCTCCTTTCGACTCCTCCCAGATAATCGAGCCGAAGAGGTCCTGGAAAAACCAGATCTTGGATGGCGAGTTAGCGGAGATAGAGGCCCTTTACCGTCGGGTGGAGGATCTCCAGTTGACTCCTGATAAAGAAGTGAATGGCGTGGATATTATCCGCATGTTTCTCGAGCGTCGGGTGCAGCCCCTCCAGGCTAGGGCGCACCCGATGTTTCTTTATGCTGGGCGCCGAGATCCGACGAGAGTTTCGGCTGAGAAGCTTTCCCAGGGTGATCTCGACAGGGCCCTTCGTACGCTGTTGAAGTACAAGGCTGGAGAGGATATCCCGGGGAAGTCGCTGACTCCGCCGTTTTCTTCGACGATGGCTGTTCCACAGGTGTAGATTCGTGCGCGTAGCGCTTTTCGTCGACTGTGTATTTATTTTCCTTTGTTTGCTAACAAAGTCCCTTCTTTTTTGCAGAGCTTCAAGGTGCCGGGCATGGTTCCTCCATTGCCCGAATTATTTCCGGATGCGTCGGATAATGACGTGGTGGATTCCGTGTCCGAACTACCTTCGGCACGATCGCCAGCTGAAGAGGCCAACGAGTCGAGCAAGGACCATACTCGCAAACGATCGCGGAGCTCCAGTGAGTCTTCGGATGCGTCGACTCCTCCGACTCCCAAAAACCCTCTGTGCCTTGAGCGTCACAGTGACGGGCATGGAGGTTCTTCCTCTCCTATTCCTGCTCTTCCTGTGCGAGCTGTAGCGCCGCATCCGTCAACGAAGCGGAAGAAGGAAGAAAAGAAGGAAGAGAAAAAGGAGGAAAAGAAGGGGGAGAAGAGAGCCCGAAGGACTCCTCTTGTCTTCGACCTGAGCTCATTGGACTCATAAGTTTCTGTTATACTGTTGTCCTTTTTCCTGTTGTCTTTGTACTTGTGCTAATTGTTTCGTGTGCAGGCATTCTTCCCACGACTCCTCCAGCGATGGTGCTCGGGAGATGATGGGAGAGTCAAAGGTTGCATCTCCTCCTCCTCAAATGGTGGCTACCTCTGAGGGTGCTGTGTCGGTCCCTTCTCCGCCAGGGGCTCAGGTGGTTGCGCCTCAGAAGGCTGCGAGGGGGCCTTCGGAGTCGCCATCAGAGCATGTTAGTACCTTTGTTTCCTGCCACGGGGGGAGCCCCCGGGCGTCTGAAAAAAATTCTTGTCTTGTTCTTTCTTCGAGTCTTCGGGAGGAGCCCCCGAGCGTTTTCGTGTACGAATTTTGCTTTTATTCCTTTGTGTTGGGCGTAGCCCCCAAGTACTTTTCCTTACTGGTAGTTCTTTTTCCTGCAGCCTTATGTGCAGGATGCCAAGCGACTGGTGCAGGAGCACCTGGTGCTGGAGGCCAACCTCCAACAGCTTCAAGGTACCCGTATGCTTTTGGTGCTTCTTTCCTTTATTCCTGTCTTGCTTTCTGACGCTTGCTTGTTTTGAATGTAGAGGACCATAATACTTCTCTCTGTGAGATTGACGCTCTCAAGAAGAGCCTTGGTCAATCGGAGAAGAAGGCCGAGGCCACCATCGGTGTGAAAGAGCGCCTTGAGCTAGAGCTGGCCGAGGCAGCCGAAGCTAAGGAGCGTCTGCAGTGGGAGGCCACGGACCGCGAGGAGCAGCTTGCCACTGCTGCGACTGCGCGTGAAAGAGAGGTGGCAGGCAAGCTCATGGCTGCTGCCAAGGCTGTTTCGGGTGAGTACCTTATTTTTGCTTCTGTCTTTTCGTTTTCTTGTCTTTCTTCTGTGTTACTTTCTTCAGTCCTCTTTTTTTTGTCTCAGATGCCGCAGGCATCGAGTTTGACCGCGGTGCTCTCGAGCACGGGAGTGCTCTGGATGATGCTACTGCAGCGTCGAAGGTCAAGATTGGCAAATCGTGCCGCCTCCTTGCCAAGGCGAAGGAGGTCCTTGGTCGCTTCTACAAGGAGCTTGTCCCCAAGGGCGCTGCCCTTGATGATGTTGACGCCCTGGCGGAGGCCTTGTCAGCCGAAGCGCCTGCGGTGTACAAGCGCAAGCAGAAGGGCATTGGCGCGTCCGTCGGGCTGGCGATGGCCTTGGCGGCTGGAGCGGAGCTGGACCTTCCCCAGATCACCTCCTGGATGCCGACGACTGCGGAGGGATCCGAGGTAGCTTTTGCTACCTACTCTACTCGCTGCAAGCAATATGGGCCGAAGCTCATTGATCTGCTCTCCGAGTATGCGCTGCGGCAACAGGGGGAAGCCAAGGCGAGGCAGTCCGGCTCTGAGGCTACTCAGGGTGCCGCATATTAGGCATTGTAGCTGTAGGATAGTTTGTAGTCTTCTTTTGCTGTAATTATGTTGAGGAGCGAAATCATTGTGCCACGTAGTGGCCTTTATATGCTTAATGAATTTTGTTGAGTTGTGCTCTTCTCTGTCTGAATGTTTATGTCCTTTGCTTTTCTGCTGCTCTAGGTTCCTTCGGGTGCTGACCCCGTTGACACCTCGCCTGCAGCGCGACTGCGGCCATCTTTGGATGATTCCTCACAGCTTACTTTTCTTCGAGACCGTGTTCGTAGTCTTGAGAGGGAGTTTCTTGGGGTGCGTGGTCACGCCGATGTTTGGAAGTCCAAGGCAGATCGCGGTGCAGCCAGAGAGGAGTACTTGATGGCAGAACTGCGTCGACTGTCTGAGCAGCTTCAATGTAAGTTGTTCTTTGTTTCGAGCTACAGCTCAGTTTATCGGATGCGCCTGCTGGCCTTGCGTTTTATTTTGTGCGAGTGTCGCAGGTGCTAACCTTGCTCCAGGGGAGGAGAAGGAACGTGTCACTGTTCGGGTCAATTGTTTGACTCAACAAGACATGGAAGCTGGCGGCTTCTTCTGGATGGATCGTGACCATGCCATGGCTCTGGCAACGGTGCAGGATCACGTTCACCAAGTATCGCGGGTGCTTCGCCAAGTGCAGACTTCGCTCTCGTCGGTTCTGCATGTGATGTTTCCCCTGGATGTTGTGCCAACATCCCTGTCCGGCCTTCTGTCTAGATTTCGGAGCGTGACTGGTGTCCAGGAACTGGTGAGGCAGCAGCTCATCACAGGGGTGAAGGCTGCATTTTCCCTTGTTAGGCTGCATCGACCTGATGTAGATCTGTCTGTTGTAGCGGCTAGGCCACCTCTTCGGTCGGATGATGGCGAGTGGGATATGCGTCCGCATTATGCGGCTGTAAGGCAGTATGCCGAACAGGTCGTAGATTTGTTTGAGTAGCGTGCTCAAGTTATTTACCTATAAAAGAGATAGATGTAAAATTTGTATATTTTGACTGGGCGTGTTGTGCCCTTTGTTGTAAAGGTTTGTTTGTTGTGAGCACGCAGTGCTTTGTTTAAGTACGTGTCCTTTTTGTTTGCCTGACGTTGTCAGCTACTCAGGTGTACACGTGTGATCCTCGGTCGATGAAATCGTGAGGTGGGGGGAGCCCCCGAGTGCGTTTGTAGCATAAAGTAAAATTTGCAAATAGCGAACGAAATTTTGGGGCGAGACACTTAGCTTTATTTATATCGTAATGGAGGAAGTACATTGTTCGGCTGAATAGCCTTGGCTGAAAAGCCTTATTGAAAGTAAAGGGGTAGGTAGCTATGGGTAGAATCGTCGCAAGTGTGCGATGTTCCATGGGTTGGAGTATGCGACTCCAGACTCCACGTGCTTGAGGCGATAGGCGCCACCTGGGATGACTTCGGTGATAATGTAGGGCCCTTCCCATGGCGACTCGAATTTCTTTGGTCGCTCTTGCTTGTGTCGCAAGACGAGGTCTCCTTCGACGAAGGACCTTGGGCGTAGCCGACGGCTGTGATAGTTGCGGAGACTCTGTTGGTACACCGCTGATCGAGCTGCTGCTATGTCTCTTGCTTCGTCGAGTATGTCGACGACGTCTTCGAGTGCAGCCGTGGATTCGGCTTTGCTATAAGCGACGACCCGGGGGGCCTGATGGCGTACTTCGGCTGGTAGCACGGCCTCGGCTCCGTGCACCATGAAGAATGGCGTGTAGCCGGTGGAGCTGTTTGGCGTAGTCCGCAAGCTCCATAGGACGGATGGTAGCTCCTTCGTCCAGGCTCCAGCTTTTCGTTCGAGTGGGCTCATGAGGCGCTTCTTGATGCCAGCGCCGATTAGGCCGTTGGCCTTTTCCACCTGCCCATTCGTTTGCGAGTGTGCCACTGAGGCGTACGTGATGTTGATTCCGAGGCCTTCGCAGAAGTCCTGGAATTCCTTGGAGATAAAGTTTGATCCATTGTCGGTGATGATGCTGTGCGGTATGCCGAACCTGTAGACGATGGACTCAAAGAATTTTACGGCGGTCTTGCCCTTTTGGTTAGTGACGGGAATGGCTTCGACCCACTTGGTGAATTTGTCGACTGCGACTAGGAGGTAGACGTGCCCCCCTTTCGAAGATTTTGGCAGTTTGCCAATCATGTCGAGGCCCCATTGAGCGAAAGGCTAGGCTATAGGTATGGGCCTGAGCTCTGATCCGGGTGCGTGTGGTTTGTCGGCGAACCTTTGGCACCCCTTGCATCTTCGGACGATGTCCTTTGCATCGCTCATGGCTGTTGGCCAGTAGAATCCAGCTCGTAGAGCTTTGGCGAGAAGGGAGCGGTTGTCTGCGTGATGGCCGCAGATGCCCTCGTGGATGTCTTGGAGGATGGTTTTCCCGTCACCGATGGTGACGCATCTTTGTAGTACACCCGTAATACTACGCTTGTACAGCTCACCATTGATGATGGTGAAAGCTTTCGACCGGTGAGATATGCGTCGGGCATCTGTCGGGCTGTCAGGCAGTTCTCCGTTGATGAGGAACTGGAGGTATGGTCGTGTCCATGTTTCTTCAACTGCCATCACCTGCATCAGGTTAACCATAGCGACCTCTGTGTCCAGTTTCTCGGGTCCTTCATGACCTTCGGGCAGCGTAGCCCCCGAGTGTTCTGCTTCTTCGGGTGATCCCTTGGGGAATTTTCGCTTGATGGATGGCACACAGATCTGTTCGAGGAACACACCTGATGGCACCTTTGCGCAGGTGGAGCCGATGTTGGCGAGTCTATCGGCCTCCTCGTTGCTTTCTCTTCCAACGTGTCGAAGCTCGCAGCCGTCGAATTCTCCTTCGAGTGCGTTGTAGAGCGCGTGGTACGTGATCATGTTTTCGGCGTGTGCATCGCACTCATTCATCGTCTGTTGGACGACGAGGTTGGAGTCACCATAGATGACCACGCGCATTGTACCGCAGATTTTTTCCATCCTCATGTTGTGGATCAGGGCTTCGTATTCGGCTTCGTTGTTGGAAGCTCAAAATTTCATCCGAAGGACATACTTCATCTTGTCGCCTTGTGGGGAGGTCAGTATGACTCCAGCTCCTGCTCCGGCTTCACGCTTGGAGCCGTCGAAGTGCATCGTCCATGACTGCGACATGTCTGGGGTGTCTGGTAGTTGTAGCTCCATCCAGTGTACAAGGAAGTCCGGTAGGACCTGTGACTTGATTGTTAGTCGTTTCTCGTAGACGATGTCTAGAGGTGATAGCTCAATTCCCCACAAGGCCACGCGTCCTGTGGCCTCTGGGTTGTTCAGGATGCTGTTCAAAGGTGCCTCGTTGACCACCATCACCTGATGCTCCTGGAAGTAATGGCTCAACCGACGAGCCGTCATGAACACGCCGTAGGCGAGTTTTTGGTAGTGAGGGTACCTCTGTTTTGTTGGCGTCAATACCTCGCTGAGGTAGTAAATTGGGCGTTGTAGCCCGTGGGTTTTGCCTTCTTCGGGTCGTTTGACCACTAGCACGGTGCTGACCACCTGGTGTGTGGCTGCGATGTATAGCAGCAAAGGCTCGCGCTCCTTTGGTGTGACCAAAACGCGCGAGGTGGAGAGTAGTCGCTTAAGACTTTCGAATGCGTCATCGGCTTCGGGCGTCCATTCGAATTTATCTGCCTTGCGTAGCAGCTGGTAGAATGGCAGGGCCTTCTCGCCCATGCGGCTGATAAATCTGCTCAATGCCGCTATTCGCCCTGCGAGCTGCTGGACACCCTTGAGGTTCTTTGGTTTCTCCATTGCCATGATGGCCCGAATTTTCTTCGGGTTCGCCTTGATCCCTTGCTGGGAGATGAAGTAGCCAAGGAGTTGTCCTGATGGGACGCCGAAGGCGCACTTTTCAGGGTTGAGCTTGATCCTGTAGCGGTCGAGATTATCGAACATCTCGTGGAGATCGTCGATGAGTGTTTTTGCTTCCCTGGTTTTTATGACTATGTCGTCGACATAGACTTGGACGTTGCGACCGATCTGGTCCTTCAGGCATGCCTGCATGCATCGCTGGTACGTGGCACCTG
Source organism: Avena insularis (assembly GCA_023614405.1). NCBI lineage: Eukaryota > Viridiplantae > Streptophyta > Magnoliopsida > Poales > Poaceae > Avena > Avena insularis. The sequence continues at coordinate 281,389,974 of CM042691.1, read as the reverse complement.
CGTTCTTTAGCCCGAAGGGCATTGTGTTGTAGCAGAATACTCCGAACGGTGTGATAAACGCCGTTTTCTCCTGGTCTTCGACCTTCAGTCGAATCTGGTTGTAGCCTGAGTAGGCATCGAGGAAGGAGAGTTTCTCACATCCTGCAGTCGAATCGATGATCTGGTCGATCCGAGGAAGAGGGAAGTGGTCCTTTGGGCAGTGCTTATTCAACGACGTGAAATCCACGCACATCCGTAGGATGTCCGTGTCCTTCTTTGGGACCATCATTGTATTTGCAAGCCACTCGCTTTCTTTGATTTCCCTGTTGAAGTCTGCAGCGAGTAGTCTGTTGATTTCCTTGATGATAGCTTCGGCCCGTGGATCAGACAGTCTCCGGATGGACTGCTTGACGGGCTTGTTGTCTGGAAAAACGTTGAGTGCATGCTCGGCGAATTCCCTGGGAACTCCTGGCATGTCCGCAGGACACCAGGCGAAGATTTCCCAGCGCTCACGGAGGAATTCGACGAGCGCGCCTTCTTATGCGGGGCTGAGGTCATTGGCGATCAACGCCGTCTTGGAGGCATCCGTCGGATGGACCTGCACCTTTTTGGTGTTGACAGTGGAGTTGAAGGACATGTCCGGTGCGTTTTGCCTTGCAACTGGGGGTGCCCTGTTATCCGTCACCTCACGGAGCCTTACGAGCTCGTCTTGCATGCCGAAGGACTGAGAGATTCTGTTGAAATCCCTGTCGCATTGGTCCGATCGGGTGAAGCTCCCGTGGACTGTGATGACGCCCTTTGGTCCTGGCATCTTGAGTAGTAAGTATGCGTAATGTGGGACGGCCAAGAACCTTGCGAATGCCACACGCCCGAGGATGGCGTGATACTGTGATGGCCAATCCACCACTTCGAATTCGAGCCGCTCGAGTCGGAAGTTATCCGGCTTGCCGAAGATGACATCAAGCCAAATTTTGCCCAGAGGGAATATGCCCTTTCCTGGGACGATGTCGTGGAATGTTGTGTCTGATTGCTCTAGGCTGCACTGCGGGATTTGCATTGCTGCTAGAGTTCTTGCGAACATCAGGTCGATGCCGCTGCCGCCGTCCATGAAGACGCGACTCATCTCGAAGCCTCCGATCTGCGCCTCCAGCACCAGGGCAGCATGACCTGGGCGAGGGATCTGGCAAGGGTGATCTGAATGGCTGAACATGATGCAGGACTCCGATCCGCTGAGGTACTCAGGGATGGCGGGTGGAGTTGCTACGCCCAAGTTGATCCGGCGAGTGATTTTCTTCTGCACCCTATTCGTTGGGCCCCCCTTCTGGATCATCAGTGCTCCTTTTGGCGGGGGATACCCGTTCCCAGCGTTGTTCTGTGCTGGTGCAACTGGCTGGTGCGGACCTCCCACGGGTGGTGGTGGAGGAGCTCCGTGTGCTATTTCACCTGGCGCGGGTGCGTTTCCGAACGCAGGAATTGGGGCTTCCTGCCTCATCTGCACCATGCTTTCCCTGAGCTTCTGGAACTCACGGCAGTCCTTGAGCATGTGGCTCGCCTTCTTTTTGCCATCCTGCTTGTCGATGTAGAAGTGGATGGTGCATGGACCCGAAGCTTACGTAGATGAGGGTCCGTTATCGCGTCACGGTGTCGCCACGATCAAGGCTGGGCGTCCCCATCGCGGAAGTTTCCTCCGCGGTATCCTCCGCTGTTGCGGTTGGCGTCGTTGCGGCGATCGGCGTAGCCGGCCACGACCATGTCGGGTCCGTCGCGATCATCATAGACGCGTGATCTCCTCTTGCTACGACGTTCTCGTCGTCGGCCGTAGTCGTCCTCTTCCTTCGAGTGTGCCCGGTGGTCGGAGTCTTCGCCGTCGGCCCACCTGTTGGCGATGTCCATGAGGTGGTCAAGTGTTTTGGGCTTGACGCGCCCGAGTTCCTCCTTGAAGTCTTGGCGCTTGACGCCGTCCTTGAAGGCGTCGATGGACCTCTCTTCGGAGATGTGTGCTGCGGAGTTCTTGGTGTTGGACCAGCGTAATATGTACGAGCGAATGGATTCGCACGTTCTTTGAGTGCAGGCTCGCAACTCTTCGATTGAGGCGGGCCTCTTGCTAGTGCCTTTAAAATTTCGGATGAAGTTGTAAGCCAGCTCCTCCCAGCTTCGGATGGACCCTGAAGATAGGCTGCTAAGCCAGATCCGTGTCGCGCCTGTCAGCTGCAGCTGAAGGCATTGCATGGCGGTTTCTTTGTTGCCGCCGTGCAGCTTGATGGATGACAGATGATCACTGAGCCATGCCTTTGGGTCTTGCGTGCCATCGAACTTCGGAGTATCCAAAGGGAGCTTGAAATTGCATGGCATCTTTGTTCGCCGAACAGATCTGCTGAAGCATCGGGCTCCGTAGAGTTCTCCTTCGTCTTCGTCCATCTCGGATTCAGACGAGCATGCGCGCTTGGCTCGCGCTTTGTCTATTTTGCGCTGTGTGAGCGCGTCCCTGGCGTCGTAGTCGCTTTTATGATGACGCGAGCTCTTCTTCCTTCGAGGGAGGTCGTGTTCCTCTTCTTCTTCGGATGAAGGGGTGGGGCTCCGGTCGTGCCTGGCCGGAGCTTTCTTCTTCGGCTCTGCAGGAGCTTCTTGGTGGAGCGCAGCTCTGACAAGTCCGAGTCTGGTAAGTGCGGACTTATGCATGGTTCTTTTCGGGTCCCCCTCCGGAGGTGGGTAGGCTGCGAGGTACGCAGTGGCTGCCATGATCGCAGCCTGCGGCGTTTTCGGGATGACGTTGCCGTCGGCGTCCATCTCCATGAAGGATGTGTGGAGGGTTCGGGTCACCTCACGGCGCTCCTCGGGATCCATGTTCTCCACCCGAGAGCGGTGTTTGTTTCCTTGGTTGCCATTCGTGCTAGAGCCGGGGGCCATGGCGGAGAGCCTTGCGTCGCTGCTGGACTCGTGAGGTGCTTGCTTGCGTTGTCAAGTGTTTCTTGCATCTTGACTTGCTTCTTGTGCTCCTCGATGAGGAGGAAGTGGTATGCCATCGAGTTCACGTGAGGCGTCTGCAGCAAGACCGTGTTGCCGCCACGGCGCGGCGTGCTTGGGCCTATCCTCCTTGTTGAGGCGGATGACATGGCCATTGTCCTCCTCGTCGGTGGATTGGCTTTTCATTCCGCCGTTTCTGTCCTGCGGGTTGGAGTTCGAGTTGGGCAGCGGGTTGGGCGGTTGCTGCTCCACGTCGCTCTGGATGACTACGACGCATTGGTAGCGCTCGTAGATTGGTCCGCTGCTGCCGCAACTTTTGGATCCGAAACCGTAGGTCCCTTCATCCGAAGGTGGATCGCACAGATCGGAGTTGCAATTTCGCCGTAGAGAACTCATCTGTTGATGACGATGTGCATAGCACAGGGTGTGGAGCCCACGAGGCGGGCCTGATCGATGGTAGGGGTACCCGCTCAGGGAGGCGGAGGGTACCAGTCTGACCCACTTGGAAGCAGAAGCTCCCGAATAGGATCTCGAGTCCGTCGCCTACGGGCTCGAAATCTTTCATGGTGGCCAGCGAGTGGGCGGTGAAGTCGAAAGCGCCGAAGAGGAGGTGACTCTCCGTCGTCGCAGAGTTGTAGATCAATCGGGTTGGGACCGTCACGACCGCACAATCAGCGTCCCCAACCCACAGACGGCGCCAATTGACGAGGTTTGATCTCATCAATGCCCATTGTTATAGACTTGGGTTTTGGAGAAGACGGGGATCCTGGAGATCGTGGAACGGTTAGCAAACAAGCAACACGGGGACACAAGGTTTACCCAGGTTCAGGCCTCCGGAGGGAAAACCCTACTCCTGCTTGTCTGCTCTTGATTACGGCGGAACCGAAGGTTACAGGGGTGCGCAGATGCAATCTGGCGTGGAGGTGTGTATGCGAAAGTATCAGGGAGAGAGATCTAGGTCGTGCCCTCCTAGCCTTTATATAGACTCAGGCAGGTCCCGGGCATAGACCTAGTCGGTTACAAGTTCTAGGGTTTTACCCCTTTGAATTTCCTATCTACGCTAGTCTTGGTCTCCAAGGATCCGAAGGCGTCATGGGCCTTGGCCACCCGAAAATCTTCACGGGCCGGCGTACATCTGCCGTGGGCCTTCCTTAATTGGACCAGGTATCTTTGAGATCACGTGCCGTGAGGGTATAACCATGTCGGTGGCCTCAATTCTTGATCGTGGAGCATGACCGGGGAGAAGCCCCCATTTATACCCCCCCCCTCTAGTCCCGGTGCGTGGCACCATCCAGGACTAAAGTGGGGTCTCTAGTCCAGGCTGGTGCCACACACCGGGACTAGAGGGGGCGTTTCATTTTCGCGCGTTGCAGCCAGACCTTTAGTACCGGCTGGTAACCTGGGCCGGGACTAAAGGCCCAAATTTGCACGCGCTGGGCCAAAACCCCAAGCGCACGCTGTGTTTTTTTTCAAATTTTCGAATATATCATTTAAAACATTTAAATTATACTTTTTTGCATACTTATGAATTTGACAAAAAATTCAATATGAAAAGTTCTTGAATTTGAATAATTAATCCAAATACATTTACTGTTTTATAAAATAATTATTTTAAATAGTCAAGTTATTAACCATTTTGCCATTATCAATTTAAAAATGCATTAACTATTATTTTTTGCATATTTTTGAATCTCACTAAACTTTCAACATTAAAAGTTCTTGAATTTGAATAATTAATCCAAATCCATTTTCTGTTTTATAAAATAATTATTTTAAATAGTCAAATTATTAATCATTTTGCCATTATCAATTTAAAAATGCATTAACTATTATTTTTTGCATATTTTTGAATCTCACTAAACTTTCAACATGAAAAGTTCTTGAATTTGAATAATTAATCCAAATCCATTTTTTGTTTTATAAAATAATTATTTTAAATAGTCAAATTATTAACCATTTTGCCATTAACAATTTAAAAATGCATTAACTATTATTTTTTGCATATTTTTGAATCTCACTAAACTTTCAACATGAAAAGTTCTTGAATTTGAATAATCAATCCAAATCCATTTTCTGTTTTATAAAATAATTATTTTAAATAGTCAAATTATTAACCATTTTGCCATTATCAATTTAAAAATGCATTAACTATTATTTTTTGCATATTTTTGAATCTCACTAAACTTTCAACATGAAAAGTTCTTGAATTTGAATAATTAATCCAAATCCATTTTCTGAATAAGCTTTAGTCCCGATTGTATCCACTAACAGGGACTAAAGATATTTCCCGCCATTTCTCACTGTTTCCCGCCAAGTTTTTCTGCCCTTTCCTTTGAACCGAGCTTTTAGTCCCGGTTGTAGCCACTAACAGGGACTAAAGATATTTCCCGCCATTTCCCACCGCTTCCCGCCATGTTTTCCCACCCTTTCCATCTATATATAGGCCAACCGCGCCATGGTTATGCACACATCCACACCTTCCTCTCTCATATAAATGGACATCGCATACTGGGCCATTATGACCCTCGAGGAGACCGAGGCGCTGTGCTCCCCAAGCTACCCTTGCCCACCAGGCTACCGGCTGCCCGCCGGCTGGATGTTGAGCGCTAGAGGGGTTCCTGTGCCTCCTGTGCCTCAAGGCTCCGCCCGACAGGCGGCCATCACAAACCACTTCTACCACGAGCTCACACGAGAGCAGCAGATGGATCCCCAGTGGGATCCCGACAACTACGACACCTGGAATGCCTTCTTTGCTAACCGGCAGGAAAGGGAGCTCGCCAGGTACGATGGTGATGGCCCGCCCCCGGTGAACCACAATGAAGCCGTCTGTCGTCTGTGGTGGGTGAACCGTATTATCATCGGCGTGATGCGCTACATCGCCGGGGGAGACCATCCTCGCCTGTGGTGCCCACAAGTCCACCCGCCACAGAGCCACAAGAAGGCCCCTCCCCCGCCCGGTGGTAGCGGCATCGTCTTCTAGGAGACCCCTCCCCCGCCCGCCGTGAATCCGAGGCCGGAGTGGCAGGTGCCCCCGGTATATGCCATGGCTGGGCTAAAGATCCTCGGAGTGGCAGGTGACGATGACAATGATGATGACGATGACGAAGAAGACCCTGAAGCTGCGTACTATAGGACTAGGCATGATTATGACTAAAGGGGGCAGTTTTAGTCCAGAGTGTTAGCTAGTCCCGATTTTTAATATTAATAAATGTATTAAGTGTTAGTCCTGGTTTGTGGCTGGACCGGGACTAAAGGGGGCCTTTAGTCCCGATTCCATAGTCTCAGTTTTTAAATATTAATAAATGTCTTGAGTGTTAATCTCGTTTTGTTGTTGGACCAGGACTAAAGGGGGGCCTTTAGTTCCGATTCATACTACGACTTTCTCAAACTATAAAGATGTTGTCCCGATTCGTACTTACCATGAAGATCTGATCTCCAAACACGTGCGATCACATATTAGGGAGTGCCTCTATGACAAGTTTCTTGGAGATGCTGGAGGACTGGGCTCCGACGACATCTCCCTGAAACTGGCCGTAGTGGTGTCCCTGCTCTCGAAGACCATCGTGTAGCTTGTAACTTCTCTAACTAGATCAATATTCCTAGGAGCTAACCTAATTTCACATATTAGGGAGTGCCTCTATGACCAGTTTCATGGATATGCCGGAGGACTAGGCTCCGGCGGCATCTCCCTGAAACTGGTCGTAGTGATGTCCCTTCTCTCGAAGACCATCTTGCAACTTGTAACTTCTCTAACTAGATCAATATGCCTGGTAGCTAACCTAATTTCACATATTAGGGAGTGCCTCTATGACCAGTTTCTTGGAGATGCCGAAGGACTGGGCTCCGGCGGCATCTCCCTGAAACTGGTTGTAGTGGTGTCCCTGATCTTGAAGACCATCTTGGAGATGCATCAAACTGGCTGAAGGACTGGACTCACAAGGATGCCTATTTATAGTGTCGATACTCACGACATAATGTCGACACTCACCCCTATTATTAGTGCTCACTCGTGTTTTGTCCCGCTTGGTGTATCCAACCGGGACTAAAGGTTCATCCAACCAGGACTAAAGGTTTAACCCCTATTATTAGTGCTGCCTGGCCCAGCCTGCCAAAAGGACTTCAGTCGCGGTTGGTTTCTCCAACCGGGACTAAAGGTTCAACCCCTATTATTAGTGTTGCCTGGCCCAGCCTACCAAAAGGACTTCAATCACGGTTGGCTTCTCCAACCGGGACTAGAGGTTCAACCCCTATTATTAGTGCTGCCTGGCCCAGCCTGCCGCAATCCCTTCAGTCGCGGTTGCTTTCTCCAACCGGGACTAAAGGTTTAACCCCTATTATTAGTTTTGCCTGGCCCAACCTGGCCCGCCCTTTCCCTCTATTTATAGTGCGACCGTCATCGCCACCCACACATACACACATTCCTCACCGCCTACTTTAGGATGCCCATCCCGCATCCTCGTAGTCGACTCAGCGGCAACGATGGAGTACTGGGATCCGCCGGGCATGTCTGAGACTGGGCTCCGCCAGGCTGGCACTGGATGGTGCTACCTTCCGGGACGCGTAGCTTGGTGAGGAATCCAGGTGTCGTCGTCGACCCAGAGCTTCTTTGGTGGAGGTCGCCTGGTCCAGGAAGGGTGCAGAGGGAGCCGGCCACCGAGAAGGTGGTACGTCATCGTGTCAGGGAGGAGAACGAGCACGTCCGTCGCTATATGGTTGTGTTGGACACCAGAGTCGACGATACCTGGCAGATTCTTCAAGGATCTCACCCGAGCTATGCTCGTGTGATGGTTCCATCTCTTTGGGTTTTCACCTCCCGCGGCTTAGGCACTGGGAGTCGTCGTCCAGTTTGATTGAGAAAGATGACCAATGTTGCATGCATGTGGATCTGGGTAAAATGTTTGACTCATAATATGATTACATAAAAGGTTTAATATATTACATAGATCACCAACATCCCTATCTAGTGTTGTTGTTTTCTTTTGTGCCGTAGCCATGGAGAATCTTCATCATTTAACAGGAGGCTTGGGTCAGTTTTCACTTTGAAGGGCGGATTTCATGAAACTTATTATAATCTTCTGACATATCTGTCTTCTCATCCACTCCCACGATGTTTCTTTTCCCTGAAAGAACTATGTGGCGCTTTGGCTCATCAGACGATGTATTATTTTGCTAATTTCTTTTTCTCGGTTTCATAGACATGTCCTTCACATAGAAAACCCAAACCACATCATTGGCTAGGACGAATGGTTCGTCCATGTACGCAAGATTGTTGAGATCCACTGTTGTCATGCCATACTTTTCGTCTACATGTACCGCGCCTCCTGTCATCTTGACCCATTTGCACCGAAACAAAGGGACTTTAAAAGTAGATCCATACTCAAGTTCCCATATCTCCTCTATGTACCCATAATATGTGTCCTTCTTCCCATTGTCATCTGTTGCATCAAAGAGGACACCCCTGTTTTGGTTGGTGCTCTTTTTATCTTGGGCGATCGTGTAAAATGCATTACCATTTATCTCGTATAGTCGAAGATGGTAACCGTGCCAACAAGTACAACTGATCTTCAACAGTGTTGTTATTCATGAGATGCTTATGCAACCAACTGCCGAAAGTGTCCTTGTATTCTACTTTAATCGAGGAGTCAGGCTTCCCCGGGTTTTCCGAGCGTACAATAATCTTGTGTTTCTCGATATACGGAGCCACCAAGGTGGAATTGTGTAGAACTGTGTAGTGTGCTTTATTGAAAGAATCCTTGTCCATACATACCATTGTTTTCCTTCCTAGTGTGCCTTTTCTAGTCAGCCTCCCCTCATACCTAGATTCAGGAACACAAATCGAATCAAGGTCAGGAAGAAAGTCAACACAAAACTCAATGACCTCCTCTGTTCCATAGCCCTTGGAGATGCTTCCTTCTGGCCTAGCACGGTTATGAACATATTTCTTTAAGACTCTCATGAACCTTTTGAAGGGGAACATAGTGTGTAGAAATACAGGACCGAGAATTCTAATCTCTTCGACTCGGTGAACTAGGAGATGCGTCATAATATTGAAGAAAGATGGAGGGTACAACAACTCGAAGCTAACCAGACATTGGACCATATCAATCTGTAACCCTGATAGACTTTTTGGATCGATTACCTTCTGAGAAATTGCATTGAGGAATACACATACCTTCACAATGGCCAGCCGAACATTTTCTGGTAGAATCCCCCTCAATGCAACCAGAAGCAATTGTGTCATAAGCACGTGGCAGTCATGGGACTTTAGGTTTTGGAATTTTTTCTCTTCATATTTACTATTCCCTTTATGTTAGACAAGAAGCCAGACAGGACCTTGATACTGAAAAGGACTTCAAAAAAGATTTCCTTCTCTTCCTTGGTAAGAGCATAGCTGGCAGGCCCTTGAAACTGCCCTTGATGCTTGCCGTCTCGTCCTTTATGACGTTGCTGGTCCTCCCATGCTTCCTTTGTATCTTTTGACTTCCCATACAATCCCAAGAAGCCTAGAATATTCACGCAAAGATTCTTTGTCAGGTGCATCACGTCGATTGTAGAGCGGACCTCATGGACTTTCCAATAGGGTAGCTCCCAAAATATAGATTTCTTCTTCCACATGGGTGTGCGTCCGTCGACGTCTTTCAGAACAGGTTGTCCTCCGGGACCCTTTCCAAATATTACATTTAAATCCTTGACCATACCAAATACATCAGCACCAGTACGGGGTGCAGGCTTCTTCCGGTGATCTTCCTCGCCATCGAAATGCTTGCCTTTTTTCCTTAAGGGATGTCTGGGCGGAAGAAAACGACGATTGTACGGTACACATTCTTCCTAGATTTATCCAGATATATACTTTCAGTCTCATCTAAACAGTGTGTGCATGCATTATATCCCTTGTTCGTCTGTCCTGAGATGTTACTAAGAGCAGGAAAATCATTGATGGTTACGAACAGCAACACTCGTAGGACGAATGGCTCCTGTTTGTGCTCATCCCACACACGTAAACCTGGTTCGGCCCACAACTGTAAAATTTCATCAACTAATGGCCTTAGGTACACATCAATGTCATTGTCGGGTTGCTCCGGGCCTTGGATGAGCACTGGCATCATAATGAACTTCCGCTTCATGCACAACCAAGGAGGAAGGTTGTAGATACATAGAGTGAGGGTCAGGTGCTGTGATTGTAGCTCTTCTCCCCAAAAGGATTCATGTCATTTGTACTTAGACCAAACCATAAGTTTCTTGCATCACCAGCAAAGTCCGGGAATCCTCTCTCGATTTTTCTCCACTGTCGACCATCAGCAGGGTGCCTCAACATCCCGTCTTTCTTACGTTCTTCCATGTGCCATCGCAACAACTTGGCATGCTCTTTGTTTCTGAACAAACATTTCAATCGTGGTATTATAGGAGCATACCACATCACCTTGGTAGGAACCCTCTTCCTGGGTGGCTCGCCATCAACATCACCAGGGTCATCTTTTGTGATCTTATACCGCAATGCAGTGCATACCGGGCATTTATCCAAATTCTCGTACTTCTCACTGTGGTAGAGGATGCAGTCATTAGGGCATGCATGTATGTTCTGCACATCTAATCCTAGAGGGCAGACGAGCTTCTTTGCTTCGTATGTACTGGCGGGAAATTCGTTATTTCTTGGAAGCAACCTCTTCATGAGTACCAGCAACTTCTCAAATCCCGAGTCAGTCACTAGGGTGTCAAGTGGGATCCCACCTAAATCCCACCTCTAGTTCATTTGCCAAAATATAGTTCAATTTTTAGTTCAAAATTTACACTAAATTTTGACAAATGAACTAAAGGTGGGATTTATGTGGGATACCACCTGACACCCTATCAGTCACACTGGTCTCTGCCTTCCACTTCAGCAATTCCAGTGTGCTATCCAGCTTCTTCTGGCTATCTTCACAAGTTGGGTACAACAATTTGTTGTGGTCCTGTAACATCTGCTCAAACTGCAACCTCTCCTTTTTTGTGTCACGGTCTCGCTTTGCATCAGAAATGACCCGACCAAGATCATTAGCGGGCCGGTCTGGTTCCCGTTCTTCACCTTCTTCTTATTCATTGTTTTCCATTGCGGTATCAGTGTATTCAGGGAACATAGATCGGTAGTTGTCATCATCGTTCTCTTCTTCATCGTCGTCTTCCATCACAACCCCTCTTTCTCCGTGTTTGGTTCAAACATTATAGCCGGACATAAAATCAGACCGAAGTAGGTGGCCCTGAATGACTCTTGCGGAAGTGTGAGCCTTCTCATTCCTACATCAACACATGGACAACACATAAAACCATCCCGCCGCTTGTTCTCCTTGGCCACAACTCGAAAAGAACGCACACCTTCTCTGAAAGCGGCAGAGCGTCGGTCACCGTACATCCATGGATGGCTCATCTGTATCATACAAATATATATCAAACGCAATCATTATGCTAAAATTAGTACCGCACGGTCTAAACGAGAAATAGTTGCTAACCTTTTATTACACTTGGAAACAAAGATGAGAAAACTTAAGTGTGGCTTGGTCACCTCATATCATGTTTGTCTTGTGTGACCTAAACTCGCATCGCTCTAATGGACATTTCACCGAACACCTCTAGTGCATATGTATGAACAAGAAAAAAAATAACACAACAACACTCTCTCCCACCAGGAAAAAAACAGTTGAGAGGAGGAGGGGGATGTGCATATATATAGGGCCAGACCACTAGTCCCGGTTGGAGATACAAACCGGGACTAAGGGGGTGCCCCCAGCGAGCGGTAGGGCCAGGGCCCTTTAATCCCGGTTTGTGTCTTAGACCGGGACTAATGGGGTCTAACGGACCGGGACCTATGGTTCTGGGTGACTCGGGCTGTCCGGCGAGGGCCATTAGTCCCGGCCCTATCCACAGCCGGGACTAATGGCATGGACGAAAGGCTTGTTTTCTACTAGTGACTTCATAGTGCATATTATAATATTAGCAATTTACAATGCCTTATTTATTAATTTGTAGAGTCATTTATTCTTGGGGAGTAGTACCACAAGTTTCTCCTTGTTCATTTAGTGGCATGCCATGTCATCAAAATGCCTAGTTGGGATTATATGTCCCTACATGTTACCACATAAATTATTCTCGTTATGACTAGTCTTAATAGTTGTATATATTATTGGTCAATATAGCTATTGCTCCAAGAATTCTATGCATAACTTTGACAAACTTTGACTGGCCGCACATTGGTTTAGCCGTGGATTAGGATATGATTGATTCAATGATTGATCCAGGGGTTGGTTTGTGGTAACGCACACCAACCAAACAAATTATGTACCCAACAACGCTCCGAGCAATTTACATAATGTGGAGCATCAACTATGATAATGAACACTTCAACATCGAAGCAAATAATGTGGTTTCTAGATACATCGCATCCTAGTTCCTACTGTGCTAGCCTCTTAAAGCAATTTAAAGTCGCTCACTATCATTAACTAGTAACTGACTAACATAAACAAAACATGAAACAACCACTAGTTCGTAACATTTACAAATATATATCCCTATATATATTTTACATCTTGTCTTACCTTGCACCTTGTTCATGTGGAAAAAACCGTAGAAAACATGTAATGGAGCAAGAATTCTATGAAATTTCTTCATAGATTGAATGAAATATAATATATCACAAGAGCATGCCAACATGTATGTTGATGATCATATAATTTACCTTAGACTAGAAATATAATCAAGAAATTGGATGAGATGAACACCTTGAGCCCGAAGACATAAAGAAAATATAATAGGTTATACAAATATCATGTAGCAGAACATGTGTAGCTACGAAAGCAATAAATCTCATGTATGTGAAACAAAATTAATAGATTAATTAGGAGACAACGAGTATAATTAGGAGGCATGAAGTTGGATGAAAGGAGGTGCTTACCATATGAAATGACTAATTGTTATAGGATTAAGTTAAGGTTTACGGGTGCCTTAGATTGGAAGTATCACATATAATTCATCCTTTTTTCTATTGGTAGATATGGTATATGTTTATTGATAACCCTAACAAACAATTGTAATTAACCTACTAACAACTATGGCGCAACTTGTTTGAATACTGTTTGTGCGGAGCAGCACGACATTGTGGGTTACATATCTCGGAGAAAATATGAATGCATGACACATGAAGTCATGTAAGATGAAAATTTTAAAATGAAATTCGTTTTTGATATATCGTGGATCCTATACATAGTGTAGTTCTATAATTATACACATATGTTTTCTATGAAATTTATGTAACCTTATATCATGAACTTTTTACAAATTGTGCACCGAGCCCGCCAACACTTTGCCAAAAATCCCGTCCGTAGCTTGGTTCAAAATTGATAGAACATGAATGGATTTCTATGAGAAGCACAAAAGTAGTGGATTTTAACACGGATTTGCTAGTTCTGAGGCGCCTGAGAACTTATTACGTCTCAGTTACCTTTCTTGTCATTGAATTTACCTCGTAATTGTGCAACGTGAGACTTACACATGAGTCGCAACTAGGTTTGTAAATAGGATTTAATGAGTTGCAACTAGGTTGCAACTCAGAATCTATTATATACTAAAAGCAATATAAGAGTGTTTTTCAAGGCACCAGGTTGATCCACGTCACCTTAAAATATATGCTCCATCGATCCTAATTTTAATGGTTGAGATTTTAAGCCTACAGGTGTTACGCAAAAGTTGCCACATACAAACCTAACACAGACACGCACCAGAATATATAGACACGTTCACATCATATACAAGTAAAAGAGATTCGCAAAAAAAAAGTAAAAGAAAAAATATTGACACGTTTCCACAAGTTACAAGAAAAGAAATAGCAGATATATCTCCACATGTACATGTATGTGTTACGTGCAACCAAAAAAACGGGTAGGACAACATCTGAAAAAAAAGGTGTATGACAACTCTATATGTATAACACTATTGGACAAGGACACTACGTGTCTAACTGACTTTCCTTTCAGAAATTGACCATAGGAAAACAAAGAGATGTACTGGATGCCAACAAACAACAAAATTAAAACAGAGAGATCTATGGGCTCCTCAAGCTCTCAACTATCTATAAGACTCAAATCAATTCAGAAAATATCTTCTTTTTTTACGTAAATCGCCTGCTTAGTTTTATGATCAAGATATGTTCAATCAGGAACGTCAATCTTCAATAGATTTTCGTTGCATGGTCGCAGAATCAATATCACCATAATGTATTAGAAAAAGTAACACCTTAACGTAAGAGTACAAAAATTAACAGATAGGACTTCATTAGATGAGAACATGGTCATTGCTTAGCGTATGAGAACATGGTCATTGCTGACTCACCAATGCTCCATGTCAAGTAAAACATTAAATTTTAGACTCTCAATCAATACTATCAACTGAAAAAAAACAATATAGTCGATAGAGAGAGTATCTTCTGATTTTAAGCTCTTGCAAAAAATAAACTAGCTCTAATGTGGTGTCATGGCATAGTGATAATTCACTGGAATATTTAGTTCTACCAAAGAAGCGTCACTCTCAGGTTTTACATCTTAAAATGATGTATCAACATGCATTAAGTCGGATAATAGTTTGTGTTATCTATCAATAAACAATGGTAGATACAATTCTTATTAGGAGAATGAATAATGCAAACCTATATATGTTAGTCAGGATGATTCTTAAAAATAATACAACTCTTATTATATAGATATAATAACCTTATATGGATAAATTGGGAAAATATATAGGTGTACCGCATGCCATGGTATATAAAGTCTAAAATAAGTAAATTTGGAGTCAAATACATGTAAAATAAGAACGGGATATATAGAAACGTAAATGTGAGATAAAAATGAAATAAGTTGAGCAACTTGATATTGAATCCACACTACGAGACACGATGCAACAATGGATTATACATGTCACAAATGTCAACGTGCATAACTATCTAAGATATGTATAAATATGATTAGTTTTAACAATGTGAAATCATGCAACGGTAAAACATACACGAGCTAATGTTATGCATGCATGGATCATCGAGGGCAGAGTTCAATGTGGCCGTAAGTAATAGAAGTGTTTAAACGGGAATAATTAAATAGTACATGGACTTTGTATAAGGTATTTATGAAGTTAGGAAGTAGAATCTTGCCCACATAAGCTGATGTGCAGACCATGTGTATGAGCGACCATATCGAACAAAGGATAACTAAAACAATCAATGTTGTCTCAAAATTATTTATGACAAATGAATCATGCGTAATGGGACATTTTAATTTCTAGGTACTCAAAATTAGGCATACCTTAATTATTTAACAATATGAAGATTAGGCTTGAGCATCACATGAAAACTATCGGCTAGGTCGATGTATAAAATTTAATTTTATATACCAATTAATCTCATGCACAAACTTTATATATGGTCATTTATGTAGTATTTTGGAAATACCCTAAAATTAAAGACGATCAAAGATGTCTTCTAGGCATGTGATATACATTTAGCATATATAGATTATGGCTTCATATTTTTTTTATTTTTATAGTATTTTCAAAGGCATTTATATTTTTGATCAATTTTTACATACTAAAAGAGAAATCGACTATAAGCGATGCCCTCGCATTTGCGAGGGCCCTCATGCTAGTTAGTACAAATTATATAACTTGCAATTAGGTTACAACTGAGAATTAGTACAAATAGTAGGATGATGTCAGCGATTTAGACATAAGAAGTTCTCAGTCGTCTGAGATCTAGGCACTCCCACTTTAAAAAACTTCGACTCAGTTGTGAAATAATGGTAAGATAACACATAGACCGATCTTCCCCGGTTTCGACCAAGCTAGAACATTCATTGTTCTTGGCTCAATATCCCGCCCCAAATAAACCGAACGTCGTCTTTGCGCACGACAAATCTATCTATCTATGTTGCTTGTCCGATGATCAATCCAATGGTCTGCTTTGCTTTTATCACAGGGATGGATGGTTAGAGGGCACAAATCATGCGTAACGCATAGCACTGCACACCCAAATAACCTTGCTAATTGTGCGAGACAAACAAATAGAAGCAGACTTCTCGGCAAATTTGTAAAGTGCACGAAGGAAACCCGGTTCATGTGAATCCATATTTTAAACCTCACGTTACGTTGGCATCGAGTAAAAACTTACTTTTCTAAAAATTTCTTGTAAGCTATGACGACTATGTCATATGTATAAGTGTAAGAAACTTAGAATGGTATAATTTGAAGTTTCAAAACTCACTGCTTGATTTTTCTCCACTCAAAACTTACAAGCATGTTTTTCGCTATGTAAACTGAAGGTCTACCAGAACCCACTTTCAAAAAAATTGCTTTAGGGAGATTTGATTGAATATTTAGAGGACGAGACCGGAGCCAACTAACCAAAGATATATATAGGCCGTCTGTACATTATACATACCTACCCAACGCCCTCCAGTTCTTTACGTGCGGAGTAGTCGAGATGCTCCTGCAGGTGTTGACACCATTATTGGGAGGGATTTGCTTTCACAACAATAGTTTTTTTGCAGCTAGCTAGCCAGTTGTATGTGTGCAGTATCTTCCCGTTGTCACTTTGTCAGCATCAAACCCAATAATCCAATCCAGTGAATCTAAGCTTAGCTATACGCTCGTTTAATTCTGAATGGCAACCAACAACCAATCGATCTATAGCTGCCCCTAATAATCTGACGAACCAATTAACGCGCTACGACAGATTCCCTGTCTGTCACATTTGCTCCAGTTCCATGATTGGCTAGCTGCAATTTGACTATTTCCAGCACGAAGATACCATGTGTTCCTGCAACCTCCTGCACGCACAGGCTAACATATGCTTGCTGTTCACAGATTCTTCAGTTTGTAATGTATAAACTATGCGTGCTTCAATGATCCTTGATTGGAATATTGTTGTTCAGCGCTACTGCTGCTGATGTCGCCCACGGAGACCACCTCCTTGGATTCTGGTATGTGGGGGTGCATGCATATATACTGGTATACGAGATCGATGATTCTGACAAGTGCACTGATTAAGTACGTGTCGACGCAGGACGATGTGCTGTTAATCTAAATAACACGCTCTTGCTCGTGTTTGGAGGCTTCCTCCAAACAGGCATACGTCAAACATTCAGAGTACGCGGACAAACAAGCCAAGCCACACAAGCTAAAGTTCACACACACAACACACCACACACCCACCACACAGAGATACACAAGCGCCCTGAGGACACGCTCAACAGCCGGGGGAAGAAGCAAGTTGGCGCGCCGCCACAAGTAGGTGCTCTATCATCCCATCCAGACGCACCCTGTCCCGCTGTCTACTCAACGGGTACCACTACTGCAAAAAAGCCAAGAATTTAAAGATCGAGTCAGAGGCACGACGAAGAAAGACACGCTCGATGACCATCTTGTTGCGGATGTTCCATAAAGTACAGGTTATCCCTGCAAACACAAACCAGAAGAGGCGCCTTCTCCTGCCGGTATGGTTCGCATTGGCTTCCAGGAATTCCCCCAGGTCTGAGGCGTGCCACGACGGCCCCAGAGCCTCCCGGGATAAGCCCATTTCCGGGACCGCACACACGGGACAAAGACCATCCCCAGGGCCATGTCGCTTGGCCACCTCCACGTCTGAAAGTAGCCGGTCACGCAGCAACTGCCAAAGGAAAATCTTAATCTTCAGAGGAAGAGGGGCCTTCCAAAGGGGGGCCGTCCAAGGCATGGACGACCCACCAAACAGGTCCCTATACATGGAACCCACCGAAAACACGCCCGAAGGCGAGAGGAGCCAAGACATATTGTCTGGGAATTGGGACTGAGACAGCGGGAGACTGTCTCGCAGTCCCTCCCAAGCAGCCCGCTCAGCCTCCCCAAGGTTCCAGTGGAATGCAACTTGCCAGACCCCGTCTTGGAAGGCATCCGCCACCAAGAGCAAAAGGGTCTGCGCAAATCGCGAACAGCTCGGGAACCTCGAGGCGCAAGGGCCGCCCACCCACCCAAGGGTCAAGCCAGAAGATGGTGTCTCTCCCATTACCGATGGAAATAGAGAGTCCCTTTCGGATTGCTGGCTTGATGTCCTGGATAGATCTCCAAAACTAAGATCCCTCCCGACGATCACAAGCCAGAAGTGGTCGCCCACGCAAATACTTAGCTTTGACTAGTTGTAGCCAGAGTCCGCCATCGTCTGTCAGGTTCCGCCAAACCCACCAAAACATCTTCATATGGCAAGAGGAAAGGATCCCTATGCCCCCCGGTCCTTGGGGGCGCATATATCCGCCCACTTAACCATATGGTACTTTTGGTGGCCGTTGTTCGCCATCCAAAAGAACCGAGAAAGCTCCTTGTCAAAGTTGGCGTGCACACCTTCCTGAAGGATATATAACCCCATGATATACATGAGGAGGCTGGAGAGACAGGAGTCAATGAGGACAGTCTTGCTCCCTTTGGAGGTAAACCTGCCTTGCCATGGCTCGGATTTCGCCTTAACCCGACCCATAAGGGGCTCCAAATCTCGAGAGAGAATCCTGGTGTCCCTGACTGGCATCCCCAGATAGTTCATGGGGAACGATGCCAGTCGACAGTTCAGATTATCAGCAATCCTCTGTTGTTTATCCAAGGGATAGCCAAGAACCAGCACTTCACTCTTGTCGAAGTTATTTTTAGGCCGGATATGGCCTCAAAGCACAGAAGCAGGAATTTCAGGTTGATGATATCCTGATCCGATCCTTCCACCATGAGCATGGTGTCATCCGCATATTTGGAGGCTTCTCAGCGCCTTTGCCGTCCTAGCCGTTCGAACGAGGCTCCTAGCGATCACATCCGTCCATCATCTTACCACGTCGAAGAGAAGTACCCGCACCGCACAAAACCACCCCGTGGAAAAACCCTAGCCGCCACTATGGTGCGCTTCCTCCCCTGCTCCTGCCCCTTCGCGTCCTCCCACGCCTTCTCCCCTCTGTCTTGCGGTGAGCCAGCACACCATTGCTGTAGGGTTTCGTAGCATGGAAAACAAAAAATTTCTACCGCATACAAACAAACAAGCCAAGATCTATCTACTAGATTGTAGCAACGAGTCGATAGAATAACTCACCCTCGAAGATTCCAAAGTGTTTAACGAGAGCGGATTCTCGTGGGTGATGTAGTCGTACTCTTCCCGATCTCAAGATCGTGAGCGATCCTTCCGGCCAGTTGAGCCAAGTCAGCGCTCCAGTGTACTCGACGAAGACCTTTCTCTCCCTTGTTCCAGCAGGCAGTGGAGGTTGTAGCACTCTCCTCGCGATTCTGGCAGCACAACGGCGTGGTACCGGAAGTAGAGGGGAGATCTCGCAGGGCTTCGCCTTAAGCCGGAGCGAATATGGTGGAGTATGAGAGAGTCCCTCAACAATCTAGGGTTTAGACACGTCAAGGAGGAGGCTAGGCCGGCGGCTAGGGTTGCTAGGCGGCGGCGGCGGTTTACCCTACGGCGGCGGCGGCAGCAGGTGGCGGCGCCGGCGGCTTAGGGTTTGGAGGAGAGGATCTTGTGTGTGCTAGGAGGGAGCCCTGCCCCTCCTTATATAGGTGGAGGGGCCGGCCAGGGAGGGAGAGTCCCTCCCAACTCGGCTTGGGTGCCGCCGGTTGGAGGAGGGAACTCCTCCCCAACTCGGTTTCCCACTCCTCTTCTCCTCTTTCCAAATTTAGCCGTTTGACTTTTCAAACTAGCTGTTTGACTTTTCAAACTAGGATTTGAATTAATCCTTTATTTGGTTCAGCGATGACACTTAGTACATGATGCAATCATACCAACTCGATACAACACATCCATGTACCCTTCCCCTCCGGAGTGCCGGACATTCCGGAACCTTCTAGAACATTCCCGATGAAAACACCAGAACCATTCTCCAACTCCGTAACGGGACTTTCCTTATATGAATCTTATTCTCTGGACCATTCCGGATCTCCTCGTGATATCCCGGATCCCATCCGGGACTCCGAACAACATTCGGTCTCTTTCTCATCATTCCATAACTACTCAAACAACGTCGAATCCTTAAGTGTGTCTCCCTACGGTTCGTGAATTATGCGGACATGATCGAGACACTTCTCCGAACAATAACCAATAGAGGAATCTGGAAATTCATATGGCTCCCACATATTTCTATGATTACTTTGCGATCGAATGAACCACTTACATACGATATCAATTTCCCTTTGTCTCACGATAGTTTACTTATCCGAGGTTATGATCGTCGGTATCTCTGCATACCTAGTTCAACCTCGTTACCGATAAGTACTCTTTTCTCGTTCCCGTGATATGTGATCCCTTGTGAGCCAGTCACATGCTTGCAAGCTAATTGGATGACATTTCACCGAGAGGGCCCCGAGTATATCTATCCGTCATATGGATGGACAAATCCCACTCTTGATCCATGTGTTTCAACCAATACTTTCCGAACACTCAATGCCACCTTTATAGCCACCCAGTTACGGTGTGGTGTTTGATGTCATCAAAGCATCCATCCGGTAAAGGTGATATGCATGATCTCATGGTCGAAGGAATTAGATTACTATGTATCAGAAAGCATATAGCAATTGAACTATTAAAATGACTTGATCTTTATGCTACGCTTATCTATAGGAGTATGTCCATCATATCATTCTCCTAACGATATGATCTTGTTGTTAATAACATCTCAATGTTCATGATAGGGAAACCACAATCATCTATTAACCAACAAGCTAGTATTATATAGAGGCTTTACTAGGGACTTCAAATTAAGTTTACAAATCACACAAGTATTAATGTTTCCTTGTTAATACTATTATAGCATGAATGTAAACATTTATCATAAACACAAAGATATAATAATAACTATATTTATTATTGCCTCTAGGGCATATCTCCAACAGTCTCCCACTTGCACTAGAGTCATCTAATCTAGATTACATGGTAATATACCGAACACCCATGGCAGTTTAGTGCTGGTCATTTTGCCCTCGGAGAGGTTTAGTCAACGGATCCGCCACATTCAGATCTGTGTGTACTTTGCAAATCTTTATATCCCCATCTTGGATATGTTCTCGAATAGCGTGAAAACGTAGCTTGATATGCTTCACTTCTTGTGTGACCTTGGTTCTTGTGCATTGGCTATGGCCCATGTTATCACAAGAGATAGACATTGGGTCCAAAGACTAGGAACCACACCTAGCTCTGTAATGAACTCTTTCATCCATATCGCTTCTTGTGAAGCCTCGAAGCAACCATGTATTCCGATTCAGTTGAAGATCTCGCCACAACGCTTTGCTTTGCACTCCTCCAGCTAATCGCCGCACCATTCAAAATAAATCGTATCCAGTTGTGATTTAGAATCATCCGTATCGGTGTTCCAATTAGCATCGGTGTAACCATTAACAACGAGTTGTTCATCACCTCCATAAGAAAGAACCATATCCTTAGTTCTTCTCAAGTACTTAAGGATGTTTTTGACGCTGTCCAATGATCCACTCTGGATCACTTTGATATCTGCTAGTTAAACTAACGGCATATGCAATGTCGGGTCTAGTACATAGCATAGCATACATTAGAGATCCTATGGCTGAGGCATAGGAGTCTTACTCATCCTTTCTCTATCTTCGCTGATGTCGGACCTTGAGTTTTACTCAAGGTCGATTAAGCAACATGGGAAAGAACCCTTTCTTGCTATCTTCCATTCCAAACCTCTTTAGAACTTTGTCCAAATATGTACTTTGTGACAATGATATTTGGCGTTCGATCTATCTCTATAAATCTTTATGCCTAATATGTAAGCTGCTCGCCAAGATCCTTCATTGAAAAACTATTATTCAAATATTCCTTGACACTATTAAGAAGGTCATCATTCCCAATCAATAATATGTCATCCGCATATAGTATTAAGAATGCTACTGAGCTCCCACTCACTTTCTTGTAAATACAAGCTTCTCCATAAGTTTGTATAAAACCAAAACTTTGATCACCTTATCAAAACATTGATTCCAACTGGGATGCTTGCTTCAATCCATAGATGGACCGTTGAAGTTTGCATACCTTGTTAGCATCTTTAGGATCAACAAAACCTTTGGGTTGCATCATATACAACTCTTCATCAATGTCTCCATTGAGAAATGCTGTTTTGACATCCATCCGCCATATCTCATAATCGTAATATGCAACGATTGCTAACATAATCCTCACAGACTTTAGCTTGCTCTTTGGTGAGAAAGTCTCATCGTAGTCAACTCCTTGAATTTGTCGAAACTCTTTTGCGACAAGTCGAGCTTTATAGACGAGAATATTACCATCAACATCTATTTTCTTCTTGAAGATCCATTTGTTCTCGACCTTCCGGCCATCCGATAAGTCCACCAAAGTCCATACTTGGTTTTCGTACATGGATCCAATCTCGGTTCATGGCTTCTTGCCATTTATTGGAATCTGGGCTCATCATCGCTTCCTCATATGTCTCGGGGTCATCGGTGTTGTCCACCAACATGACACTCATAAGGATCATACCAATGCAGGTGGTACGAGTTCTCGTTGACTGCGAGGCTCTGTAGCAACTTTAACGAAGTTTCATGATCGTCATCATTAGCTTCCTCTCTTATTGGTGCAGGCACCACAGGAACTTCTTCCGGTCTTTGCGCTACTTAATTCGAGAGAAGGTTCAACAACCTCGTCAAGTTCTACTTTCCTTCCGTCACTTCTTTCGAGAAATTCCTTCTCTAGAAAGGATCCATTCTTAACGAAGATTTTGCCTTCGGATCTATGATAGAAGGTATACCCAATAGTTTCCTTCAGGTATCCTATGAAGACGCATTTTTCCGCTTTGGGTTCAAGCTTGTCCGGCTGTAACTTCTTTACATAGGCTTCGCACCCCCAAACTTTAAGGAACGATAATCTAGGTTTCTTCCCAAACCATAATTCATACGGTGTCGTTTCAACAGATTTAGACGGTGCCCTATTTAAAGTGAATGCGGTTTCTAATGCATAACCCCAAAATGATAGCGGTAAATCAGAAGTGACATCATAGAACGAACCATATCTAAGAGAGTTCGATTACGACGTTCGGACACAACAGTACTCTGTGGTGTTCCCGGCAGTTTCAACTGCGAAAGTATTCTGAATTTCTTCAAATGCTCGCCAAACTCGTAACTTAGATATTCACCTCCACTATCATAACGTATAAATTTAATCTTCTTGTTACGTTGATTCTCTACCTCACTTTGAAATTCCTTAAACTTCTCGAAAGTTTCGGACTTATGTTTCATGAAATAGATATACCCATATCTACTCAAGTCATCCGTGAAGGTAAGAACATAACGATAACCACCATGCGATGCTACACTCATTGGACCACACACATCGGTATGTATGATTTCCAACAAGTCCGTAGCTCGCTCCATCATATCAGAAAATGGAGTCTTAGTCATTTTACCCATCAGACATGCTTCGCATCTATCAAGTGATTCGAAATCAAGTGATTCAAGAAGTCCATCGGAATGGAGTTTCTTCATACGCTTCACTCCAATGTGACCAAGGCAGCGATTGCCACATATAGGTCGAGTTATCGCTCGATTTCAAACGTTTAGCCTCAATGTTATTAATATGTGTATTTCCACTATCGAGATTCAATAAGAATAGACCATCTATCAAAGGTGCATGTGCATAAAACATATTACTCATATAAATCGAACAACCATTATTCTCAGATTTAAATAAGTAACCGTCTCGCAATAAACAAGATCCCGATATAATGTTCATGCTTAACGCAGGCACCAAATAACAATTATTTAAGTATAAAACTAATCCCAATGGTAGATGAAGGGGTAACGTGCCGACCGCGATCACATCAACCTTTGATCCGTTTCCAACGCGCATCGTCACCTCGTTCTTCGCTAGCTTCCGTTTATTCGCAGCTTTTGTTTGAGTTACAAATATGAGCAATCGAACCAGTATCAAATACCCAGGCACTACTACGAGTACTAGTGAGATACACATCAATAACATGTATATCAGATATACCTTTCTTCTTGATGTTGCCGTTCTTTAAATCCGCCAAGTACTTTGGGCAATTCCGCTTCCAGTGACCTTCTACCTTGCAGTAAAAGCACTCAGTATCAGGCTTAGGTCCAGCCTTGATCTTCTTCATCGGCGTGGTAACTTTCTTACCACCCTTCTTGAAGTGTCCCTTCTGCTTAGACTTGCCTTTCTTGAATTTGGTGGTCTTATTGACCAACAACACTTGGTGCTCTTTCTTGATCTCCACTTACAGACTTTTAACATGGCAAAGAGTTACGCAACGCCTTGTTCATGTTTTGCATGTTGTAGTTCATCACAAAGTTCTTGTAACTTGGTGGTAGTGATTGGAGGACAGTAAATCCCCAAAGCATTAGGAATCACAATACCCAAGCTTTGAAGTTTGTTTTGCGTGCCGGACATCTTAAGCACATGCTCACGAGCTGCCCTCTTCCATCTTGCAGTTAAAGAACTTTTCGGAAGCCTCATAGCTTTCAATTGCGCATGAGTCTCAAAGATCAATTTGAGATCCTCGACAATATCATATGGGTCTGAATTCTCAAACCTTTTGAGCTACGATTCTAAACCATACAAGATAGCACACCGAACTGTGGAGTACCGAGTCTTCGAGTGAGGTAAACATTCTTTACTTCATCGGGCGATGAGCTGGTGGGTCACCCAATGCATCCACACATAGGTCAAATTACCATGTGAGGACAATCCTCAAATTGCGGAACCAATCCGAAGTTGCTTCCATTGTTTTTCAACTTTTCTTTCTAGGAGCATTAAAATTGATGGTAGGCTGCCATTGATCTACAACATATTTGCAATAGTTTAGACTAAGTTTATGACAAATTGAGTTCAAATTAATAATAAAATTAATCTAGGTGAACTCCCACTCAAAACAATATCCCTCACATTGTTTTAGTGATCACACGAACCAAATCCACCACATCAATACCGATCATCACGAGAGTTGATATAGTTTCAATGGCGAACAATCGACATGTTCATCATATCTACTATATGATTCATGCTTTACCTTTCGGTGATCCGTGTTCCGAGACCATGTCTGTACATGCTAGGCTCGTCAAGATCAAACCTTAGTTTCCGCATGAGCAAATCTGGCTTGCTCACGTTGTATACACTTGCGGAATCTAACACACCCGATCATCACGTGGTGCTTCGAAACAACAAGCTTTAGCAACGGTGCTAACTAAGGGTGAACACTTTATGATTTGAAATTCATGTGCATGAGAGATCATCTTATAATGCTACCGTCGTCTACTAAGCAATACAAGATGCATAAAGGATTAACATCACATGCAATTCATAATATGTGATATGATATGGCCTTTCTTCTTTGTGCTTCCGATCTCCATCTTCAAGCATGAACATGATCTCCATCATCACCGACATTGCATCAAGGTCAATGACGCTTCTCCATGGTTGTCGTCCACCGGCTTCAACTATTACAACTACTTAGAATAGACACGCGGGTCTTAACATAAATTAAAGACAACCATATGGCTCCTGCCGGTTGCCAACTTACAATAAGGAACATTGCATACATCAAATATAATCACAATCATGGCCATATCACATCACGACACCCCGCAAAACAAAGTTAGACGCCTCTACTTTCTTTGCATGTTTTACGTGGTTTGGGGCTTTCAATAAGTGTCGTTCTAACTTACGAACATGAACCACAACATTGATACTAGTATTATTAATCACCCGTTGTAAATTGGATCTTAACTACGCTAGGAGAAACAGGCACCCGCAAAGCCACTTATGCAATACAAGTTGCATGTCAAGCGTGGAGCAAGTCTCATGAACGATGTCATGTAAGGTTAGCCCGGGACGCTTCATCCCAACATCCCGCAAGATGCAAAGTACACAAGAAGCAATCGACAATAAAAGCATCAACGCCCACAATGACCATTGTGTTCTACTCGTGCAACAGATCTACATATAGACACGGCTCTGATACCACTGTAGGGTTTCAGAGCATGGAAAACAAAAATTCTACCGCATACAATCAAACAAGCCAAGATCTATCTACTAGATTGTAGCAACGAGTCGATAGAATAACTCACCCTCGAAGATTCCAAAGTGGTTAACGAGAGCGGATTCTCGTGGGTGATGTAGTCGTACTCTTCCGATCTCAAGATCGCGTGACGATCCTTCGGGCCATGCGTTAAGCGGCGCTCCCAATCGGTCACACGTTGCAGATTTTCGACGAAGACCTTTCTCTCCTTGTTCCAGCAAAAAGGAGGTTGTAGCACTCTCCTCGCGATTCAGCAAAGACAACGACGTGGTACCGGAAGTAGAGGGGAGATCTCGCAGGGCTTCGCCTTAAGCCGGAGCGAATATGGTGGAGTATGAGAGAGTCCCTCAACAATCTAGGGTTTAGACACGTCAAAGAGGAGGCTAGGCCGGCGGCTAGGGTTGCTAGGCGGCGGCGGCGGTTTGGCCATGGGCCGTGCTTAGGTTTGGAGGAGAGGATCTTGTGTGTGCTAGGAGGAGCCCCGCCTCCTTATATAGGTGGAGGGGCCGGCCAGGGAGGAGAGAGTCCCTCCCCAACTCGGCTTGGGTGGGTGCACGGTTGGAGGAGGAACTCCTCCCAACTCGCTTTCCCACTCTTCTCCTCTTTCCAAATTTAGCCGTTTGACTTTTCAAACTAGCGTTTGACTTTTCAAACTAGGATTTGAATTAATCCTTTATTTGGTTCAGCGATGACACTTAGTACATGATGCAATCATACCAACTCGATACAACACATCCATGTACCTTCCCCTCGGTCTTGGGACATTAGGAACCTTCTAGAACATTCAGATGAAAACACGGAACCATTCTCCAACTCCGAAGGACTTTCCTTATATGAATCTTATTCTCCGGACCATTCCGGATCTCCTCGTGATATCCCGGATCCCATCCGGACTCAACAACATTCGGTCTCTTTCTCATCATTCCATAACTACTCAAAACAACGTCGAATCCTTAAGTGTGTCTCCCTACGGTCGTGAATTATGCGGACATGATCGAGACACTTCTCGAACAATAACCAATAGAGGAATCTGGAAATTCATATGGCTCTACATATTTCTCGATTACTTTGCATCGAATGAACCACTTACATACGATATCAATTTCCCTTTGTCTCACGATAGTTTACTTATCCGAGGTTATGATCGGTATCTCGCATACCTAGTTCAACCTCGTTCGATAAGTACTCTTTTCTCGTTCCCGTGATATGTGATCCCTTGTGAGCCAGTCACATGCTTGCAAGCTAATTGGATGACATTTCACCGAGAGGGCCCAGAGTATATCTATCCGTCATATGGATGGACAAATCCCACTCTTGATCCATGTGTTTTAACCAATACTTTCCGAACACTCAATGCCACCTTTATAGCCACCCGATTCACGATGTGGTGTTTGATGTCATCAAAGCATCCATCCGGTAAAGGTGATATGCATGATCTCATGGTCGAAGGAATTAGATTACTATGTATCAGAAAGCATATAGCAATTGAACTATTAAAATGACTTGATCTTTATGCTACGCTTATCTATAGGAGTATGTCCATCATATCATTCTCCTAACGATATGATCTTGTTGTTAATAACATCTCAATGTTCATGATAGGGAAACCACAATCATCTATTAACCAACAAGCTAGTATTATATAGAGGCTTTACTAGGGACTTCAAATTAAGTTTACAAATCACACAAGTATTAATGTTTCCTTGTTAATACTATTATAGCATGAATGTAAACATTTATCATAAACACAAAGATATAATAATAACTATATTTATTATTGCCTCTAGGGCATATCTCCAACAATGGGGGAAAAGCATGCAAAAGTGGATAACTAACCTATATAACTGATAATCTGAATAATTGATTCATAGATTCGATTGATTCAAAAATGGTTTATCTTGCATCATGAGAGTGAAGTCTATATGTTCCAATGACTGTGATACCACACTCGGACACCCAAAACCTTCTTAGGTTACCTTGGGTACTCGAATCAGTCATAACATATTACATGCTTACTATGCTCATATTGTCTTTGAAGTAGGCTAGTAAGACATGCACACCTCTTCTATGCTGACTTCCATTTTTCAGAATTTCGCTCACAAAAAATCTATGTCCACACCCCCAACCATAGTTGCAAAAACATTAGCCAAGTAAACTTGATCTGACGGCCCAGTTCCTATTCTAAGTGCCCCAATTTGTTATAATTTTGTTTCTATTAGAACATATTAATACTATCTTCTCTACATGATTGATTCTCTTATGCAGATGCTCAAAAAAACACTTCTGAAGAACCATGTCTATAGATGCATATTCCTACAACAGTAGGGAAGACCAATAAACTCATGGGGGTGGGGTATTATCAATCTTCCTATTGAACCCAATATATATTATCTTTCCAATTATATTGATAAGTGAAGACACAAGGTATAATAGAGAAAATAGTCTTCTTTTAAGAATTATCTTTTAGCTAAGCGAAGGCAACCTTTTCTTTTTTTTAGTTCTCTCTTCTCCAAATAAGCAAAAATCTGACGTGAAAACTCTAATGTTGCATCATACCATTGTACGTGTCCTAAGACTAGGTAGCACAAACTTGTTTTTGCCATCTAAAATTAGCATTCACGATATCCTGGATATGCCATAACTAACCCACAAATAGGTAGGGCGAAGCGGGCTTGGAGGTGTGGTGGACCACGGTCTCTCGCCGATGGGAGGTTTTTATTCTTCGTTTTAGTTGTTTTCAGTGTCTTTTTCGGAATATTGAGACGGAGGCTACGTTTCAAAGTTGGAATTAAGTTCTTCCTGCTATATCCCCGGAGGCGCGTGGAGTTGATTGTTTGGCGGATCTCCTGAGATTCAGTCCGTTTTCATTTTGTTGGTTTGATTTTTGGCAAGTCTCTTATGATCTACGGTTGTCATCATTGATGATGGTTGCTGCTCTAGTGCATTGATCCTTTGTGATCTTAGCACGATGACTTCTCGTTTGTTTATTACAACAAGCTCTACTACGACCTATAGTGCTAGTGATTATAGTCGTCACTGGATGGTCCAATGACCTATTTGTAATTTTTATTACTTTTAGGTCTCTTTGTATTGTTATAATGTTATTGATGATATTTAATACTCTTATGTCCTAAAGAAGAATGTCTTATATTTGTTAAAATTTGAAGTTTATCTATATACTAAAACATATCTGCATTCATTCAAATTTAGACATATTTGTAACATCCTTTTTGATGGAGGGAGTAGATCGGTTGAATTTTGAAAAAAAATCTTTTGTGGGAAACTTGTAGATTTTTTTAGGGGAAAACAGCCGCCACTTTATTCAACTATATCAAGTTCATAGGAATACAAAACTCATCTGGTGTTTGAGTTAACCAGATGTGGCGACCAAAATTGTGAGAAACATATGAACGTGTAAGGCTGCGAGCCTCAATATTTGCAGTCCTCCGCTCATGTACGAAGGAAACGCCAACAAAGTCCTTTGTCCTTTTATCAATCTCCCGTGTAATCGAATTAAATTTGCCCAAATAGTTTCCACGGAGACGGTTAATAACCTCGAGACAATCTGACGCAACTTTAATCCTTGAGAGATTTAAGTCTGACGCCAAAGCCAGTGCCTCGCGGCATGCGATCGCTTCCAGTATCGCTGGATCAGTTACGCCTTGCCCAGAACTGATGCGCCTAGATAAACACCTTCCGATGATCGGCAGACCGTAGCGGCCGTGCCAACATTATTAGACTTCTTCACAACAACATCCACATTGATCTTTGCTACACCTGGAGGAGAGGTAATCCAGCGCCTCGTTTGAGTAGGACGAGTAGCAGGCCCAGTGACAGATCGGACCTTCATCTTGCATGCAGTAGAAACTTCAAGATCATGAAGGAATGATTTAATAAAAGAATGAGTGGATAGCAGGATCTGAAAAATTCCTTCATGAATTGCCTTCCGTCGAGTAAACCACACTGCCCATAGAGTGACTAAGCAGTGAGTAAGATCATCATGGCTGAGAGAGATGATCATTGTAAATATCCAGCCCTTTGCATTTGGTTCCTCCGTCTTCGTCATATGCTCTGTGATATTTTCAGGGGCAAGGGCCCGGATGCACCTACTCATGTTGCACTCCAAGAGAGAATGTCTCCATTAGTCATCAGCTCCGCACAAGCTACAAGAACAATCAGGGACCATGTTGTGATGATGGCGGACATCACCTGCGGGTATCGAGTGTTTAACCAGACGCCAAAGAAAAACTTTGATTTTAGAGGGTATACTTGGATGTTCCATAAGGCTGTCCAGTTCTTTCCTTGTAGATTGAACTAACACAGTTCAACGGCCATCAATATTACAGGCGGCCCTTCCTAAAAAAAACATATTACGGGGCCCAATAGCCCATTAAGGCCTTAAACCCTAGTGCGAAACTTTCACTCGCTCAGCTCTCCCCCTCGACCCCCGTACTCCACGTACACAGAAGAACCACCACAACACAGCCGCCGCCGCCGCTGCCGCCGCCGAGGACGACGACGATGTGGCGTTCGCGAGCTCGTGTTCTCCTCCTCCTCCGCTCGTCCACCCCAAGGTTGCCTCCACAGCCAAATCCACTTAGAACCTTGACCCAATCCCCACCACCACGCATTCTCTTCCGTTTCCTCTCCTCCTCCCCGGAGGCCCTCCCAGACGCCGCCTCCTCCTCCTCCACGGAAGCCCTCCCGGATGCCTACCCATCCTCCTCGCCTGACGCCGTATCCGCATCGCCTGATCCCACCGAGGAAGGCGAAGAGAACCTGGCCGCGCTCTGGGAGGAGGATGCGGACGACGCCGACGATATCTTCGTCTCCCCCGCCTCCTCCGACACGGCCGATGCCGAAGCCACCGACGAGGCGGTGGCCCGCGTCCGGGCCGTCGTGGAGTCCACCCCGGAGGATCAGATCCCCTCCGCCATCGCCGACATGGTCGTTGACTTCACCGAGCCGCTCCTAGCCGCCATCCTCCTCTCTGCCGAGAACTGCTCTGGTAAAAAGCTACTCCTCTTGTTCAAGTCTGCCGGGAAGAACAACCCCGATGTCAAGAGCCTTGCCAATCTTGAAATTATCGCGGGCAAGCTTGCTGATAACAATGAGATCGACAAGATGGATGCATACATGCTCTGGGATTTGGTCAAGGAAATGGGCCGTGTGCCAGGATCAGTGAACACTCAGCTGCTGAATAGAGTTGTATCAATGTTCTGGAAGCTCGGGAAGTCGAAGGCGGCCCTAGAGGTGCTTGACAAGTTCAGTGAGTTTGGCTGTACTCCGGATGGTGTCAGCTATTATCTGGTGATTCAAGCAGCCGGAAAGAAGTCCATGGTTGGTGCTGCATGGGGAGTTTGTGAGAAGATGGTTGCCTCTGGGTGCTTCCCTGATGGGAAGAAGACCGGTGAGATCGTGACCTTCTTTTGCAGGGGGAAGAAGGTGACAGAGGCACATTCGGTATACCTAGCAGCGAAGGAGAAGAAGGTTCAGATTCCAACATCAGCCTTGGATTTCCTTGTTGGTGCTTTGGCGAGAAACGATGAGACCATCAGTATGGCTCTAGAGCTGCTAGAGGAATACAGAGGGATGTCACTTAAGCATGCAGGCAAGTCCTTCGCTGCAGTTATACATGGTTTCTGTAGGATGAAAAATGTGAAGGATGCAAAGAAATTGTTGATGAGGATGGTGAATCTTGGCCCAGCTCCTGGCAGTGCAGTGTTCAACTTTGTTATCACGGGGTTGTCTAAAGAGGGAGAAATGGATGAAGCAAAGGGTTTGATAAGAGTGATGGAGAGCAGAGGACTGCGCCCTGATATTTATACATACAGTGTGATCATGAGTGGCTACACTAAGGGAGGCATGATTGATGAAGCCCATTCACTACTCCGCGAAGCCAAGAAGATCCACCCAAAACTAAGCAGGGTTTCGTATCACATACTAATTCGTGGTTACTGCAAGATGGAGCAGTTCGAGAAGGCCCTGGAATGCCTAAAGGAGATGAAGGAAGATGGATTGCTGCCAAATATGGATGAGTATAACAAACTTATCCAGTCGTTATGTCTCAAGGCTATGGACTGGAGAACAGCTGAGAAGCTCCTGGAGGAAATGGAGGGTAGTGGATTACGCCTTAAGGGTATCACACGCAGCCTCGTAGTAGCAGTCAAGGAATTAGAAATGGAGGAGGCGTCAAAAGACAGCCAAGAAGCATAGTTTCTTTAGGATACGCTTGAAAGACACAACCAACTAATCAGTTCTGGCGCATTGCTTTTTTTGCTCTCTGCATCTCCGGTGAGGTTATGAAAACACCATCTTTTGTACGTCTCTGTTTGTTGTTTGATCCCAAAATAATGTTGCATTTATATTTCAAATGCTTGATGGGAAGGGATGCATATTTAGTTGTGTTCCAAGATTTTCTGCTTCTGTAGAACTGGGAAATTTTGCGATTTTCGATCTAATATCCCCCCTTGCCAACTGAGCATGCAGCCTGTTTATTGCTTGCTCAATCAAAATGGAACATTTGTATGAGCTTTACATTTTCTTCAGTGGGATATCTAGTGGATGTTTACAGTCAGTTCTTTTGTAGAAATATAATTCTCTCTTGAATTCCAGAGTGGCTGGTTCCAGGTACATTGTTGCACAGACCAAAAGTAAATTATCATAGATTGATAGTTGACATGGTAGCTTCTGATTGTATTTTCCAGTGGATTTGGTGATATGAACCATGATTAATTTTCAATGCAATGTTTTTTGAACCATGGCTAAAGATGTCCTAGCTGATTTCATACATAAAGAACACAACTACGACCTCGTTTTAGTTGTAATACACATCTGTGATGCTTTCGAGTGAAATCATAATGGCAGACATGTGACGACTATGAAAATCTGTCACGGAACAAAGATGCTTTCAGTATTTGAGTTTGACATTTTAGGTTTCAGAGGTTCAGGAGCCTGCTAAGAGTTGTTCTTTGTTGTCTTGAAATTAGCTGGAGATTAAAAAGGATCATTTCCCTAAGGTTATGAAGTCAGTTCTGTTCTACACTAGTTGTGTAACTACGGTCAATAGATAGCTCCCGTGGTGAAACCCTAGCCGCCACACCAGCGCGCTCCCTGTCCCGCGAGCCACGAGGCCGCCACCCTGCTGCTCCCGCCCCTTTGCATCCTCCTCTGCATGACCATGCCGCCGCCTTGCCGGGTCTCCCGTGTCCTCCCCTTCCACTGCCGTGCTGCTCCGCCTCTCCCACCAGCTCAGTGCTCACCCATGCTTCCTCCTTCCACTACTACGTGGAGCGCTCGCGCAGTGGTGCGGTGGGAGCGGGAAGAGAAGGAATCGGCAGCGCTGCGTTGAGTGACTGAGCGGCCTTTCACGCCACCTGGCCCAGCCTCCTTTCCCCTCGGACTCGCTCAAGCCACCGGCAAGGTTGCCTTTCCTGCTCCCCATCTCCGCCTCCTTCGAGTTGCAACTCAAGGTCCTCACCACACAAACCCTTCCGCTCGCCTCCGCTGCTTCTCTGCCCCTCCATACGGGATCGACGCTTTCCTCCTCCTCCCTTCTGCACGGTGGCAGCAGTAAATCGAGAGAAGAGAAGAAGACGGCTCTGGCCTGCATGGCCGTACCCATCGCGGAGCCCCTCTTCTGAGCCCATGAGTGATGTTCTTCTCCGCGTGCGATGAAGGATGCTGTAGCGTCCCAAGAAGCTCCTCATTTTGTGTTCACACGTCAGATATGAGGGTGCAATGGTGATCTGTCCTTGCTCTCCCCTTTCATTTATATGTGTAATCCGCCTTGATCTCCGATGGTTTGCTGTGGGATATGCTTGTTATTTGCCCAGGTCCTGAAGTATTGCCAGGTCGTAGTTGGCGCATAGATGCAGAAGGAGAAGTGCAAATCTCAGGATTTGCCAACAATTATGGTATTTATTTTTTCCTCTCGGTGTTGCTTTGTTAATAAGAATCATGTACATGACACCTGCACTGAACGGTCATTTAAACCAGTAGAGAATTGGGATCACGCTTACGAAATCTAGGATTAATTATAGAGATCTCTTAATTATATGATGTTATGTTACTTTATATGCCAAAGTAGGGTTGGTCCCAAGCTGTGTCCCTAACCTGCTATACTTGATAAGAACAATTGTATGCACGATACGTGCACATCATGATCAACTAAGATTGCAGAGGATTGGATTCATTGCTGTTTGATCTGAATAGCCCCACTCAGTTAGGCGTACTTGGCACAAAATAGTAATAGAATATCCAAAACTACCTTCCTCCTAAAGCAGAATACTTGCTACAGCACTGTAAAATTCAATAGTGCATATGCATATTTTGTACAAAATAAACCTTCCTAAGCTCTTCTGTTTTGCCTTCAGTATCGAATATTGTGACTGTGTAGTTCAAAATTCAGTAGTGGTAGCTAGCTAGATCCAATATTTTAGTTTCTGTCATTCTGTGTAGACACGGTTAGCATTGGAAGTGGAAGCTGGGCCCAAATCTTGCTCTGCAGGTAGTTAAAGGTTGGAAGTTTATGGTGTTAATGTTCTTTCCTAATACTCCCTCCGCTTGAAAATATAAGATGTTTTAGGTTTGTTAAACAAATGTATCTAGACATCCTTTAGTATATAGATTCATTCAAACCTACACACTAAAAGATGTCTAGATACATTAGCTTCATAAACCTAAAACATATTATATTTCCAAACGGAGGGGAGTACCAATTTGAGTTAACATCTGTATTTTTTCCCATGTGTTTTGAACCATTTTGCATGTTGGAGATCATTCTTTTTGTTCAAAGGAAATTATTTTCTAGCTGTATCTGACCATATTGCATTTTTTATGCATTGTTGATTTATCTGGTATACAAAAAATCCTTTGGTATGCTTATGCAGAGCATGATTTTCTTTGTCTTGCTTACACAGTCTTTTACACTGCACATTTTTTCTATTTATCCATCTCCTTTTTTATCTATGTAACTGAGAATCCGAATAATTGAATCTTATATTCAGTTAATTCAGAACTTTTTATCTTGCAACATGAGAGTAAAATTTGTAAGTTCACCTTAGCTTGCCATGGCTACTCATAAGCCATAACATATGCATGCTTACTAAGATAATCTGTATTTGTCCAGAAAATAGATTGCTCTAGCGCTTCTTGTTCATTGAAACAAATAGTGAAATCCCTGCATAAGACTCGCAACATATGATTTGTGTGTATTTTTATGTACACGGATGGTCTAATGATCCCACCCACACCAGCTGATGAGGCAAAATAAAAACCTGACTCAAGAATTATTCTAATATTGGAGGAAACACCAAATGACATTTGCCTAAGCTTGATTTTATAGCATAGAGGTTCATTGGATAAAAACGAAGAAGGTTCACTCCTTCATCTAAGGTAAATCCCTTGGCTTCAGATTTTCCTATAGAGTGATGCGACAACTGTTTGAAATTTGCTCTGTCTTTATATAGGATAAGCTAGTAAGCTGGCTTTTTTCTTTGGAAAGTGCTACTGGATAGATGGCCATCTTATTAGCTTTTGATGAAATCAAGTTCTACTTTATTGCTATTTTGATGGGGAAAAATAAGTTTTGGCCCAAATCAGTGACGAGGTCTCTGTTTAGAGCATATCCATTTCCAAGTTCCTTACCAAATTTTCAGACAATTATTATTGGTTCTCATTGATATTGTACTTAGCTCTATCACATTGGGTCACAATTCTTCTCCTTTCGCACGTAATATATTTTGAACCTCCTGCTGCACATAGGAATCTTTCCTCCATAAATTACTTTGTTTGGTGCAATATATGTTTACGCTAATATTCCAAAAAAAAGTCCTGCTCATTGTTTACTTTTTGCAGCCTTTTTTTAGCAATTGTTACTCTGGCTTTGCTAACTTTTTAGTATCTATGCATGTGCGTAATATTTTATACCGTGATAGCAAGATGGTCTTGGTTATCTTTTTCGAGAAAACACAAAGGATATCTGTATAGAACCTTCGTGTTGTCGTGGCACCGAGTTACATTTTGGCTCCACCTCTATTAGTATATATTTGCCCAGTTTTGTCATATGGACGTAATGAATCCCCTGATGCCCCATTTTTTATGCTTTTGTTCAGCCTTGTGTAAACAATTGTGTGATCTCCATGTTGAACTGATATATGTTACCGGTACTATTTATGTTGGGTCAATCGTATGTGCTATAATGTTTGTGCCTGAGGTATTAGCCGTCTTATGAATGTGGACAGTACATGAGAATTACGGTCAAAAACTTGTAGAATCAACTGGTGGCACCTAGTTTTAAACTAGAAATTACAAAATACACTACTACCTCCTTCACGGTTTGCAGGGCGCCTAATCAAATTTGGTTTTTTTCAAAACTATAACGTTTCTAGGCGTATAAGAATTAATTGTTAATTAATGTGACACCTTTTCGTCCAACTTCCTATGCATGCAACAGTCTCCCATCAATGCATGCGTCTTAACTGCTCATTAATTAGTTTTTTCCAAAACTAATTTTTAGCCAATACGTTCACGCCTAGATCCGTGAGATTTTTATAGAACGCCCTGCAAACCGTGAAGGGGGTAGTACAAGACTTTGGTGGGGTCTAAAGGACTTAAATGCTACAAGGGGTCATTTACGAAAGATTATACGGCAGAGTGATGGCATAAAGGCGAGATGATCCCATATTCATGCATATGAAATTGTGTTCTTTTAATCAATTTGAGAAGTATTGCGTAAATTTAAGGTTTTCGATATCTAGCACATTGTTAGCCAAGCCAACTGGATCGGTCAATCTTATGAGACCAGGGGCCGAGCCGTAAGCGTGCGTGTGGTTTGTGGCGGCGGCAGACACTCAGTACGTCACAATCTCAAATCAAGGACCCCTACCAGCTCCAGCGTCCCATAAAGAGGATTGAGAGAATTTATTCTTTGATACTACACTCAAATATAATTTCTTATATGACACTAGATTTTTTTGACTTACTTATTTGACACTTGGTGTAAATTCTAATGCCTTATATGACTTTAAGGCATCAAAATTTACACCAAGTGTCAAATAAGAAAGTCAAAATTTTCTAATGTCATATAAGGAATCATATTTGAGAGTAGTGTCACAAGTAATTCTCTTAAGAGGATTTTGATTTGGTGGATGAACCTGAACAATCTTCAATATAAATATGGTGCATCATGGAATTTTTCTTAGTTAGGCCTATCTAGGTCTTTAATCTCTCCATTTTTTTCCGCCAAAGTGTAGAAAAGTCATACAAAAATAAAATAAAGTATTACGAAAAAAGACCACATATAGTACATAGTTAACTTAGACAAAATCACAATATAGATAGACTCAAAGACATGTTTTTATTCCACAAATGTTATTAAATTTTATGTCGTATGGATATGATGAGAATCAACTAGATAGTTATATCTTATGTCAATAAAGTTTTCTAATTTATTATTAACTAGACACGACAAGGATTAGTGCAAGTGGATCATTTCACTCAAGAAAGAGAGGATGGTTCGGTTGGCCCCAATCCGATACAAGGTCTGTCGGACCCTAAGAGTGGGATTAGACAAGTATCGAGTATAAATATATATTCACCGAAACACCAAATGTACTACTGCAAACCTCATCAGTAAGCTGAAATTAAGTCATCAATGGGTATAAATCGAAATACATAAAGAGGGTGTACCGAACAAAGCTCTCTAGGAGACTTGATTAATCTAGATCAAACTTACAAGAGACTGAATTGGTGATTTATTTCCATGTTCATTGTTGGTTATGTTAAACGACCGAAGTAAGTCGTAACCGAGCAGGATACGATCCTATCGGTACAACCAAACTAACTAATGTTTAGATAGAGATGTAAGTTGTTAGGTTGTTGTAATCCTAACTGGTTGTAACCCTAGCTCTTGAGCTGTATATATACTGAACTCTTGCCGATGTATCAGACACAGCAAACAGAGATCTTTTTCTTATTATTTTATATGGTATCAGAGCCGTCACTCCTAACCATCATCCATGGCTCCAACCACCACCTCGTTGTCCCCAGCACCGATCAACATTGCGGCCATGATCAGCGCCGCCATCACCGTGAAGCTTGACCAGGAGAACTTCCTCCTCTGGAAAGCCCAGGCTCTGCCGACGCTGCACGACAATGACCTGTTTGGCTTCGTCGACGGATCCAAGGCTGCACCACCCAAGAAGGCCGCCGCCGCTGTTGGGAGCTCCGAGCAGATCAATAACCCGGAGTACGCGGCATGGGTCAAGCATGATCAACAGGTCTTCGGCGGGCTGCTTTCCTCCCTCACGCCCGCCGTTTCGCCACGCCCAATCGCTGAAGACGCTGCACAGGTCTGATACCTGGATCGGACCTTCGCGTCTAGGTCCAAGGCGCGGATCGTGCAGCTCCGCACCGTGCTAGTGAAGCCGAAGCGCAGGGACATGACGAACTCCGCCTACTTCCACCACACCAACAAGATAGCTGATATGATGGCTACGATCGACAATCCGCTTAGCGAAGACGAGATCGTCTCCTACATCCTGGACGGACTAGGAGAGGACCATGAAAGCTTCACCCTTGGCGACATGTACGGCCACATGACTGCATATGAGGCTTGGACCGGAGGACGCACATCCGGTGGCTACTCCGACGGATCTTCTCAGCACTCCGCCAACAACACCTTGCGCGGCGGCGGACGCGGGGGATTCCAGCGTGGTGGAGGAGGACGCGTCCGTGGCGATGGAGGCCGCGGTAATAGTGGAGGTCGCTACAACGGCAACTACGGCTACCACGGAGGTGGCCACGGCAGCTACAACGGAGGTGGCCATGACGGCTAACACGGAGGTGGCCACGGCGGCGCTCGTGGCGACAACTCTAGGCGCGACGGCAATGCCCAGGGTAGAGGGCGCGGACGTGGTGTCAAATCTACATGCCAGACATGTGGCATCTACGGTCACGACGCCCAGTGGTGCTACTCGAGGTTCAACCACCCCATCCAACCTGAGACGTCAAACCGCGCCGCCAACTACTCCAACTCCAACGAGAGGTACATCAGGGATCCGTACTGGTATATGGATTCAGATGCCACCGATCATATGACGAACGACATGGAACGACTCCATGTCCACGAGAACTACAGAGGTAGCGAGGAAATTCAGGTGGCCAACGGTAAGCACATACCCATCTTACATATTGGTAAATCTAGTATATCCGGTTTAAATTGCAATCTTCGATTATCCAATGTCCTTCATTCTCCTCACATTAGCAAAAACTTACTCTCCGCTCATAAACTTTCCAAGGATAATAATTGTTTCGTTGAAATTCATCCTTACTCTTTTCTTGTTAAGGATCGCATATTGAAGGCAACTTTGCTTCAAGGTAGAGCACGCGACGGCTTGTATCCAGTTCCACCATGTCACCCACGCCATTCACCTCGTCTTCCACAAGCACACACCGTTGCACCATTCAAGGAACTGGTAATCACCGCTTGGACATCCTGCATCACCCATCGTCCAAGCCATTCTTCGATCGAATAAATTAGGTTCTATAGAAAATAAAGGAGTGCCACATGTGTGTGACGCATTCCAGCAGGCCAAACTACATCAGCTGCCATATACAGCTTCTAGTCGTGTTTCCAAATTTTCTTTAGACTCGTT
Source organism: Avena insularis (assembly GCA_023614405.1). NCBI lineage: Eukaryota > Viridiplantae > Streptophyta > Magnoliopsida > Poales > Poaceae > Avena > Avena insularis. Next base: position 281,350,295 of record CM042691.1, on the reverse strand, counting down.
CATATGGATGTATGGGGTCCAGCAATTAAATCAGCTGGCGGGTTCCGTTATTATGTTAGTTTTCTTGATGACTTCAGTAAATTTACATAGGTGTACTTGTTAAAACATAAATCGGATGTTAAACACGTGTTTTATCAATTCCAAAAACGTGTCGAGCTTTCACTTGGTACTAAAATCTCTCGGTACAGTCGGACTAGGGTGGGGAATATAAAAAACTCCATCAATATTTCACTACCATCGGCATCACACATTGCATCTCATGCCCACATACCCACTAGCAAAATGGGGCGATTGAACGAAAACATCGTCACCTCGTCGAGATGGCCTTGGTCCTTCTCGCACAGTCTTCCGCCCCTCTTCGTTTCTGGGATGATTCGGTGCTCATGGCATGCTATTTAATTAATAGAATGCCGAGCCGTGTTATACACAACCTCACGCCGGTGACAAAGCTTCTTAAGAAAGATGTTGACTATAGCTCGCTTCGCCTCTTCGGGTGCACGTGTTGGCCCAACTTGTGCCTGTATAATAACCATAAACTCAGCTTCCGATCACGCATGTGCGTATTCCTTGGCTACAGTCCCGGCCACCTTGGGTTTTGATGTCTTGATCGGACTACCAGACGCATATACGTCTCTCGGGACGTCGTGTTCGACGAACACGTTTTTCCTTCCTCCCGAGATTTCACAAATTCTTCTCCACCCACTAAAGCGGCTATACTCCTTCCTGAACCGGATGTTGGTGAACCTATATGTACTAATGCGGTAGGTGCTACTGATGGTGCTATTTTGCCCTCTGTTTCAGGTTTTCAGCACATCGATCACATGGATCCGGATGAAGCAGGACACGGCGCTGCCCATGATGGGATTGGCGGCCATGCAGCTCATGATGGAGCTCCCGAGGCTGACTCGCCCCCACCCCCACGCACTCCGTCGACCACGGCCCACGGTCCGGCTCACGATGCCTCGCCCGGCTCAGTTCCCTCTTCGACCAGCTCCGAGCCGCCGTCAGGGCCCTCTATAGATAGCAGCGAACCTGAACCTGCACTTCCTGTTCGCCATGTCGTCAAGCCGGTTCGGTTATTTGATGGCATCTTTCATTATGATTCCAAGAAGAGGGCCTTCTCAGCGGAGCCTACCTCTCATGTTGATGCTCTCATGGATCCTGCGTGGAAATCTGCTATGGATGCAGAGTTTGGGGCGCTCTGTGTTAACCAAACCTGGCGTCTCGTCGACCCTCCGCAAGGTCGTCACATCGTTTGATGCAAGTGGGTATTCAAGATCAAACAAAAGCTTGACGGATCCGTTGATCGCTACAAAGCGAGACTTGTCGTGAAGGGCTTCGCTCAACGCCAGGGGATCGATTATACAGACACCTTTTCCCCAGTTGTGAAGCCTACCACTGTCCGGCTGATATTGTCTATCTCCGTGTCCCGGGGATGGATCCTCAGGCAAGTGGATGTGCAGAACGCTTTTCTACACGACGATATTCAGGAGGAGGTGTATATGTATCAGCCTCCAGGGTATATTGACAAGAATCACCCTCACCGTGTGTGTCGTCTCCAGAAGTATTTATATGGACTGAAACAGTCGCCGAGAGTGTGGTACTCCAAATTGAGCTCCAAACTTCGGTCTTTGGGGTTTGTTCCGTCGAAGGCAGATACTTCTCTGTTCGTGTTTGTGGACAATAAAGTAATCATCTACATGTTGATATATGTAGATGGCATAATTATCACTAGATCATGCAAGCAGGCGGTCAACATGTTGATGAAGAAGCTACACGACTCCTTTGCAGTGAAGGATCTAGGGAAGCTTTAATACTTCCTTGGGGTTGAGGTTGTAGGGTTCGCAGCATAGAAAACAAAAAAATTCCTACGATGTGAACTATGTACCAAGATCTATCTATTAGATACAAACAACGGGCGGATGTATATCCGTAGAGAACATACCCTTGAAGACCGACAAAGCTTAACGAGTTCAACTCGTGGTTGATGTAGACGATCTCTTGCCGATCTCAAGATCGAGAGGAAGTCCTAGCGCCGCAAATCAGCAGCGCATCCGTGCTTGCACACACGTTCGAGGCACCGAGCAACCTCCGTCTCCTCGCTCCAGCGATGCAGCGGAAGCACAACTCTTTCTTGCCAAATAGCCACCGGGAACATGTATCTCGCTAGTTCGAGACCATGGGGGATAAATTCTATAGGGGGAGAGAGATCCTTCACGAGGAGGTGTGAGTGAGAAGTGAGAGGAGGGGCTCCTTTTATAGGAGGAGGGGGAAACCCCAAGGGGGTGGCCGGCGCATGGGGGCTGCCCCTTGCCCTCCCCTCTTCATGTGGGTGGACACTCCACTCACAAAAATCCATTCATATGCCTCCACTCAAAATCCCACTCAAACCTGCCATTAAATTTCCACCAAATTTAATGCAAAATCTCATTAAATAAAACTCTTTTATTTTATTCAGAATTTTGTCAATTACTTTAATGACAAACATTCACAAATAACCCCTTGCTAGAATTCTATTTCACATGCATAACCACTTTATGCAATTTCACCCGAAAACCTGTTTCGGTATCTAGTGAAATAAATTCATGCGCTTGTTCATTCTTTCGGCATGAAACTTTTGCTCCAATTGGATGTCGGTGTCTCTTAAGTGTGTCACCCTACGGTTCGTGAATAATGCGGACATGATCGAGACCCTCTCGATCAATAATCAAGCGGATCTGAGACCCATATCGACTCCACATTCAACGATGACTTTCTTGTGATCGTCGGAACCTTTTATGCTAGTATCTTAATCCCTTTGTTTCACGATATATTACATGTCCGAGATTCGATCATCGGTATCTCCATACCTAGTTTGATCTTTAATACATGCACTCTTTTCTCGTTCCGTGATATAACATTCTAGTGATCAAATCACTTGCTTGCAAGCTAATCAATGTGATATCACCGAGAGGCCCAGAGTATATCTATCCGTCATCGGATGAACAAATTCCACTCTCGATCCATGAGCCTCAACATAACACTTTATTAGTTTTGAATCCATCTTTATAATCACCACATGTTGACGTTTGATGTTATCAAGAAACTCTTCTGGTGTTAGTGATTGACATGATCTCATGGTCTAAGAATTAGGATCACTTCGTAAGTTGTTATAGCAATATAAACTCAAAGACTTTGATCGTAATGCTATACTTCGGATGAATGTTCATCACACCATTACACTAATGTTGTGATCCCGTTATTAACAACATCCAATGTCCATGATCAGGAAACCTTGATCATCTTGTTAATCAACGAGCTAGTTTATGAGAGAGGCATAACTAGGAACTTTCTGTTTGTTTATTAAACACAAATGTATTAATGTTTCCGTATTAATACAATTATAGCATGCAAAATAAACATCTATCATATACTTGGAATACACATAATAAACACTTTATTATTGCCTCTCGGCATATTCCCTTGATCTCCCACTTGCACTAGAGACAATAATCTAGTTACATAGTGATAAATCTAACACCCATTGAGTTCTGTGTTGATCATGTTTTGCTCTAGGGAGATTTTTAGTCAACGGATCTGCTACATTGAGATCCGTGTGTACTAAACAAATGTTTATATCTCCATCCTTGACATGCTCACGGATGGAGTGAAACCGGCGCTTAATATGCTTGGAATGCTTGTGAGACGTTGGCTCTTTGGCATTGGAAATGGCACCATTGTTGTCACAATAGATCACCATTGGGTCCAACGTTTGCAACCACTCCTAGTTCGGATATGAACTCCTTCATCCAAACTGCTTCCTGAGCCGCTTCTGAAGCAGCAACATATTCGCCTCCGTTGTTGATCCCGCTACCACAGGTTGTTTGGAGCTCCTCCAACTAACCGCTTCCGCCATTCATGAGAAATATGTATCCGGATTGAGACTTAGAGTCATCCGGATCAAAAAGCTAAGCGTCGACATAACACTTAGCGACGAGCTCTTCTTCACCTTCAGATACAAGAAACATATCCTTAGTTCTTCGTAAGTACTTAGGATATTCTTGACCGCTATCCATGTTCAGAACCTGATCCGATTGGTACCTACTAGTCAAACTAATAACATGCACATCCGGTCTTGTACATAACAAAGCGTACATTATAGAGCCTATGGCTGAAGCATAGGGACTTTGTCCATTATCTCTTTCTTCCTTGAGCCGGACTTTGAGTCTTACTCAATGTCTTGCCTTGCAACATAGGTAAGAACCCCTTCTTACTTCCGTCCATTTTAAACTTCTTTAAAAGCTTATCAAGGTATGTACTTTGCGATAGCCCTATTAGGCGCCTAGATCTATATCTATAGATCTTTATGCCTAATATGTATGACGCTTCACCTAGGTCCTTCATTGAAAATTTGCTGTTTAGATAACTTTTAACATTGTTTAAAAGATCTATATAATTTTCGATCAATAATATGTCATCCACATATAATATCAGAAATGCCACATTGCTCCCACTCACTTTCTTGTAAATACAAGCTTTTCCATAAGTTTGGACAAATCCAAACTCTTTGATCACCTCATCAAAGCGGAGATTCCAACTTCGTGATGCTTGCTTCAATCCATAGATGGATCGCTGAAGCTTGCACACCTTGTTAGCATCCTTAGGATCGACAAAACCCTTTGGTTGTATCATATACAACTCTTCTTCAATATTACCATTGAGAAACGCGGTTTTGACATTCATCTGCCATATCTCATAATCGAAATATGCAGCAATTGCTAACATAATCCTAACTGACTTTAGCATCGCTACGGGAGAGAATGTCTCATCATAGTCAACTCCTTGAATTTGTCGAAACCCCTTTGCGACAAGTCGAGCTTTATAGACGGTCACATTACCATCAGCATCAGTTTTCCTTTCGAAAATCCATTTGTTCCCCACGGCCTTTCGGTCGTGAGGTAATTCCACCAAGTTCCAAACTTGATTTTCATACATGGATTCCATCTCGGATTTCATGGCTTCTAACCATTTGTTGGAATCCGGGCTCATCATCGCTTCTTCATACGTCGCAGGGTCATCATTTTCATCAACCATGAAATTCATGACAGATTTCCTCAGACTGGTTCGGCCCCGCTTGACCATGCGAGGTTCGGTAGTACTCTCTTCGAGTTTCATGATCATTATCATTAGTTCCTCTTCAATAGGTGGAGCCAACTCAAACAACTTCCGGCTGCGCTACGCCATACTTTGAAGAGAAGGTTCAATAACCTCTTCTTCGAAGTTCTACCTTCACACCTTTCGCGAGAAACTCTTTCTCTAGAAAGGATCCATTCTTGGCAACAAAAACCTTGCCCTCGGATCTGTGATAGAAGGAATACCCAATAGTTTCCTTAGGGTATCCTATGAAGACACATTTTTCCGCTTTGGGTTCGAGTTTATCCGGTTGAAGTTTCTTCACATAAACATCGCATCCCCAAACTTTAAGAAATGACAGCTTAGGTTTGTTTCCAAACCACAATTCATACGGTGTATTTTCAACGGATTTAGATGGTGCCTGATTTAAAGTGAATGCAGCAGTTTCTAGTGCATAATCCCAAAATGACAACGGCAAGTCCGTCAGAGACATCATAGATCGAACCATATCTAATAAAGTACGATTACGACGTTCCGACAGACCATTTCGCTGTGGTGTTCCGGCAGGCGTGAGTTGTGAAACAATTCCACACTCTTTCATGTGAGTGCTAAACTCGTAACTTAGATACTCACCTTCACGGTCGGACCGTAGAAATTTGATCTTTCTATTACGATGATTTTCCACTTCATTCTGAAATTCCTTGAACTTTTCAAAGGTTTCAGACTTGTGTTTCATCAAGTAGATATAACCGTATCTACTCAAATCATCCGTGAAAGTAACAAAATAACGATATCCACCTACGACACACTCATTGGACCACATACATCGAATGTACGATTTCCAATAAATCACGCCCGTTCCATTGAACAGGAAAAGCGTTTCTAGTCATCTTGCCCATAAGGCATGGCTCACATGTATCAAATGATTCAAAATCAAGTGATTCCAAAAGTCCATCCGAATGGAGCTTCTTCATGCGTTTAACGCCAATATGACCTAGACGGCAGTGCCACATATATGCGGATATATCATCATTTAGTTTCATCCTTTTAGCATCAACATTATGAATATGTGTAACATTATCATCGAGATCTAATAGAAATAAACCATTCATCATCGGTGCATGACCATAAAAGATTTCATTCATATAAATGGAACAACCATTGTTCTCGGATTTAAATGAATAACCACTTCGCATCAAACACGATCCAGATACAATGTTCATGCTCAGTGCAGGCACCAGATAACAATTATTCAAGTTTATAACTAATCCTGACGGCAAGTGGAGAGGCAGCATTTCGACGGAGATCACATAAACGCTTGATCCATTGCCGACATGTATCTTGACCTCACCCCTTGCTAGCGGTCGCTTGTTCATGACCCACGATTGAGTTACAAATATTAGCAACCGAACGGTATCAAATACCCAAGTGCTACTGAGCACTAGTCAAGTAAACATCAATAACATGTATATCATATATACCTTTGTTTGCCTGCCGGCCTTCTTGTCCGCCAAATACTTGGGGCGTTATGCCCAATGGACAGCCCCTTACAATAGTAGCACTTCGGTATCGACTTAGGTCCAACTCGGGTTTCTTTTCAGGCATGGCAACAGGCTTGCCGCCTTACTTCCTTCCGCTTCCCTTCTTGTCTTTCTTGAAACCAGTGTTCCTATTGATCATCAACACTTGATGTTCCTTTTTGATCTCCACTTCTGCAGTTTTAAGCATTGACAGAAGCTCGGGGAGAGACTTCTTCATGCCTTGCATATTATAGTTCATCACAAAGCTCTTATAGCTAGGTGGCAGAGACTGCAGAACACGACGGATGCCTAAGTCAATGGGAATCGTTATTCCGAAGGACACAAGCTTATCGGCGTAACCCGACATCTTGAGTACATGCTCACTAACGGAGCTGCGCTCTTCCATCATGCAACTAAAGAACTTTTCTGAAGCATTATAGCTCTCTACAGCAGCATGTGTGTCGTAAATCATTTTCAACTCACCCATTGTATCAAATGCATTGCCGTTGAAAGCTTTCTTTGAAGTTCCGGCTCTAGCCCATACAATATGCTGCAATGAACTAAGTTGTGGTCCTCCTGACGAGTCTGATAGACATTCTTCTCCTCGTCAGGGGCATCCTCTAAAGGTGGGGGGCCTAGTGGCGCTTCTATCATGTATTGCTTTTGTGCAGCAGAGAGGAGAATCCTCAAATTCATGGCCCATTCGGTAAAGTTGCTACCGTTCGTTGCTAGTTTCTCTTTCTCCATGAACACATTGAAATTAAAAGCAGGTGGTGCCATCTACAACAGAATTTGTAAAGTTTAGACTAAGTGTATGATAGATTGAGTTCAACTAATCCATATTACGAATGAACTCCCACTCAAAAACGACATCCCTCGTGCCTTTTTGGTGATTACAAGAACCAAATCCACTATACCAAGTCCGATCATCACGTGAGTCGGTATAGCTTCAAAGGCGAGCATCAAATGGGCATCATATCAACTATATGACTCATGCTTAACCTTTCGGTCCGTGTTCCGAGGCCATGTCTATACATGCTAGGCTCGCCAAGTTAGAACCTTAGTATTCGTGTGTATAACTGTTTTACACCCGAAATATGATCGTGGATCCAAGAACACCCGATCATCACGTGATGTCTTGGAGCGACGAAACATAATTGGTGCATACTAAAGGAAGAACACATTCTTATCTTGATATTTAAATGAGGGATCATCTTATTATGCTAACAAAGCGCTAAACAAGCAATATAAGATGCTATCAAACATCACATGTTTATTAGTGAAATGTTATGGTTCCCGCAGATGATCTCTATCATGTGCATCGTGGTATGATCACTATCATACCTATATGTGTAAATCCAAGGTCTATGGAGTTTACACGCTATGTGTGTTGTAAGAGTATCATCTCATACTTCTACTTACAACACTACCATATCATAACACTAGCCCAGCAACAATCTAAACTAGACGCCTCTAATTTATCCATTGCAAGTTTTACGTGGCTTAGGGCTTTCGAGATAGAACCGTTCTTACCTACAAACATGAACCACAACGAGGATAACCAAATTGTTGACAACTCGTTTGCAAAATAAATATTGACTATAGTAGGAGAGACAGACACCCGCTAGCCACTTATGCAAACTAGTTGCATGTCAAGCGTGGAACAGGTCTCATGTGTGAGAACATGTAAAGTTTGTCCGGGCCGCTTCATCCCACTATGACACCAATATCCAAAATTACAACAAAGGAGCAAAACCATGATCATCATCGCCCACATACTCATATGTGTACTACCCGTGTAAAGCATCTATGCATAGATCCGGCTCTGATACCACTGTAGGGTTCGCAGCATAGAAAACAAAAAAATTTCCTACGATGTGAACTATGTACCAAGATCTATCTATTAGATACAAACAACGGGCAGATGTATATCCATAGAGAACATACCCTTGAAGACCGACAAAGCTTAACGAGTTCAACTCGTGGTTGATGTAGACGATCTCTTGCCGATCTCAAGATCGAGAGGAAGTCCTAGCGCCGCAAATCAGCAGCGCATCCGTGCTTGCACACACGTTCGAGGCACCAAGCAACCTCCGCCTCCTCGCTCCAGCGATGCAGCGGAAGCACAACTCTTTCTTGCCGAATAGCCACCGGAAACATGTATCTCGCTAGTCCGAGACCATGGGGGATAAATTCTAGAGGGGGAGAGAGATCCTTCACGAGGAGGTGTGACTGAGAAGTGAGAGGAGGGGCTCCTTTTATAGGAGGAGGGGAACCCCAAGGGGTGGCTGGCGCATGGGGCTGCCCCCTTGCCCTCCCCTCTTCATGTGGGTGGACACTCCACTCACAAAAATCCATTCATATGCCTCCACTCAAAATCCCACTCAAACTTGCCATTAAATTTCCACCAAATTTAATGCAAACTCTCATTAAATAAAACTCTTTTATTTTATTCAGAATTTTGTCAATTACTTTAATGACAAACATTCACAAATAACCCCTTGCTAGAATTCTATTTCACATGCATAACCACTTTATGCAATTTCACCCAAAACCTGCTTTGATTATCTAGTGAAATAAATTCCTGCGCTTGTTCATTCTTTCGGCATGAAACTTTTGCTCCAATTGGATGTCAGTGTCTCTTAAGTGTCTCACCCTACGGTTCGTGAATAATGCATACAAGATCGAGACCCCTCTCGGATCAATAATCAGAAGCGGGATCTGGAGACCCATACTGACTCCCACACATTCAACGATGACTTTCTTGTGATCGGAACCTTTACGCTAGTATCTTAATCCCTTTGTTTCGATATATTATATGTCCGAGATTCGATCATCGGTATCTCCATACCTAGTTTGATCTCGCATCGACATGCACTCTTTCTCGTCCTGATATAACATTCTAGTGATCAAATCACTTGCTTGCAAGCTAATCAATGTGATATCACCGAGAGGGCCCAGAGTATATCTATCCGTCATCGGGATGAACAAATTCTACTCTCGATCCATGAGCCTCAACATAACACTTTATTAGTTCTGAATCCATCTTTATAATCACCCTATTACGGTGTGACGTTTGATGTTATCAAGAAACTCTTCCGGTGTTAGTGATTGACATGATCTCATGGTCTAAGAATTAGGATCACTTCGTAAGTTGTTATAGCAATATAAACTCAATGACTTTGATCGTAATGCTATACTTCAGATGAATGTTCATCACACCATTACACTAATGTTGTGATCCGGTTATTAACAACATCCAATGTCCATGATCAGGAAACCTTGATCATCTTGTTAATCAACGAGCTAGTTTATGAGAGAGGCATAACTAGGAACTTTCGGTTTGTTTATTAAACACACATGTATTAATGTTTTCCTATTAATACAATTATAGCATGCAAAATAAACATCTATCATATACTTGGAATACACATAATAAACACTTTATTATTGCCTCTCAGGGCATATTCCCTTCAGAGGTGACAGATACGGAAAATGGCATTGCATTTACACAAGAAAAATTTGCAGCAGATCTTCTTCACCGGGTTAACATGCATAACTGCAAGGATATAGGCACACCAATGTCCTCTTCGGAGAAGCTTAGCAAGACATCAGGTGCTCTTCTTGATGATGACATGCCATTTTGTTACAGCAGCACGGTGGGGGCATTACAGTATCTTTGTTTGACCCGACCAGATATTTTGTTTGCAGTAAATCGAGTGTGCCAATTTCTTGCGTCACCTAGAGATGTACATTGGTCAGCAGTAAAGCGAATACTGAGATATGTAATATGAACAGTCAGTCTTGGGCTTCAGATTCAGAGATCTTCGTCTACTGAACTCAGTGTGTATACAGATGCTGACTGGGCTGGGTGCCCCGACGATCTGCGATCGACTGGTGGTTATGCAGTGTTTTATGGACCAAACCTAGCGTCGTGGAGCTCACGGAAGCAACCAACTGTCAGCAGATCTAGTACAGAGGCGGAGTACAAGGCCATTGCGAATGGGACTACTGAAGTTACTTGGTTGCAATCAATTCTGAGAGAAATAGGAGTGTTTCAAGCTCAAGCTCCAATCATGTGGTGTGACAATCTTGGAGCGACATTCCTTACAGCAAATCCTATGTTTCATGCGTGGACGAAACATATAGAGATAGACTTCCATTTCGTACGAGAAAAGGTTTCAGCAGGATCACTGAAAGTTCAGTTTATTTTCTCTCGGGATTAGCTAGCGGATATATTTACGAAGGCACTAAATCAAGATGTCTTTGATAGACTGAAGTATGAGTTGTGTTTAGCTAGTACACGATCGGATCGAGAGGGGTTGTTAAACGACCGAAGTAAGTTGTCAGGTGGAAGACAATAAAGAGGAAGGAGGTGAAGAACGGGCATCAGATGAGCCCGCTGATGAACTTGGTAGGGTTATTTCTGATGCAAAGAGAGACTGTGAAACAGAAAAGGAGAAGTTGAAGTTGGAGGGCATATTAGAAGATCACAAGAAATTGTTGTACCCAAATTGCGAATATGGCAGTACAAAGCTTGGTACCACACTGGAATTGCTGCGATGGAAGGCGGAGTGGCGCTTCTCCTTGTCAGGTGGGGGGCCTAGTGGCGCTTCTTGCACATATTGCTTTTGTGCAGCAGAGAGGAGAATCCTCAAATTCATGGCCTATTCGGTAAAGTTGCTACTGTTCATTGCAAGTTTCTCTTTCTCCATGAACACATTGAAATTAAAAGCAGGCGGTGCCATCTACAACAGAATTTGTAAAGTTTAGACTAAGTTTATGATAGATTGAGTTCAACTAATCCATATTACGAATGAACTCCCACTCAAAAACGACATCCCTCGTGCCTTTTTGGTGATTACATGAACCAAATCCACTACAGCAAGTCCGATCATCACGTGAGTCGGTGTAGCTTCAAAGGCGAGCATCAAATAGGCATCATATCTACTATATGACTCATGCTTAACCTTTCGGTCCGTGTTTTGAGGCCATGTCTGTACATGCTAGGCTCGCCAAGTTAGAACCTTAGTATTCGCGTGTGTAACTATCTTACACCCGAAATATGATCGTGGATCCAAGAACACCCGATCATCACGTGATATCTTGGAGCGAAGAGAACATAATCGGTGCATACTTAAGGAAGAACACATTCTTATCCTTATATTTAAATGAGGGATCATCTTATTATGCTAATAAAACGCCAAACAAGCAATATAAGATGCTATCAAACATCATATGTTTATAAGTGAAATGATATGGTTACCGCATATGATCTCTATCATGTGCATCGTGGTGTGATCACTATCATACCTTTATGTGTAAGGCCAAGATCTATGGAACTTACACGTTATGTATGTTGTAAGAGTATCATCTCATACTTCTACTTACAACATCACCATATCATAACACTAGCCCAGCAACAATCTAAACTAGACGCCTCTAATTTATCCATTGCAAGTTTTACGTGGCTTAGGGCTTTCGAAGATAGAACCGTTCTTACCTACGAACATGAACCACAACGAGGATAACCAAATTGTTGACAACTCGTTGCAAAGTAGATATTGACTATAGTAGGAGAGACAGACACCCGCTAGCCACTTATGCAAACTAGTTGCATGTCAAGCGTGGAACAGGTCTCATGTGCGATGACATGTAAAGTTTGTCTGGGCCGCTTCATCCCACTATGCCACCAATATCCAAAATTACAACTAAGAAGTAACGACATGATCATCATTGCAATATGCCCCTGACAAGGAGAAGAATGTCTATCAGACTCGTCAGGAGGACCACAACTTAGTTCATTGCGGCATATTGTATGGGCTAGAGCCGGAACTTTGAAAGCGTTTCAAAAAGGTCAATGCATTTGATATAATGGGTGAGTTGAAAATGATTTTCTACACACATGCTGTTGTAGAGAGCTACAATGCTTCAGAAAAGTTCTTTAGCTGCATGATGGAAGAACACAGCTCCGTAAGTGAGCATGTACTCAAGATGTCGGGTTACGCCGATAAGCTTGTGTCCTTGGGAATAACGATTCCCATTGACTTAGTCATCCATCGTGTTCTGCAGTCTCTGCCACCTAGCTATAAGAGCTTCATGATGAACTATAATATGCAAGGCATGAAGAAGTCTCTCCCTGAGCTTCTGTCAATGCTTAAAATTGCAGAAGTGGAGATCAAAAAGGAACATCAAGTGTTGATGATCAATAAGAACACTGGTTTCAAGAAAGACAAGAAGGGAAAATGGAAGGGAAGTAAGGGAGAAAAGCAGGTTGCCGTGCCTGAAGAGAAACCCCGAGTTGGACCTAAGTCTGATACCAAGTGCTAATATTGTAAGGGGACTGGCCAATGGAAGCGCAACTGCCCCAAGTATTCGGCAGACAAGAAAGTCGGCAAGGCAAACAAAGGTATATATGATATACATGTTATTGATGTGTACTTGACTAGTGCTCGCAGTAGCACCTGGGTATTTGATACCGGTTCAACTAATATTTGTAACTCGAATCAGGGGCTGTGGAACAAGTGACCGCTAGCAAAGGGTGAGGCCAAGATGCGCGACGGCAATGGATCAAGCGTTGATGTGATCGCCGTCGGAACGCTACCTCTCCACTTGCCGTCGGGATTAGTAATAAACTTGAATAGTTGTTATCTGGTGCCAGCACTGAGCATGAACATTGTATCTGGATCGTGTTTGATGCGAAGTGGTTATTCATTTAAATCCGAGAACAATGGTTGTTCTATTTATATGAATGAAATATTTTATGGTCATGCACCGATGATGAATGGTTTATTTCTATTGGATCTCGATAATAATGTTACACATATTCGTAATGTTGATGCTAAAAGGATTAAACTTAATAATGATATATCTGCATATATGTGGCACTGCCGTCTAGGTCATATTGGCGTTAAACGCATGAAGAAGCTCCATTCGGATGGACTTTTGGAATCACTTGATTTTGAATCATTTAATACATGTGAGCCATGCCTTATGGGAAAGATGACTAGAACGCCGTTTTCCGGTTCAATGGAACGGGCGACAGATTTATTGGAAATCAGATATTCTGATGTATGTGGTCCAATGAGTGTGTCGGCGCGAGGTGGATATCATTATTTTGTTACTTTCACGGATGATTTGAGTAGATACAGTTATATCTACTTGATGAAACACAAGTCTAAAACCTTTGAAAAGTTCAAGGAATTTCAGAATGAAGTGGAAAATCATCGTAATAGAAAGATCAAATTTCTACGGTCCGACCGTGGAGGTGAGTATCTAAGTTACGAGTTTAGCACTCACATGAAAGAGTGTGGAATTGTTTCACAACTCACACCTGCCGGAACACCACAGCGAAATGGTGTGTCGAAACGTCGTAATCGTACTTTATTGAATATGGTTCGATCTATGATGTCTCTGACGGACTTCCCATTGTCATTTTGGGGTTATGCATGAGAAACTGCTGCATTCACTTTAAATTGGGCACCATCTAAATCCGTTGAAAAGACACCGTATGAATTGTGGTTTGGAAACAAACCTAAGCTGTCATTTCTTAAAGTTTGGGGATGCGATGTTTATGTGAAGAAACTTCAACCGGATAAACTCGAACCCAAAGCGGAAAAATGCGTCTTCATAGGATACCCTAAGGAAACTATTGGGTATTCCTTCTATCACAGATCCGAGGGCAAGGTTTTTGTTGCCAAGAATGGATCCTTTCTAGAGAAAGAGTTTCTCGCGAAAGGTGTGAGTAGTCGGAAGGTAGAACTCGAAGAGGTTATTGAACCTTCTCTTCAAAGTATGGCAAGTAGCACATCGCTGGAAGTCGTTCCAGAGTTAGCTTCACCAGTTGAAGAGGGAACTAATGATAATGATCATGAAACTCCAAAAGAGAGTACTACCAAACATCACAGGTCTAGCAGGACGCATGCAGCTCCCGAGCTGTAAGGAAATCATGTCATGAATTTCATGGTTGATGAAAATAATGACCCTGCGACGTATGAAGAAGCGATGATGAGCCCGGATTCCATCAAATGGTTAGAAGCCATGAAATCCGAGATGGAATCCATGTATGAAAATCAAGTTTGGAACTTGGTGGACTTACCTCACGGCCGAAAGGCCGTGGAGAATAAATGGATTTTTAAAAGAAAAACTGATGCTGATGGTAATGTGACCGTCTATAAAGCTCGACTTGTTGCAAAGGGGTTTCGACAAATTCAAGGAGTTGACTACGATGAGACATTCTCTCCTGTAGCGATGCTAAAATCAGTTAGGATTATGTTAGCAATTTCTGCATATTTTGGTTATGAGATATGGCAGATGAATGTCAAAACCGCGTTTCTCAATGGTAATATTGAAGAAGAGTTATATATGATACAACCAAAGGGTTTTGTCGATCCTAAGGATGCTAACAAGGTTTGCAAGCTTCATCGATCCATCTATGGATTGAAGCATGCGTCACGAAGTTGGAATCTCCGCTTTGATGAGGTGATCAAAGAGTTTGGATTTGTCCAAACTTATGGAGAAGCTTGTATTTACAAGAAAGTGAGTGGGAGCAATGTGGCATTTCTGATATTATATGTTGATGACATATTATTGATCGGAAATGATATAGATCTTTTAAACAGTGTTAAAAGTTATCTAAACAGTAAATTTTCAATGAAGGACCTAGGTGAAGCGTCATACATATTAGGCATAACGATCTATAGAGATAGATCTAGGCACCTAATAGGGCTATCGCAAAGTACATACCTTGATAAGATTTTAAAGAAGTTTAAAATGGATGAAAGTAAGAAGGGGTTCTTACCTATGTTGCAAGGCACGACATTGAGTAAGACTCAAAGTCCGGCTACGGCGGAAGAAAAAGAGATAATGGACAAAGTCCCCTATGCTTCAGCCATAGGCTCTATAATGTACGCCATGCTATGTACATGGCCGAATGTGGCACATGCTATTAGTTTGACTAGTAGGTACCAATCAGATCCAGGTTCGGAACACTGGAAAGCGGTCAAGAATATCCTTAAGTACTTGCGAAGAACTAAGGATATGTTTCTTGTATACAGAGGTGAAGAAGAGCTCGTCGCTAAGTGTTATGTCGACGCTAGCTTTGACACCGATCCGGATGACTCTAAGTCTCAATCCGGATACGTATTTCTCATGAATGGCGGAGCGGTTAGTTGGAGGAGATCCAAACAACCTGTGGTGGCGGGATCAACAACAGAGGCCGAATATGTTGCTGCTTCAGAAGCGGCTCAGGAAGCAGTTTGGATGAAGGAGTTCAGGAAGCAGTTTGGATGAAGCCAACTGAGCATGCAGCCTGTTTATTGCTTGCTCAATCAAAATGGAACATTTGTACGAGCTTTACACTTTCTTCAGTGGGATATCTAGTGGATGTTTACAGTCAGTTCTTTTGTAGAAATATAATTCTCTCTTGAATTCCAGAGTGGCTGGTTCCAGGTACATTGTTGCACAGACCAAAAGTAAATTATCATAGATTGATAGTTGACATGGTAGCTTCTGATTGTATTTTCCAGTGGATTTGGTGATATGAACCATGATTAATTTTCAATGCAATGTTTTTTGAACCATGGCTAAAGATGTCCTAGCTGATTTCATACATAAAGCACACAACTACGACCTCGTTTTAGTTGTGATACACATCTGTGATGCTTTCGAGTGAAATCATAATGGCAGACATGTGACGACTATGAAAATCTGTCACGGAACAAAGATGCTTTCAGTATTTGAGTTTGACATTTTAGGTTTCAGAGGTTCAGGAGCCTGCTAAGAGTTGTTCTTTGTTGTCTTGAAATTAGCTGGAGATTAAAAAGGATCATTTCCCTAAGGTTATGAAGTCAGTTCTGTTCTACACTAGTTGTGTAACTACGGTCAATAGATAGCTCCCGTGGTGAAACCCTAGCCGCCACACCAGCGCGCTCCCTGTCCCGCGAGCCACGAGGCCGCCACCCTGTTGCTCCCGCCCCTTTGCATCCTCCTCTGCATGACCATGCCGCCGCCTTGCCGGGTCTCCCGTGTCCTCCCCTTCCACTGCCGTGCTGCTCCGCCTCTCCCACCAGCTCAGTGCTCACCCATGCTTCCTCCTTCCACTACTACGTGGAGCGCTCGCGCAGTGGTGCGGTGGGAGCGGGAAGAGAAGGAATCGGCAGCGCTGCGTTGAGTGACTGAGCGGCCTTTCACGCCACCTGGCCCAGCCTCCTTTCCCCTCGGACTCGCTCAAGCCACCGGCAAGGTTGCCTTTCCTGCTCCCCATCTCCGCCTCCTTCGAGTTGCAACTCAAGGTCCTCACCACACAAACCCTTCCGCTCGCCTCCGCTGCTTCTCTGCCCCTCCATACGGGATCGACGCTTTCCTCCTCCTCCCTTCTGCACGGTGGCAGCAGTAAATCGAGAGAAGAGAAGAAGACGGCTCTGGCCTGCATGGCCGTACCCATCGCGGAGCCCCTCTTCTGAGCCCATGAGTGATGTTCTTCTCCGCGTGCGATGAAGGATGCTGCAGCGTCCCAAGAAGCTCCTCATTTTGTGTTCACACGTCAGATATGAGGGTGCAATGGTGATCTGTCCTTGCTCTCCCCTTTCATTTATATGTGTAATCCGCCTTGATCTCCGATGGTTTGCTGTGGGATATGCTTGTTATTTGCCCAGGTCCTGAAGTATTGCCAGGTCGTAGTTGGCGCATAGATGCAGAAGGAGAAGTGCAAATCTCAGGATTTGCCAACAATTATGGTATTTATTTTTTCCTCTCGGTGTTGCTTTGTTAATAAGAATCATGTACATGACACCTGCACTGAACGGTCATTTAAACCAGTAGAGAATTGGGATCACGCTTACGAAATCTAGGATTAATTATAGAGATCTCTTAATTATATGATGTTATGTTACTTTATATGCCAAAGTAGGGTTGGTCCCAAGCTGTGTCCCTAACCTGCTATACTTGATAAGAACAATTGTATGCACGATACGTGCACATCATGATCAACTAAGATTGCAGAGGATTGGATTCATTGCTGTTTGATCTGAATAGCCCCACTCAGTTAGGCGTACTTGGCACAAAATAGTAATAGAATATCCAAAACTACCTTCCTCCTAAAGCAGAATACTTGCTACAGCACTGTAAAATTCAATAGTGCATATGCATATTTTGTACAAAATAAACCTTCCTAAGCTCTTCTGTTTTGCCTTCAGTATCGAATATTGTGACTGTGTAGTTCAAAATTCAGTAGTGGTAGCTAGCTAGATCCAATATTTTAGTTTCTGTCATTCTGTGTAGACACGGTTAGCATTGGAAGTGGAAGCTGGGCCCAAATCTTGCTCTGCAGGTAGTTAAAGGTTGGAAGTTTATGGTGTTAATGTTCTTTCCTAATACTCCCTCCGCTTGAAAATATAAGATGTTTTAGGTTTGTTAAACAAATGTATCTAGACATCCTTTAGTACATAGATTAATTCAAACCTACACACTAAAAGATGTCTAGATACATTAGCTTCATAAACCTAAAACATATTATATTTCCAAACGGAGGGGAGTACCAATTTGAGTTAACATCTGTATTTTTTCCCATGTGTTTTGAACCATTTTGCATGTTGGAGATCATTCTTTTTGTTCAAAAAACACCCTCGTTTTGAATTGCAAAAGCAATCGGGTCCGCATCGCCGCCGTCGTGTGGCCTCGCTGGAGCATGGTGGCCGTGGCCACAACCTACCACCGCAGGGAGGTGCGGGAGGCCGTGGCCGTGCTACTCCTCGCCTGCATCGAGGAAGAGAGGGAGAAGGAGGTGTGGCTGGAGAAAGGAGGAGGTCGCCGCAAGGAGAAGTAGGTCGTCGGCGGTCGTCGAAGCTCGTCGTCGCTCTTCGTGACTGCAAGGAGGAGGAGGCCGCAAGGAAGGAGGTCGTCGCCGTCGTGACTGCAAGGAGGAGGAGAAGGTCGCCGCCACCATCGCCATCGTCACTGCAAGGAAAGGAGGATGCCGGAGCAAGGAGGAGGAGAAGGCCACCGTCGCCATCGTCAGTGCAAGGGAATTAGGAGAAGGAAAGGAGGAGAAGAGAGAAGGAAAAGGAGGAGGAGAAGAGAGAAGGAAAAGGAGGAGGGAGGAGAATGAAAAGGAGAAGAGGGAGGGAATAGGGGTAGTTGGGCGGGGTGGGGATTCAAAATTTGAATCCCGCCCAAGCTTATCCGTGGCGCACTAGGTGGTGGTGCACTACGGGTAAGTCGCCCTCTATTTTTTTTTCTGCAGAAAAAAACGGTCTTTTGATCGTAACTTTTTACTCTTTTCGAATTTTGAAAATCTAAAAAATTGCTAAACGACCATAGGTGGTTGCGAGCGGATGCGAAATCTCGTTCTCGTCATTTTGGTATATTATACGATTTTTTTCGATATTGTATGCAAAAGTTACGGCCTTTTTACCGTGGCATGACTTTTTTTTGTAGATAAAGTCGAAACTCATGTTTGTTAATTTTACTATAAGCTATACCACATTACCTACCTAAATATGAAAGGATTTAATTTTTTAAAGTGTTTATTATTTTCTTTTATTTTTTGCAAAGCCTAAAAAGTCGATCGGGGGGGGGGGGGGGGGTGGTAGTGGAGTTGGTGCAGGATAGTTAGGCGTAGGGCCTAGGGCAAGGTGCCCTACTACTAAGTTTATACATCCGTGGCGCACATGCCATAGTGCGCCACATATGTGTCTGGCCGTTTCACAGCAAAGACGGGCATGCGCTTAGGCGTAGCGCACCCCCTCCATGTGCGCCACGGTTGACACTAACAACCGTAGCGCACCTACCCTATGTGCGCTACGGATGTTTGGCGTGCGGCCAACAGGGCCCTGGCCTACATATATCTGTGGCGCACTATGGTCATGTGCGCCACGGTTGTTCTACTTACTAGTAGGGCACTGCCCATAGGTGAGCCACGCCTGTTTTAGCCGTGGGGCACTTCAACCATGTGAGCCACGGATGTGCTGATTACCTATAGCCATTTTCCTAGTAGTGGCTGTGGGATATGCTTGTTATTTGCCCAGGTCCTGAAGTATTGCCCGGTCGTAGTTGGCGCATAGATGCAGAAGGAGAGGTGCAAATCTCAGGATTTGCCAACAATTATGGTATTTATTTTTTCCTCTCGGTGTTGCTTTGTTAATAAGAATCATGTACATGACACCTGCACTGAACGGTCATTTAAACCAGTAGAGAATTGGGATCACGCTTACGAAATCTAGGATTAATTATAGAGATCTCTTAATTATATGATGTTATGTTACTTTATATGCCAAAGTAGGGTTGGTCCCAAGCTGTGTCCCTAACCTGCTATACTTGATAAGAACAATTGTATGCACGATACGTGCACATCATGATCAACTAAGATTGCAGAGGATTGGATTCATTGCTGTTTGATCTGAATAGCCCCACTCAGTTAGGCGTACTTGGCACAAAATAGTAATAGAATATCCAAAACTACCTTCCTCCTAAAGCAGAATACTTGCTACAGCACTGTAAAATTCAATAGTGCATATGCATATTTTGTACAAAATAAACCTTCCTAAGCTCTTCTGTTTTGCCTTCAGTATCGAATATTGTGACTGTGTAGTTCAAAATTCAGTAGTGGTAGCTAGCTAGATCCAATATTTTAGTTTCTGTCATTCTGTGTAGACACGGTTAGCATTGGAAGTGGAAGCTGGGCCCAAATCTTGCTCTGCAGGTAGTTAAAGGTTGGAAGTTTATGGTGTTAATGTTCTTTCCTAATACTCCCTCCGCTTAAAAATATAAGATGTTTTAGGTTTGTTAAACAAATGTATCCAGACATCTTTTAGTATGTAGATTCATTCGAACCTACACACTAAAAGATGTCTAGATACATTAGCTTCATAAACCTAAAACATATTATATTTCCAAACGGAGGGGAGTACCAATTTGAGTTAACATCTGTATTTTTTCCCATGTGCTTTGAACCATTTTGCATGTTGGAGATCATTCTTTTTGTTCAAAGGAAATTATTTTCTAGCTGTATCTGACCATATTGCATTTTTTATGCATTGTTGATTTATCTGGTATACAAAAAATCCTTTGGTATGCTTATGCAAAGCATGATTTTCTTTGTCTTGCTTACACAGTCTTTTACACTGCACATTTTTTCTATTTATCCATCTCCTTTTTTATCTATGTAACTGAGAATCCGAATAATTGAATCTTATATTCAGTTAATTCAGAACTTTTTATCTTGCAACATGAGAGTAAAATTTGTAAGTTCACCTTAGCTTGCCATGGCTACTCATAAGCCATAACATATGCATGCTTACTAAGATAATCTGTATTT
Organism: Avena insularis; assembly: GCA_023614405.1. Classification (NCBI taxonomy): domain Eukaryota; kingdom Viridiplantae; phylum Streptophyta; class Magnoliopsida; order Poales; family Poaceae; genus Avena; species Avena insularis. The sequence goes on along the minus strand of CM042691.1, from coordinate 281,329,349 downwards.
GTCCAGAAAATAGATTGCTCTAGCGCTTCTTGTTCATTGAAACAAATAGTGAAATCCCTGCATAAGACTCGCAACATATGATTTGTGTGTATTTTTATGTACACGGATGGTCTAATGATCCCACCCACACCAGCTGATGAGGCAAAATAAAAACCTGACTCAAGAATTATTCTAATATTGGAGGAAACACCAAATGACATTTGCCTAAGCTTGATTTTATAGCATAGAGGTTCATTGGATAAAAACGAAGAAGGTTCACTCCTTCATCTAAGGTAAATCCCTTGGCTTCAGATTTTCCTATAGAGTGATGCGACAACTGTTTGAAATTTGCTCTGTCTTTATATAGGATAAGCTAGTAAGCTGGCTTTTTTCTTTGGAAAGTGCTACTGGATAGATGGCCATCTTATTAGCTTTTGATGAAATCAAGTTCTAATTTATTGCTATTTTGATGGGGAAAAATAAGTTTTGGCCCAAATCAGTGACGAGGTCTCTGTTTAGAGCATATCCATTTCCAAGTTCCTTACCAAATTTTCAGACAATTATTATTGGTTCTCATTGATATTGTACTTAGCTCTATCACATTGGGTCACAATTCTTCTCCTTTCGCACGTAATATATTTTGAACCTCCTGCTGCACATAGGAATCTTTCCTCCATAAATTACTTTGTTTGGTGCAATATATGTTTACGCTAATATTCCAAAAAAACGTCCTGCTCATTGTTTACTTTTTGCAGCCTTTTTTTAGCAATTGTTATTCTGGCTTTGCTAACTTTTTAGTATCTATGCATGTGCGTAATATTTTATGTAATATTTTATACCGTGATAGCAAGATGGTCTTGGTTATCTTTTTCGAGAAAACACAAAGAATATCTGTATAGAACCTTCGTGTTGTCGTGGCACCGAGTTACATTTTGGCTCCACCTGTATTAGTATATATTTGCCCAGTTTTGTCATATGGACGTAATGAATCCCCTGATGCCCCATTTTTTATGCTTTTGTTCAGCCTTGTGTAAACAATTGTGTGATCTCCATGTTGAACTGATATATGTTACCGGTACTATTTATGTTGGGTCAATCGTATGTGCTATAATGTTTGTGCCTGAGGTATTAGCCGTCTTATGAATGTGGACAGTACATGAGAATTACGGTCAAAAACTTGTAGAATCAACTGGTGGCACCTAGTTTTAAACTAGAAATTACAAAATACACTATTACCTCCTTCACGGTTTGCAGGGCGCCTAATCAAATTTGGTTTTTTCCAAAACTATAACGTTTCTAGGCGTATAAGAATTAATTGTTAATTAATGTGACACCTTTTCGCCCAACTTCCTATGCATGCAACAGTCTCCCACCAATGCATGCGCCTTAACTGCTCACTAATAGGCTAATTTTTAGCCAATACGTTCACGCCTAGATCCGTGAGATTTTTATAGAACGCCCTGCAAACCGTGAAGGGGGTAGTACAAGACTTTGGTGGGGTCTAAAGGACTTAAATGCTACAAGGGGTCATTTACGAAAGATTATACGGCAGAGTGATGGCATAAAGGCGAGATGATCCCATATTCATGCATATGAAATTGTGTTCTTTTAATCAATTTGAGAAGTATTGCGTAAATTTAAGGTTTTCGATATCTAGCACATTGTTAGCCAAGCCAACTGGATCGGTCAATCTTATGAGACCAGGGGCCGAGCCGTAAGCGTGCGTGTGGTTAAATGTGGCGGCAGACACTCAGTACGTCACAATCTCAAATCAAGGACCCCTACCAGCTCCAGCGTCCCATAAAGAGGATTGAGAGAATTTATTATTTGATACTACACTCAAATATAATTTCTTATATGACACTGGATTTTTTTGACTTACTTATTTGACACTTGGTGTAAATTCTAATGCCTTATATGACTTTAAGGCATCAAAATTTACACAAGTGTCAAATAAGAAAGTCAAAATTTTCTAATGTCATATAAGGAATCATATTTGAGAGTAGTGTCACAAGTAATTCTCTTAAGAGGATTTTGATTTGGTGGATGAACCTGAACAATCTTCAATATAAATATGGTGCATCATGGAATTTTTCTTAGTTAGGCCTATCTAGGTCTTTAATCTCTCCATTTTTTTCCGCCAAAGTGTAGAAAAGTCATACAAAAATAAAATAAAGTATTACGAAAAAAGACCACATATAGTACATAGTTAACTTAGACAAAATCACAATATAGATAGACTCAAAGACATGTTTTTATTCCACAAATGTTATTAAATTTTATGTCGTATGGATATGATGAGAATCAACTAGATAGTTATATCTTATGTCAATAAAGTTTCCTAATTTATTATTAACTAGACACGACAAGGATTAGTGCAAGTGGATCATTTCACTCAAGAAAGAGAGGATGGTTCGGGTGGCCCCAATCCGATACAAGGTCTGTCGGACCCTAAGAGTGGGATAAGACAAGTATCGAGTATAAATATATATTCACCGAAACACCAAATGTACTACTGCAAACCTCATCAGTAAGCTGAAATTAAGTCATCAATGGGTATAAATCGAAATACATAAAGAGGGTGTACCGAACAAAGCTCTCTAGGAGACTTGATTAATCTAGATCAAACTTACAAGAGACTGAATTGGTGATTTATTTCCATGTTCATTGTGGGTTATGTTAAACGACCGAAGTAAGTCGTAACCGAGCAGGATACGATCCTATCGGTACAACCAAACTAACTAATGTTTAGATAGAGATGTAAGTTGTTAGGTTGTTGTAATCCTAACTGGTTGTAACCCTAGCTCTTGAGCTGTATATATACTGAACTCTTGCCGATGTATCAGACACAGCAAACAGAGATCTTTTTCTTATTATTTTATATGGTATCAGAGCCATCACTCCTAACCATCATCCATGGCTCCAACCACCACTTCGTTGTCCCCAGCACCGATCAACATTGCGGCCATGATCAGCGCCGCCATCACCGTGAAGCTTGACCAGGAGAACTTCCTCCTCTGGAAAGCCCAGGCTCTGCCGACGCTGCACGACAATGACCTGTTTGGCTTCGTCGACGGATCCAAGGCTGCACCACCCAAGAAGGCCGCCGCCGCTGTTGGGAGCTCCGAGCAGATCAATAACCCGGAGTACGCGGCATGGGTCAAGCATGATCAACAGGTCCTCGGCGGGCTGCTTTCCTCCCTCACGCCCGCCGTGCTCGGCCACGTCCAACTGCTGAAGACGTCGGCACAAGTCTGGGATACCCTGGATCGGACCTTCGCGTCTAGGTCCAAGGCGCGGATCGTGCAGCCCCGCACCGTGCTAGTGAAGCCGAAGCGCAGAGACATGACGAACTCCGCCTACTTCCACCACACCAACAAGATAGCTGATATGATGGCTACGATCGACAATCCGCTTAGCGACGACGAGATCGTCTCCTACATCCTGGCCGGACTAGGAGAGGACCATGAAAGCTTCACCCTTGGCGACATGTACGGTCACACGACTGCATATGAGGCTTGGACCGGAGGACGCACATCCGGTGGCTACTCCGACGGATCTTCTCAGCACTCCGCCAACAACACCTCGCGTGGCGGCGGACGCGGGGGATTCCAGCGTGGTGGAGGAGGACGCGTCCGTGGCGATGGAGGCCGCGGTAATAGTGGAGGTCGCTACAACGGCAACTACGGCTACCACGGAGGTGGCCACGGCGGCTACAACGGAGGTGGCCATGACGGCTAACACGGAGGTGGCCACGGCGGCGCTCGTGGCGACAACTCTAGGCGCGACGGCAATGCCCAGAGTAGAGGGCGCGGACGTGGTGTCAAATCTACATGCCAGACATGTGGCATCTACGGTCACGACGCCCAGTGGTGCTACTCGAGGTTCAACCACCCCATCCAACCTGAGACGTCAAACCGCGCCGCCAACTACTCCAACTCCAACGAGAGGTACATCAGGGATCCGTACTGGTATATGGATTCAGATGCCACCGATCATATGACGAACGACATGGAACGACTCCATGTCCACGAGAACTACAGAGGTAGCGAGGAAATTCAGGTGGCCAACGGTAAGCACATACCCATCTTACATATTGGTAAATCTAGTATATCCGGTTTAAATTGCAATCTTCGATTATCCAATGTCCTTCATTCTCCTCACATTAGCAAAAACTTACTCTCCGCTCATAAACTTTCCAAGGATAATAATTGTTTCGTTGAAATTCATCCTTACTCTTTTCTTGTTAAGGATCGCATATTGAAGGCAACTTTGCTTCAAGGTAGAGCACGCGACGGCTTGTATCCAGTTCCACCATGTCACCCACGCCATTCACCTCGTCTTCCACAAGCACACACCGTTGCACCATTCAAGGAACTGTGGCACCGCCGGCTTGGACATCCTGCATCACCCATCGTCCAAGCCATTCTTCGATCGAATAAATTAGGTTCTATAGAAAATAAAGGAGTGCCACATGTGTGTGACGCATTCCAGCAGGCCAAACTACATCAGCTGCCATATACAGCTTCTAGTCGTGTTTCCAAATTTTCTTTAGACTCGTTCATATGGATGTATGGGGTCCAGCAATTAAATCAGCTGGCGGGTTCCGTTATTATGTTAGTTTTCTTGATGACTTCAGTAAATTTACATAGGTGTACTTGTTAAAACATAAATCGGATGTTAAACACGTGTTTTATCAATTCCAAAAACGTGTCGAGCTTTCACTTGGTACTAAAATCTCTCGGTACAGTCGGACTAGGGTGGGGAATATAAAAAACTCCATCAATATTTCAATACCACCGGCATCACACATTGCATCTCATGTCCACATACCCACTAGCAAAATGGGGCGATTGAACGAAAACATCGTCACCTCGTCGAGATGGCCTTGGTCCTTCTCGCACAGTCTTCCGCCCCTCTTCGTTTCTGGGATGATTCGGTGCTCATGGCATGCTATTTAATTAATAGAATGCCGAGCCGTGTTATACACAACCTCACGCCGGTGACAAAGCTTCTTAAGAAAGATGTTGACTATAGCTCGCTTCGCCTCTTCGGGTGCGCGTGTTGGCCCAACTTGTGCCTGTATAATAACCATAAACTCAGCTTCCGATCACGCATGTGCGTATTCCTTGGCTATAGTCCCGGCCACCTTGGGTTTTGATGTCTTGATCGGACTACCAGACGCATATACGTCTCTCGGGACGTCGTGTTCGACGAACACGTTTTTCCTTCCTCCCGAGATTTCACAAATTCTTCTCCACCCACTAAAGCGGCTATACTCCTTCCTGAACCGGATGTTGGTGAACCTATATGTACTAATGCGGTAGGTGCTACTGATGGTGCTATTTTGCCCTCTGTTTCAGGTTTTCAGCACATCGATCACATGGATCCGGATGAAGCAGGACACGGCGCTGCCCATGATGGGATTGGCGGCCATGCAGCTCATGATGGAGCTCCCGAGGCTGACTCGCCCCCACCCCCACGCACTCCGTCGACCACGGCCCACGGTCCGGCTCACGATGCCTCGCCCGGCTCAGTTCCCTCTTCGACCAGCTCCGAGCCGCCGTCAGGGTCCTCTATAGATAGCAGCGAACCTGAACCTGCACTTCCTGTTCGCCATGTCGTCAAGCCGGTTCGGTTATTTGATGGCATCTTTCATTATGATTCCAAGAAGAGGGCCTTCTCAGCGGAGCCTACCTCTCATGTTGATGCTCTCATGGATCCTGCGTGGAAATCTGCTATGGATGCAGAGTTTGGGGCGCTCTGTGTTAACCAAACCTGGCGTCTCGTCGACCCTCCGCAAGGTCGTCACATCGTTTGATGCAAGTGGGTATTCAAGATCAAACAAAAGCTTGACGGATCCGTTGATCGCTACAAAGCGAGACTTGTCGTGAAGGGCTTCGCTCAACGCCAGGGGATCGATTATACAGACACCTTTTCCCCAGTTGTGAAGCCTACCACTGTCCGGCTGATATTGTCTATCTCCGTGTCCCGGGGATGGATCCTCAGGCAAGTGGATGTGCAGAACGCTTTTCTACACGACGATATTCAGGAGGAGGTGTATATGTATCAGCCTCCAGGGTATATTGACAAGAATCACCCTCACCGTGTGTGTCGTCTCCAGAAGTATTTATATGGACTGAAACAGTCGCCGAGAGTGTGGTACTCCAAATTGAGCTCCAAACTTCGGTCTTTGGGGTTTGTTCTGTCGAAGGCAGATACTTCTCTGTTCGTGTTTGTGGACAATAAAGTAATCATCTACATGTTGATATATGTAGATGGCATAATTATCACTGGATCATGCAAGCAGGCGGTCAACATATTGATGAAGAAGCTACACGACTCCTTTGCAGTGAAGGATCTAGGGAAGCTTTAATACTTCCTTGGGGTTGAGGTTGTAGGGTTCGCAGCATAGAAAACAAAAAAATTCCTACGATGTGAACTATGTACCAAGATCTATCTATTAGATACAAACAACGGGCGGGTGTATATCCGTAGAGAACATACCCTTGAAGACCGACAAAGCTTAACGAGTTCAACTCGTGGTTGATGTAGACGATCTCTTGCCGATCTCAAGATCGAGAGGAAGTCCTAGCGCCGCAAATCAGCAGCGCATCCGTGCTTGCACACACGTTCGAGGCACCGAGCAACCTCCGTCTCCTCGCTCCAGCGATGCAGCGGAAGCACAACTCTTTCTTGCCGAATAGCCACCGGGAACATGTATCTCGCTAGTTCGATTTCACATGCAGCGGAAGCACAACCCCTTGCTAGAATTCTATTTCACATGCATAACCACTTTATGCAATTTCACCCGAAAACCTGTTTCGGTATCTAGTGAAATAAATTCATGCGCTTGTTCATTCTTTCGGCATGAAACTTTTGCTCCAATTGGATGTCGGTGTCTCTTAAGTGTGTCACCCTACGGTTCGTGAATAATGCGGACATGATCAAGACCCCTCTCGGATCAATAATCAGAAGCGGGATCTGGAGACCCATACTGACTCCCACACATTCAACGATGACTTTCTTGTGATCGTCGGAACCTTTTATGCTAGTATCTTAATCCCTTTGTTTCACGATATATTACATGTCCGAGATTCGATCATCGGTATCTCCATACCTAGTTTGATCTCGTTACTGACATGCACTCTTTTCTCGTTCCCGTGATATAACATTCTAGTGATCAAATCACTTGCTTGCAAGCTAATCAATGTGATATCACCGAGAGGGTCCAGAGTATATCTATCCGTCATCGGGATGAACAAATTCCACTCTCGATCCATGAGCCTCAACATAACACTTTATTAGTTTTGAATCCATCTTTATAATCACCACTACGGTGTGACGTTTGATGTTATCAAGAAACTCTTCTGGTGTTAGTGATTGACATGATCTCATGGTCTAAGAATTAGGATCACTTCGTAAGTTGTTATAGCAATATAAACTCAAAGACTTTGATCGTAATGCTATACTTCGGATGAATGTTCATCACACCATTACACTAATGTTGTGATCCCGTTATTAACAACATCCAATGTCCATGATCAGGAAACCTTGATCATCTTGTTAATCAACGAGCTAGTTTATGAGAGAGGCATAACTAGGAACTTTCTGTTTGTTTATTAAACACAAATGTATTAATGTTTCCGTATTAATACAATTATAGCATGCAAAATAAACATCTATCATATACTTGGAATACACATAATAAACACTTTATTATTGCCTCTCAGGGCATATTCCCTTCAGTCTCCCACTTGCACTAGAGACAATAATCTAGTTACATAGTGATAAATCTAACACCCATTGAGTTCTGGTGTTGATCATGTTTTGCTCTAGGGAGATTTTTTAGTCAACGGATCTGCTACATTGAGATCCGTATGTACTTTACAAATCTTTATATCTCCATCCTTGACATGCTCGCGGATGGAGTGAAACCGGCGCTTAATATGCTTGGAATGCTTGTGAGACCTTGGCTCTTTGGCATTGGAAATGGCACCATTGTTGTCACAATAGATCACCATTGGGTCCAACGCGTTTGCAACCACTCCTAGTTCGGATATGAACTCCTTCATCCAAACTGCTTCCTGAGCCGCTTCTGAAGCAACAACATATTCGGCCTCCGTTGTTAATCCCGCTACCACAGGTTGTTTGGAGCTCCTCCAACTAACCGCTCCGCCATTCATGAGATATATGTATCCGGATTGAGACTTAGAGTCATCCGGATCGGTGTCAAAGCTAGCGTCGACATAACACTTAGCGACGAGCTCTTCTTCACCTCCGTATACAAGAAACATATCCTTAGTTCTTCGTAAGTACTTAAGGATATTCTTGACCGCTATCCAGTGTTCCGAACCTGGATCCGATTGGTACCTACTAGTCAAACTAATAACATGTGCCACATCCGGTCTTGTACATAACAAGGCGTACATTATAGAGCCTATGGCTGAAGCATAGGGGACTTTGTCCATTATCTCTCTTTCTTCCGCCGAAGCCGGACTTTGAGTCTTACTCAATGTCTTGCCTTGGAACATAGGTAAGAACCCCTTCTTACTTCCGTCCATTTTAAACTTCTTTAAAAGCTTATCAAGGTATGTACTTTGCGATAGCCCTATTAGGCGCCTAGATCTATATCTATAGATCTTTATGCCTAATATGTATGACGCTTCACCTAGGTCCTTCATTGAAAATTTGCTGTTTAGATAACTTTTAACACTGTTTAAAAGATCTATATAATTTTCGATCAATAATATGTCATCCACATATAATATCAGAAATGCCACATTGCTCCCACTCACTTTCTTGTAAATACAAGCTTCTCCATAAGTTTGGACAAATCCAAACTCTTTGATCACCTCATCAAAGCGGAGATTCCAACTTCGTGATGCTTGCTTCAATCCATAGATGGATCGCTGAAGCTTGCACACCTTGTTAGCATCCTTAGGATCGACAAAACCCTTTGGTTGTATCATATACAACTCTTCTTCAATATTACCATTGAGAAACGCGGTTTTGACATTCATCTGCCATATCTCATAATCGAAATATGCAGCAATTGCTAACATAATCCTAACTGACTTTAGCATCGCTACGGGAGAGAATGTCTCATCGTAGTCAACTCCTTGAATTTGTCGAAACCCCTTTGCGACAAGTCGAGCTTTATAGACGGTCACATTACCATCAGCATCAGTTTTCCTTTTGAAAATCCATTTGTTCTCCACGGCCTTTCGGTCGTGAGGTAATTCCACCAAGTTCCAAACTTGATTTTCATACATGGATTCAATCTCGGATTTCATGGCTTCTAACCATTTGTTGGAATCCGGGCTCATCATCGCTTCTTCATACGTCGCAGGGTCATCATTTTCATCAACCATGAAATTCATGACAGGATTTCCGTCTGACTCGGGGCTGCCGTCTGCTTGACCTGCGAGGTTTGGTAGTACTCTCTTTTAGAGTTTCATGATCATTATCATTAGTTCCCTCTTCAACAAGTGGAGCCAACTCCGAAACAACTTCCGGCGCTGCGTTACTCGCCATACTTTGAAGAGAAGGTTCAATAACCTCTTCGAGTTCTACCTTCTGACTACTCACACCTTTCGCGAGAAACTCTTTCTCTAGAAAGGATCAATTCTTGGCAACAAAAACCTTGCCCTCGGATCTGTGATAGAAGGAATACCCAATAGTTTCCTTAGGGTATCCTATGAAGACGCATTTTTCCGCTTTGGGTTCGAGTTTATCCGGTTGAAGTTTCTTCACATAAACATCGCATCCCCAAACTTTAAGAAATGACAGCTTAGGTTTGTTTCCAAACCACAATTCATACGGTGTATTTTCAACGGATTTAGATGGTGCCTGATTTAAAGTGAATGCAGCAGTTTCTAGTGCATAACCCCAAAATGACAACGGCAAGTCCGTCAGAGACATCATAGATCGAACCATATCTAATAAAGTACGATTACGACGTTCCGACACACCATTTCGCTGTGGTGTTCCGGCAGGCGTGAGTTGTGAAACAATTCCACACTCTTTCATGTGAGTGCTAAACTCGTAACTTAGATACTCACCTTCACGGTCGGACCGTAGAAATTTGATCTTTCTATTACGATGATTTTCCACTTCATTCTGAAATTCCTTGAACTTTTCAAAGGTTTCAGACTTGTGTTTCATCAAGTAGATATAACCGTATCTACTCAAATCATCCGTGAAAGTAACAAAATAACGATATCCACCTCGCGCCGACACACTCATTGGACCACATACATCAGAATGTATGATTTCCAATAAATCTGTCGCCCGTTCCATTGAAGGAAAAGCGGCGTTCTAGTCATCTTGCCCATAAGGCATGGCTCACATGTATCAAATGATTCAAAATCAAGTGATTCCAAAAGTCCATCCGAATGGAGCTTCTTCATGCGTTTAACGCCAATATGACCTAGACGGCAGTGCCACATATATGCGGATATATCATCATTTAGTTTCATCCTTTTAGCATCAACATTATGAATATGTGTAACATTATCATCGAGATCTAATAGAAATAAACCATTCATCATCGGTGCATGACCATAAAAGATTTCATTCATATAAATGGAACAACCATTGTTCTCGGATTTAAATGAATAACCGCCGCATCAAACACGATCCGGATACAATGTTCATGCTCGGTCGAGCACGGATAACAATTATTCAAAACTAATCCCGACGGCAAGTGGAGAGGCAGCATTTCGACGGAGATCACATAAACGCTTGATCCATTGCCGACATGTATCTTGACCTCACCCCTTGCTAGCGGTCGCTTGTTCCGCAGCCCCTGATTCGAGTTACAAATATTAGCAACTGAACCGGTATCAAATACCCAGGTGCTACTGTGAGCACTAGTCAAGTAAACATCAATAACATGTATATCATATATACCTTTGTTTGCCTTGCCGGCCTTCTTGTCTGCCAAATACTTGGGGCAGTTGCGCTTCCAGTGGCCAGTCCCCTTACAATAGTAGCACTCGGTATCAGACTTAGGTCCAACTCGGGGTTTCTTTTCAGGCATGGCAACAGGCTTGCCGCCCTTACTTCCCTTCCGTTTTCCCTTCTTGTCTTTCTTGAAACCAGTGTTCCTATTGATCATCAACACTTGATGTTCCTTTTTGATCTCCACTTCTGCAGTTTTAAGCATTGACAGAAGCTCGGGGAGAGACTTCTTCATGCCTTGCATATTATAGTTCATCACAAAGCTCTTATAGCTAGGTGGCAGAGACTGCAGAACACGACGGATGCCTAAGTCAACGGGAATCGTTATTCCGAAGGACACAAGCTTATCGGCGTAACCCGACATCTTGAGTACATGCTCACTAACGGAGTTGCGCTCTTCCATCATGCAGCTAAAGAAATTTTCTGAAGCATTATAGCTCTCTACAACAGCATGTGTGTCGAAAATCATTTTCAACTCACCCATTGTATCAAATGCATTTCCGTTTTCGAAACGCTTTCGAAGTTCCGGCTCTAGCCCATACAATATGCTGCAATGAACTAAGTTGTGGTCCTCCGGCAGTCGATAGACATTCTTCTCCTCGTCAGGGGCATCCTCTAAAGGTGGGGGGCCTAGTGGCGCTTCTAGCATGTATTGCTTTTGTGCAGCAGAGAGGAGAATCCTCAAATTCATGGCCCATTCGGTAAAGTTGCTACCGTTCGTTGCTAGTTTCTCTTTCTCCATGAACACATTGAAATTAAAAGCAGGTGGTGCCATCTACAACAGAATTTGTAAAGTTTAGACTAAGTGTATGATAGATTGAGTTCAACTAATCCATATTACGAATGAACTCCCACTCAAAAACGACATCCCTCGTGCCTTTTTGGCGATTACAAGAACCAAATCCACTATACCAAGTCCGATCATCACGTGAGTCGGTATAGCTTCAAAGGCGAGCATCAAATGGGCATCATATCAACTATATGACTCATGCTTAACCTTTCGGTCCGTGTTCCGAGGCCATGTCTGTACATGCTAGGCTCGCCAAGTTAGAACCTTAGTATTCGTGTGTATAACTGTTTTACACCCGAAATATGATCGTGGATCCAAGAACACCCGATCATCACGTGATGTCTTGGAGCGACGAAACATAATTGGTGCATACTAAAGGAAGAACACATTCTTATCTTGATATTTAAATGAGGGATCATCTTATTATGCTAACAAAGCGCTAAACAAGCAATATAAGATGCTATCAAACATCACATGTTTATTAGTGAAATGTTATGGTTCCCGCAGATGATCTCTATTATGTGCATCGTGGTATGATCACTATTATACCTATATGTGTAAATCCAAGGTCTATGGAGTTTACACGCTATGTGTGTTGTAAGAGTATCATCTCATACTTCTACTTACAACACTACCATATCATAACACTAGCCCAACAACAATCTAAACTAGACGCCTCTAATTTATTCATTGCAAGTTTTACGTGGCTTAGGGCTTTCGAGATAGAACCGTTCTTACCTACGAACATGAACCACAACGAGGATAACCAAATTGTTGACAACTCGTTTGCAAAATAAATATTGACTATAGTAGGAGAGACAGACACCCGCTAGCCACTTATGCAAACTAGTTGCATGTCAAGCGTGGAACAGGTCTCATGTGCGAGAACATGTAAAGTTTGTCCGGGTCGCTTCATCCCACTATGCCACCAATATCCAAAATTACAACAAAGGAGCAACAACATGATCATCATCGCCCACATACTCATATGTGTACTACCCGTGTAAAGCATCTATGCATAGATCCGGCTCTGATACCACTGTAGGGTTCGCAGCATAGAAAACAAAAAAAATTCCTACGATGTGAACTATGTACCAAGATCTATCTATTAGATACAAACAACGGGCAGATGTATATCCATAGAGAACATACCCTTGAAGACCGATAAAGGTTAACGAGTTCAACTCGTGGTTGATGTAGAAGATCTCTTGCCGATCTCAAGATCGAGAGGAAGTCCTAGCGCCGCAAATCAGCAGCGCATCCGTGCTTGCACACACGTTCGAGGCACCAAGCAACCTCCGCCTCCTCGCTCCAGCGATGCAGCGGAAGCACAACTCTTTCTTGCCGAATAGCCACCGGGAACATGTATCTCGCTAGTCCGAGACCATGGGGGATAAATTCTAGAGGGGGAGAGAGATCCTTCACGAGGAGGTGTGACTGAGAAGTGAGAGGAGGGTCTCCTTTTATAGGAGGAGGGGGAACCCCAAGGGGGTGGCCGGCGCATGGGGGCTGCCCCCTTGCCCTCCCCTCTTCATGTGGGTGGACACTCCACTCACAAAAATCCACTCATATGCCTCCACTCAAAATCCCACTCAAACTTGCCATTAAATTTCCACCAAATTTAATGCAAACTCTCATTAAATAAAACTATTTTATTTTATTCAGAATTTTGTCAATTACTTTAATGACAAACATTCACAAATAACCCCTTGCTAGAATTATATTTCACATGCATAACCACTTTATGCAATTTCACCCGAAAACCTGTTTCGGTATCTAGTGAAATAAATTCCTGCGCTTGTTCATTCTTTCGGCATGAAACTTTTGCTCCAATTGGATGTCAGTGTCTCTTAAGTGTCTCACCCTATGGTTCGTGAATAATGCGGACATGATCGAGAGACCTCTCGGATCAATAATCAGAAGCGGGATCTGGAGACCCATACTGACTCCCACACATTCAACGATGACTTTCTTGTGATCGTCGGAACCTTTTACGCTAGTATCTTAATCCCTTTGTTTCGATATATTATATGTCCGAGATTCGATCATCGGTATCTCCATACCTAGTTTGATCTCGTTACCGACATGCACTCTTTTCTCGTTCCCGTGATATAACATTCTAGTGATCAAATCACTTGCTTGCAAGCTAATCAATGTGATATCACCGAGAGGGCCCAGAGTATATCTATCCGTCATCGGGATGAACAAATTCTACTCTCGATCCATGAGCCTCAACATACACTTTATTAGTTCTGAATCCATCTTTATAATCACCCTATTACGGTGTGACGTTTGATGTTATCAAGAAACTCTTCCGGTGTTAGTGATTGACATGATCTCATGGTCTAAGAATTAGGATCACTTCGTAAGTTGTTATAGCAATATAAACTCAATGACTTTGATCGTAATGCTATACTTCGGATGAATGTTCATCACACCATTACACTAATATTGTGATCCGGTTATTAACAACATCCAATGTCCATGATCAGGAAACCTTGATCATCTTGTTAATCAACGAGCTAGTTTATGAGAGAGGCATAATAGGAACTTTCGGTTTGTTTATTAAACACACATGTATTAATGTTTCCGTATTAATACAATTATAGCATGCAAAATAAACATCTATCATATACTTGGAATACACATAATAAATACTTTATTATTGCCTCTCAGGGCATATTCCCTTCAGAGGTGACAGATACGGAAAATGGCATTGCATTTACACAAGAAAAATTTGCAGCAGATCTTCTTCACCGGGTTAACATGCATAACTGCAAGGATATAGGCACACCAATGTCCTCTTCGGAGAAGCTTAGCAAGACATCAGGTGCTCTTCTTGATGATGACATGCCATTTTGTTACAGCAGCACAGTGGGGGCATTACAGTATCTTTGTTTGACCCGACCAGATATTTTGTTTGCAGTAAATCGAGTGTGCCAATTTCTTGCGTCACCTAGAGATGTACATTGGTCAGCAGTAAAGCGAATACTGAGATATGTAATATGAACAGTCAGTCTTGGGCTTCAGATTCAGAGATCTTCGTCTACTGAACTCAGTGTGTATCTGAGATCTCGACTGGGCTGGGTGCCCCGACGATCTGCGATCGACTGGTGGTTATGCAGTGTTTTATGGACCAAACCTAGCGTCGTGGAGCTCACGGAAGCAACCAACTGTCAGCAGATCTAGTACGGAGGCGGAGTACAAGGCCATTGCGAATGGGACTACTGAAGTTACTTGGTTGCAATCAATTCTGAGAGAAATAGGAGTGTTTCAAGCTCAAGCTCCAATCATGTGGTGTGACAATCTTGGAGCGACATTCCTTACAGCAAATCCTATGTTTCATGCGTGGACGAAACATATAGAGATAGACTTCCATTTCGTACGAGAAAAGGTTTCAGCAGGATCACTGAAAATTCAGTTTATTTTCTCTCGGGATTAGCTAGCGGATATATTTACGAAGGCACTAAATCGAGATGTCTTTGATAGACTGAAGTATGAGTTGTGTTTAGCTAGTACACGATCGGATCGAGAGGGGTTGTTAAACGACCGAAGTAAGTCGTAACCGAGTAGGATACGATCCTATCGGTACAACCAAACTAACTAATGTTTAGATAGAGATGTAAGTTGTTAGGTTGCTGTAATCCTAACTGATTGTAACCCTAGATCTTGACATGTATATATACTGAACTCCTGCCGATGCATTAGACACGATAAACACAGATCTTTTTCTCATTATTTTATAGGTTAGAACGTTCCCAGCTATTTATAACAAACTATTTTACTTTATCATAAATCACCACGGTGTCGAAGGTGTGTTATTATTATCGGTATATATCATTTGATATACTCTTTAATACAACTGGTTTGTTATAAGTAGTATCATTAACAATGTAAACACAATCGTACAAATTATGGTGAGCATTTTTCACTGTACAAACAGACTTTCTAGTGATAAACCAAAATTGTACTTTCTTGCCAAAACTAGTTTTTGTTTGGTACGGATGTTTAAGAAGCATTTTTATTACAGCGGATTTAAAATATAAATTAGAGCAAACGAATATCATCACACTATGTGTTTGTATATATCATTATTTATTGTATCCTTACATATATAGTGAACTTTCTCAAGCGTTTTAGAGTTCCTGAATCTACTTAATAACTTGGCGAAGGTTTCTAGAATGCAAGACTGCAAAGTTTGTGTGATACTAAATAGATGATTCTAGATCGTGTAAGCATCAACTAATAGTTTTTTGGCAAATCATGTTTTATGCCCTCTCTTGGTGGGTAGGAGAATAGTTAGCCATTGGCGCATGCATGCTCCTTACTTCTATATCAAAATCATGCAATTTCTTATATGCATGAGTATTTAGAAGTCAAACTTATATTAACTATAAGATAATTTATTTGATTTTGAATTAAATTATTTCTAAAAAAAACTAGTGTAACCTAATTCAAATGACTTGGGGTTCTCTCTAATTCGCTAGAAATCAATATGTTCATTCCGTAACTAACCCAACAAAGTAAGATTTGTATATCCATAGGCTATCCTATTATACTAATGTTATCAAAGTACCCTTGCATTGCCACGGGAAACAAATGTAAGTTTTCCATGAATGTGAACAACGATTATTCTACTACAACACTAGTTTTCCATGACACTTAATTATATGATGCAGGTGAACGGTCGGGACTGGATGTACGGTGACCGACGTGAACCCAGGTACATTAAAGGCGTGGATAAATTTATCGATGTGACTATGGCAAATAAAGAGAATGGTTTTATGTGTTATCCATGTGTTCAATGTCGGAACAACAAAGAGTACTCTTCCTCGAAAATCATTCGCGAGCACCTGGTTATGAAAGGTTTCATGCCCAGC
This sequence comes from Avena insularis, assembly GCA_023614405.1. Lineage (NCBI taxonomy): Eukaryota > Viridiplantae > Streptophyta > Magnoliopsida > Poales > Poaceae > Avena > Avena insularis. Next base: position 281,312,735 of record CM042691.1, on the reverse strand, counting down.
TATAATTGCTGGACCAAGCACGGGGAAAGAGGGGTTATGATGGAAGACGATGAATAAGAAGAGGATGATGATAACAACTATCATCATATGTTTCCTGAATACGATGATACTATAATGGAAGACAATAAAGAGGAAGGAGGTGAAGAACGGGCATCAGATGAGCCTGCTGATGAACTTGGTAGGGTTATTTCTGATGCAAAGAGAGACTGTGAAACAGAAAAGGAGAAGTTGAAGTTGGAGGGCATGTTAGAAGATCACAAGAAATTGTTGTACCCAAATTGCGAATATGGCAGTACAAAGCTTGGTACCACACTGGAATTGCTGCGATGGAAGGCGGAGTGGCGCTTCTCCTTGTCAGGTGGGGGCCTAGTGGCGCTTCTAGCACATATTGCTTTTGTGCAGCAGAGAGGAGAATCCTCAAATTCATGGCCCATTCGGTAAAGTTGCTACCGTTCATTGCAAGTTTCTCTTTCTCCATGAACACATTGAAATTAAAAGCAGGCGGTGCCATCTACAACAGAATTTGTAAAGTTTAGACTAAGTTTATGATAGATTGAGTTCAACTAATCCACATTACGAATGAACTCCCACTCAAAAACGACATCCCTCGTGCCTTTTTGGTGATTACATGAACCAAATCCACTACAGCAAGTCCGATCATCACGTGAGTCGGTGTAGCTTCAAAGGCGAGCATCAAATGGGCATCATATCTACTATATGACTCATGCTTAACCTTTCGGTCCGTGTTTTGAGGCCATGTCTGTACATGCTAGGCTCGCCAAGTTAGAACCTTAGTATTCGCGTGTGTAACTATCATACACCCGAAATATGATCGTGGATCCAAGAACACCCGATCATCACGTGATATCTTGGAGCGAAGAGAATATAATCGGTGCATACTTAAGGAAGAACACATTCTTATCCTTATATTTAAATGAGGGATCATCTTATTATGCTAATAAAACGCCAAACAAGCAATATAAGATGCTATCAAACATCATATGTTTATAAGTGAAATGATATGGTTACCGCATATGATCTCTATCATGTGCATCGTGGTGTGATCACTATCATACCTTTATGTGTAAGGCCAAGATCTATGGAACTTACACGTTATGTATGTTGTAAGAGTATCATCTCATACTTCTACTTACAACATCACCATATCATAACACTAGCCCAGCAACAATCTAAACTAGACGCCTCTAATTTATCCATTGCAAGTTTTACGTGGCTTAGGGCTTTCGAAGATAGAACCGTTCTTACCTACGAACATGAACCACAACGAGGATAACCAAATTGTTGACAACTCGTTGCAAAGTAGATATTGACTATAGTAGGAGAGACAAACACCCGCTAGCCACTTATGCAAACTAGTTGCATGTCAAGCGTGGAACAGGTCTCATGTGCGATGACATGTAAAGTTTGTCTGGGCCGCTTCATCCCACTATGCCACCAATATCCAAAATTACAACTAAGAAGTAACGACATGATCATCATTGCAATATGCCCCTGACAAGGAGAAGAATGTCTATCAGACTCGTCAGGAGGACCACAACTTAGTTCATTGCGGCATATTGTATGGGCTAGAGCCGGAACTTTGAAAGCGTTTCAAAAAGGTCAATGCATTTGATATAATGGGTGAGTTGAAAATGATTTTCGACACACATGCTGCTGTAGAGAGCTACAATGCTTCAGAAAAGTTCTTTAGCTACATGATGGAAGAACACAGCTCCGTAAGTGAGCATGTACTCAAGATGTCGGGTTACGCCGATAAGCTTGTGTCCTTGGGAATAACGATTCCCATTGACTTAGTCATCCATCGTGTTCTGCAGTGTCTGCCACCTAGCTATAAGAGCTTCATGATGAACTATAATATGCAAGGCATGAAGGAGTCTCTCCCTGAGCTTCTGTCAATGCTTAAAATTGCAGAAGTGGAGATCAAAAAGGAACATCAAGTGTTGATGATCAATAAGAACACTGGTTTCAAGAAAGACAAGAAGGGAAAATGGAAGGGAAGTAAGGGAGAAAAGCAGGTTGCCGTGCCTGAAGAGATACCCTGAGTTGGACCTAAGTCTGATACCAAGTGCTACTATTGTAAGGGGACTGGCCAATGGAAGCGCAACTGCCCCAAGTATTCGGCAAACAAGAAAGTCGGCAAGGCAAACAAAGGTATATATGATATACATGTTATTGATGTGTACTTGACTAGTGCTCGCAGTAGTACCTGGGTATTTGATACCGGTTCAGCTAATATTTGTAACTCGAATCAGGGGCTGTGGAACAAGTGACCGCTAGCAAAGGGTGAGGCCAAGATGCGCGACGACAATGGATCAAGCGTTGATGTGATCGCCGTCGGAACGCTACCTCTCCACTTGCCGTCGGGATTAGTAATAAACTTGAATAGTTGTTATCTGGTGCCAGCACTGAGCATGAACATTGAATCTGGATCGTGTTTGATGCGAAGTGGTTATTCATTTAAATCCGAGAATAATGGTTGTTCTATTTATATGAATGAAATCTTTTATGGTCATGCACCGATGATGAATGGTTTATTTCTATTGGATCTCGATAATAATGTTACACATATTCATAATGTTGATGCTAAAAGGATTAAACTTAATAATGATATATCTGCATATATGTGGCACTGCCGTCTAGGTCATATTGGCGTTAAACGCATGAAGAAGCTCCATTCGGATGGACTTTTGGAATCACTTGATTTTGAATCATTTCATACATGTGAGCCATGCCTTATGGGAAAGATGACTAGAACGCCGTTTTCCGGTTCAACGGAACGGGCGACAGATTTATTGGAAATCAGATATTCTGATGTATGTGGTCCAATGAGTGTGTCGGCGCGAGGTGGATATCGTTATTTTGTTACTTTCACGGATGATTTGAGTAGATACGGTTATATCTACTTGATGAAACACAAGTCTAAAACCTTTGAAAAGTTCAAGGAATTTCAGAATGAAGTGTAGAAAGATCAAATTTCTACGGTCCGACCGTGGAGGTGAGTATCTAAGTTACGAGTTTAGCACTCACATGAAAGAGTGTGGAATTGTTTCACAACTCACACCTGCCGGAACACCACAGCGAAATGGTGTGTCGAAACGTCGTAATCGTACTTTATTGAATATGGTTCGATCTATGATGTCTCTGACGGACTTCCCATTGTCATTTTGGGGTTATGCACGAGAAACTGCTGCATTCACTTTAAATTGGGCACCATCTAAATCCGTTGAAAAGACACCGTATGAATTGTGGTTTGGAAACAAACCTAAGCTGTCATTTCTTAAAGTTTGGGGATGCGATGTTTATGTGAAGAAACTTCAACCGGATAAACTCGAACCCAAAGCGGAAAAATGCGTCTTCATAGGATACCCTAAGGAAACTATTGGGTATTCCTTCTATCACAGATCCGAGGGCAAGGTTTTTGTTGCCAAGAATGGATCCTTTCTAGAGAAAGAGTTTCTCGCGAAAGGTGTGAGTAGTCGGAAGGTAGAACTCGAAGAGGTTATTGAACCTTCTCTTCAAAGTATGGCAAGTAGCACATCGCTGGAAGTCGTTCCAGAGTTGGCTTCACCAGTTGAAGAGGGAACTAATGATAATGATCATGAAACTTCGAAAGAGAGTACTACCAAACATCACAGGTCTAGCAGGACGCATGCAGCTCCCGAGCTGTAAGGAAATCATGTCATGAATTTCATGGTTGATGAAAATGATGACCCTGCGACGTATGAAGAAGCGATGATGAGCCCGGATTCCATCAAATGGTTAGAAGCCATGAAATCCGAGATGGAATCCATGTATGAAAATCAAGTTTGGAACTTGGTGGACTTACCTCACGACCGAAAGGCCGTGGAGAATAAATGGATTTTCAAAAGAAAAAACTGATGCTGATGGTAATGTGACCGTCTATAAAGCTCGACTTGTTGCAAAGGGGTTTCGACAAATTCAAGGAGTTAACTACGATGAGACATTCTCTCCTGTAGCGATGCTAAAATCAGTTAGGATTATGTTAGCAATTTCTGCATATTTGGTTATGAGATATGGCAGATGAATGTCAAAACCGCGTTTCTCAATGGTAATATTGAAGAAGAGTTATATATGATACAACCAAAGGGTTTTGTCGATCCTAAGGATGCTAACAAGGTGTGCAAGCTTCATCGATCCATCTATGGATCAAAGCATGCGTCACGAAGTTGGAATCTCCGCTTTGATGAGGTGATCAAAGAGTTTGGATTTGTCCAAACTTATGGAGAAGCTTGTATTTACAAGAAAGTGAGTGGGAGCAATGTGGCATTTCTGATATTATATGTTGATGACATATTATTGATCGGAAATGATATAGATCTTTTAAACAGTGTTAAAAGTTATCTAAACAGCAAATTTTCAATGAAGGACCTAGGTGAAGCGTCATACATATTAGGCATAACGATCTATAGAGATAGATCTAGGCACCTAATAGGGCTATCGCAAAGTACATACCTTGATAAGATTTTAAAGAAGTTTAAAATGGATGAAAGTAAGAAGGGGTTCTTACCTATGTTGCAAGGCACGACATTGAGTAAGACTCAAAGTCCGGCTACGGCGGAAGAAAGAGAGATAATGGACAAAGTCCCCTATGCTTCAGCCATAGGCTCTATAATGTACGCCATGCTATGTACATGGCCGAATGTGGCACATGCTATTAGTTTGACTAGTAGGTACCAATCGGATCCAGGTTCGGAACACTGGAAAGCGGTCAAGAATATCCTTAAGTACTTGCGAAGAACTAAGGATATGTTTCTTGTATACAGAGGTGAAGAAGAGCTCGTCGCTAAGTGTTATGTCGACGCTAGCTTTGACACCGATCCGGATGACTCTAAGTCTCAATCCGGATACGTATTTCTCATGAATAGCGGAGCGGTTAGTTGGAGGAGATCCAAACAACCTGTGGTGGCGGGATCAACAACAGAGGCCGAATATGTTGCTGCTTCGGAAGCGGCTCAGGAAGCAGTTTGGATGAAGGAGTTCATATCCGAACTGGGAAATTTTGTGATTTTCGATCTAATATCCCCCTTGCCAACTGAGCATGCAGCCTGTTTATTGCTTGCTCAATCAAAATGGAACATTTGTATGAGCTTTACACTTTCTTCAGTGGGATATCTAGTGGATGTTTACAGTCAGTTCTTTTGTAGAAATATAATTCTCTCTTGAATTCCAGAGTGGCTGGTTCCAGGTACATTGTTGCACAGACCAAAAGTAAATTATCATAGATTGATAGTTGACATGGTAGCTTCTGATTGTATTTTCCAGTGGATTTGGTGATATGAACCATGATTAATTTTCAATGCAATGTTTTTTGAACCATGGCTAAAGATGTCCTAGCTGATTTCATACATAAAGCACACAACTACGACCTCGTTTTAGTTGTGATACACATCTGTGATGCTTTCGAGTGAAATCATAATGGCAGACATGTGACGACTATGAAAATCTGTCACGGAACAAAGATGCTTTCAGTATTTGAGTTTGAAATTTTAGGTTTCAGAGGTTCAGGAGCCTGCTAAGAGTTGTTCTTTGTTGTCTTGAAATTAGCTGGAGATTAAAAAGGATCATTTCCCTAAGGTTATGAAGTCAGTTCTGTTCTACACTAGTTGTGTAACTACGGTCAATAGATAGCTCCCGTGGTGAAACCCTAGCCGCCACACCAGCGCGCTCCCTGTCCCGCGAGCCACGAGGCCGCCACCCTGCTGCTCTCGCCCCTTTGCATCCTCCTCTGCATGACCATGCCGCCGCCTTGCCGGGTATCCCGTGTCCTCCCCTTCCACTGCAGTGCTGCTCCGCCTCTCCCACCAGCTCAGTGCTCACCCATGCTTCCTCCTTCCACTACTACGTGGAGCGCTCGCGCAGTGGTGCGGTGGGAGCGGGAAGAGAAGGAATCGGCAGCGCTGCGTTGAGGATCGAGCGGCCTTTCACGCCACTCCGCCCAGCCTCCTTTCCCTCGGACTCGCTCAAGCCACCGGCAAGGTTGCCTTTCCTGCTCCCATCTCCGCCTCCTTCGAGTTGCAACTCGAGGTCCTCACCACACAAACCCTTCCGCCGCCTGCTTCTCTGCCCCTCCATACGGATCGACGCTTTCCTCCTCCTCCCTTCGCACGGTGGCAGAAGAATCGAGAGAAGAGAAGAAGACGGCTCGCCTGCATGGCCGCCCATCATGCGAGCCCCTCTTCCGAGCCCATGAGTGATGTTCTTCTCCGCGTGCGATGAAGGATGTCAGAAGGCCCCAAGAAGCTCCTCATTTTGTGTTCACACGTCAGATATGAGGGTGCAATGGTGATCTGTCCTTGCTCTCCCCTTTCATTTATATGTGTAATCCGCCTTGATCTCCGATGGCTTGCTCACTATTAGAAAAACGCCTATTCGTGGCGCACCTGAAAAGGCCTTCCGTGGCGCACTAGCAGTGCGCCACGGGCCTCGCGCTACGGCTATCTCGTAGCTGTGGCGCACTGCATGGTGCGCCACGGTTATATCGAGATAGGCGTGGCGCACTACCAGGTGCGCCACGGGTAGGGGTACAGGTGCGCCACGGATGTTTTTTTCAAAAATCAATTTTTTTTTGCAAAAAACACCCTCGTTTTGAATTGCAAAAGCAATCGGGTCCGCATCGCCGCCGTCGTGTGGCCTCGCTGGAGCATGGTGGCCGTGGCCACAACCTACCACCGCAGGGAGGTGCGGGAGGCCGTGGTCGTGCTACTCCTCGCCGGCATCGAGGAAGAGAGGGAGAAGGAGGTGTGGCTGGAGAAGGGAGGAGGTCGCCGCAAGGAGAAGGAGGTCGTCGGCGGTCGTCGGAGCTCGTCGTCGCTCTTCGTGACTGCAAGGAGGAGGAGGCCGCAAGGAAGGAGGTCGTCGCCGTCGTGACTGCAAGGAGGAGGAGAAGGTCACCGCCACCATCGCCATCGTCACTGAAAGGAGAGGAGGATGCCGGAGCAAGGAGGAGGAGAAGGCCACCGTCGCCATCGTCAGCGCAAGGGAAGGAGGAGAAGGAAAGGAGGAGGAGGAGGAGGAGGAGAAGAGAGAAGGAAAAGGAGGAGGAGAAGAGAGAAGGAAAAGGAGGAGGGAGGAGAATGAAAAGGAGAAGAGGGAGGGAATAGGGGTAGTTGGGCAGGGTGGGGATTCAAAATTTGAATCCCGCCCAAGCTTATCCGTGGCGCACTAGGTGGTGCTGCGCTACGGGTAAGTCGCCCTCTATTTTTTTTCTGCAGGAAAAACGGTCTTTTGACCGTAACTTTTTACTCTTTTCGAATTTTGAAAATCTAAAAAATTGCTAAACGACCATAGGTGGTTGCGAGCGGATGCGAAATCTCGTTCTCGTCATTTTGGTATATTATACGATTTTTTTCGATATTGTATGCAAAAGTTACGGCCTTTTTACCGTGGCATGACTTTTTTTTGCAGATAAAGTCGAAACTCATGTTTGTTAATTTTACTAGAAGCTATACCACATTACCTACCTAAATATGAAAGGATTTAATTGAAGTGTTTATCATTTTCTTTTATTTTTTGCAAAGCCTAAAAAGGCGATGGGGGGGTGGTGGTGGTGGTGGAGTTGGTGCAGGATAGTTAGGCGTAGGGCACTAGGGCAAGGTGCCCTACTACTAAGTTTATACATCCGTGGCGCACATGCCATAGTGCGCCACAGATGTGTCTGGCCGTTTCACAGCAAAGACGGGTATCCGCTTAGGCGTAGCGCACCCCCTCCATGTGCGTCACGGTTGACACTAACAACCGTAGCGCACCTACCCTATGTGCGCTACGGATGTTTGGCGTGCGGCCAACAGGGCCCTGGCCCACACATATCTGTGGCGCACTATGGTCATGTGCGCCACGGTTGTTCTACTTACTAGTAGGGCACTGCCCATAGGTGAGTCACGCCTGTTTTAGCCGTGGGGCACTTCAACCATGTGAGCCACGGATGTGCTGATTACCTATAGCCATTTCCTAGTAGTGGCTGTGGGATATGCTTGTTATTTGCCCAGGTCCTGAAGTATTGCCAGGTCGTAGTTGGCGCATAGATGCAGAAGGAGAGGTGCAAATCTCAGGATTTGCCAACAATTATGGTATTTATTTTTTCCTCTCGGTGTTGCTTTGTTAATAAGAATCATGTACATGACACCTGCACTGAACGGTCATTTAAACCAGTAGAGAATTGGGATCACGCTTACGAAATCTAGGATTAATTATAGAGATCTCTTAATTATATGATGTTATGTAACTTTATATGCCAAAGTAGGGTTGGTCCCAAGCTGTGTCCCTAACCTGCTATACTTGATAATAACAATTGTATGCACGATACGTGCACATCATGATCAACTAAGATTGCAGAGGATTGGATTCATTGCTGTTTGATCTGAATAGCCCCACTCAGTTAGGCGTACTTGGCACAAAATAGTAATAGAATATCCAAAACTACCTTCCTCCTAAAGCAGAATACTTGCTACAGCACTGTAAAATTCAATAGTGCATATGCATATTTTGTACAAAATAAACCTTCCTAAGCTCTTCTGTTTTGCCTTCAGTATCGAATATTGTGACTGTGTAGTTCAAAATTCAGTAGTGGTAGCTAGCTAGATCCAATATTTTAGTTTCTGTCATTCTGTGTAGACACGGTTAGCATTGGAAGTGGAAGCTGGGCCCAAATCTTGCTCTGCAGGTAGTTAAAGGTTGGAAGTTTATGGTGTTAATGTTCTTTCCTAATACTCCCTCCGCTTAAAAATATAAGATGTTTTAGGTTTGTTAAACAAATGTATCTAGACATCTTTTAGTATATAGATTCATTCGAACCTACACACTAAAAGATGTCTAGATACATTAGCTTCATAAACCTAAAACATATTATATTTCCAAACGGAGGGGAGTACCAATTTGAGTTAACATCTGTATTTTTTCCCATGTGCTTTGAACCATTTTGCATGTTGGAGATCATTCTTTTTGTTCAAAGGAAATTATTTTCTAGCTGTATCTGACCATATTGCATTTTTTATGCATTGTTGATTTATCTGGTATACAAAAAATCCTTTGGTATGCTTATGCAGAGCATGATTTTCTTTGTCTTGCTTACACAGTCTTTTACACTGCACATTTTTTCTATTTATCCATCTCCTTTTTTATCTATGTAACTGAGAATCCGAATAATTGAATCTTATATTCAGTTAATTCAGAACTTTTTATCTTGCAACATGAGAGTAAAATTTGTAAGTTCACCTTAGCTTGCCATGGCTACTCATAAGCCATAACATATGCATGCTTACTAAGATAATCTGTATTTGTCCAGAAAATAGATTGCTCTAGCGCTTCTTGTTCATTGAAACAAATAGTGAAATCCCTGCATAAGACTCGCAACATATGATTTGTGTGTATTTTTATGTACACGGATGGTCTAATGATCCCACCCACACCAGCTGATGAGGCAAAATAAAAACCTGACTCAAGAATTATTCTAATATTGGAGGAAACACCAAATGACATTTGCCTAAGCTTGATTTTATAGCATAGAGGTTCATTGGATAAAAACAAAGAAGGTTCACTCCTTCATCTAAGGTAAATCCCTTGGCTTCAGATTTTCCTATAGAGTGATGCGACAACTGTTTGAAATTTGCTCTGTCTTTATATAGGATAAGCTAGTAAGCTGGCTTTTTTCTTTGGAAAGTGCTACTGGATAGATGGCCATCTTATTAGCTTTTGATGAAATCAAGTTCTACTTTATTGCTATTTTGATGGGGGAAAATAAGTTTTGGCCCAAATCAGTGACGAGGTCTCTGTTTAGAGCATATCCATTTCCAAGTTCCTTACCAAATTTTCAGACAATTATTATTGGTTCTCATTGATATTGTACTTAGCTCTATCACATTGGGTCACAATTCTTCTCCTTTCGCACGTAATATATTTTGAACCTCCTGCTGCACATAGGAATCTTTCCTCCATAAATTACTTTGTTTGGTGCAATATATGTTTACGCTAATATTCCAAAAAAAAGTCCTGCTCATTGTTTACTTTTTGCAGCCTTTTTTTAGCAATTGTTATTCTGGCTTTGCTAACTTTTTAGTATCTATGCATGTGCGTGATGTTTTATACCGTGATAGCAAGATGGTCTTGGTTATCTTTTTCGAGAAAACACAAAGGATATCTGTATAGAACCTTCGTGTTGTCGTGGCACCGAGTTACATTTTGGCTCCACCTCTATTAGTATATATTTTGCCCAGTTTTGTCATATGGACGTAATGAATCCCCTGATGCCCCATTTTTTATGCTTTTCTTCAGCCTTGTGTAAACAATTGTGTGATCTCCATGTTGAACTGATATATGTTACCGGTACTATTTATGTTGGGTCAATCGTACGTGCTATAATGTTTGTGCCTGAGGTATTAGCCGTCTTATGAATGTGGACAGTACATGAGAATTACGGTCAAAAACTTGTAGAATCAACTGGTGGCACCTAGTTTTAAACTAGAAATTACAAAATACACTACTACCTCCTTCACGGTTTGCAGGGCGCCTAATCAAATTTGTTTTTTTCCAAAACTATAACGTTTCTAGGCGTATAAGAATTAATTGTTAATTAATGTGACACCTTTTCGCCCAACTTCCTATGCATGCAACAGTCTCCCACCAATGCATGCGCCTTAACTGCTCACTAATAGGCTAATTTTTAGCCAATACGTTCACGCCTAGATCCGTGAGATTTTTATAGAACGCCCTGCAAACCGTGAAGGGGGTAGTACAAGACTTTGGTGGGGTCTAAAGGACTTAAATGCTACAAGGGGTCATTTACGAAAGATTATACGGCAGAGTGATGGCATAAAGGCGAGATGATCCCATATTCATGCATATGAAATTGTGTTCTTTTAATCAATTTGAGAAGTATTGCGTAAATTTAAGGTTTTCGATATCTAGCACATTGTTAGCCAAGCCAACTGGATCGGTCAATCTAATGAGACCAGGGGCCGAGCCGTAAGCGTGCGTGTGGTTCGTGGCGGCGGCAGACACTCAGTACGTCACAATCTCAAATCAAGGACCCCTACCAGCTCCAGCGTCCCATAAAGAGGATTGAGAGAATTTATTATTTGATACTACACTCAAATATAATTTCTTATATGACACTGGATTTTTTTGACTTACTTATTTGACACTTGGTGTAAATTCTGATGCCTTATATGACTTTAAGGCATCAAAATTTACACAAGTGTCAAATAAGAAAGTCAAAATTTTCTAATGTCATATAAGGAATCATATTTGAGAGTAGTGTCACAAGTAATTCTCTTAAGAGGATTTTGATTTGGTGGATGAACCTGAACAATCTTCAATATAAATATGGTGCATCATGGAATTTTTCTTAGTTAGGCCTATCTAGGTCTTTAATCTCTCCATTTTTTTCCGCCAAAGTGTAGAAAAGTCATACAAAAATAAAATAAAGTATTACGAAAAAAGACCACATATAGTACATAGTTAACTTAGACAAAATCACAATATAGATAGACTCAAAGACATGTTTTTATTCCACAAATGTTATTAAATTTTATGTCGTATGGATATGATGAGAATCAACTAGATAGTTATATCTTATGTCAATAAAGTTTCCTAATTTATTATTAACTAGACACGACAAGGACTAGTGCAAGTGGATCATTTCACTCAAGAAAGAGAGGATGGTTCGGGTGGCCCCAATCCGATACAAGGTCTGTCGGACCCTAAGAGTGGGATTAGACAAGTATCGAGTATAAATATATATTCACCGAAACACCAAATGTACTACTGCAAACCTCATCAGTAAGCTGAAATTAAGTCATCAATGGGTATAAATCGAAGTACATAAAGAGGGTGTACCGAACAAAGCTCTCTAGGAGACTTGATTAATCTAGATCAAACTTACAAGAGACTGAATTGGTGATTTATTTCCATGTTCATTGTTGGTTATGTTAGACGACCGAAGTAAGTCGTAACCGAGCAGGATATGATCCTATCGGTACAACCAAACTAACTAATGTTTAGATAGAGATGTAAGTTGTTAGGTTGTTGTAATCCTAACTGGTTGTAACCCTAGCTCTTGAGCTATATATATACTGAACTCTTGCCGATGTATCAGACACAGCAAACAGAGATCTTTTTCTTATTATTTTATATGGTATCAGAGCCATCACTCCTAACCATCATCCATGGCTCCAACCACCACCTCGTTGTCCCCAGCACCGATCAACATTGCGGCCATGATCAGCGCCGCCATCACCGTGAAGCTTGACCAGGAGAACTTCTTCCTCTGGAAAGCCCAGGCTCTGCCGACGCTGCACGACAATGACCTGTTTGGCTTCGTCGACGGATCCAAGGCTGCACCACCCAAGAAGGCCGCCGCCGCTGTTGGGAGCTCCGAGCAGATCAATAACCCGGAGTACGCGGCATGGGTCAAGCATGATCAGCAGGTCCTCGGCGGGCTGCTTTCCCCCCTCACGCCCGCCGTGCTCGGCCACGTCCAACTGCTGAAGACGTCGGCACAGGTCTGGGATACCCTGGATCGGACCTTCGCGTCTAGGTCCAAGGCGCGGATCGTGCAGCTCCGCACCGTGCTAGTGAAGCCGAAGCGCAGGGACATGACGAACTCCGCCTACTTCTACCACACCAACAAGATAGCCGATATGATGGCTACGATCGACAATCCGCTTAGCGACGATGAGATCGTCTTCTACATCCTGGCCGGACTAGGAGAGGACCATGAAAACTTCACCCTTGGCGACATGTACGGTCACATGACTGCATATGAGGCTTGGACCGGAGGACGCACATCCGGTGGCTACCCCGACGGATCTTCTCAGCACTCCGCCAACAACACCAAGCGGCGGCGCGGATTCCAGCGTGGTGGAGGAGGACGCGTCCGTGGCGATGGAGGCCGCGGTAATAGTGGAGGTCGCTACAACGGCAACGACGGCTACCACGGAGGTGGCCACGGCGGCTACAACGGAGGTGGCCATGACGGCTAACACGGAGGTGGCCACGGCGGCGCCCGTGGCGACAACTCTAGGCGCGACGGCAATGCCCAGGGTAGAGGGCGCGGGCGTGGTGTCAAATCTACATGCCAGACATGTGGCATCTACGGTCACGACGCCCAGTGGTGCTACTCGAGGTTCAACCACCCCATCCAACCTGAGACGTCAAACCGCGCCGCCAACTACTCCAACTCCAACGAGAGGTACATCAGGGATCCGTACTGGTATATGGATTCAGATGCCACCGATCATATGACGAACGACATGGAACGACTCCATGTCCACGAGAACTACAGAGGTAGCGAGCAAATTCAGGTGGCCAACGGTAAGCACATACCCATCTTACATATTGGTAAATCTAGTATATCCGGTTTAAATTGCAATCTTCGATTACCCAATGTCTTTCATTCTCCTCGCATTAGCAAAAACTTACTCTCCACTCATAAACTTTCCAAGGATAATAATTGTTTCGTTGAAATTCATCCTTACTCTTTTCTTGTTAAGGATCGCATATTGAAGGCAACTTTGCTTCAAGGTAGAGCACGCGACGGCTTGTATCCAGTTCCACCATGTCACCCACGCCATTCACCTCGTCTTCCACAAGCACACACCGTTGCACCATTCAAGGAACTGTGGCACCGCCGGCTTGGACATCCTGCGTCAGCCATCGTCCAAGCCATTCTTCGATCGAATAAATTAGGTTCTATAGAAAATAAAGGAGTGCCACATGTGTGTGACGCATTCCAGGAGGCCAAACTACATCAGCTGCCATATACAGCTTCTAGTCGTGTTTCCAAATTTTCTTTAGACTCGTTCATATGGATGTATGGGGTCCATCAATTAAATCAGCTAGCGGGTTCCGTTATTATGTTACTTTTCTTGATGATTTCAGTAAATTTAACATGGATGTACTTGTTAAAACATAAATCAGATGTTGAAAACGTGTTTTATCAATTCCAAAAACGCGTCGAGCTTTCACTTGGTACTAAAATCCTCACAGTATAGTCAGACTAGGGTGGGGAATATTAAAAACTCCATCAAAACCACCGGCATCACACATCGCATCTCATGCCCACATACCCACCAGCAAAATGGGGTGATTGAACGAAAACATCGTCACCTCATCGAGACGGCCTTGGCCCTTCTCGCACAGTCTTCCGCTCCTCTTCATTTTTTGGATGATGCGGTGCTCACGGCATGCTATTTAATTAATAGAATGCCAAGCAGTGTTATACACAACCTCATGCCGGTGACAAAGCTTCTTAAGAAAGATGTTGACTATAGCTCGCTTCGCGTCTTCGGGTGCGCGTGTTGGCCCAACTTGCGCCCGTATAATAACCATAAACTCAGCTTCTAATCATGTATGTGCGTATTTCTTGGCTACAGTCCCGGTCACCTTGGGTTTCGATGTCTTGATCGGACTACCGGACGCATATACGTTTCTCGGGACGTCGTGTTCGACGAACATGTTTTTCCTTTCTCCCAAGATTCCACAAATTCTTCTCCACCCACTGAAGCGGCTATACTCCTTCCTGAACTGGATGTCGATGAACCTATATGTACTGATGCGGCAGGTGCTACTGATGGTGTTGTTTTTCCCTCTGTTTCAGGTTTTCAACACGTCGATCACATGGATCCGGGTGAAGCAGGAAACGACGCTGCCCATGATGGGCTTGGTGACCATGCAGCTCATGATGACGCTCCCAAGGCTGACTCGCCCCCACGCACTCCGTCGACCACGGCCCACGGGCCGGCTCACAACGTCTAGCCCGGCTCGGTTCCCTTTTCGACCAGCTCCGAGCCGCCGTAAGGGCCCTCTACAGATAGCAGCAAATCTGAACCTGCACTTCTTGCTCGCCGCATTGTCAAGCCGGTTCAATTTTGATGGCATCATTCTATAGGGGTTCGTAGCATGGAAAATAAAAAATTATACCGCATGAACACACACAAGCCAAGATCTATCTACTAGATTATAGCAACGAGTCGATAGAGTAATCACCCTCGAAGATTCCAAAGCGGTTAATGAGAGCAGATTCTTGTGGGTGATGTAGTCGTTCACTTGCCGATCTTAAGATCGCGTAGATGATCCTTCCGGCGCCATGCTTCAAGCGCTCTGATCGGTCACACGTTAAATTTTCGATGAAGACCTTCCTCTCCCTTGTTCCAGCAAGCAGCGGAGGTTGTAGTTCTCTCCTCACGATTCCGGCAGCACGGCGGCGTGGTGTCGGAAGTAGAGGAAAGATCCCTTAGGTCTTTGACTAAGACGGATCGGGTTATGGTGGAGAATTAGGGTTTACCCAGCGATCTAGGGTTTAGAGGCCGAAGAGGAGGAGGCGTGGTCGGCGGCGGCGCGGCGGCGACGGCGGCTTGGGTGGTGGTGTTATGTGGAGGGGGCGGGCCCCTCCCCTCTATTTATGAGAGGGAGGAGCATCTTGGGAGATGGGAGTTTGAATCCTTCCCCAACTCCCTCTCCTACTAGGCTTGTGGTGGAGGGAGATAAGGATTCTCTTCTTCCTCCACGAGGAAACATTGTCCCAGTTTGACTTTTCAAACTTGCTATTTGACTTTCAATTTTGGAGTTGATTTTACTCTTTATTTGCACAACCCTTTGACCTAGGACATTATGCAACCATTCGACTTAGTCATGACACATTCATGCACC
Source organism: Avena insularis (assembly GCA_023614405.1). Classification (NCBI taxonomy): domain Eukaryota; kingdom Viridiplantae; phylum Streptophyta; class Magnoliopsida; order Poales; family Poaceae; genus Avena; species Avena insularis. Next base: position 281,297,051 of record CM042691.1, on the reverse strand, counting down.
CTTACCCTTCCGGTCCGGCGAACCTTCTAGACCATTCTAGATCATTCTGGTGAAAACACCAGAATTATTCCCGAACTCCGGAATTGGACTTTACTTATATGAATATTATTCTCCAGATCATTCTGGATCTCCTCGTGATATCCTGGATCCCATCTGAGACTGCGAATAACATTCAGTCTCCCTACTTACATTCCATATCTACTAAACAACATCGAATGATTAAGTGTGTCTCCCTACAGTTCGTGAATTATGCAGACATGACCGAGACACCTCTCCGACCAATAACCAATAGAGTGTAGGGGTTCGTAGCATGGAAAACAAAAAATTTCTACTACATGCACACAAACAACCCAAGATCTATCTACTAGATTGTAGCAACGAGTTGATAGAAGCACTCACCCTCGAAGATCCCAAAGCGGTTAACGAGAGCAGATTCTCGTGGGTGATGTAGTCGTACACTTGCCGATCTCAAGGTCGCGTAGACGATCATTCCGGCGCTGCGTTCTGGCAACGCTTCCGCAGTCGGTCACACGTTCGGTACTCGATGAAGACCTTCCTCTCCCTTGTTCCAGCAGGCAGCAGAGGTTGTAGTTCTCCCCTCGCGATTCCGGCAGCACGACAGCGTGATGTCGGAGGCAGAGGGAAGATCCCGCAGGGCTTCGCCTAAGCCGGTGCCAGTTATGGTGGATCTACGGTTTCTCGGTGATCTTGGGTTTAGAAGACCGGGAGGAGGAGGAGGTGTCGCCGGTGGCTAGGGCGGCGGCACGGCGGCGGCGGCTTGGGTGTGGGAGGGCTAGGGCTTGTGGTATTGGGGAAGCCCTCCCCCTCTATTTATGAGAGGGGGCAGCCTTGGGAGGGGTGGGCTTGAATCCAAACCCAAACCCAAGTTGGATTGATAGAAGGACTCTTTCCTTCTTCCACTAGGAAACCATTGTTCCAGTTTGACTTTTCAAACTTCCCATTTGACTTTCAATTTAGAGCTTTAATTCTCTCTTGAAAATGTCCACACCAAGTGACCTAGGATATGATCCAATCATTCCACTTACCCATCACATATTCATGGACCATTCCCCTTCCGGACCGGTGAACCTTCTAGACCCTTCTAGAACCTCTCCGATGAAAACATCGGAATCTTTCCCGAACTCCGGAATCGGACTTTCCTTATATGAATCTTATTCTCCGGACCATTCCGGATCTCCTTGTGATATCCCGGATCCCATCCGAGACTCCGAACAACATTCAGTATCCCTACTAACATTCCATATCTACTTAAACAACATCGAATCCTTAAGTGTGTCTCCCTACGGTTCGTGAATTATGCGGACATGACCGAGACAATTCTCCGATCAATAACCAATAGAGGAATCTGGAAATTCATATGGCTCCCACATATTTCTACGATTACTTTGTGATCGAATGAACCACTTACATATGATACCAATTTCCCTTTGTCTCACGATAGTTTACTTATCCGAGGTTTTGATCGTCGGTATCTCTGCATACCTAGTTCAACCTCGTTACTGATAAGTACTCTTTTCTCGTTCACGTGATATGTGACACCGTGTGATCCAGTCACATGCTTGCAAGCCAATTGGATGACATTCCACCGAGAGGGCCCAGAGTATATCTATCTGTCATATGGATGAAAAAATCCCACTCTTGATCCATGTGCCTCAACACATACTTTCCGAACACTCAATGCCACCTTTATAGCCACCCAGTTACGGTGTGGCGTTTGATGTCATCAAAGTATCCTTCTGGTGATGGTGATTAGCATGATCTTATGGTCGAAGGAATTAGGTTACTATGTATCAAAAAGCTTATAGCAAATGAACTATTGAAATGACTTGATCTTAATGCTACGCTTATCTACAGGAGTATGTCCATCATACCATTCTCCTAATGATATGATCTTGTTGTTAACAACATCTCAATGTTCATGATCAGGAAACCACGATCATCTATTAACCAACAAGCTAGTATTACAAAGAGGCTTTACTAGGGACTCTAATTTAGTTTACAAATCACACAAGTATTAATGTTTCCGGTTAATATTGTTATAACATGAATGTAAACATTTATCATAAACACAAAGATATAATAATAACCACTTTTATTATTGCCTCTAGGGCATATCTCCAACAGTCTCCCACTTGCACTAGAGTCAACTAATCTAGATTACATGGTAATATACCGAACACTCATGGCGGTTTGGTGCTGGTCATGTTTTGCCCTCGGGAGAGGTTTAGTCAACGGATCCGCCACATTCAGATATGTGTGTACTTTGCAAATCTTTATGTCACCATCTTGGACATGCTCTCGAATAGCGTGAAAACGTAGCTTGATGTGCTTCACCTTCTTGCGTGACCTTGGTTCTTGCGCATTGGCTATGGCGCCCATGTTATCACAGTAGATAGACATTGGGTCCAACGCACTTGTAACCACACCGATCTCTGTAATGAAATCCTTCATCCATATCGCCTCTTGTGAAGCCTCTGAAGCAGCTATGTATTCCGATTCAGTTGAAGATCTCGCTACAACGCTTTGCTTTGCACTCCTCCAGCTAACTGCTACACCATTCAAAGTAAATACGTATCCAGATTGAGATTTAGAATCATCCGGATCTGTGTTCCAACTAGCATCGGTGTAACCATTAACAACGAGTTGTTCATCACCTCCATAAGAAAGAACCATATCCTTAGTTCTTCTCAAGTACTTAAGGATGTTTTTGACCGCTGTCCAATGATCCACTCCTGGATCACTTTGATATCTGCTAGTCAAACTAACATCATATGCAATGTCGGGTCTAGTACATAGCATGGCATACATAAGAGATCCTATGGATGAGGCATAGAGAGTCTTACTCATCCTTTCTCTATCCTCTGCCGTTGCAGGACTTTGAGTTTTACTCAAGGTCCTATTGGGCAACATGGGCAAGAACCCTTTCTTGTTATCTTCCATTCCAAACCTCTTTAGAACTTTGTCCAAATATGTACTCTATGACAATTATATTAGGCGTCTCGATCTATCTCTATAAATCTTTATGCCTAATATGTAAGCTGCTCGCCAAGATCTTTCATTGAAAAACAATTTTTCAAATAATCCTTGACACTATTAAGCAGGTCTACATCATTCCCAATCAACAATATGTCATCTACATATAGTATTAAGAATGCTACAGAGCTCCCACGCACTTTCTTGTAAATACAAGCTTCTCCATATGTTTGTATAAAACCAAAGCTTTTGATTACCTTATCAAAACGTTGATTCCAACTTCAGGATGCTTGCTTCAATCCATAAATGGACCGTTGAAGTTTGCATACCTTGTTAGCATCTTTAGGATCGACAAAACCTTTGGGTTGCATCATATACAACTCTTCATCAATGTATCCATTAAGGAACGCCGTTTTGACATCCATCTGCCATATCTCATGATCATAATATGCAGCGATTGCTAACATAATCCTCACAGACTTTAGCTTTGCTACTGGTGAGAAAGTCTCATCGTAGTCAACTCCTTGAATTTGTCGAAACCCTTTTGCGACAAGTCGAGCTTTATAGACAGTAACATTACCATCAGCATCTGTTTTCTTCTTGAAAATCCATTTGTTCTCGACAGCCTTCCGGTCGTCCGGTAAGTCCACCAAAGTCCATACTTGGTTTTCGTACATGGATCCACTCTCGGATTTCATGGCTTCTTGCCATTTATTGGAATCTGGGCTCATCATCGCTTCCTCATATGTCATAGAGTCATCGGTGTTGTCGACCAACATGACACTCATAACGGGATCATACCAATCAGGAGTGGTACGAGTTCTCGTTGACCTGTGAGGTTCCGTAGTAACTTCAACCGAAGTTTCATGATCATCATCATTAGCTTCCTCTCTTATTGGTGTAGGCGCCATAGGAACTACTTCCGGTGTTGTGCTACTCGCAAGTTCGAGAGAAGGTTCAACAACCTCGTCGAGTTCTACTTTCCTTCTAGTCACTTCTTTCGAGAGAAACTCCTTCTCTAGAAAGGATCCATTCTTGGAAACAAAGATTTTGCCCTCGGATCTATGATAGAAGGTATACCCAATAGTTTCCTTTGGTATCCTATGAAGGCGCATTTTTCCGCTTTGGGTTCAAGGTTGTCGGGCTGTAACTTCTTTACATAAGCTTCGCAACCCCAAACTTTAAGGAACGACAATTTAGGTTTCTTCTCAAACCATAATTCATACGGTGTCGTTTCAACGGATTTAGATGGTGCCCTATTTAAAGTGAATGCGGCTATTTCTAATGCATAACCCCAAAATGATAGCTGTAAATCTGTAAGTGACATCATAAAACGATCCATATCTAAGAGAGTTCGATTACGACATTCGGACACACCATTACGATGTGGTGTTCCCGGCGGTGTCAACTGTGAAAGTATTCCGCATTTCTTCAAATGCTCGCCAAACTCGTAACTTAGATATTCACCTCCGCGATCAGATCATAGAAATTTAATCTTCTTGTTATGCTGATTCTCTACCTCACTTTGAAATTCCTTAAACTTCTCGAAAGTTTCGGACTTATGTTTCATGAAATAGATATACCCATATCTACTCAAGTCATCCGTGAAAGTAAGAACATAACGATAACCACCGCATGATGCTACACTCATTGGGACACATACATCGGTATGTATGATTTCCAATAAGTCCGTAGCTCGCTCCATCATACCAGAAAATGGAGTCTTAGTCATTTTACCCATCAGACATGCTTCGCATCTTTCAAGTGATTCGAAATCAAGTGATTCAAGAAGTCCATCGGAATGGAGTTTCTTCATATGCTTCACTGCAATATGACCAAGATGACAGTGCCACATATAGGTCGAGTTATCACTCAATTTCAAACGTTTAGCTTCAATGTTATTAATGTGTGTATTTCCACAATCGAGATTCAATAAGAATAGACCATCTATCAAAGGTGCATGTGCATAAAACATATTACTCATATAAATTGAACGACCATTATTCTCGAACTTAAACAAGTAACCGTCTCGCAATAAACATGATTCAGATATAATGTTCATGCTCAACGCAGGCACCAAATAACAATTATTTAAGTATAAAACTAATCCCGATGGTAGATGAAGAGGTAGCGTGCCGACCGCGATCACAACAACCTTTGCTCCATTTCCAACGCGCATCGTCACCTCGTTCTTCGCTAGCTTCCGCTATTCTGCAGCACCTATTTCGAGTTACAAATATGAGCAACCGAACCATTATCAAATACCCAGGCACTACTACGAGTACTAGTGAGATACACATCAATAACATGTATATCGGATATACCTTTCTTCTTGATGTTGTTGTTCTTCAAATCTGCCAAGTACTTAGGGCAATTCCGCTTCTAGTGACCTTCTCCCTTGCAGTAAAAGCACTCAGTATTAGTCTTAGGCCTAGCCTTGGTCTTCTTCGCCGGCGCGATAACTTTCTTACCGCCCTTCTTGAAGTTTCCCTTTTTCTTAGACTTGCCTTGATTCTTGAATTTGGTGGTCTTATTGACCAACAACACTTGGTGCTCTTTCTTGATCTCCACTTCTGCAGACTTTAACATGGAGAAGAGTTCGGGTAACGACTTGTCCATGTTTTGCATATTGTAGTTCATCACAAAGTTCTTGTAACTTGGTGGTAGTGATTGGAGGACACGGTGAATCCCCAAAGCATTAGGAATCACTATACCTAAGCTTTGAAGCTTGCTTGCGTGCCCAGACATATTAAGCACGTGCTCACTGACGGAGCTGCCCTCTTCCATCTTGCAGTTAAAGAACTTTTCAGAAGACTCACAACTCTCAACTGCCGCGTGAGCCTCAAATATCATTTTGAGTTCACGGACAATATCAAGTGGTTCATGGTTCTCAAACCTTTTCTGAAGCTCCGATTCCAAACCATACAAGATAGCACATTGAACTATGGAGTACTGATTCTTCCGAGCGAGGAAAAACATTCTTTACCTCATCGGTAGCATCAGCTGCAGGCGGGTCACCCAACGGTGCATCCAGCACATAGGTCAAATTACCAGCATTGAGGACAATCCTCAAATTGCGGAACCAATCCGCGAAGTTGCTTCCATTGTTTTTTCAACTTTTCTTTCTCTAGGAACGCATTAAAATTGATGGTAGGGGCCGCCATTGATCTACAACATATTTGCAATAGTTTAGACTAAGTTTATGACAAATTGAGTTCTAATTAATAGTTAAATTAATCTAGGTGAACTCCCACTCAAAACAATATCCCTCACATTATTTTAGTGATCACATGAACCAAATCCACCACATCAAAACCGATCATCACGAGAGTTGATGTAGCTTCAATGGCGAACAATCAACATGTTAATCATATCTACTATATGACTCGTGCTTTACCTTTCGGTGATCCGTGTTCCGAGACCATGTCTGTACATGCTAGGATCGTCAAGATCAAACCTTGGCTTACGCATGAGAAAATCTGGCTTGCTCACGTTGTATACACTCGCAGAATCTAACACACCCGATCATCACGTGGTGCTTCGAAACAACAAGCTTTAGCAACGGTTCTTACTAAGGATGAACACTTTAAAACTTGAAATTTTGTGCTTGAGGGATCATCTTATAATGCTACCGTCGCGAACTAAGCAATACGAGATGCATAAAAGGATTAACATCACATGTAATTCATAATATGTGATATGATATGGCCTTTCTTCTTGTGCTTCTGATCTCCATCTTCAAGCACGAACATGATCTCCATCATCACCGGTTTGGCGTCAAGGTCAATGGCACCGCTTCATGGTTGTCGTCCACCAGCATCAACTATTATAACTACTTTGAATAGACACGCATGTCTTAACGGAATTAAAATACAACCATATGGCTCTTGCCGGTTGCCGACTTACAATAAGGAACATTGCATACATCATATATAATCACAATCATGGCCATATCACATCACGGCACATCCCTGCAAAACAAAGTTAGACGCCTCTAATTTTCTTTGCATGTTTTACGTGATTTGGGGCTTTCAATAAGTGTCGTTCTAACGTACGAACAAGAACCACAATGTTGATACTAGTATTGTCAATCACCCGTTGTAAATTGAATCTTAACTATGTTGGGAGAAACAGGCACCCACAAAGCCACTTATGCAATACAAGTTGCATGTCAAGCGTGGAGAAAGTCTCATGAACGATGTCATGTAAGGTTAGCCCGGGCCGCTTCATCCCACCATCCCGCAAGATGCAAAGTACACAAGAAGCAATCGACAACAAAAGCATCAACGCCCACAATGACCATTGTGTTCTACTCGTGCAACAGATCTACATATAGACACGGCTCGGATACCACTGTAGGGGTTCGTAGCATGGAAAACAAAAAAAATCTACCGCATGCACACAAACAAGCTAAGATCTATCTACTAGATTGTAGCAACGAGTTGATAGAAGCACTCACCCTCAAAGATTCCAAAGCGGTTAACGAGAGCAGATTCTCGTGGGTGATGTAGTCGTACACTTGCAGATCTCAAGATCGCGTAGACGATCCTTCTGGCGCTGCGTTTCGGCAGCGCTTCCGCAGTCGGTCACACGTTCGGTACTCGATGAATACCTTCCTCTCCCATGTTCCAGAAGACAACGGAGGTTGTAGTTCTCCCCTCGCAATTCCGGCAGCACGACGACATGGTGTCGGAGGCAGAGGGAATATCCCGCAGGGCTTCGCCTAAGCCGGTGCGAGTTATGGTGGATCTAGAGTTTCCCGGTGATCTAGGGTTTAGAAGACCGGGAGGAGGAGGAGGTGTCGACGGAGGCTAGGGCGGCGGCGACGGACCGGCGACGGCGGCTTGGGTGTGGGAGGGCTAGGGCTTGTGGTGTTGGGGAATCCCTCCCCCTCTATTTATGAGAGGGGGCAGCCCTGGGAGGGGTGGGTTTGAATCCAAACCCAAACCCAAGTTGGATTGATAGAAGGACTCTTTCCTTCTTCCACTAGGAAACCATTGTTCCAGTTTGACTTTTCAAACTTCCCATTTGAATTTCAATTTAGAGCTTTAATTCTCTCTTGCAAATGTCCACACCAAGTGACCTAGGATATGATCCAATCATTCCACTTACCCATCACATATTCATGGACCATTCCCCTTCCGGACCGGTGAACCTTCTAGACCCTTCTAGAATCTCTCCGATGAAAACATCAAAATCTTTCCCGAACTCCGGAATCGGACTTTCCTTATATGAATCTTATTCTCCGGACCATTCAGGATCTCCTCGTGATATCCTGGATACCATCCGAGACTCCGAACAACATTCGGTATCCCTACTAACATTCCATATCTACTTAAACAACATCGAATCCTTAAGTGTGTCTCCCTACGGTTCGTGAATTATGCGAACATGACCGATACACTTCTTCGATCAATAACCAATAGAGGATCTGGAAATTCATATGGCTCCCACATATTTCTACGATTACTTTGCGATCCAATGAACCACTTACATACGATACCAATTTCCCTTTGTCTCATGATAGTTTACTTATCCGAGGTTTTGATCGTCGGTATCTCTGCATACCTAGTTCAACCTCATTACTGATAAGTACTCTTTTCTCGTTCCCGTCATATGTGATCCCTTGTGAGCCAGTCACATGCTTGCAAGCCAATTGGATGACATTCCACCGAGAGGGCCCAGAGTATATCTATCTGTCATATGGATGGACAAATCCCACTTTTGATCCATGTGCCGCAACACATACTTTCCGAACACTCAATGCCACCGTTATAGCCACCCAGTTACGGTGTGGTGTTTGATGTCATCAAAGTATCCTTCCAGTGATGGTGATTAGCATGATCTCATGGTCGAAGGAATTAGGTTACTATGTATCAAAAAGCTTATAGCAAATGAACTATTGAAATGACTTGATCTTAATGCTACGCTTATCTATAGGAGTATGTCCATCATACCATTCTCCTAATGATATGATGTCGTTGTTAACAACATCTCAATGTTCATGATCGGGAAACCACGATCATCTATTAACCAACAAGCTAGTATTATAGAGAGGCTTTACTAGGGACTTTAATTTAGTTTACAAATCACACAAGTCTTAATGCTTCCGGTTAATACTGTTATAACATGAATGTAAACATTTATCATAAACACAAAGATATAATAATAACCACTTTTATTATTGCCTCTAGGGCATATCTACAACATAGAGGAATATGGAAATTCATATGGCTCCCACATATTTCTACGATTACTTCGTGATCGAATGAACCATTTACATACGATACCAATTTTCCTTTGTATCTCGGTATTTTACTTATCCAAGGTCTGACGTCGGTATCTCTGCATACCTAGTTCAACTTCGTTACCGATAAGTATTCTTTTCTTGTTCCCATGATATGTGATCCCTTGTGAGCCAGTCACATGCTTGACAGCTAATTGGATGACATTTCACCGAGAGGGCCCAGAATATATCTATCCGTCATATGGATGGACAAATCCCACTCTTGATCCATGTGCCTCAACACATACTTTCCGAACACTCAATGCCACATATATAGCCACCCAGTTATGGTGTGGTGTTTGATGTCATCAAATCATCCTTTTGGTGATGGTTATTAGCATGATCTCATGGTCGAAGGAATTAGGTTACTATGTATCAGAAAGCTTAAAGCAAACAAACTATTGAAATGACTTGATCTTTATGCTACACTTATCTATAGGAGTATGTCCATCACACCATTCTCCTAATGATACGATCTTGTTGTTAACAACATACCAATGTTCATGATCCAGAAACTATGATCATCTAATAACCAACAAGCTACTCCCTCTGTCCTAAAATACCCTGCATTCTGAGTTTAGTCAAATTCAAACTTTATAAAGTTTGGTAGAATATATAGAAAAAACTATAAACATCTATAGCACCGAATGTATATATTATGAAAATATATTTTATAACAATTCTAATGGTACTTATGTTGTATTATAGGTGTACATAAATTATTCAATATGTTTGGTCAAACTTTACAAAGTTTGACCTTGACTAAATCCAGAATGCATGGTATTTCAGGACAGAGGGAGTAGTATTTATAAAGAGACTTTACTAGAGACTCTAATTAAGTTTACAAATCACACAAGTAATAATGTTTCCGGTTAATACTATTATAGCATGAATGTAAACATTTATCATAAACACAAAGATATAATAATAACTACTTTTATTATTGCCTCTTGGGTATATCTCCAACAGTCTCCCACTTGCACTAGAGTCAACTAATCTAGATTACATGGTAATATACAGAACACTCACGGCGGTTTGGTGTTGGTCATGTTTTGCCCTCGGGAGAGGTTTAGTCAACGGATCTGCCACATTTAGATCTGTGTGTACTTTGCGAATCTTTATGTCACCATCTTGGACATGCTCTTGAATAGCGTGAAAACGCAGCTTGATATGCTTCAGCTTCTTGTGTGACATTGGTTCTTGTGCATTGGCTATGGCGCCCATGTTATCACAGTAGATAGACATTGGGTCCGGCGCACTGGGAACCACACCGAGCTCTGTAATGAACTCCTTCATCCATATCGCCTCTTGTGAAGCCTCCGAAGGAGCTGTATATTCCGACTCAGTTGAAGATCTCGCCACAACGCTTTGCTTTGCACTCCTCCAGCTTACTGCTGCACCATTCAAAGTAAATACGTATCCAGATTGAGATTTAGAATCATCTGGATCGGTGTTCCAACTAGCATCGGTGTAACCATTAACAACATTTGTTCATCACCTCCATAAGAAAGAACCATATCCTTAGTTTTTCTCAAGTACTTAAGGATGTTTTTGACCACTGTCCAATGATCCACCCCTGGATCACTTTGATATCTTCTAGTCAAACTAACAACATATGCAATGTCGGGTCTAGTACATAGCATGGCATACATGATAGATCCTATGGCTGAGGCATAGGGAGTCTTACTCATCCTTTCTCTATCTTCTGCCGTAGCTGGACTTTGAGGTTTACTCAAGGTCATATCGGGCAACATGGGCAAGAACCCTTTCTTGCTATCGTCCATTCCAAACCTCTTTAGAACTTTGTCCAAATATGTACTTTATGACAATGATAATAGGAGTCACGATTTATCTCTATAAATTTTTATGCCTAATATGTAAGAAGCTTCGCCAAGATCTTTCATTGAAAAACTATTATTCAAATAATCCTTGACACTATTTAGAAGGTCTACATCATTACCAATCAACAATCTGTCATCTACATATAGCACTAGGAATGCTACAAAGCTCCCACTCACTTTCATGTAAATACAAGCTTCTCCATAAGTTTGTATAAAACCAAAACTTTTGATTATGTTATCAAAACGTTGATTCCAACTTCAGGATGCTTGCTTCCATCCATAAATGGACCATTGAAGTTTGCATACCTTGTTAGCATCTTTAGGATCGACAAAACCTTTGGGTTGTGCCATATACAACTCTTCATCAATGTCTCCATTGAGGAACGCCATTTTGACATCCATCTGCCATATCTCATAATCATAATATGCAGCGATTGCTAACAAAATCCTCACGGACTTTAGTTTCGCTACCGGTGAGAAAGTCTCATTGTAGTCAACTCCTTGAATTTGTCGGAACCCTTTCGCGACAAGTTGAGCTTTATAGACTGTTACATTACCATCACATCTGTTTTCTTCTTGAAAATCCATTTGTTCTTGAAATCCTTCCGGCCATCCGGTAAGTCCACCAAAGTCCATACTTGGTTTTCGTACATGGATCCATTCTCGGATTTCATGGCTTATTGCCATTTATTGGAATCTGGGCTCATTATCGCTTCCTCATATGTCGCAGGGTCGTTGGTGTTGTTCACCAACGTGACACTCATAACGGGATCATACCAATCGGGAGTGGTACGAGTTCTCATTGACCTGCGAGGTTCTGTAGTAACTTCAACCAAATTTTCATGATCAACATCATTAGCTTCCTCTCTTATTGGTGTAGGCGCCACATGAACTTCTTCCAGTGTTGCGCTACTCTCGAATCCGAGAGAAGGTTCGACAACCTCGTCGAGTTCTACTTTCCTTCCAGTCACTTCTTTCGAGAGAAACTCCTTCTCTAGAAAGGATCCATTCTTAGCAACAAAGATTTTGCCTTCGGATCTATGATAGAAGGTATACCCAATAGTTTCCTTCGGGTATCCTATGAAGACGCATTTTTCCGCTTTGGGTTCAAGCTTGTCGGGCTGTAACTTCTTTACATAAGCTTCGCATCCCCAAACTTTGAGGAACGACAATTTAGGTTTCTTCCCAAACCATAATTCATCCAATGTGGTTTCAACGGATTTAGATGGTGCCCTATTTAAAGTGAATGCGGTTGTTTCTAATGCATAACCCCAAAATGATAAAGGTAAGTCTGTAAGTGACATCATAGAATGAACCATATCTAAGAGAGTTCGATTACGACGTTCGGACACACCATAACGTTTGTGGTGTTCCCGGCGGTGTCAATTGTGAAAGTATTCTACATTTTTTAAAATGGTCGCCAAACTCGTAACTTAGATATTCACCTCCACGATCAGATCCTAGAAACTTAATCTTCTTGTTATGTTGATTCTCTACTTCACTTTGAATTTCCTTAAACTTCTCGAAAGTTTCGGACTTATGTTTCATGAAATAGATATACCCATATCTACTCAAGTCATCCGTGAAAGTAAGAACATAACGATAACCACCACGTGATGCTACACTCATCGGGCCACACACATCGGTATGTATGATTTCCAATAAGTCTGTAGCTCGCTCCATCATGCCAGAAAATGGAGTCTTAGTCATTTTACCCATCAGACATGCTTCGCATCTTTCAAGTGATTCAAAATCAAGTGATTCAAGAAGTCCATCGGAATGGAGTTTCTTCATACGTTTCACTCCAATGTGACCAAGACGACAATGCCACATATAGGTTGAGTTATCGTTCAATTTCAAATGTTTAGCTTCTATATTATGAACATGTGTATCACTACAATCGAGATTCAATAAGAATAGACCATCTATTAAAGGCGCATGACCATAAAATATATTACTCATATAAATCGAACAACCATTATTCTCAGACTTAAACAAGTAACCATCTTGCAATAAACATGATCCGGATATAATGTTCATGCTCAATGCAGGCACCAAATAACAATTATTTAAGTATAAAACTAATCCCGATGGTAGATGAAGAGGGAGTGTGCCGACCGCGACTACATCAACCTTTGATCTGTTTTGAACGCGCATCGTCACCTTGTCTTTCGCTAGTCTTCGTTTATTATTCAACACCTGATTCGAGTTACAAATGTGAGCAACTAAACCAGTATCAAATACCTAGGCACTACTACGATTACTAGAAAGATACACATCAATAACATGTATATCGAATATACCTTTATTCTTGATGTTGTCGTTCTTCAGATTCGCCAAGTACATGGGTCAATTCTGCTTCCAATGACCTTCTCCCTTGCAGTAAAAGCGCTCAGTATTAGGCTTAGGCCCAGCCTTGGTTTTCTTCGTCAGCGTGGTAGCTTTCTTACCGCCTGTCTTGAAGTTTCATTTTTTCTTGGACTTGCCTTGCCTTTTGAATTTGGTGGTCTTATTGACCATTAACACTTGGTGATCTTTCTTGATCTACCCTTCCGCAGATTTTAGAATGGAGAAGAGTTCAGGTAACGACTTATCCATGTTTTGCATATTATAGTTCATCACAAAGTTCTTGTAACTTGGTGGTAGTTATTGGAGGACGCGGTGAATCCCCAAAGCATTAGGATTCACTATACCCAACCTTTGGAGCTTACTAGCATGCCCAGACATCTTAAGCACATGCTCACTGACGGAGCTGCCCTCTTCCATCTTGTATTTAAAGAACTTTTCAGAAGATTCATCACTCTCAACTGCCGCATGAGCCTCAAATATCATTTTGAGTTCACAGAAAATATCATATGGGTCAAAGTTCTCAAACCTTTTCTGAAGCTCTGATTCCAAACCATACAAGATAGCACACTGAACTGTGGAGTACTGATTCTTCACCTCATCGGTAGCGTCAACTGCAGGCGGGTCACCCAGCTGTGCATCCAGCACTTAGGTCAAATTACCAACATTGAGGACAATCCTCAAGTTGCCAAACCAATCCGCAAAGTTGCTTCCATTGTTTTTCAAATTTTCTTTCTCTAGGAACGCATTAAAATTGATGGTAGGGGCCGCAATTGATCTACAACATATTTGCAATAGTTTAGACTAAGTTTATGATAAACTGAGTTCTTATTAATAGTTAAATTAATCTAGGTGAACTCCCACTCAAAGCAATATCCCTCACATTGCTTTAGTGATCACATGAACCAAATCCACTACATCAAATCTGATCATCACGAGATATGATGTAGCTTCAATGGCGAACAATCAACATGTTCATCATATCTACTATATGACTCATGATTTACCTTTCGGTGATCTGTGTTCCGAGACCATGTCTGTACATGCTAGGCTCGTAAAGGTTAACCTTAGTTTCTGCATGAGAAAATCTGGCTTGCTCCCGTTATATGCACACGTTGATTCTATCACACCCGATCATCACGTGGTGCTTCGAAACGACGAGTCTTGGTAACGGTGTTAACTAAGGGTGAACACTTTACTTGATAATTTTGTGAGAGGGATCATCTTATAATGCTACCGTCGCGATGTAAGCAATACAAGATGCATAAAAGGATTAACATCACATGCAATTTATAATATATGATATGATATGGCCTTTCTTCTTATGCTTCCGATATCTATCTTCAAGCACGAACATGATCTCCATCATCACCGGTGTGGCGTCAAGGTCAATGGCGCCACTCCATGGTTGTCGTCCACCAGCATCAACTATTACAACTACTTTGAATAATAGACACACAGGTCTTAACGAAATTAAAATACAACCATAAGGCTCCTGCCGGTTGCCGACTTACAATAAGGAACATTTCATACATCACATATAATCACAATCATGGCCATATCACATCACAGCACACCCCTGCAAAACAAAGTTAGACGCCTCTAATTTTATTTGCATGTTTTACGTGGTTTGGGGCTTTCAATAAGTGTTGTTCTAACTTACGAACAAGAACCACAACGTTGATACTAGTATTGTCAATTACCCGTTATAAATTGAATCTTCACTATGTTGGGAGAAATAGGCACCCACAAAGCCACTTATGCAATACAAGTTGCATGTCAAGCATGGAGCAAGTCTCATGAACAATGTCATGTAAGGTTAGCCCGGGCCGCTTCATCCCACCATCCCGCAAGATGTAAAGTACACAAGAAGCAATCGACAACAAAAGCATCAACGCCCACAATGATCATTGTGTTCTACTCGTGCAACAGATCTACATATAGACATGGCTCTGATACCACTGTAGGGATTCGTAGCATGGAAAATA
This sequence comes from Avena insularis, assembly GCA_023614405.1. Classification (NCBI taxonomy): domain Eukaryota; kingdom Viridiplantae; phylum Streptophyta; class Magnoliopsida; order Poales; family Poaceae; genus Avena; species Avena insularis. The sequence continues at coordinate 281,281,596 of CM042691.1, read as the reverse complement.
AAAAATTATACCGCATGAACACACACAAACCAAGATCTATCTACTAGATTGTAGCAACGAGTCGATAGAGTACTCACCCTCAAAGATTCCAAAGAGGTTAACGAGAGCAGATTCTCGTGGGTGATGTAGTCATTCACTTGCCGATCTCAAGATCGCGTAGATGATCCTTCCGGCACTGCGTTCTGGCAGCGCTTCCACAGTCGGTCACACGTTCGGTACTCGATGAAGACCATCCTCTCACTTGTTCCAGCAGGCAACAGAGGTTGTAGTTCTCTCCTCGCGATCCCGGCAGCATGATGGCGTGGTGTCGGAAGTAGAGGGAAGATCCCGCAGGGCTTTGCCTAAGCCGGAGCGGGTTATGGTGGAGAATTAGGGTTTCCCCGGTTATCTAGGGTTTAGAGGCCGGAGAGGAGGAGGCTGATGACGCCCAACACTATCATGAGATGCTTTGTTGGAAACCCCAAGAGCAAGTTGTGATGAGCACAACATCAAGTTTTCCCTCAGTAAGAAACCGAGGTTATCAAACCAGTAGGAGGAAGGAAACGTCACACAGGTGTTGCTAGCAACGTGGAGACCTGCACAACACAAACTCAAGAATTTGCCCGAACGAAACAGTGAGATTGTCAAGCTCACCGGTTTGTTGTAACAAAGGATTAAACGTATGGTGTGGAAGGTAATGGTTTGCAGCAAGTAAACAAGTAAAAGTGGAACATGTATCAATGGTAAAGATTGGACCGGGCTCCATAGTTCACTAGAGGTGATCTCCTTAGATAAACAACATGGCATGAAGGGTAAACAAATTACAGCAGGGCAATTGACAGGAACTGAGCAAGGCATAACAATGCAATTACTAGTCAGAAAGATCCTATGAGATTCTATTAGGCAATACAACAATATACATAGACCGCCATCCAATTGCATCTATGACTAGAAGTCCACCTTCATGTTATCATCCGTACCCCCTCCAGTATTAAGTTGCAAGCAACAGACAACTGCTTTAAGCAAAGTGTGTAAGGTAAACAGTCCTCATGTTCCATGAACAAGAGACCGTTGTTTTCTCCCTAGTAGCAACAACACATCTACAACCGAAGAGATTTCTGTCACTTCCCTTGGAAACTAGAGGCATGAACCCACTATCGAGCATAAATACCCCCTCTTGGAGTCACTAGCAACTACTTGGCCAAGATAGCTACTAACAACGGAGAGCATGCAAGATCACAAACAACATAGACATGATAGAATCATAAAGACAAAACCATTAATCAAACCAACATAATAATCTCAATATCCATCAGATCCCCGCAAACACAACATGCATGATTACAAATAGATTAGATCTTGACCATGAACGGAGCTCACAAGATCTATACATGAAAGCACAAAGGAGGAGATACAACCATCTAGCTACTACATGGACCCATAATCCAAGGTGGAACTACTCACGCATCATACCAGAGAGAAGGCCTCCGGGATGATCTCCTCTCCGTCGAGTCAGGAAGAACGAGACCCCCTCCCCTCGATCTAGGGGCAGCGGTGGCGGCTCTGAGAAGGTTTCGTGGAATATTGATCGGATACTTCAGATCCCCCCCCCCCCGGATCGCTGCCGCCGCCACCATCGTCCCTAGATCGGTGGGATCTGAAGTTCTTCCCGGCACCACAGGAGGAGATCATCGGAGGCCTTCTCTCTGTATGATCGTGAGTAGTTCCACCTTGGACTATGGGTCCATGTAGTAGCTAGATGGTTGTATATTGTCTTGTAATCTGACACCGGTTTCTTGCTGTTAAACTTCATACCTTGCTCTTGGGGTTTCCAACAAAGTGTCCCACGACAAGTACTGGGCACCATCAAGCTATTTTATGGCGTCGTTGTCGGGAGGCTAAGGACGTCTTCATAATGGGAGTCCTTCACTTCCTTTCTCTTTACTTTGTTTTTAGTTTGCTTTGTTTCTTTTGCTTGGTTTTGTTTGCCTCTTTTCGAAAACCCCCAAAAAAATTAGTCTAGTTTGGTTTGCTTTCTTTATTCAAAAACACAAAAAAATAGTTCCTACTCTAGTTGGTGGTCTTTTATTGCCTTGCTTGGTCATGCTTTCTATCAATGGATGGTTTCTTTGAAACTAGTTCTTATTGGCAAGGTGGGTTCACGGAAGAACAAAAGTATTATTATAAGGAACACTGTTTGTCACAAAAAGGGAAATACTTATGGGAACAAATTGATAAGTTGAATACTATTGCTAGAGACGTGTGCTCTACTTATAATGTTACTTATTGCTTTGATCAAGCTTGTTGCTGCAGGAGGTATAAACACCTACCCTTTCAATGTGAGTATAGTGATAATGTTACCATATCTTCTTATGTTAAGGGAAATTATGAATTTATGATGTGGAAAAATTGAAGAATTTATTGCTTTCAAGGGTGCATTTGAACTTGCCAGTTTGCTTGAATATACTAATTATTCATGATGGGGATATGCCTACCGGGGTATACCCAACAGGGCGTTTCCGACTGGCCCAGGTGCCTGCGAGTGGGCCTGCGGAACGGCAACTGGATCAAGACCTGGCGTGGACTCAAGCGACTGGAAGCTGAAGGCCCAGAAGCGTAGATAGGCCTAGTCAGATTAGGTTAAACGATTGCTATGACCTTAACTGATTCGGTTGAGATCTGTAAACCCTAGGGGTGAGTCTATATAAACCTCCCTAGAGGGCGCATAGAGGATACGTCCCATCATACACCCAAGTGACTCGCTGCCTAGCCGCCGAGCACGCCCCATCATACACCGATCTACTAGCTCGACGGCTAGGCGGCGAGTCGCTTGGGTGGATGGTGGAACGTATCCTCTACACGCCCTGTAGGAAGGTTTATATAGACTCACCCCCCTAGGGTTTACATATCTCAACCGAATCAGTTAAGGTTTCATTATTCGTTTAACCTAATCCGACTGGGCCTATCTACTCTCCTGGGCCTTCAGCTTCCCGGCTGGTCCAGTCTTGATCGCCGTCTGCAGGCCCACTGCCAGATTCTGAGCCGACGCCCTGGTATACCCCATATCCCCATCGATAATCCAGGCCGTCGTCGATTGGCGCGGTGGTTCTTTGGCGGTCGAGCATTCGGGTCCAATGCGGACACCCAGTCGAATCAGCGGCGGGCTCCTGAATAAAGAAAAAAACTAGTCATTCTGGTCGCAGCTCGGCGAACCAGTCGACGAAATATTTAATCACTGTTGTAGTGACAAGGTCGGCGAATCGAATGGACGAAGTTGGACCGTCAGACGCGGTCAAAACTAGCCGTTGGAGTAATCCAACGGTAACTATTGGCGTAATCACCGCGTAGTAACGGCTCCCTGATTTGGCGGGTAACAACTGCTATATAAAGGAAATGGTAGGCGATCGGAGAACCACCCTCTCGTCATTTCCTCCGATTTCGTGCATCTCTGTTTTCCTCCGCATTGCGATCCAACCGATCCAAAATCCTCCGACCTCCATGAACCTTTCCGCCAATGGCCCCCTCCGCCGAACCATGGGGCCGGTCCAAATCTGCAGGCGCTCTTGGCGTCTTCGAGAAGCCGGGATCCTGCGCGGCGGTGGCGCATTCCGCAGCGGAGAGGTGACTCGGCCAGCGAGGAGAATTCGTGCCTTCACCAGCCACCTGGAGCGGGGGCTAGGGTTTCCCACATTTCTCTTCTTCCGGTGCTTCTGTGCCTACTACGGGATTCAGCCATCAGACATGGGCCCGCACAGCATCGAGCAGCTCGCCATCTTCATGGCGTTCTGCGAGTGCTACCTGGGCTGCAGGCCCTACTTCCCCCTGTGGCAAGATCTGTTCCACGGGAGGATTAGTCGTGAAGAATCAGGCGACCCAATGTTGGCGGCGGGTGGCCTGACGTTCCAGCTCAAGTCGAAAGCCTCCTTCTTCGACATGATGCTACCTGCCAAGGCGGCAAGCGAGTGGAAGAAGTCCTGGTTTTACTTCACTGAGGCGACTCCAGACGACGAGGTGGCGATCCCAAGGTATTCCGCAGACCGGCCTGAACCACGCCGACTCCAAGTCGGCAAGCTCCCAACAGACCAGCGGATGGTCGTGGATGAGATGCTTCAAACCATCCGTGGCCTGAAGAAGAAGGGTCTTCAGACCATCAATTTGTACAATTGTTGGCTTGGGCGGCGACTCGTTCCCCTGGCCCGCCGTGACCATTACATGTACGAGTACACGGGCCGGGAAGACTCGACGAAGTCTTGCCTTGCCGAGTGGAAATTCGAGGACTACGTCCGGCATTGAAGAAGATCACCCAGGCGGTGTACCTGGACGCGAAGGCTGGGGTCGCCCCCTACACCGCGAAGCATCCAGCCCCGATGGCAAGTCACTTTTTACCATTCGCAGTCGCAGTTTATGCTGTCGCGGTTATATTAACATACTTCATGCTTGCTGTAGTTATTTCAAGTGGTGGAAGGGTGGCTTCCGCCCGCGGACGACGAGAACTCGAGCCCGTCCATCCAGGACGGGGGCGAGTCGCCTCCCACCAAGGGCGGCGCCGAGCGGCAGAAGCAACGGCGAGTCGAGGAAGAGGCCGCCCCATTGGTTCGCAAAACTCGCGGGCAGCGTCGGTAGCGAGTAGAAGTCTTGAACGTCATGATGACGACGACGAGCTTCCCGAGCTCACCTCGTGTCGCGAGGCCACTCCGTCGAAAAAGAAGAAGAAGGAGGAGGTGAAGGCCCCTCCGAAGAGGAAGACGAAGCCAGCGAGATAGGCATCTCCGCCTCATTCGGCGAGTAGTTCCGACGCCACCAGCCTGGCCAGGGATGAAGCGCCACAGACGATGGCAGCACCGGATGTCACCGCCGTCCTGAGTGAGGTACCTCTGGCCTCGATTCCTCCCCCATTCGCCCGATCTGGGTGGGGTCGCTCGCCACACGGCAACCGCCTCCCGGAGAGCTCACCGCGAAAATGTTGTGGAGGCTCCTGTCGCGGCCTCATCAACAAAGAGGCCGTCTGTGTCTTGGGCGCATGATGTCCTGGAGATGGGCCTCAGTCGGAAACTGGGCCCCGAACTGGAGAAGTCGGCTAGCATCCGCACGGGGCTGCGGTCCATACCAGTCGCCAAGTGAGTTTTATTCACCTGCCTTATTTTTCGTTGTACTCGGACCACTTTGCTCATGTAGTCAATTTGCAGGACTGGGGTTGAAAAGATAGGCCACCCGTCCGTGGCCAAAGTGCCGCCAGTCGTCGCCGAGGAGGACCCTTCTCGGAAGGGGAAGGCTGATGAGGTCGCTGCCCCCACAGACAGTGCCAAGAAGGCCAAGAGCGACGATGTCGTCACGGTGTCTGACGACACGACGATTGCTCCGAGTGATCCTGCGGCGGGGGCAGCCTTGACGATCAAGGAGGGTGGTTCCTCGCCTGGGATGGCCGAGCCGGCCTCTTTTGGTGCTGGCGCATCCATCGCGACCTTCCCCCGCTTCATGGCCAAAGCGGCTACGGCGAGTGGTACGACGCCATCGAGCCGCGTACATGGGGTCGCCGAAATGGAGGTTGAACAGCGTCGCGGGCACACTCGGGCTCTTCTTGCGTCCGTGGACGCGCTACAGCTTCATGGCATGCTTGGCGCAGCCATCCAGGTATGTCCAGTCCGAGATCGGGCCTTTGAATGCGATGGTCAATTCTTCTGGTTTTTTGTTTTTATTTCTCGCGCCCAGTCCCCGAGTGTCTAGTCGTTGAATTTCAGCGGGTGGGCACTTAGGATTTTTATCTCCAGTCCCCGAGTGCCCAGTCGCTGAATTTCAGTGGGAGGGCACTTAGGATTTTTGATCTCCAGTCCCCGAGTGTCCAGTCGCTGAATTTCAGCGGGTGGGCACTTAGGATTTTTGATCTCCGGTCCCCGAGTGGCCAGTCGCAGAATTTCAGCGGGTGGGTACTTAGGATTTCGTTTTTGTTGACTGTTTGACTTTTGCACAAGGTTTGCAGCGTGAATCAGCCGACCGGCTTGCTGCGAAGTGTCACGCGGAGAAGGAACTTGTCGCCGTCCAAGAGGCAAACAAGGGACTCCAGGTGATTGCTGCGAAGGCAGAGGAGGTTCGCCAGGGCCTTGTCCCGGCGAGTGAATTGACAGCGGCTCAATCTGCGTTGAGCTCGGCTGAGAAGCAAATCGCCGACCTTGAGCGCGAGCTTAGGGAAGCGAAGGAGGAGGCGAGTTCAGCGGATGGGCGGGCTAAGGCTGCTGTTACGGCTGCCGCTGAGGAGCGTAAGGTCTCTGATGCCCTTGTTGCTGGGCTACAAGACGACTACTCCTCTCTTCAAAGCTTCATCACGGATCTCGCTCGTCCTTTGATTGGTAAGTGTGCCTGCCTCTGCCTGTAATATTTGCATTGCGTGATCTTTGTTGTACTCACTGCCACCCTCTGTCCACAGGTCAGATCATCGACAGCTCGGAGGCGCGATTAAATGCGGTGACGCGGCATGTGTGGCCACTCTGGTCGACTCGGCCACTTTGTCCGCGGCTTGCATTCGGGCGTATCTTCAGGAGATGTCGCCCACGGAAGTGATTCCCAGCGACCTCGTCGAAGTGTGGCGATACTTGGAAAAGGGGCCGTCGGTCCTCGAGTTCATGACGCGGTCGGCGTTCGGCCTTGGGCGGCGCTCTAACAGGCTCGCCCACTTCGGGGATTTCTCTATACGGGCGTGGCGAGTGGCTACCCATCGTCGACGGGCTCGGTGGAGATTGCCGAGGTGCTGAAGCTGACGGACCGTGTCGCGGTATACTCCGATCGTGTCTGGGCGATGGGCTATCTCCTCCTTATCGAGGCGATCGTCATGCGACCCGAGCCGCCGCACCGGGACTTCAAGATCGAGCAGCCCTTCCATGCGGCGATGGCGGGTGAGCTGACGGCGTACCCGTCGAACCCGTACACTCCCTTCATTTGCAACTGCAAGGGTGGCGGCGTGTCGTCGTCGAAGCCTGCGGAGTAAAACGTTGTGCCCTGGGGCGTTAGTAGCAGTCCGGTCATTAGGCGCAACATGTATTTTGTAACAACTTTGATCTGCTATAATGGGATATCGTGTTATTTTGTGATTTGACTTGCGTTTGAGATTGAGGGTTGAACGAGTCCCCGAGCGCGTCCGCCCTTTTCATGGGGTTTACCTCGTTTGTTTATGTGTTTGTGGTTTTGAGCGTTTTGTTATTGAGGTCGACTTGCCCGAGCTTGGAAAGCCAGTCGCTGGTGCTCTTTACTTTACCGCTTTCCCTTGCGCAAACGAGGTCGGGTAGCCGAGTCCCCGAGTGTGGTACTTGGTGGTTCTAGTCGCGGCTCTAGGGTGGGTGAGGACTGGGCGCGTTAGAGTGAGCACATCACTCCTGCCTGGCCTGTTGGGTCAGTCGCATGGCGAGTCCTGGGCACGCTCTCGTACTTGGCGTTTTTCCCTAGTCGCTTGCGCTGAACTGGTCGTCAGTCCCCGAGCGTGGTACTTGGCCGTTCGAGTCGCTGTGTCGAGGACGTGGAGGATCATGGTCGCTGTGAGGAGCGAAGGCGGTTGTCTTGGCTCGTTAAGCCAGTCGAGCTAGGCGACTCCGATGGGGCTCCGGGTAGGCGTTTTTTATGGACGTTACGAGTCCTGGGGTAACCCAGTGCCCTCGTAGCGCACTACTTGGCTGTGCCGATCGCTGTACCAGAGGTTGACTCCTGCAGTTAGCTTGGTGCTGTTACTACGAGTGCGAGTGGCACAAGACACGGAGAGTAGACACAATTTGCGGTAACCAATATGTTTTATTTCATAGCGACTGGAGGATACATATGTGGAGCTCTAGGAGTATAACTTCCATAGGAGGTTTACATTCCATGGTCGCTTGACGTTGAGTTTTCCGTCTTCGCGGACGTCGGTGAGGTAGTAGGCGTCGTTGCCGAGTACTCGCCCGATGGCGAATGGTCCCTCCCATGGGGGGAGAGCTTGTGCATGCCCTTCTTGTCCTGGATGAGGCGTAGCACCAGGTCGCCTTCCTGGAAGGTGCGAGTTTTCACCCGCCGGCTATGGTAGCGGCGGAGTCCTTGCTGGTAGATGGCAGTGCGGGAGCGATCTAGGTCGTGTGCCTCGTCGAGTTGATCGACTCCATCCTGACGTGCGAGTTCATTCGCAGCCTCCGTGTAGTGGACGACCCTTGGCGAGTCGTGTTCGAGGTCGGTGGGCATGACTGCCTCGGCTCCATACACCATGAAGAAGGGGGTGAACCCTGTCGACCTGTTGAATGATGTGCGGATACCCCAGATGACGGAGGGTAGCTCCTCGACCCAGCACCCGGTGGTGCGCTCGAGTGGTACTTGGAGCCGAGGCTTCAGGCCGTGGAGGATGCTCTGGTTGGCCCGTTCCACCTGGCCGTTGGACTTCGGGTGGGCGACTGATGCGAGGTCGAGTCGGATGTGATGTTCCTCGCAGAACTCGGCCATGGCTCCTTTGGCGAAGTTGGTGCTGTTGTCCGTGATGATGTTGTTTGGGAACCCGTAGCGATATATGAGCTCGCGTAGGAATTTGGTGGCGGTCTTCCCGTCGCATTTCTAGACTGGCTTGGCCTCCACCCACTTTGTGAATTTGTCGACCGCGACCAGGAGGTGGGTGAAGCCGGAGGGGGCCTTTTTGAAAGGGCCTACCATGTCCATGCCCCACACGGCGAATGGCCAGGTGATGGGGATTGTCTTGAGCGCTGAGCTCGGCATGTGTGTCTGGTTGGCGTACTTCTGGCACCCGGCGCACCGCTGGACAATGTCGATGGCGTCGGCGTGTGTGGTGGGCCAGTAGAAGCTGTGTCGCATAGCCTTTGCGACCAGAAGGCGCTCGGCGTGGTGGCGCGATCGGAGTGGATGTCGTGGAGGATCTTACGTCCTTCGGTGGGTTGGACGCAGCGTTGGAACACGCCGGTCACGCTGCGCTTGTGGAGATCGCCGTCGATGATGACGAAGGATTTGCAGCGTCGCGTTATCATCCGGGCGTCTGTTTCGTCTGCCGGCAAGGTGCCTCCCTCCAGGTAGGCGATGTATGGCCTAGTCCAGTCTTCTGGCTCGGCGATGAGTGCAACCAAGGCTGCCTCTGGTTGCAGCGGGACTCCGATGTCGATCTCCCTTGGGGGAGAGACATACGGCTTGGTGATCGTGTCGAGGAAGACGCCGGCGGGTGGTGCGAGTCGAGCCGACCCGATGCGAGAGAGAGTGTCGGCCTCCTCGTTCTTCCGCCTGTCGATCCACTCGACGGAGTAGCCTGCGAAGTGTCCGCCCAGCTTGTCCACTGCTTGGCGGTATGCCGCCATGGTGGGAGACGGCGTCGCGGTGCCGTGACTTGCCCGGCTGAGGTCAGAGTCTCCGTAGCAGCGTAGGCGGTTGACATTCATTTCCTTGGTAGCTCGCATGTCGTGGAGCAGTGCCTCGTACTCCGCCATGTTGTTGGTGCAGGGGGTGAAGTCGAGGCAGAGGACGTAGCGGAGCTTGTCGCCCTTCGGGGAAGTCAACACGATCCCTGCTCCTGCGCCGTCTGTGATTTTGGAGCCGTCGAAGTGCAGGATCCAGTAGTGGATGTACGGCGGCTTTTCCGGCTGCTGGGCCTCTTCCCAGTCGGTGATGAAGTCCGCGAGAGCCTGTGACTTGATCGCTTTTCGTGGCTCGTACTTGATGTTGTGGACGCCGATTTCAACGGTCCACTTGGCGACTCGCCCGGTCGCCTCACGGTTGTGGATGATGTCTTGCAACGGTGCTGAGGAGACGACCGTGATCGGGTGCTCCTGGAAGTAGTGCGGCAGTCGTCGCTGTGCTCTAAAGACTGCGTACACAGGTTTACGGTATTGGCGGTATCTTGGCGCCTTCGGTGAGGACCTCACTGATATAGTACACCGGTCGTTGTACCGGGCGCTCCTTTCCTTCCTCTGGCCGCTCGACGACCATGACGGTGCTGATGGCGCGCTCGGAAGCCGCGATGTAGACCAGCATGGGTTCTTTGTCGACGGGGGCGGTAAGCGGTCTGCGGTAGCACCTTCTTGAGGTCATAGTCGTCGTCCGCTTCCTTGTCCCACTGGAAGGTGGGGTTCTTCCGCATCAGGCGGTATATATAGGGGCATCGCCTTTTCGCCCAATCAGGGGATGAAGCGGCTGAGAGCCGTGACTCGCCCGACCAGCTTCTGGACGTCACGCAGGCACTCGGGTTTGCCGAGTCGAGCGATCGTGTCGATCTTGGTGGGGTTCGCCTCGATCCCGCGCTTGGAGACGACGTACCCCAGTAGTTGGCCTGCTGGTATGCCGAAGGTGCATTTGCCTGGGTTTAGCTTTATCTTGTATTTCCGTAGGTTGGCGAATGTTTCCGCCAGGTCGGCGAGTAGATCGCCCTGGCGAGCGGACTTCACTACCACGTCGTCGATGTAGACGTGGATATTGAGGCCAATTTGGCTCGCAAGGCATTCCTGCATGCACCGCTGGTAGGTCGCCCCGGCGTTCTTGAGGCCGAAGGTCATGGCGGTGTAGCAGAAGGCTCCGAATGGCGTGATGAACGCCGTCTTTTCCTCGTCCTCGACAGCCATTTTGATCTGGTTGTACCCAGAGTAGGCGTCGAGGAAACACAGTGACTCCGAGCCCGCGGTGGAGTTGATTATTTGGTCGATCCGCGGGAGGACGAATTGCTCCTTCGGGCAGGCGCTGTTTAAGTTTGTGTAGTCGATACACATCCTCCAGGTCCCATTTTTATTTTCGACTAGGACTGGGTTTGCCAGCCACTTGGAGTATTTGATTGGCCGGATGAAGCCTGCAGCGAGTAGACGCTGCACCTCCTCGGCGATGGCTCGGCGGCGCTCTTCATTCAAGGGCGACAGCGACTGCTTGACGGGTCGCACTTTGGGGTCAGCGTTGAGTTTGTGCTCAGCGAGTTCCCTAGGGACACCAGGCATGTCAGAGCGATTCCATGCGAAGATGTCCCTGTTCTCACAGAGGAACTCGATGAGCGCGCCTTCCTATGCTGGGCTCATGCCCGTTCCGATCGTCACCGTCTGGATGGAATCGCCTGGGACCAGCTCGACGGTGCGGGTGTGCGTCGTCGCCTCGAAAGCTGAGGTGTTGACGCCCTCCGAATTGGGCTTCTTGAGTATGGTAGGGTCGTCGTTGTTGACCCAGCTCGCGTATTTGGCAAGCTCGTCGGCGTGGTTGGTCTCTGCCGCGATGACGGCGTCGGCGAGTTCGGCTCCTTTGGCCTCGAGGCGGCCATGTCGGGGTCGCCGTTGATGGTGATGACGCCGCGCGGCCCGGGGAGCTTCATCGCGTTGTACGCGTAGTGGGGCGCTGCCATGAACTTGGCGAACGCCTGGTGCCCTAGGACGCAGTGGTAGGGGTTGTCGAAGGGTACCAGCTCGAAGACGATCCGCTCGGTGCGGAAGTTTGCTGGTGTGCCGAAGGTGACTGGCAGCGTGGCCTTGCCGATCGGGTACGCCTTTCGACCGGGGACGATGCCGTGGAACGTGGTGTAGGTCGTCTCGACCATCGACTGCGGGAGCCGCAGTCGCTTGAAGGTGTCTAGGTATAGGATGTTGATGGAGTTGCCGCCGTCCATCAATGTCTTGGGGAGCCAGTAGTCTCCCACCTTGGGTTTGACTACCAGGGCGACTCGGCCTGGGTACTCGATGCGTGGCGAGTGGTCCTGGCGGCTCCAAGTGATGGGCTGCTCCGACCAGTTGAGGAACTGGGGAACGTCCACCTGGGTCGCCGTGTTGACGGCAACGGCGCGGGCGATGACCTTCTTCTCGCGCTTCGTGTTGAAGCCTGTGAAGGTGTGGAGCGAGCCGGCCACACTGCCGAATTTTCCGCCGTTTGGCAGGTTGTTGTCGGGGTCCTCCCGTGCTCGCCTTGCGTTCTCGATCTCCTTGAGAGAGTGGCAGTCGACGGTCATGTGCGTGGCGGGCTTCCCTTCCCTGCTATGAAACGCACAAGGTTGGTTAAGGAGGGCCGCGAGGTCGAACCTTGGTTTTGCCTTGTAGTTTCCGCCGTCGCGGCGTTGCCCCCCATCGCGGCGAAAGCTCTTGGGCTCGCGCTGCGTGTGCCCAGTGTTGGCGACGAAGTCGACTCGCCCGTCGTTGCGGCGCTTGCCAGTGAGGCGGGTGTTGCTGTAGCGTAGGTCGGGCCGTCGCCCGTTGTCGTTGCCGCTCGTGCGGCGTTGGCCTCCCGACTCATCGTCGGTTTCCTGGTTTGGGTCTTCCTCCGCGTATCTTTGGCGATCTCAAGGAGGTCCGGTATGTTGTCGAGTGTGCGGGAATGTTGTTTGAGCTTGGCGACCAAGGGCTCGTAGCGGCACGAGGTATTGAAGCAGTGGATCGCGGTGTCCGGGTGGATGCCAACCGCGTTGTACCATAGTTCTTGCCACCGCTGGACTCAGCTCCGGGTCGACTCGCGGGGTCCCTGGATGCATCGTTCCAGGTCCTCGATGGTGGTGGCGTGGGTGTAGGAGCACTTGAAGTGCCTAACGAAGGCATCTCGCATCTCTTCCTAGGAGTCGATGCTATCCTGGGGAAGGGTGTTGATCCACTGCCTGCACGTTCCCTCCATCATCAGGGGAAGGTAGCGGGCGGCTAGCAGGTCGGTGTGGCCAGCGATCCCCATCGCCATGAGGTAGGTGTCCAGCCACACGGAGGGGTCGTACGAAGGGTCGTACTTCTCTATTTCCTTCGGCACTTTGAAGTTCGCCGGGTATTTTTCGCCTCGGATCATCGGTCCGAAGCACCTGGGCCCGAGTCAGCTTAGCGACCCCATCGGCTCGCCGTCGTGGCGATTGGTTAGGGTGTGTCGCAGGTCACCGGGCTGGCGTGCGCGCCAGCTTTGGTTGTTGATGATGTGGGTGCGGGCTTCGACGGGCTGACCGTTGGTGGCGACGAAGTTGGTCGTTGGCCTGGGGTCGTTGGTGGAGAGTGCCGCGTTCGCGGGTCGGTGTTGGAGCTGCAGTGGTTCGGGTGGCGGGCAGTTAAGGGTGTTTGCCGCCAATGGACGGCCGCTTGAGGCCACTCTGCTGCCCGAAGAACACGAGTACATCCGACCCTGTGAGTCGGCGCCTGCGTTTTGTTGCTCGACCGCCTTTGCGAGCAGGGCCTTGACGTACTGGATCTGTAGGGCGCCGTCACCGGTGGCCGTGATGTTGTCGACCACTGCTCGGCCAGCCACGAGGTTGTCCATCGGGGTGGAGAACAGTGGTAGGCCGTTCGCGTCTTGCTCCCATGAGGAGACCACGATCCGCGGCTAGTCCCTGGGGGGTGCGCGGTTGGGTGGAGGTGGGGCGCCGTTCGCCGTTGACCCTAGCGAGGGCCGGGCGCTTCCTCCGGGTGGCGCGTTCTCGCAGATCGCGCGCTCGGCCATGCGGGCCGGGTCGTTCTCGTCGTCGAAGTTCAGGGCGCGCCCCTGGACGGTGGGGTTCAGGCGCGACCTGATTCGCTGCTGGTGGTAGCGTGATAGCTCCTGCGCCGTCACCTGCTTGAGGCAAAAAAAATCACGCTCGGCGTGCTCCTTGCGTACTGCCTCTGCCAGCTTCAGGCGGAGTTCCTCGACCTCCTTTGCCGTGGCGTTAGGAGGGATCAGGGTGGAGAAGGGATCCTCCGGCGGATCGGTGCCAGTCGCCATGTAGGTCGCGACGTGGCGACCGGTCCCGTCGCGGAGATCGGTGGAGTTTTCCGACCCGGAGTCGAAGTCGAAGATCCCAGGGATGGAGGGATCCTCGAAGTCTCCCACGTTGGAGACCTGGGTGATGGAACCCGCGGGTGAAGCCGCGGTGATGGATCCGGTGAGTGACGCCGGAGTCGCCGAGTCGGCGTCGTCGTTGAGGGCCGCGTCTTCCGTGGCCGTGGTGTTTTCGGCCACGTCGCTGTGGGCCGAGTTGTACTCGGAGGCGAGGCGATGGATCGTGCGTACCCGGCTCTCAGAGAGCCGGTCGCGTGGCGGCGACTCGCGGATGCAAGCCGAGTCCTCCGAGACGATGACGTCGGTGAGGCTGACGAAGAGACTGATCGTGCCGACTGGCAAGATCATGTTGTGCGTGACGGGTCGCGCCGCCGGGACGTAGCTACTCGGCAAGATCTAGAGCATCTCGCCGATCGCTATCATGCGGCCGGTGGCGACCGACTCATTGATGGGCAGATTGGATCTCGCCACAGAACACCGGCCAGACCGGCCAGGCCCCACGGTGGGCGCCACTGTCGTGGGAATGACCATGGTAGACGTTGCAATTGGCAGCGAGTAGTAAAACGAAGGGCAAGGGTGGCCAGCCATCTGTGGTGCGAGATGAGGGCAGAGACTCAGGGTTTTACCCAGGTTCGGCCCCCCGGAGGGTAAAGACCTACTCCTACTAGATTGTATTATGATGAAGGTACAATGGGCGAGCTCGACGTCTAGGCGGCGAGTCGCTTGGGTGGATGGTGGAACGTATCCTCTACACGCCCTGTAGGGAGGTTTATATAGACTCACCCCCCTAGGGTTTACATATCTCAACCGAATCAGTTAAGGTTTCGGTATTTGTTTAACCTAATCTGACTGGGCCTATCAACTCTCCTGGGCCTTCAGCTTCCAGTCGCTTGGGTCCATGTTAGGTCTTGATCCAGTCGCTGTCCTGCAGGCCCACTCGCCAGTTCCTGGGCCAGTCGGAAACGTCCTGCTGGGTATACCCCGGTAGGCATATCCCCATCAACTAGCCGCCCGCTACCTTCCCCTGATGATGGAGGGAGCGTGCAGGCAGTGGATTAACACTCTCCCCGCGGATAGCATCGACTCCTGGGAAGAGATGCGCGACGCCTTCGTCAGGCACTTCGAGGGTTCGTACACCCGCGCCACCACCATCGAGGACCTGGAATGATGCGTCCAGGGACCTCGCGAGTCGACCCGCATCTGGGTCCAACGATGGCAAGAACTATGGTACAACGCGGTCGGCATCCACCCAGACACCGCGATCCACTGCTTCAAGACCTCGTGCCGCTATGAGCCCCTGGTCGCCAAGCCCAAACGAGCATACCGCACACTCGACAACATACCGGACCTCCTGGAGATCACCAAAAGGTACACGGAGGAAGACCCAAACCAAGAAACCGACGACGAGTCAGGAGGACAACGGCGCACGAGCGACAGCGACAACGGACGACGGTTCGATCTACGCTACAGCAACACTCGCCTCACCGGCAAGCGCCGCAGTGACAGGCGAGTCTACTTCGTCGCCAACGCTGGATACGCGCAGCGCGAGCCCAAGAGCTTCTGCCGCGACGGAGGGCAACGCCGCGACGGTGGCAACTACAAGGCGAAGCCAAGGTTCGACCCCGCGGCCCTTCTTCACCAACCTTGTGTATTTCACAGCAGGGAAGGAAAGCCCGCTATGCACACGACCACCGGCTGCCACTCTCTCAAGGAGATCGAGAAGGCACGGCGAGCACGGGAAGACCCCGACAACAACCCGCCAAACGGTGGAAAATTCGGCAGCGGGGCCGGCTCTCTCCACACCTTCACAGGCTTCAACACGAAGCGCGAGAAGAAGGTCATCGCCCGCGTCGTCACCGTCAACACGGTGGCCTAGGTGGACGTCCCCCAGTTCCTCAACTGGTCTGAGCAACCAATCACTTGGAGCCGCCAGGATCACTCGCCACGAATCGAGTACCCAGGCCGAGTCGCCCTGGTGGTCAGGCCCAAGGTGGGAGACTACTGGCTCCCCAAGACATTGATGGACGGCAGCAGCTCCATCAACATCCTGTACCTGGACACCTTCAGGCGACTGCGGCTCCCACAGTCGATGGTCGAGACGACTTACACCACGTTCCACGGCATCGTCCCCGGTTGGAAGGCGTACCCGATCGGCAAGGTCACGCTGCCAGTCACCTTCGGCACACCGGCAAACTTCCGCATCGAGCGGATTGTCTTCGAGCTGGTGCCCTTCGACAGCCCCTACCACTGCGTCTTGGGGCGCCAGGCGTTCGCCAAGTTCATGGCGGCGCCCCACTACCCGTACAATGCGATGAAGCTCCCCGGACCGCGAGGCATCATCACAATCCACGGCAACCCCGACATGGCCACGAGTGCGAGGCCAAAGGAGCTGAACTCGCCGACGCCGTCATCGCGGCAGAGGCCAACCACGCCAAGGAGCTCACCAAATACGCGAGCGGGGTCAACAACGATGACCCCACCATACTCAAGAAGCCCAACTCGGAGGGCGGCAACACCTCAGCCTTCGAGGCAACGACGCATACCCGCACCATCGAGCTGGTCCCAGGCGACTCCAGCCAGACAGTGACGATCGGGACGGGCATGAGCCCAGCATAGGAAGGCGCGATCATCGAGTTCCTCCGTGAGAACAGGGACATCTTCGCATGAAAGCCCTCTGACATGCCTGGTGTCCCTAGGGAACTCGCTGAGCACAAACTCAACACCGACCCCAAAATGCGACCTGTCAAGCAGTCGCTGCGGCCCTTCAATGAAGAGCGCCGCCGAGCAATCGCCGAGGAGGTGCAGCGTCTACTCGCTGCAGGCTTCATCCGGCCAATCAAATACTCCAAGTGGCTGGCAAACCCAGTCTTGGTTGAGAAGAAAAATGGGACCTGGAGGATGTGTATCGATTACACAAACTTAAACAGCGCCTGCCCGAAGGAGCAATTCGTCCTCCCGCGGATCGACCAAATAATCGACTCCACCACAGGCTCGGAGTCGCTATGCTTCCTCAACGCCTACTCTGGATACAACCAGATCAAAATGGCCATTGAGGACGAAGAGAAGACGGCGTTCATCACGCCATTTGGAGCCTTCTGCTACACTGCCATGACCTTCGGCCTCAAGAACGCCGGGGCGACCTACCAGCGGTGTATGCAGGAGTGCCTTGCGAGCCAAATTGGCCGCAATATCCACGTCTACATCGACGACGTGGTAGTGAAGTCCGCTCGCCAGAGCGACCTACTCGACGACTGGCGGAAACATTCGCCAACTGCGGAAATACAAGATAAAAGCTAAACCCAGCAACTACACCTTCGGTGTACCAGGCAGGCTTTGGGATACGTCGTTTCCAAGCGCGGGATCGAGGCGAATCCCACCAAGATCGACACGATCGCTCGACTCGGCAAATCCGAGTGCCTACGCGACGTCCAGAAGCTGGCCGAGCGAGTCGCGGCTCTCAGTCGCTTCATCCCCTGATTGGGCCAAAAGGCGATGCCCCTATATCTCCTGATGCGCAAGAACCCCACCTTCTAGTGGGACAAGGAGGCGGACGATGCGCTCCGCGACCTCAAGAAGGTGCTACTCGCAGCACCGCTACTCGCCGCCCCCGTCGACAAGGAACCCATGCTGGTCTACGTCGCGGCTTCCGAGCGCGTTGTCAGCGCCGTCATGGTCGTCGAGCGACCAGAGGAGGGAAAGGAGCGCCCAATGCAGCAACCAGTATACTATATCAGCGAGGTCCTCACCGAGTCGCGCCAGCGCTATCCGCAATACCAGAAACTAGTATACGCGGTCTTCAGAGCATAGCGGCGACTGCCACACTACTTCCAGGAGCACCCGATAACGGCCGTCTCCTCAGCACCATTGCAGGACATCATCCGAAACCGTGAGGCGACCGAGCGAGTCGCCAAGTGTGTCGTCGAGATCGGCGTCCACAACATCAAGTACGAGCCACACAAAGAGATCAAGTCGCAGGCTCTCGTGGATTTCATCGCCGACTGGGAGGAGGCCCAGCAGCCAGAAAAGCTGCCATACCTCCACTACTGGAGTTTACACGTCGACGGCTCCAAGAATGCGGACGGTGCAGAAGCAGGGATCGTGCTAACCTCTCCGAAGGGCGACAAGCTACGCTACGTCCTCTGCCTCGACTTCACCCCTGCACCAACAACATGGCCGAGTACGTGGCACTACTCCACGGCATGCGAGCTTCTAGGGAGATGAATGTCAAATGCCTACGCTGCTACGGAGACTCCGACCTCGTCGCTGGGCAAGTCGCTGGTACCTACGACGCCGTCTCCCCCACCATGGCGGCATACCGCCAAGCAGTGGACAAGCTGGGCGAACTTGCAGTTACTCCGTCGAGTGGATCGACAGGCGGAAGAACGAGGAGGCCGACGCACTCTCTCGTATCGGCTCGGCTCGACTCGCACCACCCGCCGGCGTCTTCCTCGACACCATCACCAAGCCTTCCGTCTCACCCCCAAGGGAGATCGACATCGGAGTCCCGCTACAACCAGAGGCAGCCCTGGTCGCACTCATCGCCGAGCCAGAGGACTGGACTACGTCGTACATCGCCTACCTGGAGGGAGGCACCTTGCCAACAGACAAAACAGACGCCCGGATGATAGCACGCCGCTGCAAATCCTTCGTCATCATCGACGGCGAGCTCCACAAGCGCAGCGTGACCGGCGTGTTCCAACGCTGCGTCCAACCCGCCGAAGGACGCAAAATCCTCCACGACATCCACTTCGGCGACTGCGGCCACCACGCCGGCGCCCGCTCTCTGGTCGCAAAGGCTATGCGACACGGTTTCTACTGGCCCACCGTACACGCAAACGCTGTCGACATTGTCCAACGGTGCGCCGGGTGCCAGAAGTACGCCAATCAAACCCACGTGCCGAGCTCAGCGCTCAATACAATCCCCATCACCTGGTCATTCGCCGTGTGGGGCATGGACATGGTAGGCCCTTTCAAAAAGGCCCCCTCCGGCTTCACCCACCTCCTGGTCGCAGTCGACAAATTGACAAAATGGGTGGAGGCCAAGCCAGTCCAGAAATGCGACGGGAAGACCGCCACCAAGTCCTACGCGAGCTCATCTATCGCTACGGGTTCCCAAACAGCATCATCACGGACAACGGCACCAACTTTGCCAATGGATCCATGGCCGAGTTCTGCGAGGAACATCACATCCGACTCGACCTCGCCTCAATCGCTCACTCGGAGTCCAACGGCTAAGCGGAACGAGCCAACCAGAGCATCCTCCATGGCCTAAAGCCACGGCTCCAAGTACCGCTCGAGCGCACCGCCGGGTGCTGGGTCGAGGAGCTACCCTCCGTCATCTGGGGCATCCGCACCTCCGTCAACAGGTCGACAGGGTTCACCCCCTTCTTCATGGTGTATGGTGCCGAGGCAGTCATGCCCACCGACCTAGAGCACGACTCGCCCAGGGTGGTCAACTACACGGAGGCCACAAACAAACTCGCACGCTAGGATGGAGTCGACCAACTCGACGAGGGACGCGACCTAGCTCGCTCTCGCACCGCCATCTACCAACAAGGGCTCCGCCGCTACCATAGCCGGCGAGTAAGGACTCGCACTTTCCAGGAAGGCGATCTGGTGCTACGCCTCATCCAGGACAAGAAGGGCATGCACAAGCTCTCCCCCCCCCCCTTGGGAGGGACCATTCACCATCGGGCGGGTCCTCGGCAATGACGCCTACTACCTCATCAACGTCCGAGGAGACGGGAAACTCGACGTCAAGCGACCGTGGAACGTAAACCTCCTACGGAAGTTCTACTCATAGAACTCTCTACATGTACTCTCCACCTGCTATGAAATAAAATTGATCGGTTACCGCAAATTGCGTTTACTCTCCGTGTCTTGTGGCACTCGCACTCGTAATAACAGCATCACGCAAACCGCAGAAGTCAACCTCTGGTACAGCGACCGGCATGGCCAAGTAGTGCGCTCCGAGGGCACTGGGTTACCCCAGGACTCGTAACGTCCATGAAAAACGCCAACCCGGAGCCCCATTGGAGTCGCCTAGCTCGACTGGCTTACCGAGCCAAGACAACTGCCCTCGCTCCTCACAACGACCAAGGTCCTCCGCATCCTCGGCACAGCAACTCGAACGGCCAAGTACCACGCTCGGGGACTGACGACCAGTCAAGCACGAGCGACCAGGGAAAAACGCCAAGTACGAGAGCATGCCCAGGACTCGCCACGCGACTGATCCTTCAGGTCAGGCAGGAGTGACGCGCTCACTCTAACGCTCTCAATCCTCACCCACCCTGGAGATGCGACTAGAACCACCAAGTACCACGCTCGGGAACTCGGCCACCCGACCTCGTTCGCGCAAGGAAAAACGGTCAAGTAAAGAGCACCCACGGGAGTCGCCCTGCGACTGGCTCTCCGAGCTCGGGCGAGTCAACCTCAATAGCAAAACAATTGACAAAACATTCAAAACCACAAACATATAACAAACGAGGTAAACCCCATAAAAAGGGCGGACGCGCTCGGGGACTCATCCAATCAGCATCCAAAAAAGCGAAACAATGCACAAAATAACACGAAGTTTCATTACAACAGAACAAAGTCATTCCAAAATACAAGACGAGTCCAATGACTAATTGTTACTAACGCCCCAGGGCACAATGTTTCTACTCCGCAGGTTTCGACGGCGACTCGCCGCCACCCCCGCGGTTGCGAATGAAGGGCGTGTACGGGTTCGACGAGTATGTCGTCAACTCACCCGCCATCGCTGCACGGAACGGCTGCTCGACCTTGAAGTCCCGATGCTTTGGCTCAGGTCGTTAGGCGACACTGCGTCTCGACACGGAGGAGGTCGCCCATCGCCCAGACGCAATCGGAATACACCGCCGCCCGATCCGTCAGCTTCAGCACCTCGGCAATCTCCACAGAGCCCGTCGACGAGGGGTAGCCACTCGTCAAATCGTCAAGGTTGAAGTCCTCCGGGAAGTGGGCAAGCCCAAGGCTGAGATCCGTCGCCGCCCCGCGCCGGAAGGCCGACCGCGTCATGAATTCGATGACTGACGGCGCCTTCTCTAGATACCGCCATACTTCGACGAGGTCGCTGGGAATCACTTCCGTGGGCGATATCTCCTGAAGATATGCCCGAATGCAAGTCGCGGACAACGTGGCCGAGTCGACCAGAGTGGCCACACACTGCCGCGCGTCGTACGACTGCGCCTCCTCCGAGCTGTCAATAATCCGACCTGTGGACAGAGGTCGGCAGTGAGTACAACAACGACTTCAGAATACAGCTACTACATGCAGAGGAAGAAAAGTTTACCAATTAAAGGACGGCAGAGGCCCGTGATGAAGCTTTGAAGCGAGGAGAAGTCGTTCTGCAGCCCAACAACGAGGGCATCAGAGACCTTTCGCTCTTCAGCGGCAGCCGTAACAGCAGCTTTTTCTCGCCCATCCGCCGAGCTCGCCTCCGCCTTCGCTTCAGTGAGCTCGCGCTCTAGATCAGCGATCCGCTTCTCGACCGTACTCAAAGCAGATTGAGCCGCCGTCAGCTCACATGCCGGTACAAGGCCCTGGCGGACCTCCTCTGCCTTGGCAGCGATTGCTTGGAGTCCCTTGTTCGTTTCTTGTACGGCAACAAGTTCCTTCTCCACGCGACACTTTGCAGCAAGACAATCGGCCAGTTCACGCTACAAGCCCTGCGCACAAATCAAACTGTCAACAACAATAGAATCCTAAGTGCCCACCCGCTGAAATTCGGCGACTAGGCACTCGGGGACTGGAGGTCAAAAATCCTAAGTGCCCACCCGCTGAAATTCAGTGACTAGGCACTCGGGGACTTGAGGTCAAAAATCCTAAGTGCCCACCCGCTAAAATTCAGCGACTAGGCACTCGGGGACTGGAGGTCAAAAATCCTAAGTGCCCACCCGCTGAAATTCAGCGACTAGGCACTCGGGGACTAGAGATCAAAAATCCTAAGTGCCCACCCGCTGAAATCCAGCGACTAGGCACTCGGGGACTGGACAATACAAAAACACTAAAAGAATCCGACCACTGAAATTCAGTGGCCCGATCCTCGGGGACTGGACATACCTGGATGGCTGCGCACATGCCGTGGAGTCAGAAGCGTCCGTACACAAGCAGAGCTGGAGTGTGTCAGCAACACTGCTCGACCTCCGTCTCGACGACCCTAGGCGTTTGGCTCGTCGGTGTTGCACCACTCGCTGTGGCCGCTTTGGCCATGAAGCGGGGGAAGGTCGTAGCGGATGCCCCATTGCCACTAGGAGCCGGCTCGGTCACTCCGGGTGAGGAAACAGCCTCCTTCTTCTTCAAAGCCACCTCCGCCGCAGTCGGAGGATCGCTTGGAGCAACTGCCGTGTCATCAGAGACCGTGACGACATCGTCGCCTTTCGCCCTCTTAGCGTTGTCTGCGGGAGCAGCGACTTCATCAGCTTTCCTCTTCGAGGGTCCTCTCGGCACGACCAGCGGAACCTTGGCCACGGAAGGGTGGCCGATCTTTTTAACTCCAGTCCTGTGAAACAACGATATGAGCAAAATTGTCCGATTACAACGGAAGGCAAGCAAATGAACAAGACTTACTTGGCGACTGGTTGGAACCGCAGTCCCGTGCGGATGCTGGCCGGCTTCTCCATCTCGGGGCCCAGTTTCCGACTGGGGCCCATCTCAAACACATCGTGTGACCAAGACACAGAGGGCCTCTTCAAAGACGAGGCTGCGGCAGGAGCCTCCGTGATGACGTCTGCGGGAGCTCTCCTGGGAGGCGAAGCTGCTGCGGCTGGAATAGCCCCCAACCCAGAAACCGGGGCGAATGGGGGTGGAAGCGATGCCAGAGGTACCTCATCCAGGAGAGCGGCAGCGTCCGGTCTTTGTCGTCAGCGTACCGCTTCACCCTTAGCCGAGCTGGTGGCGTCAGAACTAGTCGCAGAACGAGGCGGAGACGCCTGCTTTGCCGGCTTCGTCTTCCTCCTTGGCGGAGCCTTCACCTCCTTCTTCTTCTTATTCAACGGTGTAGCCTCATGACGCGAGGTGTGCTTGGGGAGCTCGTCGTCATCGTCATCGTGAGGTTCGAGTCTCCTACTCGCCTCGAGCTCGCGCTGATGTTGCCCGCGAGTTTTGTGAACCATCGGGGCGGCGTCTTCCACGGGCTCATCTTCGTCATCATCGTCGTCATCACCCGCGTCGCTCCCGACGTCTCCTTTGGCAGGTGGCGACTCGCTCCCGTCCTGGACGGACGAGCTCGAGTTCTCGTCGTCTGCGGGTGGGAGCCATCCTTCCACCACTTGGAACAACTATAGTAAAAATGAAACAACGTCAGCATAAACGCGACTGCATCATCTGCGACTGCAAATGGTGATGAAGATGGCGACTTACCGTCGGAGCTGGGTGCCTTGCGGTATAGGGGCCGACCCCGGCCTTCGCGTCCAGGTACGCCGCCTGGGTGATCTTCTTCAAGGCCAGGATGTAGTCTTCGAGTTTCCACTCGGCGAGGCAGGATTTTGTTGGGTCGTCCCTACCCGCATACTCGTACATATAATGGTCGTGGAGGGCCAAAGGCACGAGCCGCCGCCCGGGCCAGCAGTTGTAAAGATTGATAGTTTGGAGGCCCTTCTTCTTTAGGCCGTGGATGGTTTGCAACATCTCGTCGACAACCATAGGCTGGTCTAGCGGGAGCTTGCCGACCTAGAGCCGACGCGGTTCGGGCCAGTTGGCGGAGTAGCTTGGAAGCGCCACCTCGCCGTCTGGAGTCGCCTCAGTGACGTAGAACCAGGATTTCTTCCACTCGTTTGCCGCCTTGGCCGGCAGCATCAGGTCGAAGAACGACGCCTTCGACTTCAGTTGAAATGTCAGGCCACCCGCAGCCAGCATCGGGCCGCCTGATTCTTTGCGACTAATCCTCCCATGGAATAGATCTTGCCACAAAGGGAAGTAGGGCGTGCAGCCCAGATAGCACTCGCAGAACGCCACGAAAATGGCGAGCTGCTCGATGCTATGTGGGCCTAGGTCCGACGGCTGGATCCCGTAGAAGGCGCAGAAGTGCCGGAAGAAGAGAGAAGTGGGAAACCCCAGCCCCCGCTCCAGGTGGCTGGTAAAGCAAATGAATTCTCCCTCGCGCGGGTCCGGAGTCACCTCTCCGACCGCGGGGATGCGCCATCTGCCGGCGCGCAGAATCTCGGCCTCATCGAAGGACGCCAGTAGCGCCCTAGTGCACTTGGATCTGCCCCATGGTTCGGGGCTCTTTGGATCGGTTGGATCGCGATGCGGAGTGGAAACGAAGATGGGCGAGATCGGAAGAAAGATGAAGGAGTGTTTCCCCGCTCGCCTGTCATTCTCCTTATATAGCGGTTGTTACCCGCCAATTTCGGGAGTCGTTACTACGCGGTGATTACGCCAAAAGTTACCGTTGGATTACCCCAACGGCTAGTTTTGACCCCACTTGACGGTCCAACTTCATCTACTCGACTCGTCGCTCCGCGCGACTTGACGATTCGCCGACCCGATCACTACGACAGTGACTGAATATTTGCCCGTTAGTGCGACTAGAATAACTAGTTTTTCCTTTATTCAGGAGTCCGCCACCGATTCGACTAGGTGTCTGCATTGGACCCGTATACACCGACTGCCAGCAACCACCTGCGACCAATCAGCGCCGGCCTCGAGGACTACTGATGGGGATATGCCTACCGGGATATACCCAGCAGGGCGTTTCCGACTGGCCCAGGTGCCTGCGAGTGGGCCTGCGGAACGGCGACTGGATCAAGACCTGGCGTGGACTCAAGCGACTGGAAGCTGAAGGCCCAGAAGCATAGATAGGCCCAGTCGGATTAGGTTAAATGATCGCTGTGACCTTAACTGATTTGGTTGAGATCTGTAAACCCTAGATGGGTGAGTCTATATAAACCTCCCTAGAGGGCGCATAGAGGATACGTCCCATCATACACCCAAGCGACTCGCTGCCTAGCCGCCGAGCTCGCCCCATTGTACTCTCACCGTAATACAATCTAGCAGGAGTAGGTCTTTACCCTCCGGGGGGGCGAACCTGGGTAAATCCTTGTGTCTCCGCCCTCATCTCGCACCGCAGATGGATGGCCGCCCTTGCCCCATGTTCTACTACTCGCTGTCGATTGCAGCATCTGTCGTGGTCATTCCCACGATAATTCACCTTATGAATCTGAGGTTTATGAGATACTTAAATTTTGCTTTGATAATTACAAGGAAGCAAATGTCTATATTCTTGAATATTTTAATAGATGCTTTCCACACATGGAAGAGACTAATGCCTTGCAGGAGCCTATGGAAGAAGAAATTGCTGAAACTGGAAGCTTATTAGATGAAAAAGAGGGGGAGAGTGATGAACAAAAGGAGGAAGAATGGATCTACCCATGCCTACCTTCTCATGAGAGTAACTCTTTATCACTTACACTATTTGATTGTCCCCCATGCTTACCAAAGGAGGATGAATGTTATGTTCCTATGGATCCTTTTGAAATATCTACTTTGGGTAAACCTGTGAAGGTTTTAATCCCACTATTTTTGAGCTTGATAGAAATTATGTGATTGTAGATCATGAAAAGCATGCTTTATGTGATAGCTATATTGTTGAGTTTATTCATGATGCTACTGAAAATTATTGTGAGAGAGGAAAGTACGGTTGTAGGAAGTGGGTTAGACTTAAATGTGTTTTGAATTTGCTTCTTGATGCTCTCTTTGACTTCAAGTCATAATTCTTATGTGAGCATCTTCTCAAGCTATCAAGCCTAACTTAAAGGCGTTAAATAAAAGTACTTGTTGGGAGATAACCCAAGAGTTTTCTTGAGTTTTGGAAGTTATTACTTCTGTAATGACCTCTTCTTATCCTTTTTGTTTGTTTTTTGTGCCAACAATGACCTCTGATGCGAGGGAAGTAAGATTTGAGGAGTTGCTGTCCCGAAACAGATTTTTGTCCTCCACCAGACAAATTCGTGAGGAGGCTGTGTAACTAGGATTGAGCTCAAAATTTACGAATAAATCACCCAGTATGTTAGCTAACTTTCTTTAGTTCAACACTTTTTGATTTGAGCAACAGAAGATGTTCAAAAAAATCGGTTTCTACCTGCTGGTATGTTTTGACAGATTTCTGCCATTATTTGCATTTGCTTCTTAATGATTCCTTTTTGAGTTCTGTTCGGGTAAATTGAGATTATTGAAGGACTTACTATAGTAGCTTGTGTTTTTAGTGAAAAGTCTTGTTGTTACAAAGCTTTGCCAGAGGTCTAATATCTTTTGAATAAGCTAATGTTGCTAATAAAGATTGTGTGAAGTTTTGGTTTCAGGTGTAGAGGGATAATGATGCAATGAGATGAAGAATGGACAAAAGCTCAAGCTTGGGGATGCCACCATGGTGTAACCCCAAGAAATATCCAAGAGTTACAAGCGTCAAAGCTTGGGGATTCCTAAGGCATCCCCTTTTTCATCAATAAAAAGCTTAGGTCTGTCTAGACACTTCGTTTTTATTGTTTCATGCACAGTTGTGTTGTTCTTGGAGCATCTTAGTTTTCGTTTGCTTTGCTTAGGTTGTTTAGTTTGCTTGAATAAAGTAGTTTGTACCCCGGTTCTCGTTGTGTTGTTTTGCAAATAAGTTTGCTTGGTGTTTAGAAAGTAGTAAGTTCTTGCTTGAAGTGCAAGAGGAGCTTGCATTGACTGTGACTTAGACTTTAGCATGACATGCTAGGTGTTGTTTTAGCATTATGCTTAGTTATTATTGCTGTAGCATGTCTTGTTCCAAACAATTGAGATTGCTTAGTGTGCCGTAAAGAAATTATGCGTTGTTTTAGCATGCAAAAGCATAGTATTGTGGTATTCTCCTTTGATGTTTTGCTTGGGTTGACTTGGCACATGCTCACACCATGTTATGACTATGAACAAGTCACCATTAGCCTCTATGATCATTTAGTCCTTGACTTGTAGTACCACTCTTTGCTTTGATTAGTATGCTTTGTTGCACTGCATGATTATGGCCATTATTGCTCTCTTAGTTGGTTGCTCCCAGTCTTTTGCTAGCCTCCACTTGTATGAGTAAGTTCTACTCATGCTTCCAACTCCCAAGAAACCAAGTTATTCCAAAGTGTCCACCATAAATTCCTATGCATGGCGTGTTACACCATTCCAAGTATATTATTGTTTTCACCTATCTTCCAATTAAAAACCATTTTGTTATGTGAAAAATTAGTGATTAAAGCCCTCACAAACTTGATGACACACTTTATTCTTTGACCCTAATAAACTTGAACCATTGTGACAACTTTGTTGTATATGCTTGCACTTATAAGTTGGAATTAGCAGAACCGTGTTGTCACGGGGAATGTTTTCAACATTTCACTTGTACCTTGTTGTACTTAGTTGATATCATGTTCTTTTGTCTATGGATGTCACCGGTGTGAAATAAAGAGGGAACTTGTAAGTCCATGGAGTTTGTATCCTGTGTTAGAGAAACGCCTGGGCCGCTAGCCTAAGCCATGCCTAATCATGGTGGAAACTTGCAGCATCACCATAATAAGCTATCTATGAAGCATCCTCAATAAAAAGCTATGCATATAGTAAATAAAAATATTGTTGAGATGCTCATTGTCTGCTTTCCTTGTCATTTTGGTTATGGGAAAGCTCCTATACCATGTGCAAGGGGTACCCCGTTGGCGGTTCTCAATGATATGCAAATACTTACAGTGACAAAAACTTACCTGGACCCAAAGTTGAGTATACATGAGGTGTGGCCCTCGTATTCAAGGGGCATGAGATTGCCAACTTATACTTTTTCAAGCATATACTCCAGCTTTGCCACTTTAACTTTAACCACTTCAAGATGCTTATGATAGGGGCAATGAGGGCTGAAAGCTAACAAGTACCAGAATTTTTGGAAGCTCTTTTTGAAACTTGTAATCACTGCTTCCTTTACAAAAGGCCTTTCTTCCACTATTATTGAGTCTCCACCTTCTACCTTTAGGCACCATTAAGAGAGCATAGTTGTCATTCTGTGTGCAGTGTTCCAAAGCTTATTAATTTATGCATATTGTGTTATTACTTGCTCTTGTGCTACTTTTTTGTAGTCACCCTTGTGAACTTTGCAGGTGTCCTATGCATTTTATTGCTACTCTATGAGGGACAAGTTGATTACCACTATGCTATGTTTTCTGCATGTGAAACAAACAAATGTTTTTCAATGCATGTTATTCATGATCTTTGTTTGTAGCTTGTCATGTTGCATGCATAGTTACTATGTCCTATTTTTAGAACTCCGTCTTTCATGCACATGTTTAGAGTTCTTGAATACCAGCTTTCAATGCTTGCAAATGGTTCGATATTTATTGTGAGGGTGCATGTCACCTCAAAATTATTCTGTTTATCACTTACCTACTCGAGGACGAGCAGGAGTTAAGCTTGGGGATGCTGATACGTTGGAAACGTATCTATAATTTTTGATGCTCCATGCTTGTTTAGTATCTACTTTGCTTTAATTGTCCACACTTTGAGGTGCTCTTTACATGTTTTCTGGTACTAACCTATTAACAAGTTGCAACAGTGCCAGATGCCTGTTTTCTGCTATTTTTGGTTTCAGAAAATTTAGTAAAGAAATATTCTTGGAATTGGACGGGACAAAGGACAAAGTCAATTACTTTCCGTGGGGAATAAGAAGTCCAGAGGAGAGCCGGAGGGGAATTGATGCTCCATGCTTGTTTAGTATCTACTTTGCTTTGCTTTGTCCACACTTTGAGGTGTTTTTATATGTTTTCTGGTACTAACCTATTAACAAGTTTCCATAGTGCCTGTTGCCTGTTTTCTTCTGTTTTTGGTTCCAGAAAAGGCAGAAAATGAACATTCTCGGAATTGGACGGGACAAAAGCCAAAGTCAGTTTTTCACCGAGGGGAACACGAAACCACGAAGCAGAGACGAAGGAGGGCCTCGGAGGGACCACACCCCCTGGTCGTGCGGCCAGGCCTGGCCCGCGCCTGGGGGGGTGTGGCCACCCCGGGCACCCCCTCGGCCTCCCCTTTCGCCTACATATACGTCTCCCCGGGACGAAACCCTAACACGGGCAAAAATCCAGAAAAACCATCGTAGCGCCGCCGCCACCGAAGGGGAGATTCGGGGGACAGAAAGTCTCTGTTCCGGCACCCTCCCTAGACGGGTAAGTGCCCCCGGAGCCATCTCCATCGATATCCACCACCATCTCCATCATCGTTGCTGATTCCCATGATGAGGAGGGAGTAGTTCTTCCTCAGGGCTAAGGTCTCTACCGGTAGCTATGTGTTCATCTCTCTCTATGCATGATCTTGTGGTCATGAGCTTTGTAATCAAGTAGATCTACCTTTGAAAGGGCAAGTATGCCCCCATGTGTGGTTTTCATAATTAATGACAATCTCTATGGACTAATGTGTAAATTGAGTTTCACTTGTAGGTTTGTCCATTGGCATCGCTTGGACCATGTGTTGGTATTGAATATGAAGAAATGAAGAAGGATGGGAAGATACGAACAAGGGCTATGTGCCCATTGGAATGATGAAGAAAGAAGGAACTTGAAGGTTGATCAAGATAAGTGCAAAGAGTTGAATCTCGACGGATCAACACTCAAGAAGGGATGAAGAAGTGCAAGTTCAATATGCGCCTTCTCTAGAGGATCTCATGCTTATAGCTTGCCATCCTTGATGATCATGGAGTGATGAAGACAAGTTCAAAGAAGAGGTTTCCCCTTGGAGTATGGGGGAGAATTTGGGAGTCTTCATCAAGCAAGAGCGAGCAAGAGCAATCAAGAAAGGTGTTTAGGATGCTCAAGGAATGCTCAAGTAAAAGGTATGATCTTGATAGGGTTTCTCTTTTGCTGGTCTCGTGTTGTTAGTTGGGAGACCGGGTTTAGGATAGATAGTCATTCTATCAAGAGGGGCTCTCAAGCGGGTGTCTCGATCACATAGTTCAGGGAGAGCTCAAACCTTTGCATACATAGCATTTTACTTGGTTGTTAGTTGGTTCTTGTGTGGTTATCATCATAACAAGCTCTAGTTCATCATATAAGGATTTCCCCTGCATATCTTATTGCATTCTTGATCGTGCGTTTTTTTCTGGCTCCACACCTTAGGAGATATCTCACAAATATATACTTGATATTGTCTCCCTTGGTGGTATCTAATATTTCACCTTTTGTTGGATTATATTGGTTTTATATTTGCAACAAAATTGGTTTCATCCCAATCGGAGTTTCCAATCTCAACTTCTTGTGTTTTGGGTTTTGGAGGTTTTACTGGTTCATCGCTTCTAGAGAGGTCATACCTTTATCAATTTGGTTTTATCCATACATGTTGTACTATGATGTTTATTTGCATAATCTTTTATATCTTGTCGTTCTCTTCAAAACGAGCCCAAGATCATCAAAAACGGAGTCCGGAATCAAAAGTTATTGAAGTTTTCGTGCTATGTTGGCCAACATTTTTGCTTGAGCGGAAGTTCCGGCCGAAGTTCCGACCCAAGTTCCGGTGAATGTTTGTTTTCTTCTTTTTTTGTGTCTCTATTTACCGGAAGTTCCTGTGGGGGCCAGAAGTTCCGGTGGTGCGCGAATCTAACCCAAACGGGCAGATTTCTCTTGTGCTATTTAAGGGCCCCCTCTTCCCTAATGTTCCCCCAACTTTTGAGGTCATTTTTGCTAGCTCTTCCACTCTCTATCTCCTCCATTTTTGACCTTCAAAAGCTTGCCCTCTCCCCTTCTCCCTCCAATGATTCTTGCATCTCTTTGAGGGATTTGAGAGAGGAGATCTAGATCTACAATCCCACCAAACCAAATCCCTTCTTTGTGAAGGAATCATTGAGATCTAGATCTTAGAGAGTTTTGTGTTCTCCTCTTGTGTTCTTCCTCTCTTATTCGCCCAATAGATTTTGTATATTTGGTGGAATTTGAGAGAGAAGGACTTGACTCTTGCATTTTTTTGCATAGTTTTGAGTTCTTCTCGGAGATTCGGCGAGTACAAGCTTGTGGGCTTGTTTCTCTTGGGTTCTTGGAACCCTAGACGGTTGTGTGGTTGGATTGTTGACCTTTTGTGGTCTTGTTGACCTTTTGTGGTCTTGTAGCCTCTTGTAGCTTTCTTGGCCTTTTGTGTCTTTGTTGTTGGGAGCCTCTAATTGAGTTGTGGAGTAAGCCCCAATCTTGTACGGGTTCGGTGACCGCCCTCAAGCATCCCATAGTGGAGCGAGTGCCCGCCTTTTGTGGTGCGCACTCGGGAGAATAGGGTGAGCCTTTTGTGGCGTCGGTGAGTTACGTGCTTCCGCATCTGGGGTGAGGCCTTGTGTAGCCTTGGGTGAGCATCGAGCCACCACACCTCGAGGTGAGCCATTTGTGGCGTTCGGAGAGCATTGTGCCATCACACCTCTCCAACAGACGTAGCTTCTTTGGAAGTGAACTTCGGGAAACAAATCTTCGTCTCCACTTCCATCGGTTATCTCTCAACCGAGCCCTTTACTTATGCACTTTACATTGTGATAGCCATCGTGCTTGAAGTATTTATATCTTGCTATCACCTTGTTGCTTGTATTGCTTAGCATAGGTTGTTGCTGCACTTAGGTGAACTTAGTGGCTAGGTTTTGTGCTCAATAAATTAAACATTAGTTTTATTCTGCATTTACTTGAGCCTAAACCGTAATAATTTTAAAAGCCTATTCACCCCCCCTCTAGGCAACTTCCTTTGTACTTTCAATTGGTATCAGAGCGAGGTCTCTCGCTTTTAGGCTTCACCGCCTCGAGAGTAAAGATGTCTCCTAGGGGTTTAGTGCACTCTCACACATTTACTTTTGATGGCACAAATTATGATGTTTGGCGTATCCGCATGCTTAGTCATTTCCGGGTCATTGACCCAAATATTGAGCGGATTCTAGATATGGGCTTGTCTCCTCCTAAGGATCCCCAAAATCTATCTTTGGAGGAGGAGACAAACTCTTATCTCGAAGCTCAAGCATCTAACTTGCTTGTTAATGTTGTGAGCTTTGTAGTTCTTTCCTCAATTATGCCTTTCCGGAACGCTCATGATATATGGACCAAGCTTCAAGCAAAATATGATGTGTCCAAGCTTGATGAGGATGATTGTGTTCCCTCCACCTCCGGCCGCAATGAGTTCTCATCTTCTTCCACTTCACCAACATGTGATTTGTCACAAGTTAATGATATGGTGAGTGGTGATAGAACTTGCAATGTCGATAGTGAGATTTCCATTCATGATCCTTTGTCTCTATCTCATTGTAATGTTGTATCTTTGGGCATGAACACTTGTAGGACCATATGTGATTTACATCCTAGTGTTGATTGCCCTTGCATATCATGTAGAAATGGATTAAATATATCTCATGATGATATGCTTGCTTTGCCTTGTTGCCATGATAAAAGTGCTTCCATTTCCTCTAGTACTTGTGTTGCTAACCATGTATAGGAAATTGAAGAATGTGTGCGCCAAGGCAAGATTTACATTAGAGCTTCATGTGTTCCCTCATCATCATCTTCTTCTAATGTTCACTTGTGCCTCATGGCTAAGGGTTCAAAGGTAACCTCTCCTTTGGATTCCAATATATCTCATGATGATGTGAATGTTGACCATATAGAAGTAGATGATGATGTTGCTCCTTTAAAAGAGAAGGGGGGCTAGTCCTTCGTGCTCTTCATCCTAATAAAAATACTTGCTCTACTTTCATCGAATCTTGACTTGTGCTATTGAAAGTAGGCAACTAATATATGAGCATGAGGACACAATAGATAAATTTAGTAGTCTTGAGCGTGAGTATTCTAATGGCATTGCCAACCTAAATGAAGCTCTTGAAGAGGAACAAACCACTAAGGAATCTCTTGAGAGACCTTTTCTCTAGAGCTATCTAGAGTGAAGAAATCTCATGATAGAGATCTTGAGGTGGCACATTCCCTTCAAATTAAAAATGATGAAATTGAAGTTGCTTATGCTAAACTCCTTGAGGATTTTGAGAACCTCAACAATGGCTCTAGGGTCATCAAGGGTGAGCTCGTCAAACTCACCGAGTCACATGAGCAACTTAAAGCTTCTTATTCTAAAGAGCTTTCCAAATTGCCCTCACCTCTTGCATTAAATGATGATGCTTGTTCTACTAACTCTATTTCTTGTGAAGCATCTATCTTGAAGGAGAATGTTGAGCTAAAGGCTCAACTTTATTTGCTAACTAGCAACTATGGGAAATTAGAAGAAATTCATGCCAAGCTCTCAAGCTCGCATGAGGATCTTCTAGTCTCCCATGGTAGGCTAAGGTTATATCATGAGGCCATTGTGTCAAAGGTAACATCTAGTGGTCCTCATGTGGACATTAGCACTATATCTACTCCCAATGTTATATTGCCATGTGATAGTCCTTGTAATTCATCCTCTCACAACCATGATATATCTTGTGATGAATTGCATTCCTTGCCTTGTTGCTCTAACAATGAAGCTTCCACTTCCTCTAGTATTTTTGTTGATACTAACCATGTAGAGGAAGTCAAAGAGCTCAAGGCTCAAGTAACTTCTTTGAAGAATGACTTGAAAAGGTGTCATGAAGGGAAGACCACACTCAAGAAGATGTTGAGTGTGCGACGCCCCCCAAGTGACAAGAGTGGGCTTGGATTCAACTCCAACACCAAGAGCAAGCCCACTATCTTGTTGAAGCACAAGGGCAACAAGAAGAAGGGCCAAGGACAAGTGAAGAATCCGGCCAACATTGTGTGCTTCAAGTGCAAGGAATAAGGGCATCATGTGAGGGATTGCCCATTAAATAAGAAGCCTCTTAGCGAGAAGCAACGAGGAAAGTGGCCTCAAGATCCTCCACAATCTCAAGATGGGCCACTTTCCAAGAATCCTCAAGCTCTTCTTCATGGTGCAGCTCCTTCCAAGAAGAAACATGGCAAGAGAATAACTTGCTACAATTGTCGTGAGAAGGGGCACCTTTCTTCCTCGTGCACCATGGGTAACTCCTCATCCCATCCTATCTTGATTGATGATGCTTATTCACTTCGTAAGGATGAGGGTGGAAAGTTGTTTGCCAAATTTTTTGGTGCCCAAAGTGGTGTAAAGAAAAGAACCATTTGGGTGGCCAAGCCTATTGTGACT
This sequence comes from Avena insularis, assembly GCA_023614405.1. NCBI lineage: Eukaryota > Viridiplantae > Streptophyta > Magnoliopsida > Poales > Poaceae > Avena > Avena insularis. Next base: position 281,247,810 of record CM042691.1, on the reverse strand, counting down.
AACTTCTTAGGACCCAACTTGGTTAGGGACCAACAAGCTAAAACTTGATCAACAGGTGTTTTTGGAGGGCATTGGCGACTTGGCTACATTATGAATAATTGAGGGATCTTCATCATTTTCTTGTTATCAAAGTCAAGTCATTGGTTATCATGCTTCTATCCCTTATCCAATGTTCCTCCTTTCGGTAACTTGTGCTAAACTCCTTTACATTATAGTTACTTGCTCCCTTGTGCATGTGTTGGTTTTGTACCTTGCATGTGTTTGTACATGTTGTGCTTCCCACTTACTTATATTGACCTATGTTGTATATTTGTGTATGTTGGTTGGCACACCATGTATTTGCGTTTTGGTTTGGAGCCTTTATTGTTTCTAGTAGGTATCTTATTTGGATCTTGTGAGGGATTAATGGACTATTCCGTTTTGGGGGAGTGTCATGCTTGGGCATTCCACAATCCTAAAATATGTGTACATGAGGAAACCCACTTAGTAGTTTTATTGCATGTTTATCTAGTCTCTATGTGGTATGTCTCTCTCATGAGAAACTAATATTCCATAATGTCCATTATTACCTCTATTTTGATTTTCTTGCCTCTTGTTGAGATTTCTTGGTTTATCCCATTATGGGGGAGTCATATGCTTTGTGCATATTACAAACCTAGAAAATGTGGACATTTGAGGTAGTGCCACTTAGATTTGATATTGAGAATTATCTAGTTCCTATGTGGCACATTTGCTCATACAAGTTCCAATTTGCTTAAATGTTTTTATTGCTCATCTTTTGGATCTTGTTTGTGAGAGTAATTCTTGGTATGTGTTTCCTCATATTTGGATCTATATATCCTCATGGGAACCACTTTCTTCTATTTAATCCAATCACTAGTGATTGTGTGACTATTTGAAGCAATCAAGAATATCTTTAGAAGCATCAAGCTTAATTCCTATCTTGTTATATGCTTCTTTGTGTGAATATGATCTTGGATATCCTTGCAAACTACCTCGGGAAAATTATCCCTATTACTTCTTGTCCTTGGACAATTAGTACTTAATATATGGTAGAATTCATTGATCATATTCGTTTTGTCCTTTTCTTATTTGTCTTATCTTTTGTCCAATAAAATGTTTGTCTATTTGCTCCCAAGCTTTCCTTGCCTCTTGTGGATCTTCTTATTTTATTTATTTCCCCTTGTGTTTTATTTAGTGTAGGTAGTAGTGATGATATCATTTGTGGGAATTTTGCATTCAAAGGCAAAATTATATATAATGATCTACTTATGGGGGAGCTCTCCTATATTATCTAGAACATTGTTTATGCTTCTTGATTTGATCCATTTTCTTGGAAGCTCGATCCTTTTTGTGTTGGTACTTTGTGTGCCATCATGAAAAGTGTGAAGAGTTTGTTTTAGTTGTTGCTTCCTTGCTCTCGTTGGGAGTTGGTTTTATCTCATTCCTTTTCACTTGTTTTGATTTTTTAGGATGAGATAAATCCTTGAGCCTTATTTTTTATCCTTTTTCTTTGGCTCTTTCTAGTTCATTTGTTGAACTTGTGACCTTTCATGTGTTGATTTGGTTCTTCGATACAATTTGGACACTTTTTCTCAAGTCACACCTTTGTGTGTGTCTTATTGGTTTACTTGGTGTCTTTGTTCAAATTGTATCTCCTTTTGGTTCTTTAAAGTCTATGCATGCATGTTTACTTCTTGTATATATTATGGCGTGCTTGCTTTCTTTGATCCAATATATAAGGGAAACTTCACCAAATCCTAAAGGGCTAAGATGTGCATGAAATTCCATTTCATATCAATATGCACATGTTTGTGTAGAGGTTCTCCTATGTATTGTAGTTGCACTAACTACTTTGGACCCAATTTGTTTGGGGACCATAGTGTACGTAATTGTGTTTTAGGTACATTGGAGATATATATCGGGTGCTTGTATCTTGAACAAGGAAGGAGTGGCGTCTAAATGTCAATTGGATGCAAGCTAGGATGATCAACAAATTCACATATTTTTCATCCTACCAATTATATCTCGGTAACAAGTATCTCTCTCTCATGCATACATTTCTTGTTCCCAACCTTTTGTAGGTTGCTTGTTGGCATGATTTTGTAAACTTGCCATGGTTGGTTTATTGCTTTGGATTTGAAGAGTTCTCTCTATTGCAAATGTGTGTATGTTGAGATGAGTGCATATAATGGGGACTATACTAAATCATGCTCATGATTCACCAATCCCAAATATGTCAATCTAGCAATTTTGTTGCATATCGTTTCCTCAGTATCTCTCATGTGCAATAGTGAATATTTTTGCCAAGTTGATTTCTATCTTGTGATACTTTTTGCCTTTCTCCATATATTCCTTCTATCCCTTCTTCCCTTGGATATAGTAGTAATGTATGGAGTTTGTTGGTGTTTGAAGCTCATCGATGTACAATAAGATATATTTGAGCCCGTGGGCATGCTTTCTAGCAAGACATCTTATTGGTATATTATATGACTTCCTTTTGTTTTTCATGTGCTTTCTTGAGTATCTATCTTGTTTGTGCATATTTATTTGTGGTCATATGTCTTTGTGATATTTTCCATCTAGAAATTTATACACACAAGAGATGATCAATATTTGGGTGTTTTTGCATTTCTTGGAAATCACCTCTTACCTCATTTTGATTCTTCGGTGGCTTCCAAATTATTGTGTTTTGTGTGCATTGTTAAATGGGTTTGGAAGAGTGAGGAGTCCATGGTTGTGCATGTTGTTTCCAAATACAATTACTATAATTGGTGCATAGTCTTTGGGGAGCTTCTCTAATTCATTTAATAGTGCACATTTTCCTTCTTTCTCATTTCTTGTGGTTTAAATGCTTATGGGGGAGCGAGGATTCCATATTTGTGCATATTGTATTCAAAATACAAGTATTCTAATCTTTGCACAAAGTTTGGGGAGCTTCTCTATTTTCATTTAAACACTCTTTTTGTTGTTGTTTCCATTTGATATCATTTGTTGATTTTTGAAATGGTCCTTTTGGATCTTTTGGTTGCTTAATTTGTTGAAGTTTATTTCCTTTTATTGTCTTTTTGCAATCTTTGGTTCCTCAATATAGTTTTACTTCCTCCCAAGTACTCATCATTTGACATGTGCATTTGCACACTTTTGGAGGAATTCTCACTATATTGGCCGTCTAGAACTTTTCACCCATTTTGGCAATCGATGCCAATGGGGGAGAAGTTTTGGAGGGTTTAAGGGAAGTTGGCCTTTGCTTTGAGTGTGTTCTTAAGAATTTGCCTCTCATGATATTTGTGGTTTTTTTGCATGTCGAATATATAGAGGAAACTCAACCAACGGTAATTATTGGCAATCCATGCAATGAAATTCAAGTTCATCACACATGCATAGATTGTGGGGGAGTTTACTCTATATATTGTGGTTGTACCAACATCACATACTTGTGTAGTATTTGATGTTGGGGCAACCGCTTTCGTCGTTATTTGTCATATTTAAACCCTCGCTAAGGTATTGTCATCAATTACCAAAATGGGGGAGATTGAAAGGGCAAGTATGCCCCATGTGTGGTTTTGATAATTAATGAAAATCTCTATGGACTAATATGTAAATTGAGTTTCACTTGTAGGTTTGTCCATTGGCATCGCTTGGACCATGTGTTGGTCTCGAATATGAAGAAATGAAGAAGGATGGGAAGATATGTCCAAGGGCTATGTGCCCATTGGAATCATGAAGAAAGAAGGAACTTGAAGGTTGATCAAGATAAGTGCAAAGAGTTGAATCTCGACGGATCAACACTCAAGAAGGGATGAAGAAGTGCAAGTTCAATATGCGCCTTATCTAGAGGATCTCATGCTTGTAGCTTGCCATACTCGATGATCATGGAGTGATGAAGACACGTTCAAAGAAGAGGTTTCCCCTTGGAGTATGGAGGAGCAATCTGGGAGTATGGGGGAGAATTTGGGAGTCTTCATCAAGCAAGAGCGAGCAAGAGCAATCAAGAAACGTGTTCCATCTTGAGAAGGTAAAGACGGTCTACATCAAGCTCAAGTGGAATGCTCAAGGCAAAGGTATGATATTGATAGGGTTTCTCTTTTGCCAGTCTCGTGTTGTTAGTTGGGAGACCGGGTTTAGGATAGATAGCCATTCTAGCAAGAGGGGCTCTCAAGCGGGTGTCTCGATCACACAGTTTGGGGAGAGCTCAAACGTTTGCATACATAGCATTTTATTTCTTGGTTGTTAGTTGGTTCTTATGTGGTTATCATCATAACAAGCTCTAGTTCATCATCTAAGGATTTCCCCTGCATATCTTATTGCATTCTTGATCGTGCGGGTTTTTCTGGCTCCACGCCTTAGGAGATATCTCACAAATATATACTTGATATTGTATCCCTTGGTGGTATCTAATATTTCACCTTTTGTTGGATTATCTTGGTTTTATATTTGCAACAAAATTGGTTTCATCCCAATCGGAGTTTCCAAGCTCAACTTCTTGTGTTTTGGGTTTTGGAGGTTTTACCGGTTCATCGCTTCTAGAGAGGTCATACCTTTATCAATTTGGTTTTATCCATACATGTTGGACTATGATGTTTCTTTGCATAATCTTGTATAACTTGTCGTTCTCCTCAAAACGAGCCCAATATCATCAAAAACGGAGTCTAGAATCAAAAGTTATTGAAGTTTCCGTGCCATGTTGTCCAGCATTTTTGCTTGAGCGGAAGTTCCGGCCAAAGTTCCGACCCAAGTTCTGGTGAACGTTTGATTTCTTATGTTTTTTGTGTCTCTATTTACCGGAAGTTCCGGTGGGGGGGCGGAAGTTCCGGTGGTGCGCGAATCTTACCCAAACAGGCAGATTTCTCTTGTCCTATTTAAGGGCCTCCTCTTCCCTAATGTTCCCCCAACTTTCGAGGTCATTTTTGCTAGCTCTTCCACTCTATATATCCTCCATTTTTGACCTTCAAAAGATTGCCCTCTCCCCTTCTCCCTCCAATGATTCTTGCATCTCTTTGAGGGATTTGAGAGAGGAGATCTAGATCTACAATCCCACCAAACCAAATCCCTTCTTTGTGAAGGAATCATTGGGATATAGATCTTGGAGAGTTTTGTGTTCTCCTCTTGTGTTATTCCTCTCTTATTCCCTCAATAGCTTTTGTAGCTTTGGTGGAATTTGAGAGAGAAGGACTTTCCTCTTGCATTTGTTGCATAGGTTTGAGTTCTTCTCGGAGATTCAGCGAGTACAAGCTTGTGGGCTTGTTTCTCTTGGGTTCTTGGAACCCTAGACGATTGTGTGGTTGGATTGTTGACATTTTGTGGTCTTGTTGACCTTTCGTGGTCTTATAGCCTCTTGTGGCTTTGTTGGCATTTTGTGGCTTTGTTGTTGGGAGCCCCCGATTGAGTTGTGGAGTAAGCCCCAATCTTGTACGGGTTCGGTGACCGCCCTCAAGCATCCCATAGTGGAGCGAGTGCCCGCCTTTTGTGGTGCGCACTCGGGAGAATAGGGTGAGCCTTTTGTGGTGTCGGTGAGTTGTGTGCTTCCGCATACGGGGTGAGGCCTTGTGTGGTGTTGGGTGAGCATCGAGCCACCGCACCTCGAGGTGAGACATTTGTGGCGTTCGGAGAGCATTGTGCCATCGCACCTCTCCAATGGAGACGTAGCTTCTTTGGAAGTGAACTTCGGGAAACAAATCTTCGTCTCTGCGTCCATCGGTTATCTCTCAACCGAGCCCATTACTTATGCACTTTAATTGTGATAGCCATCATGCTTGAAGTATTTATATCTTGCTATCACCTTGTTGCTTGTATTTCTTAGCATATGTTGTTGGTGCACTTAGGTGAACTTAGTGGTTAGGTTTTGTGCTCAATAAATTAAATGTTAGTTTTATTCCGCATTTACTTGATCCTAAACCGTAATAATTTTAAAAGCCTATTCACCCTCCCCCCTCTAGGTGACTTCCTTTGTACTTTCAACCTTGCTACTCAAGTGCTTCATTAGATCTCTACTCTCCCCATGTGTGTGAAAGTGACAGTGTGCACGCCATGGTGGCACTTAGGTTTGAGTCTACATAAATACTCTTTGTGCTTTAATAGATCTATGCTTTTCCCCACGTGTGTGAAAGTGACAGCGTGCATACCGTGTGTGGAACTTTGGCTAGATTGAATATTTGTTATGAGTTATATTTGGAGTTGGATGTCTCTATGAAATTGTGGTGTTCGTTGGAACCATCTAGAGCTCAAGGTGACAGTGTGGGGCTATCTAGATTGGGGAAGGCGGACTTTGAGGAGTGTTGTTATAGCCCTACCATGGATTAGTGTGTCCAACCGGAGAGTAGTTAAGAGTGGTATCATGAGGAGAGAATATTTATATGAGAGAGTGTTCACTAGTGAAAGTATGATCCCTAGGCCTTGTTTCTAAACATTGAAACGCCGTTTGCATCTAGATCTGTTACATGTTTGCTTGCTTCCTTCTTGTTGCCTTTAGTCTTTACCTCACCGTCAAGCAATTTTTTGGCACCGTTACCACTTGTATTTCACTATCTCTTCGCCAAACTAGTGCACCTATACACCTTACAAGTGTATTGGGTGTGTTGGGGACACAAGAAACTTCTTGTATCTTGATTACAGGATTGCTTGAGAGGGAATACCTTTGACCATTTCCTCCCTGAGTTCGATAAACCTTGGGTAATCCACTTAAGGGAAACTTGCTGTTGTTCTACAAACCTCTGTACTTGGAGGCCCAACAATTGTCTACAAGAATAGAAGTGCGTAGACATCATGGTGACTCAACAAGGTTGTGAAAACGGTTTTGTAAAGTTTGAAAGGCTTCGAAATGCTGAAAGGAAGGTACTCATTAGCTTTGAGCTCTCATTGCCCCTATCATAGGCATCTTCATGTGGTTAAGGTGAAAGTGAGGTCCAGTCTGAATCATAAACTGGAAATCCCAAGTCCCTTGAGTACGAGGGCCGTTCCGCATGCTGCTCAACTTTGGTTACCTGAAAGTTGTTGATTGTAGATACATGCATTTCATAGAGAACCGCCAACGGGGTACCCCTTGCACATGATACAGGAGCTATCCCGTGATCAAAATGACAAGGCAAACAGACAATGAGCATCTCAGCGATCTTTTTATTTACTATGTGTATAGATTTTTTATTGAGGATGCTTCATAACTGCTCATTATGGTGATGATGCAAGTTTCCACCATGATTAGGCATGGCTTGGGCTAGCGGCCCAGGCGTTTCTCTAACACAATGTATAGACTCCATGAACTCACAAGCTCCCCTTTTATTTCACACCCTCGACATCCGCAAACAAAAGAGCAAGGTATCAACTGGATGAAATATCCAAAAAGTGTTAAAGTGTTCCCCGTGACAGCACGATTCTGCTGACTCCCAGCATATAATTTGCAAGCATATAACTTTTATGGACATGTCACAATGGTTCAGGATTATTAAGCGCAAGGAATAAAGTGTGCCATCAAGTTCGTGAGAGCTTTACTAACCAACTTTCTCAAAATAGACAAACATTTTATTTGGAAGAAAACACAGCATATATAATATGCACTGAAATAGCAAATGAATGCTAGTAGGTAGGTATGGTGGACACTGTTGGCAATATTGGTTTTTGAGAGTTGGAAGCACAGGTAGAGCTCATACTCGGTGCAAGTGAAGGCTAGCAATAGAGAGGAAGCGACAAACGAGAGAGCAATAATTGTCATAATCATGCTTGCAACAAAACAGGACTAATTATGGCATGAAAGTGATACAAGAACTCTGAGGCGAAATAAATCATCAAGGCTTACTGACTATTGTTTAGTCATATGCATGCGTGAGCATGTGACAAGTCGATTCACATGAACCTTCCAGATGAGGATACCACAATATCATACCAAAGTATGAATAAAACAATGCAAGCAAATATTCATATGACATGCTACAAACTATTAGCAAGATGGAGCTAATCACAAGCAAACAAGAACTACTAAGCATCCATAACAACATACACCTTACACGAACAGGCTAAGCATGCTCACAATAATAAGTATATGTACAAAAATGAAAACAAATAGAGTTTGTTACCAGCCTCTTACCACTCCTCAAGTTGTCTTAATCTACATTATTTCCCTTCAATTGTGTGACTTGAATAATAACATGAAACCAAACTCCACTGAGGATGACTGAACCCTGCAAAGAACTCAAAATCAAAGAAGAACAACAAATATTTTTGGTGTTTTCGATTTTTTTAAAGAAAGCAAACAAAGCAAAACCAAACAAAGAAAAACAAAACCAAAAAAACAAAAACTAAGATGCTCCAAGAACAACACAACTGTGCATGAAACAATAAAAACGAAGTGTCTAGAAAGACCTGAGATTTTTATTGATGAAGAAGGGGATGCGTTGGGCACCCCTAAGCTTTGACGCTTGTACCTCTTAAATATTTCTTGGGGTGACACGGGGTGCCCCCCCCAAGCTTGAGCTTTTGTCCATTCTTCATCTCATTACATCATTCTCTCTCTACACCTGAAATTTTTCCTTCATACAAAACTTCACACAATCTTCATTAGCAACATTAGTGTATTCAAAAGATAATAGACCTTCGAGTTTAGCTTTGGAACAGAAAAACTTTTCACTAAAAGCACAAGCTACTATAGCAACTCCTTCAAAAAGCTCAATTCCCCAAAAGAGAACTCAAAAAGAAATCAATAAGAAGCAAATGCAAATAATGGCAGAAATCTGTCAAAACAGACCAGAAGGTAGAAACCGATTTGCTCGAAAATCTTATGATGCTGAAATCAAAAAGTGTTGAACTAACGAAAGTTAGATAACATACTAGGGGATTTATTCATAAATGTTCAGCTCAATCCGACTTACAGAGACTCCTCACGAATTTTTATGGTGGAGGATAGAAATCTGTTTTAGGACAGCAACTCCCCAAATCTTACTTCCCTCTCATTAGAGGTCATTCTTGGCACAAAAAGCAGACAAAAAGGATAAGGAGGGGTCATTACTAAATTAATAGCTTCTAAGACTCAAGGAAACTCTTGGTTTATCTCCTAACAAGTACTTTTCTTTAACGCCTTTAAGTTAGGCGCGACGAAGAGCAAAGATTGGAAAGGAGAAAAATAAAAGAAAGCAAGTATAACCACGGTGGAAACATTATTTTGTTCATTAAAAATCCTTTTGTTAACAAGGTTGATCTAGTCTTGTTACCAAAACAATCTTATATGAAACAAAACTTTGCAATCCACAAGGTGATTATGTTACCTCATACTTGATATCAATGGTCCCAATCATAATAGTTTCAAAATTTTCTTGTGGAATGGGACAATATATTTCTCCAACCTTGATGCTCTCAATATTTCCAATGGAATTCAGGCAATAGCTTCTAGCAACCTTCTTGGGGAAATAAACAATATGCTCTTTGTCATTAATATTAAAAGTTACTTTTCCTTGATTACAATTGATGACGGCACTTGCAGTATTAAGAAAAGGTCTCCCAAGAATAATAGACATATTATCATCTTCGGGCATTTCAAGCACAACAAAATCAGTTAGAACCAAGCAATTACGAGCGACTTGAACAGGAACATCCTCACATATACCAACAGGAATAGTAGTTGACTTATCAGCCATTTGCAAAGATATATCAGTTGGTATCAACTTTTCTAGCTGGGGTCTCTTATAGAGAGAAAAAGGCATAACACTAACTCCAGCTCCCAAATCACATAAAGCAGTTCTAACATAATTATTCTTAATAGAGCAAGGAATAGTTGGTAAACCTAGATCACCAAGTTTCTTTGGAACCTTGCCATTGAAGGAATAATTAGCAAGCAAAGTAGAAATCTCCTCATTACGAATCTTCCTTTTATTAGAGACAATATCCTTCATATACTTTGAATAAGGAGGCAACTTAATAGCATCAGTCAAAGGAATTTGCAAAAATAAAGGCTTCATCCAGTCACGAAACTTGTTGTAGTGTTCTTCCTCCTTTGACCTGTGTTTCTTACCTGGAAAAGGCATAGGTTTCTGCATCCAAGGTTCTCTCTCTTTACCATGTTTATTAGCAATAAAATCTTCCTTTGTGTACCTAGTGTTCTTAGTGTGCTTCTCAGGTTCTTCCTCAACTTCCTCCTTATCAGGAGCATCATTTTTATCATTACCACTCTCAGTTTTAGCATCAGAGACAGATATACTATTAGGATCTACAGCAGGTTCAAGTGGTTCCTCAATTATCTTATGTTTCTTTTTCTTTCTCTTACGAGGTATACCACTAGTCTCACCTTGTTGAGAATCCTGCTCAATTCTTTTAGGGTGTCCTTTAGGATATAACGGATCTTGAGTAGCTATACCACTCCTAGTTCTAATTCCATAAGCATGTTTATCTCCTAAAGCATTAACTAGCATATCCTTTTGTACCTTAGCAAGTTGATCAATTTTGGTTTGAACCATTTGAAAGTGTTTACAAAGCATTTTAATATCATTAGAAGTTCTTTCCACAATATCTTTCAACTCTTTAATAGCTCTAGAGGTTTCCAATAAATGATTATGAACTTGTTTATTAAAATGACCTTGTTTAACAATAAAAATGGCAAGTTCCTCTAAATATTGATCAGGAGGCTTACCATGAGGAATATCACCTTCATCAAAGTGTTGGAGAGAGTGTACCTCAATAGTAGATGAGTGGGGAATTGTCTTACATAATTCTTCTATAGGAGGTAGATTCTTCACATCTTCAGCTCTAATACCTTTCTCCTTTAGACACTTCTTAGCTTCCTTCATCACTTCATCATTTAATGCAATAACTCCTCTCTTTTTTGGTGTTGGTGTTGGAACTGGTTCAGGAGTAATAGGCTCAGGTGTATTTAGCTCAGTTGAAGTCCAATCATCATAATTCTTGCTTATTTTAGCCATTAATTCTTCAGCATCTGTAGGAGTTCTTTTCCTGAAAACACAATCAGCAAAACTATCTAGGTAGATCCTAGAATCATCATTTAGTCCATTATAATAAATATCAAGAAGCTCATTCTTAGGTAATGGACATCCAGGATGTGCATGAATCAAGGCACAGAACCTTGTCCATGACTCAGGCAATTTCTCTTCTTCTCCCTGTTTAAAATTAAAAAGTCTCTGCAAAGCAGCATGTCTAGCACTAGGAGGAAAATATTTCTAGAAGAAAGAAGCAATCAAGCAATCAGGGCTATCAATGGAACCAGGAGGTAATCTATTAAACCAAGCCCTAGCCTCTCCTTTTAGTGAAAAAGGGAAGATCTTAGTAACAAAGTACTTGCGCATCTTAAAATCACCAGAGAACAAAGAACTCATAGTAGAAAGCTCATTCATATGAGCCACAACACTCTCATTTTCAGTCCCACAGAAAGGTTCTTTCTCAACAATATCTAAATAGGATAAATCAAGAGAGAAATTATAATCTTTATCTTTAATATCTATGGGAGAGGTGGCAAACTTAGGATCAGAGGACATTTTAGGCATAATAGTACGTCTAGCAATGAGAATCTTAATAGCACTAGTACCATGTGTGTTTCGGCACTCTTCAACAAAATCATTAGTAAACTCAATGTATCCATCATTAATATTGTAACTCTCACTAGACTCAGGTGAGCTAACAGGTGTAACAGTGTCTTCACTAGGATTTTCGGTATTTCCTAGACTAGCCATAGTAGCATCTAGAAAAGGACCTAATGAACCACTCGCATCAAGCACAGTAGAAGTAACATCATGAGTATCAAAAGCAGTTTCATACTTAGCAGTAGTAGCAGTATGTGTAGCATGTGTATGTGGTGGTGGTGTAACAAGCTTACTTATAACTGTAGGGGTTCGTAGCATGGAAAACAAAATTTTCTATCGCATACAAACAAACAAGCCAAGATCTTATCTACTAGATTGTAGCAACGAGTCGATAGAGGAACTCACCCTCGAAGATTCCAAAGCGGTTAACGAGAGCAGATTCTCGTGGGTGATGTAGTCGTACTCTTTCCGATCTCAAGATCGCGTAGACGATCCTTCCAGCGCCACGTTCCAGCAGCGCTCCCGCAGTCGGTCACACGTTCGGTACTCGACGAAGACCTTCCTCTCCTTGTTCCAAAGAGGCAGCGGAGGTTGTAGCACTCTCGCGATTCCTAAAGACAACGGCGTGGTACCTAAGTAGAGGGGAAATCCCAGGCTTCGCTTAAGCCGGTGCGATTATGGTGTAGCTTATGAGAGAGGCTATTAGTGGTCTAGTAATTAGACACACAAATTAGAAGGCTCTAAACCAATTAGAAGGCTCTAAACCGCTGGCTAAAGAAATTAGAAGCTCTAAACCAAAACGGCTCTAAACCGGAGATCTAGAAGATAGGAACTTGTGTGTACTAGGAGGGAGCCCTGCCCCTCCTTATATAGGTGGGAGGGCTGGCCGGCCAAGGGGAGGAGAGTCCCTCCCCAAGTCGGCTTGGTGGGGCGCCGGCCAAGGGAGGAACCTCCTCCACCCGCCTCCACCAATCCTCCTCTTCCCACTTCCCAAAATTGCCGTTGACTTTCAAACTAGCCGTTTGACTTTTCAATTTAGGATTTAAATAAACCCTTTATTTTGGACAGCGAGAACACTTAGTGCATGATGCAATCATTCCAATATGTAATGACACATTCATGTACCCTTCCCCCCTCCGGAGTGCCGGACATTCCGGGACCTTCTAGAATGTTCGATGAAAACACCTAACCATTCCCCAACTCAAATGGGACTTTCCTTATATGAATCTTATTCTACGACCATTCCGGATCTCCTCGTGATATCCCGGATCCCATCCGAGACTCAACAACATTCGGTCTCTTTCTCATAATACCATAACTACTCAAAACAACGTCAATCCTTAAGTGTGTCTCCGGTTCGTGAATTATGCGGACATGATCGAGACACTTCTAACAATAACCAATAGAGGAATCTGGAAATTCATATGGCTCCACATATTTCTACGATTACTTATGATCGAATGAACCACTTACATACGATACCAATTTCCCTTTGTCTCACGATATGTTACTTATCCGAGGTTATGATCGCCGGTATCTCGCATACCTAGTTCAACCTCACATCGATAAGTACTCTTTTCTCGTTCCGTGATATGTGATCCCTTGTGAGCCACCACATGCTTGCAAGCTAATTGGATGACATTTCACCGAGAGGGCCCAGAGTATATCTATCCGTCATATGGATGGACAAATCCCACTCTTGATCCATGTGTTTCAACCAATACTTTCCGAACACTCAATGCCACTTTTATAGCCACCCTGTTACGGTGTGGTGTTTGATGACATCAAAGCATCCATCCGTAAAGGTGATATGCATGATCTCATGGTGAAGGAATTAGGTTACTATGTATCGTAAAGCATATAGCAATTGAACTATTAAAATGACTTGATCTTTATGCTACGCTTATCTATAGGAGTATGTCCATCACATCATTCTCCTAATGATATGACCCTGTTGTTAATAACATCTCTATGTTCATGATCAGGAAACAATGATCATATATTAACCAACAAGCTAGTTTAACAAGAGGCTTTACTAGGGACTCTTATTTTAGTTTACAAATCACACAAGTATTAATGTTTCCGTTAATACAATTATAGCATGGTATGTAAACATTTATCATAAGTGTAAAGATATGATAATAACCACTTTATTATTGCCTCTTGGGCATATCTCCAACAGTCTCCCACTTGCACTAGAGTCAATAATCTAGTTTCAAACCTTTGTGTATTCAACACCTATGGCTTTCCGTGTTGTATGTACACGATTGCTAGTGGTCAACTGATCTCGGATCGACACTTCCGTGTCCGTGTAATTGCATGTATTTGCGTCTCTACGCATCACTCATTCTCTAATGAGATGGCTTTGTATAAATTTGGTCTTCGATTGTGACCTTTAGCTCTTTGGGGTTAAAACATGTTGATAATATTGTCGCACAATATATCTTCATAGTATTATCCCACCGTGAACTACACCTAGTTTGATAACAAACTACTTGACACAAATGCCCTCTTTAGCTGCTATTATAGCAGTCATATACTTAGCCTTTTGTTGTAGTATCTGTCACAATGTCTTAACTTTGGAACTCATCCAAATCCATTATGGAACTCACTTTCCATTATATTGTGCCACCCTTAGTTTAGATTGAGATAAACTTAATTTGTACTGTGACAAAACTAGTATCAATGTAGTACTTTTACAATGAACTAATCATCTATTTGTCACTTCTACAAATAATATACTCTTAGTTCTTCCAAAAGATCATAAGAATATCCTTACTATCGTCCAATGATCATCTTATGAATCATTCTCGGTATATGCTCATAATATTTATAGCATAGGACATATCTCGATTTGTACATATCACAAGATGATTGATATAAATACTCTTTGTGATTTCATACATCAAGTATCAATCTATACTTGAATCTTTGTTTCACTTACCAAGTGCCAATACACTTGAATATATCATCAACATTGAACTCTTTCAATCCTTTTCTGCAACAAGAACCTTTCTTGTAGTTTCTATATTGAATTCATTCAATATCTCGTCTATGTACTTCGCACAACCATATTAGCGTCTATTGATGCCAAATATTTGGTTTTGCCTAAGTCTTTCATCGGGATGAAATTCTTAATATGTGTTAATAAAAGATACATTATTTCCAATCAACAATATGTCTTCCACATAATGTATTAGAAACATGTCTTAGTGCTCCCACTTAATTTCTTGCAAATGCAAGCATCTTCATTGTCTCGATGAAATTAAACTCTTTAACAGTTTCATCATAGTGAAGATTCCAACTCCGCTATGCTTACTTCAACCATTGAAGTTTGCATATGCTTTTAGCATCCTTTGAATTAACAAAACCCTTTGGACCGTGTCATGCACACGTCCTAGGTAACCATTCTATTAGAAGAACTTGTTTTGTTTATTCTACTACCACATAACAAATTATATGTAGTGGTTGCTACATTAATCCGTCTAGACTAAAAATCGCTATGAAAGATCAAATCTTGTCATATACAACCTTTGAACATTGTTGTGAACTCTTTCCCAACATGTCGACTATTTCATAGATGTGAAACATCCATGTCTACTTCTTTATAGATCCAAACACAACTGCAAGGTCTTACACCTTTTCCGAGGGTCCTTCAAGTTCAAAACTTGATTTCTCGTGTATGGAACTATCACGGATTATATGGCTTCAAGCCATTTGACGGAGTCAGGGCCCATCATTGCTTCTTTGCATGTAGTAGGTTCATTATTCTCAAATAATGATTCAACCCTCAAATCTTGGTATTTGATTGTTCATTGGACCTACTTGTTTCAATAGAAACTTAGACCTCCGTGACCACAACCTTTGAGGCACGTGAGCCATGAGCATTGTTGCTGCCTCCTAACACTTTTCTAAGCTGCGCAACTTTGCACATATAGCTAAGGTTCTTTTAACCTTATCAAAGTTCTATTGTCCTCCCACTTAACTTTTCACGAAAAATTCCTTCTCAAAGAAACTTGACGTTCTAAGCGACAAACACTTTTGTCTCCGGTGTTTATGGAGGAATTCTTAACAGTAATACAAAGACAGGTTTATCCGACTTTGGTTGTAAACATCTTTCTTATGCATAGCATACCAATGTTTAAGAAAGGACTACTTGGGTTTTATCCCAAACCATAACCTTTTATGGTGTCATTTCAGCGGATTATGATGGAGCTCTTTTAGTGGAAAACGGTAGTCTCTAAAGCTTTTAATCTTTAAAATATAATAGCAGTTTTATGAATTATACCTTCGATCTTACCATGTCAAACAAGGTTCAATTACATATCTCGAACGCTCCATACTCTTATGGTGTTTCGGAAAATGCAAATCCACGGAACGATTCCTTAAATCTTAGGTATTATGCTAAACTTGTAACTCAAATATCTTCCTTTATGATCTTATCATAAACTATTTATATTCTTGTTACAATGATTTTGCACTTCATCTTAAAATTCTTTGAACTTTTCAAATATTTCACACTTCATCCTTATTAAGTAAATATTCATATATTCACTCAAATTTTCGGAGAAAGCATATGAAGTTGAAATCCATCGCTCTTGACTACACATAATGGAGTTAACAACAATATGCACAAGTTCCAATAAGCTAGTCATTCATTCCCTTTTGGCCTATGAACGAAGTTTTAATTATCTCTAGGAAAGTTTCACAAACGTCATTTGATCAAAATCAAATAGACTCCAAAATTCCATCCATATGGATTTTCTTCATGTTTTCTTTCCAATATAATTTAAACGCGATGTCACTTCCTAAGTGATCTTTCAATCAATTTGTCTTCGACATTTTTAGCACTAGTTTTATGGATGTGATGTCTCCAACGAGATTTGCGAATCATCCATCTTTTATGGATTACGCAATTATTTGAATAACCCTTTTGTTCTCATAATACCTGATAAAACAAATCTTGAAGGCAAGCTTTTGATGTTTAACGAGCAACACAATAACCCTTTATTTTGTTCTCGATGAACATCATCACATATTCTTTTGCTAGTTACTTAGGCCATTGTAGTTCATGAATGGTGTTGTTTCGTGACGATTCATACCAACAAATTCAGTATCAAAATACTTAAGAACCACATCGCTTAATAAGCAAAGAATATAGCCATAACATGTATATCATCTATATACTTAAACTGAACAATTCTAGTCTTTTCTTTTCCGCCATATACTTATGAGATTCTCTTTCAAGATTTCCTTCTCGCTTGAAAGAATCTATCAACATCAATAGTGGAGTCATACATATGACACATAATCCAAAGCGTATAATTAAATACAAATGTCTTTGGACTTGCACTTTGAAGTAGATCACCATCATCAAATGTTTGGTGTTCTTCCAAATTCCTTTCTTTAGTAATCTCTTGGTGTAGTAAACATTTTACCTACATCAAATATTCACCTTATCATGGAATCGTCCATGATCAAGCTACTTTAGCTTATAACGATGAATTATGAGTATAATGTTGCTTTCCAAAACCTTTTGGAGGATTAGGACAACAAGTGTCTCCAACCTTTTGCAAATTCTCATCAAAATATGAGAACATGAACTTTGCCATATTATACTCTATCATGTTGTAACTAAAACTTCGCTTTTAGATATCACAATATCTTCCACACATCATGGTTTCAAACAACTCTTTCAGATCCTAGATTACCTTGATATTAAGACAATCCTTTGAATATCAAGAATCATGGAGATAAACATGATACTTATATACTAATATTTGGAATTGTTACTCTTGATTTAATACTAATTATTAAACTTCATGGAGTGACCGAACTTACTGAAAGTTTGCAATAGGACTTTTAAACTTTAGATTAACACTTCAATACAATACGATACCAGTTCAGAAAGTAACTAAACAGAATTCTATAGTTCTATCATCTCAATTATAACTAAGCTCAAGGTGGTAAACGGATGCAAATGACTAAAACAACTATTCAAATTCACTTTGATTTAGTTTATGATAAATTGAGTTCTAATTAATAATTAAATTAATCTAGGTGAACTCCCACTCAAAACAATATCCCTCACATTGTTTTAGTGATCACACGAACCAAATCCACCACATCAAAACCGATCATCACGAGAGTTGATGTAGCTTCAATGGCTAACAATCAACATGTTCATCATATCTACTATATGACTCATGCTTTACCTTTCGGTGATCCGTGTTCCCGAGGCCATGTCCGTACATGCTAGGCTCGCAAGATCAAACCTTAGCTACCGTGATAAGCAAATCTGGCTTGCTTACGTTGTATTCAATTCGCGGAATCAAAGACACCCGATCATCACGTGGTGCTTCAAGCGCAAGCTTTGGCAACGGTGCATACTAAGGGTGAACACTTTAGAACTTGAAATTTATGTGCATGAGGGATCATCTTATAATGCTACCGCTGCTACTAAGCAATACAAGATGCATAAAGGATTAACATCACATGCAATTCATAATTTGTGATATGATATGGTTTTCTTCTTTGTGCTTCGATCTCCATCTTCAAGCACCTAACATGATCTCCATCATCACCGCATAGCATCAAGGTCAATGACGCTTCTTCATGGTTGTCGCCCACCAGCTTCAACTATTACAACTACTTTGAATAGACACGCAGGTCTTAACAAAATTAAAGACAACCATATGGCTCCCCGCCGTTGCCAACTTACAATAAGGAACATTGCATACATCAAATATAATCACAATCATGGCCATATCACATCATCACACCCTGCAAAACAAAGTTAGACGCCTCTACTTTCTTTGCATATTTTACGTGGTTTGGGGCTTTCAATAAGTGTCGCTCTAACTTATTTAACAAGAACCACAACATTGATACTAGTATTGTCAATCACCCGTTGTAAATTGAATCTTAACTATGCTAGGAGAAACAGCACCGCAAAGCCACTTATGCAATACAAGTTGCATGTCAAGCGTGGAACAGGTCTCATGAACGATGTCATGTAAGGTTAGCCCGGGCCGCTTCATCCCAACATACCGCAAGATGCAAAGTACACAAGAAGTAATTGATAATAAAAGCATCAACGCCCACAATGACTATTGTGTTCTACTCGTGCAACAGATCTACATATAGACACGGCTCTGATACCACTGTAGGGGTTCGTAGCATGGAAAACAAAATTTTCTATCGCATACAAACAAACAAGCCAAGATCTTATCTACTAGATTGTAGCAACGAGTCGATAGAGGAACTCACCTCAAGATTCCAAAGCGTTAACGAGAGCAGATTCTCGTGGGTGATGTAGTCGTATTCTTTCCGATCTCAAGATCGCAGAGACGATCCTTCCAGCGCCACGCTCCAGCAGCGCTCCCGCAATGGGTCACATCGCTCGGGTACTCGACGAAGACCTTCCTCTCCTTGTTCCAAAGAAAATGGAGGTTGTAGCACTTCTCGCGATTCCGAAGACAACGGCGTGGTACCTAAGTAGAGGGAATCCCAGGCTTCGCCAAGCTGCAGTATGGTGGAGCTTATGAGAGAGGCTATTAGTGGTCTAGTAATTAGACACACCAATTAGAAGGCTCTAAACCAATTAGAAGGCTCTAAACCGCTGGCTAAAGCAATTAGAAGCTCTAAACCAAAACGGCTCTAAACCGGAGATCTAGAAGATAGGAACTTGTGTGTACTAGGAGGGAGCCCTGCCCCTCCTTATATAGGTGGGAGGGCTGGCCGGCCAAGGGGAGGAGAGTCCCTCCCCAAGTCGGCTTGGTGGGGCGCCGGCCAAGGGAGGAACCCTCCTCCAATTCGGCCTCCACCAATCCTCCTCTCTTCCCACTTCCCAAAATTGCCGTTTGACTTTCAAACTAGCCGTTTGACTTTTCAATTTAGGATTTAAATAAACCCTTTATTTTGGACAGCGAGAACACTTAGTGCATGATGCAATCATTCCAATATGTAATGACACATTCATGTACCCTTCCCCCCTCCGGAGTGCCGGACATTCCGGGACCTTCTAGAATGTTCCCGATGAAAACACCGGAACCATTCCCCAACTCCGAAATGGGACTTTCCTTATATGAATCTTATTCTACGGACCATTCCGGATCTCCTCGTGATATCCCGGATCCCATCCGAGACTCCGAACAACATTCGGTCTCTTTCTCATAATACCATAACTACTCAAAACAACGTCGAATCCTTAAGTGTGTCTCCCTACGGTTCGTGAATTATGCGGACATGATCGAGACACTTCTCCGAACAATAACCAATAGAGGAATCTGGAAATTCATATGGCTCCCACATATTTCTACGATTACTATGATCGAATGAACCACTTACATACGATACCAATTTCCCTTTGTCTCACGATATGTTACTTATCCGAGGTTATGATCACGGTATCTCCGCATACCTAGTTCAACCTCGCATCGATAAGTACTCTTTTCTCGCTCCTGATATGTGATCCCTTGTGAGCTACCACATGCTTGCAAGCTAATTGGATGACATTTCACCGAGAGGGCCCAGAGTATATCTATCCGTCATATGGATGGACAAATCCCACTCTTGATCCATGTGTTTCAACCAATACTTTCCGAACACTCAATGTCACTTTTATAGCCACCCTGTTACGGTGTGGTGTTTGATGACATCAAAGCATCCATCCGGTAAAGGTGATATGCATGATCTCATGGTCGAAGGAATTAGGTTACTATGTATCAGAAAGCATATAGCAATTGAACTATTAAAATGACTTGATCTTTATGCTACGCTTATCTATAGGAGTATGTCCATCACATCATTCTCCTAATGATATGACCCTGTTGTTAATAACATCTCTATGTTCATGATCAGGAAACAATGATCATATATTAACCAACAAGCTAGTTTAACAAGAGGCTTTACTAGGGACTCTTATTTTAGTTTACAAATCACACAAGTATTAATGTTTCCGGTTAATACAATTATAGCATGGTATGTAAACATTTATCATAAGTGTAAAGATATGATAATAACCACTTTATTATTGCCTCTTGGGCATATCTCCAACAATAACGATGGTGAATCAAGAGCAGCAGAGGTGTTTAGGACAGTACCTCTTCTTGTAGTGGATGGTAAAATAGGGAACTTCCCATCACGAGACTTACCCATGATGAAAGGAGTAGCAGTGAACAATAATAGATCCAAGTGAACTTACAAATAAAGCTATGCTCCCTGGCAACAGCGCCAGAAAATAGTCTTGATGACCCACAAGTATAGGGGATCGCAACAGTCTTCGCGGGTAGTATTACCCAATTTATTGATTCGACACAAGGGGAGCCAAAGAATACTTGCAAGCCTTAACAACTGAGTTGTCAATTCAGCTGCACCTGAAAATAGTTCTTGCTCACAGAAGTTTATCAGTAGCAACAGTTTGGTAGTAGCAACAGTAGTAGTGGAACAAGATCAATAGTAACAGTAACAATAAACAGTGGGATTCAAGTGTGGTAGGCATAGGGATGGATGGACGGGCGTTGCATGGATGAGTCTAAACATGTAACTTCAAGATCTAGGGCATTGCAAATAAATAATAACAAGCATCCAAGTACTAAACAATCCTAGGCATGTGCTCCAAATATAGTCATACGTGCTCGCAATGAGAACTTGCACAACATCTTCTGTCCAGCCAGCCCATGGCAGCGGGGCCTCTAGGGAACTAATGGCAATTAAGGTGCTCCTTTTAATAGAGCACCGGAGCAAAGCATTAACACTCCATGAACACATGTGATCCTCACACCACAGCCATCCCCTCCGATTGTCCCAATTATTGTCACTTTGGGGCCTTTGGATCCGGACAATGATATGTGTACACAACTTGCAGGTAAGATCACAAACAATATTATTATAATGATTCAATAATAAGTTCAGATCTGAGATCATGGTACTCGGTACCTAGTGACAAGCATTAAGCACAACAAGTTGCAACAAAGTTAAATAGCACTAATAGAGATACTAGGCACTATGCCCTAACAATCTTATTCGATTACATGATAGAACTCATCCAATACCTACCATCCCCAAGCCTACAGCGGGGGATTACTCACTCATGGATGAGGGAAACATTGATGGTCAGTAGAGAGGCGTGGGTGATGACGATGGCGATGATCCTCTCCAAATTCCCCGTTCCGGCAGGGTGCCAGAACGGAGTTTCTGGATCCAAATCTTGGTTTCTGGTGGCGGCAGCATAGCGGAACTCTTTCTGGAAAACTATCGACCCCCCCCCCCTCTGTTTTTAGGTTGAGAGGAAACTTATAGGCGTAGAGGGAGGCCAGGGGGTGCTTGGGGTGGCTGCACCCCCCTAGGCGCGGCCAGTGGTGGGCCCTCGCCTGGCAGGGGTGTGGGCCCCCCAGGCCCCTTCTCCGTCTCGTCTTATGGCTCCATGGATCTTCTATTGAAATACAATTTTTGGCATATTTTCCGAGATTTTTCCTGATAGTTCATTTTCTGCACAAAAACTAGACACCAAGGTAATTCTGCTGAAAACAGCATCAGTATGTGTTAGTTGTATCCAAATCACACAAGTTTAGAGGATAAACAATAGCAAAAGTGTTCGGGAAAGTAGATACATTTTGGACGTATCAGACCGAGACACCTCTCCGATCAATAACCAATAGAGGAATCTAGAAATTCATATGGATCCCACATATTTCTACGATTACTTCGTGATCGAATGAACCATTTACATACAATACCAATTTCCCTTTGTCTCGAGATATTTTACTTATCCAAGGTCTGATTGTCGGTATCTCTGCATACCTAGTTCAACCTCGTTATCGATAAGTATTCTTTTCTCGTTCCCGTGATATGTGATCCCTTGTAAGCCAGTCACATGCTTGCAAGCTAATTGGATGACATGTCACCGAGAGGGCCCGAATATATCTATCCGTCATATGGATGGACAAATCTAACTCTTGATCCATGTGCCTCAACACATACTTTCCGAACACTCAATGTCACCTTTATAGCCATCCAGTTACGGTGTGGTGTTTGATAAAATCAAAGCATCCTTCCGGTGATGGTAATTAGCATGATCTCATGGTCGAAGGAATTAGGTTACTATGTATCAGAAAAAGCTTATAGCAAACAAACTATTGAAATGACTTGATTTTTATGCTACGCTTATCTATAGGAGTATGTCCATCACACCATTCTCCTAATGATATGATATTGTTGTTAACAACATCTCAATGTTCATGATCCAGAAACTATGATCATCTATTAACCAACAAGCTAGTATTCATAAAGAGGCTTTACTAGGGACTCTAATTAACTTTACAAATCACATAAGTATTAATGTTTTCGGTTAATACTATTATAGCATAAATGTAAACATTTATCATAAACACAAAGATATAATAATAACTACTTTTATTATTGCCTCTATGGCATATCTCCAACACATTCGTTATGATTCCAAGAAGAGGGCCTTCGCAACGGAGCCTAACTCTCATGTTGATGCTCTCATGGATCCTGCGTGGAAATCTGCTATGGATGTAGAGTTTGGGGCGCTCTGTGTTAACCAAACCTGGCCCCTCATCGACCCTCCGCCAGGTCGTCACATCGTTGGATGCAAGTGGGTATTCAAGATCAAACAAAAGCTTGACGGATCCGTTGATTGCTACAAAGCAAGACTTGTCGCGAAGGGCTTCACTCAACGCCAGGGGATCGATTATACGGACACATTTTCCCCAGTTGTGAAGCCTACCACTGTCCGGCTGATCTTGTCTATCGCCATGTCCCGGGGATGGATCCTCAGGCAAGTGGATGTGCAGAACGCTTTTCTACACGACGATATTCAGGAGGAGGTGTATATGTATCAGCCTCCAGGGTATGTTGACAAGAATCACCCTCACCGTGTGTGTCATCTCCAGAAGTCTTTATATGGACTGAAACAGTCGCCGAGAGTGCGGTACTCCAAGTTGAGCTCCAAACTTCAGTCTTTGGGGTTTGTTCCGTCGAAGACAGATACTTCTTTGTACGTGTTTGTGGACAAGCAAGTAATCATCTACATGTTGATATATGTAGATGACATAATTATCACTGGATCATGCAAGCAGGCGGTCAGCATATTGATGAAGAAGCTACACGACTCCTTTGTAGTGAAGGATCTAGGGAAGCTTTCATACTTCCTTGGGGTTGAGGTGACAAATAAGGAAAATGGCATTGCATTGACACAAGCAAAATATGCAGCAGATATTCATTCTTCGTCAGGTTAACATGCATAACTGCAAGGATATAGACACACCAATATCCTCTTCGGAGAATCTTAGCAAGACATCAGGTGCTCTTTTTGATGATGACATGTCATTTTGTTATAGGAGCACGGTGGGGACATTACAATATCTTTGTTTGACCCAGCCAGATATTTCGTTTGCAGTAAATCGAGTGTGTCAATTTCTTGCGTCACCTACGGATGTACATTGGTCAGCGGTAAAGCGAATACTGAGATATGTAAAAGGAAGAGTCAGTCTTGGGCTACAGATTTAGAGATCGTCATCTATTGAACTCAGTGTGTATACAGATGCTGACTGGGCCGGGTGCCCTGACGATCGGCGGTCGACTGGTGGTTATGCAGTGTTTTATGGACCAAACCTAGTGTCGTGGAGCTCACGGAAGCAGCCAATTGTCAGCAGATCTAGTACGGAGGTAGAGTACATGGCCATTGCGAATGGGACTGCTGAAGTTACTTGGTTGCAATTAGTTCTCAGAGAACTAGGAGTGTTTCAAGCTCAAGCTCCAATCTCGTGGTGTGACAATCTTGGAGCAATGTTCCTTACGGCAAATCCTATGTTTCATGCATGGACGAAACATATAGAGAGACTTTTATTTCATATGAGAAAAGGTTTCAGCAGAAGCACTGAAAGCTTAGTTTATTTCCTCTCGGTATCAGCTAGCGGATATATTTACGAAGGCACTGAATCGAGATTTCTTTGATAGACATGAGTTGTGTTTAGCTAGTACACGATCGGATCGAGAGGGGCTGTTAAACGACCGAAGTAAGTCGTAACCGAGCAAGATATGATCCTATCGGTACAGCCAAACTAACTAATGTTTACATAGAGATGTAAGTTGTTAGATTGTTGTAATCCTAACTGATTGTAACCCTAAATCTTGTGTTGTATATATACTGAACTACTGCCGATGCATTAGACACGGGCATTTCTCGTTATCTTCTATATCTAAATAGGAGTCCCCCACTATCTTATTTCTCTCAACATGCAGGCTATACACATCAGCAGGTATCTAATTGGTCCACGTCATTTAGTCATCCACGTTTACATTTTCTCTCGAGTGGCCTCCTTGGTCTGTTGCGACTCCTGCTTTTCACCCTTCATCTTCTTCACTCACACTACACATTAGTGCATGGATGAGTATTGGAAACTGAAAAAATAATAGCCCCGTCCATTCCGGGTGTCCTATTCATTTCTAATCACTGCTGGTTGCCTGTTAATCTCTCCCTCGACTCAAATTCTTCTACCCTCTATATATATGAATACAGCTTCTGCTCAATCTCTATTAGCCTATGTGCCGTCATCGGTGCTGCACCAAGACAAACCATGCTGCCTATCCAACCACGAGGTATCATCTCCATGCTCTAGACAGTGCTGGCATCAGACCAAGACAAACCATGCTGCCTATCCAGCCACGAGCTGTCCTCTCCGTGCTCTAGACACTGCTGGCATCAGAAAATCTGCAGATTCTTTGCACGTATATATTATGACTAGATTCCTTTGATGTGCCGTTTGTCTTCGCTCCTTGGGGAGTTCAACGAGAACAGGTTTGCTCCCGGAGGATTATTCGACCAAATGATAGGATTCAGCACAAATGGCCAAGGTTGTAACTTTGAGTTATGCAAATGCATCTCTTCAGAATTTTGTAGCCTCGGCAATAATTTTCATTTGGTAAGCATAATCCTCTGTGTTTCATAAATTCTTCTATTTTCCGCATGCAAATCAACTTTCATGTTCATTCGTGGGTACATCTCATTATCTTCTAAACTCTCCCTCTTACCTATTTTTTCTTTGGGTGGAAACATTTTTTATCTGATTCAATTGCACGGAAGGGCATATACGTTAGATAAGTATCTTGCTGTGTTTTTTCTCAAACCTGCATTGGGCATATATGTGAGCTACTTCTCGCCTCGGAGGAATAAAATCACCGCAAGAGAAAGACGAGCTATGTATATATTGTCAGTGTCTTCAGATCCATCTCTGAGTATGAGTTCACGGATTTTGTATACACAGAATGCATGATTGTGTATTCAAGAAGAAGCAGGTGCAACCATCTATAGCATATCGCTTTTGGTGTTCTGTAAAGGATACGCATGTACTGTAAAGGAGAAGTTAAGACCTATGTAGCTGATCGGCTTTGGTGCTCACACTTATAAATTGAGATTGCTTATCTTTTACGTTATGCCATCTAAACACGTATATATATTTTAATTTCACTCATTTCTGCTACTTCCTCCGGCCCATATTAGTTGACTCAACTTTGTCTAGATACGAATGAATCTAGACTAGATACTTAACTAGATACATATGAATCTAGAGAAAGTTGAATCAACTAATATGGATCGAAGTGTAATGGTTTCATATGAGTTATTGCTGAAGTAAGAAACGTTTTGAACACAGTGAGCATGTCGTTTTTTTGCAACTAATAAAGCACGTTAGAACAGTGCAAAACTATGAACGGTAAGTGTCAGATGTTCTTGCATTTTGTCGAGGGTGGATGGGTATTATCATTTAGAGAAAACTAAATAAACAATTTCACTATTCATATTGATACAGATTATGTGTAGTCAAAATATAACCTCTTTGTAGTAGTGCAACATTTCTCGCAGCAACGCGCGGGGTATCCTCTAGTTTTATAGGTTAGAACGTTCCCAGCTATTTATAACAAACTATTTTACTTCATCATAAATCACCACGGCGTCGAAGGTGTGTTATTATTATCGGTATATATCATTTGATATACTCTTAAATACAACTAGTTTGTTATAGGTAGTAGCATTAACAATGTAAACACACTCGTATATATTATGGTGAGCACTTTTCATTGTTCTAATATTTACAATTACAAACAGACTTTCTAGTGATAAACCAAAATTGTACTTTCTTGCCAAAACTAGTTTTTGTTTGGTCCGGATGTTTAAGAAGCATTTTTATTACAACGGATTTAAAATATAAGTTAGAGCAAACGAATATCATCACACTATGTGTTTGTATATATCATTTTTTTAAATATCCTTACATATATACTGAACTTTCTCGAGCGTTTTAGAGTTCCTGAATCTACTTAATAACTTGGCGAAGTTTTCTAGAATGCAAGAGTGTGAAGTTTGTGTGATACTAAATAGATGATTCTAGATCGTGTAAGCGTCGACTAATAGTTTCTTGGCAAATCGTGTTTTATGCCCTCTCTTGGTGGGGAGGAGAATAGTTAGCCATTGGCGCATGCATGCTCCTTACTTCTGTATCAAAATCATGCAATTTTTTATATGCATGAGTATTTAGAAGTCAAACTTATGTTAACTATAAGACAATTTATTTGATTTTGAATTAAATTATTTCTAAAAAAACTAGTGTAACCTAATTCCAATGACTTGGGGTTCTCTCTAATTCGATAGAAATCAATATGTTCATTCCATAACTAACCCAACAAAGTAAGATTTGTATATCCATAGGCTATCCTATTATACTAACGCTATCAAAGTACCCTTGCATTGCCACGGGAAACAAATGTAAGTTTTTCATGAATGTGAACAACGATTATTCTACCACAACACTTAGCATCTTACTCTAGCTCAACAAACATCATGCACCCCTCGGCGCTCCAACTTGTGGTCACTAACCTTCTATGTCTAGCATTTTTATCAATCTCCAATAGGCATGTCAACACTATCGACGTATGTTGATGCATAAAGAGCCTCACTTTAGTAACCTTCGAATACGATAGGTCAAGGTTGCAAATCTTGTGACACTCCTTTACTATGAGATCGGTATTGATTCAGAGATCTCACGACACCACTTTAAGTTCAACTTCTCCAGCTTGGGGCATCCCATGGCTGCCTTGTGGAGCCACATGTCAGTGTGCGCAGTGCGATAGGTGTACCGATGCATTTGTGCGGAAGGTTGTATTGTTGTTATTTTTAATAAATGTTTTGACCAACATATTTGTGCAAATAGATTTTTTATGCATTGCTACATGTAATTTAATTATAAATTGTTAGTGGGTGTTCTTGGATAGACATTGAGAATTACAACAAATATTGTAGTAAAATATGCATGATTGAGTGAAAACAATTCTACAAAGTAATGTGTGTAAAAAACATATATTTTGGCTAAAATAAATACAGATATAATGGATTATTTTCTACAGAGTAATCATGTTTGCACAAAAACCATATATTTTGACTATAGGTTGAATAGTAGATGACCACGAAAAATATTTCAATGATAAAAATACTAAATATTCCCACAAAAGTACTAATACTAAATATAATAATCCGTCCTACATCTAGACATCTAGCTCCGCAATACTATAAAATAGACCCACCGGCTACACACTAGTGATTCTACCCATGCGAGCACATGGGAAATCTTGAGGTCCCGCCACTCTAGCATGCAGTCGAGCGGCCCATAAGATCCATGGGTAGTGCCCCTGATTCTGATGTCGTCCACATATCTCTGGATGTGTCTCCTCCTCGCTGACCCAGGGTCGATCGATCCGTCAACGATAATAAAAGTGGGATTGCGGACTTATATAAACATTTTTAGGGGACTTATATAAAAATGTGTGATGTAATGTCACAACCTATTGCAATTTAATAATAGAGATGAATTTAACAGGGGGATCTATGCTACACATTCACTACTCACTAGTTCCTCTCTTTGCATCCATGCACTTAAAAATAATTTTTGAACAATAAGAATAGAAACATTATATTTATTAATTGTTTAAGTTATTTTGCACAGTGCAAGAATTCGGTATGATTTTACAACATATTGCGGTAACACCAATGTTGTTGAGGTATTAGGTGGCATCACATTATAGATTCTGACCATGGTATATAAATCGATACTATTAAGAGAAACATATTTCATATAAGAACACATGATTTATTTTGTCTAAGGACTAAGTAATGATTGCAAAATTGAGAAAATAATCTTTCAAATGGAACATCCATTTATTTTGACAAAAGGGAATATGAGAGGACACATCCATCTTGCCTCAGATTTGGCATTGATGTTGTATTCTTGGGCAGGGGAGAGTCGCATGAGTTCCGGTGCTCCCACTAGTCACGGACGATGCAGGGGATGTACAGAACTGAGCTCCATCTCGCCATCCCCTGTAATCATCACATCGGGGCATATGGAGCCGAAGAGGATGGCTGGATGCTACAGCCGTAGATCCACGGGGGGTGGATCAGCCGCGCAGCCTTCACCCATCCTGGCTGGCCGTCGTTCCCCCGGCCAGCTCAGGACGGCGCCGTTCGCCGAGGTGTGGAAATCGGCTGGATCAGGCCAGGAACCAGTGCGGGAGGCAACGGATTGCACCTCCGGCGGAGGGAACCGAGGCGGGGTGGCATCGTCTCGCCCGACTTGATGTGGCGGCATGCTCGGGAGAGAGAAAGAACACGAGAGGAAGCGGAGGTTCGGGAGGAAAATCAAGGTGTGAATCATGTCGTCGTGTTGCGGTCCTTTTTCTAGCATTTGTCGGTCGCTGTGTTGCGGGTCATTGGTACGGCCCAGACGTTCGATGAAAGAAGCCCCACCCACGGTAAAAAAAAGTCCAGCTTACCGACACTGTCTGACGATCCAGATAGGTCCATTTCCTATATCTAACGGTTGACAACGCATCGGCGGGAGTGTGCTCGGCTGGCCAGGTCACCTCCACGCTTAAGCTATAGTAGTGTGGCACCCTAGCCTAGAGTGTCATGAGAAGAGGCCATTTTGCAAAAGAAAATAGATCCGGCCCATTTTATGCTGAAGTTTTAAAAATGAGGCATGTTTAACCATTTCCATCACTGGCTCAGCTGTGCTGTTTGGACTGCGTGCTAGATATTCCCGAATCACTCTGATCGCTGCACACGCATTCGTCGTTTGGCCTTTGTCCGGGGCCGTACGCGACATTTTATTTTCGGGCATGGTGCATATCACTGGCTCCCCTGCTTTGCTTTTCCAGCCTATCTTCATCCGTACTGCTCGCTACTTGTACTACGGCTTATTCCAGCCAAAACAGCGGCACATGCGCGCAATCTGCCAATGGATCGGTCGATCTTATGAGACCAGGGGCCGAGCCGTAAGCGTACCTGTGCTTTGTGGCGGCCGCAGACACTCAGCGCGTCACAATCTCAAATCAAGGACCCCTAGAACACCTCGGTCCCGTGAATGCACCAAATCGAGTGAACCAGCTCCACCGCGATCACGTTGCCATGAAGATCGAGGTTTTGATTCGGTGGATGAACCTGAACAATCTTCTATATAAATATGGTGCACCATGGAAATTTTCTCAGTTAAGCTTAGGTCTTTAATATCCCCATCAGAAAAGTCATAAAAAACAAAATATTATGAGAAAGACCATATATAGTGATATAGTACATAGTCAACTTAGACAGAATCACGGTATAGATAGACTCAAAGATATCTTTTTTATGCCACAAATATTATTAAATTTTACACGTAGGGTTAAGATGTGAATCAACTAGGTTAATCACATTTTATATCGATAAAGTTTCCTAGTTTATTATTAACTAGAGTCTATAACGACTAGTAAAAGGGGATCATTTCAACTAAAAAAGACGATGGTTCAGGCATTCGTAATCAAATATAAGATTGAACCCTAGGAGTAGCATTAGGCAAGTCTCGTGTATAAATATTCAAACACTAAATCCCTAATTGTACACCATAAACCTCATCGGTAGGCCGGAATTAAGTCGGCGATGGGTACAAACCGAAACACTAAAGAGAGTGTACCGAATAAAGCTGTTTAGAAGACTTGATTAATCTAGATAAAACTTACAAGATATTCAATTGGTGATTTATTTCCGCGTTCATAGTTGGTTAGAACTTTCTTAGCTATTTATAACAAACTATTTTACTTCATCATAAATCATCATGTCGTTCAAACTGTGTTATTATTATCGCTATATATCGTTTGATATACTCTTAAATACTACTAGTCTGTGTAGTAGCATTAACAATGTAAACATACTCGTATATATTATGGTGAACATTTTTCATTGTTCTAATATTTACAATTACAAACAGACTTTCTAGTGATAAACCAAAACATGGCCATATTCTGAATATCAACCCAGGTGTTTGTATTGTGTCGTGATACAGACATGCGTGATAACACTATTTCGGGATGGGTCGTGCGCTATTTAACTTGCTTTTGCGGTGACATGGGCAAAAACGACAGCCATACTGCGTCCGCGTATCCTGTCCTGACCATAAGGCCAGTACTGATACAGGCCATATCTGTTATATACGCCACTTCGGGCAAGAGGGAACCATCAAACTCTATTTTACCTATCCACCCGCCATTACCATTCCTTCGCCCCCACTTCGTCTATCTATGCTCACAAACCAAACCCAAATACAAGCCGGCGGATCTCAGGGGATAATGAAGGACGAGAGCGGGCTGGTGGACCTGCTCAGCGGCTCCGACTACGTACGTGCCCACCTACGATCGAGGACAAGGACGGCCACTGGGTGCTCGTCGGCGACGTCCCATGGGAGTAAGTGCCTGCATCGATGATGTCGTCGTCGGTGAAGCTCTGGCGAGACGATCGAAGACACAGTCTAACATCTTCCTCCCGTGGAATTGCAGGATGTTCGTGGCGTCGTGCACGATAATGAAAGGGTTGGAAGCCATCGGACTTGGTGGGTACCTCGATCAAACAACGCTTTTGGCAAATTGTACATGCTTCACGACACTGTGATGCTAACTTGCTGATGCATTATTACGAATGGTGTTTGTCTCTCTTTTACATCAGCACCAAGAGCAATGGAGAAATGCAAGAGCAGAAGCTGATCCACCAAGGAGATTTGCTCAAGCCAGTACCATATACATATTCCCTCCGTCCCAAAATAGATGTCTCAGATTTATGAAAATTTGGATGAATCTATATACTAAACACTGTCTAAATTCATCCAAATTTTGACAAATCTAAGACATCTATTTAGGGACGGAGGGAGTACTATATTTACTGTTAATGACTTGGCTGTGATCCGGTTAAAGTTTTACCTGCGTATTTCCGCCTTGTTATATATGTAGTACATGCACGTACAAGAAAGATGTCATTAACATGTCCCTGTTACAAATATTTGTGTTGCCATCTTCCTTTAGCACACGGGAAATGGACCTAGATCGATGTCCTTCCATTATAATTATCCAAAGTCCAAACAAAAGTCAGATACTGCTACCCGTCCCACTGCAGGGACCTTGCAGTTTGTCCAACAGCAGTGCTCAATTATCATGGTGCCGCAGGACACATAATCGCCCAGCAGCGTTGTTTAACATAGGTTGTGTCCAGATTCAGTGATGTGCACACAAGAAACAATGCCAATGTTTCGTGCGCTGGTGTGATGCATACTCAAAAACGCACATCCCCATGGTACGTTTTACTCTATCTCTAAGCCAGATAGAGGAGGAGACATGCCATGTGCACACAGATTGAGGGTCATGTTCTTGTACAAGTTTCAGCGGCTACGCCACGTCATACTTTGATTTGCATAGCGGTGTTCTATCTATGTCAAGGTGCCATATATTGCCCCCTATGGTGCAAGGTTGGCGGATTGTGCGGTACTGCACAATAAGCAACAAATCAAATGATCAAAACTATTGGTGCAAGGATTGCCAAAAATGAACTGCCATTGTATATATCAGCAGCAACTTTGGGCTGCGGCTTCCACGCTGTAGGTGAATACTACTCTATTATTATTGTACCCAAAAGTTATTTGCAAGCTAAAGGGATGTTATACTAGCAGTATACTTCATTGGGCGATCAGGTGTCCCCTTGTAATGATGCCAAGCTTTAAATAATCTAGCGATTCTCAAATGATTCAACTAGACCAAACAGAAGAATCTTGCATTACTCTACTCTGGCAATTCAACAAGTAGCATGACAGTGTTTGTGGATATTAAAGGCCTAACCTTCTAGATTTTCTTCCTCTCAGCAGAATTGCATTTCGGCAAGAAGCTGGCCAAAAAATAACAAGGAAACTGGAATTTAGATGTCTGCACCAGCGACACAGTTAAACATGCCGAGTAGAACAGCCATCAAATCTTTATTGTCTCAAAAAAAAGAGTAAAGAGAATATGGCTACACATTAGACCAGGATTACACCCATGGATACCCAAAACCAATTGATACAAACTTCACTTGCAGATAGCAGCTTATACAACAAGGATATTACAAAATATTATGGGTTTGGAAATAAATAATATTCACCATTGAATAGTTTACAAATCAGAATGTGCACAACAAAAGCTCAGTACTCTAGCTATGGTTATGTGATTATTAATCAAGAATCAAGATGCATAGTGCACCGTGCCCGCTTTAATCCAATCAAGTTTTTGTCCTCCGGTAACTGAAACAAACAAAAGGGTTAGCAGATGCCTTGATATGATGCTTAGGCAATGCACACGATGATGAAATGGCATTCACCTGTTCTGGGAACTCTGAGAGTTGAACCCGCTTTGAACCATCTGCTAGCCGCTTGCAAGGAAGATGTTGTTCAGCTGCAGCGAACTCATTCAGAACCTGGCAAAATTTGCGGGAATACATTGGAAAACGGAAGACAGGGGTAATGCCCTTCCAAAAAATTTAAACTAAGTGACACCTCACATGCAGATTTGTAAAGGTATGTTGGCCAAGTTTCTTGGCTATCAGTTATTTCAACTCAATTTAGTTCGTTCGGATATGCAGTAACAAATTTTAAGCTTGAATAAACCAATTGCCAACCAACAGTAACATTATGCTATCACACAGTATTGTTGGCTAAGAGCATCATGTCGCAACTGACTTTATTACAGGGTCTACCACCAAAAGTTTCTCCTCGCTACTCCAAAGTCCCAAGAGTGAAAAAACAACAACGATATTTCTCATTTTTTAACAAATTAACGAACTACATGGAAACCTGACACACCGTCAGCCCTGGCCTCAGATATGGATAGCGTG
Source organism: Avena insularis (assembly GCA_023614405.1). Taxonomy (NCBI): domain Eukaryota; kingdom Viridiplantae; phylum Streptophyta; class Magnoliopsida; order Poales; family Poaceae; genus Avena; species Avena insularis. The sequence continues at coordinate 281,214,060 of CM042691.1, read as the reverse complement.
GGGAGTCATAGCCATTACAATTAGTGTAGCTTACCCTGATATGCATCACGTCCACGTAGTCATACTCAGATTGGATGCCAGTAATGCCTGGGATTATGACAAAAAATGACACAAGGTAACGATAGTATGGACGGTATATCAAGTGCCAACCTGATAGGAGCAAGAACTCAAAACCGTCACAAGACTAATGGGTGTAGCTAGGCTGTGCTTTAGTAGTAGCCTTCACATGCGCTATTTGGGAATGTAGACCTACGAAGTTGAAGGGCCCAGGATGTCCCCTATCTTTGCTACATCCAGATTAAGGAATATGTAATATCAACTGATCCCAGATCCATATGAGCCTGGCCCTCCACCTCTATGTTTTGAAAAACTCAAAAATATGCATACCACACAAATGGTCACATTTTTTCCCAAAATGTTCAGGCTCATAATGCCTTACAGTGCATATATACTATTATTTTTCTGATTTGTATACAACATTAAATTAATGGTTTTTAATTGTTTAAAACACACCAGCAGCAGAAAATCCACGCTTCGGATGTATGCTACTATATACCTTTTTAGGTACAGCAAGTCAGCAAGGACTGCTTATAGTGAGTTACGAGATTAAGGGGTTTCTTTCAAACCCTTAGGCTACAACATAGTTACATGCAACATAGGACAGACTATTATAATGTATATGCACCATGCCCGATAATATGATTCCTAAGCTAAAGAAGCTTACAGGCCAATACACCTTCAGCTTCACTGCTTACTCCTTGCTAGACTCCAGTTGATACACATTGCTTGATTAGATTCTTTCTGTTTATCAGTTTCTGAAGGGAAAAACCAAGCCAAAAACCAAAAGCCAAATTAAAAGTATTCCCACCAAAATGGAATCAGAACACTATTTTTTCTTACTGAGTTGCGGTTCAAACAGGATTAAGAACTTTTAGTTCAGTTTGGGTTCGTTTGGTTCAGTCAAATTATGTGCAAGCTTACATCCATCGGGTGAGCAACATTCCTAAACAGTATGCAACTAATTCTGCGATGATGTATCTTCCAATTTCTGATTGCTGATAGCAAATGGTTTGCTGCTTAGCACTTTAAACATCGACCATCTAATAACCTTGAAATTATTGGCTGAGCTACGGTAGGAAGATCAAGCTCAAACGAAATTTACTTGGGAGTGAAATGGGTTAACAATGTAATACCTGGTTTCTAATAGCACCGATCAACATATCTTGACACCCAAATGCATGCACATTCTTCAAATTTGGGCACTGAAGTAGCAACCGCTCTGTCGAAAGAATTCAAAATTCTTGACAATTATAATAACAGTTAATAACTTGACAACCTGATGAAAAAGGAAAGGACATAATACCTGGGTGCAGATTTGTACAAGAGTTGAGGTTCAGATCATGCAACTCCGGACATTTCACATACAAAGCCTGCATATGTGAAATTAGTAATGACACCATATTCATCAAGGATTTGAATGAATCACTGCTGGCAAAATTCGTAGTCTTACATCTATTGCTGAACAGCCCCATAGACTGAGCTTCTTCAAATTATCATGCTTTATAATAAGCTTTTGGCGCATAGGTTGCTTTTTTAAGATGGTGGGTAATTTTGGGCACAATCTAATCCTTCCATTAATTTCACCAAAATATGCCCCATGTTTTTCGTTCTGTAGGTTAGAACGTAAGCTCATTCCACAGTCCATGAGCTGAAGAAGTGGCAATTGTGCTGTTGCGGCCTGGATCCCACCTAAGAAATCACATAGGTGGATTAGAGCGAACAATGGTTGATTTGAATACATTTTTAGTGTATCAGAAATAATAAACCATGAGAAGAAATATGAGGCTTACTTGTAGTAATATTTGAGCAAAGAGCAAGGAGCAGCCTAGATAAAGTGTGAGGGTATGCCTTGCAGATCATCCCAACACCATTATCACTGATGCTAGATCTGCAGTACAATCAAAACGAGTAGTTGCATAAGCTAATTTCATGTAGCTCTCCATAGGAAACATATCTTGTAACTCTGTAATTTAATTTTGCACCAAAGAGATATATTGGAGCTTACCCACTTAAATCAAGCATATCCAAGCTTGCACATGACCGGACAATAGATGCAACAGCTGCATCTGTTACTTTTGAACCTAGAATCAAGGATAGCTTGCACAAGCCCCTGATGTAGAAATAGTGAGATTGAGATTTAGAGGTTGAAATATTATAAAACTAGAATTCTAATGAGAAGACAACTAGAATGATATAACTCAGACCCCATAATATTATGCTGAGAGTGTGGTGGGGTAGAAATATACCTGAGGTTGGCACTCTCTAGAGCAGACACAGCTTCATTAGATAGTTGAGTTGATGATATGTGCAAATTTCTTAAGTTAGGGCATGACTGACCCAGACCAACCATCAAAGAAACCAGATCGGTACAATCATTACTTTGTTGTGTGAAACACAGCGAAAGCTCACTCATATTAGGGCAGTTTATGACCTAAAACAAATTCGTAGTCCAATGAATTCATGCACAAAATAGAGTTATTATTACTGTAAATACTAATTGAACACAAGATTACCGCTTTTGAAAGGGAGCAAAGGTCTGATAGCCAAAGAACCTCAAGGCTTGAAGAGCTTAGATTAATAAAACCAAGATTAGAGCAGCCACCGATTTTTAGAGTTGAGAGAGAATGCTTCTCTGAAACAAGTAGACTTAGCTCCTCTCTGTTAGAATAGAACAACTTCATTTAATATGGGAGCTGAACATGAAGATTGCGCAAATATTCTACAATTGTGCAACATTTCTATTTCAAAATAAACAAACATTTAACATGACTCCCATGGCAAGAAAACGGGAGATAAATGGTTTATCGCAAGCATACCATAACATGGTGTGACTATGACAGTAAGCATAAATAAAAAAATCAACTACATTGCATTTCATATGTAAAATTCCAAATTAAGTACAAATTATCATATATAAGATAAAGTTACATATAAGATAAAGTCATAAAACTAAAATCTCGGCTTGACTGTATCTGATCTTACAAAGCAATTGTTAAGTGAGAGGCAGCACTTGCAAAAAAAAAGTAAGACCCTTTTAAAACTAATGATTCAAATTGTAACAATGCAAAAATATTTGATACTATAAAATAGTGTAAACTAAATAACTAAATTTCAAAATGACAATATAAATGTCAAAAATTGATTTGGATGCATAAGTGATATTGGAGATTTACAACATACCCAGTCATACTGTTAACTGCCTTGTCAGACATGGTGATCTCCAGAGTTTCTAAACTTGAGCAGGAAGATGCAAGACATGCCAGCATAGTGGCATCAACATCACTGAATCAAACATAGATGAACAAAGATATCTGTCATCAGTGGATCATATTTCCTTTGCATAAGAAACAAACACAGGAGGCCTGGAGCTAGATTAATTATCACCGCAGCCAGATCCAAAACAATGCAGGATTTTCCTTACACACTCTCACATCACTTAAGCGCATATGATAATTTCACTATAAATAGGCTTCACCAGAAACTAACACCAAAGCACTGAACCTAGATTAACCATATCACTTTGGCCGTATCCAGAATACCACAAGGTATTTACTTGTCTGTTGCATCAATTTTAAGTGCATCTAATAATTTCACTCTACATGAGCAAACAATTGGATGTGCCCTAACTGCACACAAGAATGGCGCACATAGAATTCTAAAATCAAATGGTGACATATAATCTTATACCAGAAAATAATGGAAAATCATCGATGGTCAACAACCTAGGATAGACTAGTATTAGGGATTTAATAACAATGGAAAAATTGTGCATAACAACATGCCATGCCCGAGGAGCAGCCGGCGATGAAGAAAGATCCAGCATCGATCTCCCCGCGGGGTACCCAGATCGCGTCAAATTTGCATCGGCTCGGGTTAGATTTGTTCAGATTCGTCCCTAACCTTTCCATGTGGAGCACGAGGCGCGAGAGGGCGGTGCAGCGCGGGAGCAGGGCCCCGACGAGGGCGACGCCGGCGGGGCGGAGGCGGAGCTCCTCGGCGGCCCGCCAGACCCGGGCGGCGCAGTCTCGCCAGCCGCGGTTGACCGCGGCGGCTTCCAGGACGCCCCTGGGGCCCAGCCGCCGCAGCACCTCCGCGACGACCTCCGTGGGCACGGCCCTCCCGGCCATCTCCATGGTCTCCTCGTCCTCCTCCTCCATCTCGTCGTCGCCATCCTCGTCGTTGTGGGCCCTGGGCTTCTTCTCGGGTGAGGATGGCGCGGGCGTGGTCTCGTCGAAGGAGAGGGCGCGGCGGAGCCTGTTCTCCCCGCTTGCGGCCCCCGAGGAGGAGGGGGACGGGGAGGGGGCCCCGTCGGCGGGGGAGGGTAGGTTGCAGACGTGGCCCTTCTTGGGCTGGCCGCATCGGCCGCAATTGTAGCTGCCCCGCGTCTTGGGGCGCGGCGGCGGGGGCGGCTTGTTGGGCGGCGAGGACATGGATGGGAGGGGGTTAGGGTTTGGGAGACGGACCTCCCGTCGCGGCTAGGGCAGGGGGCGGGTGGGGAAATAGTCGGGGGAGGGTGGGGCGGGAGATTGGGCAGGGGTTGGCGCCATTTTTTGGGGTGCGCACGGCACGAGAAAGAGGAGGACTCGGACCAGATGAGGTGTTGTGGTGGAGATGAGTTTACCCAGCCACCACCACCCAGCAGTGGAGTGAATGCCCACGTCGACGGTCGAGAGGCTCACGGTTGGACAACGGAGATACTCCTTCTTCCCCCTCAACTGTTTCCTCATGGCCTTCTCAGATTATATAAGAAGATGGTGACAATAAAAAAAGATTATATATTACAAGATGGTGTTGTGTTTGTTTCCAATTTTAGCCGAGGCAAATCGCATCGTCTGCGTTTTCCTGATGGAAAACCGTTGCCGTTTCAGCTATACTTTCCTTTTCCCCCTCTTTTCCGTTGAGAGATCGTAGCAGCTTTGACCAAGGAAAAAAAAGACAACAGGTTGAGGAGGAAATTAAATAGGAAAACTAACCGTGTTTTTGCCAAACTCCGGAAAGTAACAGTGTCCGCGGGCTAATTTTTGGCTTTGGTACTTATTCCGTTGGCCATCTTTGATTTAATATAGGCGAACAAACTAGTACTAGCTTTTCTAGACTTTTGAAAACCAAGGAAAATATATACAGATGGTACATCCTAGACTCAGGATAGTTGTCCCGAGATCCTCATAAAACTTAGAAATACGTTCAAACAGGTTGAGAAGGTAAATAGTAGGTAAACTGGTCGTGCTTTGACAAACGCCGAAAAATAACGGTCCATAGGCTAATTTTAGTTTTATTATTATCCATTGTCATCTTTGATTTAATCTAGGAAACCAAACTAGTTTTCTAGGCATTTGAATTATATTAACCAAGAAAAAAATACCAATTATACATCCTAGACTTAGGATAGTTTTCCCGACATCTACAGAAAAGATCCACATAAAACTTATAAATATATCCAAAATTCCCAACAAAACATTTTGTGCATAAATCAGCCGGCAAAAAATAGAAATAACATCCAAGGTCCCTAACAAGACATTTGGTATGCATCATTGCCACCGCCATCTCCAAGGCGCCCCCATGATAAAACCAAGCCTCGGACTTGATCTTGGATACATTGTCAACATTCCCTCATCAGTAGGGTCTCCTTGAGTGTCACCCTATATCGACCCCATTAGTGATTGACTAGCTATCAAGGGCGTGATTGCCAGACGATGGTGCATATAGCCTACCTCCAACCGATCTAGCAATTGTTGAACTTCTTCATCTATCTGATCTCACTACTCGACTCATGTGTCGATCTAACCTGACCCTTAAGGTATATCATATATATGGGACTTGGGTTTTTGGGAAGGTGATATGCTCTAGAGATTTTTGTCAGCTAACAGACAAACAAAGGGGACACGAGGTTTGAAAATCCTATTCCTGCTTATTTTGTTCTTGAATGATGGAGAAACCGAAGGTTACAATGCCACCGAGATGGCTAGAGGTGCGCAAATTGGATATAGCATGTATGGGGTAAGCTAAGTTGTCCTCATCGACGGCCCCTTCTAGCCTTTATATGAGGAGGCTAGGTCCGAATCGGTTATAAGTTATAATCTATCTCTAACTTTCTTAGCTTGCAAGCGAGTCTTCTTGCTCGTATCACCCGAATCGTCGTGGGCTTAGTGGACTTTAGCAGATCATATAGTGGGCCTCTAGCTGAACCAGGCCTGATAGGCTAAAGGTGAATGCCCGTTGGGCATACCTATTTCACCCTCCGTCTTAAAATAGATGTCGCAAATTTGTTTTTGGATATATCTATATACTAAATAGTGTTTAGATATATTCAAATTTAGATAAATCTATGAATCTATTTTAAGACGGATGGAGTACATTTTACAAGATGAAAAAATTGTTAAATCATTTGCATGTTATATACTCCCTTCGTCCAAAGATTTGTTTGAATTGGCATGCTACTACTAACGGTACAAACGATCAGTTTGTGTTGTCTAGATAACATATTCTCTCTGTTTTAAAATAGATGTCGCAAATTTATCAATTTTTAAATGAATCTAGATACTATTTAGTACGTAGATTCATCTAAATGTTGACAATATTTTAAGACGGAAGGAGTAGAATATGTAAAAATGTCTTCTTCTCTAAAAGGCCTAGAATACGTAAGAAAGTATTGTGCATTGCCTTATTCTAAGGATGTGGCTCTTTGGTGGAGTATTTGTTGCCGTTTTCACTCTTGCCGAGTCATCTCGATCCGATCTCGCAGCCAATATATGTCTCTAGGAATCAGTAGGTAGAGCAAGCCGAGGATTCGGCATGTCCGACGACTTTTCGTGCGTGTGAAGCGGCCTAAATTAATCTCCAAATCTGTAAAGTCGACAATGACAACAAGAGCTTTCCATTGACCAAAAGAGGGATACTCCGGTCAGCAGCAGATGCAGCAGAGCACATGTTTTCCTCACGATCACTACATTAAAGCAAGTGCTGGGCACTCACGACAGAAGCGGCGCCTCAAACCCGATATTCGAAACGAAAATTGTCTACTGAGTAGAAGAATAAGGAAGTCCGGGTACAATTTATAGCTGACGACTGGCAAAAATTATAGTAACGAACTATAACTAACAATCATCCTAGGTGTAGTATTTTTTGCATTGAACTAGTAGTAAGAACTATTCGATTGTAGTACTACTGTAGCTTTGAACTAAAATCTTGTGCAGCTGCTTATGTCTCCACCAGCACATGGATCGCTTGCATGCGACGAGGTATTTCCTGCGACGATAGGAAGTTCATTCAGACGTCAGCGAACATGCATGCACCATCCTCAACACTAGGACTGTAAAACCTAACATATATATGCAGTGCATGGGACAATTACTAGTCAAAATCAGGCACAAGAGATATTACTCACATATTTTGTTGAAGCTGACGATGTCGCAGCTCTGCACGAACTCGTCGAGCGGCTCCGCGCAGAGGTGCTCCTCGATGAGGCCGTCGACGGAGACGAGGTCGTCGACGACGGTCAGCATGATCTGCATCTTACTCATGCCGTACCCGACCGGAACGAGCTTGGCTGCAAGAACAGGAACAAGATTAGAGCAGGGCGATCGATCGACAGACAGGTTAAACCCCAAATCCAAGGGACCGACTAGATTTCACGGGTTGATAGTTAATTAATTGACAGCGTCAATTCCCACAGCTTCAGTTCACGGGGTAGCTATAGTAGGTTGGGAAACGACGTACATGCACCCCAGGTGAGTCCTTCCATGGTGACGCCTCGCACGGCCTCCTCGAGCTTGGCCATGTCGGTCTCGTCGCCCCACGGCTTCACGTCCAGCAGAACGGAGGACTTGGCGGCCGCCATCGATCGTCGATCCTTTCTTCTCACGGGGTGGAAGGCGCAAAGGGGCAGGCGACGGCACTTCCGAGTTCCGATCGAGGGCGCAGAGAGGCTGGAGCGGTGCGGACGCAGGCGTGGCGAGCGGCATCAAATAGGCGGCGCGCGCCAAGGGGGATTGATTCCGTGCCGAACTCGAGCCCGCGGAAACGACCCACGCCAGTACGCCACGCGGCGCGGCTGGGTTGGAAATCGACACGAACTAGTAGTATTTGGTCCGATCGATGGGACTCCCGATCTAGCCCGATCGAGAGCCTTTACGCTGCCAAATTGGCCAACTTGTTAACCAGTTCCCGACGAACCCCTCGTGCAAGACAAAACCGACGATCCCGTTGGAAGCATTTTGTGAACACACTTTTAACTTTTGGGAACTTTGGCATAGAATGCACGCTGAGACGTGACGACCGCTGGCCGTGCGCAGTGAGCGTATCTCTTTTTTTGCGTCTCACGAAGATGTCAACAACTCCCTCAAAAAAAAAAAGAAGAAGGTGTCAACAACAGTCAAGAGAGCAGCCAAAGCCAAGCGCTACGATCCAATATTCTAGTGACGCCAGCTGCCTCTACAGCACCGCTTCATCCGTGACGTCATGCATCCATCGATGAGTACCAATCGAACCGAACGAACCCAACCCAGCGACGACTACTTTACTGGATAAACATGGCCGGAGGAACACGACGCCGGCCAGGACCTGTTCGCGTCACCGCGAATCGGTATTTTGTTTCCCGCCTCTTCTTTTTTTTCCAGATTTTTATTTGATGAAAAGATAGCCGAATATAACACCAGAACAGACTTTCAAAACGGATGTACAGAATGGGGTCAAAGTTCTTAAAAAATGAGCAGTTATCAAGGGTAGAAATATCAGAATTGTTCTGTTTTTCTAGATTTAACTTTTTTTATAGCCAAATCTAATATAAAAACGGCCACATTATAAATCGTTTGGTTTAATTTTATGTTAGATTTATATGGAAAGCCCATGTGGTCTACTAATAAATTATGAAATCTCAAAGCTCATTTATTATGGCAGCTTGCTTTTTTTTTGCAGCTTGCTTGGGGGCCGTGTAAGAGACATAGTTTAGTCTCATCTTGATAGTTGGTAGAGAGTTGGAGCAGCTTATGAGGTTGTTCCATCCTACTATCTGATTGAGAAAAAAAGGAGTTCGCGCTCACTCCTCCTTCGCCGCTACCGGCACTCGCAGCGCGTTTCATGAAAATCAAGTTCAAAACTTGTTTTGTGGGTGACCAAAATTTTGTATTTTAGATACGTGTCAACATTCGTGTGCATTTGTTCTCGTCTTTCATCTAGTGACGTCGGGCCGCCTCACCTTCCAGCCTATAAAGAGACATAATAGATCTTGGCATTACATGTTCTTTCTCTATCTTTCATGATCTTGTTCGTTTTGATGCGCTACTCTCTTGTCTTTCCTATCCCCGACGACCGCGTGCAAGGCCGTCCGAGAGAGCATACCTCTAAAGCCACGTTTTGTCGAGATCCTGCACCCGGATACAGACAATAAGGTTCCAGGGAGCATCGACTGCTCGCCTTCATTCGTGTTCTCCTTGCTCGATGGATCCGGAAATTGGCAACGTGTATTATTATTCTCTTTGTTTGCACGGGTTCTTACTAGATTTGCAGATCATGTGATTGCTTGGCTATATACGTTTAAATCTGTTGGTGACTACGTGATCATGATTTGAGTAATTAATCTCGTGTGAAAATTGATTAATAATCCAACAATTACCCTTATACTATACAATTTGCATAATCTTGTAAAGATAATCTTGTAAAGAGGAATTGGTATGGAAGTACATAATGCGTTTTTTGTCATCATGATGAGACAATCTGTCATTTATTTTGTTGGAGATATGCCCTAAAGGCAATAATAAATGTAGTTATTATTATATCTTTGAATTTATGATAAATGTTTACATTCATGCTATAATAGTATTAACAAGGAAACATTAATACTTGTGTGATTTGTAAACTAAAATAGAGTCCCTAGTAAAGCCTCTTTATAAATACTAGCTTGTTGGTTAATAAATGATTGTGGTTTCCTTATCATAAACATTGAGATGTTATTAACAACAAGATCATATCGTTAGGAGAATGATATGGTGGACATACTCCTATAGATAAGCGTAGCATAAAGATCAAGTCATTTTAATAGTTCAATTGCTATATGCTTTCTGATACATAGTAACCTAATTCCTTCGACCATGAGATCATGCATATCACCTTCACCGGAAGGATGCTTTGATGACATCAAACACCACACCGTAACTGGGTGGCTATAAAAGTGGCATTGAGTGTTCAGAAAGTATTGGTTGAGACACATAGATCAAAAGTGGGATTTGTCCATCCATATGACGGATAGATATACTCTGGACCCTCTCGGTGGAATGTCATCCAATTAGCTTGCAAGCGTGTGACTGGCTCACAAGGGATCACATATCACGGGAACGAGAAAAGAGTACTTATCAGTAACGAGGTTGAACTAGGTATGTAGAGATACCGACGATCATAACCTCGGATAGGTAAACTATCGTGAGACAAAGGGAAATTGGTATCGTATGTAAATGGTTCATTCGATCGCAAAGTAATCGTAGAAATATGTGGGAACCATATGAATTTCTAGATTCCTCTATTGGTTATTGTTCGGAGAAGTGTCTCGATCATGTCCGCATAATTCACGAACCGTAGGAAGACACAATTAAGGATTCGACGTTGTTTGAGTAGTTATGGAATGATGAGTAAGAGACCGAATGTTGTTCGGAGTCTCGGGTGGAATCCAGGATATCACGAGGAGATCCGGAATGGTCCGGAGAATAAGATTCATATAAGGAAAGTCCTGTTTCGGGGTTGGAGAATGGTTCCGGTGTTTTCATCGGGAATGTTCTAGAAGGTTCCGAAATGTCCGGCACTCTGGAGGGGAAGGGTACATGCATGTGTCATAACAAGTTGGAATGATTGCATCATGTACTAGGTGTCGTCGCTGAACAACATAAAGGGTTTAATCAAATCCTAGTTTGAAAAGTCAAACGCCAATTTGAAAAGTCAAACGGCTATTTTGTGAGGTGGAGGGAGAGTAGGAAACCTACTTGAGGAGGAGTACCCTCCCTCCACCGCCGGCCCACTTGGAGACCGAGTTGGGGAGGGACTCCCCTCCCCTTGGCGCGCCCCCTCCACCTATATAAGGAGGGCGGTCGCCTCCAAGCACACAACACCACGCCCCGCAAACCCTAATCCTAGCCGCCGGCGCCGCCACCTCCTGCTGTCGCCGCCTAGGGCAAGCCGCCGCCGCCTAGGCAAACCCTAGCAGCCGGCCTTGCTCCTCCTTGGTGCGTCTAAACCCTAGATCACCGAGGCTCTCTCTCATAGTCCACCATACTGCCCGCTTAAGGCGAAGCCTCGAGATCTCCTCTACTTAGGTACCACGCTGTGGTTGTGTTGGAATCACGAGGAGAGTACTACAACCTTCACGCTGCTGGAACAAGGGAGAGGAAGGTCTTCGCCGAAAACGTGTGACCGATCAAGGAAGCGCCGGAACGCAGCACCGGAAGGATCGTCTACGCGATCTTGAGATCGGCAAGAGTACGACTACATCACCCACGAGAATCCGCTCTCGTTAAACGCTTTGGAATCTTCGAGGGTGAGTTATTCCATCGACTCGTTGCTACAATCTAGTAGATAGATCTTGGCTTGTTTGTTTGTATGCGGTAGAAATTTTTTGTTTTCCATGCTACGAACCCCTACAGTGGTATCAGAGCCGTGTCTATATGTAGATCTGCAGACGAGTAGAACACAATGGTCATTGTGGGCGTTGATGCTTTTGTTGTCGATTGCTTCTTGTGTACTTTGCATCTTATGGATGGTGGGATGAAGCGGCCGCTAACCTTACATGACATCGTTCATGAGACTTGCTCCACGCTTGACATGCAACTTGTATTGCATAAGTGGCTTTATGGGTGCTGCTTTCTCCCAACATAGTTAAGATTCAATTTACAACGGGTGATTGACAATACTAGTATCAATGTTGTGGTTCTTGTTCGTAAGTTAGAACGACACTTATTGAAAGCCCCAAACCATGTAAAACATGCAAAGAAAGTAGAAGCGTCTAACTTTGTTTTTGCAGGGGTGTGTTGTGATGTGATATGGCCATGATTGTGATTATATTTGATGTATTCAATGTTCTTTATTGTAAGTAGGCAACCGGCAGGAGCCATATGGTTGTCTTTAATTTCTGTTAAGACCCGCGTGTCTATTCAAAGTAGTTGTAATAGTTGAAGCTGGTGGACGACAACCATGGAGCGGCATCATTGACCTTGATGCAATGCCGGTGATGATGGAGATCATGTTCATGCTTGAAGATGGAGATCGGAAGCACAAAGAAGAAAGGCCATATCATATCACATATTATGAATTGCATGTGATGTTAATCCTTATGCATCTTGTATTGCTTAGTTAACGACGGTAGCATTATAAGATGATCCCTCATGCACATGAATACCAAGTTCTAAAGTGTTCACCCTTAGTAAGCACCGTTGCTAAAGCTTGTTGTTTCGAAGCACCACGTGATGATCGGGTGTGTTAGATTCCGCAAGTGTATACAACGTGAGCAAGCCAGATTTGCTCATGCGGAAGCTAAGGTTTGATCTTGACGAGCCTAGCATGTACAGACATGGTCTCGAAACACGGATCACCGAAAGGTAAAGCATGAATCATATAGTAAGATATGATGAACATGTCGATGGTTCGCCATTGAAGCTACATCGACTCTCGTGATGATCGGTGTTGATGTGGTGGATTTGGTTCGTGTGATCACTAAAACAATGTGAGGGGTATTGTTTTGGGTGGGAGTTCACCTAGATTAATTTAACTATTAATTAGAGCTCAATTTGTCATAAACTTAGTCTAAACTATTGCAAATATGTTGTAGATCAATGGCGGCCCCTACCATCAATTTTAATGCGTTCCTAGAGAAAGAAAAGTTGAAAAAGAATGGAAACAACTTCGCGGATTGGTTCTGCAATTTGAGGATTGTCCTCATTGCTGGTAATTTGACCTATGTGCTGGATGCACCGCTGGGTGACCCACATGCAGCTACTGCTACCGATGAAGTAAAGAATGTTTACCTCGCTCGGAAGACTCAGTACTCCACAGTTTAGTGTGCTATCTTGTATGGTTTAGAATCGGAGCTTCAGAAAAGGTTTGAGAATTCAGACCCACATGATATTGTCCGTGACCTCAAATTGATTTTTGAGACTCACGCGGCAATTGAGAGCTATGAGGCTTCTAAAAAGTTCTTTAACTGCAAGATGGAAGAGGGCAGCTCCGTCAGTGAGCATGTGCTTAAGATGTCTGGGCACGCAAACAAACTTCAAAGCTTGGGTATGGTAATTCCTAATGCTTTGGGGATTTATCGTGTCCTCCAATCACTACCACCAAGTTACAAGAACTTTGTGATGAACTACAATATGCAAAACATGAACAAGCAGTTGCCAGAACTCTTCGCCATGTTAAAATCTGCAGAAGTGGAGATCAAGAAAGAGCACCAAGTGTTGATGGTCAATAAGACCACCAAATTCAAGAAAGGCAAGTCTAAGCAAAAGGGACACTTCAAGAAGGGTGGTAAGAAAGTTACTGGCACAAGAAGAAGACCAAGGCTGGACCTAAGCCTGACATCGAGTGCTTTACCGCAAGGGAGAAGGTCCTCGAAGCGGAATTGCCCAAAGTACTTGGCGGATTTGAAGAACGGCAACATCAAGAAGAAAGGTATATCCGATATACATGTTATTGATGTGTATCTCACTAGTACTCGTAGTAGTGCTGGGTATTTGATACCGTTGGTTGCTCATATCGTAACTCAAACAAAATGCAGAATAAACGGAAGCTAGCGAAGAACGAGGTGACGATGCGCGTGGGAAACGGATCAAAGGTTGATGTGATCGCGTCGCACGCTACCTCTTCATCTACCATCGGATTAGTTTTATACTTAAATAATTGTTATTTGGTGCTGCGTTAAGCATGAACATTATATCGGGATCTTGTTTATTAAGTAGACGGTTACTTGTTTAAGTCCAAGAATAATGGTTGTTCGATTTATATGAGTAATATGTTTTATGCACATGCACCTTTTATAGATGGTCTATTCTTATTGAATCTCGATAGTGGAAATACACGTATTAATAACATTGAAGCTAAACGTATAAAATTGAGCGATAACTCGACTTATATGTGGCACTGTCGTCTTGGTCACATTGGAGTGAAGCGTATGAAGAAACTCCATTCCGATGGACTTCTTGAATCACTTGATTTCGAATCACTTGAAAGATGTGAAGCATGTCTGATGGGTAAAATGACTAAGACTCCATTTTCTGGTATGATGGAGTGAGCTACGGACTTATTGGAAATCATACATACCGATGTGTGTGGTCCAATGAGTGTAGCATCGTGATGGTTATCGTTATGTTCTTACCTTCACGGATGACTTGAGTAGATATGGGTATATCTATTTCATGAAACATAAGTCCGAAACTTTCGAGAAGTTTAAGGAATTTTAAAGTGAGGTTGAGAATCAACGTAACAAGAAGATTAAATTTCTACGTTCTGATCGTGGAGGTGAATATCTAAGTTACGAGTTTGGCGAGCATTTTAAGAAATGCGAAATACTTTCACAATTGACACCGCCGGGAACACCACAGCGTAATGGTGTGTCCGAACGTCGTAATCGAACTCTCTTAGATATGGTTCGTTCTATGATGTCACTTACAGATTTACCGCTATCATTTTGGGGTTATGCATTAGAAACAGCCGCATTCACTTTAAATAGGGCACCATCTAAATCCGTTGAAACGACACCGTATGAATTATGGTTTGGGAAGAAACCTAAATTGTCGTTCCTTAAAGTTTGGGGTTGCGAAGCCTATGTAAAGAAGTTACAGCCGGACAAGCTTAAACCCAAAGCAGAAAAATGCGTCTTCATAGGATACCCAAAGGAAACTATTGGGTATACCTTCTATCATAGATCCGAAGGCAAAATCTTTGTTGCCAAGAATGGATCCTTTCTAGAGAAGGAATTTCTCTCGAAAGAAGTGACTGGAAGGAAAGTAGAACTCGACGAGGTTGTTGAACCTTCTCTCGAATTTGCGAGTAGAGCAGCACCGGAAGAAGTTCCTGTGGTGCCTGCACCAATAAGAGAGGAAGCTAATGATGATGATCATGAAACTTCGGTTGTAGTTGCTACAGAGCCTCGCAGGTCAACGAGAACTCATACCACTCCTGATTGGTATGATCTCGTTATGAGTGTTATGTTGGTGGACAACACCGATGATCCCGCGACATATGAGGAAGCGATGATGAGCCTAGATTCCAATAAATGGCAATAAGCCATGAAATCTGAGATTGGATCCATGTACGAAAATCAAGTATGGACTTTGGTGGACTTACCGGATGGCCGGAAGGCTGTCGAGAACAAATGGAATTTCAAGAAGAAAACAGATGCTGATGGTAATGTTACTGTCTATAAAGCTCGACTTGTCGCAAAAGGGTTTCAACAAATTCAAGGAGTTGACTACGATGAGACTTTCTCACCTGTAGCGAAGCTAAAGTCTGTGAGGATTATGTTAGCAATCGATGCATATTACGATTATGAGATATGGCAGATGGATGTCAAAACAGCGTTCCTCAATGGAGACATTGATGAAGAGTTGTATATGATGCAACCCAAGGTTTTGTCGATCCTAAAGATGCTAACAAGGTATGCAAACTTCAACGGTCCATCTATGGATTGAAGCAAGCATCCCAAAGTTGGAATCAACGTTTTGATAAAGTAATCAAAAGTTTTGGTTTTATACAAACTTATGGAGAAGCTTGTATTTACAAGAAAGTGAGTGGGAGCTCTGTAGCATTCTTAATACTATATGTAGATGACATATTGTTGATTGTGAGTGATGTAGACCTTCTTAATAGTGTCAAGGAATATTTGAATAATAGTTTTTTCAATGAAGGATCTTGGCGAAGCGGCTTATATATTAGGCATAAAGATTTATAGAGATAGATCGAGACGCCTAATATCATTGTCACAAAGTACATATTTGGACAAAGTTCTGAAGAGGTTTAGAATGGAAGATAACAAGAAAGGGTTCTTGCCCATGTTGCCCAATACGACCTTGAGTAAAACTCAAAGTCCGACAACGGTAGAAGATAGAGAAATGATGAGTAAAACTCCCTATGCCTCAGCCATAGGATCTCTGATGTATGCCATGCTATGTACTAGACCCGATATTGCATATGCTGTTAGTTTAACTAGCAGATATAAAAGTGATCCAGGAGTGGATCATTGGACAGCGGTCAAAAACATCCTTAAGTACTTGAGAAGAACTAAGGATATGGTTCTTTCTTATGGAGGTGATGAACAACTCGTTGTTAATGGTTACACCGATGCTAGTTGAAACACCGATCCGAATGATTCTAAATCACAATCTGGATATGTATTTATTTTGAATGGTGCAGCAGTTAGCTGGAGGAGTGCAAACCAAAGCGTTGTGGCGAGATGTTCAACTGAATCAGAATACATGGCTGCTTCAGAGACTTCAAAAGAAGCAATATGGATGAAAGAGTTTATTACAGAGCTCGGTGTGGTTCCTAGTGCGCTGGACCCAATGTCAATCTACTGTGGTAACATGGGCGCCATAGCCAATGCGCAAGAACCAAGGTCACACAAGAAGCTGAAGCACATCAAGCTACGTTTTAACGCTATTCGAGAACATGTTCAAGATGGGGACATAAGGATTTGCAAAGTACACACATATGTCAATGTGGCGGATCGGTTGACTAAACCTCTCCCGAGGGCAAAACATGACCAACACCAAACTGCCATGGGTGTTCAGTATATTACCATGTAATCTGGATTAGATGACTCTAATGCAAGTGGGAGACTGTTGGAGATATGCCCTAGAGGCAATAATAAATGTAGTTATTATTATATCTTTGAGTTTATGATAAACTAGTTGATACCCCGCGCGTTGCGGCGGGCATTAGAGATGTTTTATTTATATGCAAAAAAAATGCCACGGACATTCTATGAAAATAATGCTCAATTTCATAAAGTGTTACAAAGTGCAAGCATATAGATATGTATTGTAGTTGGTTGTGTGTAGCCACGGGTAAAATATATGAAGAAATAGCACAAACTTTCTTGAATTGAAAGATATGAAATCATCTTTGCTCGGTATGTATGAAGAAAATAAATGCATGGTAGGAGTTAACCAACTATAATTTAGCAGAATAATGCATGTGCACCATTAATAGCAGAATAGTTGCACCATAAAAAAATAGCAGAATAGTTGCACCAGTAAGTGATTATTATGTATTCATCACATTAGGAACAAAGTCATGTATGCGAATATAAGATCATAGGATTCGTGGCATGTAGAAGGAGAATGTAAAACATTTGATAAAAAGGAGAACATTGGAGAAGTGCATCCTTGTCAGGTCTCTATTCATCAACGCATGTTCGGTGGGCTATAACAACCGGTACCACTTGCTTGCCATCACGGTGATATTTATTCATCAGAAGATGCCTGGGTATCTGCAGCGTCAATAAAAACGAAAGTGGGGAGTTATATGATAAATATGTCATTTTAGAAAACAGATATATTGTTGATAATTTATTCATGTGGAGATTTACCTATAAAAAAATTGAGGTTGCTGAGAAATTCATTTGAGAGGCTTAATCTTCAAGGCCACATGAGGCGCTCAGGTCATAATTGTTTGCAAGAATGGAAGTTAAGATTGGTGTCAAAGTATCAACTACCTTTGTTCCCGCTTGAATGGGAGATAGACGGACAACCTAAGGTTGTTGTTGTTATTGTTTTTGTAGGGTCAGAATTTCCCATTGGTAGCTTAAAAGTAGCCGTATGCATGTTTAGTAGGTGGTGTGGGTTCTATATGTCTATATAAAGAAGGTAAAACTATTATAGATGGAAGTTTTATTGAATTATATATTGGGCAACATCTGGCATATCCAAGTCAATGTATATTTGGGTTGCTGGCCTTGAAGAAGCCTCTATTTTCTGTACATACATCAGCATTTGAGTTATTGTTCATTGACATGTTACTAAATTCTGTACAGGAAATATTAATTCTTGTGAACTTACCTAAAAACTTCCTTGAGGCCAAATACACATACAAAAAAACTGTTCCTGAAAGGAGCGTAATATTTCATTCAGAGGATTTGGAGATGTCTTGTCTGATCGTAATACATAAGAAAGAAAAAATCTTATGCTGATGGTGTTGGGTTCGACTTGGTGTAGATCCATAGAGTTGTCTAGCTATATTTTGTTAGGTGGATGGTTTTGACGTGATTATATTATGTGAATTAGATGAAGACGAAGTTGTGTTTGACTGTCCTATCGTGGCATGTGCTGAATGTTGTCGTATGAAAGATAGCACTTGATCTACATCAATGGAAAAGGGAAAACGGTCTAGGATACAGTAATATATACAATTTAATATATGAACTAACCTTCACATGTATTCTCTATTCTACGTCTACGTCGAGACTCAACTGTAATAGATGGGTCTCTGTGAGGTACTGTAACATGTCATGTTTGGCGTCACCGCCGACCACTTTGGCCCCGTGGGACTTCACGCTGGGGTGTAAAACATGAAGAAACTTTTCCCCGTATCCATGCTAATCTAAATTGTAAACAGAACTATTGGAAAAAGGGATAGAGGACATCATAATTCTAGGTGAGCATGACAACAGTTTAATTACGGGAGAGAACAAATTATGGCAAACAACAGCATGTAAAGTACCAAAAAATGGTTATGTGATGTATGTTAGAGACACATACCATTTGGAATATGGTTGCTGAAATAAATAATAACTCAAATGCAGTAAGCCTTCTTCTCTGACAGAAATTGCTGCAAGGGAAGTTCAGGTAAGACACTACAAATAGAGTTGCAGAGAATACACAGGAAATTCAGATAATGTAGTACAAATAGAGTTGCACAAAATACATAGATCAGATAATTAAATCAAAAGCAAGATGGACTACACAGACGATGGATAATGAAATCAAAGACCAATGGATATGACATATGGGATGAAGACCAGCTAGGAGTTGGACCGATGTGGGTATGGAGTGTCGTCACATCCAAAGAACACCAAAGACACAAAGATGAAACGAACATAGCGAGGAGGTTGCTAGAGGGGTAACTGAGTGGGCTTGAAGAAGAGGGAATATAGAGTTAAAATACACGATCGACCGCAAGATCTAGCGGACGGAAGCCATTAAAATCGATGGAACAAATCGTGGGAGACGTCAGGACAGCAGGCGTTACCATCCAATTATTACAGGTGGAGTGAAAATGACAGCTACATGGGAGATCGGGAGGCATCCGGCAGTTTCTGTTGGGAGACATCCATCAATTTCCACCGGGAGATGGGGAGGCAAGGCCGACGTTTGTTGCGGCAACATCGAGCCTGTCTTGCAGACCGATGGAATTTTCCCCCTTCATGCTGCAGTTTTAGAAGAACTGGATTTGGGCTGGGTAGAGTACTCTTGGATTTGGGCTGGGTAGAGATTCTACCTAAGCTGGGATCAGATCAAGCAAACTCTATTTTTCCTTTGTGCTATAAAAGAAGCTGAGGTGGGCTGGCTAGGCAGCGATACTCGGCTGAGTTGGGCTGGTCGAGCGAACAGATAGGGAAGTAGGATAGTTAGTAGAGATACACACCTGGGAGCGGTCAGTTGGTACACAATCGGGCGTTACATCTGGGACCGCATCTTTTGAATCAAATGGTTAGTGTTAATTGGGGTGACGTGGCTACATAAGTTTTCAGCTTGCAAACATTAAATGCTTGTTAGTGGGGATGAACTTTATAGATATTATATATGTTTACATTCATGCTATAATAGTATTAACAAGGAAACATTAATACTTGTGTGATTTGTAAACTAAAATAGAGTCCCTAGTAAAGCCTCTTTATAAATACTAGCTTGTTGGTTAATAAATGATTGTGGTTTCCCTATCATGAACATTGAGATGTTATTAACAACAAGATCATATCGTTAGGAGAATGATATGGTGGACATACTCCTATAGATAAGCGTAGCATAAAGATCAAGTCATTTTAATAGTTCAATTGCTATATGCTTTCTGATACATAGTAACCTAATTCCTTCGACCATGAGATCATGCATATCACCTTCACCGGAAGGATGCTTTGATGACATCAAACATCACACCATAACTGGGTGGCTATAAAGGTGACATTGAGTGTTCAGAAAGTATTGGTTGAGACACATGGATCAAGAGTGAGATTTTTCCATCCATATGACGGATAGATATACTCTGGGCCCTCTCGGTGGAATGTCATCCAATTAGCTTGCAAGCGTGTGACTGGCTCACAAGGGATCACATATCACGGGAACGAGAAAAGAGTACTTATCGATGTGAGGTTGAACTAGGTATGTAGAGATACCGACGATCATAACCTCGGATAAGTAAACTATCGTGAGACAAAGGGAAATTGGTATCGTATGTAAATGGTTCATTCGATCGCAAAGTAATCGTAGAAATATGTGAGAACCATATGAATTTCCAGATTCCTCTATTGGTTATTGTTCGGAGAAGTGTCTCGATCATGTCCGCATAATTCACGAACCGTAGGGAGACACACTTAAGGATTCGATGTTGTTTGAGTAGTTATGGAATGATGAGTAAGAGACCGAATGTTGTTCGGAGTCTTGGATGGAACCCGGGATATCACGAGGAGATCCGGAATGGTCCGGAGAATAAGATTCATATAAGGAAAGTCCTGTTTCGGGGTTGGAGAATGGTTCCGTTGTTTTCATCGGGAATGTTCTAGAAGGTTTCGGAATGTCCGGCACTCCGGAGGGGAAGGGTACATGAATGTGTCATAACAAGTTGGAATGATTGCATCATGTACTAGGTGTCATCGCTGAACAAAATAAAGGGTTTAATGAAATCCTAGTTTGAAAAGTCAAACGCCAATTTGAAAAGTCAAACGGCTATTTTGTGAGGTGGAGGGAGAGTAGGAAACCTACTTGAGGAGGAGTTCCCTCCCTCCACCGACCCACTTGACCCGAGTTGGGGAGGACTCTCCCTTGGCGCCTCCACCTATATAAGGAGGGCTGCCTCTCAAGCACACAACACCACGCATGAGCCCCTAATCCTGGCCAGCGCCACCTCCTGCTGCCGCCGCCGCCTAGGGCAAGCCGCCGCCGCCACCTCCTGCTGCTGCCGCCTAGGCAAACCCTAGCCGCCGGCCTTGCTCCTCCTTGGTGCGTCTAAACCCTAGATCATCGAGGCTCTCTCTCATAGTCCACCATACTCGCTCCGGCTTAAGGCGAAGCCCTGCGAGATCTCCCCTCTACTTCCGGTACCACGCCGTTGTGCTGCCAGAATCGCGAGGAGAGTATTACAACCTCCATTTTCTTTGGAACAAGGGAGAGGAAGGTCTTCGCGATGTCAATCGAACGTTTCTGGCGTGCAGGAATTGAAGATTGAAAGATCGTCTACACGATCTTGAGACCGGCAAGAGTACGACTACATCACCTACGAGAATCCACTCTCGTTAAACGCTTTGAAATCTTCGAGGGTGAGTTATTCCATCGACTCGTTGCTACAATCTAGTAGATAGATCTTGGCTTGTTTGTTTGTATGCGGTAGAAATTTTTTGTTTTCCATGCTACGAACCCCTACATATTTTTCCATTATAAATTTGCTCGCTTTATATGGTTATTTATCCACATAGCCTCTGGTTTATCTCCTCCATGTTCGGTGACCAATGTTTTTGGTAACTGGCTGCATGTGATAGATGATAAATACATGACTTTGTTTAGGGTGAAAGCGCTTGTCATTATTTGGTCGCTATGACTATGTAAAAATGACAAAAATAATTAATAACATTGTATCTTCTCCCCTGCGGGTTATCTATCGGTCTACGGCTATCCTCCAATCATTGATTATTCTCCAACGTATGGAGTTTCGAGACTTGTTTGTGAAGGAATGTACGTGATTGGAGGGCACAACGAGTGATATTTTCTTTCGGCATGGATAGCCGCGTGATTTGCGGATCGATCTGCCATAGGCGAGACCGTTATTTTCATACGATTTTTATAATAGTACTACTATGTTTTTTTCTCTAGTTGTGTGTTTTGAGGGGCAGCGTGCATGCTATTTATGCAGAGACCAAGTGTAAACATTGCTCTAAGTAATAAAAACGTCCAGTTCTAAAAAAATAATACAATGA
This sequence comes from Avena insularis, assembly GCA_023614405.1. Lineage (NCBI taxonomy): Eukaryota > Viridiplantae > Streptophyta > Magnoliopsida > Poales > Poaceae > Avena > Avena insularis. The sequence continues at coordinate 281,191,847 of CM042691.1, read as the reverse complement.
GCGGATGGGTTTCTAGATCCCGTGTTCCGATTAGCGTGTGAGATCATCCCTTCTGCCTGCACAACAGTCAGCAGTGCAAGTCACGTCGACAAATCGCCGTCCCATCCCCCCCCCCCCCCCCCCGCGCCGCACCCAACCCGCACGGGCGCAGGGCCACCTGCGCCAGCTCCCAGGAGATAAACGGCCAGCCAGCCAGCCTGTGTACGTACGCGCGCGACGCGACGTTAAATCCATTGGGCCGAAGGGGCCCGGCACCGCACGGCGGCCGGCCGGCCGGCTTCCTCCTCCGCTACCCTGCCCCGCCCGTTGTTTCTCAGCGCAACAACAGCCGCGCCGCGATGGATGACGCACGAGTGGACGATGGCCGGCAGCATACGACAGGCAGGCGCGTGCTCCGTCCCGTCCCGTTCCGTTCCGCCGGGGCTCACGATTCGATCTTGCGCCTCGCATCGCATGCACCACATGATCCGATCCTCTAACGGGATGCCAGAACGGCAGATCGACGTCACCGCGCGCGAGGCCGTGTTTAAGGTTCAGGGTCAGAGAGCTGGCGTAGTACACCAGCAGGAGTAACATGCGGCCCGAGGAGGATGCGGGATGTATATACTACTAGTGGTGGGTTGGTTAGGCTAGGCATGATTTAATTGGACACCCGACCAAGCCGGTTTAAGGCTCGGACCAACACAGCTTTGATTAGCGGTGTCCGTGCTCGCAAATAACGTGTCTTTGCTGTATACTACGCCGGGAACAAAAACAGAAAGAACCGACAGAAAGCCGCTCGAAAGTCCACAGTTAACTGTGCTGCTAAAACTCTTATTCCAATACCGAACTGGTACGGGACATAGAGAGCTCTCTCAATAGGAGGCGGCAAAACTCATCTAGGGTTCCTTCTCTCTGTTGGCGATGTCATCGGTCTGTTCTGTTTTTGGCGATCTTAGGGTCTTGGAGGCGTGGCGGACCATGGCCTCTCGCCAGCGAGAGGTTTTAGTGTTTTGTTTAGACTATTTTTAGTGTCCTTTTTAGAATGTTGAGGCGACAGCTACGTCCTAAAGTTAGAATAAGGTATTTCCCGTCCTCTCCTCGCTCCGGTGGTGTGTCTAGCATCGACGAAGGACGTGTGAAGTCATGTGTCCGATAAATCCTTTGGGATCTGGTCGTTTTTCGTTGGTGTGTTTTGAGGTCAGTCTCTTCTGATCTACGTTGGTCATCTTTGGCCATGGTTGTTGCTCTGGTGCGCCGATCTTTTGGGGCCTTAGCACGATGACTTTCCGTCTGTCTACTACAACAAGATCTACTACGACAAACTTTGTCCGGCTCCGGTGATGGAGAGGCGAGAACGGTGACGCGCCTTTGGCTCGTGCCAGTGTTTGTAGTCGTCGCTAGATGGTCCATTACTTATTTATAATTTTTATTAGTTTTGAAACTTTTTTACTGCTATTGATAATTATTAATAGATCGGTGGAATTTTGAAAAAAAAAAACTGTACTGCTACTACCTTCCAGTAGTACCCAGAGTTACTACTGCACACGGAGAGAGAAAGCTTGTCACGTGTGGAGAACATGTTGTTTATCCTTCCGGACAAGAAATCATCATATTGTTTGTTTACACGTAAACCCATCGCACCGTATCCGCATCCGCATCCGCATCGCAGCTGGGCTAGGAGTACGTAGTGGTGGAGATAGCCGGTATACAAAATCTTCAGCAGCGAGGCAGCAGCAGGAGCATCACGCACGATAAAGAAGGCGCGCGTCGGACACGTCGGCGCACGCCAACAACGAGGCGAACAAACGAACGAACCACCCCTCGCGTTCGCGTCGCAGCGCAGCTCGCCCACCTTTTTCTCCCTTTTTCTTTACCCTTGTCTTGGTCGCTCTCTCTCAATCTCAGCACAGCACCGCACCACACCCACGCATCGCATCGACGACGCCCCTGCCCTTCTCCACCTCGCTCGCTCATCCCCCCCTCGATCTCTCCTCCAACGACCAACGACGACCCCCGATAGCCATGCAGCCCGCCCACGCATCGTCGCAGCAGCAGCAGGAGGAAGAAGAAGACGACGCCCAACCACCGCCGGAGGCCCCCGAGCCTCCTACGGAAGAGGCCAACGGGGATGCGGAGATGAAGGAGGCCACTACGGAGGAGGAAGATGTCCCTGCCGCAACCGTACACGAGGAAGAGGTCAAGGAGGAGGATGGGGACGACACGAGGGGGAAGGAGGAAGAGGAGGAGCACACGGGCAGGGGCAGGAAGAGAGGGCGGCGCGGCGGCAGCGGGGCCAGCAGGGAGCTGCAGGTCATGGTCAAGCGGGAGCTGCTCGCCGCGTGCATGACGTGCCACCTCTGCAACCGCCTCCTCCGCGACGCCACCACCGTCTCCGAGTGCCTCCACACGTGTAAGTCTCCCTCCTCCGACTCCTCCTCCTCCCCTGCGCTCCTACTCTGCCATCCGCCGCCACGATTCGGTTACGTCCCTCGAGCCTGATCTGGCCCACACGTACGGCCGTGGGATCCGTCGTCCCGCTGCCCCCCTCTGCCGCCGGCGCGGCTCCGGGACGTGCGCCCTGCCGCGTCCGACCGCGTTGACGCTGGAATTCCGCTTAATTTAGAGCCTGCCCGTTCCCAGCCCATGCCCATGACCCCCCGTGCTCTGTTTTTACGTGCCCGGCCCCTGCTTCTGTTCCTCCTCACAGTACGCGAGCTGGAAACCGTCCGTCGGGTTATCCATCTGCATGGCATGGATGTTACTACCATGCCATCCTCGATTGCTCTCGAACTGAGCCGTTTAAGCAGATTATATTTACTACAACTGGAGTTGATTTGCTTGATCCAGATTGCCATGGCGCCTCATCCAAGACTTGATTAGCCATTTCCGCGTAAGAAAACGAACAGCGTGAGACTTAATTAGCCATTAGTACTGTCTTGCTTTCGGGACTTAGAAATGTCGTGCCGCCTTATTAAATCTGGTCTTTTCGCGTGGACGCCAGCCTTTAATTGGGAATCAAGGCAATGTGACATGTGATCTTTCGGGTCACCATTTGGAAGCATCTTTCTGCTGCCTGCCTGCCTGCTTGCACCTTCAGTCTGAACTCTTCAGCGTCAACTGGGTGTGAGCTCACTGTACTGGCTACTACTCAGCACGGACGCTGTTACAACCCTCCTGAGATCTTCGGGGTTCCTCCCGCAGCATTCCTGTTGTCTGTTCTTTCCTGGGGCAGCACTGTACTCACTTTTATAGTATTATTTATTCCATGGTATGTACTGCAGGTAGTCAGGTAGGTGCCTGACTCTGACCCTATAACAAACTAGATAGACAGACCTCTGTGAACACCACAGTGACAGAAGTACTCTGTAGGAACTACATGCCATTTCCTGTCTCAGACTTCATTTATTATATACTATATACTAAAAATGTCTGGTCAGTGTAATTCATTATTTCAGAGCTCTAATTTTGCCTTTGATGCAGTTTGTAGGAAGTGTATATACAAGAAGTTTAATGACGAGGAGGTAGAATGCTGCCCAAAATGTAACATTGATCTTGGCTGCACTCCAGTTGAGAAGCTCAGGTATGCTTATGCTTGACTGTGTACTTCATTGTTTCCACCTCGTTTGTTGATGTAGGCGTTAAGGTCAATACAACTGTGTGTTTGTACTTCCAGCTTTCACCTTAATTTTAAGTTTCCCTGATATTTTATCACAAAATAACTTTCCATTGGTAGCACATGTAGAACTTAGCAGTCCAGTTCCAATTGTGGCAATATATCAACAAAACTTCAGAGAACCCAATAGGAGGTAACACAGTGGAATATGTTGTAGAAATGTTGCAACCTTTACCTGGGAGACTTAATAACTATTCGAGTAAGTCTGGTGGACAATATATATTTAGGGATCCTCACATTGTAGAATATTAGATCCTAGCGTGTAGAATTCTTGACGATACAGCAAGACATTTATACGGAGTAGGACTATAATGCACCACCGATGCTGTTTGCTTGAGTTGTATGCTTTTTATGCTAAGGATATGAAATCATAAAGGCTTGTTTCCTGCGTAGACTGTTTTGTTTCTTATTGGCTACCCTTGTCGCCTTTTATTCCAGCCTAGGGTTTTGGTACTTAGACTCTTCCAATCTTAAGAAAGTTAAATAGAACGTGTCGTTCCTCCAACTTGAGCTTGCTGTCATTATTGTTTATTTGGCAGTTGCCAATTTTCTCCCTCTCAGTTGGCTACTTATACTGGACTACTGGTAGCCTGTGAAGTTGTTGGCTGATGTCAAGTTCATTGATGGCCTGTGACAACCATCAGTTGATGTCAAGTTCATTGTTAGCTTGTGAAACTCTGCTTTAGTTACTGTAAAATATTTGGCATCCAAAATGCACCTAGCTAGTTTTTGCAAAGACCCTAATACTACGTCAATCCTGATGCTCTAACTTCATTCTTCAGTGTGCTGTATGAATGTGTGGTTGTGTGTCTGTGTGCCTACGTTGTACTCGGCGTTTCTGAAAAAGACCCTAATGGTATTATTTTATAGTATATGTCTTCCTTATGCTCGTATTGTATCTATATCCAGAGCTGATCACAGTCTACAAGATGTAAGATCCAAAATATTCCCATTCAAAAGAAAGAAGATCAAGGCTGATGATGCTGCATCTCCTATTTCACCTCCCAATAATAAAATAAAGGAGAGATCTATCTCTTCATTAGTGGTCCATACACCTAGACTAACACCGACAGGATCGACCGGACGGCGGACAAAGGTAGTTACCAGGAAAGCTGCCGCTGCATTGCGTGGCCTTGGTCCTACTACTGACAATCCTGTGAAAAAGGAAAATGATGTTAGCGACAAGAATGCTCATAGCTCAAGCTTGCCTGCTAATTCGGGTAAAGTGCCAAAAAAAAGAAGACAGGTAAAAAAAACCACACCTTAGCATCTTTATGCTGATTGCTTGGAGTTAGCTGTGAAATGTGCATATGTCTGTAGTAACTTGGTCCTTTTTCTCCAGAATTTGTCAAATGGGGAGGCATCAAACCATTCCTCCAATAAAGATACTGAAGATGATAGTAAGGATATGGCAGATAATGCTGAACTCTGGAGACCTTTAAACTGTTTGGTAGAAGCTGCAAACAGGACAAAGTCCATTAGGTCGAGCTTACAGAGTTCAGCTGTTAAAAGAGAGCAGCTTAATGGTTCTCCTAGTACTAGTACATATGGTGACAAAACCAAGCCAAAAGAGCATATGAAGAAACCCAAAATGGAGGATGATAAGAAAGATGCTCCAGTTACACCGGTGAGACTAAACAAGAAACTTCAAGGGACTGGGCGGAGAAAGAGAGGACTTCGAGCTCCAGCAGATGTGAATCCTGATGGTGCACTTACGCAGAACGAGAAGAGATTCAGCTCCATATGGTTTTCGTTGGTTGCCTCATTCGAGCAGTAAGCATTGTCAATTCATCATACTATCAAATTGTCTCCATTTTTAAAATTCAGAAGAAGCAAAAGCTCGCACGGTTTATATCTTATGTTCGTGTGCCACTGATTGTTGTCAGGAAAGGAGACTCACCATTACCACAGATACCATCACACTACCTGAGAATAAAGTAAGCTCCTCAGTTTTTTCTCGAGATTTTATGAATGATCTGGTTAAAACAAATCCATACCTGACATTGACATAAAATTGTGTTTAAATTCGTATGCTGGATTATCAGTTAGATACATGACAAATAAGCACAAAGTCAAGAAACAATTTTTTTTCAGTGTTACCACTGATTTTTTTTTATGATTTAGTATTCTTTTCTGACATGTCTTGACATGCTGATTGCCTTGCATTGAAATCCTGTGAGAGTTCTGTGTGGCTAATGAACTAACTGTTTTTCATCAGAGATGCAAATATACCTGCTTCGTCTATCCAAAAGTACCTTGTGCAGAAACTCAGTCTCCCAAGCGAATCCGAGGTAAGAGCAATGCCCAAGTCATATATGATATACACTACTGTTTATGTGCAATTGGATTTTGCATTACTATTCTGCTACCATTTACGTTGGCATAGAACGTGTAGTTCCTCCAACATGTGGTTCATAATTTTTTTGTATGAAAATACATGGAACACCTGAACTGTTACCTCTCAAGAACATTTTGCACAAGGAAATTCCAGACCAGTTGTTTGAGCTCTGTGCATTGCCTATGTAAGCTCAACCGAGCACATGCACTTGTCTGAACAGTACCACTCAATTTTCATGTTTACAGGTGGAAATAAATTGCTGCGGGCAGCCAGTGGACCCTACACAACCGCTGCGCAATTTAGTAGAGTTGTGGCTGAAGGGGCGATCGACGCAGGCGACACAGGCCACCGTAGGCTCCCCTGCAGAGGATTTCGTGATGGTGCTAACCTACGGCCGGTCGAAAGCCATGGCACCATGAGTGCACTGCAAATATTTCGACCCATTTCCTTTGGATTTAAGGTAGGATCCCATTGATTCTGCCATAGCCAGCCATTTGCTGGGCCGATGGAAGAGGTCATCGGAAGATGAATTCCCCGCCACTGATACACAGCCGCCTCGCAATGTGGCTGGCTCCCGAGTCAGCCAGCCCTCGGCGAAATATTCATGTATTCATTTATGTTTGTAGATGCTGCTGCTGTTCCATTCTGTTCTGATGTATTTTTTTCTTAGTTATTTATTTTTTATACACCAAAGATAGATGGGAATTGATGTTTAGATGGGATATAAGAGAGTAACAGTCTCAACCGATGATGCTTTGATTGTAAGAGATCGACTAAGAGTGGGTTGCCAATTGATATTTGGATGTATCATGACTTGCTGTAGCGCCATATATCGTGATGATTATATTATGCATGGACTGCTTCTAAAGAAAACTTGCACGGGTGTTTAGTTAAATTTTGTGATAAAGATGCAGGGGCAAGTTCGTACCGGTGTTATGATGGATCTGTACATTATTGGTCTTTGTATGTAGCTTTATGGTATCTCGACAGGCCGGACAAGAGTTTAAAAGTCAACGTGTATCCTGAATCATAATTTAATTTGAGGGCAACATGTGTCCTGAATTATATAACTGGGACACTTCTATGTCTGTATGAGAAAGCCCAGAAATTTTCGTCGAGGTTTCATGCAATGCATAGGAACAGAGTTAGTTACTCACTGAGGGAGATGTTTCTGTGAGCTGTAAGACCAGAATCTGACACTCCAGTTTTGTACTGAAAAGAAAAAAAAATGAAATGGAGAGCCACGTGGTTCATTTGATAAAAAGAAAGGGTCAACTGGAGGTTACATAATTCTATGGCGAGCCAGCATGGGACGATCGCCATCTTTCCTGCAATTGTTTGCCAGATATGGGCGACGCTAAAGAGACAGTGATTTTTTTTTAAAAAAATGGATGATTAAGATAAACTTGTCTACATCAAAAAGGAAATTTTGTCAGTACAGCACAAAATTCCAAATCAACAAACTAAACATGTGATAAAAACTGGATTTGTGTTTGGATTCTTTGTTCCTAGCAAGTGTATTAATATTCATCAAATGATCGTGCAACATAAAAGGTCTACTGGGTGAAAACTCATGATCTAGTCGTTTGACTTATCTAGCAACGGTGACACGCGTATGGTATCCTTTCTGAAGCCGTTATTTCTGGAGAACCTTCTCGTGGCCTGTGTGTTGTCAAGGCAGTGATTGGTGTGTCGTTGTTAGATATGTGTGCCTTGTATCTTCATTTTTCTATTTCTTATTGATAATTTGGTTGTGTGTATCCTCGATGTCTGGAACTGCTCGTGATATTTAGTATTACCTGTTAGACTAGCCCCAATGGAGGTATCATAGGTGGTATCATGCATCACATGCATGCAAAATGCTTATGTGTCATAACAATTAATGATGAAAGAGATTGTGTTGGTATCATAGCACATAAAACTAGAAAAAATAATCCTAAACAAATCTTGTCCACAATTTTACATTGAGATTCTACAAAATAATAAATACACCAAGACTATGATACTATATATGATACTATGTATTGTGAAGATGGTATCATATATTAGTATCATATGCATGATACTACTATATGATACTCCCCATTGTGACTAGTCTTATAAAACATTAACAAATCTATTAATATTAGAGTGCAATTTGAGTGTAACATGTTCACCAATATTTGATATATTAGTAAACATGTTACTCTTATTACACTCCTTTGGGCATGCGTGCATACAAGCAAAGCGTCCCACCCCCATGGGCCTACTTCTCGCCCTTATATACCCCCTATCCTCACCCTGCATATTCCACTCTCTCCCTTTTTCGTCTTCCTCCACCACCGAGAGAGCACGAGAGAGGGATAGGTCCACCGAGCCGAAGTCGAGATCGACCCTGTTAGCCGCAATGAAGTGGACTCCAACGAAAATATGATTACAGTTTATGGTGTGCGTGTGTGTGTGGCAGGGGAGGAGGGGGTCTACGACATCGGAAAAAGGGTGGAGGAGGGGATGGGAGTGACTGACATAGGAGGGATTTTGGACAGGGCAGTGTGGCAGCTACGCCAACCATGGGTGGTGGTAACAGTTCGACCGATGCTAACGACGGGAAAATGGTGGCGGTGGTTTTCCCCCTCCCCATTGCCATCCTTCTCGCATCTCTAACCGCTACCCTTTTTTGGCAACTAAACAACATCTTGTCATCAGGCATAAAACCGTTCACGCCCCACGCGTAGCCGTCGACTAGCACCACCACATATATGTTGTACTCAGTATACTTGTAATCTATGTTTTTCTTATAAAAAGTTAACTTAAGTCGTACTTCTTCCATTGATACTCCGGTACTTTTTCCCTCTTGATGAGTATTGTTTTTAGTAGATTGATCTAATCTTAATTGGTTGTGTCTGGCAATGGCCTTATTAAAGGCATTGTTTTGCGAGCGAGGACTATCTTCAGAATGAAACCTAAGATCGATGATGACGACGTTGTTTGTGCATTGTTTTTTCTCAAAGACGTCTTTTTTGGACAAGCTGGACTTCTAGTGTTGTCCGATGATGTTAGTGCTGCTGCTATAAGAAATAAATCGATGTAGTGGGACATTTTTATTTTATTGTAATTCTTTTATGTGTATCCATAATGTCGCTGGACATCCCCTCGATGTAGTGAAACAGAACTAATAATTGATATCTTATTAGTATAGTATTCTCTTTGTTGAATTTTTTTTTGCTCATCACGAATTCCATGTGGCAAGTCGTACTCTGTTCAGGTCAAACGAGTACTCTGGTACCTTTTCCCTCTTGCCATCACAAGGAAATCCAACGGCCAATATTTCACCAGCTTAGTTCTGTTTTCTCTTCCGTCCCTTTCCTACCCCTGCTGCCCCCAAATCCAGCAGCGGCCGCCGGCGCTTCTCATCTCGGGCCGACGACGCGGACGCAACCCGAAGGATTTCGGAGATGCAGCAGGTAGGCAAGGAGCAAACCCTAGAACCACTCCGACCCCACTGTAGCAAGGGATTGTTGCTGTCCACGTCCCATCTGTTCTTTTTTTTTTGTGCGCGTGCTTCTGATCTGATGTGGTTCTTGCGGTGTTGGATGGCTAATCCTGCAGGGCGACGGCACGGAGGCGCAGGTGACATGGGAGGACCAGCAGAACATCAACCGGTTCGGCCGCCTCAACAACCGCTTCCACGAGCTCACCGACGAGATCAGGCTTGCCAAGGTCTCTTTATCTTTTGCGCCCCCCTTCTGTTGACTATGATACTCTTGCTGGTACACATTGTTTGATCCGTTTTCAACGAGATCGAAATTAGCTTTTGTCATTTGGAAGAGGCGCCGAAGGGCTTTTGGGGGGTTTCTAGGCTGTTGTGGTTATTATAGAGATCTTATAGGGATTATTATCATAGGATATTAGGATATTAGGATCACGGGGACTTGTGTGTTACTAGGACGTGCAAAAGCAATGCTTTGTGGTCCGTTGTTTATCTTTTCAGGAGGTGACTTTTCGTTGAGCTATTAAATTCCTGTTTCGTGGCACTGTCATGTGAAGAAACTGAATTGGTATCTGTATCTATCTGTGTCTCTGCATCTGAACTTTTCTTCATGTATAATCACCTTGAGTATTTCCTTGGTTGCAGCATAACAATATGGCATTATAGTCGTTTAGGTATTTGATGGGGTTTCAATTTTCCCTGGCTAGATTTTGGTCAGGCGATGGAGTTTGCTATGGTTATGTTTTATATGTTTGTACGTTGTATGTTACCTAGCAACTCATGCATAATAATATTGAAAACTGGGGATACTTCTGAAGTCTTGTTTGTGACGTTGGTGAGATTTTGTGAGGTGTTTGCCGTGGAATTAAATCTTCTCGTGAGGTTGTTACACTGAATTACCTCTGTCAATACCCTTTATTAAGCTCCATGTCCTTTTATAAATGCAATGCTACTTTATCCAAACAAGTGAACATAATAGGTTTAGCTTGTGATCAACATTTTGGTTGAATATTGTTTTAGCAGTTGGGGCTACAGGTCTCGAATCTTCACATAGTTGTCAAGTCATGAACAAAACTTTATCACTAGACAGATGAGTTGACCAAATGTTCTACTAATGTTGCTTCCTCATTCCTTGTTTGTGTCTGGTGGGGAATGGTGAATCGAGTATGAACCGTGCTGCGACATCATGGCCTTACATGTGTTGTTGTGCTAAGTGCTAACATTCGGCCTCTTGATAAATAGGGCAAGACAGTAGCAAAATATTACTATCGTTGGGTCTATCTGAAGTTCTGAACCTTCTTTGAGAGATGTCATATAAAGAGTCGATATGAGTGCTAGGCCAAGAAATTGCAGTGGTTAGATCATTATGTTCCTTAGATGTAGTATATGTTAATTCCTTCAGATGCTGATTAATAAATGCAGATGAGGCATTTTGGTTCCAGTTTATATGATGGCTTTTCAATTTATGTTAGGCATGCATGTTTTTACCTTTATCTAAGACACAACCTCCTAATTGCAGTATTACACTGTTGCTTTGTTTCATCTGAAGTATTTTGCAAGCCTAAATGAGCAACAATAGAAGAGTAAACCGCACCAGCGGTCCTAATTCTTTTTTCGTGCCTTCACTTTGGTCCTAGTTCTTTAAAATTGCACGTCTAGGTCCTAAATCTTTCGGAATTGAGTCACGCAAGGTCCCAAGTTGACCGGTGCCACATCGACCACATGGCCCATGACGCATATCAGCCACCCTCCATATTTGCTAATAGCCCCCTAATATTGTATTTCTTCCAAAATTCGATCCCTGTGGAGTGGGACTTGGCCCATTTGGCCCCACCCAGCACCCTACCTATAATTGTCTTCCTTGGCTCCCACAATCGGCGCGATGTCCTCCATCCCTCGACCTCGCGCAGTGAGGTAGAACGAATAGTCTAGTGCTCTAGGGACCTTGTCAACGCGAGCAAGAGATGGATGTGCCGTGGTGGATTTGAGTCCCCTGATGGTGCAGGTGACTTCCGGAGCACATGCCAAGGCAACGAGCAGAGTGCCTCGTACGGGAGGGCACTACATAAGGAAGCCTGGCGGAGGGGATCTCGGCTCCAGGGTGCGCTGCGGCAGGGATGTAGCAACGGGTGCGCGCTGCAGCGAGGTTGTGGTGAAGGGCGCGCGCGCTGCGACCGGGATGCCGGCGAGGGGCGCACGCTGCGAAGGGGAGCCTAGCGGGGTGCGCTGCAGGAGCATGCTGCGGAGGGAACCACAATGGAGGCACGCACTACTGAGGGGATACCAGCGACGGGGGCACGGTACTAAGGGTTTCCGACGAGGAAGAAGGAGAGGGGGAGGTCGGGTAGGGAAAAAGAGGGACATGTTATTTGGAAGGAATACAAATGGGAGGGCCTTTTCACAAATATGAACGTCTAGTCGGGTCTCGCTGTCGACGTGGCACCGGTCAACTTGGTTCAAACCGGTTTAGAACCTCGCGTGACTCAATTCTAAAAGATTTAGGACCTAGACGTGCAATTTTAAACAACTAGGACCTAAGTGAGACCAAAACTTTGCGTGTAGAACACCACCACAACCCTAAACGGTATTTTCCTGTTTCCTGTATTTCCCAGGAAGCAAATGAAAACCTTGAGGATGCTGGGAATGAGCTTATCCTGTGTGATGAGGACGTGGTGCGTTTCCAGATTGGAGAGGTGTTTGCCCACATGCCAATGGATGACGTGGAAGCTAGGCTGGAGCAGATGAAAGAAGACGCAGCTAAGAAGCTGGAGAGGCTGGAGGAGGAGAAGGAATCCATCCTCGCCCAGATGGCCGAGCTGAAGAAGATCCTCTACGGGAAGTTTAAGGATGCCATCAACTTGGAGGAGGATTGAAGTCTGAGTCCTGGGGCTGTCTTTGAGTGTTGAATCATGTGATGTCTGTTCTACTTCAGGTGCTTTGCTCTTTCCGATACATTGTTTCTCGTGGTGCTTGGCTAATGTAACATAAGAGAGTTTATTCAACTGAGGTTAGCATGCGAAAAGTTTTTAGTTTTCTGGTGATCTGTAGCAGGAACTGAGACTGTATTGGTTACGTTGCCTAATCGCAGAAATGCTTAGTTCTCTTAGCCAATGCTTGTTTGGGACAACGTCTTCGAATGGCAAAGCCTCTGTTTTGTGTGTGTTCAATTCAAGTCTGGAACTATTCTGCAGAGTAAATTTTGTGGGGGGATTAATGTTGTTCAATTCAAGTTTGAAACTATTCCGCAGAGTAAATTTTGTGTGGGGTTAATGTACACACGGCAGATGTGCAAATAATCCGGAAATCCCTAAGAGGTCGTTTGGCATACAGGTATTCATTTCATTTAGTAGAAATGAAATGAATACATGGATTCATTTCATTTATATTGTGATTCCAAAAACAGAGTTAATTGGATAAAACTACCACAATTGGGGCTGTCCGAACGACTCAGTACCACTTTTGGTAATTTTTGTGTGTCAGTATCAACTTTTGGGTCAGAGCATTGCAAATCGGACTAAATTTCGTCTAACAGCAATTTAACATGATTTCTGACGACTCGGGCCTAACTATAAGGGCTGACTTGGTGGCACGTGTCTAGAAGAAGCTGAGGTGGCAGCGGAGCCCACCTGTCAATGTATCTTATGTTATTTTTTATCCTATTTTCTATTTTACTATTTACTGCCAGTAGGCCCCACCCGTCAGCCTCCGTATTTTTTCCCACCCACATTCTAATTCGTCGGCGGCGGCGAGGCTGGTGCCGGAATGGACCGTGATCCGGCTGCGACGGCCAGTGCGCGGACCCTGTCGGAGGGACCGGCGGTGGAAGCTTCCACGGCCGTGTCTTCGGTCATGCCAAAAAAAGCTTCCCTATGTCCTCGAGCGGCAGCCCGTGTGTCTCCAGAATGAAGGTGTAGAAGAACATGAGCCCGAGAGCGGTGATGCCGGCGTACATGAAGAAGCTGCCGCCGATTGTGATGGCCTTGGACAAGGATAGGAAGGACATGGAGACGGCGGCACTGGTCACTCGGTTGCACGACGCGCTGACAGCGTAGCCCAGCGTGCGCACTCGCAGCGGGAAGACCTTGCAGACTGCGACAAACTCGTGCACGAGCAGCTGCTCTGCCGGGAAGGACCTTCTTCTTCCTCTGTGCAGCGACAGGTCGCGCTCGTCGACGCGCACGCCATAGCCAAGGAGGATGGACTTGGTGGCCCAGCAGTCCTCGAACGTCTTGAGGATGCCGCGGATGCTGGTCAGGTACATCACCACCTTCCGGTCGCTGTCCGGCGGGGGAGACAGGCGCGGCTGCGGAGGAGGAGATGGAGGTGTCGGCGTTAGCCTCAGTGTTGGCGGCCGCGCCGGCGGCATGTGCGTGCCCAGCCGCAAGGACCTCCTCCTAGCCATCCTCAGGCTGGAGGCCGCCGTGTGGCGGTGGTCGCCCGGGCGCCGCTCTTTGCTGCCGTCGCCTTCGTCGCCGCGGTCTGAGCACACCGCCCGCGTCTCGTCTTCCTCCGCGTACAGCGACGGCTTCCTGCGCATCTCCAACCCCGTGTACGAGCCGGGTGCCATGGCCGGCGGCGGCGGGTACGAGCTCGCTGCGGAGGACGAGCTGCATGGCCGGCGGCGGCGGGTACGAGCTCGCCGCGGACGACGCGGCTCGCGGCCCTGCTCTGCGCGGGCGCCGACCCCCGTGCACGTGCTCGCGCTGGAGCTTGTCCTCCGAGTCCCCTACTACGGCCGCAGACGGATTGGAAGAGGAAGGCCGATGGAGGAAGAAGAAGGTGGGTGGGGAAAATTAGTGAGGCTGGTGGGACCCACCGGCAGTAAATAGTAAAATAGAAAATAAAATAAAAAGTAACATCCGATATGGCTGACATGTGGGCCCCACTTCCACCTCAACTTCTTCTAGACACGTGGCGCCAACTCAGCACTTACAACTGGGTCCGAGCCGTCAGAAAGCGTGTCAAAGTGCTCTTAGTAATGAATTTGTTCGATTTGCAACGCTTGTACCCTAAAATTGGTACCGACGTGCCAAAATTACCGAAAGTGGTACTGACCTGTCCCGACAGTCCCAATTATGGTAGTTTTATCTAATTAACTCCCAAAAACACCCACATGTTTGGCTGCCACCGGAATTTGGAAATGACAGGTCTAAGATAGAAATCAGGTTTACACATGAGGATATTTCAATAGATTTGCCAAATGAAATGACAGTCCAATTTCGTGTCAACCAACCAGCATAGAAATGGAATTGCAAATGAATTTCAGAATTTCATGCCTAAATGATGAATACCAAACGACCTCTAAAAAAAATCTAGCTGCACAAATGTGCAAGGAAGAAGCAACCCCCATTACTAGTTTTTATCGTTTTAACAAACTCTTCTTCGCTTCCTTTTCACAAGTACTTGAGTAGTAACGTCAGTTCAACGGGCTACTCCCTCCTTTCAGAAATATAAGACATTTTAGCTTTATGAAACGAATGTATCTAGATCTCCTTTAGAGCATCTCCACTCGCCTACTCAGGAGGCCGATCCGAACGCCGAATTTTGGTCCGAACGCCGAAAATTGGCCCAGTCGCGTACCCAAGGACCTGTTTTCGGCCGGATTTGGGCCAATTTTGGTCCGAACTACCTAGGCCGAACCAGTTTCGGCACGCAGGGAACGCCGGTTCAATGAAGTTCGCTAAAAAACGGCGTGCGTGGACGGCCGAGTCACGATGTAAGCCGAGTCGTCGTCATCCTTGAAACCACGCGGCATCACGGGCATTAATCGCTTGCCGTCCACGTCGCGTCATTTACGGTGCCACCATCGCCAGCATCGGCTCATGACGACCAGCGGGCACTAACTTCTCGCCGTTTACCCTTTTCCCGTCCACGCCGCTACACCCCTTCCGCCCTCGCCGATCACCTCGGCCTTTATAAGCCGTACCCCTCTGAAAGAGCATTTTCCTATCCCTCTGATTTTGATGTTTGATAACAACACACTTATCAGTTTAACTGTGTGTTAAGTTTATCACAGGTTTGATAAGTGGTGGCACAAATAATGGCATATCAATTCCCCTTGCAAAAACCTTCAGGTCAACCGGTAGTACCGAACTCACGATCGGTACTACCGCTTGACACCGTACTACCGGTTGGCAATCGACTAAAGCTGATGAAGGTGAGTACTAGTAAGTACCCCCTACACGAAAAGACTACTGGGTCCAACCGGTAGTACTTGGTACAAGCACTACCGCTTGAGAAGGTCAGTCGGCTACCAGCATCTTGACCGACCAGCACTCACTCCTCTCCGCTTTTGGTCAGTACCAAGTACTTGGGACCGGTACTACCGCCTAATCGGTAGTACTGCTTCACGACAGTACTACCGCAGGGGTAATCGCAAGGGCGATACCAAAACCGAAGAATACTAAAGATCTGAGCACCTTCTGATGGTGTCAGACTTGACCGGTAGTATCAAGCTGATTATCATTGAGTACCGGTACTACTGCAGACAAGAAATGCTTCAACGGCCATATTTCGTGGAGGGGTACCTACCTTGGGACAAATTGCTCAGTGCATTAAAGTCAAAGAACACCATTGAAGTCCATTGGAGCTACCCAAATCCTCAAGATCTCCTCATCCCACCACCCAAAGTCCTTGATCTTTGGGGAATCGAAGGAGGAGGCCGCGATCTACTACTTCACCAAAAGAGATCTTCATTTCCCCCTCATTTCATTGAGGGCCCCTTTGCTCTAGAGTTTTCTTGGAAACCCTAGTTCTTGTTTTGGTTCTTACAAGCTTGTCTTTGATTGCTTTGACAGCTTGCTTGTATTTGGGAGCCTCCGATTAAGTTGTGGATGTGTGCCCCAAACTTGTAACGGTGCCGGCTTCCACCTTGAAGGTTGCCGATATAGTGGAAGGTGAATCGATCCCGTTGGGGTGAGATTCATCGGAGAACAAGGGAGGCCTTTCGTGGCGTTGGTGGTTTGAAACCACCCCCTCTCCAAACGTAGCATTTCCCTCAAAAGGAAGGAACTACGGGAAACAAATCCTTGTGTCTCGGCGTCCACTTTTCGGTTACTTCTATCCTTTTACCACACCTTACTTACTCGTTACTACTTTGTGTTGTGGTAGCTCTTGCATAATTGTCATATAGGTAAATTCGCCATAGTTGCATTATCTAGAGAATTTACCTTATTGTCAAACCTTAATTTGAAAAAGAAGAAAATTTGAAGTAACACCTATTCACCCCCCTCTAGGTGCCCATACGATCCTTTCAATTGGTATCAGAGCCTCGGCTCTTTATTTGGGCTTTACCGCCTAAGAGAATATGGGTAGCCGCGAAGGGGATGGTGATGGTGAGCCGACCACGGTGACCATGGAAGATCTCAAAAACTTGGAAACAAGATTGAGCTCTTCCTTGGTCAACGAAGTCAAGAAGATGCTTGAGCAACTTCTTAAAGACAAAGAAGGCTCACCACCCCCATCTCCTCAAGAGGATCAACCATCCATTTTACCTAAGGGGAATACGTCAGTATCCCCCGAGGGTGCATTGGTAGGGGGTAAACCAGACAACGCTAATTCCTCCACACACAATAATGGTGGGAAGGGTGAGCACCGTGACTCATGGTACTCTCCCGACCCTCCAATCCCTCACCCTCATGTATACAATAGAGGTGACCCACCTAAGCTTGAAGAATCCGCTACTTTTGCTCAATGGCAATCACTAATGAGAACTCATATGCGCAGCTCTTGCATTGAACTATGGAACATCATCAAGCATGGACTCTTTATTGGGGATCCAGACAACTTGACAAGAAGAGAGATTGTTAATAGTAAACTCAATTCCACTGCTCTGCATATGATTCAACAAAGGTTTGGGGACAAAGGATTATCCACACATTGAGCACTTTAGCATTGCCAAGGAAGCTTGGGATGCTCTCACTGTGTTGTTTATTGGAAATGAGAGTATGAGGAGGAACCGATATGATGCTCTAAGCAATGAAGCCGAAGGCTTCTACATGAAAGAAGGTGAAGATCACGAAGACATGTACCGAAGGCTCAAGACCACCGACACTGCTTTTAGGAATGTGGGTGCCTCACATGTGGATGATGCATGGATAAAAAGGAAATATGTGAGTGCACTCATGCCTTTTGAGCCCACCGACTTGAAGAGCCTACAAGGAAGACACAACTACCATCTCATGACCTCAAATGAAGTTATGCAAGAGATGGCTGCTTTCAAGGTTGCCGCCAAGAATGCCAAAGATGCACGTGCTCGTGCCCTTGGTATGAGTAATGTTGTCAATGTTGCTTTGAAGGCCAAAGTTGTGGACCATGGGGATGAAGATAATAGTGATGAAGGGCTTTCCATGGACCATCCCGATGAAGTGAAGATTGCTCATGGTCAATATATGGCTTTCTATGCAAAGAACTTTTGGAAAAACCCTGCCAAGGCCAAGATGGAAATGGAACGGAGAAGCAATCCAAATGGGAAAAGAGAGAATACCACAAGATTGAGAACTTGCTTCAATTGTGGTGACCGCTACCACTTTGTGGCCAGTTGCCCCTATGAGAAGAGAGAAGATCATGGTGGAAAGCTTGTGTTGAAGAAGACTCTCAAGGGACCATACAAGAAACCTTTCATCAAAAAGAATCCCATCAACAAGAAGCCGGGAGAAATTGTCTTGATCACTCATGAAGAGTACTCCTCCGACAATGAAGATGATGAAGATGACAAAGAGGAAACTTCTCATGGTGTGGCTGCTCTTGCCACCACATCTACTCCGACATTCTCACTCTTTGATTCTCCAAATGAGAACTCCTCCACCAAGAACGCCACTTGCCTTATGGCAAGAGGAACGGAGGTATCTTCATCATCCCGCTCTATTCACTTAGATAATGATGAAATTGATGATGAGATGTCTCTTGATGTTAAAAAGGAATTAATTGCCTTTGATGAGTTTATGACTAACCTAGAAGGTGATGCTAACCTGCATTTTGGGAACATCTTAGATCAACTATCACATACTCAAGAGCTTCTAGATGTAAGATGTAAACTTGGGCATGAACATATGATTGAGCTAGAGGCCCTAAACAATGCTCTAGAAGAACAAGAAACTAGGTTGTCACTTGAACTAAAACAGGAAGGGCTTGATGAGGCCAATGACATTATTGTTAACAAACTCATCAAAGAGCGTGATCATGCTATTGCTAAATACAAAAGAGCTAAAAATGACAAGATTGAGTTTGGTGTGGTTCATGAAAAACTTCCCGAGGACTTTAGCTTGCTTAACAAGGCCCACAAGGCCTTGGAGAGTGAACTCTTGTCTCTCACAAAGTCCCATGAAACGCTTCAAACTCAATTGGCCAATATTCCTTCACCTAGTAACTTCATTCCATCTAGTAGCACAACTATTCTTGAAGAGAATGCTAGGTTGAAGGGGGAGCTTGCTAAGGCCACATTTCCACAAGGCAACAAGTCTATTGATGATCTTTTGAGCAAGCAAAGGCGTAGTGGTGATAAAGGGGGCATTGGTTTTGTCTCCAAAACAAAGAAGAAGAACAACAAGAAGAAGAAGGACATGCCCGCACAAGAGACCAACAAGACCATTGTGGAGAGTAAGACCACAAATGGTAAAACTATGTCTCATGATGATTTTGCGGGAAGTGCTAACCCTCACTATGTTCGAATGAGTGATTATTATGGTGATGTGTATGCACAATATGTTGGTCCTTATGATGGTTATATTTCTTGGTCTATTTGGGTTCCCAAGACCCTTGTTGCTAACAAAAGAGGACCCATTGAAAAATGGGTACCTAAAAACTAGCTTGATCTTTTGTAGACTTATGCTTCCGGAGGGTCAAAATGGGTGATCGATAGTGGTTGCACAAGTCATATGACCGGAAGCTCGTATATTGTCAAGGACTTGGTGTCAAATGAAGATCAAATCACCGTCACATATGCCGACAAGTCAAAGTCTAAGGTAATGGGTTTCGGCAAGGTAGTGGTGGCTCACGACATTACACTCGTGAACGTCATGCTTGTTGAAACCCTTGGATACAATTTACTTTCTGTCCGTGCTCTTGGAAAGATGGGCTTTGCCGTCTTTATTGATGATGATATAGTGGTCCTCATGTGGAGCAAGTCTCTCAAGGTCGCTTGTTTGGTGCGTCGAAAATGACTTGTATGTGGTGGACTTTTCGGGGCAAGCCACTCCAGGTCCGATGTGCTTATACGGAAAGGCCGATGTGGGTTGGCTATGGCACCGCCGACTAGCCCATGTCAATATGAGAACTTTGCAAAGTCTCCATAAAGAGGGCCATATTGTTGGACTAAAAGAAAATGTTTCCTTTGCCAAAGATCGTGTTTGCAGGGCATGTGTTCTAGGGAAGATGCATGACGCTCCTCACAAGCCCACGAACCAAATCAAGTCTAACAAGATCTTGGAACTCCTCCATGTGGACCTATTTGGTCCTCCATCTCATGCAAGTCTTGGAGGGAAGAAATATTGTTTGGTGATTGTTGACAACTTTTCAAGATACTCTTGGGTTTATTTCTTCAAGTTGAAGAGTGAAACTCAAAGGACTTTTATCGACTCCATCAACTTGGTTCAACGGCAACACAATGTTCCCGTGTTGATTATAAGAAGTGACAACGACACCGAGTTCAAGAACTACACCTTGAATGATTTTCTTAGTGACGAGGGGATTAAACATCAATATTCCGCTGCATACACCCCTCAACAAAATGGTGTGGCCGAAAGGAAGAACCGGACTCTTATTGAGATGGCTAGGACCATGTTGGCGGAGTTTAAGTCTCCATACAACTTCTGGGCCGAAGCCGTCTCCATCGCTTGCCATGCTTCAAACCGGCTCTACCTCCGCAAGAAAATCAACAAGACTCCATATGAGATACTTACCGGTAACAAGCCCAACATATCTTATTTCCGGGTGTTCGTTTGTAAGTGTTTCTATCTCATCAAAGGTGTTCGTTTGTATAAATTCGAGTCTAAAGCATTAGAGGGTATTTTTGTTGGCTATGGTCTCGAATCTCACACTTATAGAATCTATGACAAGCTCTCCGAAGCCGTCATAGAATCTTGTAGTGTGACCTTTGAAGAATATGATGGTCCCCAAGGGGGGCGTGTTGATGCTTGTGATGCAGATGATGACACTACTAGAAAACGCCTATTCGTGGCGCACCTGAAAAGGCCTTCCTTGGCGCACTAGCAAAGGCGCCACGGCTCAAGGCTAGTTCAGAGCCGTGGCGCATGCACTACATGGTGCGCCACGGTTATATCGAGATAGGTGTGGCGACTACCAGTGCGCCATGGGTAGGGTACTGGTGCGCCATGGATGTTTTTCAAAATCAAAAAATGCAAAAACACCTCGCTTTGAATTACAAAAGCAATCGGGTCAGAAATCGCTGTTGCCGCCTCACCGCCGAGCTGCGGGAGGCCGTGGTCAGCTAGTCCTCGTCGGCGCCGAGGCAGTAGGAGGAGGTGGTCGAGGAGACACCGGAGGTGCGTCGGAGGTGGACGGAGGTACGCCGGAGGAGGTGGTGGCGACGGCGGCTGGAGGACGGTGGTTTGAGGAGGCATGACGACTTCTGAAGGAGCTGGTTACCCGTGGTCGTCCTTGGTCGGAGGAGGCCGAAGTGAGGAGAAGGAGAAGAGGGAGGAAGAGAAGAGGAAGAGAAGAAGAGATGGAGGAAGGAAGAGAAGAGGAAGAAAGAGAAGAGGAAGAAAGAAGAGAGGGAGGAAGGAAGAGAAGAGGAAGGAAGATAAGAAGAGAGGGAGGAAGAGAAGAGGAAGAGAAGAACAGAGGGAGGAAGGAAGAGATCGAAGAGGAAGGGAGAGAGGGAGAGAGGGAGGTAGGTGGGCGGGGTGGTGTTTCGAATTTCGAATCTCGCCCAACTTACTCGTGGCGCACTAGGTGGTGGTGCGCTATGGGTAAGTTGCCTCAATTTTTTTTCTGCAGCAAAAAATCTTGTTTTTGCCATAACTTTTTACTCTTTTCGAATTTTGAGATTCTAAAAAATCGCTAAACGACCATCATGTGGATGCCTCATGCCTTTTGAGCCCACCGACTTGAAGAGCCTACAAGGAAGACACAACTACCATCTCATGACCTCAAATGAAGTTATGCAAGAGATGGCTGCTTTCAAGGTTGCCGCCAAGAATGCCAAAGATGCACGTGCTCGTGCCCTTGGTATGAGTAATGTTGTCAATGTTGCTTTGAAGGCCAAAGTTGTGGACCATGGGGATGAAGATAATAGTGATGAAGGGCTTTCCATGGACCATCCCGATGAAGTGAAGATTGCTCATGGTCAATATATGGCTTTCTATGCAAAGAACTTTTGGAAAAACCCTGCCAAGGCCAAGATGGAAATGGAACGGAGAAGCAATCCAAATGGTAAAAGAGAGAATACCACAAGATTGAGAACTTGCTTCAATTGTGGTGACCGCTACCACTTTGTGGCCAGTTGCCCCTATGAGAAGAGAGAAGATCATGGTGGAAAGCTTGTGTTGAAGAAGACTCTCAAGGGACCATACAAGAAACCTTTCATCAAAAAGAATCCCATCAACAAGAAGCCAGGAGAAATTGTCTTGATCACTCATGAAGAGTACTCCTCCGACAATGAAGATGATGAAGATGACAAAGAGGAAACTTCTCATGGTGTGGCTGCTCTTGCCACCACATCTACTCCGACATTCTCACTCTTTGATTCTCCAAATGAGAACTCCTCCACCAAGAACGCCACTTGCCTTATGGCAAGAGGAACGGAGGTATCTTCATCATCCCGCTCTACTCACTTAGATAATGATGAAATTGATGATGAGATGTCTCTTGATGTTAAAAAGGAATTAATTGCCTTTGATGAGTTTATGACTAACCTAGAAGGTGATGCTAAGCTACATTTTGGGAACATCTTAGATCAACTATCACATACTCAAGAGCTTCTAGATGTAAGATGTAAACTTGGGCATGAACATATGATTGAGCTAGAGGCCCTAAACAATGCTCTAGAAGAACAAGAAACTAGGTTGTCACTTGAATTAAAACTGGAAGGGCTTGATGAGGCCAATGACATTATTGTTAACAAACTCATCAAAGAGCGTGATCATGCTATTGCTAAATACAAAAGAGCTAAAAATGACAAGATTGAGTTTGGTGTGGTTCATGAAAAACTTCCCGAGGACTTTAGCTTGCTTAACAAGGCCCACAAGGCCTTGGAGAGTGTAACTACCTCGGTGAATTACGCTCCTAGTTACAAGCCTGGATGAGCGGAAATGGTTAAAATAGTACGGTGGGGCCCAAATGCCACTCACAGGTAGACCTTTACCGTTCCCTAACCATTTCCAAACATCGGGACAAGAACGGGCGGCGTAATCGGCAGGCGAAGGGATCAACTACATACACAAATGAGTATGTATGCAAGCCACCATACAATGGTTCTCAGAGTCATTCCATCTAGGAAGAAAGGAAATATAGCAACGCCATACGGCAAGATCCAAATATCCTAGATAGATATAATAGTTTAGGATATCTCCTCATACATCAAACATCAGAGTATCAAGCGGAAGCGGAAAACAAGATCCGAGTACGGATAAGAAGCAAATCGGCATAAGATGCCCCATAAATAAACACGTCCTGCTTACAGATCTCGCGGATCCCGTTCCGGAATCTCTACACGAATGATCGTTGCCCACATCGTCCGTCTCCTCCACCCAAGATCCATCCTGCGAGCTTACATTCATCTGAATCAAACAATTTATCGTGTGAGACCTAGGGTACTCGGCAAGTCTTTATGCCTCTAAAGGGACACAACCGGGTGACGAATTGCAGAAAAGATAAACCCTAACAGTTCTATAGATACGCTAACCATCCGCCTAACCATAGATGAGACGGATGTCCGTGAATTAATAACAACATTATAATGGTACTATTAACAGATCCATCCTCCTCCTCGCCATCGACGAGGAAGCGGACGAACAACCCCCATCCGCTGGCAGTTTTATTATCCATTCCATGAGTGTTGCACTATTTACTAGTCGTACTTAGTCAAATTAAAAGCGGTACTTTAGTTATACTTGTCTATGATCGAGAGCTGCTCCAAGTCGTCCATAACCGTGGACACGGCTTTCGAAAGTTTTACCATAGGGTGCACAAATAGCAACACACACTCGATCAACCTCGAAAAACCAAATCAAAACCCAACGAGGCGATCACGACAAAGCGATCACAGGATTCAGAATATTTCAGGGGGCCACCCCATTAAGCTACCCAAGAACGGTTAGTCGACCAGACGGACTCAAGGTTTGCCGGTGGTCAGAACGATCGGGAACCCAAAGTGTGACTGGGCTTGTCGACACGAAAACACTCCGCTTCCCTAAATAAAGACAGTAAAGACTCGCACAATTTTAAATAAAGCAAGAAAGCATGGCATAAGTACAGGATAGTAAATAAAACCTCAAACTAGTTTGTGGCCCCAAGAAATAAGAATGAATCAAGCTCGCCTGTGGGGGTTCATAAGCCTCCCGATGTGGATAGCGAATATTCAAGGAACAGGAATCAAGTACTCGGGGTCCCACGGACACAAGTGAGCCTGAAAACCAAATAGCAAATATGGCTCACCGATGCCACTTTCATTAGTTATCCCATTACTACTCAGATTAAGTTGTATAGGTACCTCGTTATCCATCAGACACTCACATACCCTACACATGCTGTTCTACGACTCGCATGGCTCAAACAACTCCTGTAGTAATGGCTCATGGGATGGAGGAACAAGCTTCGGTGGGGTTTAAAAGTAAAGGCTATGCAATACTTGGGATTCAATTTAATGCAATCGCGACTCAATGATGCAAGAATAAGATAGAGGCAATAGGTACTATATGTATGCAAGCATGTGGTAGTGCTTGCACGGCAGCTCGATTGAAGCGAGAGAAGGATCAGGTAGTGCTCCTGGTTCTCTTGGTATATCCCCGCCATTGGCCTATTCGGAGAAGAACCAAACAAACAAGGGCCAACATAAATAAAGTGCACAAGCATATGAATTAAATGCGTCAAGCAAACAATCATGCCATGATGAATGATGCACAATTTGCATGGCAATAAGGTAGCATGGCATGGGTGAGGTGGGGAATACAAGAATAAATCATTTTATTGAGTTTTGACCACATTTTAACCTCATATTAGTTGCTGTACACATTATATTTATATGATGCATGCTGCAAAACAGATCATGGAATGCATAAACAGAAAGGTCTCGTCGAGCTAATCATTTTAGACATATTATTTGTTAAATTTGGAGTTATAAAACAAAAGTTATTAATTTATTAAGGGAAAAGGGCATTTTATTGTAATTTTAATTAACTTGGAAAATAAAGTGTTCAAAATATAATTTGAAGGGCATATTTGAGTTCCTCATATTTTTCTGATTTGAAAACATATATTATTTGTATTATTTGGATTTATAATTTAAAAGTTATTTGAAAACAGATTTAAATTTGAATTTGAATTAATTTGAAAAAGTTTGAATTAAATCAGAAATACAGAAAATACTTTTCTTACTCAGGCAGAGACAGACCCAGCCACTGACGGGTGGGCCAGCTGCTGACTGGACAACATACGCACAGAAAAGGATTTTCTCACCGCGGCCTAAGCTAGCCTCAGAGAATGACAGGTGGGGCCGGAGTGCTCATGACTCCACACGCCGGCCACCAGGCGTGACACGCTGGCAGATCCCAGGAGTGCGGGGTTAAGCGCCAGATCTGCGGGTGTTTTCGCAAGATGGTCGAGAGGTCGACGTGGGCTCGGTTGGTCCATGGGTTGAAGCGAGAAAAAAAGAGGCAGGGGGCTATCTGCAAAACGGGCGCCCGCACTGTGGATCTTCTCCGCGCAAGTGCGATGACGGTCGCGACGAAGCGACGGGGCGGCGGGGCTCGAACACGCGACCTGGGGCGCGCGCAGAGGGCGGAGCCACTGCGGTGGCCTGGGGTTTGGTGACAGCATGGAGGTTGGGGCCTAGATGGGGTTTCTGCGCGACGCTGGAGCGAGCAAACGCTATGGCCACACGCAGCAGCCGCTTTCGATGAAAACAGCGGTCCTAGACGACAATAGCAGAGCATGTCCAGGAGGAAGAAGAGCTCACCGCGGGGTGATCGGTGTGGTCGGATCGGCTTGGGGAGCAGTGGATCGTCGACGAAGCAGAGGCCGGCGAAGCTAGGGTTTGGCGTCGGTGGCAGCGGCGATCTTCGGCTCCAGCCCTTCTCCTCCTCGACGACGAGTACACGGTGAAGCAGAGGAGCGTCCTCGTTCTCCCAGGCCGCTTCACGGACGCTCTGCACGACTGGATCAACGTGGACGTCGAGGTGCTGGCGACGGCGGCGACGGCTGCTGGTGGACGGAGAGGAGGAAGGAGGAGGGGAGGGCTGGCTCGGGGTAGATCTGGGCGAGCAGAGGAGAGCCATGGGGAAGGAGATAAAGCAGAGGGGAGAGGGAGGTGCCGTGGGGGAGTGGTTAGGGATAGAGGTGGCTTCGGCCACCTTTTCCCTCCTCCCTTCACGTGCTGGCCTGGACAGAGCAGGGGCGAGGTGGTGAGGGGGCTGCCAGTGGGGACGGGCAGGGCAGTGGGGAGGCTCACTGGAGGGGCCCTCATGGCAGAGAGAAGAAGAAAGAGGAGAGGGAGGCTCGGGCTAGGGAGGGTTTGGAGAGAGGGGGGTATGGCTCGGTTAGGGCTTGGTGTGGTGGAAGCTAGGTAGGTCCAGGGTGGTCAGGTGGGGCCAGCTAGGTGAGAGAGGAGAGAGGCCGAGAGAGAGGGTGGAGCTAGGGTTAGCTAGAGAGAGAGAGGCTAGGGTTAGGTTAGATGGGGTGTGGTTTAGAGAGGGGGTGAAGAGAGAGGAGTGGTATGGTAGCTAGGGTTTGCTTTTGTCAAGATCAAGCCAAGCACATGCCAAGCTCCACAAGATCAAGACAAGAAAAGAGAGGGATGTGGTGATATGGTTTAAGCAAGATCAAATAAGACCAAGCCAAAAAAAGGAGGGAGAGAGAGATGAGATGGTTCACCCAAAATCCAAAAACAAGCAAAGGAGGACAAAGTTGGAGATGGTTGCATGGCCCATGCAAAATAATTAATGCCATGTCTTAAACTTGTGAAACAAATTAATAAACATGGCATTATTCTTATGCATTTCCAAAAGTGGAATGAAGCCAAGCAAAAACAATTTAAAAGAGAGTTCCAAGTGGAGTAGATGGAGATGATCACATTTGATTATAATTGGGACTTGCTAGCGTGTATATTCCACTAGATGATTACTAGTCCCAAAAATATTCCCACATGAGCATAAATCCATAATAATCCATATGGAAGCTAGGAAAAGGGGTTCCACTCACAAGGCATGCAAGGGTGGCCATGTGGCTCTCATAAACCAATAATGTGAAAACAATATGGTGCATATATGAGAGCATGTGGAGATAGAATTGGATCCATCCCAACCCACATGAGCTAGAGGTAAAACCCAAAAGGAAAACAAATGCAAGCTCATGGATAATGGAATGGTGGAAAGATGGGGTGATGAAAAAAAAGGTGGTGGAGTGGAATAAAAGATATACCCCCAACTCAACTTGGGCATTTAAACAATATATCAAGAACCAAATACAATATCAAGAGGCAAATACAATTAATGATGCATATGAGATAAGAACCAAATGAAAAGGGTTTTATATGATGCTCAAATGCAAGGTGGCATGATGACATGAGCATGATATAATATGATGCAACAATTATATATAGGAAGTAGCCATTATATTAATAGACCAAGTAGCATTACAATTGTTAGACAATTGGGATGCTACAACTCTCCCCACTAAAGGAATCTACTTGAGATTCTAGGAAGAAGAAGAAGACTCAAAGAGGGTAGGATACTTGGCACGAAGCTCATCTTCATGTTCCCAAGTGGCTTCATCAACAGAATGGTGCGACCACTGCACCTTGCAGAACTTGATGGACTTGTTGCGAGTCCTTCTTTCTGTGACTTCAAGGATTTTTGTGGGGTGTTCTTGATAAGACAGGTCTTCTTGGAGATTGATAAGCTCATGGTCCATGGTCCTGCCGGGATCCTTGAAGCACTTCTTGAGCTGAGAGATGTGGAAAACATCATGGACCTTGAGTTTTTCCGGGAGCTCAAGAGCATAAGCAACTTCTCCTCTTCTTCCACGAATTTTGAATGGACCGATGTATCTAGGAGCCAGCTTTCCTTTGATACCAAAGCGGTGTGTGCCTCTCATGGGAGTGACACGAAGGTGCGAGATCACCAGGACATACTCCATGTCCGTGTGCTTCCTGTCATAATTGCTCTTCTGGCGACTTTGAGCAATCCTCAGATTTTCAAGAATGATGTGAACCTTCTCCTCCGCTTGAGTTACAATGTCAGGGCCGAACAATATTCTTTCTCCTGCACCCGACCAACCAATCGGAGTTCTGCATTTGCGACCATAGAGAGCCTCAAATGGTGCCATCTTTAGACTTTTATGGAAGCTGTTGTTGTAAGAGAATTCAGCATAAGGAAGACATTCTTCCCACTTCATGCCAAAAGAGATGACGCAAGCACGAAGCATATCCTCCAGAATCTGATTGATCCTTTCAACTTGTCCTTGCGACTGAGGGTGGTAAGCTGTGCTGAAGTTCAACTTTGTTCCCAAAGCATTTTGGAAACTTTCCCAGAACTTGGAAGTGAAGATGCTTCCACAGTGAACTGATCTCAGCGGAACCCCATACAGAGACAATTACATTGATATAGAGCTCACCAATGAATTGCAGAAATGGTTTCCTTGACGGGAAGAAGTGAGCCACTTTAGAAAGCCTGTCAATGACAACAAAGATTGCATTGTTGCCCTTGCGACCTTGGAAAACCAGTGATGAAGTCCATCTCTACTTTCTCCCATTTCCATTCCGGGGTTTCAATGGCTGTAGAAGACGGAAGGTTTCGATGGACTTTCACTCTGCGGCACATCACACTCCGAGACATACTTGGCACAATATCGTTTCAAACCAGGCCACCAATTTGTGTTTTCAAGTCCATGTACATCTTTGTGCTGCCAGGGTGGATAGAAAGAACATAATCATGCGCCTCCTTGAGAACTTGCTCTCTCAAACCCGGGTAGTTCGGAACAAACATCCGGTGTTCAAAGAAGAGTGTGCCTTGATCATCGACGTGGAAGGACTCATACTTCGGAAGCTGGAGTTTGGAGATGATCTTTCTTGTGTACGGATCACCCAGCTGATAGGAGCGAACCTTTTCTTCCAAGAGAGGGGTGTCCAGAAGGTTCAGAAGATACCCTTGTTCCACAATTTCAAGGTTGAGCTGACGGAATTCCTCGCACAAGAGAGGCTGTTGTTCTTCCATCATGAGGTTGTTGACATAAGCTTTGCGGCTGAGAGCATCGGCCATGACATTAGCTTTGCCCGGAGTGTAGTTGATGGTCAAATCAAAATCATTGATTGCTTCAATCCACCTCCTCTGCCGAAGGTTGAGATCAGGCTGAGTAAAGATATACTTCAGACTCTTGTGATCAGAAAAGATTTCACAACGGTTGCCAAGCAAGTAGTGCCTCCATACTTTCAAAGCACAGACAACTGCTGCGAGCTCGAGGTCATGTGTAGGATAGTTGATCTCATGCGTCTTCAACTGTCGAGAGGCATAAGCAACAACTTGTTTTTCTTGCATAAGGACCGCACCCAATCCTTGCAAAGAGGCGTCACAGAATATCTGGAAAGGCTTGGATGTATCCGGAGGAACCAAGACTGGTGTGGAAGTGAGCTTCTCTTTGAGTGTCTCAAAGCTTGCTTGACATGCAGGAGTCCAAAGGTATTTCTTGCCCTTCTTGAGGAGATCGGTAAGAGGCTTCGCTATCTTCGAAAAGTTCTGAACGAAGCGACGACAATAACTAGCCAAACCAAGGAAACTCCGCACTTCTTTGACATTAACAGGAGGAAGCCATTCAACAATTGTCTTCACAGTTTCCGGGTTAACTGCAATGCCCTTGGCAGAGATGACGTGACCAAGATAGGTGACTTGAGGCAGCCAAAACTCACACTTGGAGAACTTTGCATACAAGCGGTTCTCACGAAGCTTGTTTAGGACACACCGAAGGTGTTCTTCATGTTCTTTCTGTGACTTAGAGTAGACTAGGATGTCATCCAGATAGACCACAACGAACTTATCAAGATACTCCATGAAAACCGAGTTCATAAGCCTCGAGAAGGTAGCAGGTGCGTTGGTGAGACCGAAAGACATGACCGTGTACTCATACAGGCCATAGCGGGTGGTGAAAGCTGTTTTAGGAACATCTTCCTTGCGAATCTTGATTTGGTGATAACCACTTCTCAAGTCAAGCTTAGAGAATACCACAGCTCCAGCTAGCTGATCGAAGAGATCATTAATCCGCGGAAGGGGATATTTATTCTTGATGGTTTTAGCATTGAGAGCCCGATAGTCAACACAAAGTCTATCAGTCTTGTCTCGCTTCTTCACAAAGATTGTTGGGCTACCCCAAGAAGAAATCTTGTTGAATGAAACCCAACTTCTCTTGTTCATCAAGTTGACGTTTGAGTTCAGCCAACTCAGAGGACCCATTTATAAGGCCTCTTGGAGATAGGAGCCGTTCAGGTTCAAGCTCAATTACAAACTCAACCTCACGATCCGGAGGCATACTGCAACTCTTCAGAAAGACATCTGGGAACTCACAGACCACCGGAACACTCTGAATAGCTTCCATAGCATCATCATTCAGAGCCGCCAAAGAGAAAAGCTGGATAGCAGGAGTCTGACTTGGAGAATAGACTATATGGCCTTCAGGAATCTTCAGAGAAACCGAGCATTCAGCAAAATCAATCATAGCTGCATTTGCTGTCAACCAATCCATGCCCAAGATGACATCAATGTCAGAATTGCCCAGAACAATTAAGGAAGCCGAGAACGAAGAGCCACCAATCTCAATTTGATTGCCATGGCTGATTTTAGAAGCTGCCATCTTTGCTCCAGGAGAAAGGACCATTAACCGCTTGAGGAGAGGATCCAACGCTAACTCATTCTCATGTGCAAACTTGTGAGAAACAAAAGAATGCGATGCACCAGAATCAAACAAAACTCGTGCAGGGACTGAGTTAACGGGAAGCATACCCATCACAACTCCAGGTGCATGCTCAGCTTGAGCGGCGTTGACACAGTTGGCACGAGCAACAGTAGACCCGGGCTTGGTGTTGATGTTGAGAGCCCGCGGTGGTGGTGCACGAACCAAAGGAGAGCTTGCCGCAGATCTTGGAGGTGGTGGAGGAAGAGCCTTGTTCTTCAACGGACAGTTCCAGTATTGATGCCCAGTGTCTCCACAAGTGTAACAAGCACCAGGTGGACGTGGAGCAACGTAGCCAGGGACTCCGCCAGGCGCTCCAGGGTAGTGGTGGTTGTAGCCCCTGGGAGCAGCAGTGAGGAAGTTTGGTGGCCTTGCCGCGAAGCTTGAAGGTCTTGGTGAAGCCGGGAGCGACAGTGGGGTGTTAGGAACCCAAACACGACGCTTAGAAGGAGCTGACATAGCTGAAGAGCTTGCTGCATCACGGTTGTGTTTCTTTGACTCCTCAAACACTTGCCTACTTGCCTCTTCTTGCAGAGCTGTATGCTGAAGTTCCAGAAAAGACGTCGGCCTTGCATGTGTGATTGCATATTTAATCGATGCATTGAGCCCTTGCCGGAACCTCTTTTGCTTCTTCTTGTCATCAGAGATCTCATCGCCACCATAACGAGAAAGGTTCATGAAGTTCCTGATGTAGGTATTGACATTGTCATTGCCCTGCTTGAGGTTGAGAAACACTTCCTTCATCCTCTCCATGACAATTTCTGTCAGATCTTGCTCTTTGAAAGCTCCGTGAACTGTCCCCAAGTAGGTCAAACCCAGGCGCTTTGCCTTCAGGTAATTCTCCCACCAGAGAGCTGCATCTCCCTTCAGAAGGTGAGTAGCACACTTTACCCATTCTTGCTGAGGAACATCAGCAGTCATCAACAGCCTTGACATCTCACGCAACCAATCATCAGCATCAAGCGGTTGATCAGAAACATCAAATTGGCGTGGGTTGAACTTCAGAAAGCTTTTGATGTCTCCTCGCTTGGGAGGTGGAGGTAGCGGAACAAACTCATTCCTCCTGACACTTTCTTCAAAACGCTGGTTCTTGCATTGCTGCCAAGGCATTGGCGATGCTTGACAACGCGCCCCCAGTTCAGGTTGTATGTCCTCCTCGAGCAGGCGTGGTGGTGCCATCCTGTGATTGATATAAAACACAAGTCAGTACTATGATGGAGAATAATAATAATCCAAAATAGTACCAAGATGGAATTAATCAAGATTAAAGGATACAATTTACTAAGATGATATTAAAATATCAACAAAGTTCAAAGCACCTAGAAGATATTAAGCATATCGCACACGACTGAAAAAGGAGTGTGGTACACAGATATATCAAAGAAAAAATTTCCACAAATTTCGGCATTAAAATACCAATAGATGCGCAAAATCACTTAACGAATCAAGATTAGTGACTCTACCAATTCAATATACAAGAGCGAATGATAAGAGTAGTGGTATGGTCGCGACTCCATCCCGCACTCAAATCATTACTCCGCACATGAATAAGTATAACACATATCCCAACACCTTCTTCTCACGATGAACCTAAAGATTAGAGACTACGGAAACGAACACCCCAAACAAGATATCGTCGGATAACAAAGAGTAAGACAGATCGCGGCGGTATACAACGAATCAGATAGATCGCGTCGGTTTTCAAAAGCCTGTCGATATGGAATGTACCAACAGTTGATAACCAAAGGCAGATTGTGATAACAAGTTGGATGCAACAGATAGACAAAGGATTTACACACACACACACATACACATACACAACCTATGGTACTACGGAAACCCAGAACACGTGAATCCTAGTTTGAATGTTAAGAAGAGGATTGAAAACGTTACACTTCCTTACCAGAAAAGGGTGGGTGGGTGGTTAAGAAGAAAAGTGGAAGCAGTCCTACTCTCGCGTTTTGTTTTTCCCTAGTATACATAGCTACCAAAAATATTTGCTAGACTGACAACGACCATTTGGCTGAGACCCTGAAGGGCGGGATGGCTCTGATACCAATTGTAACTACCTCGGTGAATTACGCTCCTAGTTACAAGCCTGGATGAGCGGAAATGGTTAAAATAGTACGGTGGGGCCCAAATGCCACTCACAGGTAGACCTTTCGGCCGTCCTAACCATTTCCAAACATCGGGACAAGAACGGGCGGCGTAATCGGCAGGCGAAGGGATTAACTACATACACAAATGAGTATGTATGCAAGCCACCATACAATGGTTCTCAGAGTCATTCCATCTAGAAAGAAAGGAAATATAGCAACGCCATACGGCAAGATCCAAATATTCTAGATAGATATAATAGTTTAGGATATCTCCTCATACATCAAACATCAGAGTATCAAGCGGAAGCGGAAAACAAGATCCGAGTACGGATAAGAAGCAAATCGGCATAAGATGCCCCATAAATAAACACGTCCCGCCCACAGATCTCGCGGATCCCCGTTCCCGGAATCTCTACACCGAATGATCGTTGCCCACATCGTCTGTCTCCTCCACCCAGTATCCATCCTGCGAGCTTACCTGTTCATCTGAATCAAACAATTTATCGTGTGAGACCCTAGAATTTCAAGTCTTTATGCCTCTAAAGGGGACACAACCTGGGGTGACGCAATTGCAGCAAAAGATAAACCCTAAAAGTTCTATAGATACTCGCTAACCATCCGCCTAACCATAGATAGACGGATGTCCGTGAATTAATAACAACAGTTATAATGGTACTATTAACAGATCCATCCTCCTCCTCGCTTACCGACGAGGAAGCGGACGAACAACCCCCCATCCGTTGGCAGTTTTATTATCCATTCCATGAGTGTTGCACTATTTACTAGTCAGGTACTTAGTCAAATTAAAAGCGGTACTTTAGTTATACTTGTCTATGATCGAGAAACTGTGCTCCAAGTCGTCCATAACCGCGGACACGGCTTTCAGAAAGTTTTACCCTGCATGGGTGCACAAATAGCAACACACACTCGATCAACCTCGGAAAAACCAAATCAAAACCCAACGAGGCAGTCACGACAAAGCGATCACAGGATTCAGAAATATTTCAGGGGGCCACCCCATTAAGCTACCCGCAACGAAGTTAGCTGACTCCGAGACAGACTCAAGGTTTGCGTCAGTGGCTGTAAACGACTGGGAACCCGAAAGTGTGACTGGGCTTGTCGATACCGCGAAAACACTCCGCTTCCCTAAACAGTACAGGGCAGTACCTCGCACAATTTTAAATAAAGCAGTAAAGCATGGCATAAATACAGGATAGTAAATAAAACCTCAAACTAGTTTGTGGCCCCAAGAAATAAGAATGAATCAAGCTCTGGCTCAGGGGGGTTCATAAGCCTCCCGGATGTGGATAGCGCGAATATTCAAGGAACAGGAATCAAGTACTGGGTCCCGGGACACAAGTGAGCCTGAAAAACCAAATAGCAAATATGGCTCACCGATGCCACTTTCATTAGTTATCCCATTACTACTCAGATTAAGTTGTATAGGTACCTCGTTATCCATCAGACACTCACATACCCTACACATGCTGTTCTACGACTCGCATGGCTCAAACAACTCCTGTAGTAATGGCTCATGGGATGGAGGAACAAGCTTCGGTGGGGTTTAAAAGTAAAGGCTATGCAATACTTGGGATTCAATTTAATGCAATCGCGACTCAATGATGCAAGAATAAGATAGAGGCAATAGGTACTATATGTATGCAAGCATGTGGTAGTGCTTGCCTGGCAGCTCAGTTGAAGCGAGAGAAGGATCTGGGTAGTGCTCCTGGTTCTCTTGGTATATCCCCTGCTCAGCGTCTATTCGGAGAAGAACCAAACAAACAAGGGCCAACATAAATAAAGTGCACAAGCATATGAATTAAATGCGTCAAGCAAACAATCATGCCATGATGAATGATGCACAATTTGCATGGCAATAAGGTAGCATGGCATGGGTGAGGTGGGGAATACAAGAATAAATCATTTTATTGAGTTTTGACCACATTTTAACCTCATATTAGTTGCTGTACACATTATATTTATATGATGCATGCTGCAAAACAGATCATGGAATGCATAAACAGAAAGGACGCTCCCTGTTCTCCCAGAGGAGCGTCCTCGTTCTCCCAGGCCGCTTCACGGACGCTCTGCACGACTGGATCAACGTGGACGTCGAGGTGTTGGCGACGGCGGCGGCGGCTGCTGGTGGACGGAGAGGAGGAAGGAGGAGGGGAGGGCTGGCTCGGGGTAGATCTGGGCGAGCAGAGGAGAGCCGTGGGAAAGGAGATAAAGCAGAGGGGAGAGGGAGGTGCCGTGGGGGAGTGGTTAGGGATAGAGGTGGCTTCGGCCACCTTTTCCCTCCTCCCTTCACGTGCTCGGGTCGGGACAGGAGCAGGGCGAGGTGGTGAGGGGGGCTGCCAGGTGGGGACGGCAGGGCCGGTGGGGAGGCTCGGCTGGAGGGGCCCTCATGGCAGAGAGAGAAGAAGAAAAGAGGAGAGGGGAGGCTCGGGCTAGGTAGGGTTTGGAGAGAGGGGGGTATGGCTCGGTTAGGGCTTGGTGTGGTGGAAGCTAGGTAGGTCCAGGGTGGTCAGGTGGGGCCAGCTAGGTGAGAGAGGAGAGAGGCCGAGAGAGAGGGTGGAGCTAGGGTTAGCTAGAGAGAGAGAGAGGCTAGGGTTAGGTTAGATGGGGTGTGGTTTAGAGAGGGGGTGAAGAGAGAGGAGTGGTATGGTAGCTAGGGTTTGCTTTTGTCAAGATCAAGCCAAGCACATGCCAAGCTCCACAAGATCAAGACAAGAAAAGAGAGGGATGTGGTGATATGGTTTAAGCAAGATCAAATAAGACCAAGCCAAAAAAAGGAGGGAGAGAGAGATGAGAGATGAGATGGTTCACCCAAAATCCAAAAACAAGCAAAGGAGGACAAAGTTGGAGATGGTTGCATGGCCCATGCAAAATAATTAATGCCATGTCTTAAACTTGTGAAACAAATTAATAAACATGGCATTATTCTTATGCATTTCCAAAAGTGGAATGAAGCCAAGCAAAAACAATTTAAAAGAGAGTTCCAAGTGGAGTAGATGGAGATGATCACATTTGATTATAATTGGGACTTGCTAGCGTGTATATTCCACTAGATGATTACTAGTCCCAAAAATATTCCCACATGAGCATAAATCCATAATAATCCATATGGAAGCTAGGAAAAGGGGTTCCACTCACAAGGCATGCAAGGGTGGCCATGTGGCTCTCATAAACCAATAATGTGAAAACAATATGGTGCATATATGAGAGCATGTGGAGATAGAATTGGATCCATCCCAACCCACATGAGCTAGAGGTAAAACCCAAAAGGAAAACAAATGCAAGCTCATGGATAATGGAATGGTGGAAAGATGGGGTGATGAAAAAAAAGGTGGTGGAGTGGAATAAAAGATATACCCCCAACTCAACTTGGGCATTTAAACAATATATCAAGAACCAAATACAATATCAAGAGGCAAATACAATTAATGATGCATATGAGATAAGAACCAAATGAAAAGGGTTTTATATGATGCTCAAATGCAAGGTGGCATGATGACATGAGCATGATATAATATGATGCAACAATTATATATAGGAAGTAGCCATTATACTAATAGACCAAGTAGCATTACAATTGTTAGACAATTGGGATGCTACAACTCTCCCCCACTAAACAGGAATCTCGCCCCGAGATTCTAGGAAGAAGAAGAAGACTCAAAGAGGGTAGGATACTTGGCACGGAGCTCATCTTCACGTTCCCAAGTGGCTTCATCAACAGAATGGTGCGACCACTACACCTTGCAGAACTTGATGGACTTGTTGCGAGTCCTTCTTTCTGTGACTTCAAGGATATTTGTGGGGTGTTCTTGATAAGACAGGTCTTCTTGGAGATTGATAAGCTCATGGTCCATGGTCCTGCCGGGATCCTTGAAGCACTTCTTGAGCTGAGAGATGTGGAAAACATCATGGACCTTGAGTTTTTCCGGGAGCTCAAGAGCATAAGCAACTTCTCCTCTTCTTCCACGAATTTTGAATGGACCGATGTATCTAGGAGCCAGCTTTGTTTTGATACCAAAGCGGTGTGTGCCTCTCATGGGAGTGACACGAAGGTAAACGAGATCACCAGGGACATACTCCATGTCCGTGTGCTTCCTGTCATAATTGCTCTTCTGGCGACTTTGAGCAATCCTCAGATTTTCAAGAATGATGTGAACCTTCTCCTCCGCTTGAGTTACAATGTCAGGGCCGAACAATATTCTTTCTCCTGCACCCGACCAACCAATCGGAGTTCTGCATTTGCGACCATAGAGAGCCTCAAATGGTGCCATCTTTAGACTTTTATGGAAGCTGTTGTTGTAAGATAATTCAGCATAAGGAAGACATTCTTCCCACTTCATGCCAAAAGAGATGACGCAAGCACGAAGCATATCCTCCAGAATCTGATTGATCCTTTCAACTTGTCCTTGCGACTGAGGGTGGTAAGCTGTGCCGAAGTTCAACTTTGTTCCCAAAGCATTTTGGAAACTTTCCCAGAACTTGGAAGTGAAGATGCTTCCACGGTCTGAACTGATCTCAAGCGGAACCCCATACAGAGAGACAATTCTGTTGATATAGAGCTCAGCCAACTGAATTGCAGAAATGGTTTCCTTGACGGGGAAGAAGTGAGCCACTTTAGAAAGCCTGTCAATGACAACAAAGATTGCATTGTTGCCCTTCTGCGACCTTGGAAAACCAGTGATGAAGTCCATCTCTACTTTCTCCCATTTCCATTCTGGGGGTTTCAATGGCTGTAGAAGACCGGAAGGTTTCTGATGGACAGCTTTCACTCTGCGGCAGAGATCACACTCCGAGACATACTTGGCACAATATCGTTTCAAACCAGGCCACCAATATGTTCTAATGAGTGATTATTATGGTGATGTGTATGCACAATATGTTGGTCCTTATGATGGTTATATTGCTTGGTCTATTTGGGTTCCCAAGACCCTTGTTGCTAACAAAAGAGGACCCATTGAAAAATGGGTACCTAAAAACTAGCTTGATCTTTTGTAGACTTATGCTTCCGGAGGGTCAAAATGGGTGATCGATAGTGGTTGCACAAGTCATATGACCGGAAGCTCGTATATTGTCAAGGACTTGGTGTCAAATGAAGATCAAATCACCGTCACATATGCCCACAAGTCAAAGTCTAAGGTAATGGGTTTCGGCAAGGTAGTGGTGGCTCACGACATTACACTCGTGAATGTCATGCTTGTTGAAACCCTTGGATACAATTTACTTTCTGTCCGTGCTCTTGGAAAGATGGGCTTTGCCGTCTTTATTGATAATGATATAGTGGTCCTCATGTGGAGCAAGTCTCTCAAGGTCGCTTTCGTTGGGTACGTCGAAAATGACTTGTATGTGGTGGACTTTTCGGGGCAAGCCACTCCAGGTCCGATGTGCTTATACGGAAAGGCCGATGTGGGTTGGCTATGGCACCGCCGACTAGCCCATGTCAATATGAGAACTTTGCAAAGTCTCCATAAAGAGGGCCATATTGTTGGACTAAAAGAAAATGTTTCCTTTGCCAAAGATCGTGTTTGCAGGGCATGTGTTCTAGGGAAGATGCATGACGCTCCTCACAAGCCCACGAACCAAATCAAGTCTAACAAGATCTTGGCACTCCTCCATGTGGACCTATTTGGTCCTCCAGCTCATGCAAGTCTTGGAGGGAAGAAATATTGTTTGGTGATTGTTGACAACTTTTCAAGATACTCTTGGGTTTATTTCTTCAAGTTGAAGAGTGAAACTCAAAGGACTTTTATCGACTTCATCAACTTGGTTCAACGGCAACACAATGTTCTTGTGTTGATTATAAGAAGTGACAACGACACCGAGTTCAAGAACTACACCTTGAATGATTTTCTTAGTGACGAGGGGATTAAACATCAATATTCCGCTGCATACACTTCTCAACAAAATGGTGTGGCCGAAAGGAAGAACCGGACTCTTATTGAGATGGCTAGGACCATGTTGGCGGAGTTTAAATCTCCATACAACTTCTGGGCCGAAGCCGTCTCCACCACTTGCCATGCTTCAAACCGGCTCTACCTCCGCAAGAAAATCAACAAGACTCCATATGAGATACTTACCGGTAACAAGCCCAACATATCTTATTTTCGGGTGTTCATTTGTAAGTGTTTCTATCTCATCAAAGGTTTTCGTTTGTATAAATTCGAGTCTAAAGCATTAGAGGGTATTTTTGTTGGCTATGGTCTCGAATCTCACACTTATAGAATCTATGACAAGCTCTCCGGAGCCTTCATAGAATCTTGTAGTGTGACCTTCGAAGAATATGATGGTCCCCAAGGGGGGCGTGTTGATGCTTGTGATGCAGATGATGACACTACTAGAAAAACGCCTATTCGTGGCGCACCTGAAAAGGCCTTCCGTGGCGCACTAGCAGTACGCCACGGGCCTCGCGCTACGGCTATCTCGTAGCCGTGGCGCACTACATGGTGCACCACGGTTATATCGAGATAGGTGTGGCGCACTACCATGTGCGCCATGGGTAGGGGTACTGGTGCGCCACGGATGTTTTTTTCAAAAATCAAAAAAATGCAAAAAACACCCTCGTTTTGAATTGCAAAAGCAATCGGGTCTAG
Organism: Avena insularis; assembly: GCA_023614405.1. NCBI lineage: Eukaryota > Viridiplantae > Streptophyta > Magnoliopsida > Poales > Poaceae > Avena > Avena insularis. Next base: position 281,152,567 of record CM042691.1, on the reverse strand, counting down.
AAATCGCTGCCGTCGCGTCGCGTCGCCGGAGCCGTGCGGGAGGCCGTGGCCATGCTAGTCCTTGTCGGTGTCGATGCAGTAGGAGGAGGTGTGGTCGGAGGAGACAGCCGGAGGTGGACGGAGGTACGGTCGGAGGAGGTGGTGGCGGCGACGGTGGCTGGAGGACGTGTGGTCGGAGGAGGCGACGGCGACTTCTGAAGGAGCTGGTTACCCGTGGTCGTCCTTGGTCGGAGGAGGCCGAAGTGAGGAGAAGGAGAAGAGGGAGGAAGAGAAGAAGAGATGGAGGAAGGAAGAGAAGAGGAAGAAAGAGAAGAGGAAGAAAGAAGAGAGGGAGGAAGGAAGAGAAGAGGAAGGAAGATAAGAAGAGAAGAGGAAGAGAAGAACAGAGGGAGGAAGGAAGAGATCGAAGAGGAAGGAAGAGAGGGAGAGAGGGAGGTAGGTGGGAGGGGTGGTGTTTCGAATTTCGAATCTCGCCCAACTTACTCGTGGCGCACTAGGTGGTGGTGCGCTACGGGTAAGTTGCCTCAATTTTTTTTTCTGCAGCAAAAAATCTTGTTTTTGCCATAACTTTTTACTCATTTCGAATTTTGAGATTCTAAAAAATCGCTAAACGACCATCATGTGGATGCCTCATGCCTTTTGAGCCCACCGACTTGAAGAGCCTACAAGGAAGACACAACTACCATCTCATGACCTCAAATGAAGTTATGCAAGAGATGGCTGCTTTCAAGGTTGCCGCCAAGAATGCCAAAGATGCACGTGCTCGTGCCCTTGGTATGAGTAATGTTGTCAATGTTGCTTTGAAGGCCAAAGTTGTGGACCATGGGGATGAAGATAATAGTGATGAAGGGCTTTCCATGGACCATCCCGATGAAGTGAAGATTGCTCATGGTCAATATATGGCTTTCTATGCAAAGAACTTTTGGAAAAACCCTGCCAAGGCCAAGATGGAAATGGAAGAGAGAAGCAATCCAAATGGGAAAAGAGAGAATACCACAAGATTGAGAACTTGCTTCAATTGTGGTGACCGCTACCACTTTGTGGCCAGTTGCCCCTATGAGAAGAGAGAAGATCATGGTGGAAAGCTTGTGTTGAAGAAGACTCTCAAGGGACCATACAAGAAACCTTTCATCAAAAAGAATCCCATCAACAAGAAGCCGGGAGAAATTGTCTTGATCACTCATGAAGAGTACTCCTCCGACAATGAAGATGATGAAGATGACAAAGAGGAAACTTCTCATGGTGTGGCTGCTCTTGCCACCACATCTACTCCGACATTCTCACTCTTTGATTCTCCAAATGAGAACTCCTCCACCAAGAACGCCACTTGCCTTATGGCAAGAGGAACGGAGGTATCTTCATCATCCCGCTCTACTCACTTAGATAATGATGAAATTGATGATGAGATGTCTCTTGATGTTAAAAAGGAATTAATTGCCTTTGATGAGTTTATGACTAACCTAGAAGGTGATGCTAAGCTACATTTTGGGAACATCTTAGATCAACTATCACATACTCAAGAGCTTCTAGATGTAAGATGTAAACTTGGGCATGAACATATGATTGAGCTAGAGGCCCTAAACAATGCTCTAGAAGAACAAGAAACTAGGTTGTCACTTGAATTAAAACAGGAAGGGCTTGATGAGGCTAATGACATTATTGTTAACAAACTCATCAAAGAGCGTGATCATGCTATTGCTAAATACAAAAGAGCTAAAAATGACAAGATTGAGTTTGGTGTGGTTCATGAAAAACTTCCCGAGGACTTTAGCTTGCTTAACAAGGCCCACAAGGCCTTGGAGAGTGAACTCTTGTCTCTCACAAAGTCCCATGAAACGCTTCAAACTCAATTGGCCAATATTCCTTCACCTAGTAACTTCATTCCATCTAGTAGCACAACTATTCTTGAAGAGAATGCTAGGTTGAAGGGGGAGCTTGCTAAGGCCACATTTCCACAAGGCAACAAGTCTATTGATGATCTTTTGAGCAAGCAAAGGCATAGTGGTGATAAAGGGGGCATTGGTTTTGTCTCCAAAACAAAGAAGAAGAACAACAACAAGAAGAAGGACATGCCCGCACAAGAGACCAACAAGACCATTGTGGAGAGTAAGACCACAAATGGTAAAACTACGTCTCATGATGATTTTGCGGGAAGTGCTAACCCTCACTATGTTCTAATGAGTGATTATTATGGTGATGTGTATGCACAATATGTTGGTCCTTATGATGGTTATATTGCTTGGTCTATTTGGGTTCCCAAGACCCTTGTTGCTAACAAAAGAGGACCCATTGAAAAATGGGTACCTAAAAACTAGCTTGATCTTTTGTAGACTTATGCTTCCGGAGGGTCAAAATGGGTGATCGATAGTGGTTGCACAAGTCATATGACCGGAAGCTCGTATATTGTCAAGGACTTGGTGTCAAATGAAGATCAAATCACCGTCACATATGCCCACAAGTCAAAGTATAAGGTAATGGGTTTCGGCATGGTAGTGGTGGCTCACGACATTACACTCGTGAACGTCATGCTTGTTGAAACCCTTGGATACAATTTACTTTCTGTCCGTGCTCTTGGAAAGATGGGCTTTGCCGTCTTTATTGATGATGATATAGTGGTCCTCATGTGGAGCAAGTCTCTCAAGGTCGCTTTCGTTGGGTACGTCGAAAATGACTTGTATGTGGTGGACTTTTCGGGGCAAGCCACTCCAGGTCCGATGTGCTTATACGGAAATGCCGATGTGGGTTGGCTATGGCACCGCCGACTAGCCCATGTCAATATGAGAACTTTGCAAAGTCTCCATAAAGAGGGCCATATTGTTGGACTAAAAGAAAATGTTTCCTTTGCCAAAGATCGTGTTTGCAGGGCATGTGTTCTAGGGAAGATGCATGACGCTCCTCACAAGCCCACGAACCAAATCAAGTCTAACAAGATCTTGGAACTCCTCCATGTGGACCTATTTGGTCCTCCATCTCATGCAAGTCTTGGAGGGAAGAAATATTGTTTGGTGATTGTTGACAACTTTTCAAGATACTCTTGGGTTTATTTCTTCAAGTTGAAGAGTGAAACTCAAAGGACTTTTATCGACTTCATCAACTTGGTTCAACGGCAACACAATGTTCCCGTGTTGATTATAAGAAGTGACAACGACACCGAGTTCAAGAACTACACCTTGAATGATTTTCTTAGTGACGAGGGGATTAAACATCAATATTCCGCTGCATACACCCCTCAACAAAATGGTGTGGCCGAAAGGAAGAACCGGACTCTTATTGAGATGGCTAGGACCATGTTGGCGGAGTTTAAATCTCCATACAACTTCTGGGCCGAAGCTGTCTCCACCGCTTGCCATGCTTCAAACCGGCTCTACCTCCGCAAGAAAATCAACAAGACTCCATATGAGATACTTACCGGTAACAAGCCCAACATATCTTATTTCCGGGTGTTCATTTGTAAGTGTTTCTATCTCATCAAAGGTTTTCGTTTGTATAAATTCGAGTCTAAAGCATTAGAGGGTATTTTTGTTGGCTATGGTCTCGAATCACACACTTATAGAATCTATGACAAGCTCTCCGGAGCCGTCATAGAATCTTGTAGTGTGACCTTCGAAGAATATGATGGTCCCCAAGGGGGGCGTGTTGATGCTTGTGATGCAGATGATGACACTACTAGAAAAACGCCTATTCGTGGCGCACCTGAAAAGGCCTTCCGTGGCGCACTAGCAGTACGCCACGGGCCTCGCGCTACGGCTATCTCGTAGCCGTGGCACACTACATGGTGCGCCACGGTTATATCGAGATAGGTGTGGCGCACTACCAGGTGCACCATGGGTAGGGGTACTGGTGCGCCACGGATGTTTTTTTCAAAAATCAAAAAAATGCAAAAACACCCTCGTTTTGAATTGCAAAAGCAATCGGGTCTAGAAATCGCTGCTGTCGCGTCGCCTCGCCGGAGCCGTGCGGGAGGCCGTGGCCATGCTAGTCCTTGTCGGCGTCGATGCAGTAGGAGGAGGTGTGGTCGGAGGAGACAGCCGGAGGTGCGTCGGAGGTGGACGGAGGTACGGTCGGAGGAGGTGGTGGCGGCGACGGTGGCTGGAGGACGTGTGGTCGGAGGAGGCAACGGCGACTTCTGAAGGAGCTGGTTACCCGTGGTCGTCCTTGGTCGGAGGAGGCCGAAGTGAGGAGAAGGAGAAGAGGGAGGAAGAGAAGAGGAAGAGAAGAAGAGATGGAGGAAGGAAGAGAAGAGGAAGAAAGAGAAGAGGAAGAAAGAAGAGAGGGAGGAAGGAAGAGAAGAGGAAGGAAGATAAGAAGAGAAGAGGAAGAGAAGAACAGAGGAAGGAAGGAAGAGATCGAAGAGGAAGGAAGAGAGGGAGAGAGGGAGGTAGGTGGGCGGGGTGGTGTTTCGAATTTCGAATCTCGCCCAACTTACTCGTGGCGCACTAGGTGGTGGTGCGCTACGGGTAAGGTGCCTCAATTTTTTTTCTGCAGCAAAAAATCTTGTTTTTGCCATAACTTTTTACTCTTTTCGAATTTTGAGATTCTAAAAAATCGCTAAACGACCTAAAGGGGTTGCCAGCGGATCTGGAATCTCGTTCTGGTCATTTTGGTATATTATACGTGTTTTTTCAACATCGTATGCAAAAGTTATGGCCTTTTACCGTGGCATGACTTTTTTTTGCAAATAAAGTCGAAACTCATGTTTGTTAATTTTACTAGAAGCTATACCACATTACCTACCTAAATATGAAAGGATTTAATTTTTTGAAGTGTTTATCATTTTCTTTTATTTTTTGTAAAGTCTAAAAAGGTGATCCACAGGGGGGGGGAGTTGGTGCAGGATAGTTAGGCGTAGGGCAAGGTGCCCTACTACTAAGTTTATACATCCGTGGCGCACATGGCATAGTGCGCCACGGATGTGTCTGGCCGTTTCACAGCAGAGAGGGCATGCGCTTAGGTGTAGCGCACCCCCTCCATGTGCGCCACGGTTGACACTAACAACCGTAGCGCACCTACCCTATGTGCGCTACGGATGTTTGGCGTGCGGCCAACAGGGCCAGCCACACATATCTGTGGCGCACTATGGTCATGTGCGCCACGCTTACGGCAGTTAGCCGTAGGGCACCTGTGGGCAGTGCTCCACGCCTATTTTACCCGTGGGGCACCACTAGCACGTGCGCCACGGATGTGTGGATTACCTATAGCCGTTTTCCTAGTAGTGTGAAATGCCTCAGGATGCCATAGGAAGAATGGGTGTGGGTTATATCCGCCCCGTTGAGGAACCCCTTATGGCGGATCGAGAAGAACTATGCTCCACTCGAGTGGAACCCTCATCTTCACAACCTCAACATGCTCCATCTACCGAAGAGGACATTGACTCAAGCCAAAGACAAGATGTGGACCCTCAACATAGTGATCAATGTGTGAACTCTAGTCAAAGGGATCTTGGTCCATTCGATGGGTTGTCAAGTGGTGCCAAGTCAATTTGTCAAGGAAGATCCATCCAAACTGTTTTGAGACGTGCTCAAATTGATGCTAGAAGAGCACTTGATCAAGACCAAGGTCAATCCTTGCCTCCCAATATAGAGGATGACTCCAATGATGATCAAGGTCAAGTTGATGGTCAAGACGAGGATCAAAATGATGAAGAGGGTCCCCCAAGAAACAATGAAGAGATCCACGCTCGTCGCGAAGCTAGAAAGGAAAGAATGTTGGAAATAAGAGACCACACCCTCCAAAATGTTGTTGGAGATCTAAGGAAAGGAATTTCCACACACAATTGAAGAGGTTCAGTGAACACCAAGCACACATCTCCATGATTGAACCAAAGAAAGTGTGGGAAGCTCTTGAAGATTCGGATTGGTTAGAAGCTATGCACAAAGAGCTCAACAACTTTGAGAGAAACAAAGTGTGGAAGTTAGTTGAGAAGCCAAAGGATTGCCGCAATGTTATTGGAACAAAGTGGATATTCAAGAACAAGCAAGATGAGCATGGGATTATTGTAAGGAACAAGGCTAGATTGGTTGCACAAGGTTATTCCCAAATTAAAGGCATTGATTATGGAGAGACTTATGCACCCGTGGCTCGCCTTGAGTCCATTTGTATCCTTCTTGCTTATGCGGCACATCATAACTTTAAGTTGCAACAAATGGATGTAGAAAGTGCATTCCTTTATGGTCCTTTAAATGAATTGGTATATGTTAAGCAACCCCCGGGATTTGAGGACCCCAACTTCCCAAACCATGTCTACAAACTTGATACGGCGCTCTATGGGCTCAAGCAAGCCCCACGCACGTGGTATGAGCACCTTAGAGAGTTATTGTTTGACCGTGGCTTTGAGGTTGGGAAAATCGATCCCACTCTTTTTACTAAGAGGGTCAATGGGGAGCTTTTTGTATGCCAAATATATGTTGATGATATTATCTTTGGCTCATCTAACAAAGCTTTTAATGATGAATTCTCAAAGCTTATGACTAGTAGGTTCCGGATGTCCTTGATGGGGGAGTTGAAAGTATTTCTTGGCTTTGAGATCAAGCAAGTTAGAGGAGGAACATTCTTCAATCAAGCCAAGTATACTCAATATATGCTCAAGAGATTCAAAATGCAAGATTTGAATGGAGCCCCAACTCCCATGGAAACAAAGACTCATCTAGAACAAAATCCAAATGGTAAAGATGTGGATCAAAAGGTATACCGGTCTATGATTGGTTCTTTGCTTTACATTTGTGCATCTAGACCCGATATTGTGTTGAGTGTAAGTGTGTGTGCAAGATATCAAGCGGCTCCTAAGGAAATCCATTTAATGGCGGTCAAGAGAATCTTTCGATATTTAGTTCATACCCCATTTTATGGTCTTTGGTACCCTCAAGGCTCAACATTCCCTCTTTGTGGATACACGGATTCGGATTGGGCGGGAGACAAGGATGATAGAAAATCAACATCCGGGGCTTGCCAATTCCTTGGTAGGTCCTTGGTATGTTGGTCTTCTAAGAAGCAAAATTGTATATCTCTCTCCACCGCCGAAGCCGAGTATGTTGCTGCTGCTAGTGCTTGCACCCAATTGCTATGGATGAGCAAACTTTAAAGGAATACGATGTCCATTGTGACAAAGTGCCTCTTCTATGTGACAATGAAAGTGCCATCAAGATTGCATACAACCCGGTGGATCACACAAGGACAAAGCATATTGAGATTCGACATCACTTCATTAGAGATCATGTTGCTAGAGGTGATATTGATCTATCCTATGTATCAACCAAAGATCAACTTGCCGATATCTTCACGAAGCCACTTGATGAAGCAAGGTTTTGCTACTTGAGGAATGAACTAAATATCGAAGATTCATGGAGTTTGACTTGATTATCTTGCACTCTCACTTAATACTCAACCCATTGTTGGTTTAGGTGTAGGCATGGACATAGTGGGAGTGCGGTCCTAATTGATTGGACTATCCCTCCCCCCATTATGCGCAAAGTAAACAAAATCATTCCTCTTAATATCATTTTGTGATATGTGAGCTCAATGATGAGTTTTGGTAATGGACCCAAGATATATCTTCGTGGTGCCAAGCCGAGTATACTCAAATATGGTGGCCTAGGCCACCACCCCTCTCAATCGAGAGGTTGAAGTACTTACTCGTGTTTGTCATCTATTTGAATTGGTTTTCACTCATGATTGTCATCTATTCGAAGTGCCTTCATTGTTCTTAGCATCATGCACTCTAGTTTGGTGTTTATTTGCTTCTTCCATTTTTTATTGAGTGCATGTGCCTCTCAGCTCACTTGTCTTAACCCAAGCCTCCTTACTCCCTCACGAAAACCTTCTCTCTATCCGCACAAGAATCCTCCTTGATCCCTGGCTTTGGCATCAGATGGGACCGGTACTACCGGATATTCGAGCAGTACTACCGGACCTGGTAAGTTCCCAGGTCGGCTCCTCGAAGAACTACTCCAGGAACGGTACTACCGCCCACATGTCCGGTCCTACCGGTCACTGGTACTACCGGTAATGGAATCGGTACTACCGCTTACAAGCGGTAGTACCGCTCCAACAACCGGTACTACCGGTTGACGGTTTCCAGGTATATATTGGACGCACGGGGAGGGGCACCCCTTAGTGCCTCATTATTCCCCACGCCCTCCACTCAAACCTGCGCCGCCACCGGAGATCTTGAAGCCACCGGTGCCCTGCCGCGCCCTCCTCTCTCCGGATTCTCCTTGGATTTGGCCTCTTGGCGGGCTCCCACTCCTTTCCACCGCCATGGATCCCGGTACAACCGCCCTTTCTCTCCCCGTTTGATTTCCCCATTAGATCTAGGTTTTGGCTTAGATTTATGGAGAAATTGACTATTTGCAAGGTTGTACTGCCATATGATTCCTTGTTACCGAGTAGAATCTTCTATTTAGCAGTTTTATGCAGTCAATTTGGGCCGTTTCCACCAGATCTGACGCTTGTGTGCCACTCAACCGGTAGTACCGGTACTACCGCTTGCAAGCGGTACTACCGGTCGTCAGGTCCGGTAGTACCGGTCCACTTTGACCACATTTTTTCTGCCTAAACTGTAGATTCTCTCGTTTGCTCCTTTTTGATTCTTGTGCCCTTACCCCTTGCTATCCTCCCTCGTGCTTTCACAGATGCAGGTGGTTCTCGGGGTGCACGCAAGCGCTCCAAGTCCAACCGTGAGATTGTTGAGGAAGAGACGGAGTCTGAGGAAGAGGTTATGCCACAGCCAAGACACCGTTCCAAGTTGCCTGCCACTCGAGGTGGTCGTGGGGGTCGTGAAGGGGTTACCAAGCGCTCAGTTGGGCATGGCAGCGCCCCTCCTTCTCGCCCCCTTCCACTGGGCGTACCAAAAGTCTCAGCTCTAGGCCATCTGGGCCAAAGAAACTTTCAGACATCTCTGAGTCAGATTTTACGGCTCTCCGGATGGACAATGCATACTCCGCATAACTGAGCGAGGCAGGCAAGGGCAGTCTCTTCTATGATGATTTCCAAGAGCGTGTGTATCATGAGGTTCTTTTGACCAACATCCAGATGGTGGTGCCTCAGCAGTGGATTGACATGAGACACATTGATAAGAACCCTGACTACTTTGCTGAAGCTAAGGAAATCTCCTCAAGCCTTGGCTTGTTCCCCATTATGGAGTTTCAGTATGACTATGATCCCCTCCTTATCTGCCAGTTTTATGCCACTGCACATTTCCACAATGGCCGCACTCGGAAGATTACCTGGATGACTCAAGGTGCTGTCAAGGAAGCTACACTTGCGGAGTTTGCTGCAATCTTGGGGTATGAAGACCGCGGCCGGGACGTTCCTTGTGGTTTTCGCTGTCACATGCGGGAGCATCCCTCCAAAAAGGATGTTCTTACACCTTTGTATATTCGAGGCCGTGGAATGAAATGGTTGCTGCTGCACACACTCGGAGGGTTCCACCATTTGCTCCTTATATTATGGCCCTCATTGTGTCAAAGTGCCCCGTCATTGCTAGGACTCTCTCCACTCGCTCTCTCATTGTGCACCGGCCAAAGGCACTCAAGATCAAGACACATGCCAAACCTCGCGTTGCGGCGGGTGAGGAGGATGAGAATGACTCTGAGGATGCTGACAGTGGTCATGACACTGACTATGTTGTCTCTAGTCGCAAAAATGCTAAGCCCTCTTGGGCCAAAAGGATGGAGGTCAAGCTCAAGAAGATCTTACGCTTGGGTTGACAACTGAAGCGCATGTATGAGGCGCATGTGTATGCCAAGAAAGCCAGTGCTCGACAGAAGGAAATGATGTCTGCTCAAGGTTTGACCATCTCCGAGGGATCCGAGAACAACATCACTCCAGAAGATCAGTGGATCTCTCAGCACAACCGTTGGGACGACGATGTCTCTTCCTCGCACCGCGCCCCACCCACTTACGAGGATGAGGAGGACCTTGAGGATGATGAGGAGGAGGATGATTGACCGTTGGGACGGTAGTTTTGCACTTGCCCCTTTTTGGCGTCTTGATGCCAAAGGGGGAGAAGTTGCACTTTAGGCACGGGTGTTGCATGGGAAGTCACAAGCTCGTTCTTCTCTTTGATCCTTTTATTGCTTGTGAACTTCGATTTCCCTCTATTTATGTGTGAGACTATGTGTGTCTATGTCGTGTGAGACTATGTGGTTGGATCCATCTTATGAGACTATGTGGTTTATTTCATTGGATCCATCTTGTGATGTTATGCGGTATCTATTGTCTATATATTCCTCATCACATGTTTTGTGCAAAGGTATGTTCTCAAAGGCTAGTATCCATATTTGTGCACCCATGTTGGGTTTGTAAAATAGAGGGGGAGGTTTGATTCTACACATCTAGGGGGAGTCCCCTCTCTATTTTACAAATATCATATGCTTACTATTAAAATCATCTTGCACAAGTGTATTGTCATCAAACACCAAAAAGGGGGAGATTGAAAGAGCATTTTCCTATCCCTCTGATTTTGATGTTTGATAACAACACACTTATCGGTTTAACTGTGTGTTAAGTTTATCACAGGTTTGATAAGTGGTGGCACAAATAATGGCATATCAATTCCCCTTGCAAAAACCTCTGTGTCAACCGGTAGTACCGGAACTACGACCGGTACTACCGCTTGACACCGGTACTACCGGTTCCAGTACCAGTTGGCACTGACCAAAGCTGATGAAGGTGAGTACTAGTAAGTACCCCCCCCCCCGGTACCACGGAGCGGCACTACCGGTCCAACCGGTAGTACCGCTTGAGACGGTTGTACCGCTTGGCAGTACCGGGGCATACTGACCAGCACTCACTCCTCTCTGTTTTGGTCAGTACCAAGCGGTACTTGGGACCGGTACTACCGCCCTAACCGGTAGTACCGCTTCCTACGACCGTCGCTACCGCTTGGGGGTAGTACCGCAAGGGCGATACCGCCCAAAACTGAAGAATACTAAAGATCTGGAGCACCTTGATGGTCGGTACTTGACGGTAGTAGTACTTGCAAGCGGTACTACCGCTGAATCTGTACTACTGAGATAAATGCTCCAACGGCCATATTTCGTGGAGGGGTATAAATACCCCTCCACCTACCTTGGGACAAATTGCTCAGTGCATTAAAGTCAAAGAACACCATTGAAGTCCATTGGAGCCACCCAAATCCTCAAGATCTCCTCATCCCACCACCCAAAGTCCTTGATCTTTGGGGAATCGAAGGAGGAGGCCGCGATCTACTACTTCACCAAAAGAGATCTTCATTTCCCCCTCATTTCATTGAGGGCCCCTTTGCTCTAGAGTTTTCTTGGAAACCCTAGTTCTTGTTTTGGTTCTTACAAGCTTGTCTTTGATTGCTTTGACAGCTTGCTTGTATTTGGGAGCCTCCGATTAAGTTGTGGATGTGTGCCCCAAACTTGTAACGGTGCCGGCTTCCACCTTGAAGGTTGCCGATATAGTGGAAGGTGAATCGATCCCGTTGGGGTGAGATTCATCGGAGAACAAGGGAGGCCTTTCGTGGCGTTGGTGGTTTGAAACCACCCCCTCTCCAAACATAGACGTACTTCCCCTCAAAAGGAAGGAACTACGGGAAACAAATCCTTGTGTCTCGTTACTACTTTGTGTTGTAGTAGCTCTTGCATAATTGTCATATAGGTAAATTCGCCATAGTTGCATTATCTAGAGAATTTACCTTATTGTCAAACCTTAATTTGAAAAGGAAGAAAATTTGAAGTAGCACCTATTCACTCCCCCTCTAAGTGCCCATACGATCCTTTCACCCTCGCCAGAGATCTCCACACTCTCTCACTCCTCCCCCACCCACAAACTCCGGCGAACCCTCCCTCACCGCTTTCCCCTTCCCAGCCATGGCCTCACGGTACCCCGGTGATGGAGCTGCGGCGAACGGCTTCGGCCGGCGCACCCTGCAGGCCTGGGACGCACGCCTCCTGCACGACGCCGGCTATATGGCGCCGCCGGACATGCAGATGCCGCCCGGCTGGAAATTGAGCGCCGGTGGCATCCCTGTCCCGCCGGTGCCGACGCCGGACGAGCTGTCGTATGATGTGCAGGAGTACATCAACGACATGGCCGACTCTGCCGAAGCCGAGAGCGCTGACAACCTGCTCCACTGGGAGCAGTTCTTCGCCGAGCGACGCCAGCAGGAGCTCGCCCACCACAAGGGTCCGCCGAACGAGTCGCCGCCGAAGCGCAACAACTCGGCTGGCCGCCGGCGTTGGTGGAGCGCGCCAGGCCGGACCCTCGAGGCGGTGATGGAACACATCAACCGTGGGAACACGCCGCGGCTCGGCTTCCCGCGCACGCCGGCGCCGGCGGCCAGGACGAGGCGACGTCCTCCGTCGAACTGGATGCCGAGGAGGATGGCGAGCATGAGCTCGTCCTCCTCCGCCGGGCGTCCCACTCCCGCCTCGCACACGCTGCACGCCGCCGACGTCAAGCGCTGCCTTCGCCGCGCCCCAAGATAGAAGGTTCAACACCGATCGAAGATGCCACGTTGAAGATGGCACTGGAGCAGTCGCTCCGCGAAGCCGCGCCGCAGACGCCGTAGCCGCCGCTGGTGGAACCCTCCTCGCCGGACATCCTAGAGTGGTCCAGGAAGGACTGGGAGCTGGCGGAGCGGCAGCGCATCCTCGGCCCGCAGCAGCAGGCGGAGGAGCAGGTCGCCCGGTGTTGGGCGTTGTCTGGGCATGAGCTCGCCTATCAGGGCGCCCCGCCCTACGTTCTCGACGACGACGACGACGACGAAGGCCCGTCCTTCCAGCCCTGGAGGTGCGGCGACCCAGGCCAGGGGAGCTCCGGCCAGAACAAGCCGCCGAGCGACGACGACGGCGATGATGACGGCCGCGCCGACCCCGACTACATGGTGTTCTATAGCAAATTCGGCATGTAGGACGGCGAGTTCACCGACGTAGGCTATGGCGGCGGCTTTTTTAAGTTTATTATGTAGTAGATTAGTTTAAATTTGATGTAATCCGCCTATATTCGCCTAACTTAATGAAATTCGCCCATCTTTGATGAAATTTAGCCGAACTTGAGAACACGGCCGGGTACGCGAGTGGGAAAATGGGCGTACCCAGGCTGAAAACTAGTTCCGTACGGCCGAAAAACGGACCAATTTTCGGCCTGGGTTCGGCCAACGAGTGGAGATGCTCTTAGTGTACAAGGATACTTTCGTTTCATAAAGCTAAAACGTCTAGACGAACGGGGTAAGAAAGCGATTGGTAAAGTGATAAGAATAAAAGAAAGTATAGACTAACGAGATGGAACATTATTTGTAGACCTAAAGATCAGTGAGGTCTAGGTATTGAGGTGTTGAAAATTAAGAATAGGTGTTTATTAAGCAAATGCCTTTTTAAATTACTAAATGAGAAAGGAGTGCGGCAAGAATCGTTACATAATAAATATTTGAGTCAAAAAACCTTGTCTGGGGTCCAACCGAAACCGAACGATTCTCCATTTTGGAAGGGACTTATGAAGGTGAAGAATTAGTTCTTCGCTAGGGGATATTTCCAGATTGGGGATGGAGCCAACACTAGGTTTTGGGAGGATACATGGTTAGGAGAGTTACCCCTTTCACGACAGTATCCATCATTATATAATATTGTGCAACGGACTAATGTGGCTGTGGCTTAAGTTTTAGCCCAAGTACCACTAAATATTAGTTTTAGGAGAGTACTTAGTGGCACCAAGTGGTTTGATTGGCTCCACTTATGCCAAAGGCTTATAATGGTGCAGTTGTCAGAGGACCAAGATAAGTTTGTATGGAACTTAACAACGTCTGGGGTATTCTCGGTGAAATCTATGTACGAGGACCTTATAAATGATCATACGGTCTTCCTTCAGAAATATCTTTGGAAATTGAAAATCCCACTCAAAATTAAAATTTTCATGTGGTTCCTTCATAATAAAGTTCTCCTTACTAAGGAAAATTTGGTTAAAAGGAATTGGGTAGGGTGTAGCACATGTTGCTTTTGTGTCTCACAGGAGACCATAGAACATTTGTTTATATCTTGCCCTTTTGCTCGCCTTTTGTGGTGCATTGTTAATTTTGCTTTCGATCTCCCCCCTCCAGCTAATGTAATGAATATGTTTGGGAATTGGTTGAACTAGTGGAATACCCGTGAGTTGCCACGGCTCCTTACCTATGCCTAGTGTAGCACATCTTACGTGTGTAAACAATGCACGTATATATATAAACACATTGAAAAAATAACCATATAATATTTAAAAACATTTAAAGATTTACTTCACATAGTTCAGTGTATCGTGTATAAAATGCAAGAACCAACAAAAATATCTCTTATTCACTAAGCCATTTTCCATTGACATAACTAAGATATCCTCGTATAACATCAGGAATGTTGTCCTCGACTTCATTTGCGTGGTACTTGAGCAAGTGTATCAAAATCTTTTTCCTCAACTCATAGCCATCCTGCATAAGCAATCTATTTTGTTAGCGTGGAGTTTTCACATAAAAATCTAATAACTGTGAACATAGAATACGCACGGTGCAAATTGGATGAACAAATCTTTTACCATCTCATGTGAGCATAAAATAAAAAACTAAGTAACCCGACAAATTCCTGTAAATGAATGGATTTCATTATCTTGGTCGTTAGGATTGTAATTATAAAATAAACTACTTGTAATGAGAACCAATAAAATTATCTGTCAGAGTTTGTTGGTATTGGAATACTACGAGGGTATTTACGTGACCAAAAATATATATCAGAATTCCAGCCAAATTGCGCTATTTCAAGAGCTTCATTTAGATAGAATGAGCACCTTTGTAATTTTAATTGGTACCTCTCTTTCGGGAGAGGTTCAGGAAAGGGGTCTAAGATAGATACACAGTGTTCATGCTTGTCAATGGTGAACAAGATGAAGTCACCAAGAGATGCATGTGGCAACAAAATATGAAAATGATGACCATTAAAACACATAAATCATGTCAAAAATGGACAAGAGACCTAACTTACCATATTGCACGACGAGATATCATGGTCTATCCCAGGCCAGCTATGAAACAGTGTTGCCAACTCCTTAACATTTGGATTTTTATGCCATTTTGGATGTCGTGTACCATCGATCATCGCCGACTGAGATAAAAAAAAGATTTAAACCATTATAATGATAATAAATATGCGTGATTGTAAGAACTTACACAAAATCTTAAGTCCATGTTGTGCACATGAGGCTCTATGAACATTTGTATCTCATCACATGCCACTATACGAACAACCATGTTGAAACAATCCTTATCCATAGGTTGTTCCATCCTAAGTATGTCCTGAATTTTTTTTAGAGTTAATTCAAGCAGAAAAGGTTTGGAGCTTCGCACCCATTCTTTACTGCCAAACAAATGATTAGAATAATGATATCATAAAAATATGTAACATGACGCTTACTCCAAACACTTTGCATCATCGATGGACATGATGTATTTGCAGATCTCGTCAACAAACTCATGTGGTTTTGCGAGTATGATGCATGCTAGAATGGGATTGTTTTCTTTGTCTATATCTTGTGGATGTTTCTCCTCAGGACTCGGTATCTTAGACTGATCGTATATCGGACTGCCTCTTATCTTATTCAGTTCTGAATCATGCAATATGACAATTAATTTTTTCCAGAATGCTCTCATGTCCTCCTACAAAGTAGTAGAAAATTACACTTGTAAAATAATATTTTAAGATACAACATAGTACTAATTGTGTCCCAATAAAAATAGTTCCTGAGTGACATTGTTTAAAAGCATGTCTCCTGTACAATATTCCATAAATTTTAACATGAATAACCCGCACGATGAACTATAAGATTACAAAAAATTATATTGCTATTGCATCAATCCTGATCAATTTAAAGAAACTTTTTGAAAACTCATGAAGCAAGGTTTATCGTATATCTATACTAGACCATAAAAGCGCGCTTTGCCGCGCCCGTCCATCTCAAACAAAACAATAAATTTTTAAGAAAATGACTTATGAAAAAATCGGCCTTATATATTGCATCTATTTGCAAAAGCGAAGTGGATCCAGCCTTATGGAAAAACTTCACTATGCCCTGATGCATAGACATGTAGTTGTGTTACATGAAAGAGTATGTATGCATACATAGTGGCACATGAAAGAGTATATAAGCACGCATAGTGGCATCATTTCACACTATAAACTGGGAACGTATTCAGCTACTTGTTAGTCTATTAGTTTAATATAATCATCCACATCTGAATCCCAATTTGCAAAAATTTGGTTTATTCATATTTATACATATCCTGTAACATATGTTGGAATGTTGTACATTATTAACTTGATTAGAAAATTGCACTAAAGCTGTTTCAGAACTTTCCATTTTACTTGCTTCCGAACAAGCACATTCATCATCATACTGGGGCGTAGGGAAAGCACATAATATGTCTCCATTATTGTAATAAACCTCCCATTTTTAGTTAACTTATTTAGCGAAGATGCAGAAAAAACAAACTCGCAATAATTCCATTATACATCTATGGATGAAAAAATATCCGCTTTAAATCATCACACATGTAACATTATACTACCTCCGTCCTAAAAAGGACATCACAGATTTGTCTAAATTCGGATATATCAAAACACTATTTAAAGCAAACGTTCTTGTAATTATTAATAAAAATGATATATTATATGAAAACAATTTCATGAGAGAATAATACAGTAACTAACATTATGCATTGGATTCGTGAGTTCAGAGCTGGAATCTAGAATTTACCTACAGAAGTGAACCATGCTGGGAAAATAATAAATCAGCCCTTCTTGTAATTAGTCGTTGACCACATCACCTCGTCCGATCAATTTGGCTGCCTACAATCGCGTCCGTGGTCCTCAACCCGCTGGCTGCTGGGCGACAACAGAGGTGGCATCTTCCATGGATGGATGCAACTCGACATTGTGACCGGCTGCGGATCTGCCGCTCCTTCTTCTTTTCCTTCACAGTCTTCCTCGATCTACAAAGCAAGAACGACACGTTTGGTGAGGGTCGCCGTACGGCGAGAGAGCAGCCGCCGCTGTCCACCCGCACTCCTCCCGGTAACCCTAGGCTGGGGAACGATTGGAGGTCGATGGCCATACCTGATGGAGAAAGGTATATTATTGTGCAGAATTTCTATGAGGAACTGCGGGGAGGAGGTGGGCAGCCATGAACGGAAGGCGGAGTACCGGCTACGCCATTAATCGCATGAATAAACGCCGCGATGCCCCCAGTATCTTCCCTCGTTGCCGGTCCACCTTCCTCCAAATGACGAAACAAGATGAAGGCACGACTGGCATATACAGTTTCTCAGCCCATGTAGTAATGTTTGTCGGCCCGAATAACAAGAGGATGTCCAGATCAACCCGTGGAGTAGCAGCCCGAGAACGTTGCGGTGGGCCGTTTAGTTCGATTGGACTAAGTAAAAACAAGTTCAGCGATGGTTCGGGATTAGTGGGATGATTTGAAACCTTGGATAGGCAGATCCGACGGTGGGTGACGCCAAATCGCTGTGGTAGCTCCTAGGTAGCTGAGTTTTACTGTTTCTTAATGCATCTTCTAGTATAAATGATCAATGATTTGTTGGATATTAAACATATAACTTTATGGATCAATATACTTTTCACATTAAATTTGATGGGTGTTCAACATACCCATCAGTTTGCAGTCGTTTTTAGATATGCTCTTCTATTGCCCATGTTGTGACATCCAAATCCTACCACTTTTCACCCTCGTCAAACCCCTTTATTTTGGACGCAATATTTAGGTGCTTCTCAAGTTCTTGTAGTTGTTATACGAGAAAATAGTAATAGGCCTTAAGGAAAAAAGAATGTCAATAGGAGACCACGGTCAACTTACTTACCATGTTAGTGAGGTCACTTATACTCGCTCCAACACCGATTGATTCCAATACTTGTATCAAACATTTCTTTGCATTGATGACTGCTAAATACCAATGGGTCTTACTGATGTTTACTGGAAGGAATACCTAAAATAATTTGTTGCCTAAGTCTCACAAATAGACATGCTAAAAATATAATGGACGATATAGATATGTTGGAGTTAGTACTGACCATGTCATGCTTTAGATAAATATTTGCCTGCTCTATGATGTGGCAATGTACTTTAATGTGCTTTTTTAGTTGATTGGAGATGAATGTATTGTCCATATATACCTTACCACCCGCTCTGTCAAGAAGATGATCATATGCACGCATACAATATAAGTACGCATTTACCACATGTAATTGTACAAATAAAATACAGGTAGATAAAATACATTCAAATTTAAGACAATAGTGGTTTTGTTGATTTACATAATCAGGCAAGAATCCATCATCGCTATTAAGACATTTTAAATCGTCATTAGATAGTAGTGCATCACCAATGTCCACAAACTTGGTATTTCTAGGTGCAGACATGATTGCTTCGATGGCAACAAAATCTTCAGTGGTACAAACATAGTCTTCCACGATATATAAGTGTACATGACTAATTAGATAAAAATAATCCAACCAAAATGAGAGGACGATAATCGGAGCACAACTAAGTATCTTTCGGGATAACCTTCGTGTTTGCTTTTTTTGGTTTATTATGTTGTGAATTGACCGTCGCTTTATCTACTTCGGTATCAAAAGCCCAACATTTATATAGAATAAATTATAAAACTGTCGTATGGAAACACACTTTTAAAAAATACAATCACCTCCTTTGTATCTTCCAGCAACATCGCATCGGCGGCTATGTCGATGGGTCCTTTCATAGAATCTGCAATATCGGTCTCTGTCCCACCCATGATCTAGAAATGTGGAATAAATATTTACTGTTACTCAAATATAGTAATATAGAATATGCATAGAAAGTAAAAACAACTTTCTAAATTCACCTCTTTGATTGTGCCAGAGTCATGTCCACGTCCAAAATCATCGTGTCTGGGTCTGCTATATCCATAAGTTTGTCTTTGGTCTACCTTAGAAAGATACATGTTACGTTCCGACCCATATTAGTTGACTTGGATTTGTCAAAATTTGGATAAATCTATATACTAAATAATGTTTAAATTTAACTAAATCTAAATAAATTTGAGTCAACTAATATAAATCGGAGGAAGTACAATAAAATTGATCGATGCGAGATAATTCCCTTATGTACTACTACCCCTCTCTCTCTCCGTGTTGCGGATTGCAGCTATTCGCAAAAAGAAAGCAAGCTTTAGAAATATTTCTAGGAACTACCGAATAAGCATCCAAATTTGACTACTACTCCTACCTAGCAATAAAAAAGGGATCTTATCCATTTATACCATCAAAAGCAATCAGACAGTTTTAAAAAAAAGCAATCGCTATGGATGAGGGCATAAGGCGCTCGGGAAATCCCCAATCCTCGTCGTCTTCCTCCCATGGCCACGCATGGCCTTGCCCCGCTGCTGCTCTCTCATGCCTCCCCTCTCCTTGGCCCTTTGCTTTGTTGCTGCTTGGATGGCGATGCCCCGCCGACTCCTCTCCCACGACCGAACGCCATGGGTTTCGACTGCCAGCCGCCCCTCCCTCCGACGCCGAGCCGCCCCGCCCTCCACCAATCCGCAAGCCCCCTCCGGCGCCCAGCCGCCCCGCCCTCCACCAACTCCGCAAGCCCCCTCCGCTGCCCATCTGCCCCGCCCTCCACCAACTCCACAAGTCCCCATCAACTGCACGCCAAAGCCAGCACTTAATCCCGGCCCCGCCGCTGCATGGTGTCGTGGAAGCACGCGGCGGTTAGGCTATGGCGGGCTTCAACACTCACTCCAGAAAATCTCTTCCCGCACGACTTCCCGAGGATGGAGACGGCTACAATGGTGCTGCTCGACGCCGCACATAGGGTGGCCACCCCAACCTGGACCGGCTCATCGTGGCGCATTCCCGCGGCCCTCTCTTTCTTGCCGCCACTATTACAGACCTTTTCGCCGACGTTGGCGTCGCGATTTCAATTGCTACGCCTAGCGGGAGTTGTTTGTAGCATAATCTAGTCGACTGTTACTCCTAGCTTGATGAAGACGAAGGACGTAGTAGATGGAGTTTGTTGAGACACGGGAGCTTTAAGTGGAGTTTTTCTGTTAGCTGTTGAGACAATCATGGATGTTTGTTTTAGGTAACACGGTTTTGCACGTGATAAAAGAAAGATAAGGGGAGAGAGAATCTGTGGAGTGGCATTTTTATGTAATTTTTGCATGTGTGACACCAGTCATTCACCACGTCTTTGAAATTAATAGTAAAGATGGTGTAGATAAAAAGTCTAAGGCAAGAATCCGAATTGGTGTATCGGTCTTGTGTTGGTCTATTTGGCGTTGCATGAATGATATTATCTTTAACAAAAAAAAAGTTTAATCTTTTGCAGGTGATTCATATGGTGGCACGTTGGATGCAACTATGAGCTTTTCTTCTACCGTAAGACCATCGGGATATTATGGCTACCGGGTGCAGTCGTCTCCCGATGGTCGCACGAGACATCTTCACCGAGTCGTGCTGGCGGCATACTAGTCGTTCAGAAGATGTTTAGTGATCTTTTGTCGCATATAATTCACTGGTACATGTAGAGGCTGGGGTTTTACTCCCCCATTTCGGAAAAAAAAATTCTAGACGAAGGGAGTACTGCACACGTCATAGCGCAGCAGAAAGCCAAAGCATTGGCTAACCTAACCCATCTCCAGCAAACAATGGAACAACGCACAGACAAGACATATCACATGTGAGCTTTAAATAAAGACAAAGATTGCAGTCGTACAAACAGTCGATATGTATGACGGTTGAATGGCTATACATACTAGCTACCCTTTCGAGCGCCCCTTCGACAGTATTCTGGCCTACAATGTATACGTACGGGAACCAAGCAGGCATGGGGGATTTGCCCACGTATGTGGGACTCGTCACTCGTATACGTTTGAGTCGCACGACGACCGGATGAGTGCAATTTTTGGTCGCAACTCAGGCCTCTGGCTCTTTGCTCTCTGCGGGTATCGATCCACACCTCCTCGCCTCGCCCGCGGGCCGCGCGCGTACGTCGAGCACGTACGTAGTACACCTGTGCGCGCCCCGCCGTCTAAACCTCGTCGGTCTCATGCGTGTACTAGCTATACCTATACGATTTGGCAGTTCGCACCTGTGGCCTGAAATACGTGTACGTACATGTCCAGCCAATCCTCTGTGTGTGCGTGTAGCCGTGTACGCACGCACGAAGTTCAGGTGTATTTATATGGAAAATGGGATTGATGTCGATCCACGGTTGGTTCGTGGCAAGTAACCCTAACGAGACGAGAGCGATGAAATACCACGCACCAGCGTTTTCCGACGACGACGGCTCCAGCGACAGCCATGGCAGCGGAGGCCGCCGGAAGATGGCCGGCGACTGTCCGTCCCAGCTCAGCGACGAGAGGTGATACTAGTAACGTGTCCCCCCGGGTTGACAGTATCGATCGTAAGTTGTCGTTGACGCGTATATTAATCATAGATATATGCTGTCTGGCGTTGCTGCTGCAGGCCCGAGCTGCTGGAGCTGCAGTGGCGGGACGGCTGCCCCGTGGAGCAGCCGGTTCTCGACAGTCGAGGCAGCGACAACGCCGACGCCGCCGCCGGCGAAGCTTCTTCGTCGCCGGAGGAGATCAAGAAGCAAAAGGCGGGCGGAGGCGGACCAAAGGATGGGACGGCGCTGCCAGGCGAGGCGGTGGACGAATGGTGGAAGCTGTGGCGGGAGGGGGAAAGCGGTGGGGCCGCCGCCGCGGCTGCGAACGGATACCCGCGGGCCATCGACGATCTGTCGTCGGTGAATGCCAAGGTGGCGACGACGGCGGACGAGGCGGCGGACGAGCTGTGGAGGCTGTGGAGAGAAGGCCATGGCAGCTCCGCACCCCAGGTTATACATCTAGCACATGTTCACTACATCTACATGGTCTCGGCGATCAAACTTTGATATCCAACAAATTGGGACTTGAAACTGCAGCAGCAATTTCTTCTGCTAAAGCTGCACAACTTGTTTCCAAACGTACTACTGCCGGTCTGCAACTTCAGTTTAATTAGTCTAACAAAAGCCAGTACTTTTACAACTTTATGTGACAAAATATATATAAAATGTTTTTTCAACAACTTGTGATTAGTAAAACCGTGCAGTATGAGCAGCAGGATTACTCGTGCAAGAACTCGGCGTCAAAAGGCGAGGACTCCTTGTTGCCAAGCTCGTCGGCGTCGAGAGGCAGCGACGGCGCGCAGAGGCATTCCTCTGAACAGATTGATCAGCAGTGCTCCACGCTGGACCATGCCATCGAGTACATGAAGTCACTCCAGCAACAAATCCAGGTAGGAGTAGTTAATTTCTCTAGCGTGTGCTCTTTCGCAAATGTGTCGCATAGCATGTAAACGTGTTTAATTATCTGTCAAATCGTGGCAGGTGCTATCCAGCGGCGGGTACGGCATGCAGCCGCTGCTGTTCCAGTGCGTGTGCGCCCAGCAGCCTCCTCTTCCTGCAGTGATTCCTGGGGCGGCGCCGGCGCAGCCCCTGTGCCCACCGCTACCATCGCCTCCACCGCCGCCGCCACCACCACCACCACCAACAGCCGCCGGGCCTCCTCTGTACCACCTACAACCAGTGCCACCACCGCAGCCTGCAGCTGAGCTGAACCCAGATATGGCGGCAGCCGGGAAGGTGCCGGGTGCCGTGCCTGGATTATTGATCGGCGCCATCGGCACCGGCTTGGGAGAGGAGATGGCGTGGAACACGTCTGAGGTCCCGTTTGGTGGCTGCGCGCGCTGCAGTTTCCGTCGTCGTGCGGGGGATTGCTAGCACCGCCACCAAGGCTTGTCTTCGAGGCTAATAATGTTGTCGTCAAGGCTCTTTTAAGGCCCAATTTACGTGCTGCAATGTGTATAGTCGAGTGACTCAAGTTGTAGAAATATACTCCTATATTATTTCACTTTACTACCGTTCGTAATTCTTTTTTTCAAAAGCTTCCATACACAAATTGATTTCCTAGAGAAATGTTTGTAACTTCCACTCGTGATATTTTTTTTGTTAAAGTTTGGTTTTCTTCGCAACAGATGCCGTGGAGTATGACGGCGTTGTTGCTTCGAGCAGGCGAATTCCATGGCTTTGCGGATGGCGGTCATGGTTGCGCTATCCTCCCATTAGGAAGCAGCGGCGAACTTAGGAATTTGTCGAAGCCTAGATGCACTGCGATGCATCAAATGAAGCAACTATTGTTTTCACAATATTTTTAATGCGAAAACATGAATACAATATATTAAATGTTGACGACACATTTAAATATTCAAGTTCAGAACACATTCGACTATTCACAAGTTTACAACATATTCAAATGCTCATATGCGCTAATATTAGATATGACAGGGATTGCAAGAACTCCCAAAAGACTAATGAAACTCTGATGATCGATGAGAAATGTTAAAATGTCCAAATACACCAAAAAAAAAACTCTAAAAGATAAAGAGGAAAGATGGATTTGTAAGATCATCTGAACATACCTTCAAAATATATTCTCTTCAAAAATCAGGATACTACCACTAGAGGGGAGAGGTGGGAGATGAATAGGAGTTATATAAACTACTGCAATCTTAAATGATTTTGTAGTGGAATGCTCAGTTTTGGAAGATATTATGGCCACACGAAGTGCACTTGAGGCACATGAGCTAAGTAGACCATAATAGAAAGAATAGATGAAGAAACATGTGGCTGATTGGTAGTTGAAACACGAGGATGGACACTTAAGTGCGGTGCCTCAACTGGCCGAATAGATCAGCAAAGATAGTAAAAAACAAACAATAAATGGATAGATAAAGGAATGAGTACACATTTGTTTCAGCATAATTTGAGTCGTTGGCACATACTCTACGTCTCCGTTGGGAGGACCTATGCACACATGCACCTAGGTTCAATTGACATTATCTACCGATAACCAAACACTATTTTCTGTTAGCATAAGCCTCGAACAATCCCAAACCGGTATTTGTTCATTCATATGCAAAATTGATGTCACGTCTCAAATTTTAATTTGGTTCTGCATATCATTCATGCCATTGCATCATGGTCTTCCATACAAAACTTTGGGTTGAAAAGATTCGGCAAAACACTACTTTCAAAACCCTATTTTATTTTACTAAAATGCTCCTACGGGAGGGTATACTAGGACTTGTGTTTTCCACCCTTGTAGACTAGTGGAATCAAATACCACTTGACCCTAGATTGATCTCCTAGATTTTAGAAAAATTTAGGAACAAGTTTCACCCAATTCGGAGCTCGTTTGAAAAAGTTACGGGGAAAATACTAAACAGAAATTAGAAAAAGAAAAGATCAAAAAAATGGAGCAGCGCAGCCGCGCCAGCCTGCTGGGCCGCGCCGGCCCAGCCAGCGCCCCAGCGGCCAGCAGCCGCTCCGCCGCCGCGCCAGATTCTATCTGCTGCCCGCGCTCGCCCGCCACCGGCTGGGCCCCTACTGTCGGCGCCGACTTGCCGCGTCCCAAGACGAACTCCAACCGCCGCCGCCGATATCGGGGAGGACTCCGCGTGGGCCCCCCTTCTTAGCCGCGCACGCCCCCTGACCCTCCCCTATCGCGCCACCCACCTCCCCTCGCGAGCCGTCGCCGCCTCGCCAATCTCGCCGCCGCCGCCAGGTAACCGCCCGACGCCGCCGCCTCGAGCTCCCCCTCGCCTCGCCGCCCCCCCGCAGCACCCCCCCCCCCCCCCCGCGACCTCGCCTTGCCCACTGACCGCTCCCCCTTCTTCTTCTTCCCCGCAGGAACCTCGCCGCCACCGCCCGGGACCAAGCCGCCGCCGCCTCCATCCGCTCGCCGCCGTCCAGCCCGGGGCCGCCGACTCGCCCCACCACCGCCTAGAGGACCGCCTGAGCTCCCACCTCAGTCTGGCCACCACTGCCCGGAGACCACCGCCGCCGCCGAGCCTGCCGCCCGCCCGGTGAGTCTCGCCACCCCTTCCTGGCCGTTGGATCCTCGATCCACGGCCCAGATTGTGTGGAGACCGCGTGGTTGACTGGTCCCGCGCTGAGTCAGCAGGGAATATTCCTGGAATATTCCCTTTTGATTTAAAATCGATTTAGAAATTGCAGAAATTAGTAGAATCTTGTAAATTGCATAGAAATTAATCTACTGGGCCAAAAATTGTAAATAAAATATGTGTAGATTCAGTAAGTCGTGTAGAATCTTGCTGTACCATTGTTTTGCACTTTTGCAGCAATATTTTGTCCAGATTAATTAAAAGAGTTAATGGCTTTGTCGGAATAAATAATTCGTAGAAAAAGATCTGTAACTCCAAAAATTGCAAATAATATGTCCCTGGATTCAGTAGAACAAGGGGAATCTCAAAGTGGATTAAAAGAATAGGCTTACAGTAAAAACTTTGCAGAAACTATTTAGTGGCTTTCTGCAGTATTTTAATTACTCAGGGAGTTTTATAATTCCTTTTTGAGTAATTCCATTTGGTACTGTTCCTAAATAGCAATGTCTATACAGTAGAATTTTTCCAAGATTTTACAAACAGTATGCTATCGGTAGTGAATTATTTGGTTTCTAGCTCTAGTTTTGAGCGTTATAATTTGCATAATAGTTTTACTTGCGCAAAAAAAATTATTTTCCGTGCATGCATTCAGTAGCTTTACTGAATAGGATTATGTGGTGCTGTTGTAGCATCAATCCACTTATCATGCATGCATTCATGCATCATCTTTGCTGCATATGCTTGTGGATGGTTTGTTTATGAATGCAATTGTATCGTGTAGATTGTGACGAGTGCAACGCTTGCTCGTGTGTGGATTGTTCTTCCGACCGCTACAACCAAGGCAAGTAGATGCTACTTTGTTCATGATATTGTCCTACTATTTTCAATGCATTGTCGTGTATTTTTGTAGATGCATGTGTAGGAAGAAACTATCGCTATGCTATGTCCTATTATGTGGTAGGGCTTTCCTTGTAGATGAACCACCGTTGGTAGATGTGCTTAGCCGTGCTATGATGAATGAGGGCTGGGTTACATCACTGAAAGTTGTTTCTAGATGTGTTGGTTTGCGAAAACTAAAACAACTTAATCAATGAATCTCCTGGGTGTGATGGGATTGATAATTTTTGGTGGTTTCATTGCGGAAAGACACCAAGGTATCAAGAGAAAATGATTGGCTTCTTTATTATGTAGATTATGTGTACAACCATGTGCCAATAATGGAATGGGCGGTTGGTTGGACTTAGTAGGTTGTGGTAACTCGAACCCGTGTATCCAGAGATGTAGAATTTTGGTAGGTTGGACCGGTGCGCGTCAGGATTGGGGAGCTACTTCCCGAACAGTCTCTTCTTGGACTTCTCCCTATCATCACCCAAAATGAGAGTGATGGTACGAGCTTGGCTGGCCAAGTCACATGGGTAAAGTGTACTAACCCCTACAGGGTGTGTAATCTAATTGATTAGCCGTGTCCCCGGTTATGGACAACTGAGTTGCTTGATATTGATTCCATGACATGTTTCTCGCTCATTCTAATTTCATAATTGCTTTAATATTGGTGGGTTACCTAATTGGGATCTTTTCAAAGAAAATCAAAAACTGTTTATGAAAGTAGGACAAAGGTATTTGCAAATGCAAGCTAGCCACAGCTCCACTCGCCAAATATGCATGTAGATGTTAGCACTAATGTCTCCTTTACTAGCTCTACTTGCCATACATTCCATGTATTGACCCTTCGGGGCTGTTACGTTTCATGTTGCAGGATATTCCGATTCTGAGTAATCGATATAGGCCACGGTACTCCACTCGGCACTTGTTCACTTGTGGGCAATTTGAAGAATGGAGGATTTGCTTTATTTATGTTGCTACCTGAATAATTTGAGCTAGCCTTGAGCTAAGCTTTTATTGTAATAATGGTACTCTGGATCTTCGTTATTTATGATACACGGATATTTTGCTATGTTATTTATCTTATTCTATTGTGGGCCAATGAACCGATCCAGTGATTGGCATGTCACATAGAAGCCACGGTCTTTTCAGAACCGTGGTGTTACAAGATGGTATCAGAGCCCGTGTGTCGACTGTAGGATCGTGACCTAGGTTGGATTAGGAAGCCATAGAATTACTAAAGCTTATATTAACTCTGTCTTTCATCTTATGCCTTTCGCTCTCGTAAATTCTTACCATATGCTATTCTCACACTTTCCTCTTTTAATTGATAGATGGGAGAAGTCAGGACTGAGTATGCAACCATGGAGTCACCAAGGCCCTTTGCAAGACAGTTAGCACAGCTCTCGCAGTCATTGGGATTGCCACTGCCCATGTTCAAGGGAAGGAGGCTGTACACCTATGGATATGGTGAGGATGCATGGGAGATCACCACCTTCATATTCAGAGATGCCGCCTTGCCAAACCCTGTCCATCTGATCTACACCAAGACATACTGCAACTGGGGACTTGGAATAAACTTGGCCATGCATGAAGCCCTGTCTCGCCAGTGCCATCATGTCCGACACCTACTGCCAGCAGACTCACCCTACCGTGACTATGGGAGGCGTGATGAAGATGGGAACATTGTGGTTACCCCGGGCGACAGGAACAACATGCCGCCCCGTCGGAGGCACATAGAGGACATGGAAAGGGAGAATGGAGCCCTAGCTGAGAAAGTGATGATGGTAAAGGAGATTGCAGACTTTGCCAGCAATGGTATGGCGGTCCAAGGACGGGAGATTGACACCTTCATGAAGCTGTGGGAGTTCTGGAGAATGCCCTGATAGGCAGAGATGCAACCATAGCTCATCTTCATGGAACTGTGCAGGAAAACACCCAGAACATACAACAGTTGCAAGGGACCGTCCAGGAAAGGGATCAAACTATTGAAGCTATGGCAGCCCAGATTGCCGCTCTCCAAGCACAGCTGAATCCACCCTCTGATGATGACAATGGAGATGGTGGCAACAATAATGATGATGATGACAGTGGGAACGATGATTATGATGAGGACGAGGATGATGATGATGGAGACGATGATGGTGGAGGAGATGAAGCTGTTGCAGTTGCAGCAGAGAGTGAGGAAGAAGATGAGGATCCAGAAGAGGTGGAGTTTGAGATTTCAAGTGATGACTCAGGAGAGGTGTATACTCCACCGCCATGGTTGAACCGTGGACAGAAGCGCCAACGCATGAGTGCAAGGACCTACCGCAACCTCTTCAAGAAGTAGATATAAGTCCACCAATTAGTCCTCGTTAGGTAAAATCATTAGGACTAGTCTCGATCGATGCAAAACTTAGTTACTGTTAGCTTAAGAGTGTTTAGTTGCTTATTTGTGTACTCCAATATCCCAGGAATTATTTGTGCAAATTTTATGAAAGAGTTATGGCAAGTTTAGTTAATATCTGTGTTATTTTTGCTGCAGTTTTCTGCTGATACAGCAGTACTGTATGATTTTTCATATTTTACTGGTATCTGGGAAAAATCTAAAAAAAATAGGGCTGGTGAGACACTCTCTGTACGGTATGTGCAAAAATCAGCTAAAATTCCTGACGAGTTTAAGTCAGGTAGAAAAATTCGTGAACACTGCTGGACTGTTCTGGCAGATTGCTGTTTTTAATGCTTTGTTGATCAACTGTTTAGTTAACCATTGCCAACTCTTGTAAAACTATTTCAGTAGGTATATACTGCTAGGATAACCCCTGGGATGTTGCTGGATCACTTGTTTGTTGATGTGTTGCCTGCTTGAGATTGTCAGCTATTGTTTGTTGTTGTTTGATCATAATGCATGGGTAGAATCCTATTATCGTAGTTGATTCTTTCTAAGCTTACCTGTGCTGAACCGCAGATGCCTCCCCGCCGTCAACCCACTGAGTTGGAGCAGCTCATGGCAGCTCAGGCACAGCTGACCCAAGTTATGACCCAGTTCATGGAAGCTCAGAACAACAACAACAACAACAACAACAATGAGAACAACCAGCCTCAGGGAGATGCTCTCACCAGGTTTCTGAGGTTAAGGCCAGCTAAGTTCTCTAATGCAACGGAACCAATGGTTGCTCTCGATTGGTTGCGTTCAGTCAACAAGGATCTGGTAACTGTTGGATGCACTGATGCTGAGAAGGTGAGGTTTGTCGCTCACCTACTGGATGGACCAACCGCTTCTTGGTGGGACACTTTTCAGATCACCCACCCGCTGGACACTATGACTTGGGCAATGTTTGAGGAAGGTTTCAGGACCAACCACGTGTCTTCAGGAGTTCTGAGCCTGAAGAGGAAGGAGTTTCGCAACTTGCGCCAAACCAACCGCACTGTAGCTGAGTACATTGAAGAGTTCAACAACCTGTCCCGTTATGCACCTAAGGATGTTGACACTGATGCAAAAAGGAGGGAGAGATTCCTAGATGGCCTCAATGATGAGCTTTCAGTGCAGCTACTGGTGGTTTATTGCCCCACTTTCCAGGAGCTCATGGACAAGGCCAGGATCTTGGAAGGGAAGCACAAGCAGGTGGAAAGCCGCAAGAGGAAGAGCAACAATCACCACTCTGGTTCTCACCACAAGTCTCGCACTTCTTATGATGGATACTCCAAGCATGGAGGGAGTGACCATGGGAGCCATGACCGCCATCACCATGGAGGCGATGGACATCGCCATGACAACCACAAGAACAGCCACCATAGCCACAAGGGAGGACACTCTCACCATTCTGGAGGACATAGTGGGCATGACCGCAACCGTGATCGCAGCTTTGTGAAGAAGGATCTGAGTGAGGTGACATGCTTCAAGTGTGGCCAGAAGGGACATTATGCTGACAACTGTCCGGAGAGGAAGGGACTGAAGCCAACCAACAACCAGAAGGCCACAGTGAACCACATGAATGTGGAGGAGGTCCCAGATGAGCCTGATCTTGTGATTGGTAAGTTTCCAATCAACACTCACCTCAAGACTTATACTTTTCGATACTGGTGCATCGCATTCATTCATATCAAGGGCATTTGTGGATAAGTATAAGCTACCTACTGAGTCTATGAAAGAGTCTATTAGGGTAAGCTCACCTGGAGGAGATATGATAGCTAGCGCGGGATGCCGCGGCTTAACTGTGAGGATTGGAGCACACAACTTCATTGCACATCTGGTAGTGTTGGAGTCACAGGGGTTAGATGTTATTCTGGGTATGGATTGGATGTCTATGCATGGGGGACAAATAGATTATGCACAGCGAGCTGTTTCACTCAAAACCCCGGATGGTAAGAGAATTAGGTTCAAGTCGGCAGTGCGACCGGGAAGGTGTAAGTTAAATTCTCTTAAGGGGGTTAGCATGGATACTGTGCCTGTGATTAAGGATTACCTCGATGTGTTCCCGGAAGAGCTGCCAGGGATGCCACCTGACAAGGAAGTGGAGTTTCTCATCGATCTGATGCCGGGAACAGGACCTATAGCAAAGAGACCATATAAGATGGATGTGGATGAGCTGAAGGAATTGAAGAAGCAGCTGAAAGAGCAGTTGGACAAGGGATTCATTCAGCCTAGTTCGTCGTCATGGGGTGCACTTGTTCTGTTTGTGGAGAAGAAAGATAACAGCAAGAGATTAGTGGTGGACTATCGCTCGCTGAATGAAGTAACCATCAAGAACAAGTACCCTCTGCCGAACATAAATGATTTGTTTGATCAACTGGAAGGAGCAAAGGTGTTTAGCAAGATTGATCTGCGATCGGGCTACTTCCAATTGAAGATCTGGGAGGAGGACATACCAAAAACCGCTTTCACCACTAGGTATGGTTTATATGAGTATACAGTTATGTCTTTTGGACTAACGAATGCCCCGACATATTTCATGAACATGATGAACAAGGTATTCATGGAGTACTTGGACAAGTTCGTGGTGGTGTTTATTGATGACATACTGATATATTCCAAGGATGATGCTGAGCATGAGAAACATCTGCGACTGATTATGGAAAAGTTGAGGGAACACAAGCTGTATGCCAAATTCAGCAAGTGTGAATTCTGGCTTAACACTGTTGGATTTCTTGGACACGTGGTGTCAGGAGAAGGAGTCGCTGTTGATCCAAGCAAAGTGATCGCAGTAACTGAGTGGGAAGCGCCCAAGAATGTGGGAGAGATTCGAAGCTTTTTGGGACTTGCTGGATATTACAGGAGGTTCATTGAAAACTTCTCCAAGATTGCTAAGCCGATGACAGAACTTCTGAAGAAGGAGAGGAAGTTTGAATGGATGGATGTGTGTGAAGCCAGCTTTTAGGAACTGAAGCGCCGACTAGTGACTGCACCTGTTCTGTGTTTACCAGATCTTCAGAAGGATTTCCAAGTGTACTGTGATGCTTCTCGACAGGGACTTGGGAGTGTGCTGATGCAGGATGGGAGAGTGGTGTCATATGCCTCACGGCAACTTAAACACCATGAGCGGAATTACCCCACACACGACTTGGAGTTAGCATCAGTGGTTCATGCGCTCAAGGTATGGAGGCACTACTTGATGGGGAAACACTGTGATGTGTACACCGACCACAAGAGCCTGAAGTACATATTTACACAGAAGGAACTGAACATGAGGCAAAGGAGATGGTTGGAACTTATCAAGGACTATGATATGAATCTGCAATACCACCCAGGAAAGGCCAATGTAGTAACAGATGCTCTGAGCCAGAAGGTTTATGCCAATGGATTGACCATTGGGGAATTGCCTGAGGATTTGTGCAAGCAATTCAAGGACCTTAGACTGGAGGTAGTGTCTGAAGGATACTTGGCAGCAATGGAAGTCCAACCGACGCTACAGGACAGGATCAGGAAGGCTCAGGTAGGAGACAAGGAAATAGAAGAGATAAAGGAAAAGATGAAGGAAAATCGAGAAAAGGATATTCGCGAGGATGAGCAGGGTACCTTGTGGTATGGAGATCGTTTGTGTGTGCCTAGCGACCCGGAGATAAGGGAGTTGATTCTGCAGGAAGCTCATAACTCGCCATACTCCATACATCCGGGCAATACAAAGATGTATATGGATTTGAAGAGCAGATTTTGGTGGAACAACATGAAGGGAGACATCGCCAAGCATATTGCCCTATGTGATGTGTGTAGCCGAGTGAAGGCGGAGCACCAGAAGCCAGCAGGACTGTTACAGCCGTTGCCCGTGCCGGATTGGAAGTGGGATAGAGTGGGAATGGATTTTATCACAAGATTGCCCAGAACTAGGTCAGGATATGACTCCATTTGGGTAGTGGTCGACCATTTGACCAAGGTAGCCCACTTTATACCGGTGAAGACAACCTACACGAGTGCAAAGTTGTCCAAGATCTACATGGACAAAATTGTGTGCCTACATGGAGTTCCCAAGAGCATTGTATCAGATAGAGGCACCCAATTTACCTCACACTTCTGGCGCCAGCTACACGAGTCGCTTGGGACTAGATTGGAGTTTAGCATAGCGTTTCACCCACAGACTGATGGACAGACCGAGAGGGTGAATCAGATTTTGGAAGACATGCTGAGAGCTTGCGCTTTGGCTCATGGTTCTAGTTGGGATGAAAATTTGCCATATGCTGAGTTTTCCTACAACAATAGCTATCAAACCAGCATCAAGACGTCACCGTTTGATGTACTGTATGGGAAACGGTGCCAGACACCATTGCTATGGGATGGAGTAGGAGAACGTCAGTTGTTTGGACCTGATTTGATCAAGGATGCTGAGGAGAAGGTCGTCTTGATTAGGGATAGGCTGAAGGTAGCACAATCAAGGCAGAAGAGCTACGCTGACACCAAGCGCAAGGAAGTGGTGTATGAGATAGGTGATAGAGCATACCTCAGAGTGTCGCCACTTCGTGGAATCAAGAGATTTGGAATTAAGGGTAAGCTGGCACCTCGGTTTACTGGACCATATCGGGTCTTAGCACGCAAAGGAGAAGTTGCTTATCAGTTGGAGTTGCCAGAGGCTCTGTCCGCTGTTCACAATGTGTTCCACGTGTCCCAGCTGAAGAAGTGCCATCCGGAGATGGTGGATACACCATTAAGAGACACTGTGCCACTAGAGGAGGTTCAGCTTGAGAATGACCTGACCTATGAGGAGAAGCCGGTCAAGATTCTGAAAACAGCGGAGAGGATTACCCGTACCAAGACGACCAGGTTTTGCAAGGTGCAATGGAGCCACCACAACGAAGAGGAAGCCACTTGGGAGCGTGAGGATGACATACGAGAGGACTACCCGCACCTATTTGCTAGCCGCGCCGAATCTCGGGGACGAGATTCATCTTAAGGGGTTAGTCTTGTCACATCCCAAATTTTAGATTCGGTTCTGCATATCATTCATGCCATTGCATCATGGTCTTCCATACAAAACTTCGGGTTGAAAAGATTCGGCAAAACACTACTTTCAAAACCCTATTTTATTTTACTAAAATGCTCCTACGGGAGGGTATAATCGGACTTGTGTTTTTCACCCTTGTAGACTAGTGGAATCAAATACCACTTGACCCTAGATTGATCTCCTAGATTTTAAAAAAAAATTAGGAACAAGTTTCACCCAATTCGGAGCTCGTTTGAAAAAGTTACGGGGGAAATACTAAACAGAAATTGGAAAAAGAAAAGATCAAAAAAATGGAGCAGCAGCAGCCATTGCCAGCCAGCCCCCAGCCTTGTGTGCCATGACGCAGCCATTGCCGGCAGATTCTATCTGCCGCCGCTCCGCGCCCGGCCACCGACAGGTGGGGCCCACCTGTCGGCGCCGACTTCGCCGCCGCCTGCCGCGTCCGGCACGAACTCCAACCGCCGCCGCCGATTTTGGGGAGGACTCCGCGTGGGCCCCCTCTTAGTCACAAGACGCCCGCCTCCCTATCGCCGCCCACCTCCCCTCGCGAGCCGCCGCCGCCGCCTCGCCAATCTCGCCGCCGCCGCCGCCAGGTAACCGCCCGCCGCCGCCGCCTCAAGCTCCCCCTCGCCTCGCGGTGACCCCGCAGCACCCCCCACGGTCTCGCCTTGCCCACTGACCGCTCCCCCTTCTTCTTCTTCCCCGCAGGAACCTCGCCGCCGCCGCCCGGGACCAAGCCGCCGCCGCCTCCATCCGCTCGCCGCCGTCCACCCCGGGGCCGCCGACTCGCCCCACCACCGCCTAGAGGACCGCCCCGAGCTCCGCCACCCCGTACGCCATGCCACCGCCGCCGGAGACCGCCGCCGCCGCTGCCTCCGGTGAGTCCTCGCCGCCACCCCTTCCTGGCCGTTGGATCCTCGATCCACGGCCCAGATCGTGTGGAGACCGCGTGGTTGACTGGTTGACCAGTCAACCCGCGCTGAGTCAGCGCTGAGTCAGCAGGGAATATTCCTGGAATAGGAATATTCCCTTTTGATTTAAAATCGATTTAGAAATTGCAGAAATTAGTAGAATCTTGTAAATTGCGTAGAAATTAATCTACTGGGCCAAAAATTGTAAATAAAATATGTGTAGATTCAGTAAGTCGTGTAGAATCTTTCTGTACCATTGTTTTGCACTTTTGCAGCAAGATTTTGTCCAGATTAATTAAAAGTGTTAATGGATTTTTCGGAGTAATTAATTCGTAGAAAAAGATCTGTAACTCCAAAAATTGCAAATAATATGTCCCTAGATTCAGTAGAACAAGGCGAATCTCAAAGTGGATTAAAAGAATAGGCTTACAGTAAAAGCTTTGCAGAAACTATTTAGTGGCTTTCTGCAGTATTTTAATTACTCAGGGAGTTTTATAATTCTTTTTTGAGTAATTCCAATTGGTACTGTTCCTAAATAGCAATGCCTATACAGTAGAATTTTCCCAAGATTTTAAAAACAGTATGCTATCGGTAGTGAATTATTTGGTTTCTAGCTCTAGTTTTGAGCGTTATAATTTGCATAATAGTTTTACTTGCGCAAAAAAAATTATTTTCCGTCCATGCATTCAGTAGCTTTACTGAATAGGATTATGTGGTGCTGCTGTAGCATGAATACACTTGTAATGCATGCATTCATGCATCATCTTTGCTGCATATGCTTGTGGATGGTTTGTTTATGAATGCAATTGTATCGTGTAGATTGTGACGAGTGCAACGCTTGCTCGTGTGTGGATTGTTCTTCCGACCGCTACAACCAAGGCAAGTAGATGCTACTTTGTTCATGATATTGTCCTACTATTTTTCAATGCATTGTCGTGTATTTTTGTAGATGCATGTGTAGGAAGAAACTATCGCTATGCTATGTCCTATTATGTGGTAGGGTTTTCCTTGTAGATGAACCACCGTTGGTAGATGTGCTTAGCCATGCTATAATGAACGAGGGCTGGGTTACATCACTGAAAGTTGTTTCTAGATGTGTTGGTTTGCGAAAACTAAAACAACTTAATCAATGAATCTCCTGGGTGTGATGGGATTGATAATTTTTGGTGGTTTCATTGCGGAAAGGCACCCAGGTATCAAGAGAAAATGATTGGCTTCTTTATTCTGTAGCTTACGTGTACAACCATGTGCCAATAATGGAATGGGCGGTTGGTTGGACTTAGTAGGTTGTGGTAACTCGAACCCGCGTATCCAGAGATGTAGAATTTTGGTAGGTTGGACGGTCTTGGCGTCGGGATTGGGGAGCTACTTCCTGAACAGTCTCTTCTTGGACTTCTCCCTATCATCACCCAAAATGAGAGTGATGGTACGAGCTGGGCTAGCCAAGTCACATGGGTAAAGTGTACTAACCCCTGCAGGGTGTGTAATCTAATCGATTAGCTATGTCCCCGGTTATGGACAACTGAGTTGCTTGATATTGATTCCATGACATGTTTCTCGCTCATTCTAATTTCATAATTGCTTTAATATTGTTGGGTTACCTAATTGGGATCTTTTCAAAGAAAATCAAAAACTGTTTATGAAAGTAGGACAAAGGTATTTGCAAATGCAAGCTAGCCACAGCTCCACTCGCCAAATATGCATGTAGATGTTAGCACTAATGTCTCCTTTACTAGCTCTACTTGCCATACATTCCATGTATTGACCCTTCGGGGCTGCTACGTTTCATGTTGCAGGATATTCCAATTCTGAGTAATCGATATAGGCCACGGTACTCCACTCGGCACTTGTTCACTTGTGGGCAATTTGAAGAATGGAGGATTTGCTTTATTTATGTTGCTACCTGAATAATTTGAGCTAGCCTTGAGCTAAGCTTTTATTGTAATAATGGTACTCTGGATCTTCGTTATTTATGATACATGAATATTTTGCTATGTTATTCATCTTATTCTATTGTGGGCCAATGAACCGATCCAGGGATTGGCATGTCACATAGAAGCCACGGTCTTTTCAGAACCGTGGTGTTACAATTGAATACCCTTCTCCTCCATGCAAAATTTTTGGACCTCATGTAACAAGTCATCCCAACCACTTTCTCTCACAGAGGCAAATCTATCTTTCATATCACTAACTAATTCCATTCCATGCACAATATTTAGATCTTTGTTTGCAAAACCTGCCACTTGGGTTATTCCACGAGTCACATCATTGAACTCACAGAAAATATGCAATGTTCCCAACCATGTTTAGTGCAAAAGAAGAGAAGTTGTATAATTTGAACTCCATATAGTATCCCTACGCCCACATAGACTTATTGATTCAAACCTCTTCCACTAGATACCTCACCCTTTCAAGCATATAAAAAATATGTATATTCTATATCTAAATAGGAACTCTAAATAGGAACCCCCACTACCAGATTTTCCTGGCTTATCATGCAGCCACGTCACCTTTTAATCCACCACACACTGCGCTGTCGTCTGTGGCTGGCTTCTCCCGCATTTCCTCCTCCGCATGGGTTGGGCGATATTGTGGGGAATCCCTACTTGGGATGGAGAGACGCCAATGCATGGGCTAGACGAGGAGTCCCTTTCATTCGCTCACCATTCCTCCTATTAAAAAAAGTGCGAGTCTATTCGTGTTCGCTAATGGTGCTCTCCGCCGTCGTGACCTACCAGTTCGTCGCCACAAATCCTCCTACTGTGACATATGCCCTCCTCGCCACAAATGATCGTGAAACCGCCCCTTCCAGTCCTGCATTCACCAACCATTATTGCCCTACAAATGTAAACGAAACTACTCTGTTGATTTGAGCCACCGTCGCCTCCATGTTTTAAAACGAGACCCCTGTCGCCATGGACATCCAACACGCCCGCCTACTCATCTCGCCATTTCTCTCTCACCGGTCTCCACTTTGGTAGATGTACCTTCCGATTTTGCTTCTTCCATTTTTATCCCCTCACTCATGTTTGTCAGTCTTTCAGGTTGCCCTCCAGCTCAAAAGTTGCTCGATGTTTTGCCCCCCCTCGATTTCATTGGATTTTCAATGTATTCATTGTGATAATAACTCGAGCCATCCATGATTTGCTTGGATTCTGCTTGCTGGTATCTCAAGCAAGGAGGAATATGGTGTCATCACGTATATGTCTTACAAACGCTGGACAATAATAACTGTTTGCGCGTGTGTTCGTTGCACATATATGGATCAGTTACCACTAGCGGCCCATTTCAATCCACTCGATTTCAGGTCAGTCCTGATAAACCGTCCACCAATCAAAATTCCTTTCTGATGTATTTCTGCTTTACCACTTCGATATCCTGCAGATTACCTCTTGATTATTTCTGCCATGTCTCTCAGTAGTATGTTCATAGATGCTTAAATGCGTGCA
This sequence comes from Avena insularis, assembly GCA_023614405.1. Taxonomy (NCBI): domain Eukaryota; kingdom Viridiplantae; phylum Streptophyta; class Magnoliopsida; order Poales; family Poaceae; genus Avena; species Avena insularis. The sequence goes on along the minus strand of CM042691.1, from coordinate 281,114,927 downwards.
CTACTATGAAGCAATCTAGCTAAATTTGGTTTATCCTTTTGCATCTAGCAAAAACTGAGTTCTGGTTAACTTGAGTGAATACATGCACGCAAATTTGAATATTAGCTTGATTGTGTTAACATGTAGCCACGGATTTGAATCCTGATCGGCTTTGTGTAAGCAAGGACAATTAATATGGTTACTGCAGATAAGATTTTGACTCGAGTAGCTAATTATTTTGGTTCTCCATCTATCACTTCATTTGGATATAATTGGTGTCTGCCTTGCCTTCAATTATAATTATTTTATTTTCTAGGGTCACATAAGCATTTGATTGTTTACTCAAATATGCAATATTTACTGTTTTGACTTTTCAGGGACCTATCTTGCTGGCATGCAAGCCAAGTATTTGCAAATTGTCAAAATTCCAAAACTACATGAAGTCGTTGTGCACACAATTATTTGTTAATTGTTAGATACTGCAGCACCAACCAAGTATGCATATGCAAATTTATTTGGCTACTAGAGAAATTGAGGTAGCAAGTTTATACCTCAAGAAGTGTTTCTTTTTTATCTTATATAATCATCTTGAGGCGTTCGAGACAGTGAATAGATTACATCTAAACTTCTAATTTATGAATTTATCTTATATATTTCTTTTAATTTCATGACAAACTAAACTTATTTAGTCTATTGTATGTTGCTTATTTGGTTGTCACTTGCAGGCAGTGGCGGAGCTACGTTCAGACCAGCAGGGGCCACGGCCCCCCATGATTGGGCACATGCAGGAAGGAATTTCTTTTTGGAGGGCTTATATGAGAATTTTTTGTATAATCCGCCTCCAGTAACTCATATATTGTATTTAGCCCCCCCCCCCAATCAGAAGTGGCAAGCTCCGCCAGTGCTTCCAGGCTACACATAAGGTATTGTCTAAGAAAATTTAAGAGCTTTATTCTTGATTTTGATGTCTCTCTCTTGCATAAACATCTCCCTGTTCGGACTGCCAGTGGGTGGTCTAAAAAAATTATATGTTGACCTACACAAATATTTTTCTTATGTAACACCAAGAGCCGGTGAAACAATCAAGGCAAAACCAGATTGAAAGGATTTGCAGCCATCACTGCTGAAATAGCTAATGATGGAGGACTTCCTCAACGCAGGGATTATCTAATGCAAATGATGGTTTCCCTTCAGTGAGATGATGTAACTTTTTATGAGTCGTCATTCATGGTTTTGCGCCACAGCTACAATATTAGTAGTTCATGTAACTTTTTGAACGGATTTTTTATATACCTTTTTCTCCATTTTCATGCCATGCTATTGGTATGTTCAATCACATCATCATTTCATGTCTACATGTTAGTCTTATTTTTTACTTTGATGATATTTTGTTTGAAAGTTAAATTCATAAATAATATATCAATTTTGAATTCTATAAATCCCGCCACAATGCATGGGGTATTATATAGTAGATTTAATAACAATACACCATTAACATGAATGCTACCGCCATTTGCTATTTCACGAATATATCACGTGATTCATCAATAAGAACAAAGTATTCTCAAAGCCAATTTGTCTCATAATCACATTGGTGACTTCTTGGGCTCAACACTTGGAAAGATCCTTTTGGATTTTGTAAGAGATCATTTTGCAATTTCTAGCATGCTTTTAAAACAACCCTATATACACTTCCCATCTTCTTAGTGAAGTTCATAGTTGGTTGAGTTAGACCCTTGAAAAGGTATGCTCTTTTCAATGGGTCTTGTAAGTTTAATTTGGATGATATTCATTGATTTGTTTTCTAAGAGCAGGATCAAAAAGTATTTCATTTGGATCGAACACATTCACCGCATAATGTTCCTCTTCCTCCTCATTTGCAATATTTGGTTGCGGTGGTGTTTATGGTAAGATTTTTGTATCAACCAAAAACTAATATCTAAAATTGGACAATTTCATTAGTGATTAAACAATACTTTGAGGTTTAGATCAGTTGAATTGAGCGATTCATGATTTGTATGTATGTGTACTAAATTGAGTTGACAACGAAAATTGGGATGAAATTGAGCAAACCCTACTTACTTGACTATATTCTACCTATTAAAGTCGAGCCCGACGAGCCTGCCAAAATAGTTGTTGCTACGTTTCTTGGCTATACCTACGGCCGCCAAATGTGGTTGGGGTTAGTTGCCACTGCTGTCTTGGATGCTTGACGCCGCTGTCACTGAAAGGATCTGCAACAGTTTGTCCACCTCCCACGTCCTCATCCTCTATGATTCTCCACCTCCAGTCATCATGGGTTCGTCACTCTCGCGAGAGTAACTTGTGATATGACCCAACCCTAGTTGTCGTCGGCCCTCCCCTCTCCTCCCCTCTATCGCTGGAAGACACCGTCGGGAAAAGCCGAGGCGATTGATGCTGGCAGCAGGCTTCTTACTCACGATGTGGTCCAGCACCGTAGGTGCTGATGTCACTAGTTGTGAGGTGCTTGGGGGTGCTGACGAAGGATTGCTTTCACGATCTCACAACAACCTCACTTCTGAAGATTGAAAGAAAGTTTATTTGTTTGGAAATCGGCTCAGGTCAATAGGTTTGGATCTCAGATAAAAAAATATGTGTATAATGGGGAGGATTCCCTCAAAATTTATTCATAATATGATCAAGAGATCATACCATGTGGCTATAAGATGATCTCGACAGGTTTATAATAGGACCCGATGAGAGTAGATGAATCTAGGGTTTATAACTAAGGGTAAAGACTACAACTTGGGCATTACGTCGTGCCCACTTTAAGTGAATGTCTTCAAGTATATATAGCCATCGGTGGTGTAAGAGTTTCCTTTAGTCACGATAGGTCTTCATCTTGTCTTGCATGTTAAGTTGATCCCTGATCTCCCTTAGATGCACGTCAGGTCTTCGGGAATCTCCAGCGAGCCGTCTTGTAGCCCCATGGGTCGGGTCAGTAGAGAGATTATGGGTGTAGGTCTCAGAGTCTTGAGCATTTGGATATTCATAGGTAGGGATCATGGATTGAGGCCCATGTGATCTCTAGGCCGAATCCACCCATCATCGACAAGCCCCGATCAGTACCTTTAATAAGATGACCTTTCTTTTAGTAGAGTTGCCCAACTCGTATTCAACCTCCGTTGTATGAGCTTGATGACTTAAATTTAGCCTTGATGTAGCAGGTCCAGCATATGCTAGAGGTTTTTAGGGAGAAGGTCTCTGGTGTGTACTGCCAACCTTGAAGGCGTTGTCCTTCTGGAATACTCATCTTTAGAATAGGTCCACTAAGACTTTCTATCTCTAATGTCCCAGGGTAATGGGCTTACAGAAGGTCCGGAAAATAGGTTAATAAAAGAAAAATAATGTATCTCTTTTTGTGAGGGTGCCAATACCTTAGAGAACCGAGGAGGTCAGATAGGGAGAGAGGTCCCCTTATGACATGGAGTACCGAACCAAGAGGTCGCACGAGTATACTAAGCCAATGTGTTTCTTGACGGAGCATTCCCTATGGAACCATCTCGACGCAAGAGGTCACAGTGGGGTTAAGGTCAAGTCCAGGATGACGCAAGTGATGACATTAGTTGGTCATTAAATCTTGTGTGTGACCGGAGGAGATCTTTGAAAATGCAAGAGGTCTTTGGCAGACGTGAGGACCTAAATCTGAATCAATTAAGGAGCTATCTCTGATACCTGCTGCCTCCAAGAGCTCTTACTAGGTGGGAATCTATTCCGTCTGGCAAAACTAAATGTGGTGATCATAATGAGATTCTTGCCCACAAGGTAGACTGATTGGACGCGTCAAGTGTGGGAAAAGGAGCATCCCCATAGGTCTGTAGTATTGATTTTCTTATTTCCCGGTGCACACCAAGTATCTGACTTGTTCATCTTCCTCCCAACAACCATGATATAAAGTCTACCCCTCTCCCGGTGGCAAGCGAAGCTTTCTCCTTTCCTTTTCTCATCCAGATCTCGGTCATGGATGACTCTTTTGATCCCTGAGAGATCCTTCTTGTTCACTATTTAGGGACTTCAACATCTAATAACATTTGTATCCCTTAGGAGATGTTGGGATTATGCGCTCTACTGGAAATAATAGTAACTTATTATATAATCCCCTATTCAATATATAGGTTCATCAAACTATGCTAGAATTGTTGTGAACTGTGAGATCCTGGCACGTGGCTTAGTAGGATTGATAGGATACTGATGGCCTACAAAGAGCACAGGTTCATCAGAGCATGTTTTCGTAGAAGTATTAGGTCCAGTTTTTATATCGATCCCAAAAAGGAGCATAGGAAAGTGTTTATCAGCGGTGTTTCTTTCACAATCAAGGTGTCACTTGTCTTGAGTGAGTTGACTACAAGAATTGAGATAGAAGTAGGTGAGTGTGAATGGTTGAGAATTGAGTATTTAGGAGTATTAAAAGTAAAGAACATAAACATAAAAAAAAACTAAGATTTCTTTCGGAGTACCTGAACCCACCTTTATAATCACCCTATTTGTGTGACCTTTGATGTTATCAAACCACTCTTCCGGTGATTGACATGATCTCATGGTCTAAGTATTAGGATTGCTTCATATGAGATGTTATAGCAATGTAAACATAATGACTTTGATCGTATTACTATACTTCAAGTGAATGTTCATCACATCATTCCACCAATGCCGTGACCCTGTTATTAACAACATCCAATGTTCATGATCAGAAAACCTTGATCATTATTAATCAACGAGCTAGTTTAAATGAGAGTCATAACTAGGAACTATTATTTGTTTATTAAACACACATGTATTAACGTTTACACACAATTATAGCATAAAAATAAACATTTATCATAAACATGGAATAAGATAATAATCACTTTATTATTGCCTCTCGGGCATATTCCCTTCACATCCATGGCTAAAAGGCTAAAGTGTCTGACTCATAATTATATGGTGGAGTTGGGGACACAACGCAAATCATTTTCTTTTGTAGGTTGATAGAAAAGGACAAGGAAAGGGTTCTACTATTCTCCCGGGAGTTTGATATTAAACCAGAGTCACCCTTGTGAGAAAAAGACACTTGATACGATACTCCAAGCTTGGAGTCCCAACGAATTCATGTACATGTAGATTGTTGCCATCACATTCCATACGAATGTATGTATGACTTCAAGAACAGTGAGTGCATGTGCTTTCGTGAAGGTTTCATCACTATGGACTCTGCTAAGTGGTGCCTTTCGATTTCGCCAGCTGCATCAACATCATGTTGTGGTTTCGGCCATGTGCAACCCCTCAACTACATGGCGTCATAATTGATCTTTGGGATTGTGGTCTCGGGGGGTGACCCTTTGACTTTGCCATTCGACCACAACCATGGCTCATTTGGTGTGGTGGCGTAGACTCGACATATGTTGCCCTTCCAGCACACTGATAGCATTGAGATGTCAGGACTTGGTCTCGGGCTGATAGGAGATCTTCGACTACTTTGTTGGTGTGTCTAGTGCAATACCCCACTATTGGTTTTGTCTCTTCGATCCCTATATATGGTGGTTGAAAGGGCATGTATGCCCCATGTTCAAAGTTCAAAGAAGAGGTTTCCCCATGGAATATGGGGGAAAATTTGCAAGTCTTCATCAAGCAAGAGCGAGCAAGAGCAAACAAGAAAGGTGTTCCCACTTGAGAAGAACAAAACGGTCTACATCAAGTTCAAGTGGAATGATCAAGGCAAAGGTATGATCTTGATAGGGCTTCTCTTTTGCCGGTCTTGCGTTGTTAGTTGGGAGACCGGTTTTAGGATACATAGTCGTATTGTTGATGACCCACAAGTATAGGGGGTGTATCGTAGTACTTTTGATAAATAGGAGTGTCGATCCCAACGAGGAGCAGAAGGTGTTGACTAGTGGTATGGAGCAGAAAATGTTTGTAAATACTTAGCAAACGAATTTTTAGTGGTTTTCTGATAAAGCAACAACACAAATTGCAAGTAACAAAGACAACGAACAAATGCAGCAAGTGGGCCAATCCTTTCTTAGCAAAGGACAAGCTGGTGGAAATACTTATAAGGACCAAATGTTCTCGAGGACACATGGGAATTCTGTCAAGTGCTTTCGCTTCAAATAGCTGAGTACTCTTCTTTGGTGTTGTAAGTATTGTGTGGGTGAACATGTGCTAATGTACCAACCTTACTTGGACTAATACATACTTGTGATTAAGCCCCCTACAAGCATCCGCAACTACAGGAAAGTAATTAAGATATAAACCTAACCACAACCTTAAACTCTGAGATCCTACACTCCCTTGTGCAAAGGTGTCCTAACGGGGGTTCAGGTTTCTGTCACTCCGGCAACCCCACAATTAGTAGTCAAATACACAATGCATTCCCCTAGGCCCATAAATGGTGAAGTATCATGTAGTCGATGTTCACATGACACCACTAGAAGAATAGCACCACAACTAAAATACTAAACCATTGAATAATAACTCAACACAAATCCACTACTAACAACATGACTTCTCCCATGTCCTCAAGAACTAGACGAACTACTCACAAGACATCATATGGATCAATATAAAATATGATATGGTAATGTATAACAATCTGAACATAAACAATAATCCAATGGTTCCACTCACAAGCATAAACTACAATAGTAATCAACACCGGGAAAGTTTCCCCTAAGATATATGCAAGTATTCAACACAATTGTTACATCGTAATGAAGTGGTGATGATGGTGCTAGTGGAGATGATGGTGTAGATGATTATGATCCTGATGAAGCCTAGCTTGATGACGATGTTGATGGAGACAATCTCCCCTCTCCGGGAAGGAATTTCCCTAGCAGAAATCTGTCTACCGGAGAGCTCTTTCTCTCTTGGTGTTTCCCGCCCCGCAGAGGCGGCAGAAGTCTTTCTGTGGTCGCTCCCTTGGTATTAGGGTTCCGAGAGGAAGATATAGGAGATAGGGAGGATTCAGAGGCCGGCCAGGTGGGCCACACCTGCCCTAGGCGTGGCCCAGGGGGGACCCGCGCCTAGGGGGTGTGGGCCCCCTGTGGCCCAGCTACGCCTCCCCTTCTGGATTCCTTCATCTTCTGAGAAAATATAATTTTCCAATATTTTTCTAATCTCCATGAAATTTCATCAAAACACCTCTTTTTCCATCAGAAACCTGACTCCGGCAGTCCATCCTCCAAGAATCATCCAACATGCAAAAACAAAAAAAAGACATAAATAACACCTCATAATAAGAAATATATTAATGAATAGAGGCAAATTATGATATAGAATGGTGATGCAAATTGGACGTATCAACTCCCCCCAAGCTTAGACCTTCGCTTGTCCCCAAGCAAAAACTGAGCTCAGTAAACATGTCCACAGGTTTTTGGAGTGAAGTGTCGATAAAAGAATACAAACAAGAAGCATCACACTTACCATTACACAAACTCATAGAAGAAGGCAACTCACCATTATATAACTTAGCTTGCAACAAGTACAGGAGTCACAATAGAGATGCATACAGATAAATCATAATTGGAATTGGCAAACTTTGTTCTTGGTCAAAGAAAACGCTGGCAAACAGTTTCACAAGAAGCTTTTGAAGAAGTTTTATAAGACATGGGTACTCTTTGCTCAAAAAGGTTTTTAAGAAGGCTTCCAAAGAAATACTCAATAGATAAGAGTCTTGTGTAAACAAGGAATATAAAGAACATGATTGAATAAATCACCATATGAATGCTTGCAACACAACAACTCAAATGCTTGCTGGAGATAGAGAGGAAGTAGGTTTACTGACTCAACTTATAAAATAGGAGAAAAGTCCCTTCACAGAGGGAAGCAAGGATTTCAAGTCATAAAGAGCTTCCAAAATATTATGGTACTTACTAGATTTGAGCCCTCATTTCCCCTATCATAGGAATCTTGAGATGATTAAGGTTAAAGTGAACAAGGATGGAGTATATGCTTGACGAAATATAAGTTGGCAATCTCATGTCCCTTGAGTATGAGGGTCGCTCCTCATGCTAGTAAACTTTAGTCACCGGTAAGTTCTTGTCATTGTAAGTACATGTGTATCATAAAAAACTGCCAACGGGGTATCCCTTGCACATGGTACAGGAGCTATCCCATAACCAAAATTACAAGGCAAGCAGACAATGAGCATCTCAGCGATCTTTTTATTTACTATGTGCATAGCTTTTTATTGAGGATGCTTCACAGAATGCTCATTATGGTGATGCTGCAAGTTCCCACCATGATTAGGCATGGCTTAGGCTAGCGGCCGAGGCGTTTCTCTAACACACATACATCACTCCATGGACTTACAAGTTCCCTCTTTATTTCACACCATCGACATCCGCAAACAAAAGAGCATGATATCAACTGTGTACAACGTACAGGTGCAATGTTGAAAGCGTTCTCCATGACAGCACGGTTCTGCTAATTCCAACGTATATATGTAGGCATATACAACCTCGATGAAACAATGGTTCAAGTCTATTAGGGGCAAGAAAATAAGGTGTGCCATCAAGTTCGTGAGAGCTTTAGTAACTAGTTTTCACATAACAAAATAGTTTTAAATTTGAAAGATAGATGAATCTTGAGAATTTGCTTGGAATAGCAAATGCTAATAGGTAGATATGGTGGACACAAATGGCACGGGTTTTGGTTCAAAGGGGTTGGAAGCATGAGAAGTATGCCTTTTCAAAATAGGTTTTTGGCTGGAAAGGCTAGGTAGCAAGCAAAAGAGTTGAAAGAAGCAAGCAAACCTACAAGTGATAAAGCCAAACATGCAATCTTCCTTGAAGACACAAAAGATCTTAAATAAAGAATACTAAGCTTATGAGCCAAGAAGAAAGAAAATAAATGATACAAAATACCTGTAAGCTTTTTCTCTTTTTCTTTCAAACCTCAAAAAGTGTTGCTACTGACTAGAGCTCGGTTTGCCAAAACCAATTTAGATTTACTTGATGCTCCCAAAGTGATGCCAATACTGATCAACAAGATCAATCATATAATAGAGATTGCAAACTAAAATAAGAAGTGCAAAAAGTAAAAGATGAAACTTCTCATTAATATTCCATAAAGGCAATCACACCAAGGGATACATAGATAACCAACTAAAGGAGAGATACTTCCACATGCAAACCAACCTATAAGATAACTCCTCTACCAAAGACATGAATCCACTAAAAAGGTAAAAGATAAAAGATAATGATGGTGATACCGCAACACTCCCCCCAAGCTTGGAACAAGCCAAGGGGATGCCAAACCTGATGATGAATTACTCCTTCGATGGTGGTGGTGTTCTCTTGTCATCATAAAATTTCCAAGGCAAAGGTTCCCCATCAAAAAAGGACGTCCTGGTCTCCGCAATCCTGAAACTAGTAGCGGAGCTTATGCGATCAAATCTAGCATCATACTCACAGTTTTGATTTTGTATGTCGTAGAGTTGTGCTTGTAATTGGTTGGTGGTCTGACGGAGCGAGAAGATATCCTCTCGGAGCTCAGCAACCTTCTCTACATGCTTGGCGATGAGTTCTGAACTTATCTTGTGAATAACATCCACTTCACATTCTGCCATCTTCTTGTACCTGAAAACTTCCTGCTCCAATGCTTCCATCCCGTCTTCTAGACTGCCTTCTCCTTTAGGACCTTGAACTTCTTTCATCTGCACCTTCCCATCTTTGAGAATCAACTCCTTGGGATGGATCCTCAACTCATACATGTACGGGTTGATCACATCCGCAAAGGAATCCTCCATGGGTGATCCAGAGGAAGACATTATGGCTCCAAAACTTAGAATTTTCCTGACAGAAATAGATCGAAACAAAAACACGACAAGAACCTTGAGGAACCTGGGGGGTATATATTACGAAGTTTCAAAGCATAAGGAAGGTACTGGTATGAAAACAAGGCGGAGACGGAGCTCGGGTGCTCACACCCCCTCCAGGCGCGGCCAGCTGGGGCCCGCGCCTGGGGTGGGTTTGGCCACCCAGGCCTTCGTTTCCTCCTCTGTTTCATTTTGTAACCTTCCATATGTAATAAAAACATCAAAAATATAAAAAGATTAGGCTTTCACGAACCTTCTGTTTTCACCACTTTTACCTATTCAAAGACGAACACTGCAGACTCCTTTTCTCCTTCTCCTGGAAATTCCTTTTCTCACAAGGCAATACACAAACTTTAAGGGCAACATTAGTGTAAGCAAAAACAATAAAACTTTTGGTTCACATTTCAACTGAAATCCATCAAAACAAAGGCTTCTGTGAGAGGCAAATGCAAATGATGGCAAAAATCTGTCAAACAGACCAACAGGTAAAGATTATTTTTTCAAAAACCCTCTGTTGCTCAAATCAAAACGTGCAAAACTAATGAAAGTTGGGTAACAACCTGGAGAACAAGATCAGAAAAATACATGTCCATCCGAAGTACTGAGATCCCTCACGAATTTTTACAATACAACACAAAAAAATTGTCCTAGGACAGGCACTTTTCACAACTCCTCTACTTCTCAAAAGTAGTTGAACTTGACACAAAAACCAAAAAAAAAAGGATAAGGAGCGGTTATTACAGAGGTAATAACTTCCAAGACTCAACCAAACTCTTGGGTTATCTCCCAACAAGTACTTTTATTTAATGCCTTTAAGTTAGGCTTTAAAGTTTCAAAGATGCTCATAGAGGATATATATATTTGAAGTGAAAGAGAGCATCAAGAAGCAAATAACCACCACATTTGAGTCTAACCCCACTTCCTATGCATGGGGGTGTCATGAGAAAACAAATTGTTGAAACAAAAAGCCACTAGCATAGGAAGACAAAATAAATGCAACTTCAAAGCTTTCAACATAAAACGGGGAAACTTAACATTATTGAGATGCATAAAACCATGTTTCCGTCTCTCATAATAACTTTCTGTAGCACTTTTAATAAATTCGACAATATAACTACCACTGGAAACAACTTTATCATTAGAATGAGCATACTTACAATCACCAAAAAGAGGTCCAAGGTCATAGACCGGGTCAATAGAAGCAAGTTGTTCCATCCTGAAATCTTCATTAGGCAAGCTATTTTCACAAGGAGATTTAGCAAATTTGGAAAAGTTAAACTCATAACAATCTCCATCAAACTTAGTTAAAACTTTCTCCTTCTTACAATCTATAATAGCTCCACAAGTGTTCAAGAAAGGTCTACCAAAAATGATAGGGAAAATTTTGCTAGCTGCTGAATTAAGCACTAGAAAATCAGCAGCATATTTAACCTTACCACAAAGAACCTCCACATCTCTTACAATGCCAATGGGACAAATGGTTTCCTTATTAGCAAGGTGAATAACCACATCAATGTCTTCAAGCTCACAAGGACCAATTTCATGCATAATTTCCCTGTAAATCTCATAAGGAATAGCACTAACACTAGCATCAATATCACATAAACCATAGTAGCAATGATCACCAATTTTAATAGAAAGCACATGAACACTAGCTTTTCTAGCTTTACTAGGATGAGAGATAATATTAGAAGCGTCTTCATAGAAGACAATGTGCTGATCCTCTATATTTCTAGTAATAGGGTTTTTCGCAATAGATACTACAGGTTCAATATTCAATTGCTCATCAGGATCTACAGTTTCCTTAGTACCTTTATTATTTGCACTAATTATCATAGAATACTCCTTTAACTTAGCTGGGAAAGGTATTTTCTCAACATAAGGTTCAGGCACAATATGATCAATAGTACAAACTTCGGTATTTCTAACAGGAACATGACTAACAACATCTTTATAAGGAGCATGGTACTTATTCCACTTCTTCTTGGGAATTTCCATGTAAGAGGAAAAGGCCTTAAAACAGTTGGCAATACTTTGGGAATCAAGACCAAACTCATTACTAATATCAGGGAAGTCATCGGTTCCCATAAAAGATTTTATGCATTCATAATCATAGTTTATACCTGACTTTCTCCCTTTGTCATTCTCCCAAGCTTTAGTGTTCTCTTGAACACGGTCTAGTAAATCCCATTTAGCTTCTTCCTTCATATGTGTGAATGATCCAGCACAAGAAGCATCTAGTAAATCTTTATCATGAAGAGAAAGCCTTGCATAAAAGTTATTGAGAATAATATTGTTAGGGAGTTCATGAATAGGACATTTAAGCATTAGTAACTTCAATCTCCCCCAAGCTTGAGATGTACTCTCTCCATCACGAGGCCAAAAGTTATATATCAGATTTCTATCCTTATGAATCTCACTGGGAGGATAGAATTTAGAATAAAAGAGAGATGCCATTTCCTCCCAATCCATGGATTATCCATTCTTCAGCAGCTTATACCATTCTTCAGCTCTCCCTTTCAAGGATATGGAGAGTAACTTTTTCTTCACCTGTTTAGTTGTGATACCTGCACACTTAAACAACCCGCATAATTCATGGATAAAAAGCAAGTGATCACCAGGGTGGACAGTTCCATCCCCTAAATAATAATTATCCATAACACGATCAACAATACTTGTCGGTATCTTAAAGGGATCTATCTCAATAGGTGGTGGTTCATCTACTACCCTAACAGTGGTAGTAGTTTTCCCAAACAGAAAACCAAGTGGGTTATCCATATTGGAAATAAAGCAACAAAAAGAAACAAAAAGCAATACTCACAGTAGAAGTTTCCTTTACCAGTTCCACTCTCCAATAGCGCTTCACTCCCCGGCAACGGCGCCAGAAAATAGTCTTGATGACCCACAAGTATAGGGGTGTATCGTAGTACTTTTTATAAATAGGAGTGTCGATCCCAATGAGGAGCAGAAGGTGTTGACTAGTGGTATGGAGCAGGAAATCTCTGTAAATACTTAGCAAACAGATTTTTAGGGGTTTTCTGATAAAGCAACAAAACAAAGTGCAAGTAACAAAGACAACAAACAAATGCAGCAAGTGGCCCAATCCTTTATTAGCAAAGGACAATCCGGTGGAAATACTTATAAGGACCAAACGCTCTCGAGGACACATGGGAATTCTATCAAGTGCTTTCGATTCAAATAGCCGAGTACTGTTCTTTGGTGTTGTAAGTGTTGTGTGGGTGAACATGTGCTAATGTACCGACCTTACTTGGACTAATACATACTTGTGATTAAACCCCCTACAAGCATCCGCAACTACAGGAAAGTAATTAAGATATAAACCTAACCACAACCTTAAACTATGAGATCCTACACTCCCTTGTGCAAAGGTGTCCTAACGGGGGTTCAGGTTTCTGTCACTCTGGCAACCCCACAATTAGTAGCCAGATACACAATGCATTCCCCTGGGCCCATAAATGGTGAAGTATCATGTAGTCGACGTTCACATGACACCACTAGAAGAATAGCACCACAACTTAAATACTAAACCATTGAATAATAACTCAACACAAATCCACTACTAACAACATGACTTCTCCCATGTCCTCAAGAACTAGATGAACTACTCACAAGACATCATATGGATCAAATCAAAGATGATATGGTAATGTATAACAATCTGAACATAAACAATAATCCAATGGTTCCACTCACAAGCATCAACTACAATAGTAATCAACACCGGAAAGTTTCCCCTAAGATCTATGCAAGTATTCAACACAATTGTTACAGCGGGATAAAGTGGTGATGATGGTGCTGGTGGAGATGATGGTGTGGATGATGATGATCCCGATGAAGCCTAGCTTTATGACGGTGTTGATGGCGACGATCTCCCCTCTCCGGGAAGGAATTTCCTCGGCAAAAACCTATCTACCGGAGAGCTCTTTCTCTCTCGATGTTTTCTGCCCCACAGAGGCAGCGGAATTCTTACTGTGGCCGCTCCCTTAGTATTAGGGTCCCGAGAGGAAGATATAGGCGAGAGGGCGGAGTCGGAGGCCGGCCACGTGGGCCACACCTGCCCTAGGCGCGGCCCAGGGGGACCCATGCCTAGGGTGTGTGTGGCCCCCCTGTGGCCCAGCTACGCCTCCCCTTCTGGCTTCCTTCATCTTCTGAGAAAATGTATTTTTCCAATATTTTTCTGGTATTTTGACGATCTTCGTGAAATTGCATCAAAACACCTCTTTTTCCATCAGAAACCTGACTCCGGCAGTCCATCCTCCAAGAATCATCCAACATGCAAAAACAGAGGAAAATACATAAATAACACCTCATAATAAGAAATATATCGATGAATAGAGGCAAATTATGATATAGAATGGTGATGCAAATTGGACGTATCAACTATCAAGAGGGGCTCTCAAGCGGGTGTCTCAATCACATCGTTCGGAGAGAGCTCAAACCTTTGCACGCATAGCATCATATTTCTTGGTTGTTATTTGGTAATTGTCCATGAGAGGATCTAGAGCTTGTGGTTATCATCATAACAAGCTCTAGTTCATCAAATAAGGATTTCCCTTGCATATCTTATTGCGGTTTTTGATCTTGCGAGTTTTCCGACTCCACACCTTTGGAGATACATCACATATATATTCATGGTATTTTCTCCCTAGGTGATACCCAATATTTCGAAAAATTGGTTGTTGGATTCTATTCATCGTTATCTTTCCAACAAAATTGGTTTCATCTTGTTTGGAGTTCGAATGCGAAAGTTATTGCAGTTTTGGTTTATGAAATTTTCCTGATCGGAAGTTCCAGCTAGCCACTAGTAGTACCGCTAGGGCAATTTTCCGCCTGTAGTACTGGTGGAAGTTCCGCTCAGGGGCTGGAAATACCGCTCGGGCATAAATGCCTCCGGTAGTACCGGGTGAAATTCCGGCTCTCGTTCCGCCAACGTACTGTAACCTCTCTGTTTTATGTGCTCTATTTGCTAGAACTTTGGTCGAAACTTCTGGTGGTAGTACCATTCTCATCGGAAGTTCCAGTGGACCGACGGAAGTTCCAGCCAAGGTCTTGTTTTTGTCTTTTGCATCGCATTTTTTTGACCGTTGGTTGAGTGCCACCGGAAATTCCGGCCTCCCACCGGAAGTTCTGGCCAGGGTCATAAATGCCATAATGGGCAGATATGGGAGCCCTTTAAAAGGGGCTCCTCTTCCCCTTCACGAGTTCTAGCTCTTTTCTTGGTTCTTGGCCTTCTCTCTCTCTCTCTCTCTCTCTCTCTCTCTCTCTCTCTCCTCCATTGTTGACCTTGAAGAGCTTTCCCTCTCCCCTTTCCCTCCTATGATTCTTGCATCTTTTTAAGTCCTTGTTCGGTTAATCAAATCCCCACTAGGATCCCGATCCAATCCTCGTGGGTCGGCCGGGATGGGGATTACTTCCCAACCACTAGTTCAAGCGCATTCGGTTACTCCCGGCCATTATTCCATCCCTGACTACCCCCCTCCAAAACCCGCCATTCCACTGGGGTACAAAACATTGTATCCTCGCCCGTGGAAAATTTCCCGGCAAAGAAAAGGCAAAGCTCTCGTGTCCAGTCACTATTTCTCATGTGACATGGGGGCTATAGCGGTGGCGTGAAGATATGTCGTAAACGTATCTATAGTTTTTCATGTTACATGCTTGTTTAGTATCAACTTTGCTATGCGTTGTCTACACTTTGAGGTATTTTTATACATTTTCAGGGACTAACCTATTAATAAGATGCTAGAATGTGAGTTGCTTGTTTTCTGCTGTTTTTTGTTTCAGAAAAGCTAGTAAGGAAATATTCTCGGAATTGGACGGGACAAAATCCAAAGTCAATATTTTACCAGAACAAACACAGAGACCGAAGGGCAACCGAAGGAGGGCCACGAGGCTGCCACACCCTAGGGTGGCGCGACCCCCCTAGGGTGCGCCGCCACCTGGTGTGGGCGCCTCGGGTGCCCCCCTGCCTCGCCTCTTTGCCTATAAAATCCCCCGATGCCAAAACCCTAAACACCCGATCAAATCTCCACGAAACAGTTATTAGCCGTCTCCACCATCGTCCCTAGATCGGGCGATCTGAAGCTCTTCCCGGCACCCTGTCGGAGGGGAGAGATCATCCCAGAGGCCTTCTTCATCACCATGCCAGCCTCTGGTATGATGCGTGAGTAGTTCACCCTTGGACTATGGGTCCATACAGTAGCTAGATGGTTGTTTCTCCTCCTTTGTGCTATCATGTTTAGATCTTGTGAGCTCCATTCATGATCAAGATCATCTATTTGTAATCATACATGTTGTGTTTGCGAGGATCCGATGGATATTGAGATACTATGTCAGATTGATTATTGATTCTATCATGTCTTATGATTATTGATTCTATCATTTATGTGTTGTTTGTGATCTTGCATGCTCTCCGTTGCTAGTAGCTATCTTGGCCAAGTAGATGCTAATGACTCCAAGAGGGAGTATTTATGCTCGATAGTGGGTTCATGCCTCTATTAAATCTAGAGAAGTGACAAGAATCTCTAAGGTTATAGATGTGTTGTTGCTACTAGGGAGAAAACAACAATCTTTTGTTCATGGAACAATTGCATTGTTTACTTTACACACATTGCTTAATGCAGTTATCCGTTGCTTGCAACTTAGTACTGGAGGGGGTTTGGATGATAACCTGAAGGTGGATTATTAGTCATAGATGCAGTTGGATGGAGGTCTATGTATATTGTTGTAATTCCCAATCAAATCTCATGGGAATCATGAATGTCTAGTATTTTCATTGTTATGCCTTGCTCAGTCCTATCAATTGCCCCGCTGTAATTTGTTCACCCAGCATGTTATTTATCTTAAGGAGAACACCTCTAGTGAACTGTGGACCCGGTCCAATCTTTACCATTGTTACATCATCATCTACTATTACCGTTTACTTTCTACCAGCAACTATTACCTTCCACACTAAATGTTTAATCCTTTGTTTTTAGCAAACCAGTGAGATTGGTAGCCTCACTGTAAGTTGGGGCAAAGTCTTGAGTTTGTGTTCTACAGGATTCCAAGTTGTTAGCAACACCTTGGAGTTGTTTCTTTCCTCCTACTGGTTCGATAACCTTGGTTTCATAACTGAGGGAAAAATGTTGTTGTTCTCATCATACCTTCCTGTTGGGGTTTCCCAACGAAGCTCTGCAATTGACTGAGCCACGTCAATTTTTTCTGGCGCCGTTGCCGGGGAGTTAAGGACAGCTTCACAAGGGGGGTCCTTCACAACCATTCTCTTTACTTTGTTTTTGTTTTGCTTAGTTACTTTTGCTTTGTTTTTCTTGCTCTTTTTTTATCAAAAAATACAAAAAAATAGTTTCATTTGGTTTGCTTTTTCTTATCAAAAATTACAAAAAATTAGTTCCTACTCTAGTTGCTGCTGCTTTTGGCTTGCTTCACCTTTGCAAAAATGAATTATGTTGAGAACACCAAGTTGTGTGACTTCACTATCACAAACAATAATGATTTTCTGAGTACACCTATTTCTCCACCTGCTCCTAATGCTACCTTTTACGAAATTAAGCATGCTTTGTTGAATCTTGTTATGAAAGATCAATTTTCTAGTGCTAGTTCTGATGCTGCTGCCCACCTTAATAACTTTGTTGAACTTTGTGAGATGCAAAAATATAAGGATGTAGATGGAGATATTATTAAGCTCAAATTGTTTCCTTTCTCCTTGAGAGGAAAAGCTAAAGAATGGTTGCTATCCTTGCCTAGAAATATTATTGATTCTTGGATTAAATGCAAAGATGCTTTTATTGGAAAATACTATCCTCCTGCTAATATTATATCTAGGAGAAGTGAAATAATGAAATTTAAACAACTTGATAATGAACATGTTGCTCAAGCTTGGGAAATAATGAAATCTTTGGTAAAGAATTGTCCCACTCATGGACTGACTGCTTGGATGATTATCCAAACTTTTTATGCAGGGCTAAATTTCTCTTCAAGAAATCTGTTGTATTCTGCTGCTGGAGGTACCTTTATGACCATTAATTTGGGTGCTACAACAAAGCTCCTTGATAATATGATGGTTAATTATTCTAAATGGCACACTGAGTGAGCTCCACACGGTAAGAAGGTAAATTCTGTTGAAGAAACCTCCTCCTTGAGTTATAAAATTGATATTATCATGTCTATGCTTGTTAATGGAAAAGCTCATATTGATTGAAATAATGTTCCTTTAGCCTCTTTGGTTGCTCAACAAGAGAAAGTTGATGTAAACTTCATTAGGAATAATAACTTTGGCAACAATGCTTATGGTAATAATAATTATAGGCCTTATCCTCCTAATAATAGCAACACTTATCATGGTAGATCTGAAATGCCTAGTGAATATAGGATTCTAGAAGTTGAAATATCCACTAAAAACTTCATGCAAATTCAATATGAGCAGAACAAAATATTCACTAAAACTATGGAACAACAATCTGCTATTTTGAAAAATATTAGTCATCAACTTGAGAATTTGAATAGGGAAATTCCTAGTTTGCAGTCCAAAATTTTGAATGATGAGAAGAATATTTCATGTTTGTCTAAAGCACAATACTCTTTGATTAATAAAATGTCTGCTAAACCTGAAACCTTGGAAAGTACCTTTGCTGATACTCATGCCATACAAGTTACTATTGATGAAAATGTTAGATTGTTAGATAAATTGCATGCTAAGTGGGAAAGAGAAGATGAAATTGCTAGAAACAATAGTATTTGTACTATTACTACCACCCATGTTGAAGCTAGCAAACCACAAGCAGTCCCCATTCCTCCTACAACAATGCCTAAACCCAATAAGTCTACTACCTATGATGCTAAGTTTGACTTTGATCTTGATGGTTGCAATATTTATGAAGTGATTATGTTTCTACAAAAGCTTGCTAGAAGTCCTAATGCTAGTGATATGAATATGGCTTTTACAAAACACATTAAAGACACTCTCATTAAAATTAAAGATGAAAAATTGAAACACAAAGCTTCTATTCCTAGGAAAGTAGAAGATAGTTGGGAACCCATCATTAATATGCAAGTGAATAACTTTGATATCAAAGCTTCATGTGACCTTGGTTCTAGTGTCTCTATTATGCCTAGAAAGATTTATGAAATTCTTGATTTGGCACCTTTGGAAGATTGCTATTTAGATGTCCCACTTGATGATAATGCTAAATAGAAACTTATGGGGAGTGTTAATGATGTTCTTATTATGGTTAACAATGCCTATGTCCCTGTTGATTTCTATGTTTTGGATGTTGAATGCAATGCTTCTTGTCCTATTACTTTGGGAAAACCTTTTCTTAGAACTGTTGGTGCCATCATTGATATGAAAGAAGACACCATTAAATATCAATTCCCATTCAAGAAAGGTATAGAACACTTCCCTATAAGGATAAAGAAGTTACCTTTTGCTCCTCCTTTTAAAGCAAAATTTGATGTTAATGCTTTTTTATTTGAAAATACTTGATTCTTGCTTTATGTGCCTAACTTAAAGGCGTTAAAGAAAAGTACTTCTTAGGAGATAACCCAATATTTTTCTTGAGTCTTGGAAGTTATTACTTCTGTAATAACCTCTACTTATATTTTTATTTGATTTTTGTTCCAAGAATAACCTCTAATGAGAGAAGTAAGATTTGGGGAAGTTGCTGTCCCGAAATAGATTTTTGTGCTTCACTGTAAACATTCGTGAAAAATCTCTATATGTCAGATTGAGCTGTAATTTTCTGAGTAAATGCACCAGGTTGTTATATAACTTTCGTTAGTTCAACACTTTTCGATTTGTGCACTAGAAGGTCTTCAAAAAAATCGGTTTTTACCTGCTGGTCTATTTTGACAAATTTCTGCCTTTATTTGCATTTGCCTCTTATCGATTTATTTTTGAGTTTTCTCTGGTAAATTGAGATTTTTAAAGTAATTGCTACAGTAGCTTGTGTTTTTAATGAAAGTTTGTCTATGTTGAAACTAAACTCAAAGGTTTATTATCTTGAATGCACTAATGTTGCTAATGAAGATTGTGTGAAGTTTTGTATGAAGGAAATTTTCAAGTGTAGGGGAAGAATGATGTGATGAGATGAAGAATGGACAAAAGCTCAAGCTTGGTAATGCCACCCCGTGTCACCCAAGAAATATTCAAGAGGTACATGCGTCAAAGTTTGGGTATGCCCAAGGCATCCCCTTCTTCATCAATAAAAATCTCAGGTCTCTTTCTAGACACTTTGTTTTTATTGTTTCATGCACTGTTGTGTTGTTCTTGGAGCGTCTTATTTTCGGTCTTGGTTTTCATTTGCTTAGTTTGCTTGAATAAATTAGTTGGACCCCCGCTTTCGCTGTGATATTTCAAATAAGTTGATTGGTGTTGGAAAAGAGTAGAAAGTTTCATGCTTATAGTGGTACAAAAGGGAGCTTGTTTTGATTGTGGCTTAGACTTTATCATGTCATGCTAGATGTTGTTTTGACCTTATGCTTAGTGATTATTTCTATAGCATGACTTGGTCCAAAAAATTGCGATTGCTTAATGTGCCTTGAAAGAATCATGCGTTATTTTAGCATACAAAAGCATAATATTGTGGTATTCTCCTTTGATGCTTTGTTTGGGTTGACTTGGCACATGCTCACACCATGTTATGACTATGAACCAGTCACCTTAGCCTCTATGATCATTTAGTTTTTGACTTGTGATACCACTTTATGCTTTGATTGATAATGTTTTTTCGCTCTGCATGATTATGGCCATTATTGCTCTCTTAGTTGGTCGCTCCCAGTCTTTTGCTAGCCTCCACTTGTATTGAGTGAGATCTACTCATGCATCCAACTCCCAAGAAACCAAGTTATTCCAAAAAGTCCACTATAAATTCCTATGCATGGTGTGTTACACCATTCCAAGTATATTCATGTTTTATCTATCTTCCAAATTAAACTTGTTACGTGAAAGTTAGTGATTAAAGCTCTCACAAACTTGATGGCACACTTTATTTTTATTGCCCCTAATAAACTTGCACCATTGTGTCATATATGTTGTATATGCTTGCACTTATAAGTTCGGAATTAGCAGAACCGTGCTGTCATGGGGAACGCTTTCAACACCTGTAAATATCTACCTAGTTGATATCATGCTCTTTTGTTTATGGATGTCAGTGGTGTGAAATAAAAGGGGATCTTGTAAGTCCATGGAGTTATGTATCTGTGTTAGAGAAACTCCTGGGACGCTAGCCTAATCCATGCCTAATCATGGTGGAAACTTGCAGCATCACCATAGTGAGCAATCCATGAAGCATCCTCAAAAAAAATATAGAAAAAAAATATGCACCATGCTCATGGTAAATAAAAGGATTGCTGAGATGCTCATTGTTTGTTGCCTTGTCATTTTGATATGGGATAGCTCCTGTGTCATGGGGCAAGGGGTACCCCGTTGGCGGTTCTATATGATACACATATACTTACAATGACAAGAACTTGCTTGTGACTAGAGTTGAGTAGCATGAGGAACGACCCTCGTACTCAAGGGGCATGAGACTTTCAACTTATGATCTGTCAAGCATATAATTCATATTTGCCTCACTTTAACCTTAATCACTTCAAGATGCTTATGATAGGGGCAATGAGAGATGAAAGCTAGTAAGTACCATAATTTTTGGAAGCTCTTTATGAAAATTGAAATCCCTACTTCCCTTTGTGAAGGGCCTTTCTTTTTACCTTTATGTTGAGTCTCCATCTTCTATCTTTATGCACCAATTAAGAGACATAGTTGTCATTCTTAGTTTAATGTGCATTGTCCCAAAACTTATTGATTGATTCATAACTTTGATATTGCTTGTTCTTAAATTATTTGTATCTAATCACCTTATGAACTTTGAAGGTGTCCTATGCATTTATGTTTTGCTACTCCATGAGGGACAAGCTGAATGTCACTATGCTATGTTTTCTATATGTGAAACAAAGAAACATATTTTAATGCATTGTTATTCATGATCTTTATTTATATCCTTTCATGTTGCAACATAGTTGCTATGTCTTATTGTTAGAACTTCATGATACGTCCAAAACGTATCTACTTTCTCGAACACTTTGATATTGTTTCTTCTATAAACTTGTGTGATTTGGATACAACTAACATGGACTGATGCTATTTTCAGCAGAATTACCTTGGTGTCTTGTTTTTTGTGCAAAAATGAACTATCGGGAAAAATCCCGGAAAATATGCCAAAAAATATATTTCACCAGAAGATCCACGAAGCCAGAAGAAGAGACGGAGGACAGTCCTGGGGGGCCCAGACCCACCCTAGGCACAGGCCCACAACTGGTCGCGCCTGGAGGGGTGCAGCCTCCCCAGGCACCTCCTCGGCCTCCCTCTGCGCCTATAAGTTGCCTTTCGACCTAAAAACCGAGGGGGGTTCGATAGTTTTCCACAAAGAGTTCCGCTCCGCCGCCGCCACCAGAAACCAAGATTCGGATCTAGAAACTCCGTTCTGGCACCCTGCCGGGACATGGAATTTGGAGAGGATCATCGCCATCGTCATCACCAACGCCTCTCCATCAACCACTGATGTTTCCCTCATCCATGAGTGATGCTACACTCAATAGGGAGGAAGAGTGCTTTGTTGGAAACCCCAAGAGCAAGGTATGAAGAGCACAGCAGCAAGATTCCCCTTAGTAGAAACCAAGGTTATCGAACCAGAAGGAGGAAGGAAATGTCACACAGGTGTTGGAAGCAACATGGAGACCTGCACAACACAAACTCAAGACTCTGTCCCAACGAATCAGTGAGGTTGTCAAGCTCACCGGTTTGCTGTAACAAAGGATTAAACGTATGGTGTGGAAGGTAATGGTTTGCAGCAAGTAAACAAGTAACAGTGGAAGATGTATCAATGGTAAAGATTGGACCGGGGTCCATAGTTCACTAGAGGTGTTCTCCTTAGATAAACAACATGGCATGAAGGGTAAACAAATTACAGCGGGGAAATTGACAGGAACCGAGCAAGGCATAACAATGCAATTACTAGCTAGAAAGATCCTATGAAGTTGATTGGGCACTACAACAATATACATCGATCGTAATCCAACTGCATCTATGACTAGAAGTCCACCTTCAGGTTATCTTCTAAACCCCCTCCAGTATTAAGTTGCAAGCAACAGACAACTGCTTTAAGCAAAGTGTGTAAGGTAAACAATCCACATGTTCCATGAACAAGGGACCGTTGTTTTCTCCCTAGTAGTAAAATCACATCTACAACCGAAGAGATTTCTGTCACTTCCCTTGGAAACTAGAGGCATGAACCCACTATCGAGCATAAATACTCCCTCTTGGAGTCACTAGCAACTACTTGGCCAAGATAACCACTAGCAACTGAGAGCATGCAAGATCACAAACAACACAGGCATGATAGAATCATAAAGATAAAACCATTAATCAAACCAACATAATAATCTCAATATCCATCGGATCCCCGCAAACACAGCATGCATGATTACAAATAGATTAGATCTTGATCATGAACGGAGCTCACAAGATCTATACATGAAAGCACAAAGGAGGAGAACAACCATCTAGCTACTACATGGACCCATAGTCCAAGGTGGAACTACTCACAAATCATACTGGAGAGAAGGCCTTCGGGATGATCTCCCCTCCGGCAGGGTGCCGGGAAGAGCTTCAGATCCCTCCCGATCTAGGGACGATGGTGGCGGCGGCTATAGACGGTTTCGTGGAATATTGATTGGGTGCCAAGAGTTTCTGCATCGGGGGCTTATTATAGGCGAAGGGGCGAGACCGAGAGGCGGCCATGGTCACCAAATCCTAGCCAGGCACGGGCTAGGGCCCACCCGCGCCTAGGAGGGTTTGGCCTCCCTGGCCCGCTTCTCCGTCTCCCCTATGGACTTCTTGTTCCCCACGGAAAGTGATTGACTTTGGCGTTCGTCCCGTCCAATTCCGAGAAAATTTCTTTACTAACTTTTCTGAAACCAAAAATAGCAGAAAACAGGCATCTGGCACTGTTGCAACTTGTTAATAGGTTAGTACCGGAAAACATGTAAAAAGCACCTCAAAGTGTAGACAAGTAAAGAAAAGTAGATACTAAACAAGCATGGAGCATAAAAAATTATAGATACGTTTCCAACGTATCAGCATCCCCAAGCTTAACTCCTGCTCGTCCTCGAGTAGGTAAGTGATAAAAGAATAATTTTGAGGTGAACATGCACCCTCACAATAAATATGCAACCATTTGCAAACATTGAAAGTTGGGATCAAAGAACTCTAAACATGTGCATGAAAGCTGGAGTTCTAACAGTAGGACATAGTAATTATGCATGTAACATGGCAAACTATAAACAAAGATCATGAATAATATGCATTGAAAAACATTTGTTTGTTTCACATGCAGAAAGCATAGCATAGTGGCAATCAGCTTGTCCCTCATAGAGTAGCAATATAGATGCATAGGACACCTGCAAAGTTCACAAGGGTGACTAGAAACAAATATCACAAGAGCAAGTAATAACACAATATGCATCAATTAATAAGCTTTGGAACATTGCACACAGAATGACAACTATGCTCTCTTAATGTTGCCTAAAGGTAGAAGGTGGAGACTCAATTAATGGTGGAAGAAAGGCCTTTTTGTAAAGGAAGCAGGGATTACAAGTTTCAAAAAGAGCTTCCAAAAATTATGGTACTAGTTAGCTTTCAGCCCTCATTGCCCCTATCATAAGCATCTTGAAGTGGTTAAAGTTAAAGTGGCAAAGCTGGAGTATATGCTTGACAAAGTATAAGTTGGCAATCTCAATTCCCTTGACTATGAGGGCTACACCTCATGGATACTCAACTTAGGGCCCAAGCAAGTTCTTGTCACTGTAAGTATTTGCATGTCATTGAGAACCGCCAACGGGGTACCCCTTGCACATGGTACAGGAGCTTTCCCATAACCAAAATGACAAGGCAAGCAGACCATGAGCATCTCAGCAATTCTTCTTATGTACCATGGGAATATGGTGCTTTTTCTCTCTTTCCTATTTTCTCAATGTGTCTCTCTCTTTTTTTTATAAGAAGAATGCTTCATAGATGTCACTATGGTGATGCTGCAAGTTTCCACCATGATTAGGCATGGCTTAGTCTAGCGGCCCAGGAGTTTCTCTAACATAGAATACAAACTCCATGGACTTACAAGTTCCCACTTCATTTCACACCGGTAACATCCATAGACAAAAGAGCATGATATTAAAGGAGTACAAAAAAGTACAAGTGCAATGTTGAAAACGTTCCCCGTGACAGCACGGTTTTGCTAATCCCAACTTATAAGTGGAAGCATATACAACAAAGTTGCCTCAATGGTTCAAGTTTATTAGGGGCAAAGAATAAAATATGCCATCAAGTTCGTGATGGCTTTAATCACTAAGTTTTCACATAACAAAATAGTTTTTAATTGGAAGATAGTTGAAAACAAGAATATACCTGGAATGGTGTAACACACCATGCATAGGAGTTTATAGTGGACACTTTGGAATAACTTGGTTTCTTGGGAGTTGGAAGCATGAGTAGAACTTACTCATACAAGTGGAGGCTAGCAAAAGACTGGGAGCAACCAACTAAGAGAACAATAATGGCCATAATTATGCAATGCAACAAAGAAAACTAATCAAAGCAAAGAGTGGTACTACAAGTCAAGGACTAAATGATCATAGAGGCTAATGGTGACTTGTCATAGTCATAACATGGTGTGAGTATGTGCCAAGTCAACCCAAGCAAAACATCAGAGGATAATACCACAATACTATGCTTTTGCATGCTAAAACAACGCATAATTTCTTCAAGGCACACTAAGCAATCCCAATTGTTTGTAACAAGACATGCTACAGCAATAATCACTAAGCATAATGCAAAAACAACACCTAGCATGTCATTCCAATGTCTTAGTCATAGTCAATGCAAGCTCCTCTTGCACTTCAAGCAAGAACTTACTACTCCTTTCCAAACACCAAACAAACTTATTTGTAAAACAACACAGTGAGAGCGGGGGTCCAAACTACTAAATCAAACTAAACAAACTAAGCAAAGCAAACGAAAACTAAGACGCTCCAAGAACAACACAACTGTGCATGAAATAATAAAAGTGAAGTGTCTAGACAGACTTGAGCTTTTTATTGATGAATAAGGGGATGCCTTGGGCATCCCCAAGCTTTAACGCTTGTAACTCTTGGATATTTCTTGGGGTGACACCATGGTGTCATCCCCAAGCTTGAGATTTTGTCCATTCTTCATCTCATTGCATCATTCTCTCTCTACACCTGAAATTTTTCCTTCATACAAAACTTCACATAATCTTCATTAGCAACATTAGCTTATTCAGAAGATATTAGACCACTGGCAAAGCTTTGGAAAAGCAAGGCTTTTCACTAAAAACAAAAGCTAATTAAGTAACTCCTTCAAAAAAAACTCAATTTACCCGAAGAGAGCTGAAATAGTAATCAATAAGAAGCAAATGCAAATAATGGACGAAATCTGTCAAAACAGACCAGCAGGTAGAAACGAATTTTTTGGACATCTTCTGTTGCTCAAATCAAAAAGTGTTGAACTAACGAAAGTTATCTAACATACTAGGGGTTTTATTCGTAAATTTTGAGCTCAATATGAGTTATAGAGACTCCTCACGAATGTTTTTGGTGGAGGACAGAAATTTGTTTCGGGACAGCAACTCCCCAAATCTTACTTCCCTCTCATTAGAGGTCATTCTTGTCACAAAAAGCAAACAAAAAGGATAAGGAGAGGTTATTACAGAAGTAATAACTTACAAGACTCAAGGAAACTCTTGGGTTATCTCGCAACAAGTACTTTTCTTTAACGCCTTTAAGTTAGGCACAAGAAGCAAGAAGAATCAAGTATTTTGAAATGAAGAATTGCCCCTCTTGTTCCTTCTTTTCTTACCTTTCTTTTTCTTTTTAGGGAAGATGTGATTGCTTACCGGGGGAGTAAAGTGCATGATGCCTTATCCCACGTCTATTACTGCCCCAAGGTGTTTCAGTAGAGATCTTCCAAGTGTGATATGTCCTTTGCCTACACATTCAGTAACAAGATAATCAGTAGACACCATTTTCCCTGAGATTTTTGTAAACACACCTTCAGCTATTCCAATGGGAATATAGTGGCATTGTTGGTAAGAGAGATTTCCTCTCCTCCTTCAATAAGCCCCCAAAGACTCAAGGAATCAAAAATATCTTTAGGCATGAGACAAAATTCAGACGTGATATCACAACAAGCATCGAAAAGTGTAGTGTTTATTGAGACTTTAATTGTGGGAAACCAATTTGAAGGCTCAGAATTTATGGGAACATAATCATGGTAAGCCCTAAGAGTGTGATAGCAACTATTCATGGCAGCAACACTGGTCTCAAGATGGTTCAACCTAGCAAAAATACTTGTGAAAGAGGAATCAGACTTGCCAGGTGTATCATAGATCATGATTAATTTTATTATAGCATCATAAGCTTCATCCTCAGTGTAACATCACAACATTTAGGAACTAACGAAGGGTAGATTTAGGAATTTGGAATGTTGCATGCATTCATCTGTGAAAATGTGGGTAAAGTTTTCGCCAAATAAAAACCTAAGGTGACCAATGTTTCTTTCATACTTGGAGATTAGGTTTAGTCTTAAAGGATGATTGCTATAGACTTTGATATGATCTTTGTGGAATTATGTGTTTTCGGAAATGAAATTTGAATTTAAAACATTGATTGTTTGAATTATAATTCAAATGATTTTTGAATAATGTTTGAATCTTGATTTAATTAAGAATTAACCAATTTAACTCAAACTTTATTTAAAGAAAGCAATTAAGAATATGAATATCTATTTCATATTTTCATTCAATAAATAAGTTACAAAAATGTAACTTATTAAAATCATCCACAATCTTCACCATAGCAAATAAATAAATAATAAGAATATTTCTTTATTGATAATAGTATAATCTTTATTACAAAATAATAAAATAAAGCTTACAAAAGAATAGAACTAAAATTACAAAAGAATAAAGAAGATTACATTGGATTATTCTATAAAGAAAAAGAAACTAAAATCTTCATCTTCAAATCTGTACCTGCAAAATAAACAGAAACAGAATAGAAACAGGAAAGTTAGGATTAGCATTGTTTTACTCTCAGACTTGTCAGTGAAGTGCATCGATCAAGATTCATCATGGAGTAAACTTATAAAAGGGGGAATTTCACCAATATGAAAAGATGAACCTTTCAGAATTTTAAGCCAGAAGTCAAATGACAGCAAGGAGGGGCAAGTTTCACCGGCCAAGTAAAAGTAATCAAATAAAAGTAACTTTCAAAATTCTGAACATATCCACATCTGTGCAGCAAGCACACAAGCAGCACACACACCAAACTGTATGGTGTGTGCTGTCAACACCACGGCAGCAGCAAAACCAAACAAAACTGTCAACATAGCCGTGGGAAACCAATCCCCACATCATTCCTTTGCTCTTACACACCAAGCACAGGAACCAGCAGCTAAACCAAGCACAACAGCCAGCAGCTAAACCAAGCCAAGCTAGATCAAACCAACCAAAGCCAGGATCACATCACCAGGATGGTGACATAAGGAGGGGGAAGATCAGGTGGATAGCAAGACCAAGGTCAAGCTATCAGGATCAAGAGATGATGGGCTAGATCAAGGAAAATCCAGGAGCTAGATATACCAGGGGAGCACAAGATCAACCACAAGATCAAGCTACCACAAGATCAACTACTAGCAACCACAATATCAAGTGACAGTGGTGAGTAAATAGACCATCACATGATCTATCTGTCTAAGATTAGACAAGCATACATGATCTGTCACTTATTCAAACTCTCAGAAAGCACCCAAGTGGGGTGAATCCATCACTGAGGTTTTAAACTTTAAAAGCAAACAGCAAAGTACAAGGATCTAACCAAATCTCAGAACAACATCATTGGTTTGGCTATCAAGCTATATTTCAATTCAAGAATAAATATAGCTAAGGTTTAACTTCTAGGCACATCTCTAAGATAAGAGTAGCACCTTAGAATTTAATCTTTTGGATCCATATAAATGATCAAGCCTACTATCATTTTTTCCAAGCTTTGATTCAAGAAATAGTACTTGGTACCACTACCAGAACCATCCATATGAATCAACTAGATAAAGCTTAATCCCTAAGCCTCAGACCAACATCATTGGTCTTAGGATTTCAGAAAGGAACACTTCTACTTATCTTTTAATGCCAAACTTGTCTTAAGCTTAAACCAACCCAAACAATGGATTAGAATCAATCTTGTGTGCCATACAAAGATGGTGTCACAAGAACAATTCTACATGAATCATAAAAAGCATTCAATCTTCATAGATTCAATCAATCAGCTACCAATCATTTTCCTGTTATTACAGGAATCATAATTAGGAAATCCCTATGTATATCTTCACTGTTTGAGACCATTGTGATCTCAAACCACACATGGATTCTCAAGCCAACAATACTAAGACAGTAACTTCATCACACCATACCCACTGTCATTAACCAAGTAATGACAGTGGTAAGTTATCCAAACCACTAGCTTTACCAAGTACTATTTCTAGTACAATTTTACCCTCTAAATCATATGGGATTTGACCATGGAATTATCAGCAGTAAGCCACTAGCATCACCATACCTAATCATCAGCCATAAGCCACAGCTAATCACCACTTAACAGATTCAGAGATCATCAACACATGATCTAATTCATCAGTATCTAATCAACAGCAGGGTATGAACCCTAAATAGAACCAAGAACCCTAATCAGAACAAGACAGTGACCAGAAAGATCACCACCAAACATCTAGCAGAGGATGACTTAACACAGAGCAACACGAGAGGAGAGGGAGCACTCACCAAAGGTCCTCGCTGAAGAATAAAAGAGGAAGCAGAAGGGCCGACGACCATGGCGGCACAGGGAACACCCCAGGGGGGCGCTGCGACCCATACAGCACCACGTTGGCGACCATAGCCACTCCTAGAGGCGAGGTGAATCACCACGACACACGACAGCAGCGGCGGCGCCAGGATCCACGCCAACCCCAAACCCTAGGGTTCGGGACGACATCGATCTGTCGCAGGAGAGCTTCATGCCCAAATCCTGTTGGACAGGAGGGAAGGGCGTAGTCAACAACCTCCTCCTGCACCACGGCGGCGACCAGAACGGTCCACGACGATGGGAATCGTCAGCGGCGACATCACCGACCACGGGGTCAGGATGGAGGAGGAGAGGAGTGAGCTCGGGGGTGAGAGACAGCGAGTGAGTGGGCTAAATTGGGCCAGAACCCTTCAGGGTGGCTGTTTTGACTATGCCTAATGGGCCACAAGGTCCCAATAAGAATAAGCTAGCCCAAAAACCTTTAGGGTCTATTTTAATAAATAGAAAAAGACCAAAATGCCCTTGAAATTAATTAAATTCTAGAAAATAAAATAAAATTCCAAAAATTATAGATAAAATAGTTTTGGATTCACAATAATCCAAACTATCTAAATAAATTAAGAGATAAAATTTTAGACATATAAGTTTTATTAAGATTTTTGTAATTTATATATTCCTTATGGGATTTTACAAAATTATTGAAAGACGATAAAAATAAATAAAAATCACTTTCATCATATATTAATATTTTAGTATTTTAGAAAAATACTAAACAAATATTTAATAACAATTTTTGATATTTAAGTAATAATTCTTAAAAGAATTATTAAATCAATAAAAGTCAGATAAAAGGGAAATAAAATAAAAGAATACAATATTCTATTATAAATATTAAAAATTAATAATTATAAATCCTTTATTATTAAAAAAGAATTTTATTAATAATGGGGAGAATGCATATCAAGTTAAATGATGCATTACATTAGTTTGCATAATCATTTTGCTTCTTTAAATATTGTCCTTACCGGGCAATAATGATGTTTTTGTAGACATAGAAGCTCAAGGTCCAGTGCAAGCATCAGACTTCACTACTTTGCAATCACAAGACAAGTTCATCACTTGCTCATGTCCTTTGAAGGGTCTTTATCAAAGTATTTGCAAATTGTGTGTTATCATCTATACTATAGAAAAAGAAAACACTATTTTCTCAAGATACTAAATCTTAGATATCATCCTAAGTGATGATATGATAGAGCAATAGAACTTAGAGTTATAATTGCACTAATAATGAACAATTAGGAATTAATAACCCATGACATTAGTGATTCTAGCGCCGTATATTATGCGTTAACCATGAGATTTGGAATGGGACAGAGAAATCAGCTGTATCCTTTTCCTCTTGTATGGAGGCAAGACGACCTTAACGTGATGTTGTGATTCCTTGTGCGGATCCAACATATGGGTGGGCACCCTTATGCCCCACACTTTTGGTGTCTAGATTATCTATGAATGGTGTTTAGGGAGATAGTTCATGTAAATGGTACTAATCCTGGCATCACTAGGTCATAGAGTCTTCAGGAACTCATCAGGGTTTTAGCTTGCCCGAAAGGGGGATTAACGAAGGTGAGCTAGCCCGAAGGATAGTGCAGACATATGAGGTCACGGAGAGGGCAGTGATTGGCTTGGACCAACTACTGGGCCCCACATCATGGAATTGTGGACGGGAAAGTACGCCCGGTTGTGCAACAAGGAGTTGATCTCTCATGGGAAAAGTAACGCACCTCTGCAGAGTGTAAGAACTGTAACTTGTTACTCTCTATTCCGAGAAGGATCTACGAACGCGGCAGGAAAGGAACTCCATGAAAGTTTTGGTCAAGCTGTGAAGGTTGGTGGTCATAGATTTTAATAATAAAATCAACCTTTGAAGAAAGATTTACAAAAATTGCATAGTACCAATGACTGATAGTCCGAGGTGGTAGATAGAGCATCAAACTTCCTACCTTGCATATAATGAATTTGCTGAGTAACGCTGTTACTCATCCTTTCCTTTGAATCCTTGCTTAGACTCTGAGAACCCCGAAGATACTCCAATGTATGCATTCGAGAGTCAAGAGGAGGTCTTCTATGAAGAGCCCAACTTGTATGGAGCCATAGAAGGGGAGGACTATGACATCATCTACGGAGGAGAGTTCCAGGAGTCCGAATAATTACAATAGTTCTAGTAACCACTTGAGCCGAGCATCATGAACAATATATAGCAATAAGTTGCTGAGCTCAATTTGGAGTTTAAGTTTTAAATTTGAAACTTCCGCTGACACACTTATATTTTGGTTTGTAAGTTGAATCTTTAGGAAGTCTTGAACTTCTGGTATTGTAATAATAACGTGTGTATGTTTGTAATATGGACCCGCAATGTTTCTGTTGTACCACTCTGAGGGATGTGATATTTACGGAACGGTGTTCTGTGGATGTCATGTCAACGACTATAGTGTACTACACATGCAGTGGTATGCTGGGTCACCGCACTCAGTACAAAGCAAAAAATATTTTTCAGCCACAGCATCCAAAGCATATCTATACCGAAGAGCAATACTACGGTAGAGACTATCAATAACCAAGCTAAGACTCATCTTAGGCTCGGTTTCCCTTTATAAAGCGGAGATTCTAGAACAAGCTTCTTTGAAACTCTCTTCACTTTTTTGTTTAAAAGTAAAGATCTTTACCATAGGTGTCATAGGGATTGGATCAAAACCAGACATGGTAGTAACTAAGGTAGGAACTAATTTTTTGTGTTTTTGAATAAAGAAAACAAACCAAACTAGACTAATTTTTTTGGTTTTTTTTTTGAAAAGAGGCAAACAAAACCAAACAAAAGAAACTAAGCAAACTAAAAACAAAGTAAAGATAAAGGAAGTGAAGGACTCCCCTAGTGAAGACGTCCTTAGCCTCCCCGGCAACGGCGCCAGAAATTACTTGATGCTACACTCAACAGGGAGGAAGAGTGCTTCGTTGTAAACCCCAAGACCAAGGTATGAAGAGCACATCAGCAAGATTTCCCTTAGTAGAAACCAAGGTTATCGAACCAAAAGGAGGAAGGAAACGTCACACAGGTGTTGGAAGCAACGTGGATACCTGCACAACACAAACTCAAGACTCTATCCCAACGAATCAGTGAGGTTGTCAAGCTCATCGGTTTGCTGTAACAAAGGATTAAACGTATGGTGTGGAAGGTAATGGTTTGCAGCAAGTAAACAAGTAACAGTGGAAGATGTATCAATGGTAAAGATTGGACCGGGGTCCATAGTTCACTAGAGGTATTCTCCTTAGATAAACAACATGGCATGAAGGGTAAACAAATTACAACGGGGCAATTGATAGGAACCGAGCAAGGCATAACAATGCAATTACTAGCTAGAAAGATCCTATGAAGTTGATTGGGCAATACAACAATATACATAGACCGTAATCCAACTGCATCTATGACTAGAAGTCCACCTTCAGCTTATCATCCGAACCCCCTCCAGTATTAAGTTGCAAGCAACAGACAACTGCTTTAAGCAAAGTGTGTAAGGTAAACAATCCACATGTTCCATGAACAAGGGACCGTTGTTTTATCCCTAGTAGCAACATCACATCTACAACCGAAGAGATTTCTGTCACTTCCCTTGGAAACTAGAGGCATGAACCCACTATCGAGCATAAATACTCCCTCTTGGAGTCACTAGCAACTACTTGGCCAAGATAACCACTAGCAACGGAGAGCATGCAAGATCACAAACAACACAGACATGATAGAATCATAAAGATAAAACCATTAATCAAACCAACATAATAATCTCAATATCCATCGGATCCCCGCAAATACAACATGCATGATTACAAATAGATTAGATCTTGATCATGAACGGAGCTCACAAGATCTATACATGAAAGCATAAAGGAGGAGATACAACCATCTAGCTACTACATGGACCCATAGTCCAAGGTGGAACTACTCACAAATCATACCGGAGAGAAGGCCTCTGGGATGATCTCCCCTCCGGCAGGGTGCCGGGAAGAGCTTCAGATCCCTCCCGATCTAGGGACGATGGTGGCGGCGGCTACAGACGGTTTCGTGGAATATTGATCGGGTGCCGAGAGTTTCTGCATCAGGGGCTTCTTATAGGCGAAGGGGCGAGACCGGGAGGCGGCCAGGGTCACCAAACCCTAGCCAGGCGCGGGCTAGGGCCCACTCGCGCCTAGGGGGGTTTGGCCTCCCTGGCCCGCTTCTCCGTCTCCCCTCTGGACTTCTTGTTCCCCATGGAAAGTTATTGACTTTGGCGTTCGTCCCGTCCAATTCCGATAATATTTCTTTACTAACTTTTCTGAAACCAAAAACAGCAGAAAACAAGCATCTGGCACTGTTGCAACTTGTTGATAGGTTAGTAAAAGAAAACATGTAAAAAGCACCTCAAAGTGTAGACAAGTAAAGCAAAGTAGATGCTAAACAAGCATGGAGCATCAAAAATTATAGATATGTTTCCAACGTATCAATGAGTGAGTAATCTCCCATTGTAGGCTTGGGGATGGTAGGGATTGGATGAGTTCTATCATGTAATCAAATAAGATCTGTTAGGGCATAGTGCCAGTTTCTCTTGTGCTATTTGACTTTGTTGCAACTTGTTGTGCTTAATGCTTGTCACTAGGGCCCAAGTGCCATGATCTCAGATCTGAACTTATTATTGAATCATTATGATAGTATTATTTGTGATCTTATCTGCAAGTTGTGTACACATACCATTGTCTGGATCCAAAGGCCCCAAAGTGACAATAATTGGGACAAACGGAGGGGATGGATATGGTGTGAGGATCACATGTGTTTACAGAGTGTTAATGCTTTGCTCCAGTGCTCTATTAAAAGGAGCACCTTAATTGCCAGTAGTTCCCTAGAGGCCCCGTTACAACGGGCTGGCTGGACAAAAGATGTTGTGCAAGTTCTCATTGCGAGCACGTATGACTATATTTGGAGCACATGCCTAGGATTGTTTAGTACTTGGAGTCTTGTTATTATTTATCTGGAATGCCCTAGGTCTTGAAGTTACATGTTTAGACTCGTCCATGCAACGCCCGTCCATCCATCCCTATGCCTACCGCACTCGAATCCTACTATTACCGTTACTGTTACTATTGCTCTTGTTTCACTGTTGCTGTTGTTGTTGTCGTTGCTGTTGCTTTGCTGTTGCTACTGATAAAATTCTGTGAGCAAGAACTATTTCCAGGTGCGATCCCCTATACTTGTGGGTCATCAAGACTATTTTCTAGCGCCGTTGCCGGGGAGCATAGCTTTATTTGTAAGTTCACTTGGATCTATTATTGTTCACTGCTACTCCTTTCATCATGGGGAAGTCTCGTGATGGAAAGTTCCCTATTTTACCATCCACTACAAGAAGAGGTACAATCCTAAATACCTCTGCCAATCTTGATTCAGTGTTGTTATAAGTAAGCTTGTCACACCACCACCACATACTCATGCTACACACACTGCTACTACTGCTGAGTTTGAAACTGCTTTTGATGGTCATGATGTTACTCCTATTGTGCTTGATGTGAGTGGTTCATTAGGTCCCTTTCTAGATGCTACTATAGCTGGTCTAGGAAATACCGAAACTCCTAGTGAAGACACTGTTACACCTATTAGCTCACCTGAGGCTAGTGAGAGTTATGATATTAATGATGGTTACATTGAGTTCACTGATGATTTTATTGAAGAGTGCCGAAATACACATGGTACTAGTGCTATTAAGAGTCTCCTTGCTAGGCGTACTATTATGCCTAAGTTGTCCTTTGATCCTAAGTTTGCCACTTCTCCCTTAGATATTAAGGATAAAGACTATGATTTCTCTCTTGATTTATCTTATTTAGATATTGTTGAGAAAGAACCTTTTTGTGGGACTGAAAATGAGAGTGTTATGGCTCATATGAATGAGCTTTCTACTATGAGTGCTTTATTCTCTGATGATTTTAAGATGCGCAAGTACTTTGTTGCTAAGATATTCCCTTTTTCACTAAAAGGAGAAGCTAGGGCCTAGTTTAATAGATTACCTCTTGGTTCCATTGATAGCCCTGATTGCTTCTTTCTTCTAGAAATATTTTCCTCCCAGTGCTAGACATGCTGCTTTGCAGAGACTTTTTGATTTTAAACAGGGAGAAGAAGAGAAATTGCCTGAGTCATGGACAAGGTTCTGTGCCTTGATTCATGCACATCCTGGATGTCCATTACCTAAGAATGAGCTTCTTGATATTTATTATAATGGACTAACTGATGATTCTAGGACCTACCTAGATAGCTTTGCTTATTGTGTTTTCAGGAAAAGGACTCCTACAGATGCTGAAGAATTAATGACCAAGATAAGCAAGAATTATGATGATTGGACTTCAACTGAGCTAAATACACCTGAGTCTATTACTCCTGAACCAGTTGTTCCTGAACCAGTTCCAACACCAACAACAAAGAAGAGGGGAGTTATTGCATTAAATGATGAAGTGATGAAGGAAGCTAAGAAGTGTCTAAAGGAGAAAGCTATTAGAGCTGAAGATGTGAAGAATCTACCTCCAATAGAAGAATTATGCAAGACAATTCCCCACTCATCTACTATTGAGGTACACTCTCTCCAACACTTTGATGAAGGTGATATTCCTTATGGTAAGCCTCCTGATCAATGTTTAGAGGAACTTGACATTTTTATTGTTAAACGAGGTCATTTTAATAAACAACTTCAGAATCATTTATTGGAAAACTCTAGAGCTATCCATGAGTTGAAAGATATTTTGGAAAGAACTTCTAATGATATTAAAATGCTTTGTAAACACTTCCAAATGGTTCAAACCCAACTTTATCAACTTGCTAAGGTACAAAAGGACATGCTAGTTAATGCTTCAGGAGATAAACATGCTTATGGAATTAGAACTAGGAGTGGTATAGCTACTCAAGATCCTTTATATCCTGAAGGACACCCTAAAAGAATTGAGCAGGATTCCCAACAAGGTGAAGATAGTGGTAGTGCTTGTAAGAGGAAGAAAAAGAAACATAAGATAGTTGAGGAACCACTTGAACCTGCCGTAGATCCTAATAGTATATTTGTCTCTGATGCTGAAACTGAGAGTGGTAATGATAAAAATGGGTCTCCTGATAAGGAGGAAGGTGAGGAAGAACCTGAGAAGCACACTAAGAACACTAGGTACACAAAAGAAGATTTTATTGCTAATAAACATGGTAAAGATAGAGAACCTTGGGTGCAGAAACCTATGCCTTTTCCAGGTAAGAAACACAAGTCAAAGGAGGAAGAACACTACAACAAGTTTTGTGAGTGGATGAAACCTTTATTCTTGCAAATTCCTTTGACTGTTGCTATTAAGTTGCCTCCTTATTCAAAGTATATGAAGGATATTGTCTCTAATAAAAGGAAGATTCCTAATGAGGAGATTTCTACTCTACTTGCTAATTATTCCTTCAATGGTAAGGTTCCAAAGAAACTTGGTGATCCAGGTATACCAACTATTCCTTGCTCAATTAAGAATAATTATGTTAGAACTGCTTTATATGATTTGGGAGTCGGAGTAAGTGTTATGCTTTTTTCTCTCTACAAGAGACTATAGCTAGAAAAATTGATACCAACTGATAATTCTTTGCAAATGGCTGATAAGTCAACTACTATTCCTGTTGGTATATGTGAGGATGTTCCTGTTCAAGTTGCTCATAATTGCATGGTCTTAACTGATTTTGTTGTGCTTGAAATGCCTGAAGATGATAATATGTCTATTATTCTTGGGAGACCTTTTCTTAATACTACAGGTGTTGTCATCAATTGCAATCAAGGAAAAGTAACATTCAATATTAATGACAAAGAGCACACTGTCTATTTCCCCGAGAAGGTTGTTAAGAGCTATTGCCTGAATTCCATTGAAAATATTGAGGGCATCAAGGTTGGAGAAATATATTGTCCCATTCCACAAGA
This sequence comes from Avena insularis, assembly GCA_023614405.1. Classification (NCBI taxonomy): domain Eukaryota; kingdom Viridiplantae; phylum Streptophyta; class Magnoliopsida; order Poales; family Poaceae; genus Avena; species Avena insularis. The sequence goes on along the minus strand of CM042691.1, from coordinate 281,077,193 downwards.
AAATTTTGAAACTATTATGATTGGGACCATTGCTATCAAGTATGAGGTAACATAATCACCTTGTGGAATGCAAAGTTTTGATTCATATAAGATTGTTTTGGTAACAAGACTTGATCAACCTTGTTAACAAAAGGATTTTAATGAACAAAATAATGTTTCCACTATGGTTATACTTGCTTTATTTTTCCTTTCTCTTTCCTAGTCTTTGCTTTAGCTTTAGTTTTGCTAGTTGTTTGCTTGTTTGAGTTTCTTAGAGCTTCTGTAGTTTGGCTTTTGGTTTGCTTTCGCTTCTTCTGAAAAAACTTTTTCTACGAGAAAATCAATTTTCATACCCTGAAAGTTGGCCAAAAATAAAGTTTCCCGAAAAATCCCAGAAAATTCAAAATAAATTTTTCCTCGAAAAATGGGCAGAGTGGCACCTGAGGTGACCCAGGTGGCCACCCCAGGCCACCAGACCCCTGGTAGGCACGGCCTACCAGGTGGCGCCGCCTGGGGGGTCTAGCCCACCTGGCCCCCTCCAGGCTGCCTCCTCAATGCCACCTTCTTTCTCTCTCCCGAAAAACATCAGAAAACTTGCTCAAGCTCGAGTTCTTGTTGTTCTTGCTCATGATTTTTGATCTCCTTGTTCAGCCCATCTCAAGTGCTAATTTTTGGAGGGATTGTTTCTTGCAAGGAAGATGAGTGCTTATCCACTGAATCAATATCACTTGATGGTGCATGAGCCAATGAAGGTTCATCGTGAGGAGGCAGTTTTTCCTTCCATATATCCATGCCATGAATTTATGAGAGCTGCGGGGATCCTCCAAGATTTCCAAACTATGCTTACAAATGCAGGGTTGGAACACTTTGTTGAAGGTGAACCAACCCAATATGTTAAGCTAACCATGGCTTTTGTGCAAGACTTCTGGTTCGCTTGGTCTACTTCTAATTCCATGGTCCATTACAAAATATATAATATACCTGTCGACATGCCTTTTGCTGATTTCTGTGCAGCAATTAGAATATCTCAGTGGGGATCCTGTGAGAAGATCAAGGAGAGGCCCAAGTCACTTATTGATTTATACACTGAGATTTGCCAAGGTTCCGACTTCTCAAAGGAAAGTGGTAAAATTCAGAACATTCGGCTCCCAGCTATTAGATACTTTGCCTATTTCATTACCAAGTGTGTTCTTGCTAGAAAGACTGCTAGAAAGTTGTCTTCTTTTGATCTAGCTTTTATTGCAGCTGCTCTGAATAGGAATAGTTCTTATAGTTTGGGTGCTTTGATAGCTCACCGTCTCACCACCAACCGTGAGAAGGGTGGAATTTGTGGAGGTCTCATTGCTTCTAGGTTGCTAGCTTTCCATGGTTTAGAGCCTCACTTTTCAGATTTTCAGTTCCCCATAGAGAGGCTTGATATTGAATCTATGATTCAGCATGGTTTTGTTTCCTTGGGGGCTAATGTGAGAAGTTTACCATTTGAATTATCTTTTACCCAGCAAGCTCGGAGAAAGGGTAGGACTAAGAAAATAGTTTATTTGCATGTACCTGCTTTGTTTAACTTTGATAACAGGCAAGGATGGTCGCTTACGGAGGAGGAGGTTGACACTTATGTGGGGGAACTCTCCCAGCAAGAGGAGAATGTTGAAGAGGATGCCGAAGACAACTCGGTTCAGCCCTCCAACTTGGGAGAGTCTTCATACCAGTAGCCCTCATTTGATTGGGGCGCGTCTTCTTCTTCATCACAGGCGTCTAACTATGATCATTCCTATGATGACCCACCAGCTTGGGGCTACTATCCGCGCTATTGATCCCCACTTAGGCCAAAAGCCTAAGCTTGGGGGGAGGTATACCGACATCACACTCATATATATATATATATCATTTTCGGTCGGTTCTTTGTATATCCATTGTTTCACTTTCTTTTTAGTTTTTGTTGCTTCTTTCTAAAAACCCAAAAATACCAAAAATATTTTCGTTGTTTCTCTTGGTTTGTTTCTTTGCTTTGGTTTGCCTTAAAAGAAAAATCCAAAAAGATTTTTCTTTGTTTGGTTTGCTTTGTTTTTGTTTGGTTTTTCTTTGTTTGCTTGTTTCTAAAAAATTCAAAAACACCAAAAATATTTGTTGTTCTTCTTTGGTTTTGTGAGTTCTTTGTAGGGTTCTTCTGTCCTCAGTGGATTGTGGTTTCATGTTAATTATTCAAGTCACACAAGGGAAGGGCAATAATGAAGATTAAGACAACTCGAGGTGTGGTAAGAGGCTGGTAACGAACTCTATTTGTTTCATTTTTGTACATATACTCATCACTGTGAGCATGCTTAGCCTGTTTGTGTAAGGTATATGTCATTATGGATGCTTAGTAGTTCTTGTCTATGTTTAGCTCCATCTTGCTAATAGTTTGTAGCATGTCATATGAATGTTTGCTTGCATTGTTTTATTCATACTTTGGTATGATATTGTGGTATCCTCCTCTGACTGTTCATGTGAATCGACTTGGCACATGTTCACGCATGCATATGACTAATCAATAGTCAGTAAGCCTCGATGATTTATTTTGCCTCAGAGTTCTTGTATCACTTTCATGCCATAACTAGTCCTATTTTGTTGCAAGCATGATTATGACAGCTATTGCTCTCTCGTTTTTCGCTCCCTCTCTATTGCTATCCTTCACTTGCACTGAGTATGTGCTCTACCTGTGCTTCCAACTCCCCAAAACCAATATTGCCAGCTATGTCCACCATACCTACCTATTAGCATCATTCGCTATTTCAGTGCATATTCCATATGCCGTGTTTTGTTCCAAAATAAAATGTTTGTCTATTTTGAGAAAGTTAGGTAGTAAAGCTCTCACGAACTTGATGGCACACTTTATTCCTTGCGATTAATAATCTTGAACCATTATGACTAGTCCATGAAAGTTATATGCTTGCTAATTATATACTGGGAGTCAGCAGAACCGTGCTGTCACGGGGAACACTTTCAACACTTTTTGGATATTTCATCCAGTTGATTCCTTGCTCTTTTGTTTACGGATGTCGACGATGTGAAATAAAAGGGGAGGTTGTGAGTTCATGGAGTTTATACATTGTGTTAGAGAAACGGTTGGGCCCCTAGCCTAAGCCATGCTTAATCATAGTTGAAACTTGTAACATCACCATAATGAGCATCTATGAAGCGTCCTCAATAAAAAGCTATGCATATGGTAAATAAAAAGATTGCTGAGATGCTCATTGTCTGCTTGCCTTGTCATTTTGGTTATGGGAAAGCTCCTGTACCATGTGCAAGGGGTACCCCGTTAGCGGTTCTCGATGATATGCATGTATTTACAATGACAAGAACTTTTAGGTGATCAAAGTTGAGTAGCATGCAGAGCGACCCTCGTACTTAAGGGACTTGGGATTTCCAGTCTATGGTCTGTCAAGCATATGATTCAGAGTGGACCTCACTTTCACCTTAACCACATGAAGATGCCTATGATAGGGGCAATGAGAGCTCAAAGCTAATGAGTACCTTCCTTTCAGCATTGGGAAGCCTTTCAAACCTTCACAAAACTGTTCTCACAACTTTGTTGAGTCACCACTTATTCTATGAGCACCTTCTTGAGGGCATAGTTGTCATTCTTGTGTTTGCTCCAAAACTTGGTTAATTATGTCATGACTTTGATGCTTGTATCTCTAATATCTTTACTTCTAGTCTTCATGTGAACTTCAGAGGTGCCTTCCCATTTATATTGTGCTCTTCAAACAAAGGCAAGCGAGATACCACTCTATCATACCTTATTATGAGCATTGCAATGTTGCTTATGTTTATGTTTCATGCTACTTATTATCATTGAGTTGGTTTCTCTTCATATCTTGCAATGCCTATTGAGTAGACTTAGTTGCATACTTCTTATTATGAATTGTCTAAGCATCTACTCATGTGCTGAGAATATATACATCATATGAAGCAAATGTGTTCGTGAAAGTTCTTTTATCGCACTCAGTTTTCAACTGAATTGCTTGAGGACAAGCAATAAGCTAAGCTTGGGGGGGGGGGGGTTGATACGTCCAAAACGTATCTACTTTCCTAAACACTTTTGCTATTGTTTCTCCTCTAAACTTATGTGATTTGGGTACAACTAACACGGACTGACGCTGGTTTCAGCAGAATTACCTTGGTGTCTAGTTTTTGTGCAGAAAATCAACTATCAGGAAAAATCCCGAAAAATATGCCAAAAATTATATTTCACTAGAAGATCCACGGAGCCAGAAGAAGAGACGGAGGGGAGGCCTAGGGGGCCTAGACCCACCCCAGGCGCGGGCCCACCACTGGCCGCGCCTGGAGGGGGTGCAGCCTCCCTAGGCACTTCCTCATTCTCCCTCTGCGCCTATAAGTTGTCTTTCGACCTAAAAACCGAGGAGGGTTCGATAGTTTTCCAGAAAGAGCTCTGCTCCACCGCCGCCACTAGAAACCAAGATTCGGATCCAAAAACTCCATTCTTGCACCCTGTCGGGATGGGGAATTTGGAGAGGATCATCACCATCGTCATCACCAACGCCTCTCCATCAACCACCGATGTTTCCCTCACCCATTAGTGAGTAATCCCCCTATGTAGGCTTGGGGATGGTAGGGATTTGATGAGTTCTATCATGTAATCGAATAAGATCTGTTAGGGCATAGTGCCTAGTTTCTCTTGTGTTATTTGACTTTGTTGCAACTTGTTGTGCTTAATGCTTGTAACTAGGGCGAGTGCCATGATCTCAGATCTAAACTTATTATTGAATCATTATGATAGTATTGTTTGTGATCTTATCTGCAAGTTGTGTACACATGCCATTGTCCGGATCTAAAGGCCCCAAAGTGATAATAATTGGGACAACCGGAGGGGATGGCTATGGTGTGAGGATCACATGTGTTCACGGAGTGTTAATGCTTTGCTCTGGTGCTCTATTAAAAGGAGCACCTTAATTTCCAGTAGTTCCCTAGAGGCCCCGCTGCGACGGGCTGGCTAGACAGAAGATGTTGTGCAAGTTCTCATTGCGAGCGCGTATGACTATATTTGGAGCACATGCCTAGGATTGTTTAGTACTTGGATGCTTGTTATTATTTATCTGCAATGCCCTAGGTCTTGAAGTTAAGTGTTTAGACTCGTCCATGCAACGCCCGTCCATCCATCCCTATGCCTACCGCACTCGAATCCTCTGCTATCACATCGTCTATTGCTCTGTTTGATTTATTCTTTATCGTTGTTTGCTTTGTTACTCGATAAACTTTTGTGAGCAACAACTATTTCCAGGTGCAGCTGAACTGACAACTCAGTTGTAAAGGCTTGCAAGTATTCTTTGGCTCCCCTTGTGTCGAATCAATAAATTGGGTAATACTACCCGCGAAGACTGTTGCGATCCCCTATACTTGTGGGTCATCACTTCATCTTTCATGCTCATATTTAGAGTACTTTGATCCTAGCTTTCAATGCTTTGCAAATGGTTTGATAGAGATTGTGATGGTGCATGTCACCTAAAAAATTATTATTTTTATCACTTACCTACTCAAGGACGAGCAGGAGTTAAGCTTGGGGATGCTTGATACGTCAAAAACGTATCTATAATTTTTGATGTTCCATGCTTGTTTAGTATCAACTTTTCTATGCTTTGTATACACTTTGAGGTATTTTTATACATTTTCTAGGACTAACCTATTAACAAGATGTCACAGCGCTAGTTGCGTGTTTTCTGCTGTTTTTGGTTTCAGAAAAGCTAGTAAAGAAATATTTCGAAATTGGATGGGACAAAAGCCAAAGTCAATATTTTACCAAAACGAACACAAAGACCGAAGGGAAACTAAAGGAGGGCCACGAGGCCGCCACACCCTAGGGTGGCGCGGGCCCTCCTAGGGCACGCCGCCACCTGGTGTGGGCGCCTCGGGTGCCCCTGCCTCGCCTCTTCTCCTATGCCCCCTAATGCCAAAACCCTAAACACTCGATCAGATCTCCACGAAACAGTCCGCAGCCACCGCCACCATCGTACCTAGATTAGGGGGATCTGAAGCTCTTCCAGGCACCCTGCCGGAGGGGAGAGATCATCCTGGAGGCCTTCTTCATCACCATGCCATCCTCCGGTATGATGCGTGAGTAGTTCACCCTTGGACTATGGGTCCATACAGTAGCTAGATGGTTGTTCTCCTCCTTTGTGCTATCATGTTTAGATCTTGTAAGGTCCGTTCATGATCAAGATCATCTATTTGTAATCATACATGTTGTGTTTGTGGGGATCCGATGGATATTGAGATACTATGTCAGATTGATTATTGATTCTATCATGTCTTATGATTATTGATTCTATCATGTCTGTGTTGTTTGTGATCTTGCATGCTCTCCGTTGCTAGTAGCTATCTTGGCCAAGTAGATGCTAGTAACTCCAAGAGGGAGTATTTATGCTCGATAGTGGGTTTATTCCTCTATTAAATCCGGGGAAGTGACAAGAATCTCTAAGGTTATAGATGTGCTGTTGCTACTAGGGAGAAAACAACAATCTTTAGTTCATGGAACAATTGTATTGTTTACTTTACACACATTGCTTAATGCAGTTATCCGTTGCTTGCAACTTAATACTGGAGGGGGTTCGGATGATAACCTGAAGGTGGATTATTAGTCATAGATGCATTTGGATGACGGTCTATGTATATTATTGTAATGCCCAATCAAATCTCACAGGAATCATGAATGTCTAGTATTTGCATTGTTATGCCTTGCTTAGTCATGTCAATTGCCCCGCTGTAATTTGTTCACCCAACATGTTATTTATCTTAAGGAGAACACCTCTAGTGAACTGTAGACCCCGGTTCAATCTTTACCATTGTTATATCATCATCTAATATTACCATTTACTTTCTACCAGCAACTATTACCTTCCACACTATACGTTTAATCCTTTGTTTCAGCAAACCAGTGAGATTGGAAACCTCACTGTAAGTTGGGGCAAAGCCTTGAGTTTGTGTTGTGCCGGATTCCAAGTTGTTAGCAACACCTTGGAGTTGTTTCCTTCCTCCTACTGGTTTGATAACCTTGGTTTCATTACTGAGGGAAAACTTGCTGTTGTGCTCATCATACCTTCCTCTTAGGGTTTCCTAACGAAGCTCTGCAATTGACTGAGCCACGTCACGCGGCTGCGGGAAGGAGACGGTGGTGGCGCAGCCACCTGGAGGCAACATCGGCGCAATACCTTTCCCATCCAACCAGATCTCGGGTGTGACACGGAGGAACTGCAGCAGCTCCAGTTTGGAGGCATCCTGAAGCTTGGAGGTGTAGCTGCAACGAGAGCAACTATCCTATCTTCGATGTATTCCCCCTTCACCTCCACCTAAATGGCCTGCTCGCTGGTAAGTTATGCCTCCTCTCCTCCCCCCCTAATTTCTAGGGTTCTTTATTCTGACTTGGCAAGCTTCAGTTCTTGGAGACATTCAATCATGGCTGGTTAGAGTTCTTCACTAGCCATTTAATCCTTCGATTACTTTAGGGGCAGAGTTGTAGTTATTGTAAATCTACAAGTATTGTAGCTTCACTTTGCAATGTTATGATGTTTGGGGGTGACTTGTAACTAGCAGTCACTGCTTGACTCCAATATCCAGTTGAGTTTGCTATGACATAAAAACAATTATACTTCTTTAGCTCTGCTAGGAACTAAAGAGAGCTAGTACTACACTTGATCTTTAGTATCTTTTAGCTGGAGGGTCAACTAGTGATGATGTTAAGCATCCGAAGTAATTTTAATGTATTTAATTTAATGATTATTAATGTTTTTATAAGAACAAATCTATCCATTCGTTGCCTAAAGCAAACCCTATGACGCTTTTGCAATCTGAGTCTGAGATAATTAAAGCCTCAAGATTTATCTTGTTCATTTTTTTCATTTCTTTTCTTGCTAAGTGTTTGTGCACCAGTTCGAATGCTATTATTGTAAGATTATGATGGCACCTATTTGCACTTGAACATTATTGTGAGTACACACCATCAATGGTTGAATATTTTGGCTGGTACATTGAACTTGAACTGATTATTTCTTGGATTCTTGATCGGCCTAGTAGATACTTTGAGAGCCAAACAAGGCCCGTGTTAGAGTGCTCCAGAACATGTATGTATGCCCCTGTTGGAGTTTACAAAATGACTGTGTCTTCGACCGCTCATCCCCTGATGCGGCGGACCTGGTTGATGAGATCTTCAACAAGGCCAGTCTCTGGATGCTTGCAGGGGCCAAAGCTCTTCGGCGGCTGTCACTCCATTCCTGGCCTCCCGACATCGCCCTGTAGTCTGTAGTCGGTAGGCTTTGTACGGTTTCCCAAAACCGAAGTAGCTGAGGCTATGTATATATGTTGTTCTATTTTTTGTACAATTTTTATCTCCATTTTCTTTAATTTATGTTACAAATGGCCAGTCTATAGAACTAATGCATGTATTGCTTCTTGTAATTTGTTTCTCAATATCGCTGTTGTGTTGAAGAGTGCACTATAGGTTCTGCAAGTTTTGTTTTGGTGCTCACTCAGGTTCCATATGGTTGTGATGGCTGAGTTTCTTAGATATTTGTCCTGTCCAATGCATAATCTGCAGAAGATAACTTGCCTGAGTTAACTGAACAGAGCCTAGTACGGTAGCATAGATTAGTACCCCTAGTGGAACTAATCCCTCCAGGGGTTTGGGTGATCACCCGATTCCTCCTAGGATGAATTCCACTAGTGGAACTAATCCCTAAAAACCGAACAAAGCATAAGGGATTTGAGAGAGGAGATCTAGATCTACAATCCCCCAGGCCAAATCCCTTCTTTGTGAAGAAATCATTAGGATCTAGATCTTGGAGAGTTTTATGTTCTCCTCTTATGTTATTCCTCTCTTATTCCCCCAATGATTTTGTAGCTTTGTTAGAATTTGGGAGAGAAGGACTTGCCCTTAGATTTGTTGCATAGGTTTGAGTTCTCCACAGAGATTCGGCGAGTTCAAGCTTGTGGGATTGTTACTCTTGGGTTCTTGGAACCCTAGACGGTTGTGTGGTTGGGTTGTTGACTTCTTGTGACCTTTTGTGGTCTTGTAGCCTTTTGTGGATTTGTTGTCCTTTTATGGCGTTGTAGCCTTTTGTGGCTTTGTTGTTGGGAGCCTCGAATTGAGTTGTGGAGATAGCTCCAACCTTGTACAGGTTTTGGTGACCGCCCTCAAGTGTCCCTTAGTGGATCGTGAGGAGGCCTTTGTGGCGAGCTCACGGGAGAATAGGGTGAGCCTTTTGTGGCGCCAGTGAGTTGCGTACCTTTGCATCCGGGGTGAGGCCTTGTGTGGAGTTGGGTGACCATCGAGCCACCACACCCCGAGGTGAGCCATTTGTGGCGTTCAGAGAGCATTGCGCCATCGCACCTCTCCAACAAAGACGTAGCTTCTTTGGAAGTGAACTTCGGGATAAAAATCTTTGTCTTCACGTCCATTGGTTATCTCTCAACCGAGCCCTTTACTTATGCACTTTACTTTATGATAGCCATCGTGCTTGAAGTATTTATATCTTGCTATCACCTTGTTGCTTGTATTGCTTAGCATAGGTTGTTGGTGAACTTAGGTGAACCTAGTGGTTAGGATTTGTGCTCAATAAATTAAATGTTAGTTTTATTCCGCATTTATTTGAGCCTAAACCGTAATAATTTTAAAAGCCTATTCACCCTCCCTCCTCTAGGTGACGTCCATTGCACTTTTAGTGGTTTTGCAAGTAGTTGGTAAAACATGCTAGCGGTCTCCTCGAGGCATTGCATGTGTGTGTGTGTGATTGTGTGTAGGTATACACATGTGTTTTTCGGTTATCTCTTATTTCTCTCGCGCTATGGTGCTCACCCTCCCCCGTCCATTAAAAAAACGAAGTTAGTCCACCTTTTGTGTGGCAGGTTTCCGGAGTTTCGCCCCTTCTCAATAGAGAAACATCAAGACACAAAACAGTAATATTTAAGGTGTTGACTTGAAATAACCATATTGTTATTTCGAGTTTATTAGATATCTTTGTGAAGGGAATATGCCTGAGAGGCAATAATAAAGTGGTTATTATCTTATTCCTTGTTTATGATAAATGCTTATTTTGCATGCTATAATTGTATTAATTTGGAAACGTTAATACATGTATGTTTAATAAACAAATAGAAGGTTCCTAGTTATGCCTCTCTTATAAACTAGCTCGTTGATTAACAAGATGATCAAAGGTTTCCTGATCATGGCATTGCATGTTGTTAATAACGAGGTCACAACATTGTTAGAATGATGTGATGAACATTCATCCAAAGTATAACATTACGATCAAAGTCATTGTATTTATATTGCTATAACATCATACGAAGTAATCCTAGTCCTTAGACCATGAGATCATGTCAATCACTAACACTAGAAGAGTATCTTGATAACATCAAACGTCACATCATGACAGGGTGACTATAAAGGTGGTTTTAGTGCTACGAAGGTGTTATATAGAGGCTCATGGATCTAGAGTGGAATTTGTCCATCCTAATGACGGATAGATATACTCTGGGCCCCTTCGGTGATATCACATTAGTTAGCTTGATGTGATCACTAGAATGTTATATCACGGGAATAAGAAAAGAGTACATGTAGGTAACGAGATCAAACTAGGTATGGAGATACCGATTATCGAATCTCGGACATATAATATATCGCGAGACAAAGGGATTGAGTTACATGCATAAAAAGGTTCTCACGATCATAGAAGTCATTTTTGAATGTGTGGGAGTCAGTACGGATCTCTAGGTCGCGCTGCTGATTATTGATTGGAGAGGGGTCTTGATCATGTCTGCATTATTTGCGAACAGTTTGGAGAAAATAAGATGCCAGGAAAAGATTATGAAATCACTAGAATTATTTCAATGGAAACTGGAATTGTTTCGGGTGAAATTGCTGAAATTGGTTCTACATATGAAATAGAAATGTTGCAAGGGGTTTTATGTGAATGTTTGTTAATTAATGTAATTAACTGAATATAATAAATAAAAGAGTTTTATTAAATGAGATCTTGCATTAAATTTGGTGGAAATTTAATGGATGTGAGTGGAATTTTGAGTGGAGGCATGTTTATGGGAGTGGAGGCTTTTTTGAATGGGAGCTCCACCCACATGAATGTGGAAGAGGTGGGGGCAGCCACCATGGCTGCCACGCCATGCCCTTTGGGCTGCCCCCTCTCCCTATAAAAGCCCCCCCTCTCCTCCTCTCATCTCACACCTCCTCGCGAAGGATCTCTCTCCCCCTCTAGAATTTCTCCATGGTCTCAGATCAGCGAGATTCATGTTCCCGATGGCTTTTTTTGAAAGTATTTGTTACTTCCGCTGCTTCGCTGGAGCGAGGGCATGGAGGTTTTAGGGATACCCAAACGTGTGTACGATCACAGATGCACCACTGCTTTGCGGTGCTGGACTTGATGGTGTTGGACTTGCTGGACCAGTTGGACTTCATCACGATCTTGAGATTGGTAAGCGATCGACTACATCACCAACGAGTTCATACTCGTATAGCTTTTTGGTCTTCGAGGGTATGTATTCTATGGATGTATATCCACCCATTGCTTGTATCTAGATAGATGAATCTTGGTGCATATAGTTCCCATCGTAGGATTTTTTTGTTTTCTATGCTGCAAACCCAACAGTGGTATCAGAGCCGGACCGATGCGTAGATGCTTTGCACGGGTAGTACACATATGAGTATGTGGGCATTGATGGTCATGTTATTGCTTCTTATGTGTATTTTGGATATTGGTGGCATAGTGGGATGAAGCGGCCCGGACAAACTTTACATGTCCTCACACATGAGACCTGTTCCATGCTTGACATGCAACTAGTTTTGCATAAGTGACTTGTGGGTGTCTGTCTCTCCTACTATAGTCAATATATGATTTACAATGAGTTGCCAATAATTTTATTATCATCATTGTGGTTCCATGTTCGTAGGTCAGAACGGTTCTATCTCCGAAAGACCTCAGCCACGTAAAACATGCAAATGGTAAATTAGAGGCGTCTAGTTTTTGGTTTTGCCGGGCAAGTACTATGATATGGTATTGTTATAATTTGTAGTATGGATTGATACTATTGAAAATTATAAAATGACAAAGTGTAAGTTCCATAGACCTCGGCCTTACACATATAGGAATGATAAAGATCATTCCACGATGCACAAGATAGTGATCAAGTGCAAGAACCATATCATATCACTTTAGCATATGATGTTTGTTTGCATCTTATATTGCTTGTTTGGCGTTTTAGTAGCATTATAAGATGATCCCTCATTTAGATATCAAGATAAAAATGTGTTCTCCCTTAAATATGCACTATTTATGTTTTGCCGCTTCAAGACACCATGTGATGATCGGGTGTACTTGAATCTACGATCATATTTCGGGTGTAAGACAGTTTTACACACGCGAGTACTAAGGTTCTTACTTGGCGAGCCTAGCATGTACATACATGGCCTCAGAACACGGACCGAAAGGTTAAGCATGAGTCATATAGTTGATATGATGCCCATTTAGATTCTCGCCTTTGAAGCTACACCAACTCACGTGATGATCGGACTTGGTGTAGTGGATTTGGTTCATGTAATCACTAAAAAGACACGAGGGATGTTATTTTTGAGTGGAAGTTCATTTCTAATTTGTATTAGTCGAACTCAATTTATCATAAATTAAATCAAAGTGAATTTGCATAATTTGTTGTAGTCATTGGAATTTGTTCACCACCTTATGCTTAGTTGTAATTGAGATAATAGAACTACAGAATTCTGGATATTTACTTTACGAACTGGTATCGTATTGTTTTAAGTGTCAATTTAAAGTTTGAAAGTCTTATTGCAAATTTTCAGCATATTCCATATACTCCATGAAGTTTAATAAGCAGTATTAAATCAAGAGTAACAATTCCAGTGTTAGTATCTAAAGTATCATGTTTGCCTCCATGCTTCTTGATATTCAAAAGTTGTTTTAATATCGAGGTTATATAGGAGCTGAAAGAATTGTTTTAGAAACCATCCTGTGTGAAAGATATTGTGATATCTGAAACAATGTTTAGGTTGCAATATGATAGAGTATAATTTGGTAAAATACATGTTCTCATATTGTATGAGAATTTGCAAAGGTTGGAGATGCTAGACATCCTAATCTCCCAAAAAGGTTTTGAAAGCTGCCATTATACTCGCGATTTGCCTTTGTAAGCTATATTAGCTTGATCATTAAAGTTACCATGAAAAATATGAATAGAAGATGTAAGTAAAATGTTTACTACACTAAAAGATTACTAAAGAATGGATTTTGAAAGAACGCCAAACATTTGATGATGGTGATCAACTTCAAAGTGCAAGTCCAAAGGTATTAGTATTTGACTATACACACTTTGGACAATGTGTCATATGTATGGCGCCACTGTTGATGTTGATAGATTCTTTTAAAAGGAAAAGGAAATGCTGAAAGAGAATCTATAAAATATTTGGCAGAAAAGAAAAGACTGGAAATATCCAGCTAAGGTATATAGATGATATACATGTTATGGTTGTACTCTTTGCTTGTTAAACAATGTGGTTCTTAGGTATTGGATACCGAATTGGTTGGTACGAAATGTCATACAGAACGACGCAATTCATAAACTACAATGGCCTAAGTAACTAGCAAGAGAATATGTGATGATGTTCATCGAAAACAAATAAAGTGTTATTGTGTTTATCGTTGACATCAAAGCTTTCCTTCAAGATTTGTTTAAATAATTGTTATTTTGTTCCGGTATTATGAGAACAATAGTTGTTCAAATAATTACCGTATTCCATAGAACATGGATAAACTTTTACAAGTCTAGTCGGATAAATCACGTCCATAAAACTAATGCTAAAATGTCGCAAGACAAATGATTGAAAGATCACTTACGAAGTGCCATCACCGTTTAAATTATATTGGAAAGAAAACATGAAGAAACTCCATGTTCATGGATTTTTGGAGTCTTTGATTTTGATCAAATGACACTTGTGAGACTTTCCTCGAGATAACTAAAATTCCATTCATAGGCCAAAGAGGAATGGATGACTAACTTATTGGACATTGTGCATGTTGATGTATATAGTCCATTATGTGTAGCCATGTGCGGTGGATTTTTCAACTTCATATGCTTTCTCCAGAAATTTGAGCGAATATATTTGTATATTTACTTAATAAGGAAGAAGTATGAAACATTTGAAAATTGTTCAAAGACTTTCAAGATGAAGTGGAAAATTATTGTAACAAGAAAATAAAGAGTTTATAATTCGATCATAAAGGAAGATATTTGAGTTACATATTTAGCAAAACACCTAAAATTTGAGGAATTGTTCCATGGATTTGCATTTCCCGATAAACCATAGGAGTATGGTATGTTCGAGACATCAAATCAAACCTTGTTTGACATGATAAGATCAAATATATCATTTATAAAACTGCCATTATGTTTTAAGGATTAAAGCTTTAAAGACTACCGCTTTTACACTAAAAAGAGCACCATCGTGATCAGTTGAAATGACACCATAAATTGTCATTTCTTAAATTTTGGTTTAGGATAAAACCCAAGTTGTCCTTTCTTAAATTTTGGTATGCTTGGAATAAGTAAAATGTTTACAACCAAAGTCAGATAAGCACGTCTTTGTAGGTTATCCCAAAGAATTTATTAGGATTTTCTCCATAACACCAAATACAAAAGTGTTTGTCGCTTAGAATGTCAAGTTTCTTAAGTAAGATTTTTTCGCAAAAAGTTAAGTGGGAGAACAATAGAACTATGATAAGGTTAATGAACCTTAGCTATATGTGCTGAGTTGTGCAGCGCCGTAAAATATTCCGGAAGCAGCCATATTGCTCATAGCTTACGTGCCTCAAAGGTTATGGTCTCGGAGATCCAAGTTCCTATTAACCAAGTAGGTCGGGTAAACATTCAAATACTAAGATTTGGGAGTAAATCATTATTGTTTGACAGTGATGAACCGGCTACATGCAAAGAAGCAATGATGGGCCCTGACTCCGTCAAATGGCTTGAAGCCATACAATCCGTGATAGTTACATACACGAGAAATCAAGTTTTTTGAACTTGGAAGATCCTCCGGAAAGGTGTAAAACCTATCGGTCATATTTGGATCTATAAATAAATAGTCATGGATGTTCCACATCTATGAAATAGTCAACATGTCGGTAAATATTTTACGACAATATTCAAGGAGTTGACTATGATAAGATTTAATCTTTCATAGTGATATTTAGTCTGGACATATTAATATATCAACCACTACATATAATTTTGGTATATGGTAGTTGAACAAACTAAACAAAGTTCTTCTAATAGAATGGTTACCTAGGACATGTACATGACATGATCGAAAGGGTTTTGTTAAATTCAAAGGATACTAAAAAAAACATGCAAACTTTAATGGTTGAAGTAAGCATCGCGGAGTTGAACTCTTTACCATGATGAAACTGTTAAAGGAGTTTAATTTTATCAAACACGATGAAGATGCTTGCGTTTGCAAGAAATTAAGTGGGAGCCCTGAGACTCATTTCTAATACAATATGCGAACGACATATTGTTGATTAGAAATGATATATCTTTTATTGACAAAAGTTAAGAATTTTATTAGAATTAGATTCGATAAAAGACTTAGGAAAAACCCGAATATTAGGCATCGATGTCTATGCGGATAGATTAAGAAACTAATATGGTTATGCTAGACGTACATATATAAGATATAGAATGAGTTCAATATGGAAATGACAAGAAAGGTTCTTATCACATGGAAAAGAATTGAATCAAGATTCAAGTATATTGACACTTGATAAGTGAAACAAGATTCAAGTGCTTTGACACTTGGTGATTGAAATCACAAGAATGTTTTTATCAATCATACCGTGATATGTACACATTCTGATATGTCCTATGCTCTAAATGTTATCAACATATACTAGAATGAATCATAAGATGATCATTGGACGATAGTAAGGATATTCTTATAATTTTTTGAAAGAATTAAGAATATATACTATTTATAGAAGAGACAAATAGTTCATTGTAAAATAATACTAGTTTTGTCACAAGATACAAATTAAGTTTATCTCAATTTAAAACTATGAGTGGAACAATGTAATGGAAAGGAGATTTCATGACGGATTTGGATGTGTTCCAAAATTAAGACATTATGACGAATACTACAATAAAATACTAAGTATATGACTGCTATAGTAGCAGTAAAGGAGGATATTTATGTCAAGTAGTTTATTATCAAACTAAGGTGTGGTTCACAATGGGCCAACACTATAAAGATATATATTGTATGACAATAGTATCGACATGATTTAACCCCAAGGAACTAAAGGTCTCACCAAAATACCAAATTTATACCATACCATCTCACTAGAGAATGAGTGATGCGTGAAGACACAAATACATGCAAATACACACGGACCTGAAAGTGTCAGATCTAGAGATTATGTTTACCACTAGCAAACGCGTACATACAACACCAGAAAGCCATAAGTGTTGAATGCTTAAGTTTTTTAAACTAGATTATTCTAGTGCAAGTGGGATACTGAAGGGAATATGCCCGAGAGGCAATGATAAAGTGGTTATTATCTTATTCCTTGTTTATGATAAATATTTATTTTACATGCTATAATTGTATTAATTTAGAAACTTTAATACATGTGTGTTTAATATTAAAATAGAAGGTTCCTAGTTATGCCTCTCTTATAAACTAGCTCATTGATTAACAAGATGATCAAAGGTTTCCTGATAATGGACATTGGATATTGTTAATAACAAGGTCACAACATTGTTAGAATAATGTAATGAACATTCATCTGAAGTATAGCATTACGATTAAAGTCATTGTGTTTATATTGCTATAACATCATACAAAGTAATCCTGGTCCTTAGACCATGATATCATGTCAATCACTAACACTAGAAGAGTATCTTGATAACATCAAACATCACACCATGACATGCTGACTATAAAGGTGGGTTCAGTGCTATGAAGGTGTTATGTAGAGGATCATGGATCAAGAGTGGAATTTGTCCATCCCGATCATAGATAGATATACTTTGGACCCTCTCGGTGATATCACGTTAGTTATCTTGCAAGCAAGTGATGTGATCACTAGAATGTTATATCACAGGAACGAGAAAAGAATACATGTCGGTAACGAGACCAAACTAGATATGGAGATACCAATAATCGAATCTCAGACATATAATATATCGCGAGACAAAGGGATTGAGTTACATCCGTAAAAGGTTCTCACAATCACAGAAGTCGTCGTTGCATGTGTGTGAGTCAGTACGGATCTCCAGGTCCCTTTGCTGATTATTGATCGGAGAGGGGTCTCGATCATGTCTGCATTATTCGCGAACCGTAGGGTGACACACTTAAGGGATATCGACACCGTCTGGAGCAAATAAAATGTCAGGAAAAGATTATGAAAGCCTTGAAATTATTTTAATGAAAACCGGAATTGTTTCAGGTGAAATTGCTGAAACTGGTTCTGCATGTGATATTGAAATGTTGCAAGGGTTTTATGTGAATGTTTGTTAATTAATGTAATTAACAAAAAAATTCTAAATAAAATAAATACTAATAGAGTTTTATTAAATGAGAGCTTGCATTTAGTAGAAATTTAATAGAGGTGAGTGAAACTTTGAGTGGAGACATGTTTATGTGAGTGGAGGATTTTTTGAATGGAGCTCCACCCACATGAATGTGGAAGAGGTGGGGGCAGCCACCATGGCTGCCACGCCATGCCCTTTGGTCTACCCCCTCTCCCTATAAAAGCCCCCTCTCTCCTCCTCTCATCTCACACATTCTCGCGAAGGATCTCTCTCCCTCTAGAATTTCCTCATGGTTTTGGATTAGTGAGATACATGTTTTCGGTGGCTTTTTCTAAAAGAATTTATTGTTTTCGCTGCTTCGCTGGAGTGAGGACGCGAAGGTTGTCGGGATACCTGAACGTGCGTGCGATCATGAATGCATCACTGCTTTGTGGTGCTGAACTTGATAGTGCTGACCTGCTGGACCAGCTGGGCTTCATCACGATTTTAAGATCGGCAAGAGATCGACTACATCACCAACGAGTTCATACTCGTAAAGCTTTTTGGTCTTCGAGGGTATGTATATCCATCCGTTGCTTGTATCTAGATAGATGGATCTTGGTGCATATAGTTCCCATTGTAGGAATTTTTTTATTTTCTATGCTACGAACCAAACACTTTGTAGTTGGTATTTATTTTTACAGTACTTATACGCACTTCCTTTACCAAACCGGTAAAGCCAAAACGTTGTTATAAAGAAAATATTTTGTTTTTTTATCGGAACAAAATATTCTTGGTTAGGCAGAAATAATATGTAATATGTTTTACAAGAAATTAGTTATGGGAAAATCGAGTTTAACGATTATTTTGATTGTACGTCACATCCATTTCCACGAGTCAAAAAAAAGGTAAAGAATCACGCGCAAACCGGTAAAAAATACCTTTCCAATGGCCATCGCGTGACTACACCAGTACGAGTACGACTAACGAGTGTACGAGGAAAATACGAGCCCATTTGCTTTATACTAGTACCAAATAAAAACAAGGAGGCAAAAAAAAGAGGAAAGTACGTGCGAGATTCCTTGCCGGTGGAGCTGTCATTTGACCTTTCGGCAACCGGGGATGCCTGTAGTAGTAAACAGGATCATGTGATCCAGGGCCCCCCGACGACTCACGTGTCTCCTACTGCTCCATATCGTTTATAAATAGATAGATCAATCATGGTACCATCCTAATAATGCCTCCCCCTCAATGTTTCCAGATGTAAAAAAATTCCATTATTGCGGCATCATGATGCAGCACAACGAATCAAGGATGCCCCACACGCCAAGCATGTTCTTCGGACAAGCATTCCCATCTTCTTATTTTAGCATAGGATAGGAGTTGGACTCCGCATCCTCCCTACCCTGCATTCAATTCCTTTTTGAACTGCGGGAGAACTGGATATACTCCCCCCATCATAGTGCAACCAAAATACTTTGCGTTCATAGTTGGAATTTTCTTAATCTTTTCATTACTAAATGCTCCATATGTTTCCATGTTAATAAACAAATTAAACAGAGAGAGTAGTAATAAATATGGATGAGACCAAGTTAAAAGTACAGATCATGATTGTGATGAAAAATCTGAAAAAGGGGTCATGTGAGTGAGTTAGGTAAAGCTAAGCTTGTCCAAATCCGGCACATTAAAGTATGGAAGAACAAATCGTACGCATGTGTATTCCCCTGACCTTTTCCATGTGAGCCACGCCCACGCCACGGGAGGAGGAGCAATGGTCAACAATCGCACTGACCCATGTCGACCCCTTGACATTTTGACCCCAGCGCACCATCCACTCACTACTAGTAGTACTAAATGCAACTCCTCCCAACAGCAAAAAAAACCCATCTCCAGCCGTCCGTCGCCTCATCTCCGCGGCGCCAACGGTCCAGATCCACCCAGAGGCCAGAACTCTTAACGCAGCCCCGCGATAAACTAATCCCAGTGGTGACGCTTTTTCCATGGTGGGAGGGGCCACTTCGCAATATTATACGAGCCGGCGGCCTCGGCTGCATAAAAAACAAATGGAATTAATGATTTCTTCTTCACCCCCTGCTGTAGTGCTGTGCTGCGCCCGGTCTTCGTTCGCGTCTCCATTTCATACCTTCCACCACCACTAGTCTCCGGTCAGGTGGGGGACGACCGTCGCCTCCGAGCTCGCGGCCGCGAAATTCTGGATTCACGCCCGCGCGGATCCTCCACCGAGGTGAGTTCGCCAGCTCTCTCGTGGTGTCTCTGCTCTGCGCGCGGGTGGGTTTGGCACCGCCCTGCCGGTCCGGTGCTTGCTTGCCTAGGCGGGGGAATCTTGGGGTGAGAGGATGCGGCGGTGGTGGGGTTGTTGCCCTGTTTGATGCGGTTGCACGCAAGCACCTTCCCTGGTCGCTTCTTCCCGCCGCGGATTCCGCCTCCCGGCCGTCCGTCCTGGCGCCCAGTCCTGCCTCAAGGCTTCCCCCGTTGATCCGGTCCGGGAGCGCTTTCTTTGTCCTGACCCTGAAGCTCCTCTGACGAGTTACAAGGGCAGCCGTGGTTGAGCTTATCCTGAGATCTGAGTCAAAATTTCCCTCTCGTTTTCTGCTCTCCAGATCTGCCGTGGCGAGAGCTTGGAAGAAGAAGCCGAGGCGCTCGCGAGGAGGAGTTCCGCCACCAAAGGATTGCTTCCGTTTTCTGTTTTCTGGCGTGGTGAGTAATGATGGAGGAAGTGGAGGAGGCCAACAGGGTAGCCGTTGAGAGCTGCCACAGAGTGCTCGGCTTGCTCTCCCAGACGCAGGACCCGGCGCAGCTCAGGAGCATAGCTCTCGGGACCAACGACGCCTGCGCAAAGTTCAGGAAGGTGGTTTCCCTCCTCAGCAACGAAGGAGGAGGAGGAGGGAGCCATCCCAGAGCCAAGGTTGCAACCAGGAAACAGACCCCGGGGTTCTTGAGCCAGAAGGGCTTCTTGGATAACAGCACCACGGTGGCGGTGCTGAATAGCGGTGCCCATCCTTCCACCAGTTCCGCGCAGCTGTATCCTCGGAACAGCATTTTGGATCCACAGAGCGCGCATCAAATCGGAGGGCCTCCCAAGCTGGTCCAGCCACTGTCTGCGCATTTCCAGTTCGGCAACGTGTCGCGGTACCAGTTCCAGCACCAGCACCAGCAGCAGAAGATGCAGGCTGAGATGTTCAAGAGAAGCAATAGTATTAGTGGGATTAACTTGAAGTTCGACAGCCCCAGCGCCACGGGCGGCACAATGTCGTCCGCGAGGTCGTTCATGTCATCTTTGAGCATGGATGGTAGTGTGGCCAGCCTGGATGCCAAGTCTTCCTCGTTCCATTTGATCGGTGGGCCTGCTATGAGTGACCCGGTGAACACGCAACAGCCACCGAGGAGGCGATGCACAGGGCGTGGGGAGGATGGGAATGGCAAGTGCGCTGCAACCGGAAGGTGCCATTGTTCAAAGAGAAGGTAGATACCCTATCTTAGTGTTTATGATT
The DNA here is from genome assembly GCA_023614405.1 of Avena insularis. Classification (NCBI taxonomy): domain Eukaryota; kingdom Viridiplantae; phylum Streptophyta; class Magnoliopsida; order Poales; family Poaceae; genus Avena; species Avena insularis. The sequence goes on along the minus strand of CM042691.1, from coordinate 281,056,125 downwards.
TTTGGTTTTTTATTCAAGGTAGAATACCATGAGAATTGTTTTCCTCCTATTTTAGCAGGAAGTTGCGGGTGAAGAGGACGATTAAAGTTCCTGCCATTAGTAATAAAATTGCTGATATACCTCCAGATGAGTACTCGTGGAGGAAGTATGGGCAGAAGCCAATTAAGGGTTCCCCTCATCCCAGGTATGAACCGAACACTGAAGCTATTGATGTCATTTTTTGCACGCTATTCTTGATTATACAGTGATAGTGATTAGTCGTAATGATGCTATAATTCCATGACTCATCAACTTTGTTAGTAAAGATGTCATCATTTACCATAAGCACAACTGCACATATCCATGAGCTACTCAAGTGCCTCATAATAAATAATGTCTCAACGATGATCCGAAGACTCTTTATTCATGGGATGCAGGTTGTTTTACATGTTCCTGGTATTCATGATGCCTCAGTGCCTTAATTGCTATTGGCTTTGAATAGTTACTTTGTGAATCATGTCTTTTATTCTTCTGGTGCACACTTTCTTAAAATAGATCAATCATGAGTCTTAAAGTGACCACTTTTGCATTCAACTGAGATCATGCTATGGTGATTCAGTCTATATATATTAATAATCCGATCCATATCACTTGCCCACCTTGCCTATCTTAAATTTCTTCATGATAAAATACAAAAGTATAGTGGTAATAGCAAACACATGAATAGGGCTGTCTGAATTGAGAAAAATATTTTCCTCTTTCTAGCAAACACTAGATATAGAAACACGATTCTCTGTACTTCTATTTTTATCCCAATCCACCATGTTGCTAATTTTGATCTTTCTCTGGATAAGACCAACCCATTGATTCCTTGAACAAAATGCAGGGGGTACTACAAATGTAGCAGTGTGAGGGGCTGCCCAGCAAGGAAGCATGTTGAACGTTGCGTGGACGATCCGTCGATGCTCATTGTGACATACGAGGGTGAACACAACCATACGCGAATGCCAGCTCAATCTGCACAAGCTTAGGGAATCCCTTTGGTTATCTCACACTCTCTTCAAGAAATGCCAACTCAGCCAGCCCTTGTCGATGGGCTGACTGCACTGTTCTTCTAAATTAGGATTGCAAAGTGACAACAGGGGTATCCATTTGAGCAGTTGATATGTTGATTGTCCTCCTGACCTACATGTTTTGTAGTGAGTGCAAGGGAGAGAATTAAAAATGTTCTCCCTTAAGGAGGTATCAAAATGATGTGACATTGTAGAACAAGATGTTAGATAGGAGATATTTTTCTCTGGAGGGAGTGAGCAGAGTTGGAATGGGAGATACAAATTGAGGGCGACAAGTGTGTAAGGTTGGAAATTTAGAAGATTACCGACTCTCCCTCCTTTTGTACCAATTGCACAAAAGCAAAGCTAGTCTCGAATAAAAAAGTGCAGAAGTTGGGAATGTATGTTGCTTGTTGCTCACCTATAACTTAGCATCTGAGCAAAATAATTGGCAGGGGAGTTGAGGTTGGGGATTTATGCTGCTCATCAATGTTCTTTTACAGACATTGAGCTTAAGCAATTAAAGACTTGATAAATTGCTAAGCGAGACTGGCCTCAAAAAGCATGACAGAAAGATCTGAAAAGGGGAACTCATTGATGTATACGTGCAAATGTTATATGCAATTGCATTGGAGAAAATAATGTTCATTTGTGTTCAGTAAAAATAAAAATCATGTAAAATAACATATTCTTAGACAAGTTAACTAGTTCCAGATCTTTCTACATCTTTAAGAATATGCAGTTAATTTATTTTTCCTTCTGCGGCAGCACAAAACTTGTATGAAATGGAATAGGAATGCAATACTCAGTGATACAACAAACTGGAGACACGCCAATTCTAGTGTAGATAGAGTAGCTTGCCTCAATCAAACTTGAAAAAAAATCTAGAAAATATGCCAATTCTACTCTTTGGGATAGTAGAATATGCCAGGGCCCTTCGATTCAAAGTTTTTCACAGGAATCTAGGAGGACAGGAATCATTAGAAAATTTTCCTACGAGTGAAGTTTGATTTATAAGATTCAATCAGATAGGAATTTTTTTGGAGGATTATTATATGTTATGTTTCATAGGAAAATTCCCCATCTGTTGAAATCTATCAGAACCTCGTTTGTTTTTTTCCGTGTCGCAATCAAACAAAGTATGGTGCAAGACAAATCTTATAGTACTGCAACGTTGCAATCCTGCATTTTACGTTCATATGTTTATAGAATTATGCGGATCAAAGAGAGCTGAATAGTTGTAGGGATCCTACAAAATAAATGGACAACTCTCCTCTGTGCGGTTATTTACTACCATTGGCTTTGGCAAAAGATTTCTATTTTGGAAGTTCTTGACAAATTCCAAGTGGTGGAGATTAAGAGGTTAATAAAAAAATCTTCTTTTACCCAAGATGGATCGTAAAATATGAAACAATACTTACAAATATCAAAACCCTCGGAACAAATTGCATGTGTTATGTGTACATGATTTAGTCTCGAATACGACTGTAAATTTCATATGGAAGAACACAAATATTCCCAAAGCGGTAAAAAAAAACTTTTTTATTATTTTCACAAAATGCAGATCTTATCATTGTTGCATTATAATTTATATGTACTTGGAAGATTTGAACATTGACATAAATAATTTGTTCTGAAACTTTTTTGCGACAATAATTTTTTATGCCCGGGAGAAATTCACAACGATATATAGTTTCTCCCTATGGGAAGGGACTGAACAAAACGTCTTTGTAGATTCCGCACCTGGGTAATTAAGACACCTACAGAAAAGACCCATTATGATGCTCGTTGATTCTTACACTACAATCATTTTGCACAAGACTGAGAAGAACTGAACTTGTACCAACAGGGTAATTAACAAACCATGAAAATGAAACTAAGATTCGGTCTTTCTTTTTTGAGTGAAGCAATGAGCATATGCCTGCTAAAAAATTGGAGCACGTAAACCTCACACTAGTGACGCTGTACCGCTGCCGACTACCGTAATGGACAACTACTACATGCTTTAGCATCATTTTTCTTTTTTGGCGTAGTACTCTAGTCCGAAGCAATGATATAACGTAATCATGGGATGGAATGTCTTGCGTACACATTTAATTCTCCCGATCTGATCATGGGATGGAATAGTTTTTTTAGATGATTGGGGGTGCGCCATGCGTGCGTGTCTGTTGGGCTGCTGGCCGTGTGGCTTGCTGGGAAGGAGTTGCTAGCACGCCACTGAACAGAGAATACTGTTGCATTGGTTACATAATCCTGTTGCACGTTCAGTTTTCTTAGTACTAGTTCAGTATGGTCTTGTTTATTTCTAGTATATTCGAAAAATTGCCAGATAATCCCAAGATACTCTCACAAATCTCCTTATTTTGTCTACATTAAAAACTCACCATCATGCTAGTGTATTATGACCAATTGTAGTAGAAATAACTCTTTTCAACCCCTGTTGATTTGAGCTTTGGAATATTATTAGGTTCTAGGCCGATTTGACGTGTCAAACTATTTTACGGAGAGAAAATGGGCTGCTGCTTTTGACGGAACTCTGATTCCCATGGCTATTCTTTACAGAAAAGATATGGTGAAGCTTGATAGCTCAGACTGCTATATAGATATGGGCCATATGGCTCGTATGAGGTACAGACAGCCATATTACTATCTCTTATAAATAGCAAGTTTCTACAATTTTCTTTGAGTGTCATATAGCTCATGCAAACATGTTTGGTTCATCTTGGACGCAGTCATCCGGGTCACTTGTTTGGATAGTCACAGTGGTTTCAATTTATTTGTACAACAAGACCAAGTCTCTGCACATTAATATCTTTGAACGATTTCTTAGAGTGGTTGTAGTTCTTGCCAAAATTTATTGCTTCATCGTCTTGGATGCTAATCACTAATTTGGAGTGTTAATGTTTTCCTATGTATGTGCACAAAAAACACAGTCTCTGTTTCAGATTTACACATTACACACTTGATGTTCATCGGAATGTGGTCATCCAGGCAAGTGTCAAAGTGGTTCATGGAATAATTACTATACATAATATGCAAATTGAATTGCATGTTTGTTTTTGAAAATTAAGGGGGGAATATCCAAGAAATGAGAACCGAACTAGTGAAGGATTTTTCATATATGACAATATTGGATTTTGATATTGTATGTTTATTAAAGTCTTCTGAACAACTAATAAATCATAAAAAATATAAGTTTCTTTTTAACTCGTAAAAGTTGCCATATAACTACACTTTTAACCGATTTCAGGTTTTACCAATAAGTATGTTGTGCTAACCATACTTATTGTGTACAACCATTATGCCAACAGATATGCATAGACGCGAGAGTTTCAGGGGATCTAGATTCTCTCTGGTGGATATGGGTTTTATATATGTATGTGATAGCTCATATCCGTGCAGGTGGTGAAATGGGCTGGAAGTGATATGAAGATGGGAAGCTGTTGAAGAATAGCAACACTTTCACTCATTTCATCGCTTGTGCGGAGAAAAGCTTTGCATCAACGGGAGAAGTGCAGGTGTCCTATTGATAGGTGATGTCCTAAATATAATGCAGCTGACTTATTCAAGGCAGCTGTTGCTGCGTGCCTCTTATTGTTGTTCTCACAACTATGCTTGACCCAACTATCCCATGCACTACAGCTGAATGTCCTGGAGCATCGAAATGTGAGTTTCACAGAGGAAGATAGGGGCTTGGTTAAGCCGTCTGATTTCAGGAAACTTCAACATGAAATCAGGAAACTTCAACATGAAATCAGGGTTTGAATGATAAGCAATTCTTCCCTGTATTGATTAATTCTAGGTAGAGCCTCCCCCGAGCAGAGTAGAGCTTGCGATGAATTGGATATGATCGACCATTGGACTAGTTAACTGGTCTGGCTTTTGCATTCTGTGAGATGAAGCGTGGGCGCTAGCGTGGGAATCAAACGATGTACGGTTTTTACATTTCCAGTCAACTCGAAGCCACGGCAGATATAGTTTGTCAAATAATGTATGTATGCTGTATGCACACTATCGGCACGTGGTAAGCTATGAGCTCCCAGGAAGCTCCTGATAGCAGGATTGCACATGATGAAGGGCAAAAAGGTCCTAATAGCAATAAGGATAATTCCTTTCATATTTTGCGAGCTTGGTTACATCCATTCAAAACACTTGCTGACAAAAAGGCATCTATCTAGTTGAGTTCTTCACTTGTTAGTCCGGACCAAGAAATGCTTGGAAGATATACTGCAACAACTGAAGGCGACGCAAAATTTACACTACCACTGCCACCATCACCAGGCTCGGCGATCCCACTCCCGGGTGTTTGCACTTGATCACTAGTAGTAGCAAGAAAATCAACCGGAGTAGCAATCTATGCTCGCCGCTATCTGTCCTCGCTCAGTTTTCTTCTCTTTTTACTTTGGAGCCTGCATCATACACAAACACACCATAACCGCATCACAACGCGCCTCTACAAGTTTTAGCATAAGGTGGAATTATGTGTTATCAGTCGGAGCTAAGGTCAACTGAATTGCTTGAGAAAAAATGATCAGAAACCAAAATCCAGCAGGAAGAGTATGTAACTTGAACACAATGCAGCATATGTATGATTCGAGAAAAATTAAAACAGGGGGGCGATGGCCTTTGTACCCCTAAGCAACACGAGGAGCAAGACTTACCCATCCTGCATCTTCTTCCCTTTTCTCTTGACGCTTTGCTTTGGCTGATCTTTGCTGCGCTGCCTGAACACCTCGGAATCACTGCCGCTGACGCTGACATCAGCATCCACATCCGCATCAGGATCCCTTGAGAGTGCAAGTCTATCAAGAATGGTTGGATCAACTGCGGTTTCTTTTAAGCGTTCTTTGAGACTTTCCAGCAAAGCAACACCTGCAAAAGCAGGTTCAGCAAATAAATTTCACCATACATGTGATGGAAGACATTGGGCAAAAGGCTAGCAGTATTCAGAAACGCTAAATGCTGCATTTTTTTCGTGCAATTGCAGATGAAGTAGGATCTACAATAGTTCTTTGTGTGCCAAGCCAGCCCAAAGAATGAATAGCTATCGATTTGGGCATCATGCGGGAACACCCGGGTGCATAAAATATTCTGAGTGTGCTGCGACTGTGAATCAGCAAAATGTGCTTAGTTTTCTCCAATTCTGTCCCTTTGTTACACAAATTCAGAGTTTATTAAGAATGACATAAACAGGTGAATGTCCCTACAGCATGGCACGAGAGCAGGCAAATGATAACAAAACTGTAGCTTGACCACCAAGAGGCAAAGTTCAGCACTTTGCACTTTGCACTGAGCCACTAGCCAAGAGGTCATAAGGCATGGTAATGGCATGATTCCCTATTCATGACCGTTAGCAACTAACTAACTTTAAGCAGCATGAATCAGCACAAATTCCTCTTTAGCTGTTGCTGCAAGGAGCGGACCAGTATAATGAATGCTGCGGAGATTTCCTAGGCCAGGACTGAGTCAAGACAATAGTTTAGATCGACGGAAGAACAGGGGAGGTGCGGTGGAGCAACGGCAGCAGTTCAGAGTAGTACCGAGCGCCCGCAGCGTGCGCAGATCGAACGCGTCGGCGAGGTGAGGGCGGCCGGCGGTCTCGGCCCGCTTCACAGCCAGCATCTTCAGGCTGATGAGGAAATCCTGCACCACCACCACCACCATCGAACCTCTCGTCAGGAAGATGAAATCAGGCAGAGGGAGAAGGAATAAGAGGTGGGAGGAGGGGGTAACGGACGAGCTCGGGCTCGGAGAGGCTGGCGAGCCACCGCGACTCCTCGGTGCTTCTGCTTCTGCTGCTCTCCGCGGCCGCCGCAGACGGGGTTTCGCCGGCGGCGGGTGCGCGGTGCGGCGCCTCCATGGGAAGAGGAGAGGAAGAGATTGTTTGGGTTTGTGTGTGTCTAACTCAGAAGAGAACTGTGAAGGTCCGTCGGTAGAAGAGGCCCATGGCCCATGAAGACGGACGGCGTCGACGTGGATGACACCACAAATGCAAAAAAAGAAGAGCATGTATACAATTTACAGAACCGGATAGCGTACGTGTGCACTTCTTCACAATTAGCTAAGCTCGATTCAAAGTAAAAAAAAAAGGCTAGCTCGATCCACACAGCGAGGAATGAAAGGAAATGCAAAATTCTTAGAAAATCATGACAAGACAATCACGTAGGTGATGATCAATCGTAAATGATCATGTCGAACTGCTAGCTCCTGGTCGTGATCATAGCTTGCTCCTGCTTGCATTTCCATCGGCATGGGCGAGCATCTTCCTGAGCTCGTCGAAGCCGTCTGTATCTTCCTAGTACCACGCATAATTGACTTCTAGGAGTAGGATAGAATTGTGCATGTTACGTACACATGACATGGACATTCTATCATATCTGCATAGACTATCATAATTGACTTCTAGGATGGAAGTTGATGTTTTTCGGGTAGGCCATCCTCGACTATTTGCCTAGCCCAAGTTTTTCTATCCTATCTGCCAAAAATCATGTTGTAGTGGCGAGTGTATACCACTTGTGTCATGGTCTAGCAAATATCTACTCCCTCCGTCAAGAAACAAGTGACTTTGATTTGTCTAGCTAGATTCACATGTATCTATACATGTTTTAGTGTACAGATACATGTAAATCTAGAAAAATGCAAGTCACTTGTATCCGGACGAAGGGAGTAGTATTATTATGCAGACCGTAAATTGATTATCTCATGGTAACCGAATAAAATGCACGACCATACCATAGCCACCACAACATTGTAGAGTGATTATGACCGCAAAGCATGGCTCGAAGGAAGGGGAAATTTTGGCTTAGATGCGTGTGTTTTAGCATTTAGGTGCATTACCGCAATCAAACATTTCAACCATGCATTTCGCCTGTTTAACTGTTAGGCTAATTCTTTCTATGGCTATTTTAACAGTTTTACTAATTTCGAGCTCGGTCAGCTCTTAAACCATTGGATTTGTATCATTGCAATTCGTTTGTAATTGAGTTCTTTCAGATTCAACCACTTGCAATAGAGATTTTTCAGTTGCAAGTGGAGTTATAATCGAGATTTTTTATTGCAAGTGAAGTTACAAGTGGGCTTACAACTGAGATTGAATCACATCACTTAATCGAGAACTTAATTAATTCTCAATGGACCAAGAACTAGACACACACGTATCTTAAACAAGAGACCTATAAGTATAAGTTTACCACGTTGGAAACTAAAGCCTAAGAATGACACCATGCCTAGAGATACAAGTGGGATCATAACAAAGTCTCAGTTATAATATATTTTACTCTCTCCGTCCAGAAATAATTGATTTGGATTTGTCTAGATTCAAATATATCTAGACGCATTTTAGTATATAGATACGCTTGAATCTCGACAAATCTAAATCAGTTATTTCTAGACGAAGAGAGTATGATTTCTAGTTCAAGTTTTTTGCAAAATCAGAAGCAACACATCCATTAGAAAACTTCTCTAGATTTTAAAAAGTTTCGAAGTAAAAGAAACAAGTAGAGTATTAATCTTAAGAGAGAAAAGAAGAAAAGAATGACACCATGTTTAGAGATGCAAGTGGGATCCTAACAAAGTCTCATTTATAAAGTATTTTATGTCTTCTAGTTCAAGTTTTTGCAAAACCAGAAGCAACGCAGCTATTAGAAAACTTCTCTAGATTTTAAAACGTTTCGAAGTAAAAGAAACAAGTAAAGTATTAATCTTAAGAGAGAAAAGAAGAAAATAATGACACCATGTTTAGAGATGCAAGTGGGATCCTAACAAAGTCTCACTTATAAAGTATTTTATGATTTGTAGTTCAAGTTTTTGCAAAACCAGAAGCAACGCAGCTATTAGAAAACTTCTCTAGATTTTAGAACACGTTTCGAAGTAAAAAAAAAAGTAGAGAATTAGTTAATCTTGAGAGGAAAAGCAGATGATAAGTGCAAAAAATAGGGGCGTTGCGAGAATCGAACTCGCGACCTCTCGCACCCAAAGCGAGAATCATACCACTAGACCAAACGCCCGATGTTATGCTTACTTTTTTAGGTTTCCTTCCTTGTATTGTATCCATTAAATTGATGCCTTCGGCACTGACTTCTTGGAGTGCTCAGAGCGACGCGTCGACGCCAGCAGATTTAGATCGATCTTCCAGAACCTCCTCCCCTTCCGATCCCTTGCTGGCGACGTCGGTGTTATCGCCCTCTCCACCCGGCGGCTCCCCCACCACCCCACGCTGAAATTCCCTTCCCCCCTCCGGCGCCACGCTTCTTCATTCTTCGATCCGCCTCCGCAGCCGACACGGCAGCCATTGCCAGCAGCCCAGCACGCCATCGCCGCCTCCGCCTCCGCCTCATCCCGCGTCGCCTCATCTGGCCGCCGCTCCGCCGCTTTCTGCAAGGCCGTCAAGGATGCCCCCTCCTCCACTGACGCCGACCGAAAGGCCATGCCGCTGGTTGCGCGTCACTCCGGGGAATCGCTCAGATCAGATGAAGTCCATCCGAAGATCCGAGAGAACGATACGCGACTTGAGTCAGTGTAGTCCATGCCGTGCGCCACCACCGCTTGCTCGCGCTGAAGGCGTGTGACTGCTGTGCTGCATGCCGCCGTCATATATCAACTTGGCGAGGGAGAACGCCGAAACGATTGTTGGTCCGTCCATGGTGGGGTCGTGGTGGCACAGCGCGCACGTCATGTTGGTGTTTGATCCGCAAGATACGAACACCGGTCACAAAAACTGCAGCCCAAAGTTAGTTTATTATCTGGCGCGTAACAAACTCGATCTCCCCGGCCGCTTGGTGTAATGGACAAGTCCTCGGTGCCCCCAAGGAAATTGCAAAAGCTCGGAAGCGGCAGAATTATCTACTATTCTCTACTACTATTAAAGAGTTAAATACATGGACGGTCATCGTACTCAACCACCTTTTTCACTTTGGTCACCGTACATTGCAATACACGAGTTACGGTCACTGAAGACATAAAGTTATGCCGTACGTGGTCACTCGCAGCGGTACAGCGCCGTACACGGTGACGTGGAGGGTGGTGGTCACTGAACTTTGGGCGCGTGGACGCGTGGGTGGTGGACGCGTGGGCGTGTGACGTGGAGGCGATATAGCGAAATCCAGATGAAGCGGGGGTGTTATGCTAAAAATCGCCCTCCCCTAATATCATCTCCTCTCCTCGCCTCCCCTGTCTGAAAATTTCCCTCCCCCGTCTCTAACCCTAGATCCCCAGAGAGCAGGCTCGCGCCAGAGAAAGGGTCTCGCCATGCAAAGCAGTTGACTCCTGGCCATGTCGTACTCAAGCTGTTCCCGGGCTTCGCGTCATCGCAACACACCATTCATCCCCTGCATCCCTTGCCCAGACTGTGGCAAGATCGTCAAGCGGTTCACCTCCGGCACGGCGCAACACAATGGTTGGGTCTTCTACAAGTGTCTCAAGCATACTGTGAGTTATCCGGTGTTTCGATTGATTTTGCTTTGTTCCAAGCTTTAACTGAATTTTGTTGGGTGTATCAAGCTTTAACTGAATTTTGTTGGATTTTGCTGTCTATAACAAATTCATGGTTTCCATTGTACAGAAAGGCTGCAATTTCTGGTATTGGGAGCTCGAATATGTTATCTACTTGCTTGACAGCAATGTTCTTACCGGGGACGATGCAGTTGATGCACTGGGATGGGCAGAGGACATGAGGTTCGATTTGAAGCTGAAGCAGGAGGAACTTGATGCCACATGTCCAGGAGCAGATGAACAGATGATGACCACTATGATTGCGCTTGTGAAAGAAGTAGTCTTTCTGCTAAAGATTGTTGTAGGTTTAGTGTGTTTGGCATGTGTTCTCCTTCTGGTGAAGAAGTGATGAGGCTAGTGAGCCAATGTTTGGTTCTGTTGATTATCCTTGTAAGAATCTTGTTTGGTTATGTATGACAAGAAGCAATGCAGTGATGGTTATTAATGCATTTGTTTGTATCAGTTCTTTGTATGACAAAATTTGCTTGTGTTTGTAGCAGTTCACTATACTGAATAGAAATGACAGTGAACAGAAATGACAACTATAACATAGACATGTAAAGACCTGGAGATTGGATATTAATCAGCAAAAGTGACTCATCACATAAAGCCTAGAATGTAGCAAGAACCAAACAGAAATCCTGAAATGTAGCATGAACTAAACAGAAATCCTGCATTGTTTTGCACAGGTCATACATCATACACATTTCATTTTGTTGGCCTCAATTCATCAAACATATTGACTTTCTTGGCCTTCTTGGGCACATGAACTTCCTGCACTTGAACTTGGACAAGTTCTTCAGGACAGTGATGCAGGGGTGCAATGACCTCAGTCCTTCTCACTTCTTCTTCATATTTTGCTCTTTTTGCAGCTGACTCTATTGCTGCCAGCCTCTTCTCTTCCTTCCTCTTTTCTGCATCTGCTATCTTCTTAGCTTGAGCTTCCTTCTTCTTTTCCTCAGCTCTTTTCTTCTTCTCCAGTGCTAACTCCTTCTTTGTCTCTGCAACCATATTTCTGACTTCCTGTCTTGCTTTCCTGGTAAGTTCAGCATCATATCTTCTTTTCTCTCTCCTCTCAGCAGCTTCTCTTGCTCTTTCTTGTGCAATCTCTGCCTTTCTCTTCTCCATTTCTAGTTTCTTCTTGGCAGCCTCCTCAGCTCTCTTGATTTCAGCAGTGTATTTTGCTTCTAGCACTGCTATCTTCTGATCCTCAATAGCTTTGTTCTTCTCCTGTTGCCTTGCTAACAACTTTTGTGCCAGTGCACCTTGCCTCATTGTATTTGGCACTGGCCCTGGTGCACTCATCCTAGCTTGAGCATTACTGATGAAAGTAGACTGTGGTACTGGCATTTCTTGAATGACTCTAGGAGGAACTTGCTGCAAGTGAAACATATGACAGAGTTCATGAACAACACATGATAGAGTTCATGATTAGCTCATTAACAAGACTGAGTGCAAGTTCAATACCTGTTGAGCCATGTTTTGAAGAACAACATGCTCTCTTGGTACAGAACTACCTTGTGACTGCTCCTCCTGCAATTTTTAATGAGTGAGAACATGATTGTTTTATCTATGTAAATATGAAACATCCAAGATTGTTTTACCTGTGTTGGTGGCACAGAAGTTGACTCTTGTGTTGTATGTGCATGTGGGACATCAGTTCTAGCTGTAGGAGGTGCAAGACCAGCTTTCAACCATTTACACCCTAACCTGTTGTGATCAGGCTCACCATAGTAGCTACAATGCATGATAACCCCATGCCTGGACATTATCTTTCCTCCCCTTCTTGAATCCACCTCACCTGGAGCTTTCCTTCTCAACTTGGTTGGCCTGCCCACATGCTTGACATAGTGAGGTGGCAATATAGGTTGTCCACCAGTCTTCTCCCATTCTGATATGTCTTTGCAAGGAAAAACTACGTTCCCATAGGCAAGCTTGTACATTTCAATAGAGTAGCAGTTATCCACATAATCTACAGGGTCCAAGTTATCATGCCTCATGCAAGAGATTGCATGAGGACAAGGAATCCCACTTTGTGACCATCTTTGACAAGTGCATGTTAAACCTTTCAGATCAACTATGTAATCTGTGGGTGTTGAAGAAAACCTTGCACCCACTTTGAACACACCATCCCCTGCTCCTTCACAATAGCAGTCATGTGACCACTCAATATGCTTGTCAAGCTTTTTCTGGATCTTGGGGCAAATAGCACCTTTCATATTCTTTGCCTCTATCATCTTCATGTAGTTTCTGCCCATGAATTTGCCCTTCATCCTTTGAAACATGCTTAGTACTGGCAACTCTCTTGCTTCTAAAATGTACCTACATGAATGAGGATAAATTCAGTAAGTACATTGTCATAGCAAGCAACTACTAAATTCAGTAAGTACATTGTCATGAGGATAAGATGCTTACTTGTTGAAGACCTCACAATTATTGTTCAAAAGAATGTCACATTTAGGAAGCTCACTCCGAAATACCCTAACCCATGTCTTTGGATCCAAGTTATCTAGCCATGCTGCAGCTTCAGGGTTAAGTGATGCCATGGCTTTCATGTTTGCCTCATACCTGGTAGGGGTACTGCTTCTAGCAATAACCTATAGTTGATTCTTCAGGGCATCACCTTTGAAAAGCATCTGGAAGTTTTGCCACATATGCCTCACACAAAACTTGTGCTCAGAATCTGGGAATTTCTCTTTTACTGCATTGATTAGGCCCTTCTGCTTATCTGACATGATAGTCCATGGATTTGTGTTCACAATGTCCAAGTCCTTCTTCAGTGTCTCAAGAAACCAAGTCCAGTTTTTTGTATCTTCAACCTCAACAGAAGCAACAGCTAAGGGGAATATACAATCATTAGGATCAATCCCAACAGCTGCTAGCAATTGACCCTTATACCTAGTCTTTATGAAGCAGCCATCAAGGAAAATTATGGGCCTACAACCTTGGAGAAACCCTCTTTTAGATGCATCCAAACTCATGTAGGCTCTACTGAATCTTCCTGCCTCATCTCGAGAAACAAAGAAGGAGCTACCTGGATTACTTCTTCTAATCTCATTGGCAAAATCCCACAATTGATTGTACTGCTGCTCTTCATCACCATATATTATCTTCATTGCAAGCCTTCTAGCTCTCTGCAGCCTATTTCTAGTTGGTGTCATGTTCCACTCCTTTTGTACAATTCTTGAGAAGTTCTTCATGCTCATACCTTGGTCTGCCCTAAAGCATTCCAAGTACTTCTCAGCTAGAAAGTTTGATGTGAAAGACTTTAACTTCCATTTCCTAATGCAATGCTCACCCTCATATCTTTTGATCATCCAAGATTCAGTTCTGCTGTCTTTAGATGCCCACAAGTACCAACAACACTCCTTATCTTTACCACCACAACATTTTGTCTTTATCCTCTTTAAATCATTCACTGGTAACTTAATGTCCCATCTGTTTTGGCAACTATACTCCTTGATTGCCTTTCTCACCATGTGTACTGACTTAAAAAGTTGCCCAACATGGAATTGCACAGAATGCAAATCTTCCTGTCTGAAAGTCTTGAACCTGAAATTTCCACTCTCCTCATCAGAATCTGGTGCCCACAAATCCTCTTCTTCAGAGTCACCATCATTGAACTCCATCTTTGACTTTCCCTTCATTCTCAGCTTCACTCCTATCTTCTCCTCCTCATCTAGATTATCAGCATCCAAATATTCATCATCCTCACTAATATCATTCTCTGAGTCAGCATAATCCGGATCATCACTACTTGCTTCATCTTCATTTTGACCCCTTCTCTCATTGCTTCCATCCATTCCTTCTTCATCATCATTGATACAGTCAAACTGTATCTTGGTCCTTGGCCTCAATCCCTGTCTTCTTTCTGCTCTACCTTCCTCACATATCTCTGGATGCATGGCCTGAATTGGTGTTGGCTCATCGGGTGAATGTACTGCGTGCAGAGGCTTGCATGGGCTAATGACAGGAGGCAATTCTGCAACAGGGATGTGATGGACATCATCCCAGTTCATTGCCCTGATTGAATCATCATGATCTAGGTATAAACTGATGAAATGGTTGCTAATCTCAACAAATGTACACATAAATGTTATGTCATGATCATCTCTGATCTGCCTCAACCCATTGTTGCCAATTTTCAGAATAGGAATGCAGTAGTGCACCTTCACCCTCCCCTGCATCTCATATCCAATCTCCTCCACAATATTCTCCAGCATCAGGGTTGACCAAGTAACTGTATCCACATTATCATACCATATAACAGAACCATCTACATAACTCCTATTGTTACCACTGCCAAGGAAATAGCCCCCATGATGTATTTCAAGAGAAAACAGATTGCTACTTCTGCATGCCAGAACAAAAAAAACAGCAAAATTCATCAAGGGGAAAAAAGATTACTAGTTCTGTCTGCCAGAACAAAAAAGATTGCTACTTCTCCCACATTTCAAGATTATGACTGAAACATATGAGCTTCTTAAAACCCTACCCTAACCCTCAAATCAAACCCCTGCTTGAACTGAAGAAAACATGACGAATGACTGCTAAACCACCATGGAAACTCATAAGCCACAGATAGAACTAAATCCCGAACCCTAACAACAAAATATATTTTTTTGACACCAGATTGATAGCCAATTTCATGGGGCTCACCGTATACTGGAGGAGGATCTCCTTCAGGCCGCCGCACCGGAGACATCAATGCCTTGACGACCGCCACCAACGACGATCGCCACCAGCAGGCCAACGACGACCGCCACCAGCAGGCCGACGACGAGCAACTCCACCGTCCTCTCCCCGCTCCGCCTTCCTCTCTGCCTCTCTGCGTCTCCACCTCGGAATGATCGTGCGAAGAGGACGGAGGAGACACAAGGGGGATTTTGCAAAAGGAGCATTGATGAGGCAACCAACCACCCTCCATGTCACACGCCCACGCGTCCACCACCCACGCGTCCACGCGCCCAAAGTTCAGTGACCACCACCCTCCACTTCACCGTGTACAGCGCTGTACCGCTGCGAGTGACCACGTACGGCACAACTTCATGTCTTTAGTGACCGTAACTCGTGTATTGCAATGTACGGTGACCAAAGTGGGAAAGGTGGTTGAGTACGATGACCGTCCATGTATTTAACTCACTATTAAACAACCAAACTTAATCTTTCCTAAATACACCCTGTTAATGTACACAGATCAATAACCACCATCGGATCGTCTAATCCGACCGCTGAGATCACACTATTCGGTGTGTACTTAGCAAATAAGCCATCCAAGCGGACGAAAAGTTCCCCGCCCGCGCCCGCCCCACGTACAACCCCACAAATGACTCTTTCCACATTTATGGCACGGGAAATTAGCGCCCGCCAACAAGAAAAAAGGAGGCGTCTCGCGTCGCCTCCCGCGAGGGCGACGGAGGCGCAAACCCTAGCCGTCCCTCGCCCCGCCCCCCTTCCTCCCCTCCTCCCCTGTGGCCGCCGACGAGCGCCGCCCGGCAAAGACCGAGCGGTCCGGCGGCGGCGGGACTTCTTCTCCCTGCTGTTGGGGTGCCACCGTAGGGTGGCACGCGGCGGCGGGGAAGCTTCTGGCGGGGTCGCTCGGGTGGCCCGCGCCCTGCTAAGGCAGAAGCGGTTGCGGCGGCGCGACCGAGGCCCTCCGGTGGCGGGGCATGTCGGCGTGGCCTGCGCAGTGGCGACGAGGGGATGGCAACTCGGGAAGCAGGATGTCGGCGACGGGGATGCCTGGATGCTGCAGCGCTGCGGCGGAACCGACAGGCCAGATCTGGGCCTCGTCGGCGGGCCGAGCCTGATCCGGGCTTGGTTGGCACTGCTACGGCGTCCGGACGGCTATCGCCGTAGGTGATGAAGGGCGGTTCCCCTTCCCTAGGTGGTCCTGTGGCCTGCTTCCGGCTTCCCCGATGTCGCCTTACCTTGTCCGACCCAGCGGCTTTGCGATGTGTTGTCTGTCGGAGCCTTGGCATGAGTTCGAGGATGCTGGAGCGGCGGCCCCGGAAGTTGGACTGCACGGGCGTCTCGACGACGGGGCGGCGTTACGGTGGTGATGGTTTTTATCTTTGGTCCATGCGGGTGGCAAGGAGCTAACTTCGGGGGCTCCTGGTGGTGGCAGCACCCAGATCGCAGTTGGAAGCTCAGCTCGCAGACTGGTGGTGATCTGAGGGATCGTCTGTGGTGAGAATTTTTCCAGGCGAAAGCCTAGCGCTTCGGCGCCGACAACGGCGACGCCCGTGGATGTTGTTTCCCTCTTGGGGGCGTTGTTGTGGCTACTCTCACCACATTAGGGCTCCGGGTGAAAACCTTTGACCTCTGCGGTCTCCGCGGAAGTGGCGCTTGCGGCGTCGTAACCTTCTTGGAGGCGTTGTCGTGGAGTTCCGGTCTCCTTAGCCTCATCGTCTTCGATGGCAAGCTAGATGCTTCTTAGGCTTTCATGTTTATCTTTTGATCTGCTTGTAAGAGGATCCCTCATCACCTTGTATCGGTTTGGCCATTTGGCTTTATCTATAAAGCAGGGCGAAAGCCTATTTCGAGAGAAAATTTGCGCCCACGAACTCCTCCGTCTATGAAAGGCACGATCACAATCACGACCAGCCACCTTGCCGTTCTACACTGTTGCCTGCCGCCGCCGCACAAACTCTGCACATATCTGACGTACTCTGCACCGCGACACCGACCATCTCGTGACGCACCCTACAGTATGACGCCTCTACAGTCTCTGGTGCCCCTCGCTGCAAGAAGGCGGTGCGGCACCCACTGTACCGCCCTGCCCTTCTCTGGAGAGAAACACAAGCACTGACCAGCTCCTCACCAATGCTAGGTACAATATTCTATTCTCAGTTTTGTCCAAGGTCGATTTCCCAAGTGCCTGCAATATTGCGTTCATATGAATCAACACGCAATGTTCCATTGGGAACGGGACAATTATAACAAACATAATTCTGCCATTTGTCTATTTATTATTCGATTCATCTATTCATTACACTAAAGCAGCCATGAGCCGGGATCCCTATAACAAACATAATTCTTCCATTTGTGACATCTTGCAACCCAGTTCATGATATATCACTAATAAAATTTTTGTGTTTGTAAACTTACATGCACTTGATACTGTACCCTCCTCTTATCAATAAACACTACTCTTTTATCAATACTCTTGACTGCATCAAAACATGGTCCTTTCAAATCTACAGGAATAGGGATATTGGTATGTCATCTTTCAATAACAACGAGCCGCGCACCCCGTTCCAGGATATAAGCAACAACTACACCTTAGGTAAATATGATATTAACAACCAAACAATCAAATTGCTATTGTTGCTCGGTTCCAGAATGTGTAAGGTGTCTATGTAGACCCAGAGAAATAAAGAGGCAGAAGGACAGAGAATGGTATGCAAAAAATAGCGGCAATACCGTGAAAATATAAAAACTTTTGCTGCCGTGCTCAATGACAAAGACATTGTACCCCATACACCCTTGGCCACGTCCCATGCTAATAGGACCAGCTATCATGGATGCTACAATTCTGATGTTAATATGGCGCAGTTTCTTTATCATCATAACCATTTCAGAGGTGAACCCCATGTTAGTACATCATCATCCGTTCCAAGTGAGGAATACACCCCAATTCAGGACATCAGCGGCACCCACGTCATAGGTACTTCCTTATGAAACTAATGCTTATGCAGGCTGATATTGCTGACACGTCCAATTGTATCATATGCAGACCCAAAGGAACTTAAGCGACAAAGGGATAGAATGCGGTATTCACAACATAAAGATGAGATTAATAAGAGACGACGTGAAGCCTATCAACACAAAAAAAATGTTGTTGCCAACATCAAAGGCACACACATCTCTACTACTATTAAACAACCAAATTTAATATTTCCTAAATACACCCTGTTACTGTACACAAATCAATAACCACCACCGGATCATCTAATCTGACCGCTGAGATCACACTATTCCACTCTACGGTGTGCACTTAGCAAATAAGCCAGCCAAGCGGATGAAAAGTTCCACGCCCGCGCCCGCCCCACCTACAACCCCACAAATGACTCTTCCCACATTTATGGCACGGGAAATTAGCGCCCACGAACTTCTCCGTCTATGAAAGGCACGATCACAATCACGACCAGCCACCTTGCTGTTCTGCACTGTTGCCTGCCGCCGCCGCACAAACTCTGCACAGATCTGACGTACTTTGCACCGCGACGCCGACCATCTCCCGACGCACCCTGCAGTGCGACACCTCTGCAGTCTCTGGTGCCCCTCGCTACAAGAACGGCGGTGCGGCACCCACTGTACTGCCCTGCCCTTCTCTGGAGAGAAACACAAGCACTGACCAGCTCCTCACCAACGCCAGGTACAATATTCTATTCTCAGTTTTGTCCAAGATCGATTTCCCAAGTTCCTGCAATGTTGCGTTCATATGAATCAACACGCAATGTTTCATTGGGAACGGGACAATTATAACAAACATAATTCTGCCATTTGTCTATTTATTATTCGATTCATCTATTCATTACACTAAAGCATCTATGAGCCGAGGATCCCTATAACAAACATAATTCTGCCATTTGTGACATCTTGCAACCCAGTTCATGATATATCACTAATAAAAAATTTGTGTTTGTAAACTTACCTGCACCTGATACTATACCCTCCTCTTATCAATAAACACTACTCTTTTATCAATACGTTTGAAATTCTTGACTGCATCAAAACATGGTCCTTTCAAATCTGCAGGAATAGAGATATTGGTATGTCATCTTCCAATAACAACGAGCCGTGCACCCCGTTCCAGGATATAAGCAACAACCACACCTTAGGTAAATATTATATTAACAACCAAACAATCAAATTGCTATTGTTGCTCGGTTCCAGAATGTGTAATGTGTCTATGCAGACCCCAGAGAAATAAAGAGGCAGAAGAACAGAGAACAGTATGCAAAAAATAGAGGTGACATACTTATTAGACGACGACAATACCGTGAAAATATAAAAAATTATGCCGCCCTGCTAAATGACAGAGACATTGTACCCCATACATCCTTGGCCACGTCCCATGGTAATAGGACCAGCTATCATGGATGCTACAATTCTGATGTTAATATGGCACAGTTTCTTTATCATCATAACCATTTCACAGGTGAACCCCATGTTAGTACATCATCATCCGTTCCAAGTGAGTAATACACCCCAATTCAGGACATCAGCGGCACCCACGTCGTAGGTACTTCCTTATGAAACTAATGCTTATGCAGGCTGATATTGCTGACACACCCAATTGTATCATATGCAGACCCAAAGGAACTTAAGCGACAAAGGGATAGAGTGCGGTATTCACAACATAAAGATGAGATTAATAAGAGACGACGTGAAGCCTATCAACACAAAAAAATGTTGTTGCCAACATCAAAGGCACACACAATGGTACACAAACACACTTTGCATAATCCCTTGGTAATGATGAGCAAATTCTGCATATATATACCAGGTGTATTCTTGAACTAACGTCATTTTCTTTATTGACGCAGACCCTAATGATATAAAGAATCAGATGGAGATGGAACTGTTGGAGATATGCCCAAGAGGCAATAATAAAGTAGGTTATTATCATATCTTCATACTTATGATAAATGTTTACATACCATGCTATAATTGTATTAACCGGAAACATTAATACTTGTGTGATTTGTAAACATAAAAGAGTCCCTAGTAAAGCCTCTTGTTAAACTAGCTTGTTGGTTAATATATGATCATGGTTTCCTGATCATGAACATAGAGATGTTATTAACAACAGGGTCATATCATTAGGAGAATGATGTGATGGACATACTCCTATAGATAAGCGTAGCATAAAGATCAAGTCATTTCAATAGTTCAATTGCTATATGCTTTCTGATACATAGTTATCTAATTCCTTAGACCATGAGATCATGCATATCACCTTTACCAGATGGATGCTTTGATGTCATCAAACACCACACCGTAACAGGGTGGCTATAAAGGTGGCATTGAGTGTTCGGAAAGTATTGGTTGAAACACATGGATCAAGAATGGGATTTGTCCATCCATATGACGGATAGATATTCTCTGGGCCCTCTCGGTGAAATGTCATCCAATTAGCTTGCAAGCATGTGACTGGGTCACAAGGGATCACATATCACGGGAACGAGAAAAGAGTACTTATCAGTAACGAGGTTGAACTAGGTATGCAGAGATACCGACGATCATAACCTCGGATAAGTAACATATCGTGAGACAAAGGGAAATTGGTATCGTATGTAAGTGGTTCATTCGATCGCAAAGTAATCGTAGAAATATGTGGAGCCATATGAATTTCAGATTCCTCTATTGGTTATTGTTGAGAAGTGTCTCGATCATGTCCGCATAATTCACGAACCGTAGGGAGACACACTTAAGGATTCGACGTTGTTTGAGTAGTTATGGTATTATGAGAAAGAGACCGAATGTTGTTCGGAGTCTCGGATGGGATCCGGGATATCACGAGGAGATCCGGAATGGTCCGGAGAATAAGATTCATATAAGGAAAGTCCCGTTTCGGAGTTGGGGAATGGTTCCGGTGTTTTCATCGGGAATGTTCTAGAAGGTTCCGGAATGTCCGGCGCTCCGGGGGGGGAAGGGTACATGAATGTGTCATTGTAAGTTGGAATGATTGCATCATGTACTAGGTGTTCTTGCTGTCCAAAATAAAGGGTTTATTTAAATCCTAAATTGAAAAGTCAAACGGCTAGTTTGAAAGTCAAACGGCAATTTTGGGAAGTGGGAAGAGAGGAGGATTGGTGGAGGCCGAATTGGAGGAGGGTTCCTCCCTTGGCCGGCGCCCCACCAAGCCGACTTGGGGAGGGACTCTCCTCCCCTTGGCCGGCCCTCCCACCTATATAAGGAGGGGCAGGGCTCCCTCCTAGGACACACAAGTTTCCACCTCTAATCTCCGGTTTAGAGCCGTGTTGGTTTAGAGCTTCTAATTGCTTTAGCCAGCGGTTTAGAGCCTTCTAATTGGTTTAGAGCCTTCTAATTGGTGTGTCTAATTACTAGACCACTAATAGCCTCTCTCATAAGCTCCACCATACTCGCACCGGCTTAAGGCGAAGCCCTGCGGGATTTCCCCTCTACTTCCGGTACCACGCCGTTGTGCTGCCGGAATCGCGAGGAGAGTGCTACAACCTCCGCTGCCTGATGGAACAAGGGAGAGGAAGGTCTTCGTCGAGTACAGGCGATGTGAACGGACCGATCATGGAGCGCTGCCGAAACGTGGCGCTGGAAGGATCGTCTACGCGATCTTGAGATCGGAAAGAGTACGACTACATCACCCACGAGAATCTGCTCTCGTTAACCGCTTTGGAATCTTCGAGGGTGAGTTCCTCTATCGACTCGTTGCTACAATCTAGTAGATAGATCTTGGCTTGTTTGTTTGTATGCGATAGAAATTTTTTTGTTTTCCATGCTACGAACCCCTACAGTGGTATCAGAGCCGTGTCTATATGTAGATCTGTTGCACGAGTAGAACACAATGGTCATTGTGGGCATTGATGCTTTTATTGTAGATTGCCTTTTGTGTACTTTGCATCTAGCGGTATGTTGGGATGAAGCGGCCCGGGCTAACCTTACATGACATCGTTCATGAGACTTGCTCCACGCTTGACATGCAACTTGTATTGCATAAGTGGCTCTGCGGGTGCCTGTTTCTCCTAGCATAGTTAAGATCCAATTTACAACGGGTAATCAACAATGCTAGTATCAATGTTGTGGTTCTTGTTCGTAAGTTAGAACGACACTTATTGAAAGCCCCAAACCACGTAAAATATGCAAAGAAAGTAGAGGCGTCTAACTTTGTTTTGCGGGGTGTGATGATGTGATATGGCCATGATTGTGATTATATTTGATGTATGCAATGTTCCTTATTGTAAGTTGGCAACGGCGGGAGCCATATGGTTGTCTTTAATTTTGTTAAGACCTGCGTGTCTATTCAAAGTAGTTGTAATAGTTGAAGCTGGTGGACGACAACCATGAAGAAGCGTCATTGACCTTGATGCTATGCCGGTGATGATGGAGATCATGTTCGTGCTTGAATATGGAGATCGAAAGCACAAAGAAGAAAGGCCATATCATATCACATATTATGAATTGCCTGTGATGTTAATCCTTTATGCATCTTGTATTGCTTAGTAGACGACGGTAGCATTATAAGATGATCCCTCATGCACATAAATTTCAAGTTCTAAAGTGTTCATCCTTAGTATGCACCGTTGCCAAAGCTTGCGCTCAAGCACCACGTGATGATCGGGTGTCTTTGATTCCGCGGGTGAATACAACGTAAGCAAGCCAGATTTGCTTATGCGGTAGCTAAGGTTTGATCTTGACGAGCCTAGCATGTACAGACATGGCCTCAGGAACACGGGTTACCGAAAGGTAGAGCATGAGTCATATAGTAGATATGATGAACATGTTGATTGTTCGCCATTGAAGCTATATCAACTCTCGTGATGATCGGTTTTGATGTGGTGGATTTGGTTCGTGTGATCACTAAAACAATGAGAGGGATATTGTTTTGAGTGGGAGTTCACCTAGATTAATTTAATTATTAATTAGAACTCAATTTATCATAAACTAAATCAAAGTGAATTTGCATAGTTGTTGTAGTCATTGGCATCCGTTTACCACCTTGCGCTTAGTTATAATTGAGATGATAGAACTATAGAATTCTGGTTAGTTACTTTCTGAACTGGTATCGTATTGTATTGAAGTGTTAATCTAAAGTTTAAAAGTCCTATTGCAAACTTTCAAGAAGTTCCGTTACTCCATGAAGTTTAATAATTAGTATTAAATCAAGAGTAACAATTCCAAATGTTAGTATATAAGTATCATGTTTGTCTCCATGATTCTTGATATTCAAAGATTGTCTTAATATCAAGGTTATCTAGGATCTGAAAGAGTTGTTTTGAAACCATGATGTGTGGAAGATATTGTGATATCTGAAACAAAGTTTTGTTACAACATGATAGAGTATAATATGGCAAAGTTCATGTTCTCATATTTTGATGAGAATTTGCAAAAGGTTGGAGACACTAGTTGTCCTAATCCTCCAAAAGGTTTTGGATAGCAACATTATACTCATAATTCATCGTTATAAGCTAAAAGTAGCTTGATCATGGACGATTCCATGATAAAGTGAATATTTGATGTAGGTAAAATGTTTACTACACCAAGAGATTACTAAAGAAAGGAATTTGGAAGAACACCAAACATTTGATGATGGTGATCTACTAAAGTGCAAGTCCAAAGACATTTGTATTTAATTATACACGCTTTGGATTATGTGTCATATGTATGACTCCACTATTGATGTTGATAGATTCTTTCAAACAGAAAAGGAAATACTGAAAGAGAATCTCATAAATATATGGCAGAAAAGAAAAGACTAGAATTGTTCAGTTTAAAGTATATAGATGATATACATGTTATGGCTATATTCTTTGCTTATTAAACAATGTGGTTCTTAAGTACTTGATACTGAATTTGTTAGTATGAATCGTCATACGAAACAACACAATTCATGAACTACAATGGCCTAAGTAACTAGCAAAAGAATATGTGATGATGTTCATCGAGAACAAAATAAAGGGTTATTGTGTTGCTCGTTAAACATCAAAGCTTGCCTTCAAGATTTGTTTTATCAGGTATTATGAGAACAAAAGGGTTGTTCGAATAATTGCCGTAATCCATAGAAGATGGATGATTCGCAAATCTCATTGGAGACATCACATCCATAAAACTAGTGCTAAAAATGTCGAAAGACAAATTGATTGAAAGATCACTTAGGAAGTGACATCGCCGCTTTAAATTATTGGAAAGAAAACATGAAGAAAATCCATATGGATGGAATTTTGGAGTCTATTTGATTTTGATCAAATGACGTTTGAAACTTTCCTAGAGATAATTAAAACTTCATTCATAGGCCAAAAGGGAACGATGGACTAGCTTATTGGAACTTGTACATATTGTTGTACGAAATCCATTATGTGTAGTCAAGAGCGATGGATTTCAACTTCATATGCTTTCTCCGAAAATTTGAGTGAATATATGAATATTTGCTTAATAAGGATGAAGTGTGAAATATTTGAAAAGTTCAAAGAATTTTAAGATGAAGTGCAAAATCATTGTAACAAGAATATAAATAGTTTATGATAAGATCATAAAGGAAGATATTTGAGTTACAAGTTTAGCATAATACCTAAGATTTAAGGAATCGTTCCGTGGATTTGCATTTCAAACACCATAAGAGTATGGAGCGTTCGAGATATGTAATTAAACCTTGTTTGACATGGTAAGATCAAAGGTGTAATTCATAGAACTGCCATTATATTTTAAAGATTAAAAGCTTTAGAGACTACCGTTTTCCACTGAAAAGAGCTCCATCATAATCCTCTGAAATGACACCATATAAAGTTATGGTTTGGGATAAAACCCAAGTAGTCCTTTCTTAAACATTGGTATGCTTTGCATAAGAAAGATGTTTGCAACCAAAGTCGGATAAACCTGTCTTTGTATTACTATTAAGTATTCCTCCATAAACACCGGAGACAAAAGTGTTTGTCACTTAGAACGTCAAGTTTCTTTGAGAAGGAATTTTTCGTGAAAAGATGAGTGGGAGGACAATAGAACGTTGATAAGGTTAAAGGAACCTTAGCTATATGTGCAGAGTGCATGCTTGAAAAGTGTTAGGAGGCAAAAGTGCTCATGGCTCACGTGCCTCAAAGGTTGTGGTCACGGAGATCTAAGTTCCTATTGAAACAAGTAGGTCGGATGAACAATCAAATATCAAGATTTGAGAGTTAAATCATTATTTGACAATAATGATCCGACTAAATGCAAAGAAGCGATGATGGGCCCTGACTCCGTCAAATGGCTTGAAGCCATAAAATCCGTGATAGTTCCATACACGAGAAATCAAGTTTTGAACTTGAAGGACCCTCGAGAAAGGTGTAAGACCTTACAGTTGTGTTTGGATCTATAAAGTAGACATGGATGTTTCACATCTATGAAATAGTCGACATGTTGGGAAAAAGTTCACAAGAATGTTCAAAGGTTGACTATGACAAGATTTGATCTTTCATAGTGATATTTAGTCTAGACGGATTAATGTAGCAACCACTACATATAAATTTGTTATATGGTAGTTGAATAAACAAAACAAGTTCTTCTAATAGAATCGTTACCTAGGACATGTGCATAACACGGTCCATAGGGTTTTGTTAATTCAAAGGATGCTAAAAGCATATGCAAACTTCAATGGTTAAAGTGAGCATCGCGGAGTTGGAATCTTCATTGTGATGAAACTGTTAAAGGAGTTTAAAAGTTCATTAGAGACGATGAAGATGCTTGCATTTGCAAGAAATTAAGTGGGAGCGCTAAGACATGTTTCTAATACATTATGTGGAAGACATATTGTTGATTGGAAATAATGTATCTTTTATTAACACATATTAAGAATTTCATCCCGATGAAAGACTTAGGCAAAACCCAAATATTTGGCATCAATAGACGCTAATGTGGTTGTGCCAAAAGTACATAGATGATATATTGAATGAGTTCAATATAGAAACTACAAGAAAGTTTCTTGTCGCACAGAAGGGATTGAATGAGTTCAATGTTGATGATATATTCAAGTGTATTGACATTTGGTAAAGTGAAACAAATAATCAAGTATAGATTGATACTTGATGTATGAAATCACAAAGAATATTTATATCAATCATACTGTGATATGTACAAATCCAGATATGTCCTATGCTCTAAATGTTGTGAGCATATACCAGAATGATTCGTAAGATGATCATTGGACAATAGCAAGGATATTCTTATGATCTTTTGGAAGAACTAAAGAGTATAAATTTTGTAGAAGTGACGAATAGATGGTTAGTTCATTGTAAAAGTACTACATTGATACTAGCTTTGTCACAAAATACAAATTAAGTTTATCTCAATCTAAAACTAAAGGTGGCACAATATAATGGAAAGTGAGTTCCATAATGGATTTGGATGAGTTCCAAAGTTAAGACATTGTGACAGATACTTCAACAAAAGGCTAAGTATATGACTGCTATTATAGCAGCAAAAGAGGGCATTTGTGTCAAGTAGTTTGTTATCAAACTAGGTGTAGTTCACAGTGGGATAATACTATGAAGATATATTGTGCGACAATATTATCAACATGTTTTAACCCCAAAGAGCTAAAGGTCACACCGAAAGACCAAATTATACAAAGCCATCTCATTAGAGAATGAGTGATGCGTAGAGACGCAAAGACATGCAATTACACACGGACCTGGAAGTGTCAGATCCGGAGATCAGTTGACCACTAGCAATCGTGTACATGCAACACCGGAAAGCCATAGGTGTTGAATACACAAAGGTTTGAAACTAGATTATTGACTCTAGTGCAAGTGGGAGACTGTTGGAGATATGCTCAAGAGGCAATAATAAAGTAGGTTATTATCATATCTTCATACTTATGATAAATGTTTACATACCATGCTATAATTGTATTAACCGGAAACATTAATACTTGTGTGATTTGTAAACATAAAAGAGTCCCTAGTAAAGCCTCTTGTTAAACTAGCTTGTTGGTTAATATATGATCATGGTTTCCTGATCATGAACATAGAGATGTTATTAACAACAGGGTCATATCATTAGGAGAATGATGTGATGGACATACTCCTATAGATAAGCGTAGCATAAAGATCAAGTCATTTCAATAGTTCAATTGCTATATGCTTTCTGATACATAGTTATCTAATTCCTTAGACCATGAGATCATGCATATCACCTTTACCGGATGGATGCTTTGATGTCATCAAACACCACACCGTAACAGGGTGGCTATAAAGGTGGCATTGAGTGTTCGGAAAGTATTGGTTGAAACACATGGATCAAGAATGGGATTTGTCCATCCATATGACGGATAGATATTCTCTGGGCCCTCTCGGTGAAATGTCATCCAATTAGCTTGCAAGCATGTTGGTCACAAGGGATCACATATCACGGAACGAGAAAAGAGTACTTATCGATGTGAGGTTGAACTAGGTATGCAGAGATCAAGCGATCATAACCTCGGATAAGTAACATATCGTGAGACAAAGGGAAATTGGTATCGTATGTAAGTGGTTCATTCGATCGCAAAGTAATCGTAGAAATATGTGGGAGCCATATGAATTTCCAGATTCCTCTATTGGTTATTGTTCGGAGAAGTGTCTCGATCATGTCCGCATAATTCACGAACCGTAGGAGACACATAAGGATTGACGTTGTTTGAGTAGTTATGGTATTATGAGAAAGAGACCGAATGTTGTTGAGTCTCGGATGGGATCCGGGATATCACGAGGAGATCCGGAATTGTCCGTAGAATAAGATTCATATAAGGAAAGTCCCTTTTCGGTGTTGGGGAATGGTTCCGGTGTTTTCATCGGGAATGTTCTAGAAGGATCCGGAATGTCCGGCGCTCCGGGGGGGGAAGGGTACATGAATGTGTCATTGTAAGTTGGAATGATTGCATCATGTACTAGGTGTTCTTGCTGTCCAAAATAAAGGGTTTATTTAAATCCTAAATTGAAAAGTCAAACGGCTAGTTTGAAAGTCAAACGGCAATTTTGGGAAGTGGGAAGAGAGGAGGATTGGTGGAGGCCAATTGGAGGAGGGTTCCTCCTTGGCGGCGCCCACCAAGCCGACTTGGGAGGACTCTCCTCCCTTGGCCGCCCTCCCACCTATATAAGGAGGCAGGGCTCCCTCCTAGGACACACAAGTTTCCACCTCTAATCTCCGGTTTAGAGCCGTTTTGGTTTAGAGCTTCTAATTGCTTTAGCCGGTTTAGAGCCTTCTAATTGGTTTAGAGCCTTCTAATTGGTGTGTCTAATTACTAGACCACTAATAGCCTCTCTCATAAGCTCCACCATACTGCACGGCTTAGCGAAGCCTGCGGGATTTCCTCTACTTAGGTACCACGTTGTCTTCAGGAATCGCGAGAGAGTGCTACAACCTCCGCTGCTGATGGAACAAGGAGAGGAAGGTCTTCGTCGAGTACCGAACGATGTGACCGATTGGGGCGCTGCTTAACGTGGCGCTGGAAGGATCGTCACGCGATCTTGAGATCGGAAAGAAATCGACTACATCACCCACGAGAATCTGCTCTCGTTAACCGCTTTGGAATCTTCGAGGTGAGTTCCTCTATCGACTCGTTGCTACAATCTAGTAGATAGATCTTGGCTTGTTTGTTTGTATGCGATAGAAATTTTTGTTTTCCATGCTACGAACCCCTCATGGTATCGAGCCGTGTCTATATGTAGATCTGTTGCCGCAGAGTAGAACACAATGGTCATTGTGGGCATTGATGCTTTTATTGTAGATTGCTTTTTGTGTACTTTGCATCTAGCGGTATGTTGGGATGAAGCGGCTCGGGCTAACCTTACATGACATCGTTCATGAGACTTGCTCCACGCTTGACATGCAACTTGTATTGCATAAGTGGCTCTGCGGGTGCTGTTTCTCCTAGCATAGTTAAGATCCAATTTACAACGGGTAATCAACAATGCTAGTATCAATGTTGTGGTTCTTGTTCGTAAGTTAGAACGACACTTATTGAAAGCCCCAAACCACGTAAAATATGCAAAGAAAGTAGGCGTCTAACTTTGTTTTGCGAGGGTGTCTGATGATGTGATATGGCCATGATTGTGATTATATTTGATGTATGCAATGTTCCTTATTGTAAGTTGGCAACGGGGAGCCATATGGTTGTCTTTAATTTTGTTAAGACCTGTCTATTCAAAGTAGTTGTAATAGTTGAAGCTGGTGGGCGACAACCATGAAGAAGCGTCATTGACCTTGATGCTATGCGGTGATGATGGAGATCATGTTCGTGCTTGAATATGGAGATCGAAGCACAAAGAAGAAAGGCCATATCATATCACATATTATGAATTGCCTGTGATGTTAATCCTTTATGCATCTTGTATTGCTTAGTAGACTGCGGTAGCATTATAAGATGATCCTCATGCACATAAATTTCAAGTTCTAAAGTGTTCATCCTTAGTATGCACCGTTGCCAAAGCTTGCTGCTTGAAGCACCACGTGATGATCGGGTGTCTTTGATTCGCTGGTGAATACAACGTAAGCAAGCCAGATTTGCTTATCGCGGTAGCTAAGGTTTGATCTTGCGAGCCTAGCATGTATGACATGGCCTCGGGAACACGGGTTACCGAAAGGTAGAGCATGAGTCATATAGTAGATATGATGAACATGTTGATTGTTCGCCATTGAAGCTATATCAACTCTCGTGATGATCGGTTTTGATGTGGTGGATTTGGTTCGGTGTGATCACTAAAACAATGAGAGGGATATTGTTTTGGTGGGAGTTCACCTAGATTAATTTAATTATTAATTAGAACTCAATTTATCATAAACTAAATCAAAGTGAATTTGCATAGTTGTTGTAGTCATTGGCATCCGTTTACCACCTTGCTTAGTTATAATTGAGATGATAGAACTATAGAATTCTGGTTAGTTACTTTCTTAACTGGTATCGTATTGTATTGAAGTGTTAATCTAAAGTTTAAAAGTCCTATTGCAAACTTTCAGTAAGTTCGGTTACTCCATGAAGTTTAATAATTAGTATTAAATCAAGAGTAACAATTCCAAATGTTAGTATATAAGTATCATGTTTGTCTCCATGATTCTTGATATTCAAAGATTGTCTTAATATCAAGGTTATCTAGGATCTGAAAGAGTTGTTTGAAACCATGATGTGTGGAAGATATTGTGATATCTGAAACAAAGTTTTAGTTACAACATGATAGAGTATAATATGGCAAAGTTCATGTTCTCATATTTTGATGAGAATTTGCAAAAGGTTGGAGACACCAGTTGTCCTAATCCTCCAAAAGGTTTTGGATAGCAACATTATACTCATAATTCATCGTTATAAGCTAAAGTAGCTTGATCATGGACGATTCCATGATAAAGTGAATATTTGATGTAGGTAAAATGTTTACTACACCAAGAGATTACTAAAGAAAGGAATTTGGAAGAACACCAAACATTTGATGATGGTGATCTACTTCAAAGTGCAAGTCCAAAGACATTTGTATTTAATTATACACGCTTTGGATTATGTGTCATATGTATGACTCCACTATTGATGTTGATAGATTCTTTCAAACAGAAAAGGAAATACTGAACGAGAATCTCATAAATATATGGCAGAAAAGAAAAGACTAGAATTGTTCAGTTTAAAGTATATAGATGATATACATGTTATGGCTATATTCTTTGCTTATTAAACAATGTGGTTCTTAAGTACTTGATACTGAATTTGTTAGTATGAATCGTCATACGAAACAACACAATTCATGAACTACAATGGCCTAAGTAACTAGCAAAAGAATATGTGATGATGTTCATCGAGAACAAAATAAAGGGTTATTGTGTTGCTCGTTAAACATCAAAGCTTGCCTTCAAGATTTGTTTTATCAGGTATTATGAGAACAAAAGGGTTGTTCGAATAATTGCCGTAATCCATAGAAGATGGATGATTCGCAAATCTCATTGGAGACATCACATCCATAAAACTAGTGCTAAAAATGTCGAAAGACAAATTGATTGAAAGATCACTTAGGAAGTGACATCGCCGTTTAAATTATTGGAAAGAAAACATGAAGAAAATCCATATGGATGGAATTTTGGAGTCTATTTGATTTTGATCAAATGACGTTTGTGAAACTTTCCTAGAGATAATTAAAACTTCATTCATAGGCCAAAAGGGAACGATGGACTAGCTTATTGGAACTTGTACATATTGTTGTACGAAATCCATTATGTGTAGTCAAGAGCGATGGATTTCAACTTCATATGCTTTCTCCGAAAATTTGAGTGAATATATGAATATTTGCTTAATAAGGATGAAGTGTGAAATATTTGAAAAGTTCAAAGAATTTTAAGATGAAGTGCAAAATCATTGTAACAAGAATATAAATAGTTTATGATAAGATCATAAAGGAAGATATTTGAGTTACAAGTTTAGCATAATACCTAAGATTTAAGGAATCGTTCAAGTGGATTTGCATTTCCGAAACACCATAAGAGTATGGGCGTTCGAGATATGTAATTAAACCTTGTTTGACATGGTAAGATCAAAGGTGTAATTCATAGAACTGCCATTATATTTTAAAGATTAAAAGCTTTAGAGACTACCGTTTTCCACTGAAAAGAGCTCCATCATAATCCTCTGAAATGACACCATATAAAGTTATGGTTTGGGATAAAACCCAAGTAGTCCTTTCTTAAACATTGGTATGCTTTGCATAAGAAAGATGTTTGCAACCAAAGTCGGATAAACCTGTCTTTGTATTACTATTAAGTATTCCTCCATAAACACGGAGACAAAAGTGTTTGTCACTTAGAACGTCTAGTTTCTTTGAGAAGGAATTTTTCGTGAAAAGATGAGTGGGAGGACAATAGAACGTTGATAAGGTTAAAGGAACCTTAGCTATATGTGCAGAGTTCTTGGCTACGAAAAGTGTTCCGGAGGCAGCAAAAGTGCTCATGGCTCACGTGCCTCAAAGGTTGTGGTCACGGAGATCTAAGTTCCTATTGAAACAAGTAGGTCGGATGAACAATCAAATATCAAGATTTGAGAGTTAAATCATTATTTGACAATAATGATCCGACTAAATGCAAAGAAGCGATGATGGGCCCTGACTCGTCAAATGGCTTGAAGCCATAAAATCCGTGATAGTTCCATACACGAGAAATCAAGTTTTGAACTTGAAGGACCCTCGAGAAAGGTGTAAGACCTTACAGTTGTGTTTGGATCTATAAAGAAGTAGACATGGATGTTTCACATCTATGAAATAGTCGACATGTTGGGAAAAAGTTCACGACAATGTTCAAAGGTTGACTATGACAAGATTTGATCTTTCATAGTGATATTTAGTCTAGACGGATTAATGTAGCAACCACTACATATAAATTTGTTATATGGTAGTTGAATAAACAAAACAAGTTCTTCTAATAGAATCGTTACCTAGGACATGTGCATAACACGGTCCATAGGGTTTTGTTAATTCAAAGGATGCTAAAAGCATATGCAAACTTCAATGGTTAAAGTGAGCATCGGAGTTGGAATCTTCATTGTGATGAAACTGTTAAAGGAGTTTAAAGTTCATTAGAGGCGATGAAGATGCTTGCATTTGCAAGAAATTAAGTGGGAGCGCTAAGACATGTTTCTAATACATTATGTGGAAGACATATTGTTGATTGGAAATAATGTATCTTTTATTAACACATATTAAGAATTTCATCCCGATGAAAGACTTAGGCAAAACCCAAATATTTGGCATCAATAGACGCTAATGTGGTTGTGCCAAAAGTACATAGATGATATATTGAATGAGTTCAATATAGAAACTACAAGAAAGTTTCTTGTCGCACAGAAGGGATTGAATGAGTTCAATGTTGATGATATATTCAAGTGTATTGACATTTGGTAAAGTGAAACAAATAATCAAGTATAGATTGATACTTGATGTATGAAATCACAAAGAATATTTATATCAATCATCTTTGTGATATGTACAAATCCAGATATGTCCTATGCTCTAAATGTTGTGAGCATATACCAGAATGATTCGTAAGATGATCATTGGACAATAGCAAGGATATTCTTATGATCTTTTGGAAGAACTAAAGAGTATAAATTTTGTAGAAGTGACGAATAGATGGTTAGTTCATTGTAAAAGTACTACATTGATACTAGCTTTGTCACAAAATACAAATTAAGTTTATCTCAATCTAAAACTAAAGGTGGCACAATATAATGGAAAGTGAGTTCCATAATGGATTTGGATGAGTTCCAAAGTTAAGACATTGTGACAGATACTTCAACAAAAGGCTAAGTATATGACTGCTATTATAGCAGCAAAAGAGGGCATTTGTGTCAAGTAGTTTGTTATCAAACTAGGTGTAGTTCACGTGGGATAATACTATGAAGATATATTGTTACAATATTATCAACATGTTTTAACCCCAAAGAGCTAAAGGTCACACCGAAGACCAAATTATACAAAGCCATCTCATTAGAGAATGAGTGATGCGTGAGAGCAAAGACATGCAATTACACACGGACTGGAAAGTGTCGGATCCGGAGATCAGTTGACCACTAGCAATCGTGTACATGCAACACCGGAAAGCCATAGGTGTTGAATACACAAAGGTTTGAAACTAGATTATTGACTCTAGTGCAAGTGGGAGACTGTTGGAGATATGCCCAAGAGGCAATAATAAAGTAGGTTATTATCATATCTTCATACTTATGATAAATGTTTACATACCATGCTATAATTGTATTAACGAAACATTAATACTTGTGTGATTTGTAAACATAAAAGAGTCCCTAGTAAAGCCTCTTGTTAAACTAGCTTGTTGGTTAATATATGATCATGGTTTCCTGATCATGAACATAGAGATGTTATTAACAACAGGGTCATATCATTAGGAGAATGATGTGATGGACATACTCCTATAGATAAGCGTAGCATAAAGATCAAGTCATTTCAATAGTTCAATTGCTATATGCTTTCTGATACATAGTTATCTAATTCCTTAGACCATGAGATCATGCATATCACCTTTACCAGATGGATGCTTTGATGTCATCAAACACCACACCGTAACAGGGTGGCTATAAAGGTGGCATTGAGTGTTCGGAAAGTATTGGTTGAAACACATGGATCAAGAATGGGATTTGTCCATCCATATGACGGATAGATATTCTCTGGGCCCTCTCGGTGAAATGTCATCCAATTAGCTTGCAAGCATGTGACTGGGTCACAAGGGATCACATATCAGGAGCGAGAAAAGAGTACTTATCGAACGAGGTTGAACTAGGTATGCGGAGATACGGCGATCATAACCTCGGATAAGTAACATATCGTGAGACAAAGGGAAATTGGTATCGTATGTAAGTGGTTCATTCGATCGCAAAGTAATCGTGAGAAATATGTGGAGCCATATGAATTTCCAGATTCCTCTATTGGTTATTGTTAGAAGTGTCTCGATCATGTCCGCATAATTCACGAACCGTAGGGAGACACATAAGGATTGACGTTGTTTGAGTAGTTATGGTATTATGAAAGAGACCGAATGTTGTTGGTCTCGGATGGGATCCGGGATATCACGAGGAGATCCGGAATGGTCGGAGAATAAGATTCATATAAGGAAAGTCCCGTTTGGAGTTGGGGAATGGTTAGTGTTTTCATGGGAATGTTCTAGAAGGATCCGGAATGTCCGGCGCTCCGGGGGGGGAAGGGTACATGAATGTGTCATTGTAAGTTGGAATGATTGCATCATGTACTAGGTGTTCTTGCTGTCCAAAATAAAGGGTTTATTTAAATCCTAAATTGAAAAGTCAAACGGCTAGTTTGAAAGTCAAGCAATTTTGGGAAGTGGGAAGAGAGGAGGATTGGTGGAGGCCGAATTGGAGGAGGGTTCCTCCTTGGCGCGCCCACCAAGCCGACTTGGGAGGACTCTCCTCCCTTGGCCGCCCTCCCACCTATATAAGGAGGGCAGGGCTCCCTCCTAGGACACACAAGTTTCCACCTCTAATCTCGGTTTAGAGCCGTTTTGGTTTAGAGCTTCTAATTGCTTTAGCCAGTTTAGAGCCTTCTAATTGGTTTAGAGCCTTCTAATTGGTGTGTCTAATTACTAGACCACTAATAGCCTCTCTCATAAGCTCCACCATACTACTTGCGGCTTAAGGCGAAGCCTGGGATTTCCCTCTACTTAGGTACCACGCCGTTGTCTAGGAATCGCGAGGAGTGCTACAACCTCCGCTTTGATGGAACAAGGAGAGGAAGGTCTTCGTCGAAATCGAGCGATGTGACCATTGCGGGGCGCTGCGGACGTGGCGCTGGAAGGATCGTCTCTGCGATCTTGAGATCGGAAGAGTACGACTACATCACCCACGAGAATCTGCTCTCGTTAACCGCTTTGGAATCTTCGAGGGTGAGTTCCTCTATCGACTCGTTGCTACAATCTAGTAGATAGATCTTGGCTTGTTTGTTTGTATGCGATAGAAATTTTTTGTTTTCCATGCTACGAACCCCTACAGTGGTATCAGAGCCGTGTCTATATGTAGATCTGTTGCACGAGTAGAACACAATGGTTATTTACAAGTCAAGAGGATGAGGATGCTAAGTATTTCAGACAGAATATACGGTGTTTCAACTCGCACTTCTCTTTCACAAGTCTAGGAATCACCCTTGATCATCGAGTCAGCACGGCTGGAAGAACTGGTGTTTATACATTTCGGGCATCTGGCGGGTTATACCACGCTCTTGATGGTCTGGTGCCAGCTGATCATGGCCCTCGGCATTTGCAGCTCTATATTTATGAAACAGATGAAAACTTGATCCACAGGGCTAACAGGTCTCCAGATCTTAATATAGAGGTCATACGGAAGATTCTTGGAATACTAGAGCGTAACCCTTATGCGCAAGTTTTCAAGAGTCTTGGATCTATTCCAAATTTAGATGAATATAATATCTCACTAAATACAGATATCAACCTGTATCAACGAAGGTACAATACCCCGACAACTTCTCAAGTGGCAGCAATATGGGTAGAAGGGAGTGACCCGCAAAATTCCTTAGACAGGAGCGTTGTCGTTCATGGAAAAGGAGACAAACCCCTGTATATTAGAGCATACTACAGGTGCTATGACCCATTGTCATATCCACTATTCTTCCCACGTGGATAGACTGGTTGGAATCGTTGGATGCCATATGTTGCTCCCTCTGAGGAGACAACCCAACATTCAGCGGATAATGCTGCACGACAACAGAAACAAGCCTTCCATTTATCTACAAGTATGATGTTCAATATTAATTTATATGTTTACTATTATTAATTAAAACTTATGTTTCCTTTCATCTATCAGATGATAACTTAATTACAGAGCAATTTGGGAATTATGCACCACATGAAGAGCATGCCAATGATTTAAATGCAGGTATTGGTCATCATTTTTTAATTCTTTTGAGTCTATCTTTTATTTATTAATAGTGATTGGTAACAATGTTTTCAGATAATAACACGATGCAAGAACCAATTAGTAATGATGCACCCGAAGATACTGATCATCATTGCTATTTTTAAATTATTCTGAGTCCATTCATCATACAAATATTTATGTTCACAAACTTTTAGATGACAACAAGGATAACCCAGATGACGACTTTGGTGACAACGAGGTGAATCCAACACAATTCAGGAAATTTGTGAGTGCAAGGGAGTATTACTGCTTCAAGTTACAAGTTAGGAAGAAGCTTTTTAACATCATCTTGTTCGGGGGCGTCTTTTCCAACAGTGGGCTATTGACATGTATATCAAGATTGAGACTATGAGGCTTGACTCGTACTTAAAACAGGAAAATCAGAAGGTTATAGGCGCTGACCTCTACCAGGTAATATGCTTCTGTTTTTCAATATACAATTTAAAGATGTTCCAATCTTTTTTATAACCTTGTATACTTTTATTATAGGGCCTTGTTGACACGGTCGTTGCTGGCGAGTCGCACGGTGATCGGATTGGCAAGAGAATCGTGCTTCCACGTACATTTCCTGGTGGTGACCGCGACATGCAGCGAAGGTTCCTGGATGCGATGGCAATAGTTCAGCATTGGGGTAGACCAGACTATTTTATCACAATGACTTGCAATCCCTATTGGAAGAGATAACTGAGAAATTGTTGCCGGGACAACTGCCCCAAGACCGTCCAGACCTGGTGGCAAGGGTATTCAAAGCAAAACAACGAGATATGATGGACTTATTGACTAAGAGTAAGCATTTCGTAGAAGTCACAACTTATGTACATGTCACAGAGTTTCAGAAACGAGGTCTCCCGCATGAACATATACTTCTAATCATGAAAACAAAAAGCAAGTTAGCGACCCCAGATATCGGGTGATATCTGCAGAGATACCTGATAAATAAAAATACCCGGTTCTCCATGATCTGGTCATCAAACACATGTTGCACGGACCCTGTGGTGAGTTGAAGAAAAGTTGTCCTGGCATGATCGAGGGACAATGCCGATTTCATTACCCAAGAGAATTTTGCGACGCCACACAACAAGGGAAAGATTCATATCCCGTCTATAGAAGGAGGGACAACGGTCGTGGAGTTAAGATTAGAGGAGCAAATTTGGACAATAGATGGGTTGTCCCTTACAACCCCTTTCTTCTTATGCGATACAACTGCCACATTAATGTCGAAGCATGCTCGAGCATCAAGGCAGTCAAGTATTTGTTCAAGTACATCTATAAGGGGCATGATCGGACATCCTTTGCATTTGAGCAGGATATCATTAATGATGGTGGAATCATCAATGAAATTCGACAATATAGGGATGCATGCTTTGTATCTCCTCCAGAAGCTATGTATATAATTTACGGATTTAAAATGTTTGGTGTTAGTACATCTGTTCTACAGCTACAGCTTCATCTGCCAAACATGCATACAGTCGCATTTAAAGCTTCTGAAAATCTGGAAGATGTTGTCGCTCAACCATCTTCTTCCAAGTCCATGCTTACTGAGTACTTTGCGATGAACCAGAAGTTTCCGAAGGCACACCAATGGTTGTACAGAGAGTTTCCAGAACATTATAGATGGATTGCTGGAAAGAAGAGGTGGCAGGTAAGAAGAAATAAGAGATCACAGATTGGAAGACTTGTGCATGCACATCCAGCGGAAGGAGAGAGGTACTACTTGCGTGTGCTGCTAAGTCATGTTAGAGGTGCCACTTCATTTGATGATTTAAAAATAGTAAATGGCATGTCATGTAGTTCCTTCAGGAAGGCATGTGAGCATTTAGGACTCATTGAGCACGACAGGACCCTTGATGATTGCATGACAGAGGCAGTCACATTTCAAATGCCGTGTGCCCTAAGAAGGTTGTTTGCAACTATACTTGTATTTTGCGAGGTAACAGAAATCCAATAGATGTGGGACAAACATCTAGCGTCAATGTCTGAGGATTACCATCTTAATCAATCCAATGAGGAAGCACTTGAGAAGATGGTCCTTAGAGATATTAGGGATATGTTACAATCGATGGGTAAGAATATTACAAGCTATGGACTTCCAGAACTTGTTGAAACCGGTGGTTCTTATGACGCTGAGTATAGAGAGGTAGAAAAAGAGAGGCAAGTCACCGCGAGCAAAGAACATCTAGATCTATTAAGCACTTTGAACAGTGAGTAGATGTATGGTTTCAAAGACATAATGGATCATGTGACGAACCAAAAAAGCCAGATATTCTTTGTTGATGGTCCAGGATGCATTGGGAAGATGTACCTATACTTGACATTGCTTGCAAAGGTGCGAGACATGGGACTAATAGCGATCGCAACTGCTACATCAGGTATAGTAGCGTCGATAATGCCTGGAGGTCGGACTGCTCACTCCAAGTTTAAAATTCCAATAAAACTCACTGACAACAACATGTGTAGTTTTACAAAGTAGAGTGGTACATCGGAGTTGCTTAAACAGGCGTCCCTGGTAATTTTGGACAAAGTTGCTATGACAAAACGTCAAGCAGTTGAGACACTTGATAGATCACTCCAGGATACAATGGAATGTCCTTTGCCGTTTGGGGGTAAGGTTGTCGTCTTTGGTGGGGATTTCAGGCAGGTCCTTCCCGTTGTGACACGTGGCACAAGAGCGCAGATCACGGATGCTGCACTTCTGAGATCCTATTTGTGGGAGAAGACACGCAAGATATGCCTCACACACAATATGCGGGCACAAACTGATCCTTGGTTCTCCGAATACCTCCTAAGGATCGGCAATGGAACAGAAGAGACAATTGGCGACGACTATGTGCGTCTTCCTAACGATATTGTGATTGGCTATACCGAGGATGAAGAAGCTATTAACACCCTCATTGAAAAGGTCTTCCCTTCATTGCATGCAAACGCCAGGTCGAGAGAGTACATGAGCACACGTGCAATTCTTTCAACCAAGAACGAGCATGTAGATGACCTGAATGACAAGATGATCGCCAGGTTTCTAGGCGAAGAAAGGTTGTACCATAGCTTCGACTCAATTGAGGATGACTTGCAGAACAATTACACAATTGACTTTTTGAACTCAATCACACCAAATGGCTTGCCGCCACATGTCTTGCGCTTAAAGGCGAACTGCCCAGTCATTCTACTTCGGAACCTCGACCCTCATAACGGCCTATGCAATGGAACACGGCTCATGGTCAGAGCCTTCCAGGATAATACGATCGATGCGGAGATTGTTGGTGGTCAGCATGCTGGAAAGAGGGTGTTCATACCTAGGATCCCTATGTCTCCCTCAGAGGACATCTCACTTTCCTTCAAACTTAAGAGAAAACAGTTCCCCATCCGCCTGAGTTTTGCGATGACCATTAACAAGGCACAGGGTCAGACCATACCAAACGTCGTTATTTACCTTCCTGAGCCTGTATTCTCACATGTGTCTAGAAAGACGACATGTATCTTGGCCAAGCCGAACAAGGAGGTTGATAAATCCGGAAAAAGCACCAAAAACATTGTCTATAGAGATGTTTTATAGGGGTGAGGCAGGTATGTTATTCTAATGTTTATTTGCATCTATGTTAGTGTATCAACATAAGTACTTTTGATACTAAAAATATTTCTTGGTTAGTTGCAGGTTTTGATCAGACCAAACTATAAAAACATCGAAGAGGGATGATGTCAATGTTGGAAATAAACGAGTCACTGTTTTTTTACAGCCCACCAGATCCGTAGTTATAAGTGCCCCACTTTGTAATGAAATAAAACATGGGATTAGTCGTCAGGTATGTTTTCCATAGGCCTTCTTCGAATTTTAATAGCTACAGATTCTACTTTGCTAGATGTTCTCTGACGCACGTTGGTTCAGTCAAACTAAATTGGTTACTGAAACCTAAAGATATTCTAATTTTACTTATTAGAACCTGAAGATATACTACATGAGGACAACTATGTATCTGAGAAATAGTCAGACTTCCTTTCTTTTCTCAACTCGACTTATTTTACACAAGGATGCAAGCCATGGACTTGTAAGCACAGCAATCAATTTTCAGTTTCAGAACAATATACAATATGTAGTTTGCAAATTCAGTGATGTGCTTTATAATCTGCTGTGACAAACAATCTGGGTCTGACCTTCGGTTCAGTTTAGTACTTTGTGATGTTAACACGCTCAAATATAATCCCTATTTTGAAATTTACCTAGAATCCTGAAACAAGTGTGTGTGAGTGTGTCAGAATGTGTACATAACCAAACCGAGTCTGGAAAGAACATTGATAAATATCCTGGAACCTCCAATGAGAAATACAACTTGGACTAATAACTTCCTTTCCTCACTCAAGGGCTGCTCCCTCCCTCATCCAACATACCTCACAACACATGTGTAAGCAATGTATCAATTTTATTCAGGAAACAAATACCTAGGTTGCTGGAAGATGCACACATCCAGTTGGGGTAGTGGTATCCTAATTCATGCATCAAATTACGGTCTAGGGAGTAAATGGAATATTACCATATAAGCAAGTTGGGTACCAGTTCGACCAATTCAATCATAAAAGTATAGTCTATAGAGTAAATGGAAGATTACCCTTGAAGTCGTCCGCCCATTTATTTTTCTGCTGCCTTCTCTTTTATACACTTAGTCACCGGATGTATGTGTTGGCTTTCTGGTAATTACAATGGTCCCTCCCTGACTTTTTCGTGCTGATGGTTCCTGCAAAACTGAGTTCAGTCCCCTGTGCTTATATGGATAAACTTGTTGCAAAATCAAACATGCGAGCATATGAAGCAAATAAAAGATGATGCCCCATTTTATTTAGCATGGTTTGAGGACTGTACATCCTCAACGGAATCAGATATACATGGACCTTATTGACAAGCATTGTAATTTATCTACATATACAAAGCACCAGAATGACAATTCATAGTTTCATCACATAAGTATACATATACTGGCATCACTCCTACGTGCAAGGTCCCAACACACCCAGCTTTTACGACAGATCAACTAGATTAGGGATATCTAAGCATATTTCAAGCTCATCCATATGATTATGTTTATGTTAAAAAATGTTGGTTCCGGGGGAAAATTTCTGGATGGGCTAGTCCCTTGGACCTCCAGACCCTCTAATATATATAGCTGAACTTATGTACACCTTTACTAGTACACCAGAATACTCTAGAATCTAGTAGGACACTAACTTAGACTCTACATTCACTGGAATGTTCCAGGCAGTCCTAGGACAGCACTACTATACTAACACTTACTGGAATATTCCAGGCTCTCCTATGACAGTCTCCAACACTCCCCCTCAAGATGGGTGATAGATATCTATCATTCCCATCTTGTTACAAGCTGAACTACACTCTTTATTTCCTAATCATTTAGTTAAACAATCTGCAATTTGCTCGCTAGAGGTTACATGATTTATCATAATTATACCGTCATCCAACTTTTTCTTTATGAAGAAGTGATCAATTTCCACATGCTTGGTTCGATCTTGAACAGGGTTG
The DNA here is from genome assembly GCA_023614405.1 of Avena insularis. Classification (NCBI taxonomy): domain Eukaryota; kingdom Viridiplantae; phylum Streptophyta; class Magnoliopsida; order Poales; family Poaceae; genus Avena; species Avena insularis. The sequence goes on along the minus strand of CM042691.1, from coordinate 281,013,938 downwards.
TTTGCGATGTTGATCGCCGACTTGTTGTCACACCACAAATTTAAAGGGCCTTTTCTCAACACTTTCAGTTCTGAAAGAAGATTCCTCACCCATAACATCTCACTCAAACCTTGCGACATAGCTCTATATTCAGCTTCAGTTGTTGACTTAGAAACCACCAGCTGCTTCTTACTTCGCCATGACACTAAATTTCCCCCGACAAATACACAATAACCAGATGTGGATCTCCTATCATCCAAGCAACTTGCCCAGTCAGCATCACAATACCCATCCACATTTAGATGACCATTCCTTTTGAACAATAGTCCCTTTCCTGGACTACCCTTCAAATACTGGAGGATTTGATTGACTGCATCCAAGTGTCCGCTCCTAGGATCATGCATGTATCTGCTCACTACACTCACTGCATATGAAATATCAGGTCTTGTGTGAATTAGATAGATGAGCCTTCCAACAAGCTTTTGGTACTTCTCCTTATCCACTGGTTCTCCAGATTCGGCACATAATTTGTGGTTTTGATCGATAGGTGTTGATGCAACCCGACACCCAAGCATGCCTGTGTCACTAAGCAAGTCCAATACGTACTTTCGCTAGAAGAGAACAATCCCTTTGGGAGATCTAGCAATTTCTATGCCAATAAAGTACTTGAGTTGGCCAAGGTCCTTCACCTCAAATTCTTTGCGTAGGCTGTCTTTCAACCGTGATATCTCCACCTCATCATCTCGAGTGATTATGATATCATCAACATATACGACAAGGATTGTAATCTGGCTATTTGAGTGCTGATAGAACACCGTATGATCCCCATTACACTGCTTATATTCCATATCGCATACAACTCGTCTAAATCTATCAAACCATGCCCGCGGAGATTGCTTGAGGACGTATAGAGATTTTCTCAACCTGCATACCTTCCCTGATGTTCTAGGAGTGGAGAAACCAGGTGGGATCTCCATGTATACCTCCTCATGTAAATCTTCATGCAAGAATGCATTCTTGACATCCAACTGATGCAAAGGCCACCCGAAGTTAGCTGCACATGAGATTAGGATCCTCACCGTGTTCATCTTTGCCAGCGGCGCAAATGTCTCATCATAGTCAATCCCATATATTTGACTATATCCTCTCGCAACTAGTCTTGCCTTGTACCTTTTAATTTTCCCTTCTGGATTCTGTTTCACGGTGTAGATCCATTTACACCCAACAGCTCTCTTTCCTGCTGGAAGATGTACAAGTTCCCAAGTTTTATTCCTTTCGAGAGCATTTAACTCCTCTATCATGGCCTCACGCCACTTCGGGTCTTGCTTTGCCACTCTCCAGTCTCTTGGAATCACCACAGATTGCAATGATGCGATGAATGCCATGTAGTTCATAGATAGGGATGTATATGATACATAATTAGCTATGTCATGCTCCTCCTGGTACCAATTTGGAGGTTTTCTAGCTCCAGCTCGGGTTCCTTTTCTTAAGGCAATGGGTAGATCCAATGAATCATCAGTGACACATGGCACACTCTCAGATGAGTCAACTTCATCGACCCCTGGAATTTGTTCTTGATGTTGCTCCCCCTGCAGCTGGATCTCACCATTTGTTTGACCCTGTTGTTGATGCGGTTGCCTCCTCGTATACACCCTTAAATTTTCTTCCTCATTTGGTTTTCTCCATCTCTCTTTATCCATAGGTTGTCTTCTTGTATACACCCTCAAATTTTGTTCCTCATTTGGCTTTATCCATCTCTCTTCACTCATAGGACATGGAATTGAATCAAGCACAAATCTCGATGGTTCATCTTCCCTTGTCCTGAGTGGTTCACTCTCCCCCTCTCGACTAGCATTACTTGTGCTAGGAGAGTCAAATTCAAATAATGAGCTGAGATCCGTCTTCTCTCCATAGAACGGCTCAGACTCTCTGAATGTCATATCCATGCTCACAAATGTTCTTCGCTCACTAGGAATCCAACACTTGTAGCCCTTTTGTCCAGATGGGTATCCAATGAAGATGCACTTCACAACACGTGGATCTAATTTTCCCACTGAAGGTCTGTGGTCCCTAACAAAGCATGTACATCCAAATACCTTTGGAGGAACAATGAACTCATTTTTCCCACAGATCATTTCATACGGAGTCTTCATCCCAAGAACTTTTGATGGCATCCGATTGATTAGATAAGTAGCAGTCATAACTGCTTCACTCCATAAGAATTTAGGCACATTCATAGTAAACATAAGTGATCGAGCTACCTCTAGCAGATGTCGATTCTTCCTCTCAGCTACTCCGTTTTGTGGAGAAGTATCAGGGCACGAAGTTTGATGAAGTACTCCCTTTTCTGAAAGAAAATTGCCAAATTCATGGTTCACATACTCTGTCCCATTGTCAGTCCTGATAATTTGAACACCAATGTTGAAACGATTTTGGATATATGCATAGAAGTCCACAAACATGTACACCTCACTTTTTTGTTTCATGAGATATATCCAAGTCATCTGAGAGTAACAATCAATGAATGTGACAAAATACTTCATTCCACTAACAGAGACCACAGGGGACGTCCAGACATCAGAGTGAATCAGCACAAAGGGCGATGTGCTCCGGAGTCCACGACTCACATATGATGTCCTTGTGTGTTTTCCATACTCACATGCATCACACACAAGCTTGTCTTTATCCACCTTCTTCATCTCTTCAGGAAATACCTTACTCATAGTATCAAAGGACATATGGCCCAATCGACAATGTTGGAGTATCACCCTTGCCTCATCATTAATTGCAACTGTCAGAGCGGTGCACAATGCTCCATCACTTTCTTGTCTATCTAAGTACCATAGTCCCTTATGTCTCACTCCGATCCCAAGCCTCCTTCTGGTCTTCCTCTCCTCAATTATGCAATTGTATCGATCAACGATGATTCGACAATCAATATCATCAACCAAGGAGCTCATAGACACCAAACTCACCGGAAATGATGGAGCATATAAGACCGAAGACAATGTAATTGACGGAGTGCATTTCACTGTGCCGACACCTTTGACAGGTTGATAAGTTCCATCGGCTATTTGGATGGTCTCTTTATGCATGGGTGGATGTGGAGCATATGATGCAAACTCACTCCACCTACCCGTGACATGTGTAGTTGCTCCCGAGTCTAGTATCCAATTTGAACGAGAAGTTTCATCTAACGTAGGAGCCTGATTTGAGATACCTTCTTCAATTTGTGCAAGATTGACAAAATTGCCAAGAACTGTTGTTTTCCCACTTTGATTGGCTCTTTCCGCACTCCTATTTGTTTTTCTCAATGTCTCTAGATCTTTGGTCGAGAATTCAAGCACCTCCCCTGATCCCTTGGCAGTCAAAATCAATGTGTCCTTGTCTTTTGCCTTGAACAATTCAGCCAATTTATCGAGCAATTGCTCAATATCTCGATTCTCTCCCATTCTTGGAGCACCGCTATGCCCTCTTGTTCTCCCTTTATTATGTGTCTTGCTGCACGAACTCTGCTTCTCCTTAGCACGAACTCTTTTGGACCGCTTTGTGAGCCTCCAGTCCACTCCTTGCAAATGCTGCTAACTATCTACAGCTGCTCTGGCTCCTTCTCCTCTCTTTCCTGTTGTAGCAGCAACTCTCCCTGCAACACCAAGTCAACCACGTCCAAGGGCAGGGTTTACCTCTCTGCACCAAGCCACCAAGCCGCCGATGGCTTCAATTGCGTCCTCCTCAATAATCCTCTGTTGTTTCCAACTTGCTGCAGCGCCACTAGTTCTCCTCGCCACACGTGCACTGCTGGCCACCGGTCTAGCCTTTTCCTCTTCCTAGAGTCACCACTGAGCCTCACCTACAGCTCGCCCCCTTGCTCCACCGCCGTGTCTCCAGCAGGGCACCTCCACACACACGAGCTCCAACACTTGGTGATTCACTGTCGGCCACCTCCAGGAACCAGCAGCACCTCCACCTTGTGCTCTGATACCATGTTGGTTCTAGGGAAAAATTTCTGGATGGGCTAGTCCCTTGGACCTCCACACCCTCTAATATATATAGCTGAACTTATGTACACCTTTACTAGTACACCAGAATACTCTAGAATCTAGTAGGACACTAACTTAGACTCTACATTCACTGGAATGTTCCAAGCAGTCCTAGGACAACACTACTATACTAACACTTACTGGAATATTCCAGGCTCTCCTATGACAGTCTCCAACAAAAAACAACACAAAACCTGGAGTTTGGAGACTTAAATCACTCAACACTTAACAACATTGCAAACCTGTCAAACTATGGACATGTCTCTTAAAGCTTCACAGGCTAAGTGAGAGAAAAATGAAACAAAAATACAGTGCAACTAAAAATCTACAGAATTTTAACATCCATTCTACCATGGATCTAAGAGCAGCGGGCATCTGAGCCAATTCCCCTCCGGCTTAGCTTATTTGGCAGCCCCGACAGCCTTCTCGGCACCGGCTGTCCCTCTAGCCGCGAAGAGGCGTTGTGTGATAGTCCAGGTATCTTCCCTCGCGGCATCACCGCCCAAGCTCCTTAGAGCAAGTCTAACAGGCCCCGTAAACAGCCGGCACCCCGTAAATTTCCGGCGAGATACAGGGTGCCGGTGTTTTGGCCCGCCTAGCACGCCTCGTAAACAGGTCGGCGCTCGGATACGGGGCGGGGCAAATCACCCACCCGGCCCCGTATAAGTACAGGGTGAGGGTGCGAGTGAGGGTCCAACCCCTCACTCGCAACCCTAGCTCCGCCGCGCGCCGCCCAACTCCGGCGAGCAATTCCAGCCGCTCCGTTCACGAATCCACGCCGCCGCCGCCATGAGCTGCCGCCGCCAAGCCACAGGCTCCTCCTCCCCAGCCAAGCGCCGCCGCGAGGAGCTCACGCTCGAGGAAGCGTGGGTCCTCTACTGCAAGCTATCCTGGGCTGGCAGCCGCCGCGCCGTCTGGAAATGGGTCGGGTGGCCGAGGACGATGCCGCTGTCGCTTGTCGACTTCGCGACCGGCGGCTGCTACTTCAACATCGACCCGCCGCTGCCGCCGATGACCGGCGACAAATTCGAGAAGTGCCGGGCACAATGGGAGATGGACCGCGCCAATCTCGCGGCGTGGCGCTCCAGGCACGCTCCCAACTGGGAGGAGGGCTCGCGCGATGGCGGGGACGGCGGCCACGGCGGCCGCAGCGAAGGAGGCGGAGGAGTGGGAGGATCCCCTCTTACTGCAGGCGGTCGAGGCCTCCAAGCAGGAGGCCGCCGACAGGGCGGCCGCGGATAAGGAGGAGGAGGCGCTCGCCATCGCCGCCGTCGAGGAGATGAAGAAGGCGGAGGCTACCGCCGCCGCCGTCATCGACGATGACTAGGCGTACTGCCGTCGCGGCAGCGACAACCTCGCCGACAAGGAGGTCTCCGGCGAGGTTCTTTTGTGCAGTTTTAGATTAGGGTTAGCTTAACAAGTCGCGATCTACCGCTAGATCGCGCAATTTTGCCTGTATCTATGATAAATCGAAGCCTATCTATAAACAATCTGCTTTTATCTCGCATGTGCTTTAAATTTTAAATATACGGGGCTCGGATACGGGGTCTGCTAGACGGGCGATGAAATCAGTAGGGAATTTCAGAGCAAAATCGAGTACAGGGCCCTGTACTCGAGTTTTACGGGACAGAAATTTAAGGGGCCTGTTAGACATGCTCTTAGCGCCCCTCGAGGAGGCTCACGACACGGCCAGCGGGCCGGAGCGGGTCGTCCCGCGGGAAGAGGACGCAGGCGCTATGGAACCCTCTGACGCACACGATGGCTGAGGACGCGGATCCGGTGGAGACGAGGTCCACGCCTCCGCCCCCGTCAGCGCCTACTGCAGAGACCTGCAGCCGCTGCAAGGAAATGGCTGCTGCAGCAAGGAGGCAAGGGAGGCATGGTCCTCGTGGCAGCGGCAAGGAGGTTGTTAATGAATGTCGCTCGGCTCAGCAGCGGGGAGCGAAGGGGTGGGGCTGTCCTCGCACGGGCGGCGAAGAGGCGGGTCATCACCGGTGGGGTGGGGGGCAGAGAGCTTGAGAGTGGGGAACCGGGAGTCCGGGACGGTGAGTGAGGACTGAGTACTGAGTTTTGTTTTCTACAAGGGACTCACGACGAGTTCGTATGTGTCCGTTCTGGTGTTTAGCATTAACATAAAGTTAATATTGTAAATAGTATGTTTGCAAAGGGTTAAAAATCTATGTTATTTCTTTTAAATTTAATTTAAGAGCATATAAATCTATTATATACTAAAAGCAATATGAGGATGTCTAATACAGCCATCTGGTTGAGCCACATCATCAAAATCTATTATATACTAAAAGCAATATAAGAATGTTTTTCGAGGCATTAGGTTAATCCACATCATCTAAATTATTTAGACTATTAGATGATTAAAGTACTAAAGCACAACCGTTGGATTTATGTAACATGTAGCCATTGGTAGTATTCCATACCGGCCAAGTCCATAAGGCATCACAGTTTGTGCACACAAAACTATTTTCATGTCACGTGTAGCAATTCGTGGTCACAACCAAACCGGTCAAGTACATATCATTTTTTTTTTCACATTTTGTACACACAACCATCGATCGGTTCAGCTCTTTTTTTTTAATTGGTTGCATCTTCCGATCCAAGATGCCTGAGCGCCCCGCTATGCATACATCCTCCCGGTCGCAGCTAAACTCTCTTCCCCACATGCCGCCGTCTCTCATCTGGCATCGCCCTAGCTCCATGGTCTCTTCGAGAAGCCCGCGGATCAACCTAGGAGCCCCGCCATCGGACAAGATGTCGCGCAAGAACTACTCGACGTAGCTTCTTGTCCGAGTTCTGACACCAATCCGTGGAGCTCCCCTTGCCGGACTACGTGCTCCGCCTGAAACTCATGTGAGATTTCCTACAAATCTACCATAAAGCATATGTATCTCAATCACGGACACGCTGCATGGAATTCAGAAGCCTGCATGTGAGATTTCCCTACAGATTCGCTGCCATGCCAGCTTGAAGCCGCTAGGAAAACGACGCCATAGCAGGATATACATGCATGAACCGGGAGTCAATATGCTATGCATGCCATCAGGACGCAATCAAGAGCGAGGATCGACCAAGAATACACAGAAATTCAACGGAGGAAGATTGGAAAGCTTGATCTGTTTTTTATCTGCTCTAGCTAAGTGCGAGATTGTATCTAGAAATCCTGATATTTTCCAGGTTAATAAATCAGCTACCAGGAGCTTTTTTCATGGCTTTGCTGCTCATCTTGAAAGTTGCATATGCTGGTATTTGACAACATGTGCCACTGTGTCTTCGATTTTTAGATTTGTTTTCAAAGAAATCTGCACGTTTGGAGTTGAGCTAGGGGCTGAAGATACACTAGAAGACATGTAAACATATTCAAGCTGCAAGATGATACACCTTCAGCACCTACTTCCGATTTGAGGTAAATAAGCACCTGAATATTTGCATGAGCTACATTTTTTCTTATGCGTATAAATTGAAGGCACGTTAACAGTTAGATATTAGAGAACAAACCAGGATTACTCCCTCCCTATCAGTTAAATTATTAGGCTTCATTCTAGGCGTTCAATCTTCTTATTTGGTCCAATCTTTCGTGGGCATGGTCCGTCATGTTGCATACTTTTCGTCGACACATACTAATTTAAGACAATAATTGGTTAACAGGGTCTCTCATGTTTTATATTTTCTGTAGTGCGAAACTTATTTAATAAATATATGGGTTATACCTTTTAACACAATATTAATAGAGGATACTAATTTAGAAAGCATGTGGTTAAACCGAAATGTATATTCTCTTTCCTTTTTTTGCTTGATTCATTCTAAAGAAATGCAAATAATACAATCTAAAATAATTAATATTTTCTTGGATTAACATATTTCTATATTAATCCAATTTTTGTGATACATAAATAATTTGACCTTAGAGAAAGAAACATTTTTTTCCTAGAAGCCAACACAATGGTGGATGTTAAAGCCAAGGAGACAATGGTACAAACAAACATCATGCCTTGCAAAGAAAGTCATACTTCAAGGCATCAGGTTGATCCACATCACCTAAATTGTTTTGACGGCCAGATTTAAAATTCACCACTAAGATTTTAGATCACCACCATACAACTTATGTAACGAATATATGACATCCATTTTGTACAACACGCTGGGTCTAACACCTAACCGAGTCACGACTACTAAACACGTCTTGAGTCCAAATAAGTCATGTCGGTATATGTTTAAGGAGGTTTTTTTTGGTAGAGTCATTTTTTTATTAAAAGGAGTCATTGCTAGGCACCGGTGTACATGCATGTGATATGTCTACGTAAAGTAGCTTCAAACTACGATCGGTAAAAAAAGTGACATGTTGTGCACTTTTAACTGTTACAAATCTGATATGGCAAGCACATGGTAGATAGTGCACTTTTAACTGTTACAAATCTGATATGGCAAGCACATGGTAGATAGTGCACTTTTAACTGTTACAAATCTGATATGGCAAGCGCACGGGTAGATACAGACTATGAAGTCAACTTGGTTTAGATGCTGCAATGAGTGAGCATATACTGAAACAAAGTACCAACTATATTACTTTCTAGACTACAAATAGTAAATCGTGTAAAAAGTTTTCAATACTATTTTAAAAATTGCTCTATCCGACTTTGCATGCACGAGTTTGTAAAGAAGCTAGAACGTTTATATTAGTAGTCAAGGTGAAATATTTTGACCCGGAGTGGCGTCGACAAGCTAGAGGATGGTGTTGATTGTCGGGCACTAGGTCTAACATGATTAGTTTCTCTATGGGGCGGAATCTAGCGGAGGGGATGGAGTCGCATTTATGTCCCCAATCTCCGTCTAGCCGAGTGGGGATTATCTCCAGGTTTATCTCCATACTAGCTTCTTTGGGACATTGATCTCTCAAGATTGTGGTCTTTGCTGTCTTTTGGTCTACATCGACGACTTTCCTTCCGCTGGTTCTACAAGCGCCAGGGTGTTTTCAAGTACGAGCTTTACTACGTTGGAAACCCATAGGCGGCAATGAGCTCTGCTCATGGCACACAAACGAGGGACGCAGAAGGAAGATTGTGCTGATATTTTAAAGTACTTATGTGTTATTTATAATTTTTGTAAGAATGTTCTTATAAGGGTCTGTTTCAACAAATATATGGTGTTAGGCCTTTCTGCAAAAAATCCTTTTTACCGGACACAATTTTCAGATGTCGTGTGTTCCGAGCGAATGGAATATATATGCGTTAATTAAAAACTTCCAAGATTGAGAATCACTAAAAATATTTTACCCCTACATCCATGGAATATATTACCTTTTATTTATAAGAATTTTAAAATTGTTGTTGAGTTATATTGTTAGATGTGTTTCGCATCGAGATATATTTTTGGATTATATATCTTGGTTTTTTCTAAGGTACCTCAATGTGTAAAAACAAATATTTTAATTCAAATATGTAAAACATGGGTTTGTGCAATATGGATAGACAAACCTTTGAGTCAATATTAATAGTTTATAATTCTTTTAAAAAAATAAGTGTACATGTAATTGCCTATCCCTACATCCATGGAATATATTACCTTTTATTTATAAGAATTTTAAAATTGTTGTTGAGTTATATTGTTAGATGTGTTTCACATCGAGATATATTTTTAGGATTATATATCTTGGTTTTTTCTAAGGTACCTCAATGTGTAAAAACAAGTATTTTAATTCAAATATGTAACACATGGGTTTGTGCGATATGGATAGACAAACCTTTGAGTCAATATTAATAGTTTATAATTCTTTAAGAAAATAAGTGTACATGTAATTGCACTCACATAGTCCTTTTAGTGATAGTTTAAGTTATGACCATAGTCATGTTACATGACGCTATAGGTAAGGTGATGGAGAGAGTAGAATGAGTTTATTTAGGATGCAATTAGTAGAAACAATTAACAAAACATATGATAATAATATTATCTTTGTTACACAATATTAGAATCTTGTAGTAAAATCTCTTTATCGTTTTTACTTATTTGCAAGTGATAATTTAAGTACATAGTAATGTTACACGACGATACATGTAATTTGATCGTGTTTAGCGGGAAATAAACAAGGACAGTTAAAGGAAACATATGATCAAAATAATATCTTTATTTCAAAATATTTCAAATTATGTGGTAAAATCTCTTTATAATTTTTCATTTGTATAAATATACATAAATAGGACATAACATTTCTATGTTTCGTATTAAAAGGAATATGCATTTTGGAATGTTTCTGAATCATCATGCCGTCATGTATTTAGAATGAAGTAAATGAGATGATCAAGATTTGTAAAAATAAAAGAAATGTTCGTGCTACTAGATGGCCTACCTATTAGCTATCAATATGTATGAATTAATTTGGTTTCATTTCACTATGAAAATATATTTTGCTACTCTACCTGAAAAATCGTCAAAGCATCACTTGCATTTAATTAGGTGGTCTCGAATAATATTTTGACCACGGAATGTATACTTTCATAGATTTCCATCCAACTCACGGTCAAAATTTTAATTCAACATCTTGAAGTAATAGCATATACAAAAAAATATACATGGTCAATACTATGACATCTGCATACATACATAACTTTTTTGAGGTATGATTAAAATAAATTGTTTGTTAGGAAAACCATAAGGGTCTTTTTCCGATAAAAGGTATTATTTTAATATCAAGAAGGTATCAATTACACCAGGACCTCCGTAGTGATTCAAGTTCTCACGAGCAATTCGAGACATTGAGGATGCGTCCCTAATGCTTAGATGGTAAAAATGCTCAAGTTACATGTCGCATTTACTAGCAAAGTATTCACGATCATTAAAAAAATCATATTACTTGAAATTGTGTAATATAAACTATGAATTTATTTCTAGAAGGCCTTCCTTACACAGAGATGATGCCCTCGCATTTGCGAGGGCCACCATGCTAGTTATTTGATAATTTCAATTGATCATGTTAAAAATATCTCATTCAAATTCTGCAATTACAAGATAAATATTTTTGTCTCACTTGTATGATTCAAAACAAAAGTCACCGTGAATGATCTTGAAGAAACGGAACCGACCTGGCGCGCCCCGCCAGTGGACCTACTGGCCGGAGGGAACCACGCCCGTCTCCGCTTCGCGTGCCGCCGGACGCAACGCCCGCGGCAGCCGCTGCTCGCCCATGTCGCGAGCCTTGGCCTCCGTGAACGGCAGGACGAGGGGGAGAGCTCCGGGGCGCCGCACCGCATGTCGACCGCGAGGCTGCGAGCTCCGACGAACAGCTGCAACCGTCGTTGATCAGGCGTCAGTGCTCAGCGTGCGTATCGCGTATGCGATGAAAGCAGTTGATTGGTTTATGTACATACCGAAGCGTCGTCATAGCTACTCGACTAAAATCGCCAGAGTCACCAGAGACATATCTTTCAGTATGTTCATAGCCTGATTAAAATCAAGCAATCTGATTAGCCCTTATCTAGCTAGCTCCGTCGCAGTCCAGGTGAGTGGTGCACAACTGCGGAGGACGAAGGCCAATGCGGGCAAATGCGGGCGCCGCGTAAATGCGATCGCTACTTAGCGGCCGCCACGGCCGGCCCACTTAATTGTTTTTTTTGGATAAAACTTGGAATATATTAAGCAGGAAGGGTTACATAGCGATCAAGCTTCAGCAACCAGATGATATCCTCCGGTCCAGAGTTTAACCAAGTCATAGTACGGCATTGAACTCTGACAAAGTTTGTAAGAGCATCACTAACCCTAACCTGCTTGCGAACAACTTTTACAAAAACACACTCTCTACTATCATTAACTAGGTTTTTAATCTCATTGATAAAATGAGCTACCAGTGATCACGAGGAGTTGATGGCTTCAATCAGAGTAAGATAATCCGACTCCACAATGATGGGAAGATTGGAGACTTGCAGTGCAGTTCGAAGGCCTTCCAGACAGGCTTTGGACTCAACCTCGAGCGGGAGGTGACACCTATCCAGATACGTGCATGACATAAAAATTGGGTTGCCTTCATTATCCCTAAGGATCATACCTGCGCCTGCATCATTTAAACCATCGAAGGATCCGTCCACTGATAATTTCACCCAACCAATTGGCGGCCTCGACCAAAGTTTCTCCTAAATCTGCTTGGGCTTCCACTGAGCGGTAGAAGCCACCTCAATAGGCTCCTTCCCTTTTAGAATGGTGGTTGTCGACTTATGCTTAATGTCATGAAGAAGCTTCAGGTACCCACACAGAAACCGCTTTGAGCCCTCCACCGTTGGGAGTTGTTTGTCATGTGTTGTTTCATTTCTTGCATGCCACACTCGCCAAGCAACCAGCAAGGTGCAATTCACCATATGTCTAGGAATGGTTTGAAGCACCATTTGCAGCCAATTATCCGAAGGTTGGAGAAGAGCAGCCTCATCCGGTAGTGCCCATATGTTTCTCATCGCCCCCCAGAGTGCCAAGGCGTGGGGGCAGTTGTATAGTGCATGTAAATCATCCTCCTGAGCTGATCCACAGATTCTGCATTGCCCAGTTACCAACAATTGGCGACGCCTTTTATTCATCTCAGTAGCTAGAGAGCCAGAGGAAGCCTTCCAAGCAAACATCTTCACCTTTGGTGGTACAGACGCGCTCCATATAATTTTCCAGCACGGGTGGCGGCCATCAGGTATAGAACTCCTTGTAGCAAAGTTACATTGAGCTTGTTGTTCATTCAAGGCTAGCCAATAGGCACTACGAACCGAGAAGACACCAGACTTCTCTGGATTCCAGGCTAGGATATCAGCATCCAGTCTACGCGACAGAGTAATTCTCAAAATGGCATCGGCGTCCACAGGGAGGAAAAACCAGCGGATGAGGTTGATATTCCATGTACCATCATCAAGAAGAAGCTCTGAAACCTTCCGAAGCCGATAGTTGCGCTTCCAAGAGATGACGTAAACCTGAGAGTCCCGCGGAATCCACCCATCCCTCCAGATACGAACACTCTGTCCATTGCCAATTCGCCAGATTAATCCTTTTTGAGCAACTCAACCCCATATGAAATTGCGGTCCAGGTAGAGAAAGGATTTCCAGTAAAAATAGTGTCATATAAGCATCCATTTGGGTAATACTAGGCTTTTAGAACACGAGCACATAGACTTTCGGGATTGACTAGGAGCCTCCAAGCTTGTTTTGCCAATAAAGCTTGATTAAACAATCTCAGGTCTTGAAATCCAAGTCCCCCTTGGCCCTTGGATCTATTAAGTCTAGCCCAACTTACCCAGTGGATCTTCCTTTTACCTCTTTATGAACCCCACCAATAATTCCTTATAAGCTTCATAAGATCATCACATACCGACACCGGGAGCTTGAAGACACTCATTTCATAAGTTGGTAGAGCCTGTGCCACGGCCTTAATGAATACTTCCTTCCCACTCTGCGCTAGGAGATTGTCACCCATTCAAACACAAACTTTGTCAGCCTTGACTGAATATTATCGAATTTGCCTCTATGCATTCTACCATCAGGGGTGGGTAATCCCAAATATTTAGCCTCAAAACCATCATGTTCGACCTGTAGAATTGATTGAATAGCAGCCTTTGTGTTGTCAGAACAAGAGGATCCGAACATAATGGAACATTTAGCTGAATTAACCAACTGTCCCGTACAAGCAGCATAGGTGTCAATAGTATTTTTTTATGCGAGTAGCCTCCTCCTCAGTAGCATGGAAAAATAACAATGTATCATCAGCGAATAGTAGATGAGAAATACCAGGAGCTCTCCTACAAACCTTGATAGGAGTTATTCGATTCAGGTTAACCTCCCAACATAAAAGAGTGGATAAACCATCAGCCACAAATAGGAAGAGGAAAGGGGATAAGGGATCCCTGCCTTAAGCCACGTGATGGAGAAAAAGCTTCCAACAAGGTTCCGTTAAATTTTACTGATTATTTCACCATGGTAACACACGCCATAATCCACTGTACCCACTGGTGAGAGAACCCCATCTTATGCAATGTACTCTCCAAGAAGTGCCAGTCAACTCTATCATAAGCCTTAGATAAGTCCAATTTGTAAGAACAAAAGGAATCGAAAGACATACCATGCTCCATGTAGTGCATGCATTCAAAAGCCAGTAGTGCATTATCAGTTATCATACACCCAGAAATAAACGCACTCTAATTTTCTGATATAATTTCACCAAGCAAAGGACGAAGCCTATTCACCAGGCATTTCGATACAACCTTATATAGAACATTACAGAGCCCAATAGGCCTCTAATATTTTAACTCCAGTGGGTTATCGATTTTGGGAATGAGGACAACTGAAGTATCATTCACACCATCTGGCATAATTCCGGTATGAAAGAAATGCTGGACAGCTTGCACAATTTCCGTCCTTAGAAGTCCCCAATTACGCTGATAGAACCTAGCATGAAATCCATCAGACCCTAGTGCCTTGATGGGACCAATCTGAAACACCACATTTGAAATCTCTTCTTTCGAGAAATCCTTGCAAAGCCCATCATTCATCTCCTGAGTAATCTGAGAGGGAGTCAAGCTTATAATGGGGTCTGCCTGAAGGGAAGGGTCTCTAGTGTATAGAGATTTAAAATAAGAAACCGCCATGCGCTGCATATCTGTGGGAACTGTGTTAATGACACCATCATTATCACGAAGTTTGGTAATCTTGTTATGCCTCGCTCTCCACACAGTCCGTGTTGGAATTATGCCCTAGAGGCAATAATAAAGATGTTATTATTATAATTCTTGTTCATGATAAAGTTTATATTCCATGCTAGAATTGTATTAAGCGGAAATTTTAATACTTGTGTGGTTTGTGAACAACACCGTGTCCCTAGTATGCCTCTATGGACTAGCTCATTGATTAATGATGGTTAAGGTTTCCTAAACATAGACATGAGTTGTCGATTAATAATGAGATCATATCATTGGGAGAATGATGTGATGGACAGACCCAAACTAAGCGAAGCAATTAGATCGTGTCATCGTGTTCATCTTTGCGAAGCTTTTCTTATGTCAAATATTGTATTCCTTAGACCATGAGATAATACAACTCCCTGGTATCGGATGAAAGCTTTGAGGTCATCAAACGTCATCCTATGAGAGGGTGATCATAAAGGTGTCTCTCAGGTGATCAGAAAGTACCTGTTGGGTTGTATGTATCGAGATGGGATTTGTCCCTCCCAAGTCGGAGAGATATACTTCGGGCCCATTCGGTAATCGATATCAACACCGCTTGCAAGCACGTGGTTAAGGAGTTAATCACAAAGTGATATTGGATTACAGAACGAGTAAAGTACTTGCTGTGAACAAGATTGAACTAGGTATGACGGTACCGACGATCGAATCTCCGGCAAGTAAAATATAGCGCGACAAAGGGAATATATATATGGGATTGAATGAATCCTGGCATCATTGAAAGAACATTTCTTAATCCCTAGTGTTTTGTGTGTTAGATGACAATACCAAGGATCATTTAATGTGTGTTGAAGTGTTGCAGCTCTATTTGAGAATAAAGGGAAAAGGACTCTGCCTTTGGGGGAGGATAATCCGGCCCCACCAGGGGCGGATAATCCGCCCTTCCCTTTGCCCAAGCAGGCGCAAGCCCCAGAAGGGGGGCGGAATTTTGGCCGGATTTTCTGGTTTGGCCGGATAATCCGCCCCTCAGGGGGGCCGGATTATCCGCCCCCTAAGAACTTCACCAAGCTTCACCAAGGTGCAAGCCCCAGAGAGGGGGCGGAGTTTCCCCCGGAGAATCCGCCCTTGGGACGGAGTTTTCCCAGGGGGCGGATAATCCGCCCCAAGTGGGGCGGATTATCCGCCCCCAAAGTTGTGCAACGCCAGATCCGGGAGGGGTATTTAAGCCAGCCATCCCTCCCCGCTGAACTCTTGATTCATCTCGAAAAAGAACAGATCAGATCTAAAAGCTTCATACAAGAGTGCTCCACCTAGATCCACCCAAAGGCCCCATCCCTTGGGGAATCAAAGGAGGAGAACTCGATCTTCATCATCAGCAATCAAGCGCTTCATCTCCTCTCCATTCATTTGGAGAACCTCCGATCTAGTATTTCTTGCAAATATCTAGATCCTCGTTTTTGTTTATATTGATAAACCTTGTTCTTGTGGCAGCTTGTTGTCATCCCGGGAGCCCCCAATTGATTTGTGGGTGTGTGCCCGATAGTGTTGTAAAGGCACGGTTCCCTCGAAGGGATCCAATAGTGGAGAAGGTGGATCAGGCCTCTCGTGGCGAGATCCATCGGAGAATAGGGTGAGGCCTATTGTGACGTGGTGGTCTTAGAACCGCCCACCCCTCCAACGCAGATGTACTTCCCTTAACAAGGAAGGAACTGCGGTAAAACAAATCCCTATGTCTCCGCGTGCTCCACTACGGTTTCCTCGCTCCTCTTTTACGTGCTTAGTAGTTAGGGCTACATATAGGAAAATTCTCGTAGTTGCATATCTAGAGAATTTACTTTGTGTCAAGCCTAAAATTGAAAAAGTATTAAAAATTGGTTAGCACCTATTCACCCCCCCCCTCTAGGTGCCCATACGATCCATTTCAATTGGTATCAGAGCCTCGGCTCTTATTTCGGGCTTAACCACCTAAGAGAAGTATGGGTTCCAAGGGAGATGGGAGTGATGCTCCGGAGGTAGTCACCATGAATGATCTCAAGATGTTGGAAACAACCTTGGTGAGTTCAATGGAGGCTAAGATGGAAGAGATGCGTCAATTGATAATGCGTCTCACCACATCCGCAGCATCACCTCCATCTAACTCTGAGGATACCACTCCGCAATCCAAGGAAACGGGTAAAACTGTTTCCAAAGATAACGAAGTGGTAGGTGATGATACTAGTAAGAGCTCCTCCTCGAAAAAGGATAGCGGTAAGGATGGATACAATGAGGTTTCTCATGTCTATTCCCCTGGTCCGCCTATTCCTCACCCACATATACATAATAGGGGTGATCCACCCAAACTGTCAGCTTCTACTTTCTCTCAATGGCAATTTTTGATGAAATCTCATGTGTGCAGTTCCTCCATAGAGTTGTGGAAGATCATCGAAAATGGTCTTCACGTTGGAAATCCTAACAATCTCACAAGGAGAGAAGTGGTCGATAGCCAACTCAATGCTACAGCTCTACACATGATACAACTTGGTGTGGGTGATAAAGACATGCCACACATTCAGCATCTTAGCACAGCTAAAGAAGCTTGGGATGCTCTCACCGAGCTCTTCATCGGAAATGAAAGTATGAGAAGGAATAGATATGATGCCTTGAGAAATGAAGCTGAAGGATTTTATATGCTAGATGGAGAAGACCATGAGGACATGTATAGGAGGCTCAAGGCAATAGCTACAACCTTCAGAAACCACGGTGCAGCTCATGTTGATGATGCTTGGATCAAGCGCAAGTATGTCAGTGCTCTTATGCCATTTGAGCCCACAGATTTGAAAAGTCTCTAGGGTAGGCATAATTATCACCTCATGTCATCCAATGAGGTAATGCAAGAAATGGCCGCCTTCAAAGTGGCTGCCAAGAATGCCGAAGATGCTCGTGCTCGAGCTATGGGGATGCAAAAGGGGGTCAACATGGCTTTGAAGACTAGTGTGATTGATCATGATGAATATGCGGTAGAAGGTCCGACTGTCCGAAGATATAAAAGGATCCACGGACAATACTTGGCTCTTTATGCAAGAAACTTTTGGAAAGATCCAGCCAAGGCTAAAGCTGAACTAGATCGCAAAAGTGGAGCCTATGGAAGAAAAGAAAATGGTCCCAAGCTGAGAACATGCTTTAATTGTGGTGACCGGCTGCACTTCGTAGCTGAGTGTCCATATCAAAGTAGAGGATAATGGAGGAAGACTCATTTTCAAGGACAAATCAAAAGCTCCACGTAAGAAACAGTTTGTAAAGAAGAATGCTCCTTTCAAGAAGCAACCAAAGATTGTTCTAGTAGCTCAAGAAGAATATTCATCGGGGAGTGAAGATGAGGACGAGGACGATAGCTCTCAAGAGGTGGCTGCTATAGCCACCACATCTACATCAACATCTCTCTTCGACTCTCCGAACGAAAACATCATCAACAAGAATGCTACTTGCCTCATGGCAAGAAGCTCCGAGGTAACTTCTTCTAACTCTTCTTTTCCCAAGGCTATGATAGACATGGATGATCCTGCTAGTCTTAAGGTTAAAGAAGAGATTATTGCTTTGGATTATTTCTATACTAACTTGCAAGGTGAGCACAAAGTTCGTTTTGAGGCTCTTATGGATCAGCTGGCCCAAAACGAAGCACTCCTCGAAGAAAAGGGCAGAATTGAAAGGGAGGATGCAATGGAAATTGTATCCCTAAAAAATGCTCTTGAAGAAGAAGAAGAAGCTCGGGTCTCTCTTGAAGAGAGGCTTGAGTCTATGGAAGAGTCACATGAAGAAATTGTGACTAAACTCGTTAAGGAACGTGACAATGCTGTCACCAAGGCAAAGAAGTTAAAGAAGGAAAGGATTGACTTTGGGGCTGCTCATGATAGACTCTCCGAGGAATTGGAGAAACTTGACAATGCTCACAAGGCGTTGAAAAAGGAGTTCTCTATTCTCAATGAGTCACATGATCAGCTTCAAAGTCGATTGGCAATATGATACTCCTAGCTCGTCCAACTCAACATATAGTAACAAGAAAAAATGCTAGTGTGGAAAAAGGAGTGATCAAGGACATCACTACAAAGGACAAAGGTGTGCTTGATGAAGTTCTTGGCAAGCAAAGGTCAAATCATGGTAAAGAGGGACTTGGGTATTTCACCAAGTCCAAGAAGAAGAAAACCAAGAAGAACAAGACCAAGAATGTGCAATTAAAGACAAGCACTGCTGAGAAGGTTGTCACAAAAGACAAAACTAATAATATTGGTTTTGCAGGGTCTCACAATCCGAATTATGAACTCTTTTGTGATGATTATGGCGATGTTTATGCTTATTATGTTGGTCCTTTTGATGAATATATTGCTTGGTCTATTTGGGTCCCAAAGACCCTTGTTACTAACATGAAAGGATCCATTGAAAAATGGGTACCAAAAACCAAGAAGTAATTTTCTTGCAGGGCTATGCTTCCGGTGGGTCGAAATGGGTGCTGGATAGTGGCTGCACTAGTCATATGACCGGAAGCAAGGAGATCATCACGGAGATGCGTCCAAATCTTGATAATATCACAGTCTCCTATGGTGATAATTCTAAATCTCAGGTATTGGGTCTTGGCAAGGTTGTGGTTGCCCACGATATCTCTCTCGTGGACGTCATGCTTGTTGAGACCCTTGGCTACAATCTTCTTTCTGTTCGTGCCCTTGGCAAGATGGGTTTTGCTGTTTTATCGATGATGATTTGGTGGTACTCTTATGGAGCAAGTCTCTAAAGGTCGCTTTCGTTGGATACGTCGAAAATGACCTGTATGTGGTGGACTTCTCGGGGAAAACCACTTCGGGTCCGATGTGTCTATTCGGAAAGGCCGACGTGGGCTGGCTATGGCATTGCCGTTTAGCCCATGTGAACATGAGAACTTTGCAAAGTCTCCAAAAGGGTGGCCACATTCTTGGACTAAAAGACAATGTCTCCTTTGCCAAAGATCGTGTTTGCAGGGCTTGTGTTGAAGGAAAAATGCATGATTCTCCCCACAAGAGGAAGACTATTGTGTCATCAAAGAGGATCTTGGAATTACTCCATGTGGATTTATTTGGTCCTCCTTCTCATGCAAGTCTTGGTGGGAAGAAATATTGCTTGGTCATCGTCGATGATTACTCAAGATATACATGGGTATATTTCTTCAAGCTTAAAAGTGAGACTCAACAAACTGTCATCGACTTTGCCAATGAAGTTCAACGTCAACACAATGTTCCCATCTTGGCAATTAGAAGTGACAACGGCATAGAATTCAAGAACTACACTTTAAACGAGTTTCTTAGCGAAGAGGGGATTAGACACCAATATTCCGCTGCGTACACCCCTCAACAAAATGATGTAGCCGAGAGGAAGAACCGGACTTTAATGGATATGGCAAGATCTATGCTAGCTGAATTCAAGTCTCCTTATAATTTTTGGGCTGAAGCCATATCCATTGCTTGTCACTCATCAAACTGGCTCTACCTTCGGAAGATCTTGGACAAGACCCCATATGAAATACTTACCGGCAACAAACCCAACATCTCATACTTCAGGGTATTCGGGTGTAAGTGTTTCTTTCTTACTAAAGGTGTCCGTTTGTCAAAATTTGAATCCAAGGCTTTAGAAGGTATTTTTGTTGGTTACGGTGCCGAATCCCACACTTATAGAGTCTATAACAAGCTCACTAGGATTGTTGTAGAATCTTGTAGTGTGGAGTTCGATGAAAATAACGGCTCCTTTGTAGGGCAAGTTGATGTTTGTGATGCAGATGTTGAAATACCCCAAGATGCCATAAGAAGAATGGGCGTGGGATTTTTCCGCCCCATTGAGGAACCCCTTGTGGCGGATCGGGAAGGACAATGCTCCACACATGTGGAGCCCTCATCTACACAAGATCAACAAGCTCCTACTGTTGGAGACAATCCTGCACCAACACCACAATCTGCTGAAGACCATCTGTCCACTGGACAAGCTAGTAGTCCCAGGCCGGACTATCCGCCCCCTCCAAGGGGCGGACAATCCGCCCCTGGTACTCCAACTTGTACTAGGGGATCCGAAGGAGAAATCAACATCTCTGAAGCTCCTAGGCCGGATTCTCCGGCCCCCAGGGGCGGAGTATCCGGCCATGGGTCTCCAACTCCAGTCAGGCTCTCTCAGGAAGATGGCTCTGGTACTTCACCTCCCAGGCCGGATAGTCCGGCCCCTCCAAGGGGCGGATTATCCGGGCCTGAAGAAAATGTTCAACAACAATCTTCCGCGTAACGGTGACCAAGATCAAGGGCAAGGCAGTAATCAAGACAAGGATACAATAATTGAATCCACTCCTCCTAGAAACAATAAGGACATTGAGGCTCGTCGCAAGGCTCGTGCTGATCGCAACCTTGAACTAAGAGGTCACACTCTTGACAAGGTTGTTGGTGATCTATGACGAAGGGTATCCACTCAAAGTGAGCTTGCTAGCTTCTGTGATCATCAAGCTCACATTTCCATGGTTGAACCAAAGAAGGTTTTTGATGCTCTTGAAGACCCTGATTGGGTTGTTGCAATGCATGAAGAATTAAACAACTTCGAACGCAACAAAGTTTGGAAGCTCGTAGAAAAGCCAAAGGACTGCCGCAATGTTATCGGCACCAAGTGGATATTCAAGAACAAACAGGATGAAAATGGCATTGTTGTGAGGAATAAAGCACGACTCGTGGCTCAAGGATTCTCTCAAGTAGAAGGAATTGATTTTGGCGAGACCTACGCTCCTGTGGCTCGCCTTGAGTCCATCTGTATCCTTCTTGCATATGCAGCCCATCATAATTTTAAATTACAACAAATGGATGTTAAGAGCGCTTTCCGTAATGGTCCTCTACATGAGTTAGTATACGTCAAGCAGCCCCCGGGGTTTGAGGACCCCAAATTTCTGAACCATGTCTACAAACTCGATAAGGCGCTCTATGGCCTTAAACAAGCCCCACGTGCGTGGTATGAGCACCTTAAAGAGCTTTTGATAGACCATGGATTCGAAGTTGGGCAAATCGATCCCACTCTTTTTACTAAGAAGGTTAATGGGGAGCTTTTTGTATGCCAACTTTATGTAGATGACATTATTTTTGGCTCTACTAACCAAGCTTTTAACGATGAATTTTCAAAGCTTATGGTGACAGTTTGAGATGTCCATGATGGGTGAGCTCAGGTTCTTTCTTGGATTTGAAATCAAACAACTTAGAGAGGGAACCTTTATTAATCAAGCTAAGTACATCCAAGACATGCTCAAAAGGTTCAAGATGACGGATCTCAATGGCGTTGCTACCCCAATGCAAACAAAGTGTCATCTTGAGCTCAATCCCAAGGGTAAAGATGTGGATCAAAAGGTATACCGATCCATGATCGGCTCTCTCCTTTACCTCTGCGCATCTAGGCCCGATATCGTGTTAAGTGTAGGAGTGTGTGCAAGGTACCAAGCCGCTCCTAAAGAAAGCCACTTAGTGGCGGTCAAGCGAATCTTCCGATATTTGGTTCAGTCCCCAAATTTTGGGTTATGGTATCCCAAGGGTTCAAGTTTCTCTCTATGTGGTTACATTGATTCAGATTGAGCTGGTGACAAAGATGATAGGAAATCAACCTCTGGTGCATGTCAATTCTTGGGCAGGTCTCTAGTGTGTTGGTCATCAAAGAAAGCAATTGTATTTCACTCTCAACCTTGAAGCTGAATATGTTGCTGCTGCAAGTGCTTGTACTCAATTGTTATGGATGAGGCAAACGTTAAAGGAATATGGTGTCAATTGTGACAAAGTGCCTCTTTTATGCGACAATGAAAGTGCCATCAAAATTGCTTACAATCCCGTGCAGCATACGAGAACAAAACATATAGAGATTCGCAACCACTTTATTCGGGATCATGTTGCTCGTGGAGATATTGCTCTATCCTTTGTGAGCACGAAGAACCAACTTGCTGATATTTTCACGAAGCCCCTCGATGAAGCAAGATTTTGTTATTTGCGGAATGAGCTAAATATCATAGATTCAAGGAGCTTGGCTTGACTACCCTTGCACACTCACTTGCTCTTATTCATGTATTGGTTTAGATGCGGGCATAGACATAGGGGGAGTGTGGTCCTAATTGATTGGGCCAACCCTCCCCCCATAATGCCGAAAGCAAGTAAAATCATTTCCCTTAATATCATTTTGTGATATGTGGGTCATCGATGAGCATTTGTTTTGAACTCAAGATACATCTTCGCGGTGTCATGCCATGCGCTCCAACATGGTGGCTTCGGCCACCGCCCTCTTCCTCGAGAAGAGTTGGTTTTTCATGGGTCTCATTGGATTTTCTTGCATACCTTTTTGTTCTTATGGAAAACACACTCAACTTTGGCTTTTGGTTGATTTGCTTCTTGCAAATTTGGGTGTGTAGTACCATCTCAGTTTTGGCGTTAGCATCGCTCTTCTTCCTTTTTGGCGTTTCGATGCCAAAGGGGGAGAAGTAGTTCTATTAGGTCTCATGGATTTGCAAGGGTTGGGCACAAGCTTTTCGATTTTAGTCGTTTTTATTTGCTTGCTTGTGCCTTTTTCTAGGGTGAACTCAGTTGCTATTTGTGGTTGTTTGTGTAAGATTATGTCGTACTCCACTTTTTTTGGTATTCTTGGATTTCTGGATTTATCTATTGTGGACCTCATGGATTTCTGGAATTGTGGAGCATATTTGATGGCATATGGATTCATGGGATTATCTATGTATGCCTTGGCTATATTCTCATCCCGGTGGTATGACCTTACTTCCCAAACCTTAAAGTAGTGTTCTCCCTAGTGTGTGCATTTGTATTCAAATGCAAATCTTTAATATGCACACATCTAGGGGGAGCGTCTTTCTTTATTTAAGGTGGCATTTGCCGGTTTTTATTGCAAATCCTAGTATTGTCATCTAACACCAAAAAGGGGGAGATTGAAAGAACATTTCTTAATCCCTAGTGTTTTGTGTGTTAGATGACAATACCAAGGATCATTTAATGTGTGTTGAAGTGTTGCAGCTCTATTTGAGAATAAAGGGAAAAGGACTCTGCCTTTGGGGGAGGATAATCCGGCCCCACCAGGGGCGGATAATCCGCCCCTCCCTTTGCCCAAGCAGGCGCAAGCCCCAGAAGGGGGGCGGAATTTTGGCCGGATTTTCCGGTCTGGCCGGATAATCCGCCCCTCAGGGGGGCCGGATTATCCGCCCCCCAAGAACTTCACCAAGCTTCACCAAGGTGCAAGCCCCAGAGAGGGAGCGGAGTTTCCCCCGGAGAATCCGCCCTTGGGACGGAGTTTTCCCAGGGGGCGGATAATCCGCCCCAAGTGGGGGGCGGATAATCCGCCCCCAAAGTTGTGCAACGGCCAGATCTGGGGAGGGGGTATTTAAGCCAGCCATCCCCCTCCTGCCAGAACTCTTGATTCATCTCGAAAAGGAACAGATCAGATCTAAAAGCTTCATACAAGAGTGCTCCACCTAGATCCACCCAAAGGCCCCATCCCTTAGGGAATCAAAGGAGGAGAACTCGATCTTCATCATCAGCAATCAAGCGCTTCATCTCCTCTCCATTCATTTGGAGAACCTCCGATCTAGTATTTCTTGCAAATATCTAGATCCTCGTTTTTGTTTATATTGATAAACCTTGTTCTTGTGGCAGCTTGTTGTCATCCCGGGAGCCCCCAATTCGGTTGTGGGTGTGTGCCCCGATAGTGTTGTAAAAGGCACGGTTCCCCTCAAGGGATCCAATAGTGGAGAAGGTGGATCAGGCCTCTCGTGGCGAGATCCATCGGAGAATAGGGTGAGGCCTATTGTGGCGTGGTGGTCTTAGAACCGCCCACCCCTCCAACGCAGATGTACTTCCCTTAACAAGGAAGGAACTGCGGTAAAACAAATCTGTGTCTCCGCTGCGTGCTCCACTCCTCTTTTACGTGCTTAGTAGTTAGGGCTACATATAGGAAAATTCTCGTAGTTGCATATCTAGAGAATTTACTTTGTGTCAAGCCTAAAATTGAAAAAGTATTAAAAATTGGTTAGCACCTATTCACCCCCCCTCTAGGTGCCCATACGATCCATTTCAATCATGGTTCATCCGATATGATCATCGATGAATGTGTGGGAGTCAATATGGGTTTCCAGACCCCGCTGTTGATTATTGATATAAGATCATGTCTGCATATTCTCGAACCCGAAGGGTCACACACTTAACGTGTCTCGACGCTAGGATAGATTGGATAATTGGTTTATGAGTTTTTGTTCGGAATCTTGGATGGGATCCGGGACATCACGAGAGGTTCCGGAATGGTCCGGAGAATAAGATTCATATAAGGCAATGCAGTTTTTTGGAGTTCGGAATTATTCCGGATTAATCGGTATTGTACCGGAAGCTTCTAGAACCTTCCGGAGTGGGACCAACGTGGCCCCACTTTTCGGGAGGGGGCGTGGGCCTACGAGGGAGTGCCCTGGCCGCATTAGGCCAGGGGCACAAGGCCCCATAGGCCCAGCCGGCCAAAACCCTAGGGAAACCCTAGGGAAACCTTCTAGAAGGAGGGGGAAAACTTGCCCCCCACTCCAACCCTTGGGGCCGCCGCCCTAGGGCTTGGAGGAGGGGCAAAGGGGGCCGGCCAGCCCCCTATATATAGAGGGCAGGGGCGCATCCCTCCTCCCCCACTCCTTCAACCCTAGCCGCCATACTGCTGCCCTCCAGATCTCTCTCTCCCGACTGCGCGTAGGCGAAGCCCTGCCAGAGAAACTCTCCACCACTTGCACCGCGCCGTCGCGTTGTAGATCTAATCCATCTCTCCACCATACTTGCTGGACCAAAGAAGGAGGAGACGTCGAGGTGCCGCACGTGTGCATCTTTCGGAGGCATCACCACTTGCGGTGCTAGATCGGATCGGATTGCGAGGAGGAGAAGCGAGTATGACTACATCACCCACGTTCCGTCGAACGTTCCGCTGTGCGAATCTTCAAGGGTATGAAGATCTCATATAATCCCTCTCGTTGTTTGC
Organism: Avena insularis; assembly: GCA_023614405.1. Classification (NCBI taxonomy): domain Eukaryota; kingdom Viridiplantae; phylum Streptophyta; class Magnoliopsida; order Poales; family Poaceae; genus Avena; species Avena insularis. The sequence goes on along the minus strand of CM042691.1, from coordinate 280,988,263 downwards.
ATCTCCTAGATTAGATCTTGGCTTTCCCATTCGCATCCGTAGAATTTTTTTGATTTACTATGCTGCGAAACCCTTCAGTCCGGTTGTGGAAGAATTTTGTGTTACGGTCCCCTTCCTTCAACCAGTCAATCCAAGACCGCTGTAACCAGATCATCTCTTCCCGATACAGCATATCGTTCATCAAATCTTGGACGGCCCTAATCTCCTCTCTAGGTGCCCCATCCAACTGCAGCTGCTCTAAATTCTCCCTGAGGCGGTTGAGTTCCTTGGTTACATTACCAAAGTGCGAGCGACCCCAAGCATGCATTTTGTGCATAAGTTTGTCCAGACCCATGTTAATAGATCCCAGATCATGCATATGACCAAGTAAATTCCACTCACAATCTATCAATTCCTTGAGAGTCGGATCAGTTTCCTAGAAAATTTCATACTGCAAGGCCCTCCTAGCTGGGCGCTCCCGCGTCTCTTTAATCAAGCAAAGCTTAACAGGGGAGTGATCAGAGCAAGGGGAAACAAGGTGCACCACCTCAGCAGCAGAATAAATGCCACGCCATGCATCATCGGCAACCACCCGATCAAGGCGTACTTGGACATTATGCACCCATGAACGTTTATTGTCATAGGTGAAGGGGAGACCTGAGAAGCCCATGTCTTTAATCTCACACAACTGAAGGCAGTCTCGAAAGGACACCATTTGTGCCTCCGAGCGTGGAGACACCGAAAGATGTTCATATTGCCACAGGGCCTCATTGAAATCACCGAGAAAAAACCACGAAAGAGAGGATGTAGCTTTGAGTGAAGTTAGCTGATCCCAAATGCAGTACCTATTCTCCACTCTGGGTTCTCCATAAATAAAGGTCGCATGTAATAATGGTTCATCCGGCGCAACTCTGATATAAGCATCAATGTATCGATCGGTTGCTTCTTGAATATCAACATAATAACTTTCATGCCAAAATAGGGCCAGACCACCGCTCATGCCATTGCTATCAACACAAGAGAAGCCACGGAGGCCCAAGCGACTCCGTAGCCGCCGAACACGGGCACTACTTTGCCGGGTTTCATATAAGAAAACCAGCTGGAAACGATTTGTCCATTGAAGGACACAGAGCTCGCGAACTATCGGGGAGTTCCCAATACCCCGACAGTTCAAGCTGCACCAATTCATTGGTCCCGGCGGTCGTCCTCAAGGGCCGCCGCCGATGATGACACAGAATTTCCAGAAGATGTAGAAACCGTCTTCCGATTTTTGGATCTGTCCTTGTTCTTTACATACGAGGGAGGGGGTGGTGGGATGGTTGGGTCAGGATCCATGCCAACAAACTCCGCTGACACCTCCACATTAGACATATCAAGTGCCTTTCGAGCCGAGTTACTTTCTCCATCATGCATAACAACATCCTTGGTTGGTTTGATTGGGCTAGTACCCGTATCAGCTAGATCATCATCTGTTCCAAGCTCTGCATCAATCGAGGAGCGCTTCCTTGGACCATTAGGGTTAGCAGCACTCCTTCCAGCAAAACCGCCCCGGGTAGGGGTTATAGGCACCGGACGGAAGGTGGATTGCACTGGCTGATTTGTACGGCGGATAGCCAACATCCAGGTCCCATACTGCAATTGATTTTCCTCCCAAGCACCATCTCCGCATTCTTCATGATCGTGACCCATAAGGCCACATCTCTTGCAAAGAAAGGGACCTTCTCATATTTAACCGCAAGCCTCTTCTTCCCTTTAGGTAAGGAGAGCGACACAAATCTCATTAACGGTTTGTTAATGTTGATCCGAACTCTGATGCGCACATAATTTCCCTCAAAGAATGGCCTTGGAGATAACTGAACTTCCCAGACTATGCCCAGTCGTCGAGCTAGGTCATCTATAATCTCAGTCTTGCGATAGAGTTTCAGTATGCCATGAATTTGTGCCCAGACCTGCATGCCATCAAACACCACCTCCTGAGGATCACAGAGCCCATCAAAATCCTCCACGAGGAGACCCCAACCACGAAAGGTCCATGATCCTTGTTGAACAACCTTCTTCCAGTCTCCTAGGCATTGCATCTTGATTATGAACAGGTTCTCGCCCACCTCACGAAACTCTGTATCTCGAGAGAGATTCCAGATACTCCTCATCTTCTCAAACAGGGCATCCACACTAAAGGACCAGGTGGTTAAAACCTTGCCGATAGCCATCCATCTAGCTTCCTTCTGGTATACCTTCGCAGCCTCCGCATCAACAACTACGTCCTCCAGCTCATCATCGTTTAGCACCAAGTGGCTAAACAAGTCCTGACCTCTTCCTCCCTGCCGCCGGCATCACCAGCAGAAGTCGCCGGGCTCATCGAATCCATGGCCGCCAGAAACCCTAGAAACACCCGAGGACCGCCGCGAGAGCTCCTTGTGATGACAGCTGGAACGAGAGACAGGGTAGACGCCGATCCGTATTGGAGTCAAACTAGGTGGTAGGTGGTATGGTAGGGGCCGAAATCCGACCCGATCTCACGGAGGCGACGCACAAGAGGGTTGATCTGGCCCACTTAATTGTTGCGGGCGCATGCGGCACATACACGGGCACCCGCATGGCGTCCCACTTGCAGCCTTATGATCTTCGTTAGAGAGCATCAGCCGGTTTGCTAGTACGTCTCGTGAATTTTTAGGTCCTGAGTATTTCTCTCGACATACCTCTCCTAGCTTTGTTTTAGGCTCAGTTCTTTGGTGGCTTATCCGAAAAGTTGTCCTACCCTAGCTTTTTGGGTAAGCTGTTTTGAAATTTTTGTGAGGCTTCTAAATTAGTTTAGTCTTAACCACTTTAGAAGCCTCTTAATTTTTTCGAACCGACTTCTCCAGAAAGCTTAGGTGGGGCAGCTTTTCGGAGAAGTTGCCAAAAAAACTAGGCCTTAGGCTTTCTCCTAATCTATTATGAAATAGGCAGAGCTTCTGCCAGCATATCGCAAAATATATAGGGGGCAGGGGGCATTCTAACAAGCTAAGGGAGGAGTGATCGAGATTGATTTTTTTTGGAGGATTTCTCTTCTTTAATTTTGCGTTTGCCGAAGGAAGATGCCTTCTCTCATGGAAAATCTTGAAACATGTTTTTGTATCACTTCATAAATAAAACCACAACATGGCTGAATCGATATAAAATAATGAGGGAACTCGCTTACAAAGTAGATCATTTTTAAAGAAAAAAGAACAGGAGTAGACACACCCCATCGACGCACCAGAAACTACAAACTATAGGTGCCACCATGCTCCCTTGTTAAACCACCGGACCAAGTCACACCAAACCAACAAAATTATCGCTGGACAGGGCCACGCTCCGTTCCATGGAGCGTTGATCCTGCATGCGGACAACGAGGATAGAGAGTGATGATGGCAGAATCACGTGTATAAGATAGGAGGCCGTTGAGAACACCCCCACGCTAGCACCGAAAGTGCGTTGTGGCAGGATCCAAACTTGCACACCGGTGACACCGGAGCGATATCGGGAGGTACCAAAGCTCCACGACGACACCTCCAAGAGGGTGATGCTGTTCCACGCTATTTTCGCCAAGACCGATAGTCAAGGGTTTTTACCCAAACATCTGATGCGGGGAAGGTAACCACAACGACGCTCCCAAGAGGGTCGACACTCACATGCATCGGACCGCCGGCGCAGAAGCATTGATCTTTCGTCTTGTAAAACCTTTGAACCGCATCTCGGTACCCCTGAACCACCCGCAGTCACCAAGTCAGGCCTCCATGACGCGACATAGGAGTCGCCATTGCTGAAGCGCCACCAACACCAGGACCCCCGCCGTCTGCTCCTTGCCATCTACATGACCAAGAAGAAAAGCCATCACCACCGCCACGTCCCTCGCCGGAGAGCCGCCCATGCAGTCCACCTTCCAGGACAGCCGCCATAGCGTCCATGATCTCGCACTCGCGACAAGGTAAACACCACCACAACTGTCCCAATGACATAGAAGGGGGAAGGTTGGCACCAGTACTCGAGAGGAAACTATGCAAAGATCATGATGGACATGGCGCCTTCGTGTCGCCCGCAAGTCACAACCTATAGAGACCGAGATGGTTCTGCCAATCGGTTGTCGGATCTTATGCCCTAGCCCATCTGAGCAAGAGGGGGTTCCCTGTCGGACTCTTATGACGCAACCAGCACGCCGAGAGCCCTCCTCACCCAGATCGGGTCAAGTCAGGCCTGGATCTGGCTACACCCCTGCTGCAGTACACCACGCCGCTCGTCGCCTCTACAAGCTGCGCCACACCCACCAACAGCCTCTGCCACTGCCATAACTGTCATCATCGTGCAACACCACCGTATGACCGAGCTGAGACCTCCAGTTCACCAACGCACCGCCGCCTGCCGTCCCACCCCGCGCAGGCCACCAGACCAACAGGTAAAGGAAGAGCCGCCTCGGTGGCGGCAAGGGAGGGAGGGGAGAGGGAGGGGTGGTTTGCGGGCTTAGGGTTTGCGCCACACCGGTCGCTCGCAAGGGACGACACGGCGAGGTTCTCCAAACCAAGTCACCGTTTATCTGTACACACTGATTTCGGCGCTACTGCTCTAGAACTGTTTGTAGGCGATCTCGAGTGTAAAAGAAGAATGGAGTCAGTATTGAATAACAAATCTCTTAAACTTGTCACGGATAGATTTTCATTGGCCGCCTCGACTTAAGCAACAACTTCATTCAGTATTGAACAGCAAATCTCTGCTTAGTTCTATGTTCTCAGAATTGGTAGCAGCAATGTCATTTCTTGAGAGAAACTAAATCTCTTCTTTTCCTTGCCGATCATATCACAAAACGCTGATGCGGCAGATCCTAATTAAGACAAGATATTCCCTGACATATAAGACTACTGATTAGTGGAGATGCTACCTGAATTCTGACTAAACATGCATGGCTAAACAATGGTCAGTCCATCATGCATGCATATCTGGCATGCAAGATCTAACAACAAGAACAACACCACAAAACGAGGAATCATCGCCGCCCTTGGCCGGCCTACCGGTGGCTTCCTAGGTCCAGAAAGAAGGCGCCGACGCGGGCGCAGAGCTCGGCGGGGACGTCGTAGACGCAGCTCTGCCAGGAGCAGGCCCGCATCATCACCCGCCCGTGCCCGCTGACGCGCACACTGCCGGCGACGCGGCGCCAGAGCCGGACGAGGCTCAGGCAGCACCCCTGGCCCTCGCGCCCGGCGGGGCTGCCGGAGCCGCCCACCACCACCGCCGACTGCAGGTACGCCGATGCCGCGTGCTTCAGCAGCTGGTTCCGGATGCCGATGTTGGACGCGTCGAACTCATGGATGTTGTCGCCGTTGCACTCGCGCCAGCTCCCAGCGCGGATGCCCCAGCTGGCGGCCTGGTTCTCGCTGCCTGCGCTGCCGCCGCCGCTTCCGCCCTCCAGCAGCATGTCGCGGAGGCTCGTGTACTCGATGTTGTTCCCGCTCCCCGCGCTGCCGCTGCCGCCGCTGCCACCGCTCTCGATGCTGCTGCTCCGGCTCGCCGGCTTTGACCGCCCCCCGGACCGTGGCGTCCACACCTCGTTCTCCATCGCACGCGATCTGGTCGCCACCACCTCGATCAACGACTAGTTAGCGCCGCGAGATTGTGTCGTCATTTCCGAGGGAGGAGAGGAGAGGAGAGAAAGGTGAGATTCCTCCAACGGATCAGCTTAATTCTAGGAAGAAAATGCCAAACTCGGCAACAAAAGCTGAAGTCTTGCATGTCTCCCAACATATTCAGCAGGCAAGTATTTTTAGGGTGAAAAGCGAATATTTAATATCTTCTAAAAATTGATTGAAAAAATTATACCTGAAATTATATCCTTGACAAGTTCGTTTCCCAATTCGACCAAAGTTTTTGAGTACTCATTAAACTCACGAGTTTCGCATTTTATTTACCATGCAAGTGTATGAACTCGACATTTTGTTTACCACAGAAATACAATCAGCACAGGCTCATTAAGTGATGATCCCAGGTAAAAAAAAAGGAGAGAAAATAAGATCTATTGCGTCCAAAGTAACATCGAAGATGCCATACAATTCAGTCGGTACATATTCTCTGTTTAGAGTACAGCTTTTAAAAAACTAATTACCAAAGCAAAGGTGGAAGACATTAACAGCAGGGGCAAAGCAAAATAACCCCAGAGCAGTCTTACAGAAGAACACATGTAACTTTCATTTTGTGGAACTAACGGCGAGATACGGCTAATCAGGGCACCGTGTGTGTCTCAGACTATGTGCTCAGCCAACGCCAAGATCTTGAGATGCTTCTTCTTCCTTAGCTCATGTGGAACCGGACCGAAGACGCGAGTGCCAATCAGCTCGCCCTTGTTGTTCACGATGACTATAGCATTGTCATCGAACTGGACCTCGCTGCCGTCACTGCGTCCTTTCTTCATAGCGGCACGGACAACCACCCCGTAGACCACATCACCTTTCTTGACCTTACCACGAGGCTGGGCTTCCTTCACAGAACCAATTATCATGTCCCCGAGCCTCGCTCCTTTCTTCCCCCTCAAGGACTGTATGCACATGACCCGCTTGGCTCCAGAGTTGTCTACCACCTTGAGGTTGGTTCTCATCTGGATGAATGTCCTGATTTGCTGAAACCAGAATAAAGAACACATGTTACTACTTCATTCTAGGAAAGCGTACATGCACAGTGAAAGAAGCACTTAAAGGTAACTACATAGTCTAGCAATAATCCAGATGACATTTGCGCCACTTAGGGGGTCACATGATATTTTCTCAAAAGATGTAATTCCAACACTTAATCTCAAAAAGAATGCTCATGGAGGATGAAAAGTAGCTAAAAAAATGCCTCGAAAATGAAACCATGAAACGTGTTCATATGTCATAGGAATCTAGTTTGTAATCCTGATGCCACTGCTAGCAACTACAAATAATCCCAGATCTTGATATAATTATAAACACGAGCTATTGATTTATATCAAACAAGCAACTTAACAATTAAATACCATGTTGGACCATGTATGTCATGGGGATATGTTTGGTTCAAGCCAAAGCTCGCCATACCAAATATTTGGCCAGCCAGTACTGTGGTCAAGGTTTTTCTTGGCTATCATTTGGTCAATGCTGACAAGAAAAACGAACTAAGAGAGCAAGTTGGCATCATGCCAAATTGTTTTTGGCAATAATCCAAACAAGGACCAAATTTTTGTATATGATCCCAAAATTAGTAGGATTAGTTTTGGACAAGAAGCAAACATACACTAACACATTAAGAAGCTAACACATCTATTACAGGAATATTGTTATAATTTTCTGACTAGTAACAGATTTTCAGAAGATAAATTAGAAGATGCGTTGAGGTAAAGATAACGTTTAAACTTGAATAGTAATACCTGACTGATAGCATCACAGCGAGATGATCCCGTCACTGTTTCAATGGACGAGTTAACACCCCCGTACAGATTGTTTCCAATGCTTCCCATCAGAGTACGCCCAACTGCATAGATCAATAAGCATTTACATCATGTGAATCAATAAACTGAGCATCACACTGCAGCATGGTTAGCCAAAGAATTTAATAGCAAGACATATTTGAAAGGAATCAGAGGCGCATAAGATTCAAATAAATACAGGCTACCAAGATAGCATCTTCTTACAGTGGGAGTGAGTACATCAACCCCGTGTTTTCGGAATCAGCTATTCTAGTTCTGTAAGAAACTAAGCAGCATATAAATGAAAGGCCATAGTCCTATTAGCTACAAAGGTTAGTTTATCAGGCAAGCAAATAATCTGAACCCATAAAGGTTCAACTAGCAGTCATGGTTTTTTCCCAGTCATGGCCATAGTCCTTCAGTTCATCAGGCAAGACGATAGACACCAGGCAACATGAGAAACAGTGAAGATTCATGCTTACTTGGTTTTAACAAGAACAGATCCGTGTTTACTACTACTAACTCAAGTCAGGTACTAGGAAAATTTCCACTGTACAGGGACAAATCTATACATGGGAACTGTTCACACATCTGTAATTGTAGAACCGTGAGGCGACTAAGGAAAAGTAAAGTACCTGAATAACACTTTGACCTCAGGAACGCCTCCATGGCCTGTCGCCTCCCAGCTCCTCTCTGCCTAGGCTTTCCTGCAAGCGGAAAACCCCGGCGACGTTATGTTAGAGGTGCAAAAAACACGGCGGCAACGTCCGAACCCAAGAACGCCAACCCTAAGGAACCCCGAGGGATCCCTCTAGCCCTACCCACCCACCTCTTGGAAGATCAGATCAAGGAAAGCAGCACGGCGGCGGCGGCGACGGCAGGGCGAGGGAAATGAGCTCGGCGGAGTCGAGCGCTGAGGACGGCGGCGCCAGGTGTGCAAGGTAACGAGGAGCAGGCTGTGGAAGCCAAGGCCCATTAACCTGGGCCTCGGCCATGCGGACCACGAGTGCGACGCCCGGCATGATCAGGTTTTGCTTGCGAAGCCCATGCTGTGTCCTGTGTGTGTATAATTTATTGCGTCAGGACTTAAGAAGTAAAAACATTTTCCAGTTGGCCGTTATGTCAATTATTAATGTTTTCATGTGATTAAAGCCTGATTTATGATGATGTAAACAAAGGCAATTTCTGAAACATCCATCTTGAGTAACTAACTACAGAACTGTGAGGGTGAACAGTCCACAAACCTGCACAATAGGCAAAACCAGATAACTGTCCGTGAAGAGGAACAAAAAAGTACACTGAATGATAACTTAGAGAAGCTCATAGGGAAGCAACCAGATAAATAAGCAAGGAAATGTGCCAAGGAAGTCCTGTTGCTACTTGCTAGGGCTGCTGGTATTCCTGAAGAAAGAAGATAACCTCCCATAAAAGATAAAAAAAATATAATGATACTAGTAGCACCTAGTTTGAATAGTTTTAACTAAAATACTTTGGGCTTTCTTATGATCAACAGCTGCAACACTTGAAACGCGGTTCAACTAAGGAACAGTTTCAAAGCTCAAAGGTACCTGATCATATGATAGAAAACCGATAGCATGAAAATGAGTCAAATATTAAAAACAAATACTCCCTCCGACCCATATTAGATGACTTGGATTTGTCTAAATTTGGATGAATCTAGACACTATTTAGTATATAGGTTCATCCAAATTTTGACAAATCCAAGTCAACTAATATGGGTCGGAGGGAGTACTAGTTTTAACTTTGAAATCCGTTCGCAAGTGTATTTTTTTCATATGCTCGACCACTAGGAATACTACAATCTGTACCAGTAGGTATATCTCTGCTAGTATGCTTTACTAACAGTAAGCAATAACCAGAGAATTTTGACAGAGATAGTGAACCAGGATTTTACTGCCGATATAATGGACCAGGAACTTACACATCCTTCAGACAAAGCGGGGATTCTTTGAAAACAAGAAATACCTGAATTTGCTGCTGTGGTACTAAAAGTATTGCGGGTACTGCTAATTAAAAATGACCACACACAAATAATAACTGGTTAAGTTCACGAATTCTATCAATGATAAGTAAACAAGTTTGACCATCATCTGCACGAACGACCTGAACAAATTACGTGTGTGTATACTTCCACAGCTCTGTGTGTGTACTTGTTTTCTCAAGAAGTAAATATTTCCGGTTGGCCCTTATTCCTTCCTGTTTTTTATGTGATTGCCGGTCTGAGTCATCATCTTGTAAGCTAAGCCAATTTCTCGAAGATATATATTTTAGTAACCAACTAGTACAAAACTGTGAAGGTGAATAATCTACTCCCTCTGTTTTAAAATATAAGATGTTTTAGATTTGTGAAGCAAATGCATCTAGACTATTTTTAGTATGTAGGTTCACTAAGGTTAGGAGTGAATCTAGACACTAAAACAAGTCTAGGTACATTTTTTTCATAAAACTAAAACATCTTATATTTTAAAACAGAGGGAGTACCAGACAAACTTTTTTTTTGGCAGGAACCTACATCTTCGGATCTTACTTTCTTTTTCCAGAAGAGCAGACGTTCGATCAGTGCTCGCGCGCAGCTTCATGGGCCCGCGAGCTTCCCACAGTCATTCGGCCCACTAGGTCCATTACACAAAGCAGGGCTCACACCAGATACAACGTCGTCCACTAAAAAAAAAAACAGATACAACGTCGGAAACACATCCATGTTGTTGGATCTTATCTCATGTACCTTGGTAACTTAAATTGAGTGGACAAGGATGGAACAACTTTTAATCATAAATATACTAGCTGGATGTCCGTATAGGTTATGTAATTATATTGAATATCATGTATCAAGTGCAGTATTGAACAAAATGCAAAACCCTAGAAATGGTATACTAATTTGTCACCGAAATGTGATACCCAAACCAATTATTTAAACAAAAAAGACAATAATACCACAATTGGAAAAAACGAGCACCTCAGATAAATATGTGCTTTTGTCGAGAAGGATAGACATGACCTTATGCCTATATTTAGACCGATAAAAATAAAATTTGAAAAATAAAATGATATAATGTAGTGGTATGATATGATTCTGGATTTCTTTTTGTCGAGCTAAATTTATTTGTGTTTTATATTAAATGCATATAATCTTATTTTTTGTAAGGTAGCAAAGAATAGTTACATGCTTTTTACCGAAAATAAAAGTGATTTATCGTACTGACACACGTGGTACCTTACATATATATACGCACCTGAGACAGCGACCAACACAAATCACACGCACCGTGTCCACGTATTGGGGCCTAAAAAGAGCTAGAAGAAAAGTCGTCAGCGGACGAGCCCGTCCTCAGCATACGACGCACACACACCACGGGAGTCGGGACACACACGACACGCTGCACGCACCGGATACACGCGAGCCCCTCACATAGGCACTTGGCTGGAGCGACCCCACCTACCACATCAGCACATCCCGACCAAACCCCTCCATCCCCATTGAACCACCCTGTTGCCATCGTTCTCTCCCCGCCTCCCCTGTTGCCTGCCTAGCCATGGTGCCGCCCGACAAGCCACAGTTCTCCTCGCCTCAACCCTAATGCGTACGCCATCATGGTCGCCACACGCCGCCAAAGAATCATGCTAACGGTATGCTCTCGTCCGTCTCCTGCAAATTTCTCGTGCTTTCAACGGACCTAGATTTTATGTTGTCATGATCCCTTAAAAGTTTTCTCGCAATAGTTTTACCTTAAACATTTGGTTGTAACATCCGCAAAAAAAGAAAAAAAAATGCATTGCTTGACTTCACCTCATATGAGACAACCCATTTTCTTTCTCGGAGTCTTTTTATTGTCTCAGATTTTCTTAAATTCAGCCATACCTGCTTTGAATCTAAAGAAGGCATTCATTACACTTCATGATGTACTTTGCTGAATAACACGATCCTGCGAAGGACAAAATGAAGAAAATAAACACTAAGATGTGACATTGCAATAACTGGTCCAAATCGGCCCAGCAGACCGGTCGGTCAGAGTAACCCTGTTTGGCCCAACCTACCACACACCGCCCACAACCTCACGCACGCACGCAGAGCACCCATCGATCCCCTGCAGCACCGCTCGTCTGTCCTCTCTCCCCTATCGCTTAGCGATGTGCTCTCTTCTCGCCTCACACTCTTCCTCTCTCCGATCTCTCTCTCTTCAAGCTTGCTGCTAGAAGAGCCCCACCACGGCTGCTCCCTTCCTCTGGCGGAACCAGCCTAGAACGAGACCTTCAGCCGGCAATCCTCTACCAATTCCTTCGTGAAGCCCCGCCGATTGCAAACCGCGGGTAGCCTCTCTCCCAGGCGACTTTGTCGCCAGCCACGCAGCCGCCTCCTCCTTGCTCCGCACGCCCCAGTCAACAGGCCCTAGCGACTCCGTCCTCTTCGTGTTACGCGCGCGAACAAGCACTCAAGCCTCCTTGGAGCCGCCCCTCTGCTACGCGACCTTGTCCACCTCCATGGCGCCGCTTGGCCCCTCCCGCTAGCTCCGTCTCGATGTCTCCTTAGCCTCCCCAAGCTAGCCCCGACTCGACCCCAACCAGGACCCCATTGCCCAACTCTGTATCCTCCTCGACGCCTCTGACGGGGGGCTCGCGCCCTCTCCCCATGAACGCAGCTGCCTGCTAGCCCCGTGTAGCAGCCTGCTGCCGGTGCTCGCCCGCCGGCCTATCCTCATGAACGTCAATCCTTGTCGACCCCTATGGCCTTCTTTTGGAATAGAACCAATCGGTTTCATTTAGGAGGGATTGTTCTTGCACCCGTTGGTTTCCTTTATGAATACTAACATGTCGTGAACAAACGAACGAGACAGGGACAACGTACGATGGACAAGGAGACAAAAACCACCTTAACACTTTTTATATAGTAGAGATTCTTCAAAGTAGCAAATGCCCTCTCAACCGTAACTATGAGGCTAGAGTGTATGAGACTTGTCATAGAACTTTATCTCATCAAAGGCAATCAGTTTCAAATTGGGAAGTTATTTATGTGAGTTTCCAGTGCTAGTGGAAATTAACTTTTGCTTCCTCACCAAGAGGAGGAAGCCAGATCCTAGTAATAGAAAGTAAAGCAAAATTTATGATAAATTAATGAAATCTTTGGAGATAAGCTTTAGGGAAGCAAACCAAGTTATATGTTTGGAAGTTACATGTAACACCCCAGCATTTAGGAACCGAAGGGTAGAAATAGGAATATGGGCATGTGCATGCATTCATCTGTAAAATCTGGGTAAAATTTTCGCCAAAAAAACCCTAAAGTGAATAGAGTTTCTTTCACTATTTATAGGTAGAAATAGCTCTTTATAGTGATTGTTATAAATGTTGACATGACCTCTAGACATTAATAAGTTTTTTTTTGGGGGGATATTTGGAATTCAAATTTGAAATTTAAATCAATTGGAATATATTTGAAAATTTGAAGTTAGTAATATTAAGTTGTTTTCCAAAATAATTTATTAACATTGTTTGATTATATTAAAGATATATTAAACAACAATAAGAATTTAAGACTTATACGTCGTAAACGAGTATCTATAATTTTTGATGTACCATGCTTGTTTAGTATCAACTTTGCTATGTTTTGTCTGCACTTTGGGGTATTCTTATACATCTTGTGGGACTAACCTATTAACAAGATGCCGCAGTGCCAGTTGCTTGTTTTCTGCTATTTTTGGTTTCAGAAAAGCTAGTAAGAAAATATACTCGGAATTGGACGGGACAAAAGCCAGCGTCAATATTTTATCGAAGAGAACACAAAGTCCGGAGGGGAGACAAAGTGGATCCACGAGGCCGCCACACCCTAGGGCCGCGCGGGCACCCCCTAGGGCGCGCCGCCACCTGGTGTGGGTGCCTCGGGCGGCCCCCTGCCTCGCCTCTTCGCCTATAAAGTCACCCCGATGCAGAAACCCTAAGGACCCGATCAAATCTCCAGGAAATAGTACATAGCCGCCTCCACCATCGTCCCTAGATCGGGGGGATCTGAAGCTCCTCCCGGCACCCTACCGGAGGGGAGAGATCATCCCGGAGGCCTTCTTCATCATCATGCCAGCCTCTGGTATGATGCGTGAGTAGTTCACCCTTAGACTATGGGTCCATACAGTAGCTAGATGGTTGTTTCTACTCCTTTGTGCTATCATGTTTAGATCTTGTTAGCTCCGTTCATGATCAAGATCATCTATTTGTAATCATACATATTGTGTTTGCGGGGATCCAACGGATAATGAGATACTATGTCATATTGATATTGATTCTATCATGTCTGTGTTTTTTGTGATCTTGCATGCTCTCTGTTGCTTGTAGCTATCTTGGCCAAGTAGATGCTTGTGATTCCAAGAGGGAGTATTTATGCTCGATAGTGGGTTCATGCCTCTAGTAATCTAGGGAAGTGACAGGAATCTCTAAGATTGTAGATGTGGTGTTGCTACTAGAGAGAAAACAACAATCTTTTGTTCATGGAACAATTGTATTGTTTACTTTACACACATTGCTTAATGCAGTTATCCGTTGCTTGCAACTTAATACTGGAAGGGGTTTGGATGATAACCCAAAGGTGTATTATTAGTCATAGATGCAGTTGGATTACGGTCTATATATATTGTTGTAATGCCCAATCAAACCTCATAGGAGTCATGATGACTAGTATATGCATTGTTATGCTTACTCAATATGTCAATTGCCCTGCTGTAATTTGTTCACCCAGCATGTTATTTATCTTAAGGAGAACACCTCTAGTGAATTATGGACCCTGGTCCGATCTTTACCATTGATACATATTCCACTGCTACTGTTTACTTTCTACAAGCAACTATTACCTTCGACACTATACGTTTAATCTTTTGTTTTTAGCAAACCAGTGAGATTGACAACCTCACTGTAAGTTGGGGCAAACTCTTGAGTTTGTGTTGTGCAGGATTCCAAGTTGTTAGCAACACCTTGGAGTTGTTTCCTTGCTCCTACTAGTTCGATAACCTTGGTTTTATAACTGAGGGAAAACTTGCTGATGTGTTCATCACACCTTGCTCTTGGGGTTTCCCAACGAGGCTCTACAGTGATCTGAGCCCACCAAGATTTTCTGGCGCCGTTGCCGGGGAGTTAAGGACAGATTTACAAGGGGAGTCTCTCACAACCACTCTCTTTACTTTGTTTTTGTATTGCTTAGTTTATTTTGCTTTGTTTTGCTTGTTTATTTCTTTTAAAAATACAAAAATAATAGTTTCATTTGGTTTGCTTTTCTTATCAAAAACACAAAAAATTAGTTCTTCCTATAGTTGCTACTGCTGTTGGCTTGCCTCAGTTTTGCAAAAATGAACACTGCTGAGAACACCAACTTGTGTGACTTCACTAGCACAAACAACAATGATTTCCCGTGTACACCTATTGCTCCACCTGCTCCTGATGCTACCTTTTATGAAACTAAACCTGCTTTCTTGAATCTTGTTATGAAAGAGCAATTTTCTGGTGCTAGTTCTGATGCTGCTGCTGCCCACCTTAATAATTTTGTTGAACTTTGTGAGATGCAAAAATATAAGGATGTAGATGGAGATATTATTAAGCTTAAATTGTTTCCTTTCTCTTTGAGAGGAAAAGCTAAAGAATGGTTGTTGTCCTTGCCTAGAAATAGTATTGATTCTTGTATTAAATGCAAAGATGCTTTTATTGGAAAATACTATCCTCCTGCTAAGATTATATCTATGAGAAGTGAAATAATGAAATTTAAACAACTTTATAATGAACATGTTTCTCAAGCCTGGGAAAGAATGAAATCTTTGGTAAAGAATTGTCCCACTCATGGACTGACTGCTTGGATGATTATCCAAACTTTTTATGCAGGACTAAATTTTTCTTTAAGAAATCTGTTGGATTTTGCTGCTGGAGGTACCTTGATAACCATTACTTTGGGTGCTGCAACAAAGTTCCTTGATAATATCATGGTTAACTACTCTGAATGGCACACTGAGAGAGCTCCACAAGGTAAGAAGGTAAATTCTGTTGAAGAAACCTCCTCCTTGAGTGATAAAATTGATCTTATTATATCTATGCTTGTTAATGGAAAAGCTCATATGGATCCAAACAATGTTCCTTTAGCCTCTTTGGTTGCTTAAGAAGAGCAAGTTGATGTGAACTTCATTAGAAATAATAATTTTGTCAACAATGTTTGTGGTAATAACAATTATAGGCCATATCCTCCTAATAATGGCAATACTTATTGATACGTCAAAAACGTATCTATAATTTTTGATGCTCCATGCTTATTTTGTATCTAATTTGCTTTGCTTTGTCTATACTTTGAGGTGTTTTTATATCTTATCTGGAACTAACCTATTAACAAGTTGCCACGGTGTCAGTTGCCTGTTTTCTTCTGTTTTTGGTTCCAAAAAGGCAGAAAATCAATATTCTTGGAATTGGACGGGACAAAAGCCAAAGTAATTATTTTTCCAGAAGAAATCCACGAAAACCTCCGTAGCACCACCGCCACCGAAGGGGAGATTCGAGGGATAGAAAGTATCTGTTCCGGCACCATGCCGAGACGGGGAAGTGCCCACGGAGCCATCTCCATCGATCTCCATCGCCATCTTCATCACCGTTGTTGATTCCCATGATAAGGAGGGAGTAGTTATTCCTCGAGGCTAAGGTCTCTACCGGTAGCTATGTGTTCATCTCTCTCTATGCACGATCTTGTGGTCATGAGCTTTGTAATCAAGTAGATCTACCTTGCTACTCAAGTGCTTCATTAGATCTCTGCTCTCCCCATGTGTGTGAAAGTGACAGCGTGCACGCCATGGTGGCACTTAGGCTTGAGTCTACATAAATACTCTTTGTGATTTAATAGATCTATGCTTTTCCCCACGTGTGTGAAAGTGACAGCATGCATACCGTGTGTGGCACTTTGGCCAGATTGAATATTTGTTAGGAGTTATATTTGGAGTTGGATGTCTCTATGAAATTGTGGTGTCTGTTGGAACCATCTAGCGCTCAAGGTGACAGTGTGGGGTTACCTAGATTGGGGAAGGCAGACTTTGATGTGTGCTGTTATAGCCCTACCATGGATTAGAGTGTCCAACCGGAGAGTAGTATCATGAAGAGAGGATATTTATATGAGAGAGTGTTCACTAGTGAAAGTATGATCCCTAGGCCTTGTTTCTAAACATTGAAACACCGTTTTCTACTAGATCTGTTGCATGTTTGCTTGCTTACTTCTTTTTGCCTTTAGTCTTTGCCTCACCGTCAAGCTATTTTTTGGCACTCACACACGTTCTCCCACGTCAACAACAAGTCAGAAGCTATTTTCTAACACCGTTACCACTTGTATTTCACTATCTCTTTGCCAAACTAGTGCACCTATACACCTGACAAGTGTATTGGGTGTGTTGGGGACACAATAGACTTCTTGTATCTTGATTGCAGGATTGATTGAGAGGGAATACCTTTGACCACTTCCTACCTGAGTTCGATAAACCTTGGGTAATCACTTAAGGGGAACTTGCTGCTGTTCTACAAACCTCTGCACTTGGAGGCCTAACAACTGTCTACAAGAACATAAGTGCGTAGACATCAAGCTCTTTTCCGGTGCCGTTGCCGGGGAGGTAAGGTAAAAGGTACTCACATCCTCCAGTGTGAGTGCTCGAAGTTATTTCCTTTAGATTTTACAATTTTGTCTTTTTGTTTCTTGTTTTCACTAGTTAGGCTTAATGGAAAACAACAAAAAAAATAGAGAGCTCTATAGTATTTATCTTGAGTTAGGACATGAAGTGTTTGAAGAGAAAATTAAAAAACCTATGGAGCTTTATTTGCATGCTAATAGCAATGTTATTAGTATGAATTTTTTGAACACCATTGTTACTAATGGTATGGAAACATCTAAGCTTGGGGAAGCTAGTTTTTATGAGAAAGATCTTTTTAGCTCCCCAACTTTAGGGAAGAAAATTTGCTCTGATGATACTTTATCTCCCATATGTGGTAATTCTAATGATACTTGTGATATTTTAAATCCACATCTTGTGGTGTCCTTTTAAAATACCTATTGAAATTGTTGAACGTGTTATGAATAACTGCTATTTTGGAGATGGAACTGTCCATCCTAGTGATCATTTACTCTTTATACATGAATTATGCGAGTTGTTCAAGTGTGCAGGTATTTCAATGGACCAAGATTAGAGGAAGCTATTTCCTTTCTCACTTAGTGACAAATCAAGGGATTGGTATGAGCTACTAGATGATCCTCATCATTTGGAGTGGAAGGAACTTGAATCTCTCTTTTATTCTAAATTTTATCCTCCTCATGGAATTCATAAAGATAGGAATTATATTTATAATTTTCATCCTCATGATGGAGAAAGTATTTCCCAAGCTTGGGGGAGATTGAAGTCACTAATGCTCAAATGTCCCATTCATGAGCTCCCCAGTAATGTTGTTATCAATAATTTTTATGCAAGGCTTTCAGGACACTACAAGGACTATCTGCATACCTGTTTAGAGGGATCCTTCACAAGTAAGGAGGTCAAGGCTAAGTGGGATCTTCTTGAAACAATTCAAAGCAATACCGAAGGTTGGGATAATGACAAAGGTAAAGACCCAGGTATAAACTATGAGTATGATTGCATTAAGTCTTTCGCTAAAACTGCTGATTTTCAAGAGCTTAGTGCTAAAAATGGTCTTGATCCTCAAATTCTTGTTATATACTATAGAGCCTTTGCTTCCCATATTAATGCTCCTAAATAAAAATGGGACATGTATCATGAAACTTTTAAAGACACTTGCATGGAAAATGAAAATGTTATTAATGATTGCAATAAACATGCTCAAACTTCTGAAAGTACTATTTCTTATAAGCATGTTAATTTTTGTGGTATGCATAGACCTTGTGAGAAGAATCAAACAGAAGAAGAATATTGTATCACCCACTGGAATGAAAAAACTAGAAAGTGGTATAAGGCTCTAGATGATCTTGGTAAAAAGTTTGTGCCCTCTATCCTTTTATTTGTGAACTTTGCTTTGAAGTGGGTCATTTCAATTTTCAATGCTCTGTCCATAATAATCCTGCAAGTTTGTATTGTGATAACGTGATCACTGATAATCAACATGATGAACTTACATTATTTTTGGGGTGTGAAGAGTTATCAAGAAAAACTTCTTTGATAGACATGAGTACTTTTGATATGAATAGCGTCCTGCATGGTTGTCATCTTTATTGTGTTGAAAACTGCCACACAAATACTTACATACAAAATCTTATAAAAGATGATATTTTACCAAATTATGACAGGACTGATATGTGTTTTGATCTTATTAATGAAAAGGAGGAATCCTCCAAAGTTTCTTCTATTGTCTCTAATAATAAGCCAGGGTATGTGGAGAAGCTTCCTTTCAAGCTTCTCCCTCCTAAAGAGGAGAAGAAGAAGAAGAAGAAGAAGAAGAAGAAGAGGAGGAGGAGCAAAAGGAGAGAGGAAACAGTATCTTCCTCTAATCATGTTGCTCCTATCATAGTTTTTGCTGATGAGTCTGAACTAGATGATGTTCTTATGCCTGTTACATATAGTAGTGATCATGATTGGGAAAAGCACACCACTTTTGATATTGAAAATCTCTTTGGTACCAATTCTGAAAATGATGATATTAATAATTGGTGTGCTATTAGTGCTATCCATGTTCCTTCCAATGATGATATGTTTACAAATGAACACACTTGGGAAGATAGTTATTCTATTGCTTATGATGATACCAAACCTCCAATATTTGATGATTACAATGATGAATATGATATTTTCAGTCCACCTACTATTGAGGAGAAAGTTAATTGTGATTACAATGTGCCACATATATTTGATGATTATGGTGATGAGAATAACAATGATAGCTATTTTGTTGAATTTGCTCCCACTACAATTAATAAGAATGGCTATTCTTATGTGGAGAGTAATAATCATTTTATGCATGTGGCTCATGATAAGAATGTTTTATGTGATAGTTATATTGTTAATTTTGTTCATGTTTCTACTGAAAGTTATTATGAGAGAGGGAAACATTGTTTTAAGTATCTCAAGAATATTAAGTTTCCCCTCTTTATGTTGAAAATCTTGAAGTTGCACTTATTTTGCTTTCCTATGCTTGTTGATTTGTGCTTTCATGACTTGTTTCTTTACAATATTCCTATACATAGGAAGTGAGTTAGACTTAAATGTGTTTTGAATTTGCTTCTTGATGCTCTCTTTTACTTCAATTCATATTTCTTATGTGAGCATCTTTTCAAACTATCAAGCCTAACTTAAAGGTGTTAAAGAAAAGTACTTGTTGGGAGATAACCCAAGAGTTTCCTTGAGTCTTGGAAGTTATTACTTCAGTAATGACCTCTCCTTATCCTTTTTGTTTGATTTTTGTGCCAAGAATGACCTCTAATGAGAGGGAAGTAAGATTTGGGGAGTTGCTGTCCCGAAACAGATTTCTGTCCTCCACCATAAACATTCGTGAGGAGTCTTTGTAAGTCGGATTGAGCTGAAAATGTACGAATAAATCCCCCAGTATGTTAGATAACTTTCGTTAGTTCAACACTTTTTTATTTGAGCAACGGAAGATGTTCGAAAAAATCTGTTTCTACCTGCTGGTTTGTTTTAACAGATTTCTGCCATTATTTACATTTGCTTCTTATTGATTCTTTTTTGAGTTCTCTTTTGGGGAATTGAGCTTTTTTGAAGGAGTTACTACAGTAGCTTGTGTTTTTAGTGAAAAGCCTTGCTGTTCCAAAGCTTTGCCAGAGGTCTAATATCTTTTGAATAAACTAATGTTGCTAATGAAGATTGTGTGAAGTTTTGTATGAAGGAAAAATTTGCAGGTGTAGAGAAAGAATGATGTAATGAGATAAAGAATGGACAAACTCTCAAGCTTGGGGATGCCACCGCATGTCACCCCAAGAAATATTCAAGAGGTACAAGCGTCAAAGATTGGGGATGCCCAAGGCATCCCCTTCTTCATCAATAAAAAGCTCAGGTCTTTCTAGACACTTTGTTTTTATTGTTTCATGCACAATTGTGTTGTTCTTGGAGCGTCTTAGTTTTCGTTTTTGGTTTTTGTTTGCTTAGTTTTTTTGAGTAAGTTGGTTTGTTTACATCACACTTCTTTTGGAGAGAGACACACTCTGTTTCCATTGCCTAGAACACTCAAGTTTTCACTCTTATTGGTTTGTGAGTGTTCACTTTTGCTAGCACTGCTTTCAACCTTAGTTTTCTTGTGCTTTCAGCTTAGAACTTCTTAGTTCTTATTTGTAGATTTGTGAGACAAGCTCACTGATATTTATTGATTACTATCCTTGTGAGTTGTTTCAAATAAGTTGTTTGGTGTTGGAAAAGAGTAGAGAGTTTCATGCTCAAGAGGGAGCTTGTTTTGACTATGGCTTAGACTTTATCATGTCATGCTAGATCTTGTTTTAACCTTATGCTTAGTGATTATTGCTATAGCATGACTTGTTCCAAAAAAATTAGGATTTCTTAATGTGCGTTGAAGGAATCATGCGTTGTTTTAGCATACAAAAGCATAGTATTGCGGTATTCTCCTTTGATGCTTTGTTTGGGTTGACTTGGCACAAGCTCACACCAT
Organism: Avena insularis; assembly: GCA_023614405.1. NCBI lineage: Eukaryota > Viridiplantae > Streptophyta > Magnoliopsida > Poales > Poaceae > Avena > Avena insularis. The sequence goes on along the minus strand of CM042691.1, from coordinate 280,967,235 downwards.
GTTATGACTATGAACAAGTCACCATAGCCTCTATGATCATTTAGTCCTTGACTTGTAGTACCACTCTATGCTTTGATTAGTAATGTTTTGTTGCTCTGCATGATTATGACCATTATTGCCCTCTTAGTTGGTTTCTCTCAGTATTTTGCTAGCCTCCACTTGTATGAGTAAGTTCTACTCATGCTTCCAACTCCCAAGAAACCAAGTTATTCCAAAGTGTCCACTATAAATTCCTATGCATGGTGTGTTACACCATTCCAAGTATATTCTTGTTTCCAGCTATCTTCCAATTAAAAACTATTTTGTTATGTGAAAACTTAGTGATTAAAGCCCTCACGAACTTGATGGCACATTTTATATTCCTTGCCCCTAATAAACTTGAACCATTGTGACATATTTTTTGTATATGCTTGCACTTATACGTTGGAATTAACAGAATTATGTTGTCACGGGGAACGTTTTCAACATTGCACTTGTACTTTGTACTCAGTTGATATCATGCTCTTTTGTCTATGGATGTCACCAGTGTGAAATAAAGAGGGAACTAGTAAGTCCATGGAGTTTGTATTCTATGTTAGAGAAACGCCTGGGCCGCTAGCCTAAGCCATGCCTAATCATGGTGGAATCTTGCAGCATCACCATAGTGACTTCTATGAAGCATTCTTCTTATAAAAAAAGAGAGACACATTGAGAAAGAGGAAAGAGAGAAAAAATAACCATATTCCCATGGTAAATAAGAAGATTGCTAAGATGCTCATTGTCTGCTTGCCTTGTCATTTTAGTTATGGGAAAGCTCCTGTACCATGTGCAAGGGGTACACCGTTGGTGGTTCTCTATGATATGCAAATACTTACAATGACAAGAACTTACAGGTGACTAAAGTTGAGAAGCATGAGGTGTGGCCCTCGTATTCAAGGGACTTGAGATTGCCAACTTATACTTCGTCAAGCATATACTCCATTTTTGCCACTTTAACCTTAACCACTTCAAGATGCTTATGATAGGGGCAATGAGGGCTGAAAGCTAACAAGTACCATAATTTTTGTAAGCTCTTTTTGAAACTTGAAATCCGTGCTTTCTTTATAAAAGGCCTTTCTTCCACCACTATTGAGTCTCCACCTTCTACCTTTAGGCACCATTAATAGAGCATAGTTGTCATCCTGTGTGTAGTGTTCCAAAGCTTATTGATTGATGCATATTGTGATATTACTTGTTCATGTGCTACTTGCTTCTAGTCACCCTTGTGAACTTTGAAAGTGTCCTATGCATCTATTTGCTACTTTATGAGGGACAAGCTGAATGCCACTATGCTATGTTTTCTGTATGTGAAACAAACAAACGTTTTTCAATGCATATTATTCATGATCTTTGTTTGTAGCCTTTCATGTTGCATGCATAGTTACTATGTCCTATTGTTAGAACTCCATCTTTCATGCACATGTTTAGAGTTCTTTGTTCCCAGCTTTGAATGCTTGCAAATGGTTTGATCTTGGTTTTGATGGTGCATGTCACCTCAAAACTTATTCTTTTTATCACTTACCTACTCGAGGACGAGCAGGAGTTAAGCTTGGGGATGCTTGATACGTCGGAAACATATCTATAATTTTTGATGCTCCATGCTTGTTTTGTATCTACTTTGCTTTGCTTTGTTTATACTTTGAGGTGTTTTTATATCTTTTCTGGAACTAACCTATTAACAAGTTGCCATAGTGACAGTTGCCTGTTTTCTTCTGTTTTTGGTTCCAGAAAGGCAGAAAATCAATATTCTCGGAATTGGACGGGACAAAAGCCAAAGTTATTATTTTTCCAGATGAAATCCACGAAAACCTCCGTAGCGCCACCGCCACCGAAGGGTATATTCGGGGGACAGAAAGTCTCTGTTCCGGCACCCTGCCAGGACGGGGAAGTGCCCCCGGAGCCATCTCCATCGATCTCCATCGCCATCTTCATCACCGTTGCTGATTCCCATGATGAGGAGGGAGTAGTTCTTCCTCGAGGCTAAGGGCTCTACCGGTAGCTATGTGTTCATCTCTCTCTCTCTCTCTATATATATATATATATGCATGATCTTGTGGTCATGAGATTTGTAATCAAGTAGATCTACCTTGCTACTCAAGTGCTTCATTAGATCTATGCTCTCCCCATGTGTGTGAAAGTGACAGCGTGCACACCATGGTGGCACTTAGGCTTGAGTGTAACATCCCTAAAATCATGATTTCAAAGTTTGCATATCATTCATGCATGCATATAGATTTGAGATCAATTTCAAACTCATTTCAGAAAAACAGAAGCACATAGTGCTATGATTTTATGTGAGCAGATTTAAATCAAATGGCTATCCCCATTTGAAAGTTTGATTGTTTATGAACCAAGTTTGTTGCCTTCTATGAGGATAGGTTTGAGTGTAGAATTTAAACCAAGTTTTACAAATTGGAAATGGTTTCAAAAACCATTTTTCAAATTTTGCAAACCAAATGCCTAGTCTCTATTATTTTGATCTCCAAGCTTGACCAAGCCTTTTCAAAGCAACCACATGATCTTACGCCTATATTTGAGACTACTACACACTGCAAAAATCCCAAGAAAGTTTGAATTCAAATGGAACTTGAAATTCATTTGAAAACCTATTCTGAAAATCGAATCAGAAAAAGAAAAAGAGCAAACAAATGAAAAGGGCCTAGCGCCACCAATCTAGCCACATCTGAATAGGCCCAACTAGCCCACCGGGCCATTTCTTTTCCTTCCTTGGCACACCCACTCAGCCCGTGACGACCGGACCCACCTCCACTTCGCGCCGACGAAGCGGGCCCTCTCCACGTCGACCGTCTTCCCTGACTGCGCCACGAACTAGCTGCCGTTTGCTGCACTGATTTCACGAGGTTAATTGGCATTGATGCAGCAAGCGTTTCTTGTCGAGCCTCTGGCTATAAATCCCCACATCCTCGCGACCATTTCCCCCCAAACAATTTCGCCTTCATGCCACCAGGCTGCCCACAACTTGCATGACGCCGCCGTTGTTCCGACGACTGCGCCGACGAATTCCGGTGAGCCTCGTGTTCCCCTCTGTCTCTAGTTCATGCTATCAAGTTCAGCAAGTCTTTGCGCACCTACTGACACTCCCCAATTTCCCTCGCATGATCCGTAACTCCAGCAACGTCGACGACCGGCCGCCACCGTTCTCTGCACGAACTCCGACGACCTCCCTCCGTAAGTAGCCACCGCCCCTTGCCGTCTGACTGATACGCCTAGAATCCTCATCGTCTTGCGCATCTAACAGTACCCCTATTTTGGCTTAGCGCGATGAGAAACCTCGCCAACATCGACGACTGACCGTGCCCGACGTCTGCCTCTACTCCGACGAGGAATCCTCGCCGTGTCCGCGTGCCCCTCGACGAACCATCGCCACCTTGAGCATCAGCAGCCTCCTGCGGTTCTGGTAAGCATCTCCTCCCTTTCCGGGGCGACCTAGAACACCGACACACCGTCACGACCGCCGCTTAGCGCCCGCTCAAGTTTGGTCGTTTGAACCAGGACCGTCAGATCTGGATCCAACGCGTAGATTTAGATCACTTAACGAATCGTTTTTGGTAGATCTAGGCCGTGTGTTTTAAACAGATCCTACGGCTCGCGAGCGTGATCCGGAGCGAATCGGTATCAGCCAATAGAAATAAGACGCGTGGCTAGGGTTTGAATTAAAACTGAATTTGAAAACAGATTTATATCCAAATTTCAAATGGCTATAACTTTTGATTCCCACGTTAGATTTTTGCAAATTTTATACCGTTGGAATCAGTGAGTCAAGCCCTTTCTGAATCTGCAATGTGTTTAACAAAAAGTTTCTGTTAAAATGACTTTGTATGCAGAAACATATTTAGGACCATTTTGAGTATAGATTTGGTTTAGTATTTTGTTTTAGTGCTAAATAAGTTTAGTTAGCAAGTTTTTGACTTGATTTTGTTTCTGTATCTTACACTTGCTTGGTGGGTTTTCAAAAATCATCACTTAGCATTTTCTTGCATGCATGCATTCATATTTTTGTTTGTATATGAATTGTGTGTAATTATGTGCTACAAATTTTGTGTAGATTTTGCTAGTGACTGTGATTGTGAAGAGTGCTACTCTCCCCATTACCAAGGCAAGTGATACTTCATGATATCTTCATCCCTATATTTTGTATAGCATTAGAAATATTTTGGTAAGACTTGCATGCTACTTTTTGCCAAATGATATGTTGGGAAATCCCAAGTAGATGTAGAATTGGTAGAATTGCTAGGAAAAAAAATCCTAAGTTAAGTTACTATACCTTGCTTAGCCTAGCTAGTAGCAAACAAGGGTTGGTAAATTTTCATACATGCTATGTTAAAAATATTTCTAAGTCATGAGACTTAGGTTTTCTGAATAAAACAACTAAGTCAATGAACCTCCTGGGTGGAATGGGACTTGAATGGTGGATTTTGGTTGAGTGGTTACACAAGGCCATGGATATGGCTTGTGTATCTCACTTGTGGTATGCCACCCAGGCACAAAGGGATTTGGAGGCCAAGTGTTGAGAAGCTTATAGTGCAACCACTTGGCAATATGTGCTCTGCCTTGATCATATAGGTTGCTAGAACATAGTCATTTGGACAGTTGGTGGTAGTGGGATGATAGGTTGGAACGCGTCCATTTGGCTAAGGGAAGGCTTCTGAAAGGTCCTGTCTTGGGAAACCAAGTCTGGTGGGGAAAGTGCACAACCTCTGCAGATGGAAAATCTAAGTACTTAGCCAAGTCCATGGCAATGGACAAATTGAGCATCATGACATGGAAGCTACAAGAATCTCATCACTCCAACTTCTAAGTAAAACTTGTGGGTGAACAAGGGTAAAGGACCCCAATGTCTATTGGTGGTTTCTTGGGAAAGTTTTTGACAAAGAAAAACTTAGTGATTTCAACTAATAGGAAAAACTTATTTTGAGCAAAGCAAGCCAAGCTACACTTAGCCAAAATGCATGTAGTAAAATAGTCCACTTAAAATTTACTAAGGTATCACTTGCCAATACTATTCCAAAGTATTGACCCACTTTGGCTGTAACTTGTGATGTTGCAGGTTACTCCGATGATGATTAGGAGTCATGAGTCTACACTCAACATGCTTGCCTGTGGCACATGAAGATGAAGACTTGTGTTTATTTACCTATTCCAAAAAATCTTGTATTAGGCCTTTGGCCCTGAGTTGTAAAAGACTATGTTTTATTCTCTGGAATGAATGTAATAAACGACCTTTGTATCTGTGTACTTCATCTTAAACTGTGGATGCTAACTTTGATCTAGGGACTAGCATTGCAATCACAGGGATCCTTTTCCTTTACAAAGGAGGGATCTTACAGATGGTATCAGAGCACTGTGTTGCCTGTAGGATTATGACCCTAGGATTGGAAACCACTAAGGAAAAAATTTCAACTACTTCTACACTTGTCTATTCTTCTCGTAAACTTTTCTAATCTTCTCATTCTCCTCTCCATTTGTAGATGAACTCCATCAACGAAGCCGTGAAGAAAGGACCACTCATGACCATGACCTTGGAGTGTGAAACGGAGTTTCCCAAAATTCTCAAGGACCTCATGGTGGCAATGGAAGCACATGGTGCAGCTGTGTACAAAGGTTTTCCCGTAACGGATGAAGGAGTGGAGTACTGGTGGGTGCAACTTCACTTGTACAAAAACAAGGAAGACAACCACAAAGAAAGGGGATTCTGCATGTACACCAACACTGTGATGCACACCACATTCTTTGAGTCAGCAAGAGAAGCAGCTTGGAGGACTATCAAAGAACTCAGTGCTAGAGTCAAGTGCAGAATGCTCAACCTCCAAAAATACTTAGAGAAAGAGAAGGAGCTTACCCAAGAGTTGGAAGCTACCAACCAAACCTTAAGGGGAGATATTATAGACTTAGTGATGGAATCATGTGAACAAGATAGGTGGATTGCCTCTAGGAACATTGTGCTAGCCAACAGATCCAGTGAGATAGGATTGTGAACGCACTTCGTTAGTTGGACCACCAACTATCACCATATTTTCCAAAATGATACCTTAAATAAGTTTGGACCTTGATTGATGTAATGGATTCATGTATGCATGACTTGTGTGATTTTGTGTTCCAAGGATATGTATGAAATGTTTGTCTTGTTTTATTTTAAATTGTGTTGTCCTAACTTTTCTATCTTATAAATAGATGCCTATTACCATCGACCTTTGTTGAGGAGTTCCAGGTTACCCGTTTTGGTCCTCGTATCGTTGAGCTTACCACTTTGCTCAATCTCCCTCTTCCCACCATCATGGTGCATCCACTCACCAAGTTCGAGAGGAAGGACCTCTGGGGCTTCAAGGTGAACCAGCTCGGACGCCAGACAGAGCCTACTACGGAGGCCATCGTCTTCAAGCTTATGCACGATGACAGGAAGAGAGGCATGGAGGTCGTCATGCAGGACCTGATAGGACGTTTGTTAGGCCGTCACTCCCGACAGGTTAGAGGCACCCACTTCCACGTCTTCGGAAGACGTGATGATGAAGGAGAGTCCATCGACTTCGAGGACGACTCGAGGGGCAGCGAGCCGTCGTCTCTATATCCAGGACTTAGAGTCTCTTATTAGGCACGTGGACACGGACGGGACCAATGTCATGCTCGGTAATGTGAGCTCAGTGCAGCTTCGCGAGAAGGACAAGCTTTTCGCACAGCAGGACGAGATAGTCAAGGAAATGGAGGCGAAGTTCGAGACCCAGGACCGGAAGTTCAAGAGTCAGGAGAAACGCGTCCAGGATAGGAACAAGAAGATCCGGGACATGACTGAAGAACTGAAGTCCAAGGATTTCGAGCTAGAGTAGCAGCAGATGGTGATTGAGAGGCTTCGTTCCCAGAAGAGGGCTCTCAAGACCAAGATTGAGTCCTTGACCACTACTATTGAGGAGAACAAGACCACGATGGAGAACGCAGGTCTTACCTTTGTTGAGGAGGAGATTGATGCTGATGAGTAGACTTGACTACTCGGTTATCTTTTATTATCGTACTTGTTATTTGTGAACTTGTTATTGGACCATCCGACATGTGGATGGCTTGCCACTTGTGTGTTTTACCTTGAGAACTTGTTATCTTGTTGTTGAACTTTTATCATTGTGTTGCATGCTATGTGTTTGCTTATGTGATGTAATGTGCATAAAACATCTATGGGTATCTCATTCTTATCTCTATTTGAATAAACCACAGATGCCTCCCCGTCGTGCAAACCCCAACCCCAACAACATCACCCCGGAAATGCAGAAAATGATGAATGCGCAAACACAGCTTATGCAAATGATGACAACATTCATCCAAAACCAGAATAACAACAACAACAACCCCAATAACAACAACAATAACAACAACAACCCCCCGGGCTTTGATATGCTCACCAGATTTCTGCGGTTGAGGCCAGCTAAGTTTTCGGGGACGACTGATCCCATGGTGGCCAATGATTGGCTACGTTCTGTGAACAAGGACTTAGTGACCGTGGGCTGCACGGATGCTGAAAAGGTCAGGTTCGCAGCACATCTGCTGGAAGGGCCAGCTGCCACCTGGTGGGACAACTTCCAAATCACCACTCCTATAGATGAGGTGACTTGGGCTATCTTTGAAGATGGCTTTCGCACTGCTCATATCTCATCATGAATGATGAGCCTGAAAAAGAAGGAGTTTCACAACCTGAAGTAGCGCCACCGCAGCGTGGCTGAATATATAGAAGAGTTCAACAATCTGGCGCGTTATGCACCGGATGAGGTTGACACAGATGCCAAAAGAAAGGAGAAGTTTCTGGAAGGCTTGAATGATGAGCTGAATCTGCAGCTGGCTGTGGCATATGTTCCCACTTATCAGTCGCTCTGTGACAAGGCTGCTATATTGGAGAACAAAATGAAGCAAGTCGAGAGTAGGAAGAGGAAACACTCCGATAAGCACAGCTCGGGATCGTCTCACAAACGATCTCACTATGATGACAGTGGAAGCTCAGGATCCCATAAGCATGGGAAATTCAACAAGCACCACAACCACAACCGTCATGACAACAAGCATCACCGCAGTCATGACAATGACAAGTACAAGAACCACAAGAGTGGACACAAGAGCCACCACAGTGGGAATGGTAGTGGAAGTGGAAGTCAGCCTGCTAAAAGGGACATCAGTTAGGTTGAGTGCTTCAAATGCAAGAAGATGGGACACTATGCAAATGAGTGCCCCGAAAAGAAAGTTGAAGGACCTGTCAAGCCCAATCCTTTCCAGAAAGGTCAGGTGAACCACATAAATGTGGAGGATGTCTATGAGGAACCTGACGCTGTTGCTGGTAAGTTCAGACTTAATTCCATTCCAGCATTTGTACTCTTTGATACTGGTGCATCTCATTCATTCATATCAAGAGCATTTGTTGAAAGAAATGAACTACCGGTAGAAACTATTGGGTGTCCTATAAAAGTAAGTTCTCCTGGTGGAGAAATGATAGTGAATTCAGGATGCCATGACCTAGTCATAGAATTCGGGAAGTATAAGTTTCCCGTTAACTTGATAATATTAAACTCCAAAGGTTTGGATGTCATTCTGGGAATGGACTGGATGACTAAGTACAAAGGAGTGATAGATTGTGCCAGCCATACTGTCTCACTCACAACTCCAGATAATAAAAGGATCAGATTCAAAACCAGCTTTGGAGCAAAGAAGAGTATGTTAAATTCTCTTAAGGGGGTTAGCATGGACAGTGTGCCAATTGTATGTGAGTATCCGGATGTGTTTCCAGAAGAATTGCCAGGAATGCCACCAGATAGAGATGTGGAGTTTCTGATAGATTTGGTACCAGGTTCTGGACCAATAGCAAAGAGACCATACAAAATGTCAGTTGATGAACTGAAAGAGCTCAAGAAGCAACTAGGAGAACAGTTGCAGAAAGGATTTATCCAACCAAGTTCTTCATCTTGGGGAGCCCCAGTATTGTTCGTGGAGAAGAAAGATAGAAGCCAAAGGTTATGCATAGATTACCGTTCACTCAACGAGGTAACTATCAAGAACAAATATCCTTTGCCTAGAATCAATGACTTGTTTGATCAGCTAGAGGGAGCATGTGTGTTCTCGAAGATTGATCTCCGGTCAGGCTATTTTCAACTCAAGATAAGAGAGCAAGACATACCTAAAACAACATTCACCACAAGGTATGGATTGTATGAGTATACCGTAATGCCTTTCGGCTTAACCAATGCTCCAGCATACTTCATGAATATGATGAACAAGGTGTTCATGGAATTTCTTGACAAGTTCGTTGTCGTTTTCATCGATGACATCTTAGTCTACTCCAAGAGCAAGGAAGAGCATGAAGGACACTTGCGTTTGATACTTGAGAAGTTGAGAGAGCATAAACTTTATGCCAAATTCAGCAAGTGTGAGTTCTGGTTAGAGGAAGTTGGTTTTCTTGGTCATGTTATGACAAAGGATGGTGTAGCAGTTGATCCTGCTAAGGTTTTAGCTGTGACAGAATGGGAATCTCACAAGAATGTAAAAGAAGTTCGCAGTTTCCTTGGCTTAGCAGGTTACTACAGAAGGTTCATCGAGAATTTCTCTAAAGTAGCAAAGCCTATGACTGAATTGTTAAATAAAGACAAGAAGTTTGCTTGGACTGAAGGTTGTGAAGTCAGCTTTCAAGAATTGAAGAAGAGACTTGTGACAACACCAGTTCTATGTCTGCCAGATTTGGAAAAGGATTTCCAAGTATATTGTGATGCGTCTCATCAAGGTTTGGGTGCCGTACTTATGCAAGACGGTAAAGTTGTGGCCTATGCCTCGAGACAATCAAAACTCATGAAGTAAACTATCCTACTCATGATTTGGAGTTAGCCTCTGTCGTCCATGCACTCAAAACATGGAGACATTACCTTTTGGGAAAGCGTTGCGAAGTGTTCACCGATCACAAGAGTTTGAAGTATATCTTCACCTAGAAGGAAATCAATATGAGATAAAGAAGATGGTTAGAGCTTATCAAGGATTATGACTTAAGTCTGCAATACCACCCCGGTAAAGCAAATGTTGTAGCAGATGCTCTAAGTCGTAAGGTATTTGTGAATGGTCTTACCAAAGGAGAATTGCCGGACGAATTGTGTGCCTAATTCAAAGAACTCAGATTGGAGATTGTGCCAGAAGGACATCTCATGTATTTAGATGTTCAACCCACTTTGTTGGACAAGATTCGAGAAGCTCAAAAGACTGATAAGGAAATTGAAGAGATTAAGGAAAAGATTAGCCAGGGGAAAGCTAAGAATTTCCATGTAGACGAACAAGGTACTTTATGGCACGGGAAACGTATTTGTGTTCCACAAGATCCGGAGATGCAGAAACTAATTCTACAAGAAGCCCACAACTCTCCGTATTCTATTCACCCGGGAAACACTAAAATGTACATGGATATGAAGGAAAGATTTTGGTGGAACAACCTCAAGAGAGACATCGCCGAACATATTGTTTTGTGTGATGTGTGCAGTAGAGTAAAAGCGGAGCATCAGAAACCAGCAGGTTTGCTTCAACCACTACCTATTCCTGATTGGAAATGGGACAAGATTGGTATGGATTTCATTACCGGATTACCAAGGACCAGATCAGGATATGATTCCATATGGGTAGTAGTGGATCGCTTAACTAAAGTGGCCCATTTCATACCCGTGAAGACAACTTATACAAGTGCCAAGTTAGCCAAGATCTACATGAGTAGAATTGTATGCCTTCACGGTGTGCCTAAGAGTATTGTGTCCGATAGGGGAACCCAATTCACTTCCCATTTTTGGAGACGGCTACATGAGTCATTGGGAACGAGGTTGGAATTCAGTACTGCTTTTCATCCTCAAACCGATGGACAAACAGAAAGAACTAATCAAATTCTGGAAGACATGTTGAGGGCATGTGCCCTAGATTATGGAGCAAGTTGGGATGAAAGTCTGCCTTACGCAGAATTTTCTTATAACAACAGCTATCAAGCCAGCATTGAGATGGCACCGTTTGAGTTTCTCTACGGAAGAAAATGTACCACCCCATTGTTATGGAATGGTGTGGGAGAAAGAAGTTTATTTGGGCCAGATCTTATCAAAGAAGCCGAAGAGAAGGTCAAATTGGTTAAGGACGGGTTGAAGATAGCACAGTCCCGACAGAAAAGCTACGCAGATCCTAAGCGTAGAGAAGTCATCTACGAAGTTGGTGATAGAGCCTATCTTAGAGTATCACCACTCCGTGGAGTGAAAAGATTCGGAGTCAAAGGAAAATTGGCACCAAGATATGTTGGGCCATTCAAGATTCTGAGTCGCAAAGGCGAAGTTGCTTATGAAATTGAGCGCCAAAGATCTCTATCAGTCCATAATGTATTTCATGTGAGTCGACTTAAGAAATGTCACCCGAAATGGAAGAATCTTCTTTGAAGGATACCATACCTTTGGAAGAAGTTCAACTAGAAAGTGATCTCACTTATGAAGAAAAGCCTATCAAGATTCTTGAGACTGCGAAGAGTCACGAGAACAAAGACTATCAAGTTTTGCAAAGTGCAATGGAACCATCATCAAGAGGAAGCAACATGGGAAGAGAAGATGATCTTGGAAAGACCACCCTCACCTATTTGCTAGCCAATCCGAATCTAGGGAGATTCACCTTAAGGGGGTTAGATTTGTAACATCCCTAAAATCATGATTTCAAAGTTTGCATATCATTCATGCATGCATATAGATTTGAGATCAATTTCAAACTCATTTCAGAAAAACAGAAGCACATAGTGCTATGATTTTATGTGAGCAGATTTAAATCAAATGGCTATCCCCATTTGAAAGTTTGATTGTTTATGAACCAAGTTTGTTGCCTTCTATGAGGATAGGTTTGAGTGTAGAATTTAAACCAAGTTTTACAAATTGGAAATGGTTTCAAAAACCATTTTTCAAATTTTGCAAACCAAATGCCTAGTCTCTGTTATTTTGATCTCCAAGCTTGACCAAGCCTTTTCAAAGCAACCACATGATCTTACGCCTATATTTGAGACTACTACACACTGCAAAAATCCCAAGAAAGTTTGAATTCAAATGGAACTTGAAATTCATTTGAAAACCTATTCTGAAAATCGAATCAGAAAAAGAAAAAGAGCAAACAAATGAAAAGGGCCTAGCGCCACCAATCTAGCCCAGCATCTGAATAGGCCCAACTAGCCCACCCGGGCCATTTCTTTTCCTTCCGCACGCGCGAGCACACCCACTCAGCCGCTGACGATCGGACCCCACCTCCGCGGCACTGCACGCTGATGAGCGGGCCCTCTCCACGTCAACCGTCTTCCCAGATTCGCGCCGAAACTCCACGCGCTGCCGTTCTTGCACTGATTTCGCGAGGTTAATTGGCATTGATGCAGCAAGCGTTTCTTGTCGAGCCTCTGGCTATAAAATCCCCACATCCTCGCGACCATTTCCCCCCAAACAATTTCGCCTTCACGCCACCAGGCTGCCCACAACTTGCACGACGCCGTCATTGCAGCTGCGCCGACGAATTCCGGTGAGCCTCGTGTTCCCCTCTGTCTCTAGTTCATGCTATCAAGTTCAGCAAGTCTTTGCGCACCTACTGACACTCCCCAATTGCCCTCGCATGATCCGTAACTCCAGCAACGTCGACGACCGGCCGCCACCATTCTCTCCACGAACTCCGGCGACCTCCCTCTGTAAGTAGCCACCGCCCCTTGCCCTCTGACTGATACGCCTAGAATCCTCATCGTCTTGCGCATCTAACAGTACCCCTATTTTGGATTAGCGCGACGAGAAACCTCGCCAATGTCGACGACTGACCGTGCCTGACGTCTGCCTCTACTCCGACGAGGAATCCTCGCCGTGTCCGCGCGCCCCTCGACGAACCATCGCCACCTTGAGCATCAGCAGGCTCCTGCGGTTCTGGTAAGCATCTCCTCCCTTTCCGGGGCGACCTAGAACGCCACACCGTCGACCAGCGCGCTGCCGCGCCATTGCTAGCGCCGCTCAAGTTTGGTCGTTTGAACCAGGACCGTCAGATCTGGATCCAACGCGTAGATTTAGATCACTTAACGAATCGTTTTTGGTAGATCTAGGCCGCGTGTTTTAAACAGATCCTACGGCTCGCGAGCGTGATCCGGAGCGAATTGGTATCAGCCAATAGAAATAAGACGCATGGCTAGGGTTTGAATTAAAACTGAATTTGAAAACAGATTTAGATCCAAATTTCAAATGGCTATAACTTTTGATTCCCACGTTAGATTTTTGCAAATTTTATACCGCTGGAATCAGTGAGTCAAGCCCTTTATGAATCTGCAATGTGTTTAACAAAAAGTTTCTGTTAAAATGACTTTGTATGCAGAAACATATTTAGGACCATTTTGAGTATAGATTTGGTTTAGTATTTTGTTTTAGTGCTAAATAAGTTTAGTTAGCAAGTTTTTGACTTGATTTTGTTTCTGTATCTTACACTTGCTTGGTGGGTTTTCAAAAATCATCACTTAGCATTTTCTTGCATGCATGAATTCATATTTTTGTTTGTATATGAATTGTGTGTAATTATGTGCTACAAATTTTGTGTAGATTTTGCTAGTGACTGTGATTGTGAAGAGTGCTACTCTCCCCATTACCAAGGCAAGTGATACTTCATGATATCTTCATCCCTATATTTTGTATAGCATTAGAAATATTTTGCTAAGACTTGCATGCTACTTTTTGCCAAATGATATGTTGGGAAATCCCAAGTAGATGTAGAATTGGTAGAATTGCTAGGAAAAAAAATCCTAAGTTAAGTTACTATACCTTGCTTAGCCTAGCTAGTAGCAAACAAGGGTTGGTAAATTTTCATACATGCTATGTTAAAAATATTTCTAAGTCATGAGACTTAGGTTTTCTTAATAAAACAACTAAGTCAATGAACCTCCTGGGTGGAATGGGACTTGAATGGTGGATTTTGGTTGAGTGGTTACACAAGGCCATGTATATGGCTTGTGTATCTCACTTGTGGTATGCCACCCAGGCACAAAGGGATTTGGAGGCCAAGTGTTGAGAAGCTTATAGTGCAACCACTTGGCAATATGGGCTCTGCCTTGATCATATAGGTTGCTAGAACTTAGTCATTTGGACAGTTGGTGGTAGTGGGATGATAGGTTGGAACGCGTCCATTTGGCTAAGGGAAGGCTTCTGAAAGGTCCTGTCTTGGGAAACCAAGTCTGGTGGGGAAAGTGCACAACCTCTGCAGATGGAAAATCTAAGTACTTAGCCAAGTCCATGGCAATGGACAAATTGAGCATCAAGACATGGAAGCTACAAGAATCTCATCACTCCAACTTCTAAGTAAAACTTGTGGGTGAACAAGGATAAAGGACCCCAATGTCTATTGGTGGTTTCTTGGGAAAGTTTTTGACAAAGAAAAACTTAGTGATTTCAACTAATAGGAAAAACTTATTTTGAGCAAAGCAAGCCAAGCTACACTTAGCCAAAATGCATGTTGTAAAATAGTCCACTTAAAATTTACTAAGGTATCACTTGCCAATACTATTCCAAAGTATTGACCCACTGTGGCTGTAACTTGTGATGTTGCAGGTTACTCCGATGATGATTAGGAGTCATGAGTCTACACTCAACATGCTTGCCTGTGGCACATGAAGATGAAGACTTATGTTTATTTACCTATTCCAAAAACTCTTGTATTAGGCATTTGGCCCTGAGTTGTAAAAGACTATGTTTTATTCTCTGGAATGAATGTAATAAACGACCTTTGTATCTGTGTACTTCATCTTAAACTGTGGATGCTAGCTTTGATCCAGGGACTAGCATTGCAATGACAGGGATCCTTTTCCTTTACAAAGGAGGGATCTTACATTGAGTCTACATAAATACTCTTTGTGCTTTAATAGATCTATGCTTTTCCCCACGTGTGTGGAAGTGACAGCGTGCATACCGTGTGTGGCACTTTGGCTAGATTGAATATTTGTTATGTGTTATATTTGGAGTTGGATGTCTCTATGAAATTGTGGTGTTTGTTGGAACCATCTAGCGCTCAAGGTGACAGTGTGGGGTTACCTAGATTGGGGAAGGCAGACTTTGAGGAGTGCTGTTATAGCCCTACCAATGATTAGAGTGTTCAACCGGAGAGTAGTATCATGAAGAGAGGATATTTAAATGAGAGAGTGTTCACTAGTGAAAGTATGATCCCTAGGCCTTGTTTATAAACAATGAAACACCGTTTGCTACTAGATCTATTGCATGTTTTCTTGCTTACTTCTTGTTTCCTTTAGTCTTTGCCTCACCGTCAAGCTATTTTCTGGCACTCACACACGTTCTCCCACGTCAACAACAAGTCAGAAGCTATTTTCTAGCACCGTTACCACTTGTATTTCACTATCTCTTCGCCGAACTAGTGCACCTATACACCTGACAAGTGTATTGGGTGTGTTGGGGACACAAGTGACTTCTTGTATCTTGATTGCAGGATTGCTTGAGAGGGAATACCTTTGACCACTTCCTACCTGAGTTCGATAAACCTTGGGTAATCCACTTAAGGGAAACTTGCTGCTGTTCTACAAACCTCTGCACTTGGAGGCCCAACAACTGTCTACAAGAATAGAAGTGCGTAGACATCACTTATCATGGTAGATCTGGAATGCCTAGTGAAGATAGGATTCTAGAAGTTTAAAGATCCACTAAAAACTTCATGCAAATGCAATATGAGCAGAACAAAATATTCACTAAAACTATGAAAGAACAATCTGCTATTTTGAAAAATATTAGTCATCAACTTGAGAATTTGAATAGGGAAATTCCTAGTTTGTGATGGTGGCTCAGATCAATGTAGAGCTTCGTTGGGAGTCCCCAAGAGGAAGGTGTGATGAGCAAGTCTTCCCTTAGTAAGAAACCGAGGTTATCGAACCAGTAGGAGGAAGGAAGCGACTCAAAGGTGTTGCTAGCAACTTGGAAACCTGCACAAAACAAACTCAAGACTTTACCCCAACAAACAGTGAGGTTGTCAATCTCACAGGTTTGCTGAAAACAAAGGATTAACTGTATGGTGTGGAAGGTAATGGTGGTTCTGAGAAGGTAAGCGATATGATGGAAGATGTATCAATGGTAAAGATTGGACTGGGGTCCATAGTTCACTAGAGGTGTTCTCCTTAAGATAAACAAACATGGCATGCTGGATAAACAAATTATAGCAGGGCAATTGACAGGACAGAGCAAGGCATGATAATGCAATACTAGACATTCATGATCCTATAAGATTTGATTGGGCAATACAACAAGATACATAGACCGCCATCCAACTGCATCTGTGACTAGTAATCCACCTTCAGGTTATGATCCGAACCCCAGTATTAAGTTCTTTGCAGGGTTCAGTAGTCCTCGGTGGAGTTTGGTTTCATGTTATTATTCAAGTCACACAAGTGAAGGGCAATAATGAAGATTAAGACAACTTGAGGTGTGGTAAGAGGTTGGTAACGAACTCTATTTTTTTTCATTTTTGTACATATACTCATCATTGTGAGCATGCTTAGTCTGTTCATGTAAGTTGTATGTTATTTATGGATGCTTAGTAGTTCTTGCTCTCTTATGATCAGCCCCAGATTGCTAATAGTTTGTAGCATGTTATATGAATGTTTGCTTACATTGTTCTATTCATAACTTGGTATGATATTGTGGTATCCTCCTCTGAATGTTTCATGTGAATCGACTTGGCACATGCTCACGCATGCATATGACTAAACAATAGTCAGTAAGCCTCGATGATTTATTTTGCCTCAGAGTTCCTGTATCACTTTCATGCCATAATTAGTCCTGTTTTATTGCAAGCATGATTATGACAGTTATTGTTCTCTCGTTTGTCGCTCCCTCTCTATTTATAGACTTCACTTGCACTGGGTATGTGCTCTACTTGTGCATCCAATTCCCCAAAACCAATATTGCCAAAGTGTCCACCATACCTACCTACTAGCTTCATTTGCTATTCCATGCATATTCATTATGCCTGTTTTCTTCCAAATAAAATGTTTGTCTATTTTGAGAAAGATTAGTTAGTAAAGCTCTCACGAACTTGATGGCACACTTTATTTCTTGCACTTAATAAACCTGAACCATTGTGACTGTCCATGAAAGTTATGTGCTTGCAAATTATAGGCTGAGAGTTAGTAGAACCGTGCTGTCATAGGGAACGCTTTCAACACTTATGGATACATATCCAGTTGATATCATGCTCTTTTGTTTGTGGATGTCGTTGATGTGAAATAAAAGGGGAGCTTGTGAGTTCATGGAGTTATATATATGTGTTAGAGAAACGTCTGGGCCGCTAGCCTAAGCCATGCCTAATCATGGTGGAAACTTGCAGCATAACCATAATGAGCAATCTATGAAGCATACTCAATAAAAACCTATGCAAATAGCAAATAAAAAGATCGTTGAGATGCTCATTGTCTGCTTGCCTTGTCATTTTGATCACGAGATAGCTCCTGTATCATGTGCAAGGGGTACCCTGTTGGCGGTTCCCTATGATACGCATGTATTTACGATGACAAGAACTTACAGGTGACTAAAGTTGAGTAGCATGAGGAGCGGCCCTCGTACTCAAGGGACATGAGATTTCCAGTTTATGGACTGTCAAGCACATAACTCATATTGGACCTCACTTTTACCTTAACCATACAAAGATGCCTATGATAGGGGCAATGAGAGCTCAAAGCTAATGAGTACCTTTTTTTAGCATTTGGAAGCCTTTCAAACTTTTCGAACCCTTTTCACTTCCTTGTTGAGTCACCACTTATTCTATGAGCACCTTCTTGAGAGCATAGTTGTCATTCTTAGTGTAATGTGCTTGTACCAAAACTTGGTTAATTATGTCATGACTTTGATGCTTGTATCTCTGATATCTCCACTTCTAGTCTTCATGTGAACTTCAGAGGTGCCTTGACATTTATATTGTGCTCTACAAACAAAGGCAAGCGAGATACCACTCTATCGTACCTTATTATGAGCATTGCAATGTTGCTTATGTTTATGTTTCATGCTACTTATTATTATTGAGTTGGTTTCTCTTCATAGCTTGCAATGACTATTGAGTAGACTTAGTTGCATACTCCTTATTATGTATGGCCTAAGTATCTACTCCTGTGCTGAGAATATATACATCATATGAAGCAAATGTGATCGTGAAAGTTCTTTTATCGCACTCAGTTTTTGACTGAATTGCTTGAGGACAAGCAATAAGCTAAGCTTGGGGGGAGTTGATACGTCCAAAACGTATCTACTTTTCTGAACACTTTTTCTATTGTTTATCCTCTAAACTTGTGTGATTTGGATACAACTAACCACTGTTCAAAAAATCGTCCGAATCAACGATTAATAGGCCGATTAATCGCTACTAGGGACCGGACCGTGTCAATTAACACTAATCGTTTGTGTTAATCGTTTAGCTCGATTAATAGCTTTGACACTCCGATTACTAGGTATGTTTCTGGTTAATTATTACACTTGGTAAAAAATTGCAAAATTATCAACACAAATCGCCCATCTATCCGCTAGCCCGCCCCAATGAAGTAGGTTTTGCGAAGCTCCCGCTCGATCCCTGGCTCAAGGAGCTCGATTTACGCCATCACCAACTAGTTCTTTGTCGTTGCCGACAAGTTCCCCGTAGTTGCCGACCAGACCTCAGATACGAGAGCTCGACCGCCTTGAGGATCTCATCCGGGAGCTCGATGCTGCCTTTTATATGGTAGGTGGTTGAGGTGCAAGAGGAGTCATACGTGTTTTAGGTGCTAATTTTTGTAGGTTGTACCGATTAATAACCGACCGATTAAATCAGTTAATCGTCCGAATTCCGATTAGTCGCTACTCACAAGCCAACCGAGCAGTTAACGATTACCAATTTCCTTACCATTGCAACTAACATAGTCTGATGCTATTTTCAGCAGAATTACCTTGGTGTCTAGTTTTTGTGCAGAAAATCAACTATCAGTAAAAATCCCGGAAAATATGCCAAAAATCCTATTTCACCAGAAGATCCACGGAGCCAGAATACGGTATGGAGTGGAGCCCTGGGGGGGCCACACACCCTGCCGCACGGGTGGGCCTAGCCCGCGCCTGGAGGGTGTGTGGCTGCCCCTGGCACCCCCTCGGGCCCCCTCTTCGCCTATAAGATGCCTCTTGACCTAAAAACCAAGGGGGTTCGACGTTTTTCCAAAAAGAGTTCGTGGCCGCTACCACGAAACCGTGATTGAACGAAACTCCATTACGGCACCTGCGGAGGGAATTTGGAGAGGATCATCGCCATCATCACCAACGCCTCTCCATCAACCATCCATGTTTCCCTCATCCATGAGTGAGTAATCCCCCGTTGTAGGCTATAGGGATGGTAGGGATTGGATGAGTTCTATCATGTAATCGAATAAGATTGTTAGGGCATGGTGCCTAGTATCTCTATTGCTGCTATTTGACTTTGTTGCAACTTGTTGTGCTTAATGCTTGTCACTAGGGCCTGAGTGCCATGATCTCAGATTTGAACTTATTATTGATTCATGATGATAGTATTGTTTGTGATCTTATCTGCAAGTTGTGTACACATATCATTGTCTAGATCCAAAGGCCCGGAAGTGACAAAAATTGGGACAACCTGAGGGGATGGCTGTGATGTGAGGATCACGTGTGTTTATGGAGTGTTAATGCTTTGCTCCGGTGCTCTATTAAAAGGAGCACCTTAATGCCAATAGTTCCCTTGAGGCCCCGCTGCAACGGGCTGGCAGGACAAAAGATGTTGTGCAAGTTCTCATTGCTAGCACGCATGACTATATATGGAGCACATGCCTATGATTGTTTAGTACTTGGATGCTTTATCTTATTTATCTGCAATTTCCCTAGATCTTGAAGTTACATGTTTAGACTCGTCCATGCAATGCCCGTCCATCCATCCCTGTGCCTACCGCGCTCATATTATACTGTTTGCTACTACTGTTACTATTGCTCTTGTTCTACTGTTGTTGTTGCTTTGATATTGCTACTACAAAACTATTGCTACTGATAAACTTCTGTGAGCAAGAACTATTTCCAGGTGCAACTGAATTGACAACTCAGTTGTTAAGTCTTGCAAGTATTCTTTGTCTCCCCTTGTGTCGAATCAATAAATTGGGTAATACTACCCTCGAAGACTGTTGCGATCCCCTATACTTGTGGGTCATCAACACCTCAAAGTGTAGACAAAGCAAAGTAGATACTAAACAAGCATGGAACATCAAAAATTATAGATACGTTTCCGACGTATCAGTTTGCATTCCAAAATTTTGAATGCTAAGAAAAATATTTCATATTTGTCTAAATCACATTCCTCTTTTATTAATAAACTGGCTACTAAACCTAAAACCATGGAAAATACCTTTGCTGTTGCTCATGCCATACAAGTTACTATTGATGAAAATGTTAGATTGTTAGCTAAATTGCATGCTAAGTGGGAAAGAGAAGATGAAATTGCTAGAAATAATAGTATTTGTACTATTACCACCACCAATGTTGATGCTAGAAAACCACAAGAAGTCCCTATTCCTTCTACAACAATGCCTAAACCCAATAAGAATGCTGAATTTTTTTGAACTATGGGAAACAATAAGTCTACTACCTGTGATGCTAAGTTTGATTTTAATCTTGATGGTTGCAATATTTCTGAAGTGATTATGTTCCTACAAAAGCTTCCTAGAAGTCCTAATGCTAGTGCTATGAATAGGGCTTTTACAAAACACATTACAGATGCTCTCATTAAAATTAAGGAAGAAAAATTGAAACATAAAGCTTCTATTCCTAGGAAGTTAGATAGTTGGGAACTGTAGGGGTTCGTAGCATGGAAAACAAAAAATTTCTACCGCATGCACACAAGCAAGCCAAGATCTATCTACTAGATTGTAGCAATGAGTCGATTAGAGTACTCACCCTCGAAGATTCTAAAGCGGTTAACGAGAGCAGATTCTCATGGGTGATGTAGTCGTACACTTGCCGATCTCAAGATCGCGTAGATGATCCTTCCAGCGCTGCGTTCCGACAACGCTTCCGCAGTCGGTCACACGTTCGATACTCGATGAAGACCTTCCTCTCCCTTGTTCCAACAGGCAGCGGAGGTTGTAGTTCTCCCCTCGCGATTCCGGCAGCACGACGACATGGTGTCGGAAGTAGAGGAATGATCCTGCAGGGGTCAGCCTAAGCCGGAGCAGGTTATGGTGGATCTAGGGTTTCCGGTGATCTAGGGTTTAGAGGGCCGGAGAGGAGGAGGCATGGCCGGCGGCGGCAAGTGGCGGCGCGGCGGCTCGGTGGGAAGGGGCTGGTCTTGTGTGTCCTTGGGGCACCCCCTCCCCTCTATTTATGAGAGGGAGGGCAGCTTGGGAGAGGGGAGTTTGAATCCTTCCCCAACTCCCTCTCCTAGATAGCTTGTGGTGGAGGAAAAGAAGGATTCTTTCCTTCCTCCACCAGGATACATTGTCCCAGTTTGACTTTTCAAACTTGCCTTTTGACTTTTAATTTGAAGCTTAATTTCTTTCTTGCAAATTCCCAACCAAGTGACCTTGGAATTATTAAATCATTCCACTTATCCATGACACATTCATGTACCCTTCCAATTCCGGTCCGGTGAATCTTCTAGACCCTTCTAGAACCTCTCCGATGAAATCATCGCAATCATTCCCGAACTTCGGAATTGGACTTTACTTATATGAATCTTGTTCTCTAGACCATTCCGGATCTCCTCGTGATATCCCGGATCCCATCCAAAACCCCGAACAACATTCGGTGTCCCTACTTACATTCGATATCTACTAAATAACATTAAATCCTTAAGTGTGTCTCCCTACGGTTCGTGAATTACGCGGACATGACCGAGACACTTCTCCGATCAACAACCGATAAAAGAATCTGGAAATTCATATGTCTCCCACATATTTCAATGACTAATTTGCAATCGAATGAACCATTTACATATGATACCAATTTCCCTTTGTCTCGTGATAGTTTACTTATCCGAGGTCTGATCGTCGGTATCTCTGCATACCTAGTTCAACCTCGTTACCGATAAGTACTCTTTTCTCGTTCCCGTGATATGTGATCCCTTGTGAGCCAGTCACATGCTTGCAAGCTAATTGGATGACATTCCACCGAGAGGGCCTAGAGTATATCTATCCGTCATATGGATGGACAAATCCCACTCTTGATCCATGTGCCTCAACACATACTTTCTGAATACTCAACGCCATCTTTATAGCCACCCAGTTACGATGTGGTGTTTGATGTCATCAAAACATCCTTCTAGTGATGGTGATTAACATGATCGCATGGTCGAAGGAATTAGGTTACTATGTATCAGAAAGCTCATAGCAAATGAACTATTGAAATGACTTGATCTTTATGCTACGCTTTATGTATAGGAGTATGCCCATCACACCATTCTCCTAATGATATGATCTTGTTGTTAATAACATCTCAATGTTCATGATCAGGAAACCACGATCATCTATCAGCCAAAAAGCTAGTATTATAAAGAGGCTTTACTAGGGACTCTAATTAGTTTACAAATCACATAAGTACTAATGTTTCTGGTTAATACTATTATTGCATGAATGTAAACATTTATCATAAACACAAAGATATAATAATAACTACTTTTATTATTACCTCTAGGGCATATCTCCAACAGTCTCCCACTTGTACTAGAGTCAACTAATCTAGAAAAGAAAAAGTACAAGACAAGCAAACCTGTGAAGGATCCCAGCCTTGTCACATGTTTCAAGTGTGAAAACCAGAGAAGCTACATCAAGACCCCAAGTAAGCGAAGATGTAATCTAGTTGAAAACCTTTTTAAGGGTGGTAGTACCCTAGTTGTCTTGAAGCCAACTTGTAACCTCTAGCCTTCCCAAATCTCGGGACGAGATTTATTTTAAGGGTGGTAGCCTGTCACATCCCAAAATTTTCCAAATTTTCAAATGTGAAAAATAACTAAACAAAAGAATTAATTGTTGAAATTTAGGGTGAAAAGAAACTTTTTGCTTCTAAATAGGAACACCAAAACCCTTCTTGAACAAATTTGAATAAAATGGAATCCAACAAATTTCAATCAAGTGAAATGCATTCATCAATGAATGTATCTTGAAATTTAAACACTTGGAAAAGTTAAACCAAAACACTAAAACCCTAATGGAAGAAATCCATTTCCAAGATCTCTCAAAGACTATGGATTTGATCCATATAAAAATTCATCAACAAACATTTTTAAATGATCAAGAATGATAAATAAAAATATTATAAAACCATAGAAATTGGTTTCATTTAATTTGGAGCCATGGATAAGAACTTATGAATTTAATAAGGTTAAAAGAAATATTTTCCAAGGCTAATAAAGCTCCTAACTAAATCCATGCCAAAATTATGAACAAAGTAATCCTAAAACGATTTAAAAAGATAAACAAATATTAAATAAAATTATACAAATTGGAATCACCAATTTTGGAACTATAAATAAAAAGATATGGATTTAATAAGACAAAGAAAGAAAGAAAGAAATAAGGAATATTTAAAAGCCAAATTAAACCTTGGACAAATCCATAAACAAATAAAAGTTTATTGAATAATAAAAAGGAGTAAAAGATTATTTAAATAAATTATATGGGATTAAACCAAATTCAATTCTATTTAAATCGAGACAAAATCCCTAAGGTAAATGATTAATTAAATCATGAAAAATTAATAAATTGGAATTTGCCAAAGTGGATTAAAAAGTTATCTAATTAACTTAAAAAGAATTATTTGAATAAAATTTATATGGGTTTAAAACCATATTTGATTTTATTTGAATAAAGACAAATGCGCAATTTAAATGAACATTAAATCATATTAAAATATTTTAAATAATTTAAAGTGAATTATTTGCACTAATGAATAAATAAAACCTAATGAAAAAGGTTTGGTAAAAATTGGAATTCAAATATAAGTTTGAAAATATATTTAAAATCTTATTTAAATAAAGACAAGTGTCTATTTTAAATAGATAATAAACCATAAAAGAATATAAGAAAATATTCAAAAATGGATTCTAAAATACATTGTTAAAACAATATTAAAACATACTGAAAGTTGGGAAAAGTTTGAATTCAAACAAGTGTTTGAATCATTTAAATAAATTCAAAACAGAAATCAGAAAAGGAAAAATAAAAAGAAATAGATGAAAAAAAATAAAAAGAAGCAGCCCAGCTAGCCCAACAGGCCCAGCGCAGCCCACTGCCTCCCCCTCCTCGAACCGTTATTTCTCACTCGCGAAATGACCCACGCACTCGCTGACGCTTGGTCCCCACTGAACCCTCCTCTCGTTCGCTGACAACGCAACTCCACCTGTCAGCTCATCGTCTTCAACCCGCGACCAATTCCTTCCCCCTCTCTCGCCCGTTTCTGCTTTGATTCCGCAGATTAAATTCGTCTTAATGCCACATTGGTTCCTCCCTATGACCTCTCCCATTTAACCGCCTCCCTCTTTCCTTCCTTTCCCCTCAGACCTCACACCACTGGAGCCACCAGGCTGCTCCAATTTCCCCTGCAACCGTTGCTACTCCGACGATCTTTATCGGCCGATTCCGGCGACACCCGACCTCCCCTTGCTCCCTAGAACCTATGAGCCTTCTCCCCATATACTTACGCATCCTCCAACACCCACATCTCACCCGCGCGTGCCCCCTAGCATCAGCAACAACGACGACAGAGCGCCACCGCATCCTGCTCCGACTCCGACGAGCTCCCCTGGTAGCTTCTAACCTCCCCTCTCTCTCTCTCTCAATGACGCACGCATGCTCGTGACACTCTTATGCACCTAACCCTACTTCCCTTTGGTCTTACCGTGGCACATAGCTTCGACTCCAACAAGAACCATGCGTGCCCGACGCCGTTGTGAACTCAGGCGAGGAATTGCCAGCAACGCCGTGCGCCCCTGTCCCTGCGGCAACCACGTCGAGAGTCAGCACAACCCCGCGAGTCTGGTAACACCCTTCGTTCTTCCTCTCGCTTTCTATTTCGTCGGCAACACCACTGCCAGAGCGCCGCCACCACGCGTCAGATGCCAGCACCGCCAGTTCCTGGTCATAGCGCTGTAGCCGTTAGATCTTGATCGCTTGGTTGAGATTAGATTTTAAACGAAGGGGTATCGTGTGCTGTGTGCCGTGCGATTTAAGTTAGATCCAATGCACCGCATCAGTCAATCCAGACGAACCGGTATCGTCCAGTAATATCAAGACACGTGGCCTGCCTGATCTTTTAAAACATAAATTGGACCTATTAGATGATTGAATTTGAAAAATTCATAACTTTAGATCTACACGCCCAAATTTTACAAATTTTATATAATTGGAATCAGGAAAAATAATACTTTGCAACCATGCCCTTAGTTTGGCATTTTGCTTCTGTAAAATTGGTTGTTTATGCAGAAACATTTCTAGGCTTATTTAGAGTATAAAAATTATTCTAAAAATATTTTTAGGGTAAAATCTTTTGAAAATGGTTTTTTTAACCTAGTGACCATAGAAACCAACTTTCTGATTTAAAAGTATATTTTGTGACACTAAGGAATTATTCCTTGAATAAAAGCATTTTGAGTAAAACATTTTTTTTGATTATGTTTTAAAAATAGTTTTTAGTAAAACCTTTTACAAATGTTGGATTTAAACTCTCTGACCCTAAAAACCAAGTTTTGGATTTAAAAATGTATTTGATTAACCCTAGAAAATTATTACTTTGATTAAAGGCATTTCTAGTAAAAATAAAATGTTGCTTTGATTTAAAAATGGTTTTGGGTGAAACTTTTTGAAAATGGATTTTATTTAAACACTTTGACAATAAACACTAACATTTTATGTTTAAAAATATATTTTTCAAACACTAGAAATTATTACTTTGATTTAAATCATTTCTAGCAAAACAAAAATGATTTAAATGGCCTATTTTCACTAACTTAATTTTAAATAGTTTTGCCACTTTTATAAATGACCAATATGTGTTTTAAAATATTTATAACCTATTATAAACCACCTTTCCAATCTTTTGCATGCTTGCATGCATTGTTTTGTTTCCTTTATTTTATGTGGTGAATTGTTTGAATGCTAGATTGAATTTGTGCCTTGATTGAATTGTAGTGAACTTTGAAGAGTGTGACAATTGCAAGATCAAGGAGTGAACCTATATTCTCTACTAAAAAGGCAAGTGGTGCTTCATACTTTTTGTCCTAACATTTTGACTATGCATTAGTGATATTTCTAAGTAGGACTTGCATGAAATTTTCTATGTGTTAACTATGCCATGGGAAATCCTAGTAGACGATGCCTCAGTAGAATTTTCCCTAAGTTAAGATTCCTACTACTATCATGCTTAGCCTAGCTAGTAGCAAACAAGGGTGGTTTATATACATGCTATGGAAATTTTGCTAAGTCTTTTGACTTATGTTTTTGCTTAATAAAACATCTATGTGAATGAATCACCTGGGTGGAATGGTGTGAATGGATTTATGTTGAGTGGTTACCCCAGGGGCAATACCTGGTGTATCTCACTTGTGGAAAGTCACCCAGGAACAAAGAGATTTGAGATGTCAAATGTTGAGAAGCTTCAAGTGCAGCCACATGGCATTATGGGCTCTGCTTGGATCATATAGGTTGCAATAACTTAGCTAGATGGACAGAAGGTGGTAGGGGGTGATAGGTTTGGAACGCGTCCATTTGGTCTAAGGGAAGGCTTCTGAAAGATCTTGTCTCGATGCATGTCGAGTCTTGTGGGGAAAGTGCACCACCTCTCGAGAGAGTAAAATCTAAGTACTTAGCCATGTCCACGACAATGGACAATTTGAGCATCAATACATGCATGCTATCAAGGATCTCCTCATCCCAATTTCTAAGTTAAAAGCTTGTGGTTGAACAAGGGTTAAAGGTTAACCAATTTTATTGGTTGTTCCTTGGGTGATTTTTGACAAACAAAACTTAGTGTTTCCAAATGATAAGGAAAAATCTATTTTGAGCAAAGCAAGCCTAAGCTCCACTTAGCCAAATGCATATAGATGATAGATACCACTATTCTACCATAGTATCACTTGCCAATACAATTCAAATGTATTGACCCTTGTGGCTATAACTTATTATGTTGCAGGTTTGTTTGATGTTAGTGAAGTGTGTTGATTAGGATTACAAGTCTACAACCAACATGATTGCCTATGGCACTTGAAGATGAAGGACTCCATGCTACATAGTTATTCCTGTTGCATTGTAATAAGATAGACAAATGAGCTATGTAAGATGTAATGAATTATTTTACTCCTGGTTATAAAGTTGTATTATGACCTTTGTTTCTTGGTATTACATCTTAAACTGTGAATGCTACCACATCGAGACAAGCATTGTAAACACATGGATCTCTACCTTATTAGGTTGGGACCTCTACAATGTAGTAGCTAGATGGTTGTATCTCCTCCTTTGTGCTTTCATGTATAGATCTTGTGAGCTCCGTTCATGATCAAGATCTAATCTATTTGTAATCATGCATGTTCTGTTTGCGGGGATCTGATGGATATTGAGATTATTATGTTGGTTTGATTAATGGTTTTGTCTTTATGATTCTATCATGTCTGTGTTGTTTGTGATCTTGCATGCTCTCTGTTGCTAGTGGTTATCTTGGCCAAGTAGTTGCTAGTGACTCCAAGAGGGGGTATTTATGCTCGATAGTGGGTTCATGCATCTAGTTTCCAAGGGAAGTGACAGAAATCTCTTCGATTGTAGATGTGCTGTTGCTACTAGGGAGAAAACAACGGTCTCTTGTTCATGGAACATGTGGACTATTTACCTTACACACTTTGCTTAAAGCAGTTGTCTGTTGCTTGCAAATTAATACTGGAGGGGGTTCGGATGATAACCCGAAGGTGGACTTCTAGTCATATATGCAGCTGGATGGCGGTCTATGTGCTCTTCACACCTTGCTCTTGGGGTTCCCAACAAGACTCCACATCAAGCAGCAAGTTCTCTAGCGCCGTCAAGGAGTCATCAACAAGTTTACTGGCGCCGTTGCCGGGGAGTCTAAGGACGTATTCACTAGGAAAGTCCTTCACATCCTTTCTCTTTACTTTGTTTTTAGTTTACTTTGTTTCTTTTGCTTGGTTTTGTTTGCCTCTTTTAAAAAATCCAAAAAAATTAGTCTAGCTTGGTTTGCTTTCTTTATTCAAAAACACAAAAAAATTAGTTCCTGCTCTAGCTGCTGCTGCTGCTGTTTTTGGCTTGCTCACCTTTGCCAAAATGAACTCAGCTGAGAACACCAAGTTGTGTGACTTCACTAGCACCAACAACAATGATTTACTAAGCACTCCTATTGCTCCACCTGCTCCTGATGCTACCTTTTATGAAATTAAGCTTGCTTTGTTGAATCTTGTGATGAGAGAGCAATTTTCTGGTGCTGGTTCTGATGATCCTGCTGCCCATCTTAATAGCTTTGTTGAACTTTGTGAGATGCAGAAGTATAAGGATGTAGATGGAGATATTATTAAGCTCATGCCTTTTCCTTTCTCCATGATGGGAAAAGCTAAAGAATGGTTGCTATCTTTGCCTAAAAATAGTATTGATTCTTGGACTAAGTGCAAAGATGCTTTTATTGGAAAGTACTATCCTGCTGCTAAGATTATTTCTATGAGAAGTGACATTATGAAATTTAAACAACTTGATAGTGAACATGTTGCTCCTACTTGGGAAAGAATGAAATCTTTGGTAAAAAATTGCCCTACTCATGGACTCACTGCTTGGATGATTATCCAGACTATTAATGCAGGTTTGAACTTCTCCTCAAGAAACCTGTTGGATTATCCTGCTGGAGGTACCTTCATGGGCCTCACTTTGGGTGCTACAACAAGGCTCCTGGATAATATGATGGCTAACTACTCTGAATGGCACGTTGAGAGAGCTCCACATGGTAAGAAGGTAATTTCTGTTGAGGAAATTTCCTATTTGAGTGAAAAGATTGATGTTATTATGGATATGCTTGTTAATGGGAAAGCTCCTCTAGATCCTAATAGTGTTCCCTTAGCCTCTTTGGTTGCTCAAGAAGAGCAAGTTGATGTGAACTTCATTAGAAACAACAATGCCTATAGGAATAATTTTGGTAGCAACAACAATTATAGGCCTTATCCTCCTAATAAGGGAAACTCCTATGTAAGCTCTTACAATAATGCTAGAAGTGCCCCCTCTGAAATTAAAGTCATGCTCAAGGACTTTATTAGTAAACAAACCACTTTCAATAAGACTATAGAGGAAAAGATTTTAATTATTGAGAAAAATATATCCTCTTTGTCTAAAGCTCAAACTTCCTTGGTTAATAAAATGGTTGCTAAACCTAAAACTATGGAAGATACCTTTGCTACTGCTCATGCCATACAGGTTACTATTGATGAAAATGTTAGGCTGTTAGCTCAAATTCATGCTAAGTGGGAAAGGGAAGCTGAAATTGATAGAAACAATAGTGTGTGCACTATCACCACTAAACCACAAGTAGCCCCTATTCCTCCTCCTACTATGCCTACCACTAGTGATGCTAAGTTTGACTTTGATATTGATGGTTGCAATATTTCTGAAGTGATTATGTTGTTGCAAAAGCTTGCTAGAAGTCCTGATGCTAGTGATAT
Source organism: Avena insularis (assembly GCA_023614405.1). Lineage (NCBI taxonomy): Eukaryota > Viridiplantae > Streptophyta > Magnoliopsida > Poales > Poaceae > Avena > Avena insularis. The sequence continues at coordinate 280,937,535 of CM042691.1, read as the reverse complement.
GCATGTTGCTTTTATCAAACACATTACAGATGCTCTTGTTAAGATTAAGGAAGAGAAGCTAAAACACAAAGCTTCTATTCCTAGGAAAGTAGAAGATAGTTGGGAACCCATTATTAATATGCAAGTGAATGACTTTGGTCTCAAAGCTTCATGTGATCTTGGTTCTAGTGTCTCTATTATGCCTAGGAAGATTTATGAAATGCTTGATTTGCCACCATTGGAAGATTGTTATTTGGATGTCCCACTCAATGATAATACTAAGAAGAAACTCATGGGGAGTATTAATGATGTTCTCATTATGGTTAACAATGCTTATGTCCCTGTTGATTTCTATGTTTTGGATGTTGAATACAATGCTTCTTGTCCTATTACTTTGGGAAGACCTTTTCTTAGAATAGTTGGTGCCATCATTGATACGAAAGAAGGCACCATTAAATATTATTTTATATTTAATAAAGGTATTGAACACTTCCCTATGAGAAGAGAGAAGTTCATTTTTGCTCCTCCTTTGAAAACAAGGTTTGATGTTAATGCTTCCTCATTTGAAAATACTTGATTCTTCTTGCTTCTTGTGCCTAACTTAAAGGCGTTAAAGAAAAGTATTTGTTGGGAGATAACCTAAGAGTTTCCTTGAGTCTTGGAAGTTATTACCTCTGTAATAACCTCTCCTTATCCTTTTTGTTTGCTTTTTGTACCAACAATGACCTCTAATGAGAGGGAAGTAAGATTTGGGAGTTGCTGTCCCGAAACAGATTTCTTTCCTCCACCAAAATAATTCGTGAGGAGGCTCTGTAACTCTGATTGAGATCAAAATTTACGAATAAATCCCCCAGTATGTTAACTAACTTTCGTTAGTTCAACACTTTTTGATTTGAGCAACAGAAGATGTTCAAAAAAATCGTTTCTACCTGCTGGTCTGTTTTGACAGATTTCTGCCATTATTTGCATTTGCTTCTTATTGATTCCTCTATTAGTTCTCTTCAGGTAAATTGAGCTTTTTGAAGGAGTTACTACAATAGCTTGTGTTTTTAGTGAAAAGCCTTGCTGTTCCAAAGCTTTGCTAGAGGTCTAATATCTTTTGAATAAGCTAATGTTGCTAATGAACATTGTGTGAAGTTTTGTATGAAGGAAAAATTTCAGGTGTAGAGAGAGAATGATGTAATGAGATGAAGAATGGACAAAAGCTCAATCTTGGGTATGCCACCATGGTGTCACCCCAAGAAATACCCAAGAGGTACAAGCGTCAAAGCTTGGGAATGCCCAAGGCATCCCCTTCTTCATCAATAAAAAGCTCAGGTCTGTCTAGACACTTCGTTTTTATTGTTTCATGCATAGTTGTGTTGTTCTTGGAGCGTATTAGTTTTCGTTTGCTTTGCTTAGTTTGTTTAGTTTTCTAAAGTAGTTTGGAACCCCGTTCTCGCTGTGTTATTTTGCAAATAAGTTTGCTTGGTGTTGGAAAGGAGTAGTAAGTTCTTGCTTGAAGTACAAGAGGCGCTTGCATTGACTGTGATTTAGACTTTAGCATGACATGCTAGGTGTTGTTTTAGCATTATGCTTAGTGATTTTTCTGTAGCATGTATTGTTCCAAACAATTGGGATTACTTAGTGTGCCTTGAAGAAATTATGCGTTGTTTTAGCATGCAAACACATAGTATTGTGGTATTCTCCTTTGATGTTTTGCTTGGGTTGACTTGGCACATGCTCACACCATGTTATGACTATGACAAGTCACCATTAGCCTCTATGATCATTTAGTCCTTGACTTGTAGTACCACTCTTTGCTTTGATTAGTTTGCTTTGTTGCACTGCATGATTTTGGCCATTATTGGTCTCTTAGTTGGTTGCTCCCAGTCTTTTGCTAGCCTCCACTTGTATGAGTAAGTTCTTATCATTCCTCCGACAACCAAGAAACCAAGTTATTCCAAAGTGTCCACTATAAACTCCTACACATGGTGTGTTACACCATTCCAAGTATATTCTTGTTTTCATCTATCTTCCAATTAAAAACTATTTTGTTATGTGAAAACTTAGTGATTAAATCCCTCATGAACTTGATGACACACTTTATTCTTTGCCCCTAATAAATTTGAACCATTGTGACAACTTTGTTGTATATGCTTGCACTTATAAGTTGGAATTAGCAGAATCATGCTGTCACGAGGAACGTTTTCAACATTGCACTTGTACCTTGTTGTACTTAGTTGATATCATGTTCTTTTGTCTATGGATGTCACCGGTGTGAAATAAAGAGGGAACTTGTAAGTCCATGGAGTTTGTATCTTGTGTTAGAGAAACGCCTGGGCCGCTAGCCTAAGCCATGCCTAATCATGGTGGAAACTTGCAGCATCATCATAGTGACATCTATGAAGCATTCTTCTTAAAAAAGAGACACATTGAAAAAACAGGAAAGAGAGAAAAAAAGCACCATATTCTCATGGTACATAAGAAGAATTGCTGAGATGCTCATTGTCTGCTTGCCTTGTCATTTTGGTTATGGGAAAGCTCCTGTACCATGTGCAAGGGGTACCCCGCTGGCGGTTCTCAATGATATGCAAATACTTATAGTGACAACAACTTACCTGGACCCAAAGTTGAGTATGCATGAGGTGTGGCCCTCGTATTCAAGGGGCATGAGATTGTCAGCTTATACTTTGTCAAGCATATACTCCAGCTTTGCCACTTTAACCTTAACCACTTCAAGATGCTTATGATAGGGGCAATGAGGGCTGAAAGCTAACAAGTACCATAATTTTTGGAAGCTCTTTTTGAAACCTGTAATCCCTGCTTCCTTTATAAAAAGGCCTTTCTTCCACCACTATTGAGTCTCCACCTTCTACCTTTAGGCACCATTAAGAGAGCATAGTTTTCATTCTGTGTGCAGTGTTCCAAAGCTTATTGATTAATGCATATTGTGTTATTACTTGCTCTTGTGCTACTTGTTTCTAGTCACCCTTGTGAACTTTGCAGGTGTCCTATGCATTATATTGCTACTCTATGAGGGAAAAGTTGATTACCACTATGTTATGTTTTCTGCATGTGAAACAAACAAACGTTTTTCAATGCATGTTATTCATGATCTTTGTTTGTAGCTTGTTATGTTGCATGCGTAGTTACTATGTCCTATTGTTAGAACTCCATCTTTCATGCACATGTTTAGAGTTCTTTGATCCCAGCTTCCAATGCTTGCAAATGGTTGGATCTTTGTGAGGGTGCATGTCACCTCAAAAATTATTCTGTTTATCACTTACCTACACGAGGACGAGCAGGAGTTAAGCTTGGGGATGCTAATACGTTGGAAACATATCTACAATTTTTGATGCTCCATGCTTGTTTTGTATCTACTTTGCTTTGCTTGTCTACACTTTGAGGTGCTTTTTACATGTTTTATGGTACTAACCTATTAACAAGTTGCAACAGTGCCAGATGCCTGTTTTGTGCTGTTTTTGGTTTCAGAAAAGTTAGTAAAGAAATATTCTCGGAATTGGACGGAACAAGAAGTCCAGAGGAGAGCCGGAGGGGCCAGCCAGGGGGGCCAGATCCACCCCAGGCTCGGGGCAGGTGGGCCCGTGCTTGGCTAGGGTTTGGTGGCCCTAGCCGCCTCCCGGTCTCGCCCCTTCACCTATAAGAAGCCCCTGATGCAGAAACCCTGAGTACCCGATCAAATCTCCACGAAACCACATGTAGCCGCCAACACCATCGTCCCTAGATCGGGGGGATCTGAAGTTCTTCCCGGCACCTTGCCGTAGGGGAGATCATCCCGGAGGCCTTCTCTCCGGTATGATGCGTGAGTAGTTCCACCTTTGACTATGGGTCCATGTAGTAGCTAGATGGTTGTATCTCCTCCTTTGTGCTTTCATGTATAGATCTTGTGAGATCCGTTCATGATCAAGATCTAATCTATTTGTAATCATGCATGTTGTGTTTGCGGGGATCCAATGGATATTGATATTATTATGTTGGTTTGATTAATGGTTTTATCTTTATGATTCTATCATGTCTGTGTTGTTTGTGATCTTGCATGCTCTTCGTTGCTAGTGGTTATCTTGGCCAAGTAGTTGCTAGTGACTCTAAGAGGGGGTATTTATGCTCGATAGTGGGTTCATGCCTCTAGTTTCCAAGGGAAGTGAAAGAAATCTCTTCTATTGTAGATGTGTTGTTGCTACTAGGGATAAAACAACGGTCTCTTGTTCATGGAACATGTGGACTGTTTACCTTACACACTTTGCTTAAAGCAGTTGTCTGTTGCTTGCAAATTAATACTGGAGGGGGTTCGGATGATAACCTGAAGGTGGACTTCTAGTCATAGATGCAGCTGGATGGCGGTCTATGTATATTGTTGTATTGCCCAATCAACCTCATAGGATCTTTTTGGCTAGTAATTGCATTGTTGTGCCTTGCTTAGTTCCTATCAATTGCCCCGCTATAATTTGTTTACCCTTCATGCCATGTTGTTTATCTAAGGAGAGCACCTCTAGTGAACTATGTGTTGGAGATATGCCCTAGAGGCAATAATAAATGTAGTTATTATTATATCTTTGTGTTTATGATAAATGTTTACATTCATGCTATAACAGTATTAACCAGAAACATTAATACTTGTGTGATTTGTAAACTAAATTAGAGTCCCTAGTAAAGCCTCTTCATAATACTAGCTTGTTGATTAATAGATGATCATGGTTTCTTGATCATGAACATTTGAGATGTTGTTAATAACAAGATCATATCATTAGGAGAATGGTATGGTGGACATACTCCTATAGATAAGCGTAGCATAAAGATCAAGTCATTTTAAATAGTTCAATTGCTATAAGCTTTCTGATACATAGTAACCTAATTCCTTCGACCATGAGATCATGCTTATCACCATCACCGGAAGGATGCTTTGATGACATCAAACACCACACCATAACTGGGTGGCTATAAAGGTGGCATTGAGTGTTCGGAAAGTATGGGTTGAGACACATGAATCAATAGTGGGATTTGTCCATCCATATGACGGATAGATATACTCTGGGCCCTCTAGGTGGAATGTCATCCAATTATCTTGCAAGCATGTGACTGGCTCACAAGGGATCACATGCCACGGGAACGAGAAAAGAGTACTTATCGGTAACAAGGTTGAACTAGGTATGCAGAGATACCGACGATTAAAACCTCGGATAAGTAAACTATCGTGAGACAAAGGGAAATTGGTATCATATGTAAGTGGTTCATTCAATCGCAAAGTAATCGTAGAAATATGTGGGAGCCATATGAATTTCCAGATTCCTCTATTGGTTATTGTTCGGAGAAGTGTCTTGATCATGTCCACATAATTCACGAACCGTAGGGAGACACACTTAAGGATTCAATGTTGTTGAGTAGTTATGGAATGATGAGAGAGAGACCGAATGTTGTTCGGAGTCTCGGATGGGATCCGGGATATCACGAGGAGATCCGGAATTGTCCGGAGAATAAGATTCATATAAGGAAAGTCCTGTTTCGGAGTTGGGGAATGATTCCGGTGTTTTCATCGAGAATGTTCTAGAAGGTTCCGGAAGGTCTGGCATTCTGGAGGGGAAGGGTACATGAATGTGTCATGACAATATGGAATGGTTGCATCTGTTGGAATTATGCCCTAGAGGCAATAATAAAGATGTTATTGTTATAGGAAAATTGCCCGTGTGTTGCAACGGGAGGCACGTTGCTGAAATATTGTGATGGTAGAGATCATTTTAATCAAATATAAACAATAAGGTTTCAAGTCTATAGTATTTCTTATGTCATGTCAGAAAATTTAAAACCGATTACAAACATCTATATGCAGACATTGTAGGCTATATATACTACATGAAAGACACTCGATGTGAGCTAAGAAATTTTGATGATATCATTAGCAAACTTTATCTTTTTAGGTATGAAGTATATACACTGTGGTACACTTCTATTTTTGAGTGAATCCCTATTTCCCAAGTCGCCTATTTCAGGATGGATGAGCATATGCCTAACATATAACTAAAAAAAAGGCGACGGAGAAATATGCATGCAGGTTCCAACAATTAAACAAAAAGGTTGCATGCCGTATCTATGTACTAACTTGTGCTCGAAGTAAAATGTACTGACTCGTGAGATAGAGAGAACATAACCGGAAGACCAGAAGAAATAGCTAGGGGCATGGGGATTGAACAAAAAACAGAGCGTCCATGGAGCAGGCGTCGATGATGTTTGAGGTGCAGTTGGAGGACCATCTCTTTTTCATGCCTCATCGATAGCGGAGGCGGCAGCACGAAGCACTTGATCCAGGGCTCCAGGCAAGTCAATGGAGACGTTGACGCCACTACGCCTAGGTCCTGTCGCAACCTAGGTCAATGGAGTTGTTGAAGCCCTTTTTCCTAGTTCCCTTTCGCACAGGTACTGCCTCCCCTTAGCGGAGTCGACGACTATCAGCTTTTCATCGGTCAGTAGATGGAGGATGGAGGAAAAACAAAACCTCACTCCTGCACCGCACATGGTCTTGGTCCGTGGAGCCAGGCCACGCTTGGAGCCAGGGCAGCTGGAAAAACCGGAGGAGGCCGCACGGGAGAGGTAGCCTGAGAGCCGCCGCCACTTTACCGGATCATGTGATGTACCTCGCCGCCATGGAGAGGAGGGCGAGAGAGCTCCTGGTAGAGGCGGCGACAGCAAGATTGGATCGAGAGAACGGGGGACGGGGTCAAGTTATACACGGTCTATCTCTCTATTAGTTTGAACGGCCATACGCGATCTCAACAACTAAGTTTCTGGAGGCCAAACCTATATGTTTCAAATTCCCTCACGCTGCACCGTCCTATCGCCAGAACCATTATTTAATTTTTATTTTAAGAGAGAAGCGGTACTTGCTGGTGGCATTGGTGGGTAATTTATTTTTTGGTCAAAGGGTAAAGTCGTCCAAAAAGGTAACTTTTTTATATTTTTTATTTTTTACTTACCGATGGCATTGGTGGGTAATTTAATTTTTGGTCAAAGGGTAAAGTCGTCCAAAAAAGTGTAGGTACTACAAGAAACACTCATTCCTTTATTATTAGGTATAGATAGATTAGTTTGAACGACCATACGCGATCTCAACAACTAAGTTTCTGGAGACCAAACCTATACGTTTCAAATTCCCTCACGCTGCACCGTCCTATCGCCAGAACCATCATTTAATTTTTATTTTAAGAGAGAAGCGGTACTTGCTGGTGGCATTGGTGGATAATTTATTTTTTGGTCAAAGGGTAAAGTCGTCCAAAAAGGTAACTTTTTTATTTTTTTTATTTTTCACTTACTGGTGGTATTGGTGGGTATTTTAATTTTTGGTCAAAGGGTAAAGTCGTCCAAAAAAGTGTAGGTACTATAAGAAACACTCCTTCCTTTATTATTAGGTGGTTAAAGGGTAAAGTCGTCCAAAAAAGTGTAGGTACTACAAGAAACACTTCTTCCTTTATTATTAGGTATAGATAATTCTTGTTCATGATAAAGTTTATATTCCATGCTAGAATTGTATTAAGCGGAAACTTTGATACTTGTGTGGTTTATGAACAACGCCGTGTCCCTAGTACGCCTCTATGGACTAGCTCATTGATTAATGATGGTTAAGGTTTCCTAACCATAGACATGAGTTGTCAATTAATAATGAGATCATGTCATTGGGAGAATGATATGATGGACAGACCCAAATCAAGCAGAGCAATTAGATCGTGTCATCGTGTTCATCTTTGCGAAGCTTTTTCTTATATCAAATATTGTATTCCTTAGACCATGAGATAATGCAACTCCCTGGTATCGGAAGAAAGCTTTGAGGTCATCAAACGTCATCCTATGAGAGGGTGATCATAAAGGTGTCTCTCAGGTGATCGGAAAGTATCTGTTGGGTTGTATGTATCGAGATGGGATTTGTCCCTCCCAAGTCGGAAAGATATACTTCGGGCTCACTCGGTAATAGATATCAACACCGCTTGCAAGCACGTGGCTAAGAAGTTAATCACAAAGTGATATCGGATTACGGAACGAGTAAAGTACTTGCTGTGAACGAGATTGAACTAGGCATGCTGATACCGACGATCGAATCTCGGGCAAGTAAAATATCGCGTGACGAAGGGAATATATATATGGGATTAATTGAATCCTGGCATCGTGGTTCATCCGATATGATCATCGATGAATATGTGGGAGTCAATATGGGTTTCTAGACTCCGCTGTTGATTATTGATAGAAGATCATATCTGCATATTCTCGAACCTGTAGGGTCACACACTTAACATGTCTCGATGCTAGGATAGAATGGATAATTGGTTTATGAGTTTTTGTTCGGAGTCTAGGATGAGACCCAGGACGTCATGAGAGGTTCTGGAATGGTCCGGAGAATAAGATTCATATAAGGGAAAGCAGTTTTTGGATTTCGGAATTGTTTCGGATTGTTCGGTATTGTACCGGAAGCTTCTAGAACCATCCGGAGTGGGACCAATGTGGCCCCAATTGTAGGGAGGGGGCGTGGGCCTACGAGGGTGTGCCCTGGCCGCATTGGGCCAGGGGCACAAGGCCCCATAGGCCCAGCCGGCCAAAACCCTAGGGAAACCCTAGGGAAACCTTCTAGAAGGAGGGGGAAAACTTGCCCCCCACTCCAACCCTTGGGGCCGCCGCCCTAGGGCTTGGAGGAGGGGCCAAGGGGTCCTGCCAGCCCCCTATATATAGAGGGCAGGGGCGCAACCCCCCTCCCCCACTCCTTCAACCCTAGCCGCCATACTGCTGCCCTCCAGATCTCTCTCTCTCTCATTGTGGCGTGGCGAAGCCTGCCATGAAACTCTCCACCTTTGCACCACACCATCGTGTTGTAGATCCAATCTATCTCTCCACCCCACTTGTTGGACCGAGGAAGGAGGAGACGTCGAGGTGCCGTACGTGTGCATCTCTCGGAGGCATCGCCACTTGCGGTGTTGGATCGGATCGGATCTCGAGGAGGAGAAGCTAGTACGACTACATCAACCACATTCCGTTGAACGTTCCGCTATGCGAACCTTCAAGGGTATGAAGATCTCATCTATCCTCCCTCGTTGTTTGCATCTCCTAGATTAGATCTTGGATTTCCCGTTCGCATTCATAGAATTTTTTTGATTTACCATGCTGCGAAACCCTTCAGTGGTATCAGAGCTAGATCTATGCGTAGATGTGTTTCACGAGTAGAACGCAACATGCTTGTTGGGGGCGTTGATGTTTTCTGTTGCAAGCCTCTTGTTTGTGTAATTCTTATGACGCGGGATAGTGAGATCGAAGCAGTCCAGGACAACTTTACGCGACCTCGTTCGCGAGACCGGCTCCGCACTTGACATGTGGCTTGTTCCACACATGCGGCTGGTGGATGCCAGTTTCTCTCACTATAGTTGTCATGGGATTTACACCGGACGTTGGCAACCATAATATCACCGTTGTGGATTTCCGTAGGTAAGAATCGTTCTTAGCTTGTTACTCCCATAAGCCACGTAAAACATGCAACAACAAAGTAGAGGCGTCTAACTTGTTTTTGCAGGGAGTGTTTTTGTGATATGGTATGGCCCAAGATGTGATGTGTATGTTGTATGCAATGATCATGTTTTATAATGCTTCACGACTTGCATGTCGATGAGTACTCAACCGGCAGGAGCCATATGGTTGTCTTTATAATTGTGTATGACCTGTGTGTCAACTTCTTATACGCCATGTAATAGCTTTACTTTATCGCTAAGTAGTTAGCAATAGTTGTAGTTGCTATTCGTGGTGGAGGCAATCATGATGGAGTGATGGAGATCATGCTGGCACGCACAAGATGGAGATCATTGCACGGAGATTGGCTATACCATGTCACATAAAATTATATGCATGTGATGTTTATCCTTTTATGTATCTTATTATGCTTAGATCGCGACGGTAGCATTATAAGATGATTCCTCACTTAAATATCAAGATAAAACTGTGTTCTCCCCATGTATGCACCGTTGCGAAAGTTCGTCGTGTTCAAGCATCACGTGATGATCGGGTGCTATAAACTCTACGTTCACATACAACGGGTGCAAGCCAGTTTTTGCACATGCGGAAATACTTGGGTTTGACTTGACGAGCCTAGCATGTATAGACATGGCCTCGGAACACACGAACCGAAAGGTTAAGCATGAGTCATATGAATGATATGATCGACACTTTGTTGTCCACCATTGAAACCACATCTCTTCTCGTGAAGATCAGATTAGGTGTGGTGAATTTGGATCATGTTCAAAAAACAACTTGAGGGATGTTGAATTTAGTGGGAGTTCATCTAGTAATTTGATTAAGTTGAACTAGTTATCATGAACATAGTCTAAATTGTACTTGCAAATTTTGTAGATCAAATGGCTAAGTCCAATTTCAACTTCAACGTTTTTGCTGAGAAAGAAAAGCTTAAGAACAATGGGTCTAACTTCACCAACTGGTTCCGCAATCTAAGAATCATTCTCTCTGGCGGACAAAAGGACTATGTCCTTGAGAAAGCGCTAGGTGACGCCCTCGTAGATGCATGGTGATGAGAAAGATGTTTATCAGGCGCGCAAGGATGATTATGGTGTGACTAAGAGCACCATGTTGTTTGCTATGGAATCGGACCTTCAAAATCGTTTTGAGGAGTTCCCCGGGCCCTTTGAGATTCTTGAGGAACTGAAAACTATGTTTCAGACTCAGGCCCATTCTAAGAGATATGAGATCTCTGAGAAATTCTTTAACTACAAGATGGAGGAAGGGAGTTCCGTTAATGAGCACGCCATTAATATGTCAGGCTACACTCAACGCCTTGAGCAACTGGACTACAAGATTCCAGAGGAGCTCAAGATTGACAGAGTTCTGCAATCACTCCCTCCTAGCTACAAAGGTTTTGTAGTTACTCATAATCAGATTGGTTCCACTGATACGATCACCTAGCTCTTCGCTAAGCTGAAAGCTGCGGAGGTGGACATCAAGAAAGATAATCATGTGTTGATGGTCAACAAGCCCCCTAGATTTAAGAAAGGTAAGCGTGCAAAGAAGCCCTTCAAGAAGGGCAGCGGCAAGCATGTTGCCCCTGTAGAGAAGAAGCTCAAGTCTGGACCTAAGCCGGACACTGAGTGCTTCTATTGCAAGGACAAGGGTCCTTTGGAAGCATATTGTCCGAAGTACTTATAAGAAAATTGGCACCATCAAAGGTATATTTGATATACATGTTATTGATGTTTTCCTTACTATCCCTCGTTGTAGTGCTTGGGTATTTGATATTGGTTCAGTTGCTAATATTTGTAACTCGAAACAGGAGCTACGGAATATTCGGCGGCTAGCGAGGGATGAGGTGACGATGCGCGTTGGCAACGGATCAAGAGTTGATGTGATGGTCGTCGGCACTCTCTCCTTAGTTTTACCTTCGGGATTAGTTTTAAACCTCAATAAATGTTATTATGTGCCTGCGTTGAGCATGAACATCATATCTGGATCGTGTTTATTGCAAGATGGTTATAAATTTAAATCAGAGAATAATGGTTGTTCTATTTATATGAGTAACATCTTTTATGGTCATGCACCTGCTATGAATGGTTTATTTCTTCTGAATCTCGAAAGCAATGAAACACACATCCATAACATTGAGGCTAAGAGATGCAAAGTAGATAGTGATAATACTACTTATTTGTGGCACTGTCGTCTAGGTCATATTGGTGTTAAACGCATGAAGAAACTCCATTCTGATGGACTTTTGGAGTCTCTTGATTTTGAATCATTTGACACATGCGAACCATGCCTCATGGGCAAGATGATCAAAACCCCGTTCTCCGGAATGATGGAGCGAGCAACGGACTTGTTGGAAATCATACATACCGATGTATGCGGACCGATGAGTGTTTCGACGTGCGGTGGATATCGCTATTTTCTCACTTTTACCAATGACTTAAGTAGATATGGGTATATCTATTTAATGAAACATAAATCTGAAACATTTGAAAAGTTCAAAGAATTTCAGAATGAAGTGGAAAACCATCATAACAGAAAAATTAAATTTCTACGATCCGATCGTGGAGGTGAATATTTGAGTTATGATTTTCTCACACATCTTAAAGCAAGCGGAATCGTTTCGCAACTCCATACGGAACACCACGGTAACAATACGAGCATGTCAACGAATCGAACTCTATTAGATATGGTGCGATCAATGATGTCTCTTACAGATTTGCCGTTATCATTTTGGGGTTATGCATTAGAAACCGCTGCATTCACTTTAAATAGGGCACCATCTAAATCCGTTGAGACGACACCGTATGAACTATGGTTTGGTGCTAAACCTAAGTTGTCGTTTCTTAAAGTTTGGGGATGCGAAGCTTCGTCAAGAAGTTGATGCGGACAAGCTCGAACCCAAAGCGAAATGCGTCTTCATAGGATACCCTAAGGAAACTATTGGGTATACCTTCTATCACAGATCCGAAGGCAAAGTGTTTATGCAAAAGCGTATCCTTTCTTGAGAAGGATTTTCTCTCGAAAGAAGTGAGTGGGAGGAAAGTAGAGCTAGGCGGTTATTGAACCTTCTCTTGAGTTGGAGAGTAGCGCACACCTGAAATTGTTCGGTGCCGTCGCACCAACAATAAGGAAGCTAATGACAAGGATCATGAAGCTTGGACGATGCTACTCTTGAGCGTCGCGGTCGACAAGGTCGCGTGCCCCTCCTGAGTGGTACGGTAACCCTGTCTTAACTGTCTTGTTAGTAGACAACAGTGAACCTGCGAACTATGAGGAAGCAATGATGAGCCCAGACTCTGAGAAATGGCTAGAGGCCATGAAATCCGAATTGGAATCCATGAGCGAAAACCAAGTATGGACTTTGGTGGACCCTCCTAGCGATCGAAAGGACATTGAGTGCAAATGGATTTTCAAGAAGAAAACGGACGCGGGTGGTAATGTTACTGTCTATAAAGCACGACTTGTCGCGAAAGGTTTTCGACAAGTTCAAGGTGTTGACTACGATGAGACTTTCTCTCCCGTAGCGATGTTTAAGTCCATTCGGATTTTATTAGCAATTGCTGCGTTTCATGATTATGAAATATGGCAGATGGATATCAAGACTGCGTTCCTCAATGGCAACATTGATGAAGAGTTGTATATGATGCAACCCGAAGGTTTTGTCGATCCTAAGGATGCTGATAAAGTGTGCAAACTTCAGTGTTCCATTTATGGACTGAAGCAAGCATCTTGGAGTTGGAACCTTCGTTTTGATCAAGTGATCAAAAGCTTTGGATTTGTTCCAAATTGCTACAAAGCTTGTATATACAAGAAAGTGAGTGGGAGCTCACTGACATTTTTGGTACTATATGTGGATGACATATTGATTATCGAAAATGACATAGACATGCTTAATGATGTGAAGAGTTATTTGAACAAATGTTTTTCAATGAAATACCTAGGGGAAGATGCTTATATATTGGGCATCAAAATCTATAGAGATAGACAAAGACGCCTGATAGCTTTAAGCCAAAGTACATACCTAGACAAAGTTTTGAAAAGGTTCATAATGGATAAGGCAAAGAAAGGTTCAGTGCCTATGTTGTCAGGTAAGATATTGAGCAGGGCTCAGTGTCCATTCTGATGGCGATAGAGAAGCTATGAGTAAAGTGCCTTATGCCTCGGCCATAGGATCTATCATGTATGCCATGCTATGTACTAGACCGGATGTGTCCAATGCTCTTAGTTTGACGAGCAGATACCAAAGTGATCCAGGAGTGGAACACTGTACAGTCGTGAAGAACATCCTAAAGTATTTAAATAGAACTAAAGAAATGTTCTTAGTCTATGGAGGGGATGAACAACTCGTAGTAAAAGGTTACGTCGATGCTAGTTTCGACACCGACAAGGATGATTCTAAATCTCAGACAGGATACATTTATATTTTGAATGGAGGAGCTGTGAGCTGGAGAAGCTGCAAGCAAAGCGTGATCGCATGATCTACAGTAGAAGCGGAATACATGGCTGCTGCAGAAGCGTCAAGTGAAGGAGTTTGGATCAGGAACTTCTTCACTGAGCTTGGTGTGGTTCCAAGTGCCTTGGACCCACTGGAGATATTGTGTGACAACACTAGCGCCATAGCACTGGCTAAGGAACCAAGATATCATCCAAAGACCAAGCATATCAACCGCAAGTTTCATATAATTCGAGATTATATAACAGATGGAGATCTGAAGATTAGCAAAGTACATACGGATCTGAATGTCGCAGATCCATTGAATAAACCTCTTCCACGAGCAAAACATGATCAGCACCTTAGTGCCATGGGCGTTAGATTGTTGCCAAATGTAAACTAGATTATTGACTCTAGTGCAAGTGGGAGACTATTGGAATTATGCCCTAGAGGCAATAATAAAGATGTAATTATTATAATTCTTGTTCATGATAAAGTTTATATTCCATGCTAGAATTGTATTAAGCGGAAACTTTGATACTTGTGTGGTTTATGAACAACGTCGTGTCCCTAGTACGCCTCTATGGACTAGCTCATTGATTAATGATGGTTAAGGTTTCCTAACCATAGACATGACTTGTCAATTAATAATGAGATCATGTCATTGGGAGAATGATATGATGGACAGACCCAAATCAAGCAGAGCAATTAGATCGTGTCATCGTGTTCATCTTTGCGAAGCTTTTTCTTATGTCAAATATTGTATTCCTTAGACCATGAGATAATGCAACTCCCTGGTATCGGAAGAAATCTTTGAGGTCATCAAACGTCATCCTATGAGAGGGTGATCATAAAGGTGTCTCTCAGGTGATCGGAAAGTATCTGTTGGGTTGTATGTATCGAGATGGGATTTGTCCCTCCCAAGTCGAAGAGATATACTTCGGGCCCACTCGGTAATCGATATCAACACCGCTTGCAAGCACGTGTCTAAGAAGTTAATCACAAAGTGATATCGGATTACGGAACGAGTAAAGTACTTGCTGTGAACGAGATTGAACTAGGTATGCCGATACCGACGATCGAATCTCGGGCAAGTAAAATATCGCGTGACGAAGGGAATATATATATGGGATTAATTGAATCCTAGCATCATGGTTCATCCGATATGATCATCGATGAATATGTGGGAGTCAATATGGGTTTCCAGACCCCGCTGTTGATTATTGATAGAAGATCATGTCTGCATATTCTCGAACCCGTAGGGTCACACACTTAACATGTCTCAACGCTAGGATAGAATGGATAATTGGTTTATGAGTTTTTGTTCGGAGTCTCGAATGAGATCCAGGACGTCATGAGAGGTTCCGGAATGGTCCGGAGAATAAGATTCATATAAGGGAAAGCAGTTTTTGGATTTCGGAATTGTTTCGGATTGTTCGGTATTGTACCGGAAGCTTCTAGAACCTTCCGGAGTGGGACCAACGTGGCCCCGCTTGTCGGGAGGGGGCGTGGGCCTACGAGGGAGTGCCCTCGCCGCATTGGGCCAGGGTCACAAGGCCCCATAGGCCCAGCCGGCCAAAACCCTAGGGAAACCCTAGGGAAACCTTCTAGAAGGAGGGGGAAAACTTGCCCCCCACTCCAACCCTTGGGGACGCCGCCCTAGGGCTTGTAGGAGGGGCCAAGGGGTCCTGCCAGCCCCCTATATATAGAGGGCAGGGGTGCAGCCCTCCTCCCCCACTCCTTCAACCCTAGCCGCCATACTGCTGCCCTCCAGATCTCTCTCTCTCCCGACTGCACGTAGGCGAAGCCCTGCCGCAGAAACTCTCCACCTTTGCACCACACCGTCGTGTTGTAGATCCAATCTATCTCTCCACCCCACTTGCTGGACCGAGGAAGGAGGAGACGTCGATTGCCGTACGTGTGCATCTCTCGGAGGCATCGCCACTTGCGGTGTTGGATCGGATCGGATCTCGAGGAGGAGAAGCTAGTACGACTACATCAACCACGTTCCGTTGAACGTTTCGCTGTGCGAATCTTCAAGGGTATGAAGATCTCATCTATACCCCCTCGTTGTTTGCATCTCCTATATTAGATCTTGGCTTTCCCGTTCGCATCCGTAGAATTTTTTTGATTTACTATGCTGCGAAACCCTTCAGCATCATGTACTAGGTATCATGGCTGGGCAAAATAAAGGGAGAAATCAAATCCTAGTTTGAAAAGTCAAACGCCAATTTGAAAAGTAAAATGGCAAGTTTGCTTGGTGGAGGGAGAGTAGGAAACCTACTTTGGGAGGAAGTCCTCCTCCCTCCACCCGTCGGCCAAGGAGGCCGAGTTGGGGGAGGACTCCCTCCTCCCAACCGGCGCCCTCCCACCTATATAAGGAGGGGCAGGGCTGTCCCTCTAGACGACACCTCTTACACCCCAAAACCCTAACCCTAAGCCGCCGGCGCCACCACCCCTGCTGCTGCCGCCGCCGCCGCCACCTAGGGCACCACCAACTCGCCGAGTTGGGGTGATCCCAAACCCTAGCCGCCGGCTACACTCTCCCCTTGGTGCCCTCTAAACCCTAGATCGCCAAGGGCTCTCTCATAGTCCACCATACTCTCTCCGGCTTAAGGCGAAGCCCTGCGAGATCTCCCCTCTACTACCGGTACCATGCCGTCGTGCTGCCGGAATCGCGAGGAGAGTGCTACAACCTCCGCTGCCTGCTGGAACAAGGGAGAGGACGATCTTCATCGAGTACCGGACGTGTGACCGACTGCGGAAGCGCTGTCGGAACATAGCGCCGGAAGGATCGTCTATGCAATCTTGAGATTGGCAACAGTACGACTATATCACCCACGAGAATCTGCTCTCGTTAACCGCTTTGGAATCTTCGAGGGTGAGTTCCTCTATCGACTTGTTGCTACAATCTAGTAGATAGATGTTGGCTTGTTTGTTTGCATGCGGTAGAATTTTTTTGTTTTCCATGCTACGAACCCCTACACTATTGTCACATCCCAAGATTTTCCAAATCTTGTAATGTGAAATATAAATAAACAAAATAAATAATTGTTGAAATTTAGGGTGAACAGAAACTTTGTTTCTAAATAGAAACTTAAAATCCCATCTGGAACAAACTTTGGTTAATGTTTGAATCCAACTAAATTCAAATCAAGTGGAATGCATTCTTCATAAATGCATCTGGAAATTTAATCACTTGGAAAATAAACCAAAACCCTAAAACCCTAATGGAAGAAAATCATTTTCAAGATATCTCTAAGACTATGGATTTGATCCATTTAAAAATTGGTTAAACAAACATTTCAAATTGATCAAGAATGACTATCAGAAATATTATAAAACCATATAAATTGGATTCACTTACTTTGGATCCATGAATAAAATCTTATGAATTTAATAAGATAAGGAAAAGTAAATTTCCAAAGCTAATAAAGCACTTATCTAAAAACCATACCAAATGGTGAGCAAATAATCCTAAAAGGATTTAAAAATATAAACAAATAATAAATAAAGTTATAATAGTTGGAATCACTATTTTTGGATCTTTAAATAAAAAGATATGGTTTTGATAAGCATCGGTAGAAATATAAATAAGGGTTATTTTAAAGAGCCAAATTAAATCTTGGCCAAGCAAATGAAATAAAATATTTCTATTTGTTAAAAAGAATAAAGGTTTATTTAAATAAAATAATAAGGATTTATTAATATCCAATTTCATTTAAGTAAAGGCTTTTCCCTTTCAAATAAACATTAAAATTTATTAAAGTTTTTAAAATAAGAATTCCAAGTGTTTTAGTTATTCAAATGAAACCTACTGAAAAGATTTTGATATTATTTAGATTTCAAAAAGAGTTTTAAAATAAATTAAAACCTATTTGAATTAAAGACTAAGGTCTATTTATTTAATTATTAATAGATCCTAAAAGAATAAAAGAAATATTCTAATTTTGACTTTAAAATGAACTATTAATCAATATTTGAATCTACACAAATTTTGGTTGAGTTCTGAAGTCAAATTGATGTTTGAAATAATTAAACAAAATCAAAACAGAATATTAGAAATAGAAAAGGAAAAACAATCAGAACAAAAAAATGAAAAGGAGCAGCCCAGCCCAGCTAGCCCACTAAGCCCAGCAGCCCACCTCTCCCTCTCACCCCGAGCGAACCGTTTTCTCACCACTACTCTCACCCGCTCACTCGCTGACTGCCGGACCCCACCATTTCTTTTTTCTCTCCGACGACAACCCCACCCTTGACCTTTCTTCCTCACCCCTTGTGCGCCCCACAGCCATGTTTACTGTCGATGAATGACAGCGTTAATACGCTTTAACGATGCCGTGAAACCCTCCCCCGACCATGCACACTTAATTGCTCGCGCCTCCTGTTGGAGATATGCCCTAGAGGCAATAATAAATATAGTTATTATTATATCTTTGTGTTTATGATAAATGTTTATATTCATGCTATAATAGTATTAACATGGAAACATTAATACTTGTGTGAATTGTAAACTTAATTTGAAGTCCCTAGTATAGCCTCTATACTTCACTAGCTTGTTGGTTGATTAAATGATTGTGGTTTCCATATCTTGAACATTGAGATGTTATCAACAACAAGATCATATCGTTAGGAGAATGATATGGTGGACATACTCCTATAGATAAGCGTAGCATAAAGATCAAGTCATTTCAATAGTTCAATTGCTATATGCTTTCTGATACATAGTAACCTAATTCCTTCGACCATGAGATCATGCATATCACCTTTACTGGATGGATGCTTTGATGTCATCAAACACCACACCGTAACAGGGTGGCTATAAAGGTGGTATTGAGTGTTCGGAAAGTATTGGTTGAAACACATGGATCAAGAGTGGGATTTGTCCATCCATATGACGGATAGATATTCTGGGCCCTCTCGGTGAAATGTCATCCAATTAGCTTGCAAGCATGTGACTGGGTCACAAGGGATCACATATCACGAACGAGAAAAGAGTACTTATCGATGTGAGGTTGAACTAGGTATGCGAGATACCGCGATCATAACCTCGGATAAGTAACATATCGTGAGACAAAGGGAAATTGGTATCGTATGTAAGTGGTTCATTCGATCGCAGTAATCGTAGAAATATGTGGGAGCCATATGAATTTCAGATTCCTCTATTGGTTATTGTTGGAGAAGTGTCTCGATCATGTCCGCATAATTCACGAACCGTAGGGAGACACATAAGGATTCGACGTTGTTTGAGTAGTTATGGTATTATGAGAAAGAGACCGAATGTTGTTGAGTCTCGGATGGGATCCGGGATATCACGAGGTGATCCGGAATGGTCCGGAGAATAAGATTCATATAAGGAAAGTCCCGTTTGGAGTTGGGGAATGGTTAGGTGTTTTCATCGGGAACATTCTAGAAGGTCCCGAATGTCCGGCACTCGGGAGGGAAGGGTACATGAATGTGTCATTGTAAGTTGGAATGATTGCATCATGTACTAGGTGTTCTTGCTGTCCAAAATAAAGGGTTTATTTAAATCCTAAATTGAAAAGTCAAGCGGCTAGTTTGAAAGTCAAACGGCAATTTTGGGAAGTGGGAAAGAGGAGGAGGTGGAGGCCGACTTGGGGAGGAGTCCCTTGGCGTGGCGCCTCCCAAGGCTGACTTGGGGAGGGACTCCTCCCCTTGGCCGCCGGCCCTCCCACCTATAAAGGGAGGGGCAGGGCCTCCCCTCCTAAGACACACAAGTTCCTATCTTCTACCTCCGGTTTAGAGCCGTGTTGGTTTAGAGCTTCTAAATTCTTTAGCCAGCGGTTTAGATCCGTCTAAATGGTGTGTCTAATTACTAGACCACTAATAGCCTCTCTCATAAGCTCCACCATACTACCGCTTAAGGCGAAGCCTGCGGGATCTCCTCTACTTCGGTACCACGCCGTTGTCTTGCGGAATCGCGAGAGTGCTACAACCTCCATTTTCTTTGGAACAAGGAGAGGAAGGTCTTCGTCGAATTTAACGTGTGACCGACTACGGGGCGCTGCCGAACGTGGCGCGAAGGATCGTCTCACGCGATCTTGAGATCGGAAAGAGTACGACTACATCACCCACGAGAATCTGCTCTTGTTAAACACTTTGGAATCTTCGAGGGTGAGTTATTCCATCGACTCGTTGCTACAATCTAGTAGATAGATCTTGGCTTGTTTGTTTGTATGCGATAGAAATTTTTTGTTTTCCATGCTACGAATCCCTACAGTGGTATCGAGCCGTGTCTATATGTAGATCTGTTGCGAGTAGAACACAATGGTCATTGTGGGCATTGATGCTTTATTGTAGATTGCTTTTGTGTACTTTGCATCTTGCGGTATGTTGGGATGAAGCGGCCGGGCTAACCTTACATGACATCGTTCATGAGACTTGCTCCACGCTTGACATGCAACTTGTATTGCATAAGTGGCTTCTTGGTGCTGTTTCTCCTAGCATAGTAAAGATCCAATTTACAGTGATCAACAATGCTAGTATCAATGTTGTGGTTCTTGTTAAAGTTAGAGCGACACTTATTGAAAGCCCCAAACCACGTAAAATATGCAAAGAAAGTAGAGGCGTCTAACTTTGTTTTGCGGGGTGTCTTGATGATGTGATATAGCCATGATTGTGATTATATTTGATGTATGCAATGTTCCTTATTGTAAGTTGGCAACGGCGAGAATATATGGTTGTCTTTAATTTCTGTTAAGACCTGCGTGTCTATTCAAAATAGTTGTAATAGTTGAAGCTGGTGGACGACAACCATAAAGAAGCGTCATTGACCTTGATGCTATGCCGGTGATGATGGAGATCATGTTCGTGCTTGAAGATGGAGATCGGAAGCACAAAGAAGAAAGGCCATATCATATCACATATTATGAATTGCATGTGATGTTAATCCTTTATGCATCTTGTATTGCTTAGTAGAGCGGTAGCATTATAAGATGATCCTCATGCACATAAATTTCAAGTTCTAAAGTGTTCACCCTTAGTATGCACCGTTGCCAAAGCTTGCGCTCAAGCACCACGTGATGATCGGGTGTCTTTGATTCCGCGGGTGAATACAACGTAAGCAAGCCAGATTTGCTTATGCGGTAGCTAAGGTTTGATCTTGACGAGCCTAGCATGTACAGACATGGCCTCAGGAACACGGATCGCCGAAAGGTAAAGCATGAATCATATAGTAGATATGATGATCGGTGTTGATGTAGTGGATTTGGTTCGTGTGATCACTAAAACAATGTGAGGGATGTTGTTTTGAGTGGGAGTTCACCTAGTTTAATTTCATTAATTAATTTGAACTCAATTTGTCATAAACTTAGTCTAAACTATTGCAAATATGTTGTAGATCAATGGCAGCCCCTACCATCAATTTTAATGCGTTCCTAGAGAAAGAAAATTTGAAAAACAATGGAAGCAACTTGCGGATTGGTTCATAATTTGAGGATTGTCCTCACAATTTGGTAATTTGACCTATGTCTGGATGCACCGCTAGGTGACCCACCTGCTGATGCTACCGATGAAGTAAAGAATGTTTACCTTACGGAAGAATCGGTACTCCATAAGTGTGCTATCTTGTATGGTTTAGAATCGGAGCTTCAGAAAAGGTTTGAAGAGTCAGATCCATATGATATTGTCGAGGATCTCAAATTAATCTTTGAGACTCATGCGGCAATTGAAAGTTATGAAGCTTCTAAAAAGTTCTTTAACTGCAAGATGGAAGAGGGTAGCTCCGTCAGTGAGCATGTGCTTAAGATGTCTGGGCACGCAAATAAACTTCAAAGTTTGGGTATAGTGATTCCTAATACTTTGGGGGTTTACCGCATCCTCCAATCACTACCACCAAGTTACAAGAACTTTGTGATGAACTACAACAGAACATGAACAAAGAGTTGCCAGAACTATTTGCTATGTTAAAATCTGCAGAAGTGGAGATCAAGAAAGAGCACCAAGTGTTGATGGTCAATAAGACCACCAAATTCAAGAAAGGCAAGTCTAAGCAGAAGGGACACTTCAAGAAGGGTGGTAAGAAAGTTACCATACCGACGAAGAAGACCAAGGCTGGACCCAAGCCGAATCTTGAGTGCTTTACCGCAAGGGAGAAGGTCCTCGAAGCGGAATTGCCCAAAGTACTTGGCGGATTTGAAGAACGGCAACATCAAGAAGAAAGGTATATCGATATACATGTTATTGATGTGTATCTCACTAGTATTCGTAGTAGTGCACGGGTATTTGATCTGGTTCGGTTGCTCATATTTGTAACTCGAAGCAGAGCTGCAGAATAAGCGGAAGCTAGTGAAGAACGAGGTGACGATGCGTAGGAAGCGGATCAAAGGTTGATGTGATCGCGATCGCACGCTACCTCTTCATCTACCATCGGGATTAGTTTTATACTTAAATAATTGTTATTTGGTGCCTGCGTTGAGCATGAACATTATATCGGGATCTTGTTTATTGCGAGACGGTTACTTGTTTAAATCCGAGAATAATGGTTGTTCGATTTATATGAGTAATATGTTTTATGCACATGCACCTTTGATAGATGGTCTATTCTTGTTGAATCTCGATAGTGGAAATACACATATCAACAACATTGAGGCTAAACGTTTGAAATCAAGCGATAATTCGACCTATATGTGGCCGCTGTCTTGGTCACATTGGAGTGAAGCGTATGAAGAAACTCCATTCCGATGGACTTCTTGAATCACTTGATTTTGAATCACTTGAAAGATGCGAAGCATGTCTGATGGGTAAAATGACTAAGACTCCATTTTCTGGTATATTGGAGCAAGCTACGGACTTACTGGAAATCATACATACCGATGTGTGTGGTCCAATGAGTGTAGCATCGCGGTGGTTATCGTTATGTTCTTACCTTCACGGATGACTTGAGTAGATATGGGTATATCTATTTCATGAAACATAAGTCCGAAACTTTCGAGAAGTTTAAGGAGTTTCAAAGTGAGGTAGAGAATCAACGTAACAAGAAGATTAAATTTCTACGTTCTGATCGTGGAGGTGAATATCTAAGTTACCAGTTTGGCGAGCATTTGAAGAAATGTGGAATACTTTATGATTGACACCGCCGAACACCACCAGTAATAATGGTGTGTCGAACGTCAGAATCGAACTCTCTTAGATATGGTTCGTTCTATGATGTCACTTACAGATTTACCGCTATCATTTTGGGGTTATGCATTAGAAACAGCATTCACTTTAAATAGGGCACCGTCTAAATCCGTTGAAACGACACCGTATGAATTATGGTTTGGGAAGAAACCTAAATTGTCGTTCCTTAAAGTTTGGGGATCTGAAGCCTATGTAAAGAAGTTACAGCGGACAAGCTTGAACCCAAAGCGGAAAATCGTCTTCATAGGATACCGAAGGAAACTATTGGGTATACCTTCTATCATAGATCCGAAGGCAAAATCTTCGTTGCCAAGAATGGATCCTTTCTAGAGAAGGAATTTCTCTCGAAAGAAGTGACTGGAAGGAAAGTAGAACTCGACGAGGTTGTCGAACCTTCTCTCGAAATTGCGAGTAGCGCGACCGGAAGAAGTTCTGTGGTGCCTGCACCAATAAGAGAGGAAGCTAATGATGGTGATCATGAAACTTGGTTGAAGTTGCTCTGAGCCTCGGAGGTCAACGAAATCGTACCACTCCAGTTGGTATGATTCCGTTATGAATGTCATGTTGGTGAACAACACCGATGACCCTGAGACATATGAGGAAGCGATGATGAGCCCAGATTCCAATAAATGGCAAGAAGCCATGAAATTCGAGATTGGATCCATGTACGAAAACCAAGTATGGACTTTGGTGGACTTACCGGATGGCCGGAAGGCTGTCGAGAACAAATGGATTTTCAAGAAGAAAACAGATCTGATGGTAATGTTCATCTATAAAGCTCGACTTGTCGCAAAAGGGTTTCGACAAATTCAAGGAGTTGACTACGATGAGACTTTCTCACGGTAGCGAAGCTAAAGTCTGTGAGGATTATGTTAGCAATCGCTGCATATTATGATTATGAGATATGGCAGATGGATGTCAAAACAGCATTCCTCAATGGAGACATTGATGAAGAGTTGTATATGATGCAACCCAAAGGTTTTGTCCATCCTAAAGATGCTAACAAGGTATGCAAACTTCAACGGTCCATCTATGGATTGAAGCAAGCATCGAAGTTGGAATCAACGTTTTGATAAGGTAATCAAAGTTTTGGTTTTATACAAACTTATGGAGAAGCTTGTATTTACAAGAAAGTGAGTGGGAGCTCAGAGCATTCTTAATACTATATGTGGATGACATATTGTTGATTGGGAATGATGTAGACCTTCTTAATAGTGTCAAAGAGTATTTGAATAATAGTTTTTCAATGAAGGATCTTGGCTAAGCCTTACATATTAGGCATAAAGATTTATAGAGATAGATCGAACGCCAAATATCATTGTCACAAAGTACATATTTGGACAAAGTTCTAAAGAGGTTTGGAATGGAAGATAGCAAGAAAGGGTTCTTGCCCATGTTTGTATCGACCTTGAGTAAAACTCAAAGTCCGACATCGGCAGAAGATAGAGAAAGGATGAGTAAGACTCCTATGCCTCAGCCATAGGATCTCTAATGTATGCCATGCTATGTACTAGACCCGACATCGCATATCTTTGTTAGTCTAACTAGCAGATATCAAAGTGATCCAGAGTGGATCATTGGACGTGATCAAAACATCCTTAAGTACTTGAGAAGAACTAAGGATATGGTTCTTTCTTATGGAGGTGATGAACAGCTCGTTGTTAATGGTTACACCGATGCTAGTTGGAACACCGATCCGGATGATTCTAAATCACAATCTGGATACGTATTTATTTTGAATGGTGCAGCAGTTAGCTGGAGGAGTGCAAAGCAAAGCGTTGTGGCGAGATCTTCAACTGAATCGGAATACATGGCTGCTTCGGAGGCTTCACAAGAAGCGATATGGATGAAAGAGTTCATTACAGCTGGGTGTGGTTCCTAGTCTGGACCCAATGTCTATCTCTGTGATAACATGGGCGCCATAGCCAATGCAGAACCAAGGTCACACAAGAAGCTGAAGCATATCAAGCTGCGTTTCCACGCTATTCGAGAACATATCCAGGATGGGGATATAAAGATTTGCAAAGTACACATAGATCTGAATGTGGCGGATCCGTTGACTAAACCTCTCCCGAGGGCAAAACATGACCAACACCAAACTGCCATGGGTGTTAGGTATATTACCATGTAATCTAGATTAGATGACTCTAGTGCAAGTGGGAGACTGTTGGAGATATGCCCTAGAGGCAATAATAAATATAGTTATTATTATATCTTTGTGTTTATGATAAATGTTTATATTCATGCTATAATAGTATTAACATGGAAACATTAATACTTGTGTGAATTGTAAACTTAATTTGAAGTCCCTAGTATAGCCTCTATACTTCACTAGCTTGTTGGTTGATTAAATGATTGTGGTTTCCATATCTTGAACATTGAGATGTTATCAACAACAAGATCATATCGTTAGGAGAATGATATGGTGGACATACTCCTATAGATAAGCGTAGCATAAAGATCAAGTCATTTCAATAGTTCAATTGCTATATGCTTTCTGATACATAGTAACCTAATTCCTTCGACCATGAGATCATGCATATCACCTTTCTTTGGATGGATGCTTTGATGTCATCAAACACCACCGTAACAGGGTGGCTATAAAGGTGGTATTGAGTGTTGGAAAGTATTGGTTGAAACACATGGATCAAGAGTGGGATTTGTCCATCCATATGGCGGATAGATATTCTCTGGGCCCTCTCGGTGAAATGTCATCCAATTAGCTTGCAAGCATGTGACTGGGTCACAAGGGATCACATATCAGGAGCGAGAAAGAGTACTTATCGATGAGGTTGAACTAGGTATGCGAGATACCGGCGATCATAACCTCGGATAAGTAACATATCGTGAGACAAAGGGAAAGGTATCGTATGTAAGTGGTTCATTCGATCGCAAAGTAATCGTAGAAATATGTAGAACCATATGAATTTCTAGATTCCTCTATTGGTTATTGTTAGGAGAAGTGTCTCGATCATGTCCGCATAATTCACGAACCGTAGGGAGACACATAAGGATTGACGTTGTTTGAGTAGTTATGGTATTATGAGAAAGAGACCGAATGTTGTTGGTCTCGGATGGGATCCGGGATATCACGAGGTGATCCGGAATGGTCCGGAGAATAAGATTCATATAAGGAAAGTCCCGTTTTGGAGTTGGGGAATGGTTCCGGTGTTTTCATCGGGAACATTCTAGAAGGTCCCGGAATGTCCGGCACTCCGGAGGGGGAAGGGTACATGAATGTGTCATTGTAAGTTGGAATGATTGCATCATGTACTAGGTGTTCTTGCTGTCCAAAATAAAGGGTTTATTTAAATCCTAAATTGAAAAGTCAAACGGCTAGTTTGAAAGTCAAACGGCAATTTTGGGAAGTGGGAAAAGAGGAGGAGGTGGAGGCCGACTTGGGGGAGGAGTCCCCTTGGCCGGCGCGCCTCCCAAGGCCGACTTGGGGAGGGACTCCTCCCCTTGGCCGCCGGCCCTCCCACCTATAAAGGGAGGGGCAGGGCCTCCCCTCCTAAGACACACAAGTTCCTATCTTCTACCTCCGGTTTAGAGCCGTTTTGGTTTAGAGCTTCTAATTGCTTTAGCCAGCGGTTTAGAGCCTTCTAATTGGTGTGTCTAATTACTAGACCACTAATAGCCTCTCTCATAAGCTCCACCATACTCGCACCGGCTTAAGGCGAAGCCCTGCGAGATCTCCCCTCTACTTCCGGTACCACGCCGTTGTGCTGCCGGAATCGCGAGGAGAGTGCTACAACCTCCGCCTTCTTGGAACAAGGAGAGGAAGGTCTTCGCCGAGTAACGTGTGACCGACTACGGGGCGCTGCGAACGTGGCGCGAGAAGGATCGTCTTCAGCGATCTTGAGATCGGAAGAAATGCGACTACATCACCCACGAGAATCTGCTCTCGTTAAACACTTTGGAATCTTCGAGGGTGAGTTATTCCATCGACTCGTTGCTACAATCTAGTAGATAGATCTTGGCTTGTTTGTTTGTATGCGATAGAAAATTTTTGTTTTCCATGCTACGAATACCTACACCTCCTCTAACTTTTCCCCCAGATCTCACTCCGCAAACGCCACCAGGCCGCACCGATTTCACTTGAAACCTCTCCCTACTCCGGCGGGCATTTTCTTCAATTCCGGCCAGTACCTGCCTACCCTTGCCCCTTGGATTCTACGAGATTGTTCACCATCACTATGCGCTTTTTCCAGTACCTCCCACTTGCCTGCTCGTGCCCCATAGCCTCGCCTTCGTCTTCGTCTGGGAACCACCGTCATCTGCACCAGCTCCGGCGAGCTACTGTCGTCAACTCCGTGTGCCCCTTGCCCTATGGTGAGTTCCATTTCAACCTGTACGAACTTGCACACCCTCCTGACACGTTTCCTTGCTCGCTTGCACCCCAGACACCCATCCCGACGCCTTTGGCGCTTGCCGCCAGGAGCAACTCCGGCAAGCGATTGCCGTCACCACCGTGCGCCCCTCGACGAGCTACCACCACCTTGAGCATCACCATGACCCCACGAACCCGGTGAGCCCCTCCGTTCCTATCCTCGCTTCCTAGATTCACCAAACCACCGCCACCAGACACGCCGCCGCCACCTGTCGCCGCCAGCGCCGCCACTCGATGGTAAGCGTGCTGAGCACCGTAGGATTCAGATCCAAGCGCCGCGATAGATTGACTAAACGAAGGGGTATGCTTGCTCCTGTGCCGCACAATCTGTTTAGATCTAACGTACCGTGTAGGCCGATCCGCGCGAAGAGGTATAGACGAATCAGAACGTGACGCGTGGCCTAGAATCTGTTTTAAAAACAGAAACTTGTCTATTAGATGACCAAATTTGTAAAATCCATAACTTTCAAACCACACGTCCAAATTTTGCAAATTTTATATCAATGGAATCAGCAAGACAAGCCCTATCCAACCATGCCCTTTGTTTAGTAAATTTCTTCTGGTAAAATGATTGTTTTTGCGGAAACTTGTGTAGGCATGTTTGGAATATAAAATTCATTCTAAAATTACTTTGGGAATAAAATCTTTGGCAAAATGGTTTGTTTCAAACCTACTGACCATAGAAATCAATTTGTGGTTTCAAAAATATATTTGGTGAAGCAAAAGAATAAATCTTTGATTTAAAGCATTCCTAGTCAAATAAAAATAATGTTTTTTTATTAAAAATGCTTTTGGAGGAAAACCTTTGGGAAATATTTTGATTTAAACTCTCTGACCCCAAAACACCAAGTTTTATGATTTAAAAATGTATTTGGTGAACCCTATAAAAATTATTGCTTTGCTAAAGGCATTTTCAACCACATAAAATAATGATTTGGTTTAAAAATGATTTATATGTAAAATCTTTTGCAAATGATTTTTCCACTTATATAAAATGACCAATAGGTGTTTTAGAATGTTTATAACCTATTAGAAACCACTTTTGTAAATAAAACAAAGTTTGGCATGCTTGCATGCATTGTTTGGTTTCTATTATTTTATGTAATGTTGCTTGAATGGTAGATTGAAATATTGCTTGCTTGATTGAATTGTAGTGGTTTGAAGAGTGTGAATAGTGCAAAGATCAAGGAGTGAACTTATATTCTCTACCAAAAAGGCAAGTGATGCTTCATACTTTTGTCCCATTATTTTCACTATGCATTAGTGATATTTTCCAAAGTAGGACTTGCATGGATTCTTGCTAAGTGTAAACTATGCCATGGGAAATCCTAGTAGATGAAACCTTAGTAGAAATTTCCTAAGTTAAGATTCCTACTACTATCATGATTAGCTTAGCTAGTAGAAAACAAGGGCGGATTATACTTCATGCTATGGAATATTTCTAAGTCAAGAACTTGTGTTTTGTTTAATAAAACAACTAAGTGAATGAATCACCTGGGTGGAATGGAAGGAATGGTTTGTGTTGAGTGGTTATACAAGGCCCATTTCTATGGTTTACCTTGTGTATCTCACTTGTGGATGGCCACCCAGGAACAAAGAGATTTGAGATGTCAAATGTTGAGAAGCTTCAAGTGCAGCCACTTGGCATTATGGGCTCTGCCTGGATCATATAGGTTGCAATAACTTAGCCAAATGGACAGTTGGTGGTAGGGGATAGGTTGGAACGCGTCCATTCTGGTCTAAGGGAAGGCTTCTGAAAGATCTTGTCTTGGGAAACCAAGTCTTGTGGGGAAAGTGCACCACCTCTGCAGAGTGTAAAATCTAAGTACTTAGCCATGTCCCTGGTAAAGGACAATTTGAGCATCAAGACATGGAAGCTATCAAGAATCTCCTCATCCCAATTTCTAAGTAAAATCTTGTGGTCGAACAAGGGTTAAAGGATCACCAATTTCTATTGGGAGATGCCTTGGGTGATTTTGTCAAGCAAAAACTTAGTGTTTTTCAAATGATAAGGAAAATCTATTTTGATCAAAGCAAGCCTAAGCTCCACTTAGCCAAATGCATATAGATGATAGACTCCACTATACTACCATAGTATCACTTGCCAATACAATTCAAATGTATTGACCCTTGTGGCTATAACTTATTATGTTGCAGGTTTGTTTGAAATTAGAGAAGTTTATTGATTAGGATTACAAGTCTACAACCAACATGACTGCCTGTGGCACTTTGAAGATGAAGGACCCCATGCTATTGTTATATTCTGCTGCATTGTAATTGAGATAGCCAAATGAGCTATGTAAGATGTAATAAATTATTTTATTCCTGGTTATAAAGTTGTATTATGACCTTTGTTTCTTGATATTACATCTTAACTGTGGATGCTAGCTAATGATCCAGGGACTAGCATTGTAAACACAGGGATCTCTACCTTATCAAAGGTTGGGAACCTTACAACTATGGACCCCGTTCCAATCTTTACCATTGATACATCTTCCACTGTTACTTGTTTACTTGCTGCAAACCATTACCTTCCACACCATACGTTTAATCCTTTGTTACAGCAAACCGGTGAGCTTGACAACCTCACTGATTCGTTGGGGCAAAGTCTTGAGTTTGTGTTGTCCAGATCTCCGCGTTGCTTGCAACACCTGTGTGAAGTTTCCTTCCTCCTTCTGGTTCGATAACCTCGGTCTCAACTAAGGGAAGACTTGAAGCTGTGCTCTTCACACCTTTCTCTTGGGGTTCCCAATAAGACTCCACATCAAGCACCAAGTTCGCTGCCACCATCAAGGAGTCATCAGTAACTTCAACCGAAGTTTCATGATCAACATCATTACCTTCCTCTCTTATTGGTGTAGGCGCCACAGGAACTACTTCTAGTGTTGTGCTACTCTCAAATCCAAGAGAAGGTTCAACAACCTCGTCGAGTTCTACTTTCCTTCCAGTCACTTCTTTCGAGAGAAATTCCTTCTCTAGAAAGGATCCATTCTTAGCAATGAAGATTTTGCCCTCGGATCTATGATAGAAGGTATACCCAGTAGTTTCCTTCGGGTATCCTATGAAGACGCATTTTTCCACTTTGAGTTCAAGCTTGTCAGGCTGTAACTTCTTTACATAAGCTTCGCAACCCCAAAATTTAAGGAACAACAATTTAGGTTTCTTCCCAAACCATAATTCAGATGGTGTCATTTCAACGGATTTAGATGGTGCCCTATTTAAAGTGAATGCGGCTGTTTCTAATGCATAACCCCAAAATGATAGCGGTAAATCTGTAAGTGACATCATAGAACGAACCATATCTAAGAGAGTTCGATTACGACGTTCGGACACACCATTACGTTGTGGTGTTCCTGGCGGTGTCAATTGTGAAAGTATTCCACATTTCTTCAAATGCTCGCCAAACTCGTAACTTAGATATTCACCTCCACGATCAGATCGTAGAAACTTAATCTTCTTGTTACGTTGATTCTCTACTTCACTTTGAAATTCCTTAAACTTCTTGAAAGTTTCGGACTTATGTTTCATGAAATAGATATATCCATATCTACTCAAGTCATCCGTGAAAGTAAGAACATAACGATAACCACCGCGCGATGCTACACTCATTGGGCCACACACATTGGTATGTATGATTTCCAATAATTCCGTAGCTCGCTCCATCATACCAAAAAATGGAGTCTTAGTCATTTTACCCATCAGACATGCTTCGCATCTTTCAAGTGATTCGAAATCAAGTGATTCAAGAAGTCCATCGGAATGGAGTTTCTTCATACGCTTCAATCCAATGTGACCAAGACGACAGTGCCAGATATAGGTCGAGTTATTGCTCAATTTCAAACGTTTAGCTTCAATGTTATTAATATGTGTATTACTACATCGAGATTCAACAAGAATAGACCATCTATCAAAGGTGCATGTGCATAAAACATATTACTCTTATAAATCTAACAACCTTTATTCTCAGACTTAAACAAGTAACCGTCTCGCAATAAACATGATCCAGATATAATGTTCATGCTCAACGCAGGCACCAAATAACAATTATTTAAGTATAAAACTAATCCTGATGGTAGATGAAGAGGTAGCGTGCAAGCGATCACATCAACCTTTGATCCATTTCAACAGCGCGCCGTCACCTCATTCTTTGCTAGTTTACGTCTATTCGCAACACTGTTTGAGTTACAAATATGAGCAACGAACCAAGTATCAAATACGAGCACTACTACGACTACTAGTGAGATACACATCAATAACATGTATATCGGATATACCTTTCTTCTTGATATTGCCGTTCTTCAAATCCGCCAAGTACTTAGGGAAATTCCGCTTCTAGTGACCTTCTCCCTTGCATTAAAAGCACTCAGTATCAGCCTTAGGCCCGACCTTGGTCTTCTTCGCCGGCGCGGTAACTTTCTTACCGCCCTTCTTGAAGTTTCCCTTTTTCTTAGACTTGCCTTGCTTCTTGAATTTGGTGGTCTTATTGACCATCAACACTTGGTGCTCTTTATTTATCTCCACTTATGCAG
This sequence comes from Avena insularis, assembly GCA_023614405.1. Taxonomy (NCBI): domain Eukaryota; kingdom Viridiplantae; phylum Streptophyta; class Magnoliopsida; order Poales; family Poaceae; genus Avena; species Avena insularis. Next base: position 280,905,572 of record CM042691.1, on the reverse strand, counting down.
ACTTTAACATGGAGAAGAGTTCGGGCAACGACTTGTCCATGTTTTGCATATTGTAGTTCATCACAAAGTTCTTGTAACTTGGTGGTAGTGATTGGAGGACGCGGTGAATCCCCAAAGCACTAGGAATCACTATACCCAAGCTTTGGAGCTTACTTGCGTGCCCATACATTTTAAGCACATGCTCACTAACGGAGCTTCCCTCCCCATCTTGCAGTTAAAGAACTTTTCAGAAGCCTCATAACTCTCAACTGCCGCGTGAGCCTCAAATATCATTTTGAGTTCACGGACAATATCATGTGGGTCAAAGTTCTCAAACCTTTTCTGAAGCTCCGATTCCAAACCATACAAGATAGCACATTGAACTGTGGAGTACTAATTCTTTCGAGCGAGGAAAACATTCTTCACCTCAATGGTAGCATCAGCTGCAGGTGGGTCACCCAACGGTGCATCCAGTACATAGGTCAAATTACCAGCATTGAGGACAATCCTCAAGTTGCGGAACTAATCCGCGAAGTTGCTTCCATTGTTTTTCAACTTTTCTTTCTCTAGGAACGCATTAAAATTGATGGTAGGGGACACCATTGATCTATAGCATATTTGCAATAGTTTAGACTAAGTTTATGACAAATTGAGTTCTAATTAATAGTTAAATTAATCTAGGTGAACTCCCACTCAAAACAATATCCCTCGCATTGTTTTAGTGATCACACGAACCAAATCCACCACATCAAAACCGATCATCACGAGAGATGATGTAGCTTCAATGGCGAACAATCAACATGTTCATCATATCTCCTATATGACTCATGCTTTACCTTTCGGTGATCCGTGTTCCGAGACCATGTCTTTATATGCTAGGCTCGTTAAGATCAAACCTTAGCTTCTGCATGAGAAAAACTGGCTTGCTTCTGTCGTATACACTCGCATAATCTAACACACCCGATCATCACGTGGTGCTTCAAAACAACGAGCTTTAGCAACAGTGCCTACTAAGGACGAACACTTTATAACTTGAGATTTTGTGAGAGGGATCATCTTATAATGCTACCGTCGCGAACTAAGCAATACAAGATGCATAAAATGATTAACATCACATGCAATTCATAATATGTGATATGATATGCCCTTTGTTCTGGTGCTTACGATCTCCATCTTCAAGCACGAACATGATCTCCATCATCACCGGCGTGGCGTCAAGGTCAATGGGACGCTCCATGGTTGTCGTCCACCAGCATCAACTATTACAACTACTTTGAATAATAGACACGCAGGTCTTAACGAAATTAAAAGACAACCATAAGGCTCCTGCCGGTTGTCGACTTACAATAAGGAACATTGCATACATCATATATAATCACAATCCTAGCCATATCACATCACAACACACCCCTACAAAACAAAGTTAGACGCCTCTAATTTTCTTTGCATATTTTACGTGGTTTGGGGCTTTCAATAAGTGTCATTCTAACTTACGAACAATAACCACAATGTTGATGCTTGAACTATCAAGTGCCCGTTGTAAATTGAATCTATACTATGATGGGAGAGACAGACACCCGCAAAGCCACTTATGCAATACAAGTTGCATGTTAAGCATGGAGCAAGTCTCATGAACAATGTCATGTAAGGTTAGCCCGGGCCGCTTCATCCCATCATACTACAAGATGCAAAGTACATAAGAAGCAATTGATAATAAAATCACCACCGCCCATAATGACCATCGTGTTCTACTCGTGCAACAGATCTACATATAGACACGACTCTGATACCACTTTAGGGGTTCGTAGCATGGAAAACAAAAATTTCTACCGCATGCACACAAACAAGCCAAGATGTATCTACTAGATTATAGCAATGAGTCGATTATAGTACTCACCCTCGAAGATTCCAAAACGGTTAACGAGAGCAGATTCTTGTGGGTGATGTAGTCATACACTTGCCGATATCAATATCATGTAGACGATCCTTCCGGCGCTGTGTTTCGGCAGCGCTTCCGCAATCGGTCACACGTTCGGTACTCGATGAAGACCTTCCTCTCCCTTGTTCCAGCAGGCAATGGAGGTTGTAGTTCTCCCCTCATGATTCGGTGACCTGACGGTGTGGTGTTTAAGTAGAGGATGATCTTGCAGGTCTTCGCCTAAGCGAGGTTATGGTGGACTAGGGTTTCGACAATCTAGGGTTTAGAGGCACCAAGGAGAGAGGATAGGCCGGTGGCTAGGGCAAGGGAGAGCCTGTGGCTAGGGTTTGCCCTGGCGGCCTGCAAGAGGCGGTGGGAAGGGCTGGTCTTGTGTGTCCAGGTTAGAGGGGCACCCCCCTCCTTATATAGGAGGGAGGTAGCTTGGCCAGGGAGTTTGAATCCTTCCCAACTCCCTCTCCTAGTTGGCGTGGTGGAGGAGAGGAATTCTTTCCTTCCTCCACCAAGCAAACTTGTCGTTTGACTTTTCAAACTTGCCTTTTGACTTTCAATTTGGAGCATAATTTCTTTCTTGCAAATGTCCAACCAAGTGACCTAGGACATGATTCAATCATTCCACTTATCCATGACACATCCATGTACCCTTCCCATTCCGGTCCGGTGAATCTTATAGACCCTTCTAGAACCTCTCCGATGAAATCATCGGAATCATTCCCGAACTCCGGAATTGGACTTTCCTTATATGAATCTTATTCTCCAGACCATTCTGGATCTCTTCATGATATCCCGGATCCCATCCGAGACCCCAAACAACATTCGGTCTCCCTACTTACATTCCATATCTACTAAACAACATCGAATCCTTAAGTGTGTCTCCCTACGGTTCGTGAATTACGCGGACATGACCGAGACATTTCTCTGATCAATAACCAATAAAGGAATCTGGAAATTCATATGGCTCCCACATATTTCAACGGTTACTGTGCGATCGAATGAACCATTTACATACGATACCGGTTTCCCTTTGTCTCGTGATAGTTTACTTATCCAAGGTCTGATCGTTAGTATCTCTACATACCTAGTTCAACCTCGTTACCGATAAGTACTCTTTTCTCGTTCCCATGATATGTGATTCCTTGTGAGCCAATCACATGCTTGCAAGCTAGTTGGATGACATTCCACCGAGAGGGTCCAGAGTATATCTATCCGTAATATGGATGGACAAATCCCACTCTTGATCCATGTGCCTCAACACATACTTTCCGAACACTCAATGCCACCTTTATAACCACCTAGTTATGGTGTGGTGTTTGATGTCATCAAAGCATCCTTCCGGTGATGGTGATATGCATGATCTCATGGTCGAAGGAATTAGGTTACTATGTATTAGAAAGCTTATAGCAAATGAACTATTGAAATGACTTGATCTTTATGCTACACTTTATCTATAGGAGTATGTCCATCACACCATTCTCCTAATGATATGATCTTGTTGTTAATAACATCTCAATGTTCATGATCGGGAAACCATGATCATTTATCAACCAACAAGCTAGTTTTATAAAGAGGCTTTACTAGGGACTCTAATTAGTTTACAAATCACACAAGTATTAATGTTTCCTTGTTAATACTGTTATAGCATGAATGTAAACATTTATCATAAACACAAAGATATAATAATAACTACATTTATTATTGACTCTAGGGCATATTTCCAACAAAACGATACAATTCCCCAGGAGGATAATACGCCGCGATCCCCCGGGTCAATCGCGTGGAGTCAAACAGACGTGGTGGCCCCAATGCCTTATCTTCATCCCACCTTCTCTCTCTCTCATCCTCTTCCTCATGCCATCGGGGCCTCCACAGGACGCCGCTCCTAGCGCCATGCCACTGCCCTAGCTACTGCAGGCCATAGCCGCCCTAGAGCGTCGCCGCCTCTCCCCGGCAAGGCGCCGCTGCATGCCCTCCTACCCGACAAGGCGCCGCCGCACGCCATCTCCCTAGAAAGTTGCCCACTACTAGAAAAACGCCTATTCGTGGCGCACCTGAAAAGGCCTTCCGTGGCGCACTAGTAGTGCGCCACGGGCCTCGCGCTACGGCTATCTCGTAGTCGTGGCGCACTGCATGGTGCGCCACGGTTATATCGAGATAGGCGTGGCGCACTACCAAAAGCGCCACGGTAGGGTACAGGCGCCATGATGTGTTTTTCAAAAAACAAAAAAAAAATGCAAAAAACACCCTCGCTTTGAATTGCAAAAGCAATCGGGTCCGTGCATCGCCACCGCAGTCGTGTCACCTCGCCGGAGCATGGCCGTAGCAGGGAGGTGCGGGAGGGGTCGTGGCCGCTCTAGTCCTCGCCGGCGTCGAGGTGGTAGAAAGGGTGTGGTTGGAGAAAGGAAGGTAGGAAGAGAGGGAGGAAGGAAGAGATGGAGGAAGAGAGGGAGGTAGGAAGAGATGGAGGAAGAGAGGGAGGAAGGGAGGTCGGTGAGGAGAAGGATGCCTCCGTCGCCCGTTGTCACTGCGAGGAGGAGGAGAAGGAGGCCACCGTTGCACCGCCGTCGCCCGTTGTCACTGCGAGGAGGAGGAGAAGGAGGCCGATGTCGCGCCGTCACTGCAAGGAGAGGAGAAGGGGAAGGAGGAGAAGGAAGAAGGGAGAAGGAAGAAGGAAGAAGGAGAAGGGAAAGGGAGAGGAAGAGGGAAAAGGGGAAGGGAAAAGGGGAAAGGAAAAGGGAGGATGGCGGGGTGGGGATTCAAATTTGAATCCCGCCCAAGCTTATCCGTGGCGCACTAGGCGGTGGTGCGCTACGGGTAAGTCGCTCTCTATTTTTTTTTCTGCAGGAAAAAACGGTCTTTTGACCGTAACTTTTTACTCTTTTCGAATTTTGAAAATCTAAAAAATTGCTAAACGACCAAATCTCGTTCTCGTCATTTTGGTATATTATACGATTTTTTTCGATATCGTATGCAAAAGTTACGGTCTTCTTACCGTGGCATGACTTTTTTTGCAGATAAAGTCGAAACTCATGTTTGTAAATTTTCCTAGAAGCTATACCACACTACCTACCTAAATATGAAAGGATTTAATTTTTTGAAGTGTTTATCATTTTCTTTTATTTTTTGCAAAGCCTAAAAAGGCGATCCACGTGGGGGGGGGGGGGGGTGGAGTTGGTGCATGCCACTTAGCCGTAGGGCACTAGGGCAGAGTGCCCTACGGCTAAGTTGACCCAGCTGCAGCAGCAAACATGCCCGTAGCACACTAGGTCAAGGTGCCCTACGGATAAGTGAAACATCCGTAGCGCACCTTGACTTAGTGCGCTACGGGTAGGTGTGATGTGGCCACATGTGCCCTGGCCCACACATAGCCGTGGCGCACCACCCCCATGTGCGTCACGCTTATGGCAATTAGCCGTAGGGCACCTGTGGGCAGTGCGCCACGCCTATTTTACCCGTGGGGCACCACTAGCAAGTGCGCCACAGAAGTGTGGATTACCTATAGCCGTTTTCCTAGTAGTGGCCGCCGCACCCAGCCTGGTTCCTCTGCCCTCCGGCAGTCTCCTCCCCCACCATGTCTTCCTCCTAGCCGCCTCCCTTCCATGGCCATGGGGCTAGGGAGCTCGGGCTATCGATGGTGACGTGGTGCGTGCGCACGGTGGCAGTGCGACCACGATGCCGGACTTCCACAGCCGTGGTCTCCGGCGATGCTACAACTGTTGGTTAGGTTTGCTACCAACAGTCATCGGTTCTGCTACCAAGGGTTCTCTGTGTTGCTACCAACAGGTCAATGAAGCAACTGGTCACGGTTTTCGTTTGTCGATTTGCTACATTTTTGCTACAGCCGTTTTGTGTTTTTGCTACAATGGCATAAATGTTTTGCTACAATGTCTTTGATGAGATCTCCGGCAAGGTCTCCGGCGAAGTTGGATTTGCTACTATAGAACATTTTTTTTTGCTATACCCGTTTAGTGGTTTTGCTACAATAGCGCAAAATTTTTGCTACAAGGTCTACGACGAGCTCTCCCGGCGAAAGTCTCCGGCGAGGTCAGATTTGCTACATTAGCACAACTTTTTTGCTAGGCGATCGCCGCGATGTCTCCGGCAAAATATCCGGCGAGGTCCAGTCTATTTTTCTATTTTTTGGGTCAAACCGTTTTTTGCTACATGTAGCAAAATCGGGACATTTGTAGCAAATCGAGGTTTTCTATAGCAAAAGCGGGATTTTAACAAAAAAAAAAAGGACACGTGATTGGCTGGAGATACGGGGGATAAAAAGCAAAAATCCCCCGAGGACGCGTAGGGCTGCCCTTATTTATATACAAAACATATGTGCTAGGCCAAATCTTAGGGTGGGGCCCACCCTGTTGGCTCCGGGCACCGTGTCCTTCTATCAGTGGACTCCCATTCCATTCATGGAAATCCTGTCTATTCTATTTCTACTACTTATAAAAACACGAACTTCGCGAGAAAACTTAGATCACATGGTCTAGATTAATTTGTTCTCCCCCTCTCCAAAAAATAACTACCGCGCTGACTAAAAAATACAGTATTTGAATCTTAACTTTATTTAAATATAAATACATCTATTCTAAATACTTAACTAGATTTATACAAATTTAAATAAAGTTAAATCCATTAATATGGTTCGGAGGGAGTAGCTTTTTCACTTGTGATCTCTTTGATATACTGATGCGTTGCGCAATATGTTCTACGGTATTTGTTATTTGCGGGGAAGAACAAGTGATATTAATCTAGTAACCTTACAGAACAGTCCACAAGAGATAGGAAAATTACAAACAAGTCCTGAAGGAAATCGAAGACGACGCCGACGAAGAAGCCGTGCCGCTGGCGCGCCGCCGCCGCTCCTCCTCTACAACCTTGGATCGGACGGAGTCCCATGGCTTGCGGGAAGTCAACGAACCTCGAACCCGAAGGGCCTCCACCTTGCATCGCCACCATCACCTTCAATCTGGATTGCATCACCCGCAGCTTCCAAACCTTCAAACACCGGAACCGCCGGACTCGATCTCCGGCATGGGAACTCGGCGCACGACACCTCCACCGAGATGCGAGCACCGAGAAGGAGGCAGAGACGTGGTGGGGATCCGCAGAACACCACCACCGGAGAAGATCTCCGTCGCCACAAACCACCAGATCGACCGCGTCATCGTCTCCCCAGCGCCGCCGATAGGACACCCACTCACACCTAGCTATGAACAGACGAGATACGTGGTTCCCCCACCCTCCTGCCGCCGGAGCGGCCGGCGGAGGGGAGGGGAACCGGCGAATCGCCGCCGGCGAACTGGAGCGAACGGGCTGGGGGAGAAAAATCGCCTCACCTACTATAGCGGGGGAGAGAGTCTGAGTTGAATCACTTTTTTGTTTGTTCCAGTTAGCTCGTCATTACTCATTAGTGCAGTTTTTTTTTCTGTACACGTGCAAGGGAATGGTCGCTCGAAAGATAATGTTTTAGATTACAAGTTTTTTTTTTTGGCAAACGGCAAGAAGAAACTCAACAGCTTGCATTTTAGTATTTCAGGAGGATAATTTAAAGCTGCTATTTTAGATTATCACACCTTGGCTGACTTTGTTTGCATATGCTAGACTGCAGTGTTTCTTCTACTCCTTACGTCCTAAAATAGTTGACTTGAATTTGTCTAAATTCACATGTATGTAAATGCATTTTAGTATGTACATATATCCAAATCTAAACATATCAAAGTCACTCATTTTAGGATGGAGGAAGTACTATATTAAACAAAAACAAGAAAGAAGGATTGACTTGCCACAACGATTCTCCACCGTGGTGTATAGTCAATTTACTGGTAAGCCATTATTGTATTTCTTATATCACACAGAGGTTGAAGATCGGTTCTTAATTTGCATGCCTCATTAAGTGACTTTCTATTGCTAATATAGACAAGGCTTGTCTAATAGTGGCAAAACATGACGACAAGGGTTTTGCAGCTTCAGGTATGAGACTCAGATACATGGTTTTCAGCTTTTTCTTGATTGTGGTTTCTGATGCTTACATTTATTATATAATATATGCCTATGTTATTATACATGAATGTGGAGAAAACTGGGTTGGAAATAGGGATGTAATTGGTACAGATAATTTCCGCTCCGAATCCACATCCGCGTCCGTTTTTGAGGATATGGTATGCGTTTTTAGATATCCGGCGGATATGGATGTGGATATTTGTCGAGCGGATATCCGACGAATATGGTAGCGAATATGGTATTGATGATATCCAACGGATAAGGATAATCCGACATTTTATGCGGATTATCCGAGATACTCAAATAGGATAATCCGATATATTTAGCATAACCACAATATCTAGACAATCTAGTTAGTTTATTGGCTAGCTATACATGCTACATATGCATATTGTACTATGTTATTACCAATCTTGCACTTTTATACCGCTGATATCTAGTGTTGCACGCTTTCTTGTCATTCGAATCCGTCGGCTATTATCCGCTTCGATTCGAATCCGCCAAAAATATATGGTAAAGGATATGGTAATAGCAATATCCGATCCGATCCGGTCCGTTTACATCCCTAGTTGGAAATTGATTCGGTTTAGGTTTCAGGAAATAGTATGTTGTCCACCTCAGGTTATCTGTTAAAATAATAAAATCATGTGGTTATTTGGAAAAGTGGTTTCTAATAAGGTTATAAACATTTTAAAACACCTATTGGTCATTTATAAATGTGGCAAAATCATTTAAAATCAAGTTAGTGAAAATAGGCCATTTAAATCATTTTTGTTTTGCTAGAAATGATTTAAATCAAAGTAATAATTTCTAGTGTTTGCCAAATATGTTTTTCTTAACACAAATATTAGTGTTTATGGTCAAGGTGTTTAAAAATAATCCATTTGCAAAAGGTTTCACTCAAAAATCATTTTTAAATCAAAGAAAATAATTCCTTGTGTTAACAAAATATATTTCTAAACCCAAAAGTTTGTGTTTCTGGTCAGTAGGTTCAAATAAAATCATTTGCAAAAGATTTTACCCAAAAATCATTTTTAGAATAACGTTTATACTCAAAATAGGCCTAGAAATGTTTCTGCAAAAACACCTAATTTTGCAGAAGCAAAATACTAAACTAAGGCTACTGTTGTAAAGTTCACATTTTAATGATTCCAATGATATAAAATTTGTAAATTTTTGACGTGTAGATTAAAAGTTATGAATTTTACAAAATCAATTCACTAATAGATTCATTTCTGGTTTTTAAAACAGCAGCTAGGCTACGTGTATAACGGTTCGCGTGGATCGATTGATACAGACCGTAGGATTTAAGTGAGATCGCACGGTACAGATCGAGTGATACCCCTTCTGTAAGTCAATCTATCCTATCCTCACAATCCAGATCTAACGGATGCAATCGGTTTGGCCACAAACTGGCGGCGCTGCGATGACTGCGCGGCGGCGGCGCTCAGGCGATGACGTTCCGGTGAAAATAGGAAGCGAGGGCGAGGGAGGAGAGGCTCACCGTGTTAGCCGTGGCGTGGGGAAGCTCAACGTTGTCGTAGGAGGGCATGGGGCGCACAGTGTTGCTGGTAATTGCTCGCCGGAGTCGTCTCTATCGTCAGGCACATACTGGTCTTGACGGAGGCGAGGCTACAAGCCACGGGAAGACAAAAGGGGAAGTGCATTAGATGCGCAAGAGTGAGACGAGCACGTGAGAGTCGTCTATCACATCCTAAATTTTAGATTTGGTTCTGCATATCTTTCATAGCATTGCATCATACTTTTCCATGCAAAACCGTCGATTGAAAAGAATCGGCGAAACACTATTTTCTAAACCCTATTCTATTTTACTACGAGGCTCGTGCGGGAGGCTTTAGTAGGACTAGCGTTGTCCATCCTTGTAGCCTAGTGGTTTCGCTCAACCATTGATCCTAGATTGTTCCCCTCGATTTTATAAAACCGTAAGAGCGAGAATCGCGCGATTCGGAGCTCGTACGGAAAAGTTATCGCCGTTTTATGAAAAGTTACAAAAACGGGCCGAAAATCGGGCCGATTTTTTCGAGTTCGTATCCAACCGCGCCCGAATCGGACTAGGACCGCGCGGGGCCCACAAAAAGGCAGCCGCCGCCGCCCTGCCTCGTAAACCGCCCCCACCGCCTCGATCGCCCCACCTCGCCTCGACACCCGCGCCGCCCTCGGGATCCGCGGCCGCCGCCCGCGCCACTCCCCGCCACCAGCGCCACCCGCCGTCGCCGCCGCCCCCAGGTACGCCCCGCCGCCGGCCGCCTGCACCGCCTCGCGCCGCTCCCGCCTCCAGCGCGCAGCGCCGCGCTTTCGCCTACGCCGCCACAAGCCACGCCGCCGTCGCCCGCCCGCCCTAACTGCCGCCGTCAGCTCGCTTTCGTTCGTCGTTCGTTCCCGGTGAGTCAGCAACCATCGTTAGATCTCAGATCAGCGGTGCAGATCAGCCGTTGACCGGTCAGTTCCAGGCGTTGACTAGTCAGACGTCCAGTCAGCGCCCAGTCAGCAGACGCGTTGACCAGTCAACAGACATAGTTGACTGGTTATTTTCGTTAATCGTTTTAGTTGACAGATTTCGGTGGAAACTTGTAAATTGCGTAGAAATTAAACCGCTTGGCCAAAAATTGCAAATAAAATAGGTGTAGATTCAGTGAGTCCTGTAGAATCTTGCTGTACCTTTGGTTCAGACTTTTGCAGCAAGATTTAGTACAGTTTAATCAAATAGGTTAATGGCCTTTTCGGAGTAATTAATTCGTAGAAAAAGATCCGTAGCTCCAAAAATCGTGTATGATATGTTCCTGGATTCAGTGGAACGAGGGGAATCTCATCGTGAATTAAAAGGATAGGCTTACAGTGAAAACTTCTGCAGAAACTGTCTAGTGGCTTTCTGCAGTGTTTTAATTACTCGGGGAGTTTTATAATTTCTTTTTGAGTAATTTCAATTGGTACTGTTTCTATTTAGCAATACCTATGCGGTAGAATTTTCCCAAGATTTTACAAACAGTATTCTACCGGTGGTGAATTATTTGAGTTCTAGCTCTAGTTTTGAGCATTACTTTTTGCATAATAGTTTTCCTTGCGCTAAAACTATTTTACATGCATGCAATCAATAGTATTATTGAATAGGATTATGTGGTGCAGCTGTAGCGCCAATTCACTTGCCTTGCATACCTTCATGCATCATCTTTGTTGCATATGCTTGTGGATTGTTTGTTTATGCTTGCAATTGTATCGTGTAGATTGTGACGAGTGCAACGCTTGCTCGTGTGTGGATTGTTCTTCCGACCGCTACAACCAAGGCAAGTAGATGCTACTTTTTTCATGATATCGTCCTACTATTTCAATGTATTGTCGTGTATTTTATAGATGCATGTGTAGGATGATACTATCGCTATGCTATGACCTATTATGTGGTAGGGCTTTCCTTGTAGATGAACCACCGTTGGTAGATGTGCTTAGCCATGCTATGTTGAACGAGGTCTGGGTTACATCATTGAGACTTGTTTCTAAAAGTATTGGTTTATGAAAACTAAAACAACTTAATCAATGAATCTCCTGGGTGTGATGGTATTGATAATTTTTGGTGGTTTCATTGCGGAAAGGCACCCAGGTATCAAGAGAGAATGATTGGCTTCTTTATTGTGTAGCTTACGTGTACAACCATGTGCCAATAATGAAATGGGCGGTTGGTTGGACTTAGTAGGTTGTGGTAACCCGAACCCGCGTATCCAGAGATGTAAAATTTTGGTAGGTTGGACCGGTGCGCGTCGGGATTGGGGAGCTACTTCCCGAACAGTATCTTCTTGGACTTCTCCCTATCATCACCCAAAATGAGAGTGATGGTACGAGCTGGGCTGGCCAAGTCACATGGGTAAAGTGTACTAACCCCTGCAGGGTGTATAATCTAATCGATTAGCCGTGTCCCCGGTTATGGACAACTGAGTTGCTTGATATTGATTTCATGACATGTTTCTCGCTCATTCCAATTTTTTAATTGTTTTAATGTTGTTGGGTTAACTTAATTGGGATCCTTTCAAAGAAAATCAAAAACTGTTTATGAAAGTAGGACAAAGTTATTTGCAAATGCAAGCCAGACACAGCTCCACTTGCCAAGTATGCATGTAGATGTTAGTACTATTGTCTCCATTTACTAGCTCTACTTGCCATACATTCCATGTATTGACCCTTCGGGGCTGTTACGTTTCATGTTGCAGGTTATTCCGATTCTGAGTAATCGATATAGGTCACGGTACTCCACTCGGCACTTGTTCACTTGTGGGCAATTTGAAGAATGGAGAATTTACTTTATTTATGTTGCTACCTGAATAATTTGAGCTAGCCTTGAGCTAAGCTTTTATTGTAATAATGGTACTCTGGATCTTTGTTATTCATGATACACGAATATTTTGCTATGTTATTCATCTTATTCTATTGTGGGCCAATGAACTGATCCAGGGATTGGCATGTCACATAGAAGCCACGGTCTTTTCAGAACCGCGGTGTTACAGGATGGTATCAGAGCCCGTGTGTTGACTGTAGGATCGTGACCTAGGATTGGATTAGGAAGCCATAGATTTATTAAAGCCTATATTAACTCTGTCTTTCATCTTATGCCTTTCACCCTCATAAAATTCTTACCATATGCTATTCTCACACTTTCCTCTTTTACTTGATAGATGGGAGAAGTCAGGACTGAGTATGCCACCATGGAGTCACCAAGGCCCTTTGCAAGGCAGTTAGCACAGCTCATGATCATTGGGATTGCCACTGCCCATGTTCAAGGGAAGAAGGTTGTACACCTATGGATATGGAGAGGATGCATGGGAGATCACTACCTTCATATTCAGGGATGCCGCCTTGCCAAATCCAGTGCATCTGATCTACACCAAGACATACTGCAACTGGGGACTTTGAATCAACTTGGCCATACATGAAGCCCTGTCTCGCCAGTGCCATCAAGTCCGACACCCATCGGCAGATTCACCCTACCGTGACTATGGGAGGCGTGATGAAGATGGGCACATTGTGGTTACCCCGGGCGACAGGAATAACATGCCGCCCCGTCGGAGGCACATAGAGGACATGGAAAGGGAGAATGGAGCTCTAGCTGAGAAGGTGATGATGATAAAGGAGATTGCGGACTTTGCTAGCAATGGTATGGTGGTCCAAGGACAGGAGATTGACACCCTGCATGAAGCTGTGGGAGTTCTAGAGAATGCCCTGATAGCCAGAGATGCAACCATAGCTCATCTTCATGGTACTGTGCAGGAGAACACCCAGAACATACAACAGTTGCAGGGGACCGTCCAGGAAAGGGATCAAACTATTGAAGTTATGACAGCCCAGATTGCCGCTCTCCAAGCACAGCTGAATCCCCCTCTGATGATGACAATGGAGATGATGGCAACAATGGGGATGATGATGACAGTGGGAACGATGATGATGATGAGGACGAGGATGATGATGATGGATACGATGATGGTGGAGGAGATGAAGCTGTTGCAGTTGCAGCTGAGAGTGAAGAAGAAGAGGAGGATCCAGAAGAGGTGGAGTTTGAGATCTCAAGTGATGGTTCAGGAGAAGTGTACACTCCGCCGCCATGGTTGAACCGTGGACCGAAGCGTCAACGCATGACAGCAAGGACCTATCGCAACCTCTTCAAGGAGTAGATAGAAGTCCACCAATTAGTCCTCGTTAGGCAAATTCGTTGGGATTAGTCTCGATCGTTGTGAAGCTTAGTTCATGTTAGTTTAAGAGTGATTAGTTGCTTATTTGTGTACTCCAATATCCCAGGAATTATTTGTGCGAATTTTATGAAAGAGTTATGACAGTTTGGTTAACATTTGTGTTATTTTCGCTGCAGTTTTTCTGCTGGTACAGCAGTACTGTACGATTTTTCATATTTTTCTGGTAACTGGGAAAAATCTGAAAAAATAGGGCTGGTGCGAAACTCTCTGTAATGTATGTGAAAAAATCAGCTAAATTTTCTGACGAGTCTAAGTCAGGTGGAAAAATTCGTGAACGCTGCTGGACTGTTCTGGCAGATTGCTGTTTTTGCTGTTTAGTTGATCAACTGTTTAGTTAACCATTGCCAACTCTTGTAAAACTATTTCAGTAGGTATATACTGCTAGGATAACCCCTGGGATGTTGCTGGATCACTTGTTTGTTGATGTGTTGCTTGCTTGTGATTGTATGCTATTGTTTGTTGTTGTTTGATCATATGCATGGGTAGAATCCGATTGTCGTAGTTGATTCTTTCTAAACTTACCTGTGCTGAACCGCAGATGCCTCCCCGCCGTCAACCCACTGAGTTGGAGCAACTCATGGCAGCTCAGGCACAGCTGACCCAAGTGATGACTCAGTTCATGGCAGCTCAGGACAACAACAACAATGGAAACAATCAGCCTCAGGGAGATGCTCTCACCAGATTTCTGAGGCTAAGGCCAGCTAAGTTCTCTACTGCAACGGAACCAATAGTTGCTCTCGACTGGTTGCGTTCAGTCAACAAGGATCTGGTAACTATTGGATGCACTGATGCTGAGAAGGTGAGGTTTGCCGCTCACCTACTAGAGGGACCAACCGCTTCTTGGTGGGACACTTTTCAGATCACCCACCCGCTGGATACCGTGACTTGGGCTATGTTTGAGGAAGGTTTCAGGACCAACCACGTGTCTTCAGGAGTTCTGAGCCTGAAGAGGAAGGAGTTCCGCAACTTGCGCCAAACCAATCGCACCGTGGCCGAGTACATTGAGGAGTTCAACAACCTGTCCCGTTATGCACCTGAGGATGTTGACACTGATGCAAAAAGGAGGGAGAGATTCCTGGATGGCCTCAGTGATGAGCTTTCAGTACAGCTACTGGTGGTTTATTGCCCCACTTTCCAGGAGCTTATGGACAAGGCCATGATCTTGGAAGGGAAGCACAAACAGGTGGAGAATCGCAAGAGAAAGAGTAACAATCACCACTCTGGTTCACACCACAAGTCTCGCACTTCATATGATGGATACTCCAAGCATGGAGGGAGTGACCATGGGAGCCATGACCGCCACCACCATGGAGGCGATGGGCATCGTCATGACAACCATAGGAGCACCCACCACAGCCACAAGGGAGGACACTCTCACCACTCTGGAGGACTCGGTGGACATGACCGCAACCGTTATCGCAGCTTTGTGAAGAAGGATCTGAGTGAGGTGACGTGCTTCAAGTGTAAACAGAAGGGACACTATGCTGACAACTGTCCGGAGAGGAAAGGACTGAAGCCAACCAGCAACGAGAAGGCCACAGTGAACCACATGAATGTGGAGGAGATCCCAGATGAGCCTGACCTTGTGATTGGTAAGTTTCCAATCAACACTTACCCTGCACTTATACTTTTCGATACAGGTGCATCGCATTCATTCATATCAAGGGCATTTGTGGATAAGTATAAGTTACCTACGGAGTCTATGAAAAGGTCTATTAGAGTGAGTTCACCTGGAGGAGATATGATAGCTAGTGCGGGATGCCGCAATTTAACTGTGAGGATTGGAACACACAACTTCGGTGCACATTTGGTAGTGTTGGAATCACAGGGATTAGACGTTATTCTGGGTATGGATTGGATGTCTATGCATGGGGGACACATAGACTGTGCACAGCGAGCTGTTTCACTCAAAACCTCGGATGGTAAGAGGATTAGATTCAAGTCGGCTGTATGACCAGGAAGGTGTAAGTTGAATTCTCTTAAGGAGGTTAGCATGGATACTGTGCCAGTGATTAGGGATTACCCCGATGTGTTTCCAGAAGAGCTGCCAGGAATGCCACCTGACAGGGAAGTAGAGTTTCTCATCGACCTGATGCCGGGAACAGGACCAATAGCAAAGAAACCATATAAGATGGATGTGGATGAGCTGAAGGAATTGAAGAAGCAGTTGAAAGAGCAGCTGGAAAAGGGATTCATTCAGCCTAGTTCGTCGTCATGGGGTGCACCTGTTCTGTTTGTGGAGAAGAAAGACAGCAGCAAGAGATTAGTAGTGGACTATCGCTCGCTGAATGAAGTAACCATCAAGAACAAGTACCCTCTGCCGAACATAAATGATTTGTTTGATCAACTGGAAGGAGCAAAGGTGTTCAGCAAGATTGATCTGCGATCAGGCTACTTCCAATTGAAGATCCGGGAGGAGTACATACCAAAAACCGCCTTCACCACTAGGTATGGTTTATATGAGTATACAGTTATGTCTTTTGGACTAACGAATGCCCCGGCATATTTCATGACCATGATGAACAAGGTATTTATGGAGTACTTGGACAAGTTCGTGGTGGTGTTTATTGATGACATACTGATATATTCCAAGGATGATGCTGAGCATGAGAAGCATCTGCAACTGATTATGGAGAAGCTGAGGAGAAGGTCGCCTTGATTAGGGACAGGCTGAAGGTAGCACAATCAAGGCAGAAGAGCTACGCTGACGCCAAGCGCAAGGAAGTGGTGTATGAGATAGGTGATAGAGCATACCTCAGAGTGTCGCCACTTCGTGGAATCAAGAGATTTGGAATCAAGGGTAAGCTGGCACCTCGATTTATTGGACCGTATCGGGTCTTAGCACGCAAAGGAGAAGTTGCTTATCAGTTGGAGTTGCCAGAAGCCTTGTCTCCTGTTCACAATGTGTTCCACATATCCCAGCTGAAGAAGTGCCATCCGGAGATGGTGGATACACCATTGAGAGACACTGTACCGCTAGAGGAGGTTCAGCTTGAGAACGACTTGACCTATGAGGAGAAACCGGTCAAGATTCTGGAGACAGCGGAGAGGACTACCCATACCAAGACGATCAGGTTTTGCAAGGTGCAGTGGAACCACCACACTGAAGAGGAAGCCACTTGGGAGCGTGAGGATGACATCCGAGAGGACTACCCACACCTATTTGCTAGCCGCGTCGAATCTCGGGGACGAGATTCATCTTAAGGGGGTTAGTCTTGTCACATCCCAAATTTTAGATTTGGTTCTGCATATCAATCATAGCATTGCATCATACTTTTCCATGCAAAACCGTCGATTGAAAAGAGTCGGCGAAACGCTATTTTCGAAACCCTATTCTATTTTGCTACGAGGCTCCTGCGGGAGGCTTTAGAAGAACTAGCGTTGTCCACCCTTGTAGCCTAGTGGTTTCGCTCAACCATTGACCCTAGATTGTTCCCCTCGATTTTACAAAACCGTAGGAGCGAGAATCGCCCGATTCGGAGCTCGTACGGAAAAGTTATCGCCGTTTTATGAAAAGTTAGAAAAACGGGCCGAAAATCGGGCCGATTTTTCCGAGTTCGTATCCAACCGCGCCCGAATCGGACTAGGACCGCGCGGGGCCCACAAAAGGCAGCCGCCACCGCCCTGCCTCAGAACCGCCCCCTCGATCGACGCCACTCGCCGACACCCGCGCCGGGATCCGCGGCCGCCGCGCACCTCGCCACCGCCACCCGCCGTCGCCGCCGCCCCAAGGTACGACCCGCCGCCGGCCGCCTGCACCGCCTCGCGCCGCTCCCGCCTCCAGCGCGCAGCGCTGCGCTGCGCCTGCCGCCGCCGCAGCCACCTGCCGCCGCCAGAAGCGCTGGCTGGCCGCTGCCCGTCCGCCGCCATACCACGCTGCCGTTGCCGCTTCGCTGCGCTGCGCCACAGCCGCAGCCATGCCGCTTGCCATTACCGTCGCTGCTGTCATGTTGACGACGCGCTTGCCAATACAGCGCCGCGCCACGTCAGGTTATTGCCGCTTCGCCGCTGCTGCTCCCCGAGCCGCTCGCGCCGCCTCGCACCGTCACCTCGCGCGCCGTGCCACCGCCGCGATGACCGTCTTGATCCGCGCGCTGACTGTCTCTTTCCCGCGCAGGAGAAACACCGTCGCCGGAACCGATCACCGCCGCCGAACTTCGCCATTGCTTCGCTTGGCTGCTCGTTCCCGGTGAGTCAGCAGCCATCGTTAGATCTCAGATCAGCGGTTCAGATCAGCCGTTGACCGGTCAGTTCCAGGCGTTGACTAGTCAGACGCCCAGTCAGCGCCCAGTCAGCAGACGCGTTGACCAGTCAACAGACACAGTTGACTGGTTATTTTCGTTAATCGTTTTAGTTGATAGATTTTGGTAGAAACTTGTAAATTGCGTAGAAATTAAACCGCTTGGCCAAAAATTGCAAATAAAATAGGTGTAGATTCAGTGAGTCGTGTAGAATCTTGCTGTACCTTTGGTTCAGATTTTTGCAGAAAGATTTAGTACAGTTTAATCAAATAGTTTAATGGCCTTTTCGGAGTAATTAATTCGTAGAAAAAGATTCGTAGCTCTAAAAATCGCGTATGATATGTTCCTGGATTCAGTGGAACGAGGGGAATCTCATTGTGAATTAAAAGGATAGGCTTACAGTGAAAACTTCTGCAGAAACTGTCTAGTGGCTTTCTATAGTGTTTTAATTACTCGGGGAGTTTTATAATTCCTTTTTGAGTAATTCCAATTGGTACTGTTTCTATTTAGCAATGCCTATGCGGTAGAATTTTCCCAAGATTTTAGAAACAGTATCCTACCGGTAGTGAATTATTTGAGTTCTAGCTCTAGTTTTGAGCATTACTTTTTGCATAATAGTTTTCCTTGCGCTAAAACTATTTTCCATGCATGCAATCAGTAGTATTATTGAATAGGATTATGTGGTGCAGCTGTAGCGCCAATTCACTTGCCTTGCATACCTTCATGCATCATCTTTGTTGCATATGCTTGTGGATTGTTTGTTTATGCTTGCAATTGTATCGTGTAGATTGTGACGAGTGCAACGCTTGCTCGTGTGTGGATTGTTCTTTCAACCGCTACAACCAAGGCAAGTAGATGCTACTTTGTTCATGATATCTTCCTACTATTTTCAATGCATTGTCGTGTATTTTGTAGATGCATGTGTAGGATGATACTATCGCTATGCTATGACCTATTATGTGGTAGGGCTTTCCTTGTAGATGAACCACCGTTGGTAGATGTGCTTAGCCATGCTATGTTGAACGAGGGCTGGGTTACATCATTGAGACTTGTTTCTAAAAGTATTGGTTTGTGAAAACTAAAACAACTTAATCAATGAATCTCCTGGGTGTGATGGTATTGATAATTTTTGGTGGTTTCATTGCGAAAGGCACCTGTATCAAGAGAGAATGATTGGCTTCTTTATTGTGTAGCTTACGTGTACAACCATGTGCCAATAATGAAATGGGCGGTTGGTTGGACTTAGTAGGTTGTGGTAACCCGAACCCGCGTATCCAGAGATGTAGAATTTTGGTAGGTTAGACCGGTGCGCGTCGGGATTGGGGAGCTACTTCCCGAACAGTCTCTTCTTGGACTTCTCCCTATCATCACCCAAAATGAGAGCGATGGTACGAGCTGGGCTGGCCAAGTCACATGGGTAAAGTGTACTAACCCCTGCAGGGTGTATAATCTAATCGATTAGCCGTGTCCCCGGTTATGGACAACTGAGTTTCTTGATATTGATTCCATGACATGTTTCTCGCTCATTCCAATTTCTTAATTGTTTTAATGTTGTTGGGTTAACTTAATTGGGATCCTTTCAAAGAAAATCAAAAACTGTTTATGAAAGTAGGAAAAAGTTATTTGCAAATGCAAGCCAGACACAGCTCCACTTGCCAAATATGCATGTAGATGTTAGTACTATTGTCTCCATTTACTAGCTCTACTTGCCATACATTCCATGTATTGACCCTTCGGGGCTGCTACGTTTCATGTTGCAGGTTATTTCGATTCTGAGTAATCGATATAGGTCACGGTACTCCACTCGGCACTTGTTCACTTGTGGGCAATTTGAAGAATGGAGGATTTACTTTATTTATGTTGCTACCTGAATAATTTGAGCTAGCCTTGAGCTAAGCTTTTATTGTAATAATGGTACTCTGGATCTTCGTTATTCATGATACACGGATATTTTCCTATGTTATTCATCTTATTCTATTGTGGGCCAATGAACCGATCCAGGGATTGGCATGTCACATAGAAGCCACGGTCTTTTCAGAACCGCGGTGTTACATCGTCGAGGGGGAGAGGCGGTGCAGCACTTTACCGAGAGGTCATTGAGTCGGGGCAAAGGCGGTGGCAAGGCCGCGTTGGAGGCGACATTAGCTGCTTGGCGAGCAAGCTAGGGTTCATCGTGTGGCGAGTCATGTGAAAGCTCATGGGTGCCGGGGTGGAGGCGGTCGAGCTGGCCTGACTGAATCGAGTCGTCTGGCGGTGCAAGGTGAAATTGGAGCAGCCCTGGGGCGGAGAGGAGGTGGCGAGTAAGGGGAATGGGAGAGGGGCGGAAGGCGCTTTAACGTGCGTGATCATTGGGCGGAATTAGCGTGGAATTTAAGCGAATTGAACACGAGTAATCGACGCTGGAAACGGTCGGAGGAGGGGGAAGAATTGGTCGCTGGTGGGGAAGATGATGCTAGGTTGGCGTGGGCCGGGGTGTCAGCGAGGTTGAGGGTCGAGGCCGTGGTGAGAAAAGAACGGGCTCAGGGGAGAGAGAGGTGGGCTGCGCTGGGCTGTAGTTGGGCCAGGGAATGGGCTAGGTTAGATGGGCTGAGTCTGTTTCTATTTTTTTCCTTCTGTTTTATTTTTCTTTTTTCCTTTTCTATTTTTTGCTTTGATTTTATTCAAATGATTCAAACACTCATTTGTTTTCAAATCTTTCCCAAATTTTCAGTATGTTTTTATACTGTTTAACAATGTATTTTAGAGTCCATTTTAGAATATTTTCTTATATTCTCTTATGGTTTATTATTTATTTAAATTAGACATTTGTCTTTATTTAAATAAGATTTTAAATATGTTTCCAATCTATATTATTTTATTTTGTTTAAATTCAAATGTTTCTCAAGCCTTTTCAGTAAGTTTGTACTACTTAGTAATGTGTTCAAAATTCCGTTTTATAATATTTCAAATATTCTTTTATCGTTTAATATTTTTTTACATGAGGCTTGTGTCTTTGTTCAAACCATTGATTCAAGCTTCCATTTGAATTCAAATTTCACCAAACCTTTTTAGTAGGTTTTAAATCATTTAGGAGTTGATTAGTTGGCCCACTTTGGAAAATATTCAAATATTTTCTCATGATTTATTATTTATTTTAATTAGGCTTTTTGTCTTTATTTGCATAATTTGAATATGGTTCCAAACCATATAATTCTATTTAATTATTATTTTATTCTTTTTAAGTTAATTAGATAACTTTTAATCCACTTTGGCTATTTTAATTATTTATTTTCCCATGATTCAATTAATCATTTACATTAGGAATTGTGTCTTTATTCAAATTGAATATGGTTCAAGTCCATATAAATCTTATTCAAATAATGTTTATTCATTTGTTTTATTTGGATGTCTTTATTCCATTTGCTTATGGATTTAATTCATGTTTTAAATTGTCTTCTAAATAATTTTCTTGGGATTTATTATTTAGTTTAGGCAATTTGTCTTTATTTAGATAAAATTGAATATGGTTTAATTCATAGAATTTTATTTAAATAACCTTTTATTCCTTTCATTATTCAGTAAACTTTCATTTGTTTATGGATTTGGCCAAGATTTAATTTGACCTTTAAATATTCCGTATTTATTTCTTTCTTTATCTTATAAAATCCATATCTTTTTATTTATATATCCAAAATTGGTGATTCCAATATGTAGAATTTTATTTAATATTTGTTTATCTTTTTAAATCCTTTTAGGATTATTTTGCTCACAATTTGGTATGGATTTTAGTCAGGAGCTTTATTAGCTTTGGAATTTATTTTCTTTATCTTATTAAATCCATAAGTTCTTATCCATGGTTCCAAATTGGATGAAACCAATTTCTATGGTTTTATAATATATTGTTTTATCATTTTGATCATTTATAAATGTTTGTTGCTGAATTTTTATATGGATAAAATCCATAGTCTTAGAGAGATTCTTGGAAATGATTTATTCCATTAGGGTTTAGGGTTTTGATTTAACTTTTCCAAGTGTTTAAATTTCAAGATACATTCATTGATGAATGCATTTCACTTGCATGAATTTTTTTTGGATTCCCTTTTCATTTAAATTTGTTCAAGAAGGGTTTTGATGTTACCATTTAGAATAAAAAAGTTTCTTTTCACCCTAAATTTCAACAATTGTTTCTTTTGTTTATCTATTTTTCACATTTAAAAATTTGGAAAATTTTGGGATGTGACAAGGTGCAGCTGAATTGACAACTTAGTGTTTAAGGCTTATAGTATTCTTTGGCTCCCCTTGTGTCAAATCAATAAATTGGGTTATACTACCCTCGAAGACGGCTGCGATCCCCTATACTTGTGGGTCATCAAGACTATTTTCTGGCGCTGTTACCGGGGAGCATAACTTTATTTATAAGTTCACTTGGATCTATTATTGTTTGCTGATATCCTTTTTCATCATGGGGAAGTCTCGTGATGGAAAGTTTCCTATTCTACCATCCACTACAAGAAGAGATACAGTCCTAAACACCTCTGCTGCTCTTGATTCACCATCTGTTTTAAGTAAGTTTGTTACACCACCACCACATACACATGCTACACACACTACTACTACTGCTGAATCTGAAATTGCTTCTGATGCTCATGATGTTACTTCTACCATGCTTGATGAGAGTGGTTCATTAGGTCCTTTCCTAGATGCTACAATTGCTAGAACTATATTGGGAAACATTGAAACTCCTAGTGAATGCACTATTACTCCTATTAGCTCACCTGAGTCTAGAGAAAGCTATGATATTAATGATGGTTACATTGAAATGACTGATGAATTTATTGAAGAATATCGAAACACACGTGGTGATAGTGCTATTAGGAGTCTCCTTGAGAAATGTACTATTATACCTAAGCTATCTCCTGATGCTAAGTTTGCTACCTCTCCCATAAACATTAAGGATAAATATTATGATTTCTCTCTTGATTTATCCTATATAAACATTGTTGAGAAAGAACCTTTTTGTGGGACTGAGAATGAAAGGGATATGGCACATATGAATGAGCTTTCTACTATGAGTGCCTTATTTTTTTGATGATGTTAAGATGCGTACCTACTTTGTTGCTAAAATCTTCCCTTTTTCACTAAAAGGAGAAGTTAAAGCTTGGTTTAATAATTTGCCTCATGGATCCATTGATAGCCCTGATTGCTTGATTGCTACTTTCTTTTAGAAATATTTTCCTCCTAGTGATCGACATGCTGTTTTGTAGAAACTTTTTGATTTTAAATAGGGAGAAGATGAGAAATTGCCTGAGTCATGGACAAGGTTTTGTGCCTTGATTCATGCACATCCTGGATGTCCATTACCTAAAAATGAGCTTCAATTGATATATATTATAATGAACTAACTGATGAATCTAGGACATTCCTGGATAGTTGTGTTGATTGTGTTTTTAGGAAAAGAACTCCTACAGAAGCTGAGGAATTAATAGAAAAAATAAGCAAGAATTATGATGATTGGACTGCAACTGAGCCAATTACACCTGAGCCTACTACACTTGAACCAATTGTGCCTGAACCAACTCCAACACCAACACCAAAGAAGAGGGGAGTGATAGAATTAAATGATGAAGTGATGATATAAGCAAAGAAATGTCTTAAGGAGAAGGGTATTAGATCTGAAGATGTGAAGAATTTACCACCTATAGAAGAATTATGTAAGCCAATATCCCACTCATCCACTATTGAGGTACACTCTCTCCAACACTTTGATGAAGGTGATATTCCTTATGGTAAACCTCCTCATCAATGCTTAGTGGAACTTGACATTTTTATTGTTAAACAAGGTAGTTTTAATAAGCAAGTTCAGAATCATTTAATGGAAAACTCTAGAGCTATTAATGCGTTGAAAGATATTGTGGAAATAACTGCTAATGATATTAATGCTTGTTAAACGCTTCCAAATGGTTCAAACTCAAATTGATCAACTTGCCAAGATACAAAAGGATATGCTAGTTAATGCTTCTAGAGATAAACATGCTTATGAAATTAGAACTAGGAGCGGTGCTGCCACTCAGGATCCCTTATATCCTGAGGGACATCCTAAAAGAATTGATCAGGATACTCAACAAGTTAAAAATAGAGGTACTTCTTCTAAGAGAAAGAAAAAGAAACATAAATCAGTTGAGGAACCTTCTGAACCTGCTATAGATCCTAGTAGTATATCTGTCTCTGATGCTAAAACTGAAAGTGCTTGTGATAAAAATGATGCTCCTGATAAAGAAGAGATTGAGGAAGAACCTGAAAAGCACACTAATAACACTAAGTACACTAAGGAAGACTTTATTGCTAATAAACATGGTAGTGAAAGAGAACCTTGGGTGCAAAAACAATGCCTTTTCCTAATAAGAAACACAAGTCAAAGGAGGAAGAACACTATAACAAGTTTTGTGAGTGGATGAAACCTTTATTTTTGCAAATTCCTTTAACTGATGGTATTAAGTTGCCTCCTTATTCAAAGTATATGAAGGATATCTATCTCTACTATATAATTTGTCTAGAGGTGGTTTTCGTATGATTTTTCGTTCGTCGGACGTTTTGCAGTTTAGTCCCACAAAAATTAGAGCATCAACCCGCGGTACACTATCCACGCAGCTCGCTCTCCCGGACGTGGCACGCTCGCTCGCGCTCCTGGACCCCCACCTTCCCTGTTTTGGATCAGACTGGAGTGGCTGAGGAAATGGCGTCGGTGGCAGAGGGGATGGCCGCTCGGTGGCAGAGGAGATGGAGTGGCGGAGGGGATGGCGTCGGTGGCCACTCGGTGGCGGAGGGGGTGGCGTCGGTGGCGGAGGGAATGGCATCGCTCCTGGACCCCCACCTTCCCCGTTTTGAATCAGACTGGAGTAGCGGAGGAAATGGAGTCGGTGGCGGAGGGGATGGCCGCTCGGTGGCGGAGGGGATGGTGTGGCGGAGGGGATGGCGTCGGTGGCCACTCGGTGGCGGAGGGGATGGCATCCGATTCCTATAGGAATTGGATCGGACTGGAGTGGTGGAGGGGATGGCGTCGGTGGCCGAGGTGATGGCGTCCAATTCCAATAGGAACTGTGCTTCCACAACTCATCAAGTCTCTGCTCCGATTTCTACACTGCTCCAAGTCTCTGGTCCGATTTCTACACCGCTTGAACTCTTCTCCACCAAGCGTCTATGGGATATCAAAGGATTGAGGTGTCAAGGCAGAAAACATCGAGTTGCAGAAAGTCAGATCAGAGTCTAGATGCGGGAAGTCGAGGAAAGCATCGATATGCACGAAGTCGAGGACAACGTCAAAGTCGAGATGCCGAAAGTCGAGGACAACATCAAGACGGAAGATGTCCAAGGCGTTGAGGCGGAAGACGTCCAAGGGGTCGAGACGGTCCAAGCGGACTGTGGCAGCACCGGCACACCATCCTCTGCCATGCTTTCTACGATTGGAGCAGAGGTAATAACACTTTCTACAGTAGTTTTTTTTCTGTCAATTCTATCAACGTCCAGATATGTAGTCTCTGTAGCTCAGATTGGTTGCATTATTTGTAGCAGAAGATGCATATTACCTTTGGTTTGGCGTGGCGTGTTCTTAATCTAGCGCCCAGGTTGTCACTTTAATTGTGTGTTTAAAAAGTAGTTCTGTCTGCGGTTCTGCTTCTTTTGTTTGGTAGTAGCGCCCAGGTTGCAACTTGGACTGTACTACTACCTGAATACAGTTTGGTGTTTGACTTTATTGAGTTGTACAAAATCATGAATTCATAGACACTATAGTTGCGTCACTTGATCAAATCATGTCTGTGTCTATCATAATCCCCCCTGTATATGTAAGAATCCATGTGGATTTGGTCAAAAACTTAAGAATGATGTTGATATTGTTTTCTGAATCTGTCTGTGGTCTAGCATGAATCCATCCATGGCAACGATGGATACCCTGCTGCATATGGTTGTCTATCTGCAAGGGTGATGTCTACTTCTGCACTTGGTTTCATGTGCTGGTGCATCAATTGTGCTGGTACATGTGTAATTTTGAATCTGATTGGCAAGAAAATATATTGGGTTTAATTTGTATAAGAGTTTCTTAATTCATTAGATGTATCATCTGTAACTTTTGGCTTTGAATACAAAGTTTGAGGTGGGCAAAACTCTGTTCCCACTCTTCTTTTTTTATAGGAAATATCCCAGTTTTAAAATCAATTTTGCATTATGTTCTGTAGATTTATTCCACATGTTCTCCTGTAAAAAGGAACAATTGAGAGAACGGTTTTTCTTTGGTTCCTGCATCCGACGCGCTAACAGTGCACATATAAATGCACTATCCGGTTTGGTGTGCACTTTCTTGAGAATGGATCCAGAGTTTAGATTGAAGAGAAATTAAGCATTATGCTTGTGGATTTGGTAGTAAACATGAAGACAGAGATAACACTTTGTTGTGCTTGTGATTGCAGAGAGTGGATCACAAAGATGAGGATATTGATAGCCGTCCTTAAAAAAAGGCAAAATGTTCTGAATCAAATATTATAGATGATCCATTGCCATCACCTACCATCTCGACATCATCTATGATTTCTGAATGTTCTGAGTCGGATGGTTCAGAATCAGATAATGAGACAAATGGTGAGCTACGGCCAACACCTCCAACAACAACCAAATCGATATTATCTCCGGTTTCTGAATTGATGAATGAAGAAACTTCGATGTTATCTCCAGTTTCTGAATCGATGAATAAAGAAACAGTTTCAACTGATGATGATAAGCAACCCGATGAACCTAAACATATAATAAATAATCCAACCTATGACTATCTCCCACAAGGTAAAATACTCACTTTTATTTTATATTCACTTATTTATGTATGTTTGATTTTCTTCAACATATACTTGCTTAATTGTTTTAAATTTTGCAGATTATACATTAACCGATATGGATGGGTCTGCTCAGTGTGTTATACTAGATGCGAAAGAAGAAGAAATATTGGTGAAGATAGATGAGATAACCGTCAAACAACGTTATTTGGTTTCCCTTCTAGATGAAAGCAAATGGGTAGAAGATGAAGTAAGTAACCTTACTCATAATATAATGAAATAATTTCTGATTTTTACTACCCATTGGTAATGTATTTCTTTAATCTTCATAGGTAATCAGCGCATATATATGTTGTATGAAGGACAAACTACATGTGCATGTGCAAAATCAAAATTCTGCTTAAGTATATTTTGAGAATCCTTTTGTTACCAGTCTGTTAAAACGGGATGGTGAAATTGGAATACAGCGAGCTACCGGTATGACAACTATTGTCAAAGAATATCTGAATCATGACATGGTAATATCAGTATCCATAATCGTAAAGTTTTAGGTTTATTTTTTAAAAAATTTGTAAATTACATGACTACTACAAGTAACTCTTTGTCTTTATTACAGACCCTTCTTCCAATAAATATAAGGAACTCACATTGGTGTTTAGCTTGCATCAATTTTGAAAAGTATGAAATACAAGTACTCGACTCATTGTGTTGGAAGTTCAACCGAGGTGACCTTTCTACTACGGTTAGTTACTATCTCATTTATAACCCTTTAAATAAATTGTGTAAACTTATCCATCGCTTATGTGTATCGTTTATTGATTAATAATCATTCTTACATATGCAAGGACTGCAATATCATTTGGACATGCTTAAAAGTCAAGAAAATTTGAATGATGATAAATGAAAAGATCTTGATTTTACTAATTGGCCGATTACAGAACAACTACAAAGCCCAATCCAGCAAGACAAGTATATAAAGAAAATATGTTTTATAATAAAAACAATATAAGAAATATTGTGATTCATGTTAAGTACTTAGTTTATTTTAATTATGCAGTTCATCTTGTGGTCTATTAATGATTAAATTCATGGAATATTGGACTGGACATACACTATCCCATCCAATTACACAGGTAAATAACTATTTTGTTTGCTAAGCACATATAGTTGGTGCAATTTTAATTGTTATCTATGCTAATATATATATTTTGATGATGCACAGGAAATTATTACTTCTTTTAGATTTAAGTTAGCTGCCGTGCTATTATGTTGGGAAAAAAACACGGCACAACCAACTACAATCTTTGAAGAAAGTGACATTGAGGGAGATCCAAACGATCTTATGATGTCAGACACTCCTTTTGATAAAAACCAATCAAAAGACAACAATTCATTATCTTTTCAAAACAAAATACATATCGCTGATGTTTGTTCTTTCTAATTTGAGCGTACATGAGTTAGTAGGTGGACTTTGTAACTACATCAAATCAATCAATTCTGCAGAAACTTTAGAGTAAGCTATTTTTTCCATATAATGTTTTTATTAGTTGAATACAATTAACATCATAAATTATCTTACTCTTCTTGTGATAATAATTTACAGGAAAGTTTGGGTACAAAGCTCTAATCCATATCCCATTAGCTTGACTCTCAAAAAACTGCAAGAAATGCTAAATGATGAGATGCACATGGATCGTGACTGTTTCAACTTGGTCGTACGGAATATTATGTTTGACGACATCCAAACTGCAAAGAAAAAGAGAGGGTTCATATCAAAACATTATCTTGACATGCAATTCTGGGTATGCTCTTACATTAACTATATAATTTTTGTGTCACAAATGTACTAATTCTTTTTTATCTAATTTCTAAACACTTACTTTATAATATTCTGAAGGGTTTCGCAGCATAGTAAATCAAAAAAATTCTACGGATGCGAACGGGAAAGCCAAGATCTAATCTAGAAGATGCAAACAACAAGGGGGAATAGATGAGATCTTCATACCCTTGAAGATTCGATGCAATGAACGCTCGATTTTAACGTGGGTGATGTAGTCGTACTCGCTTCTCCTCCTCGCGATCTGATCCGATCTAACACCGCAAGTGGCGATGCCTCCGAGAGATGCACACGTGCGGCACCTCGACGTCTCCTCCTTCCTCGGTCCAGCAAGTATGGTGGAGAGACGGATTGGATCTACAACGGTGCAAGCGGTGGAGAGTTTCACAGCAGGCTTCGCCACATGCAATGGGGAGAGAGAGAGGAGGGCAGCAGGGCGGCTAGGGCTTGAGGAGGAGGTGTGGGAGGGGTGCGCCCCCAGCCCTCTTTATATAGAGGGGTGGGCGGCCAGCCCTTGCCCCTCCCCCAAGCCCTAGGGCCGGCGGCCAAGGAGGGAGGAGTGGGGGGCAAGTTCCCCCCTTCTAGAAGCTCCCCTAGGGTTTCCCTAGGGTTTGGCCGGCTGGGCCCTATGGGGCCTTGTGCCCCTGGCCCAATGCAGCCAGGGCACTCCCTCATAGGCCCATGCCCCCTCCCGGCAGGTGGGGCCACGTTGGTCCCCCTCCGGAAGGTTCTAGAAGCTTTCGGTACAATACCGATTAACCCAAAACAATTCCGAACTCTAAAAACTGCATTGCCTTATATGAATCTTATTCTCCGGACCATTACGGAACCTCTCATGATGTCCTGAATCCCATCCGAGACTCCGAACAAAAACTCATAAACCAATTATCCAATCTATCCTAGCGTCGAGACACGTTAAGTGTGTGACCCTTCGGGTTCGAGAATATGCATACATGATCTTATATCAATAATCAACAGCGGGGTCTGGAAACCCATATTGAATCCCACACATTCATCGATGATCATATCGGATGAACCACGATGCCAGGATTCAATCAATCCCATATATATTCCCTTCGTCTCGCGATATTTTACTTGCCCGAGATTTGATCATCGGTACCGACATACCTAGTTCAATCTCGTTCACAGCAAGTACTTTACTCGTTCCGTAATCCGATATCACTTTGTGATTAACTCCTTAACCACATGCTTGCAAGCGGTGTTGATATCGATTACAGAGTGGGCCCGAAGTATATCTCTCCGACTTGGGAGGGACAAATCCAATCTCGATACATACAACCCAACAGGTACTTTCCGATCACCTGAGAGACACCTTTATGATCACCCTCTCATAGGATGACGTTTGATGACCTCAAAGCTTTCTTTCGATACCAGGGAGTTGTATTATCTAATGGTCTAAGGAATACAATATTTGACATAAGAAAAGCTTCGCAAAGATGAACACGATGACACGATCTAATTGCTCCGCTTAGTTTGGGTCTGTCCATCATACCATTCTCCCAATGATATGATCTCATTATTAATCAACAACTCATGTCTATGGTTAGGAAACCTTAACCATCATTAATCAATGAGCTAGTCCATAGAGGCATGCTAGGGACACAGTGTTGTTCACAAACCACACAAGTATTAAAGTTTCCGCTTAATACAATTCTAGCATGGAATATAAACTTTATCATGAACAAGAAATATAATAATAACATCTTTATTATTGCCTCTAGGGCATAATTCTAACAGTCTCCCACTTGCACTAGAGTCAATAATCTAGTTTATATCTGGCAACAATCTAACACCCATGGCACTAAGGTGCTGATCATGTTTTGCACGTGGAAGAGGTTTAGTCAATGGATCTGCGACATTCAGATCTGTATGTACTTTGCTAATCTTCAGATCTCCATCTGCTATATAATCTCGGATTATATGAAACTTGCGGTGTAGGGGTTAGTAGCATGGAAAACAAAAAAATTCTACCGCATACAAACAAACAAGCCAAGATCTATCTACTAGATTGTAGCAACGAGTCGATGGAATAACTCACCCTCGAAGATTCCAAAGTGTTTAACAAGAGCGGATTCTCGTGGGTGATGTAGTCGTACTCTTGCCGATCTCAAGATCGCGTAGACGATCCTTCCGGCGTTGCGTTCCGGCAGCGCTTCCGCAGTCGGTCACATGTTCGGTACTCGACGAAGACCTTCCTCTCCCTTGTTCCAACAGGCAGTGGAGGTTGTAGCACTCTCCTCGCGATTCCGGCAGCACGACAGGGTGGTACCGGAAGTAGAGGGGAGATCTCGCAGGGCTTCGCCTTAAGCCGGAGCGAGTATGGTGGACTATGAGAGAGGCCTCGGTGATCTAGGGTTTAGACGCACCAAGGAGAGGGAGCTAGGCCAGCGGCTAGGGCAAGGGGATTGCCCCAAGTCGGCGCCTAGGGTTTGCCCTAGGGCGGCGGCGGCTGTAGGAGGGCCGGCGGCTAGGGCTAGGGCTAGGGTTTTGGGCGGCGGCAAGGAGGGGCAGCCCTGCCCCTCCTTATATAGGTGGAGGGCGTCGGCCAAGGGGAGGGGATTCCCTCCCCAACTCGGCTTCCAAGGCCCGCGGTGGAGGGAGAGGGACTTCCTTCCCAAGTAGGTTTCCTACTCTCCCTCCACCAAGCAAAATAGCCGTTTGACTTTTCAAATTGGCGTTTGACTTTCAAACTAGGATTTGATTTATCCCTTTATTTTGCTCAGCGATGACACCTAGTACATGATGCAACCATTCCAACTTGTTATGACACATTCATGTACCCTTCCCCTCCGGAGTGCCGGACCTTCCGGAACCTTCTAGAACATTCCCGATGAAAACACCGGAACCATTCTCCAACCCCGAAACAGGACTTTCCTTATATGAATCTTATTCTCCGGACCATTCCGGATCTCCTTGTGATATCCCGGATCCCATCTGAGACTCCGAACAACATTCGGTCTCTTACTCATCATTCCATAACTACTCAACAACGTCGGATCCTTAAGTGTGTCTCCCTACGGTTCGTGAATTATGCGGACATGATCGAGAAACTTCTCCGAACAATAACCAATAGAGGAATCTGGAAATTCATATCGCTCCCACATATTTCTACGATTACTTTGCGATCGAATGAACCACTTACATACGATACCAATTTCCCTTTGTCTCACGATAGTTTACTTATCTGAGGTTTTGATCATCGGTATCTCTGCATACCTAGTTCAACCTCACATCGATAAGTACTCTTTTCTCGTTCCCGTGATATGTGATCCCTTGTGAGCCAGTCACATGCTTGCAAGCTAATTGGATGACATTCCACCGAGAGGGCCCAGAGTATATATATATCCGTTATATGGATGGACAAATCCCACTCTTGATCCATGTGTCTCAACCAACACTTTCCGAACACTCAATGCCACCTTTATAGCCACCCAGTTACGGTGTGGTGTTTGATGTCATCAAAGCATCCTTCCGGTGATGGTGATAAGAATGATCTCATGGTTGAAGGAATTAGGTTACTATGTATCAGAAAGCATATAGCAATTGAACTATAAAAATGACTTGATCTTTATGCTACGCTTATCTATAGGAGTATGTCCATCATATCATTCTCCTAACGATATGATCTTTTTGTTAATAACATCTCAATGTTCATGATAGAGAAACCACAATCATGTATTAACCAACAAGCTAGTATTATGAAGAGGCTTTACTAGGGACTTCAATTTAAGTTTACAAATCACACAAGTATTAATGTTTCCGAACACTTAATACATTTATCATAAACACAAAGATATAATAATAACTACATTTATTATTGCCTCTAGGGCATATCTCCAACAGTCTCCCACTTGCACTAGAGTCAACTAATCTAGATTACATGGTAATATACCGAACACCCATGGCAGTTTGGTGTTGGTCATGTTTTGCCCTCGGGAGAGGTTTAGTCAACGGATCCACCACATTCAGATATGTGTGTACTTTGCAAATCTTTATGTCACCATCTTGGACATGTTATCGAATAGCGTGGAAACGTAGCTTGATGTGCTTCAGCTTCTTGTGTGACCTTGGTTCTTGCGCATTGGCTATGGCGCCCATGTTATCACAGTAGATAGACATTGGGTCCAGCGCACTTGGAACCACACCGAGCTCTGTAATGAACTCTTTCATCAATATCGCTTCTTCTGAAGCCTCCGAAGCAGCCATGTATTCCGATTCAGTTGAAGATCTCGCCACAACGCTTTGCTTTGCACTCCTCCAGCTAACTGCTGCACCATTCAAAGTAAATACGTATCCAGATTGAGATTTAGAATCATCTGGATCGGTGTTCCAACTAGCATCGGTGTAACCATTAACAACGAGCTGTTCATCACCTCCATAAGAAAGAACCATATCCTTAGTTCTTCTCAAGTACTTAAGGATGTTTTGATCATTGTCCAATGATCCACTCCTGGATCACTTTGATATCTGCTAGTCAAACTAACAGCATATGCAATGTCCGGTCTAGTACATAGCATGGCATACATTAGAGATCCTATGGCTGAGGCATAGGGAGTTTTACTCATCCTTTCTCTATCTTCTGCCGTTGTTGGACTTTGAGTTTTACTCAAGGTCGTATTGGGCAACATGGGTAAGAACCCTTTCTTGCTATCTTCCATTACAAACCTCTTTGGAACTTTGTCCAAATATGTACTTTGTGACAATGATATTAGACGTCTCGATTTATCTCTATAAATCTTTATGCCCAATATGTAAGCTGCTTCGCCAAGATCTTTCATTGAAAAACTATTATTCAAATATTCCTTGACACTATTAAGAAGGTCTACATCATTCCCAATCAACAATATGTCATCTACATATAGTATTAAGAATGCTACAGAGCTCCCACTCACTTTCTTGTAAATACAAGCTTCTCCATAAGTTTGTATAAAACCAAAACTTTTGATCACCTTATCAAAACGTTGATTCCAACTTCGGGATGATTGCTTCAATCCATAAATGGACCGTTGAAGTTTGCATACCTTGTTAGCATCCTTAGGATCGACAAAACCTTTGGGTTGCATCATATACAACTCTTCATCAATGTCTCCATTGAGGAACGTTGTTTTGACATCCATCTGCCATATCTCATAATCATAATATGTAGCGATTGCTAACATAATCCTCATAGACTTTAGCTTCGCTACAGGTGAGAAAGTCTCATCGTAGTCAACTCCTTGAATTTGTCGAAACCCTTTTGCGACAAGTCGAGCTTTATAGACAGTAACTTTACCATCAGCATCTGTTTTCTTCCTGAAAATCCATTTGTTCTCGATAGCCTTCCGGCCATCCGGTAAGTCCACCAAAGTCCATACTTGGTTTTCGTACATGGATCCAATCTCGGATTTCATGGCTTCTTGCCATTTATTGGAATCTGGGCTCATCATCGCTTCCTCATATGTCGCAGGGTCATCGGTGTTGTCCACCAACATGACACTCATAACGGGATCATACCAATCAGGAGTGGTATGAGTTCTCGTTGACCTGCGAGGCTCTGTAGCAACTACAACCGAAGTTTCATGATCATCATCATTAGCTTCCTCTCTTATTGATGCAGGCACCACATGAACTTCTTCCGGTGCTGCGCTACTCGCAAGTTCGAGAGAAGGTTCGACAACCTCGTCGAGTTCTATTTTCCTTCCAGTCACTTCTTTCGAGAGAAATTCCTTCTCTAGAAAGGATCCATTCTTGGCAACGAAGATTTTGCCTTCGGATCTATGATAGAAGGTATACCCAATAGTTTCCTTTGGATATCCTATGAAGATGCATTTTTCCGCTTTGGGTTCAAGCTTGTCCGGATGTAACTTCTTTACATAGGCTTTGCAACCCCAAACTTTAAGAAACGAAAACTTAGCTTTCTTCCCAAACCATAATTCATACGGTGTCGTTTAAACGGATTTAGATGGTGCTCTATTTAAAGTGAGTGCGGCTGTTTCTAATGCATAACCCCAAAATGATAGCGGTAAATCTGTAAGTGACATCATAGAATGAACCATATCTAAGAGAGTTCGATTACGACGTTCGGACACACCATTACGCTGTGGTGTTCCCGACGGTGTCAATTGTGAAAGAATTCCGCATTTTTTCAAATGCTCGCCAGACTCGTAACTTAGATATTCACCTCCACGATCAGAACGTAGAAATTTAATCTTCTTGTTACGTTGATTCTCAACCTCACTTTGAAATTCCTTAAACTTCTCAGAAGTTTTGGACTTATTTTTCATGAAATAGATATACCCATATCTACTCAAGTCATCCGTGAAGGTAAGAACATAACGATAACCACCGCGCGATGCTACACTCATCGGACCACACACATCGGTATGTATGATTTCCAATAATTCCATAGCTCGCTCCATCATACCAGAAAATGGAGTCTTAGTCATTTTACCCATCAGACATGCTTCGCATCTTTCAAGTGATTCGAAATCAAGTGATTCAAGAAGTCCATCGGAATGGAGTTTCTTCATACTCTTCAATCCAATGTGACCAAGACGACAGTGCCACATATAGTTCGAGTTATCGCTCGATTTCAAACGTTTAGCTTCAATGTTATTAATATGTGTATTTCCACTATCGAGATTCAACAAGAATAGACCATCTATCAAAGGTGCATGTGCATAAAACATATTACTCATATAAATCGAACAACCATTATTCTCGGACTTAAACAAGTAACCGTCTCGCAATAAACAAGATCCCGATATAATGTTCATGCTTAACGCAGGCACCAAATAACAATTATTTAAGTATAAAACTAATCCCGATGGTAGATGAAGAGGTAGCGTGCCGACCGCGATCACGTCAACCTTTGATCCATTTCCCACGTGCATCGTCACCTCGTTCTTCGCTAGCTTCCATTTATTCGCAAGACTTTTCGAGTTACAAATATGAGCAACCAACGAGTATCAAATACCTGAGCACTACTACGAGTACTACTGAGATACACATCAATAACATGTATATCGGATATAACAGTCTTCTTGATGTTGCCATTCTTCAAATCCGCCAAGTACTTTTGGCAATTCCGCTGTGACCTTCTCCTTGAAGTAAAAGCTCTCAGTATCAGGCTTAGGTCCAGCCTTGGTCTTCTTCGTCGGTGCGGCAACTTTCTTACCACCCTTCTTGAAGTGTCCCTTTTGTCTAGACTTGCCTTTCTTGAATTTGGTGGTCTTATTGACCATCAACACTTGGTGATCTTTCTTGATCTCCACTTGCAGATTTTAACATGGAGAAGAGTTCGCAATCGCTTGTTCATGCTTTGCATATTGTAGTTCATCACAGTTCTTGTAACTTGGTGGTAGTGATTGGAGGACACGGTAAATCCCCAAAGCATTAGGAATCACTATACCCAAGCTTTGAAGTTTGTTTGCATGCCTGACATCTTAAGCACATGCTCATGACGAGCTGCCCTCTTCCATCTTGCGCTTAGAGAACTTTTCAAGCCTCATAGCTCTCAACTGCGCGTGAGTCTCAAAATCAATTTGAGTTCACGGACAATATCATGTGGGTCTGAATTCTCAAACCTTTTATGAAGTCCGATTCTAAACCATACAAGATAGCACAATTGAATCTGTGGAGTCGAGTCTTCCAGCGAGGTAAACATTCTTTACTTCATCGGTAGCGATGCAGTGGGTCACCCAGCGGTGCATCCAGCACATAGGTCAAATTACCAGCATTGAGGACAATCCTCAAATTGCGGAACCAATCCGCGAAGTTGCTTCCATTGTTTTTCAACTTTTCTTTCTCTAGAAACACATTAAAATTGATGGTAGGGGCCGCCATTGATCTACAACATATTTGCAATAGTTTAGACTAAGTTTATGACAAATTGAGTTCTAATTAATAGTTAAATTAATCTAGGTGAACTCCCACTCAAAATAATATCCCTCACATTGTTTTAGTGATCACACGAACCAAATCCACTACATCAACACCGATCAACACGAGAGTTGATGTAGCTTCAATGGTGAACAATCGACATGTTCATTATATCTACTATATGATTCATGCTTTACCTTTCGGTGATCCGTGTTCTGAGACCATGTCTGTACATGCTAGGCTCGTCAAGATCAAACCTTAGCTTCCGCATGAGCAAATCTGGCTTGCTCACATTGTATACACTTGCAGAATCTAACACACCCGATCATCACGTGGTGCTTCGAAACAACAAGCTTTAGCAACGGTGCTTACTAAGGATGAACACTTTAGAACTTGAAATTTATGTGCATGAGGGATCATCTTATAATGCTACCGTCGTTAACTAAGCAATACAAGATGCATAAAGGATTAACATCACATGCAATTCATAATATGTGATATGATATGGCCTTTCTTCTTTGTGCTTCCGATCTCCATCTTCAAGCACGAACATGATCTCCATCATCACCGGCATTGCATCAAGGTCAATCACGCTGCTCCATGGTTGTCGTCCACCAGCTTCAACTATTACAACTACTTTGAATAGACACGCGGGTCTTAACAGAAATTAAAGACAACCATATGGCTCCTGCCGATTGTCAACTTACAATAAGGAACATTGCATACATCAAATATAATCACAATCATGGCCATATCACATCACATGACACCCCTGCAAAACAAAGTTAGATGCCTCTAATTTCTTTGCATGTTTTACGTGGTTTGGGGCTTTCAATAAGTGTCGATATAACTTACGAACAAGAACCACAACGTTGATGTTTGAACTATCAAGTGCCCGTTGTAAATTGGATCTATACTATAATGGGAGAGACAAACACCCGCAAAGCCACTTATGCAATACAAGTTGCATGTTGAGAGTGGAGCAAGTCTCATGAACGATGTCATGTAAGGTTATCCCGGGCCGCTTCATCCCATCATACCGCAAGATGCAAAGTACACAAGAAACAATTGATAATAAAAGCACCACCGCCCACAATGACCATTGTGTTCTACTCGTGCAACAGATCTACATATAGACACGGCTCTGATACCACTGTAGGGGTTCGTAGCATGGAAAACAAAAATTTTCTACCGCATACAAACAAACAAGCCAAGATCTATCTACTAGATTGTAGCAACGAGTCGATGGAATAACTCACCCTCGAAGATTCCAAAGTGTTTAACGAGAGCGGATTCTCGTGGGTGATGTAGTCGTACTCTTGCCGATCTTAAGATCGCGTAGACGATCCTTCCCAAGGCTGCGTTCAGTGGCGCTTCATGAATGGTCACACGTTCGGTACTCGATGAAGACCTTCCTCTCCCTTGTTCCAGCAGGCAGCGGAGGTTGTAGCACTCTCCTCGCGATTCCAGCAGCATGACGGCATGGTACCGGAAGTAGAGGGGAGATCTCGTAGGGCTTCGCCTTAAGCCGGAGCGAGTATGGTGGACTATGAGAGAGGCCTTGGTGATCTAGGGTTTAGACGCACCAAGGAGAGGGAGCTAGGCCGGCGGCTAGGGCAAGGGGATTGCCCCAAGTCGGTGGCTAGGGTTTGCCCTAGGGCGGCGGCGGCTGCAGGAGGGCCGGTGGCTAGGGTTAGGGTTTTGGGTGGTGGAGTTGTGTGCTAGGAGGGGCAGCCCTGTCCCTCCTTATATAGGTGGAGGGCGCCGGCCAAGGGGAGGGGAGTCCCTCCCCAACTCGGCTTCCAAGGCCGGCGGTGGAGGGAGAGGGACTTCCTCCCCAAGTAGGTTTCCTACTCTCCCTCCACCAAGCAAAATAGCCGTTTGACTTTTCAAATTGGCGTTTGACTTTTCAAACTAGGATTTGATTTATCCCTTTATTTTGCTCAGCGATGACACCTAGTACATGATGCAACCATTCCAACTTGTTATGACACATTCATGTACCCTTCCCCTCTGGAGTGCCGGACCTTCCGGAACCTTCTAGAACATTCCCGATGAAAACACCAGAACCATTCTCCAACCCCGAAACGGGACTTTCCTTATATGAATCTTATTATCCGGACCATTACGGATCTCCTCATGATATCCCGGATCCCATCCGAGACTCCGAACAACATTCGGTCTCTTACTCATCATTCCATAACTACTCAACAACGTCGAATCCTTAAGTGTGTCTCCCTACGGTTCGTGAATTATGCGGACATGATCGAGACACTTCTCCGAACAATAACCAATAGAGGAATCTGGAAATTCATATGGCTCCTACATATTTCTATGATTACTTTGCGATCGAATGAACCACTTACATACGATACCAATTTCCCTTTGTCTCACGATAGTTTACTTATCCGAGGTTTTGATCGTCGGTATCTCCGCATACCTAGTTCAACCTCATTACTGATAAGTACTCTTTTCTCGTTCCCTGTGATCCCTTGTGAGCCAGTCACATGTTTGCAAGCTAATTGGATGACATTCCACCGAGAGGGCCCAGAGTATATCTATCCGTCATATGGATGGACAAATCCTACTCTTGATCCATGTGTCTCAACCAACACTTTTCGAACACTCAATGCCACCTTTATAGCCACCCAATTACGGTGTGGTGTTTGATGTCATCAAAGCATCCTTCCGGTGATGGTGATAAGCATGATCTCATGGTCGAAGGAATTAGGTTACTATGTATCAGAAAGCATATAGCAATTGAACTATTAAAATGACTTGATCTTTATGCTACGCTTATCTATAGGAGTATGTCCATCATATCATTCTCCTAACGATATGATCTTGTTGTTAATAACATCTCAATGTTCATTATAGAGAAACCAAAATCATTTATTAACCAACAAGCTAGTATTATGAAGAGTCTTTACTAGGGACTTCAATTTAAGTTTACAAATCACACAAGTATTAATGTTTCCTTGTTAATACTATTATAGCATGAATGCAAACATTTATCATAAACACAAAGATATAATAATAACTTCATTTATTATTGCCTCTAGGGCATATCTCCAACATGCGGTTGATATGCCTGGTCTTTGGATGATATCTTGGTTCCTTAGCGAGTGCTATGTGTAGGGTTCGCAGCATAGAAAACAAAAAATTCCTACGATGTGAACTATGTACCAAGATCTATCTATTAGATACAAACAACGGGCAGATGTATATCCGTAGAGAACATACCCTTGAAGACCGACAAAGCTTAATGAGTTCAACTCGTGGTTAATGTAGACGATCTCTTGCCGATCTCAAGATCGAGAGGAAGTCCTAGCGCCGCAAATCAGCAGCGCATTTGTGCTCGCACACATGTTCGAGGCACCGAGCAACCTCCGCCTCCTCGCTCCAGCGATGCAGCGGAAGCACAACTCTTTCTTGCCGAATAGCCACCGGGAACATGTATCTCGCTAGTCCAAGACCATGGGGATAAATTCTAGAGGGGGAGAGAGATCCTTCACGAGGAGGTGTGAGTGAGAAGTGAGGAGAGGGGTGCCTTTTATAGGAGGAGGGGGGAACCCCAAGGGGGTGGCCGGCGCATGGGGCTGCCCCTGCCTCTCCCTCTTCATGTGGGTGGACACTCCACTCACAAAATTCCTTTAAATTCCTCCACTCAAAATCCCACTCAAACATGCCATTAAATTTCCACCAAATTTAATGCAAACTCTTTTATTTTATTCAGAATTTTGTCAATTACTTTAATGACAAACATTCACAAATAACCCCTTGCTAGAATTCTATTTCACATGCATAACCACTTTATGCAATTTCACCAAAACCTGCTTTGGTATCTAGTGAAATAAATTCCGCGCTTGTTCATTCTTTCGCATGAAACTTTTGCTCCAATTGGATGTCGTGTCTCTTAAGTGTGTCACCCTGCGGTTCGTGAATAATGCGGACATGATCGAGACCCTCTCGGATCAATAATCAAGCGGATCTGAGACCCATATCGACTCCCACACATGCAACGATGACTTTCTTGTGATCGTTTAACCTTTTACGCTAGTATCTTAATCCCTTTGTTTCATGTTATATTACATGTCCGAGATTCGATCGGTATCTCCATACCTAGTTTGATCTAAATTCTTGACATGCACTCTTTCTCGCTCCGTGATATAACATTCTAGTGATCAAATCACTTGCTTGCAAGCTAACCAATGTGATATCACCGAGAGGGTCCAGAGTATATCTATCCGTCATCGGGATGAACAAATTCCACTCTCGATCCATGGGCCTCAACATAACACTTTATTAGTTCTGAATCCATCTTTATAATCACCCTGTTACGGTGTGACGTTTGATGTTATCAAGAAACTCTTCCGGTGTTAGTGATTGACATGATCTCATGGTCTAAGGATTAGGATCACTTCGTAAGTTGTTATAGCAATATAAACTCAATGACTTTGATCGTAATGCTATACTTCGGATGAATGTTCATCACATCATTACACTAATTTTGTGACCTCGTTATTAACAACATCCAATGCCCATGATCAGGAAACCTATGATCATCTTGTTAATCAACGAGCTAGTTTATAAGAGAGGCATAACTAGGAACTTTCTTTTTGTTTATTAAACACACATGTATTAACGTTTCCGTATTAATACAATTATAGCATGTAAAATAAACATTTATCATAAACAAGGAATACGATAATAACCACTTTATTATTGCCTCCTGCATATTCCCTTCAGTCTCCCACTTGCACTAGAGACAATAATCTAGTTTGAAAACTTTGCGTATTGAACACTTATGGCTTTTCGGTGTTCCATATACGCAATTGCAAGTGGTTAACATAATCTACGGATCTGACGCTTCAGGTCTGTGTGTATTTGCATGTCTTTGCGTCTTCACGCATCACTCATTCTCCAATGAGATGGCATTGTATAAATTTGGTCTTTCGGTGAGACCTTTAGTTCGTTGGGGTTAAATCATGTCAATAATATTGTCATACAATATATCTTCAGTGTTAGCCCGTTGCGAACCACACCTTAGTTTGATAACAAACTTCTTGACACAAATTCCCTCCTTTGCTGCTACTATAGCAGTCATATACTTAGCCCTTTTGTTGTAGTATTCGTCACAATGTCTTAATTATGGATTTCATCCAAATCTATCATGGAATCTTCTTTCCATTACATTGTGCCACCCATAGTTTAAATTGAGATAAACTTAATTTGTATCTTGTGACAAAACTAGTATCAATGTAACGCTTTACAATGAACTATTTGTAATTGTTTGTCACCTCTACACAAATATATTCTTAGTTCTTCCAAAAGATCATAAGAATTTCCTTACTATTGTCCAATGGTCATTTTATGATTCATTCTGGTATATGCTCATAACACTTAGAGCATAGGACATATCTGGATGTGTACATATCATGGTATGATTGATCAAATCATTCTTGTGATTTTACTCATCAAGTGTCAAAGCACTTGAATCTTGTTTCACTTATCAAGTGTCGATACACTTGAATCTTGATTCAATTCCTTTCCATGCAACAAGAACTGTTTCTTGTCGTTTCTATATTGAACTCCTTCAATATCTCATATATGTACGTTTGGCACAACCATATTGGCGTCACAGTCTATCCACTATAGACATTCACGCTAAATATTCGGGTTTTGTCTAAGTATTTCATTGAAATGAAAATCTTAACCTTTTTCAATAAAAGATACATCATTTCCAATCAACAAGATGTCCTCCACATAATGTATTAGAAATATGTCTTAGCGCTCCCACTTAATTTCTTGCAAATGCAAGCATCTTCATCATCTCCTGATGAAAAACTCCTTTTTCATCATGGTGAAGATTCCAACTCCGCGATGCTTACTTCAACCATTGAAGTTTGCATGCCCCTTTTAGCATCCTTTGAATTAACAAAACCCTTTGGATCGTGTCATGTACACGTCCTAGGTAACCATTCTATTAAAAGAACTTTGTTTTGTTTATTCATCTACCATATACCAAATTATATGTAGTGGTTGCTACTTTAATCCGTCAAGACTAAATATCTCTTTGAAAGATCAAATCTTGTCATCGTCAACTCCTTGAACATTGTCATAAAATACTTTATGACATGTCGACTATTTCATAGATGTGAAACATACATGTCTGTTTCTTTATAGACCCAAATACGACCGATAGATTTTTACACCTTTTCGGAGGGTCTTCCAAGTTCAAAACTTGATTTCTCGTGTATGGAACTATCACGGATTTTATGGCTTCAAGCCATTTGACAGAGTCAGGGCCCATCATCGCTTCTTTGTAGTCGGTTCATCATTGTCAAACAATAATGATTTACTCTCAAATCTCAATCATTTGATTGTTTATCCGACCTTCTTGGTTCAATAGGAACTTTAGACCTCCGTGACCGCAACCTTTGAGGCACATAAGCTATGAGCATTATGGCAGCCTCGAAGCGATTTCGGCCAAGCGCAACTCAGCACATTTAGCTAAGGTTCGTTAACCTTATCAAAGTTCTATTGTCCTCCCACTTAACATTTATGAAAAATTCCTTCTTCAAGAAACTTCATGTTTCAAGCGACAAACCCTTTTGTCCTTGGTGTTATGGAGGAATAACCAATTGTTATTCGAAATAACCTACAAAGACATGCTCATCCGACTTCGGTTGTAAACATCTTACTTATGTTTAGCATACCAAAATTTAAGAAAGGGCAACTTGGGTTTTACCCCAAACCATAACTTCCATGGTGTCATTTCAACGGATCAAGATGGAGCTCTTTTCAGTGTAAAAGCGGAAGTCTCTAAAGCTTTAATCTTTTAAAACATAATGGCAGTTTTATAAATAACACCTTTGATCCAACCATGTCAAACAAGGTTTCATTACAAATCTCAAACACTCCATACTCCTATGGTGTTTCGGGAGATGTAAATCTAGGTGTTTTGATAAACTTGCAACTCAAATAAATCCCTTTATGATAAAATCATAATTCATTTATTTTTCTTGTTACACTTGTAACTCAAATAAATCCCTTTATGATCAAATCATAATTCATTTATTTTTCTTGTTACAATGATTTTCCACTTCATCTTGAAAGTCTTTGAAACGTTTTTCAAATATTTCATACTTCTTTCTCATTAAGTGAACATTCACTTAAATTTCCGGAGAAAGCATATGAAGTTGAAATCCATCGCTTACAACTATACATAATGGACTACATACATCGATATGTATAAATTCCAATAATTTAGTCGATCGTTCTTCTTTGGCCTTTGAACGAAGTTTTAATTATCCCGAGGAAAGTCTCACAAGCGTCACTTGATCAAATCAAAGACTCCAAAAATCCATGAATATGGAGATTCTTCATGTTTTCTTTCCAATATAATTTAAACGGCGATGTCACTTCGTAAGTGATCTTTCAATCATTTATCTTGCGACATTTTAGCATTAGGTTTTATGGATGTGATTTCTCCAACTAGATTTGTAAATCATCCATCTTATATGGAATACGGTAATTATTTTAACAACCTTTGTTCTCGTAATACCTGATTCAAATAACAATTATTAAAACAAATCTTGAAGTCAAGCTTTGATGTCAACGAGAAATATAAACAACGGTTTGTTTGTTTTTGATGAACATCATCACATATTCTCTTGCTAGTTACTTAGGCCATTGTGGTTCATGAATTGCATCGTTATGTATGAAATTTCATACCAACCAATTCGGTATCCAATACCCAAGAACCACATTGTTTAACAAGCAAAGAATACAACCATAACATGTATATCATTTATATACCTAAATTGGATATTTCCAATCTTTTCTTTTCTGCCAAATATATTTTATAGATTCTCTTTCAGCATTTCCTTTTCCTTTTTAAAAGAATCTATCAACATCAACAGTGGCGCCATATACATGACACATAGTCCAAAGCGTGTATATTCAAATAATAATACCTTTGGACTTGCACTTTGAAGTAGATCACCATCATCAAAATGATCGGTATTCTTTCAAAATCTATTCTTTAGTAATCTTTTAGTGTAGTAAACATTTTACATACATATTCTATTCACCCTTATCATGACGACATTCATGATCAAGCTACTGTAGCTTATAAAGGCGAATCATGAGTATAACATTACTTTCCAAAACCCTTTTGGATGATTAGGATGTCTAGCATATCCAAC
The DNA here is from genome assembly GCA_023614405.1 of Avena insularis. Taxonomy (NCBI): domain Eukaryota; kingdom Viridiplantae; phylum Streptophyta; class Magnoliopsida; order Poales; family Poaceae; genus Avena; species Avena insularis. The sequence continues at coordinate 280,860,940 of CM042691.1, read as the reverse complement.
CTTCGTAAATTCTCATCCAATATGAGAACATATATTATACTCTATCATATTGCAACCAAAACATTGTTTCAGATATCGTTATATCTGCCACACATGATGGTTTCTGAAATAATTCTTTTAGCTCCTCGATAATCTTGATATTAAAACAATCAAGAATCATGGAGGAAAACATGATACTTAAGATACTAACACTGGAATTGTTACTCTCGATTTAATACCAATTATTAAATTTCACGGAGTAAACAGAGTTTGCTGAAAGTTTGCAATAGGACTTTAAACTTTAGATTGACACTCAACACAATACGATACCAGTTCGTAAAGTATATATCCAGAATTCTATAGTTCTATTATCTCAATTACAACTATGCATAAGGTGGTGAACGAATACCAATGACTACAACAAATTATGCAAATTCACTTTGATTTAATTTATGATAAATTGAGTTCTACTAATCCAAATTAGAAATAAACTCCCACTCAAAAACGACATCCCTCGTGTCTTTTGGTGATTACATGAACCAAATCCACTACACCAAGTCCGATCATCACGTGAGTCGGTATAGCTTCAAAGGCGAGCATCCATATGGTCATCATATCAAAACATATGACTCATGCTTAACCTTTCGGTCCGTGTTCCGAGGCCATGTCTGTACATGCTAGGCTCGTCAAGTAAGAACCTTAGTATTCACGTGTGTAACTGTCTTACACCCGAGATATGCTCGTGGATTCAAGTACACCCGATCATCACGTGATGTCTTGAAGCGACGAAACATTGTCGATGCATACTTAAGGAAGAACACATTCTTATCTTGATATCTAAATGAGGGATCATCTTATTATGCTAATAAAACGCCAAACAAGCAATATAAGATGCAATCAAACATCATATGTTTATTAGTGAAATGATATGGTTCCCGCATATGATATCCATCATGTGCATCGTGGTATGATCTCTATCATACCTCCATGTGTAAGGCCAAGGTCTATGGAACCTACACGTTATGTGTGTTGTAAGAGTATAATCTTATACTTCTACTTACAACATAACCATATCATAACACTAGCCCAGCAACAATCTAAACTAGACACCTCTAATTTATCCATTGCAAGTTTTACGTGGCTTAGGGCTTTCGAAGATAGAACTGTTCTTACCTACGAACATGAACCATAATGAGGATAACCAAATTGTTGACAACTCGTTGCAAATTAGATATTGACTATAGTAGGAGAGACAGACACCCGCTAGCCACTTATGCAAAACTAGTTGCATGTCAAGCGTGGAACAGGTCTCATGTGCGAGGACATGTAAAGTTTGTCCGGTCCGCTTCATCCCACTATGCCACCAATATCCAAAGTACAACTAAGAAGCAATAAAATGATCATCATCGCCCACATACTCATATGTGTACTACCCGTGCAAAGTATCTACGCATAGATCCGGCTCTGATACCACTGTAGGGTTCGCAACATAGAAAACAAAAAAAAATCTACGATGTGAACTATGTACCAAGATCTATCTATTAGATACTAATAACGGGCGGATGTATATCCGTAGAGAATATACCATTGAAGACCGACAAAGCTTAACAAGTTCAACTCGTGGTTGATGTAGACGATCTCTTGCCATCTCAAGATCGAGAGGAAGTCCTAGCGCCGCAAATCAGAAGCGCATCCGTGCTTGCACACATGTTCGAGGCACCGAGCAACCTCCGCCTCCTCGCTCCAGCGATGCAGCGGAAGCACAACTCTTTCTTGCCGAATAGCCACCGGGAACATGTATCTCGCTAGTCCGAGACCATGGGGGATAAATTCTAGAGGGGGAGAGAGATCCTTCACGAGGAGGTGTGAGTGAGAAGTGAGGAGAGGGGTGCCTTTTATAGGAGGAGGGGGAACCCCAAGGGGTGGCAGCGCATGGGCTGCCCCTTGCCCTCCCCTCTTCATGTGGGTGGACACTCCACTCACAAAATTCCTTTAAATTCACTCCACTCAAAATCCCACTCAAACATGCCATTAAATTTCCACCAAATTTAATGCAAACTCTCATTAAATAAAACTCTTTTATTTTATTCAGAATTTTGTCAATTACTTTAATGACAAACATTCACAAATAACCCCTTACTAGAATTCTATTTCACATGCATAACCACTTTATGCAATTTCACCCGAAAACCTGTTTCGGTATCTAGTGAAATAAATTCCTGCGGTTGTTCATTCTTTCGGCATGAAACTTTTGCTCCAATTGGATGTCGGTGTCTCTTAAGTGTGTCACCCTACGGTTCGTGAATAATGCGGACATGATCGAGACCCCTCTCGGATCAATAATCAGAAGCGGGATCTGGAGACCCATACTGACTCCCACACATTCAACAATGACTTTCTTCTGATCGTCGGAACCTTTTACGCTAGTATCTTAATCCCTTTGTTTCGCGATATATTACATGTCCAAGATTCGATCATCGGTATCTCCATACCTAGTTTGATCTCGTTACTGACATGCACTCTTTTATCGTTCCCGTGATATAACATTCTAGTGATCAAATCACTTGCTTGCAAGCTAACCAATGTGATATCACCGAGAGGGCCCAGAGTATATCTATCCGTCATCGGGATGAACAAATTCCACTCTCGATCCATGGGCCTCAACATAACACTTTATTATTTCTGAATCCATCTTTATAATCACCCTGTTACGGTGTGACGTTTGATGTTATCAAGAAACTCTTCCGGTGTTAGTGATTGACATGATCTCATGGTCTAAGGATTAGGATCACTTCGTAAGTTGTTATAGCAATATAAACTCAATGACTTTGATCGTAATGCTATACTTCGGATGAATGTTCATCACATCATTACACTAATTTTGTGACCTCGTTATTAACAACATCCAATGTCCATGATCAGGAAACCTATGATCATCTTGTTAATCAACGAGCTAGTTTATAAGAGAGGCATAACTAGGAACTTTCTTTTTGTTTATTAAACACACATGTATTAACGTTTCCGTATTAATACAATTATAGCATGTAAAATAAACATTTATCATAAACAAGGAATACGATAATAACCACTTTATTATTGCCTCTCGGGCATATTCCCTTCACTATGGCGCCAGTGTTGTCACACAATATCTCCAGTGGGTCCAATGCACTTCGAACCACGCCAAGCTCTGTGATGAAGTTCCTGATCTAAACTCCTTCACTGTAGATCCCGCTTCGAACCACTTGACGATTCTGCAGCAGCCATGTATTCCGCTTCTACTGTAGATCCCGCGATCACGCTTTACTTGCAGCTTCTCCAGCTCACAGCTCCTCCATTCAAAATATAAACGTATCCTGTCTGAGATTTAGAATCATCCTTGTCGGTGTCGAAACTAGCGTCGACGTAACCTTTTACGACGAGTTGTTCATCACCTCCATAGACTAAGAACATTTCTTTAGTCCTATTCAAGTACTTTAGGATGTTCTTCACGGCTGTCCAGTGTTCCACTCCTGGATCACTTTGGTATCTTCTCATCAAACTAAGAGCATTGGACACATTCGGTCTAGTACACAGCATCGCATACATGATAGAACCTATGGCCGAGGCATAAGGCACTTTGCTCATAGCTTCTCTATCGTTTACCGTAGCTGGACACTGAGCCTTGCTCAATATCTTACCTGACAACATAGGCACTGAACCTTTCTTTGCCTTATCCATTCTGAACCTTTTCAGAACTTTGTCTAGGTATGTACTCTGGCTTAAAGCTATAAGGCGTCTTTGTCTATCTCTATAGATTTTGATGCCCAATATATAAGCAGCTTCACCTAGGTCATTCATTGAAAAACATTTGTTCAAATAACTCTTCACATCGTTAAGCATGTCAATGTCATTTCCAGTAATCAATATGTCATCCACATATAGTACCAGAAATGTCACTGAGCTCCCACTCACTTTCTTCTAGATACAAGCTTCGTAGCAATTTGGAACAAATCCAAAGCTCTTGATCACTTGATCAAAACGAAGGTTCCAACTCCGAGATGCTTGCTTTAGTCCATAAATGGAACGCTGAAGTTTGCACACCTTATCAGCATCCTTAGGATCGACAAAACCTTCGGGTTGCATCATATACAACTCTTCATCAATGTTGCCATTGAGGAATGCAGTCTTGACATCCATCTGCCATATTTCATAATCATGAAATGCAGCAATTGCTAATAAAATCCGAATGGACTTAAACATCGCTACGGGAGAGAAAGTCTCATCGTAGTCAACACCTTGAACTTGTTGAAAACCTTTCGCGACAAGTCGTGCGTTATAGACGGTAACATTACCATCCGCGTCCGTTTTCTTCTTGAAGATCCATTTGCACTCAACGGCCTTTCGGTCGCTAGGAGGGTCCACCAAAGTCCATACTTGGTTTTCGCTCATGGATCCCAATTTGGATTTCATGGCTTCTAGCCATTTCTCGGAGTCTGGGCTCATCATCACTTCCTCATAGTTCGCAAGTTCACTATCGTCTACTAACAAGACAGTTAAGACAGGGTTGCCGTACCACTCAGGAGGGGCACGCGACCTTGTCGACCTGCGACGTTCAGTAGTAGCATCGTCCAAAGCTTCATGATCCTTATCATTAGCTTCCCTATTGTTGGTGCAGGCGGCACTGGAACAATTTTAGGTGCTGCACTACTCTCCAATTCAAGATAAGGTTCAACAACCTCGTCTAGCTCTACTTTCCTCCCACTCACTTCTTGTGAGAGAAACTCCTTCTCAAGAAAGGATCCGTTCTTTGCGACAAACACTTTTCCTTCGGTTCTGTGATAGAAGGTATACCCAATAGTTTCCTTAGGGTATCCTATGAAGACGCATTTCTCCGGTTTGGGTTCAAGCTTGTCCGGCATCAACTTCTTGATGTAAGCTTCGCATCCCCAAACTTTAAGAAACGACAACTTAGGTTTAGCACCAAACCACAGTTCATACGGTGTCGTCTCAACGGATTTAGATGGTGCCCTATTTAAAGTGAATGCAGCGGTTTCTAATGCATAACCCCAAAATGATAACGGCAAATCAGTAAGAGACATCACTGGTCGGACCATATCTAATAGAGTTCGATTCCGACGTTCAGACACACCATTGCGTTGTGGTGTTTCGGGTGGCGTGAGTTGCGAAATGATTTCGCTTGCTTTAAGATGCGTGAGAAAATCATAACTCAAATATTCACCTCCACGATCAGATCGTAGAAACGTAATTTTTCTGTTATGAAGGTTCTCCACTTCATTCTGAAATTCTTTGAACTTTTAAAATGTTTCAGATTTATGTTTCATTAAATAGATATACCCATATCTGCTTAAGTCATCGGTAAAAGTGAGAAAATAGCGATATCCACCGCGCGTCGAAACACTCATCGGTCCGCATACATCGGTATGTATGATTTCCAACAAGTCCGTTGCTCGCTCCATCATTCCGGAGAACGGGGTTTTGATCATCTTGCCCATGAGGCATGGTTCGCATGTGTCAAATGATTCAAAATCAAGAGACTCCAAAAGTCCATCAGAATAGAGTTTCTTCATGCGTTTTACACCAATATGACCTAGACGATAGTGCCACAAATAAGTAGTATTATCACTATCTACTTTGCATCTCTTAGCCTCAATGTTATGGATGTGTGTTTCATCCCTTTCGAGATTCATAAGAAATAAACCATTCACAGCAGGTGCATGACCATAAAAGATGTTACTCATATAAATAGAACAACCATTATTCTCAGATTTAAATGAATAACCGTCTTGCAATAAACACGATCTAGATATGATGTTCATGCTCAACGCAGGCACATAATAACACTTATTAAGGTTTAAAACTAATCCCGAAGGTAAAACTAAGGAGAGCGTGCCGACGGCCATCACATCAACTCTTGATCCGTTGCCAACGCATCGTCACCTCATCCCTCGCAAGCCGCCGTCTATTCCGTAGCTCCTGTTTCGAGTTACAAATATTAGCAACTGAACCAGTATCAAATACCCAGGCACTACAACGAGGGCTAGGAAGGAAAACATCAATAACATGTATATCATATATACCTTTGATGGTGCCAGCCTTCTTGTCCGCTAAGTACTTTAGACAGTTGCGCTTCCAGTGACCCTTGTCCTTGCAGTAGAAGCACTCAGTGTCTGGCTTAGGTCCAGACTTGAGCTTCTTCTCAGTAGGGCAACGCGCTTGCCACTGCCTTTCTTGAAGGGCTTCTTTGCACCCTTACCTTTCTTAAAGTTGGGGGGCTTGTTGACCATCAACACATGATTATCCTTTTTGATGTCCACCTCCGCAGCTTTCAGCTTAGCGAAGAGCTCGGTGATCGTATCAGTGGAACCAATCTGATTATGAGTCACTACAAAACTTTTGTAGCTGGGAGGGAGTGATTGCAGAACCCTGTCAATCTTGAGCTCCTCTGGAATCTTAGATCCGATTGCTCAAATGCGTTGAGTGTAGCCCGACATCTTTATGGCGTGCTCACTAACGGAACTCCCTTCCTCCATCTTGCAGTTAAAGAATTTCTCAGAGATCTCATATCTCTCAGAACGGGCCTGAGTCTGAAACATAGTTTTCAGCTCCTCAAGAATCTCAAAGGGCCCGGGATAATCTTCAAAACAATTTTGAAGGTCCGATTCCATAGCAAACAACATGGTGCTCTTAATCAAACCATAATCATCTTTCGCGACTGATAAACAGCTTTCTCATCAGCCGGCGCATCTACAGCAGGGGCGTCACCTAGCGCATTCTCAAGGACATAGTCCTTTTGTCCGCCAGAGAGAATGATTCTCAGATTGCGGAACCAGTTGGTGAAGTTAGACCCATTGTTCTTAAGCTTTTCTTTCTCAGCAAAAACGTTGAAGTTGAAGTTGGACTTAGCCATTTGATCTACAATATTTGCAAGTACAAATTAGACTATGTTCATGATAACTAGTTCAACTTAATCAAATTACTAGATGAACTCCCACTAAATTCAACATCCCTCAAGTTGTTTAGTGAACATGATCCAAATTCACCACACCTAATCCGATCTTCACGAGAAGAGATGTGGTTTCAATGGTGGACAACGAAGTGTCGATCATATCATTCATATGACTCATGCTTAACCTTTCGGTTCATGTGTTCCGAGACCATGTCAGTACATGCTAGGCTCGTCAAGTTAAACCCAAGTATTTCCGCGTGTGCAAAACTGTCTTGCACCCGTTGTATGTGAACGTAGAGTTTATAGCACCCGATCATCACGTGATGCTTGAACACGACGAACTTTCGCAATGGTGCATACATGGGGAGAACACAGTTTTATCTTGATCTTTAAGTGAGGAATCATCTTATAATGCTACCATCGCGATCTAAGCATAATAAGATACATAAAAGGATAAACATCACATGCATATAACTTTATGTGACATGGTATAGCCAATCTTCGCCCAACGATCTCCATCTTGTGCGTGCCGGCATGATCTCCATCACTCCACCAATTGCCTCCACCACGAATAGCAACTAAAACTATTGCTAACTACTTAGCGATAAAGTAAAGCTATTACATGGCGTATAAGAAGTTGACACACAGGTCATACACAATTATTAAGACAACCATATGGCTCTTGCCGGTTGTGTACTCATCGACATGCAAGTCGTGAAATATTACAAAACATGATCATTGCATATAACATACACATCACATCTTGGGCCATACCATATCACAGAAAACACTCCCTGCAAAAACAAGTTAGACGCCTCTACTTTGTTGTTGCATGTTTTACGTGGCTTATGGGAGTAGCAAGCTAAGAACGATTCTTACCTACGGAAAGCCACAGCGATGATATTATGGTTGCCAAACTCCGGTGTAAATCCCATGACAACTATAGTGAGAGAAACTGGCATCCACCAGCCGCATGTGTGGAACAAGCCACACGTCAAGTGCGGAGCCGGTCTCGCGAACGATGTCGCGTAAGGTTGGCCTGGACCGCTTCGATCTCACTATCCCGCGTCATAAGAAGTACACAAACAAGAGGCTTGCAACAGAAAACATCAACGCCCGCAACAACCATGTTGCGTTCTACTCGTGAAACACATCTACGCATAGATCTAGCTCTGATACCACTGAATGGTTTCGCAGCATAGTAAATCAAAAAAATTCTACGGATGCGAACGGGAAAGCCAAGATCTAATCTAGGAGATGCAAACAACGAGGGGGGATAGATGAGATCTTCATACCCTTGAAGATTCGCACAGCGGAACGTTCGACGGAACGTGGGTGATGTAGTCGTACTCGCTTCTCCTCCTCGCGATCCGATCCAACCTAACACCGCAAGTGGCGATGCCTCCGAGAGATGCACACGTGCGGCACCTCGACGTCTCCTCCTTCCTCGGTCCAGCAAGTATGGTGGAGAGATGGATTGGATCTACAACGCGACGGCGCGATGCAAGTGGTGGAGAGTTTCTGCAGCAGGGCTTCGCCTACACGCAGTCGGGAGGGAGAGAGAAAGGAGGGCAGCAGGGCGGCTAGGGCTTGAGGAGGAGGTGTGGGAGGGGTGCGCCCCCAGCCCTCTTTATATAGAGGGGTGGGCGGCCAGCCCTTGCCCCTCCCCCAAGCCCTAGGGCCGGCGGCCAAGGAGGGAGGAGTGGGGGGCAAGTTTCACCCCCCCCTTCTAGAAGCTCCCCTAGGGTTTGGTCGGCTGGTCCCTATGGGGCCTTGTGCCCCTGGCCCAATGCGGCCAGGGAACTCCCTCATAGGCCCATGACCTGAAGGGTTTCGCAGCATAGTAAATCAAAAAAGTTCTACGGATGCGAACGGGAAAGCAAAGATCTAATCTAGGAGATGCAAACAACGAGGGGGGATAGATGAGATCTTCATACCCTTGAAGATTCGCGCAGCAGAACGTTCGACGGAACATGGGTGATGTAGTCATACTCGCTTCTCCTCCTCGCGATCTGATCCGATCTAATACCGCAAGTGGCGATGCCTCCGAGAGATGCACACGTGCGGCACCTCGACGTCTCCTCCTTCCTCGGTCCAGCAAGTGGGGTGGAGAGATGGATTGGATCTACAACGCGACGGCGCGGTGCAAGCGGTGGAGAGTTTCTGCAGCAGGGCTTCGCCTACACGCAGTCGGTCCTAGATGATTACTGATTTTGGACGACATCAAAACTTCCGAAAAAAGTTAGATGTGGAAAAGGTAGCATATTCTGTTCGTAGCTGGCCTGGTATCAACTATAATGTTTCATCCTGCAAATCGGTAAGACAAATTCACTATAAGTGTCACTACAATTATTACTTATGATATGTTCTAATATCTAGCCTATTTCAGATTCATATTCCAATACTATCTGGCTCTGAATTTATTCTATTCATATTGGACAAAGATTCGAGAATTGTCTACATTTTGGACAATAATCCTTACCAATGCAACCCACACACAAAATATGTGCACAGACTTTTATGGATTGCTGAATACTTACCGAAAGCCATGTCAAAAGTATGCCCTGGGTCTATATGGAACGAGAATATTTCCCTATGGCACCAAAAAAATAGTACATGATATTTCAGTGCAAAAAAGGTATTAGCTTTAAGAGATAAATAATGTATGCTTAGCATCTGATGTTCTGAATATGTATTTTTGGCATTGATTAGTAATCTATATATCTTATATTGATTACTTATCTATATATCTTATATAGGGAATTGTCTGGTTTTCTTGTTACATTCTTCATGTCCACATGGGATGAAGGAAAAGTGCATTTGCCATATTTAAAGGTTAGAATTATAATTATTTAAATCATTAGCTTCATTCCACATGAGATGCTGATCTTATTGGTTTACAATGTGTAGGATGGGCACGAACTGAGAAAACAAATTTTGGGGCCGCTACTAACATTCAAAGGGAATGAATGTGAAAAAAACATGCCTACCGGAGTCCTAGATTTCATCAGCTGTATTAGGAAATCAAAAGCAATACAAAAGACCTGAGGACGGTGAATATGAAGACTTGAGAATCAAAAGGCAACCAAGAACAATACAGAAGCTACCTCTTAAACTCCATCTCCACCAGTTGCTGCTCCTTGAGTGCCTCCACGCTACTGCCTCCATGCTTTTAGAGCATGACACACACTTTTATAGTTTGTCCAACTTTTGAGGAACAATATAGGCTTAGTCAATATTGATGTTTTACTTTGTATATATATCCAAAACATGGTATTTTCATGTAAGTGAGTTATTGTGGCATGAAGATAAATTTAAGTTCAGAGATAATGGTTCATGTAAGCCAATATTTAGTTTGAACAGAGCGTGATTTATGTTCAGAGATTTTGCTAAATATAAGCAAATTAAAGTAGTGTTTATGATGCTGTTAAAAAAAGTTTGTATTTTGGATTTATGTTCAGAGATTTTGCTAAATGTAAGCCAATTAAGGTTGTATTTCAGATGATAGTTGCATATACTGTAGAGGCAAGGTATCTCATGTGATTTTTTCCTGTAAAAATAAGTTGAATAGTATGCATCTTTCTAACTAATATACTATCCTGGAAGATGTTTCTCTGCATGGGGAATGATGATAAAAATGTTTTCCTTGAGAAATTAGTCATCTCTTAACAAAACCAATATTTACAGCTATCTTATTTCGAAAATCAGAGGCCTCACAAGGTTGAATTCTTATGGCTGCTTCCAGATGATAATACAGTAATCAGAGCTGCTACTATTATTTTGCTTAGAGTGGTTTTCATCGCAGGCCTAGGTTTTCGTACCTCCTCCACCAGTGCGTGATCAGAAATCCGTCGTTTCCTCCGTCGTGTTTGTTGAAACCGGATGGAACTGCTTTCGTACATGTAGATGTAGCCTCGTAACAAAAACCCCACGTAACCGGATTGGAGTGCATCGCGGACGCCATCTAACGTACGCCCTCAAGTCACCGAGCCACGGGTCACGTAGTTGGGTTCGGGTCCAATTAGAGTACATGTTGGAAACTTGGGATCATGCTTTGCTATTGGCCTTGAGTCCAACATGTGGGACATGTTTTCTCCTGGCCGAACTTGTATATACACACATGACAGGGCTGGAAGAAATAAGAAAAAAACGGCGGACATGTATGAGCGTCATTGCCGCCGGTCACCAGGACCCGCACGGTGAGGCTCCATAGTCAGGTCGTGAAGCCGACGTCGTGGGTCTTGGTGATCTTGTGTGCGGCCTAGGGGGCGAGGCAACGACGACGCATACCTCGCAGAGTTTCTGCAACACGAGGGATGGCACGGGAGCTCGGCCATGGCAGCCTGGCGTAGTGAAGGTGAAGGAGCGGCCTGTTCAGCTGCTCGCGATCAACTACTGGAGTTGTGGAGGTTGCCGATGTCTGCAACTGCCACATGTACATGCATCGAAATCTAAGCACGACGGCGCCCTCTCCAAGAACGTGAAAGCCTGACTGGAGTTGGTTGTCTCTTAGTGCCAAGACATATGATGGAGCCAAGCTGTCTTAGTGGTCAATTCTTATCTGATGTATTTAGAATCTAGACGTAGCGCTATTTGTGACTATTATCGGTTACTACATTGAACTTTTCTTTTTTCTTTTTCTTAGGTGTTAGCCTAAGGAAGTTTGAGACTAGAAAAAAGAGGGAACAGAGAGTGATGGGTCATAGCAACGAGGGGAGCTCTTCAACAATGTAATCCTTAACAGACTGAGGCAACAATTTAAAGAAAGCTACATACCATCACGCTCGAAGAGCTCAAGAACGGGCTAGCAAAGCAGAGCACAAAGATGAAAGACAATGAGATTGAGCAACTGACCGTACAAAGTGAGCCTTAAATCATAGGAGTCCTAATCGGAATCAGCTTGGTGCAGTTATTTGCAAAAAAAAAAAAACTACTGGAGAAGTCCAAATACTACTTGAATAAGGAATCCTAATCCGACTCAGCCTAGAGCAAATACAACTACCGAAGAAGTCCAAATACTACTTAAATAGGAAATCCTAATCCGACTCAGCCTAGAGCAAATTCTTCTCATATAAATATACATGAAGACAGGGCATCGGTGAATTGATTGAATCAACAACAAAGCAGTTTCCGGGTCTGCTCAAGCTCCAGCATTGCTATTGTTCTTGCATCCTCTAGAGGATTATGTACTGATTGCTCTAGCAACAATCACTCTTGGTACTGCAGCTACCTTTTGCTCGATTAACCTGCTTACCAAGTTACTTTCCACCTTGCCGATATCAGCGCTGACAAAAAAAATTAAAGAGATATCAGGTATTTTCATCATCTCCTTAAACACAACATCCTTTGAAATATACCAGTGAGTGAATAGAAGTGCTATAAATGCAATATCTTTGTCTCCAGAAAATAAATATACTACTCCCTCCGTACCAAAATAGATGTCTCAAGTTTTTCAAAATTTGAATGAATCTATATACTAAATAGAGTCTAGATTCATCCAAATTTTGACAAATCTGAGACATCTATTTTAAGACGGAGGGAGTATTAAATTTAAAATACAGTAGTTGATTTAGTGTCAACCAGCAAGATTAGCTCAATTACAATTTCGTTTATATTATCCAGGTTTCATATTTACAGTATACTAAATCTAATGCAGGCCAAGACGTTTTGGGTCATTGTTGTCGTTAATGGATGCCAAGGAACAGAGAAGGAAAAGAGACAGAGATCGGTATGCACGGATGACCGATGAAGAAAAGCAGGAGAAACTGAAAAGGCGGCGTGAAGCCTATCAGCGAAACAAAAATAAGGAATATACAGATTCAGGAAATGAAGTTGTTGCATCTAATTTACATGCAAGAAACAGAAAGCCTGTGACAGTGGGAGAAAGACAAACATTGCTACACCGCCGTAATGAAGAATTCTCGGCAAGACAAAGGAACAATGCTTCCGTGATGAAAAACGACAAAGTAAACACAGAACCTATAAAGCAGCAACAAGTCATGATTAACGGTAAGACTTACATTTTATATAATACTGAAACTTTCCAAAAAAAATAGTATGTACAACTAACCATCTTTCATGGACAGGCATCGTCCATCCATTGTATCCACCCACTGAAGAAGCAAATGCACCACAATCATTCTGTAATGATGATGAACATGGTAAAACTGTCGATGTCTTAATGTCCATGATAAAAAATGGCGACGGTGACATAAAAACTCTAAACTAGCCAGAAATCAAGATTAAAAGTAACACTCTAAATTTTACACAATACTCATACTCATACATTAAAAAAATATACACGGTATGAACAACTAACCATCTTTTATTTTTGAACAGACAACCCCTCTTCAGCGTGTCAAACCAAAATAGACTTAGATGCAGAACAAAGGCAACAGAATGTAAATATTGCAGAAGATACTAATAGAGCTATGAGAAATATTTTGATGGTGGAGAAAAGGGAGGAGATTAATGCACGTAGAAGAGCATCCTGGCAAAACAAATCGCTCAATGAAAGGAACATGCGACAAAGAGCTAGCTGGCAAAATATATCCAAGGAAGAACGATAGGAGGAGAATGCACGACGACGCACATCTAGGCAAAGCAAACCTGAAGAGAAGAAGGCTGCACTTCTAGCTAAGCGCAGGTCAAGCGCCACAGCTAGGAGGAACACCCCGTGCAAAGAATCCATCGCAATGCCGTGCCCAATTGCAACATCGTTGCCAACAATAAACCTGGTATCGAGCACACATGGCTCACCCACCAAAGAGGGAACTGCTTCACATCCCGCCTACCCTTCAACAAGCACGCCAGAGTATAATATCAGGACCGACGGTAACACACGCATCTTTACTCCCCTTATTTATGTCATAGCCCATTAAAACACCATACTAATCAGATCGTGAATTTTGTAGGAGAAATGGAGGCATTCCTTAGCAGTATCATGGACGAGAATGCAAACTCCGACGATCTCATGGACGAGGAGTGCTACATGTATACCCGCGAAGGTAATTATACCATCCTTCCCATCTGCCCTCTCTGTTACGAGTTAATACAAACATTTTGATGTGACACACAATGAATGTAGGTTTTGATGCTGATGACATGGATCTAGATACAACAATAGGCTCATCCAGCCAGGAATCTATCGATCCTTTCGACTTTGTGTACTCTAACCTACCAGACAACACACATATCCTGAAGCAAGTACCAAACTGCCAAGACTGTCATGCCAAGAAGTTTGAGCGTGAGACCGACGGCTTCTGCTGTAGAAAGGGAAAGATCGAGCTAGCTGATCAACAACCAGAACCTATCCCGGAGCTGAGGAGACTATGGTCTAGCCAGGATACGGACTCGCGTCATTTTCGGGAGAGCATCCGATTCTTCAACGGACACTTCTCCTTCACGACCCTTGGTGTCAGCCTCGACAACGACTGCACAAACATGAGGTCCGGAGTGTACACATTCCGGGCGCAAGGCTCATTGTACCACAATGTGCATTCATTCGGGCCAAATTCAAAGCCAGAACACCTACAGCTATACTTATATGATGATGATCCAAACATGATCCATCGCAAGGAAGCCACCAAAGACCTTGACCAAGAGGTAGTCCAGAAGGTTGCAGACATACTGAGACGAAACCCTTACTCCGAGCAGTTTATGTGTTTGGGCGCCCACAAGGACAACCTCGAGGACTGCCGTATAGAACTAAACACTGATCAGAAAAAAGACCAACGGGTATTCAATCTACCAGCATCATCTGAGGTGGCCGCGATCTGGGTCGAGGGCAGCGACCTGGCAAATAGGTTCAAGCGCAGCATTACCCCCTACGGTAATAACAACGAGAGGCATAGTATACAGGCAACACAAGGATGCTATGACCCACTCTCGTACCCACTATTCTTCCCAAAGGGGGAGCTCGGTTGGCATCAAATATCCCTAAACATAATGTGCCTTGGTACCTTGCGCAACTACCAAGAGCAAGAAGCGACGATGATCCAGGTCCGCCTATTCAAAATACTTCTGCACTTATTATCTATATATATACTTCTCGGATGTTTCCTAACCTTACTTTTTCTTTCATTCACGCAGAGGGAGGTGGAAATTTATGTGTCTCTGTCAGGGACTACTACTGTTACCGACTACAGACGCGCCCTGCTATATTCAACCCCATACTACCTGGAGGGCGTCTGTTCCAACAGTTTGCGGTCGACATGTACATAAAGATCGATGGCTGCAGGTTGAATTGGGTCAGGAGACACCAGCCGGAGATACGTGCTGATCTATATAAAGGCATTATGGATAGCATCACAGCCGGAGAGACTCAAGCAAGCGCCGTTGGCACAAGGATTGTTCTACCCTACACATTCAAGGGGGTTTCCGAGACATGAAATGGAGGCATATGGATGCCATGGCGTTGGTGCAAACGTACGGCAAGCCTGACATCTTCCTGACAATGACCTGCAACCCAAACTGGCAAGAGATACAGGATGCGTTGCTTCCAGGACAAACCGCACAAGACCGACCAGACATTGTGGTCCGAGTGTTTAGGGCCAAGCTAGAGACGATGAAAGAGATGCTAATCAAGAAGAATATCCTAGGCGTTGTGAAGGCATACGTTTACGTGGTCGAGTTCCAAAAGAGGGGTCTCCCACATGCCCATTTCCTGTTGATCATGGATTCAATATATAAGCTCCTTGTGCCAGAGCAATATGACCATGTTATATCTGCCGAACTCCCGGACAAGAATAAGTACCCAGAGCTATACACCATGGTCGTGAAGCATATGATGCATGGCCCATGCGGTGTCCTCAAGCCAAACAACGTGTGCATGAAAGACGGGTCGTGCAAGTGTAGGTACCCACGGACATTCAACGAGACCACCGTACAGGGGAAGGACTCATATCCAGTCTATCGGAGACGGAAGGACGGCTGCTTGCGAAGGTCATGATCGATGTTAGACAATAGATGGGTTGTGCCTTACAACCCTTACCACTTGCGGATGTTTGACTGCCACATCAACGTGTAGGTGTGCTCTAGCATAAAGGTCGTCAAGTACCTATATAAGTACATATACAAGGGCCACGATCAGACTTCATTCAATATCGAGACGCCCGACGATAAAGGTAACATAGACGAGATCAAGAGATATGTTGACGCAAGGTGGATTACTCCACCGGAGGCCATGTGGAGGATATTCGGCTTCAAGATCTGTGAAAACCACCCAGCAGTCTTACAGCTCCCGCTTCATCTCCCAGATATGCAAAGGGTCACGTTCAAAGCGGGAGACAACCTGAACGACGTCGCCGCCAGGGACAGCACATCTATGATGATAGAATATTTCAAAGCTAACCAAAACTACGTGTGGGCTCGAGATATTTTTTACAAAGATTTCCCGGGGAGGTTCACGTGGCAAATTACAGGAAAGTACTGGAAGATAAGGACCAGAGATCAACAAGTAGGACGAATCGTGACAGCCCATCCTGCTGAGGGCGAAAGGTACTTTCTAAGGGTGATTCTAAACCACGTACCCGGCTCGAAGTCCTTCGAAGATCTGAAAACCGTGGATGGTGTGCTATGTGATACATTTCGTGAGGCAGCGGAGAGGAGAGGTCTCATCGAGGCCGACAACACACTAGATGAGTGTCTTACTGAGTCAGAGCAGTTTGCCATGCCAGCCTCACTCAGGAGGCTCTTTGCAACAATCTTGGTATTCTGTGAGCCTGGAGATGTGCGCGGTCTTTGGGATAGGCACCTTGGGGCGATGTCTGACGACTATCGACGGGAATACATGTGTCCAAAAGCTGTGGAGCAGAAGGTATTGCTTGATATTAGGGGCATGCTACAGTCCATGGGCAAAGACATAAAGTCGTTCCCTCTCCCAGACATCGACGAGACGTATGGAAACACAAAAGCCGAGGCTAGGGAGGTCATCGAGGAAATGAATATCACGGTAGACAAGGAAGACGAATCACTGGTGGCATTTCTAAACGCCGAGCAACGGCTTTCCTACGGCGAGATACTTGCAGCAATCGATGGCGGCAATGGGGGTGTATTCTTCGTCGATGGTCCAGGAGGAACAGGGAAGACATACCTTTATAGAGCACTGCTCGCTAGGGTTCGAGGTGATAAAAAATCGCGGTGGCCACAGCGACATCGGGTGTCGCCGCTTCCATCATGCCAGGAGGAAGAACAGCCCACTCGAGGTTCAAGATCCCGCTAAACCTTGAAGAAGGGGCATCATGCAACTTGATGGCAGTGGGACGGCCAAACTACTAAGGATGGCTTCACTCGTACTATGGGACGAGGCAACCATGACAAAACGACAAGCGGTTGAAGCACTGGAAAGAAGCATGCGGGACATAATGGGTTGTTTGGACAAACCTTTTGGTGGCAAGACTATCGTGTTCGGAGGAGACTTCAGGCAGGTGCTTCTGGTAGTGAGAAAAGGGTCACGAGGTCAAATAATCGACGCATGTCTGCGAAGATCCAACCTATGGAAGGACATGCGCCAGCTAAAGCTCATCAAGAACATGAGGGCAAAAAAAGACCAATGGTTCGCAGATTACCTACTGAGAATAGGTAACGGAAATGAAGAAACCGACAAGGAAGGAAACATCTGACTTCCTGAAGATATCTGCGTATCATCTACAGGAGACGACGTGGCTGACATAATGAAGATGATCAACCATGTGTTTCCTGACCTAGACCACAACATGGACAACCCGCATTACATGACTTCTAGAGCGATCCTCTCCACAAAGAACAACAACGTAGATGGAATAAACATGCACATGACTGAGCGTTTTCAGGGGGAGGAGATGATCTACTATAGCTTCGATAGTGCGGAGGACGATCCACATGGCTACTACCCTTCTAAGTTTCTCAACTCGCTGACTCCTAACGGGATGCCCCCACATGCGCTTAAACTGAAGATCAATTGCCCAGTTATACTACTAAGGAACATTGACCCAGCTAACGGGTTATGTAACGGCACAAGGCTTGTGGTCCGTGGGTTCCAGAGGAACGTCATCAATGCAGAAATCGTCGTGGGGCAGCACACAGGGGAGAGGGTTTTTCTTCCTCGGATACCTCTATGCCAATCCGACGATGACATGTTCCCATTCAAATTCAAAAGAAAGCAATTCCCGATCAGGCTAAGCTTTGCAATGACGATCAACAAAGCACAAGGACAGACTATCCCAATTGTCGGTGTGTACCTACCGGAGCCGGTATTCTCTCATGGTCAGCTGTACGTCGCGTTGTCCCATGCCACCGTGAAAAGCAACATCAAAATCCTCGCCATCAAGGATGACAAGACAAAGAATTCAAAGAAACGGAAAAGAACCGAGTCCTTAGTCACGACCACGCCAAACATAGTCTATAAGGAGGTCCTCACCACTTGAACTCATTGGACCAGATTTGAGAAAATTTGAAGGTGTAATGGTTGAAAAATATTTGATATATGTGTATCTTAAATGTGTCGCTAAATACTATAATACTTTTTATGTCACTTGAAATTCCATCAAATAAATATCTCTTCATAAACTTTTACCATATTTAAACATGGCATATAGAACTCCTATATTCAAAAACATAAGCAGCTTTCATATGAACAATAAAAGAGAAGTAAAGAGGTGTGAAAGATGAAAATAACATACTTCTCTGTAGGTGAAGAAATAGTTGTATGATCTACCAGTATATTCAACTATAGGACATCACCATCAACAGCTAATGCCAGTTTTGTATTCCCGGTACATACGTAAAACATGAATCTGACACAATAAGATGAACAAGGTAAGAAAAAAGATGAGTGTTGAATACAGTCCTAATATTGAAAAATATTACATGTGAGATATTTGTGATGAAAGAAAAAAATAATGTTCAGTATTCAATTTATCATGTAGCATTTTAGAACCACGGGCTATACATATTCTTATTATTAATGGCCTAACTACTAATTCATTTAGGTACGGGTTCAAAAATGCATATTCATCTACTCAGCAGTCAATGAGGAGAAAATGTCCTCTGATAGACTAGTAGTCTTCAGCAAACATAGCATCTTGACAATTTTTAAATTGCATGATCTGAATAAGTTACCAGGGAGAGCTTGGATAATTCACCTCTGCTTCTTCCATGGAGATTTAGAGATGTAGAATTTTACTTATGATTCATGCGTTACAGCAAGGGAGCCAAATTTTTACCGTATTATTTTGTTCCCTCTTGGTCCAATCCTAAGCTGCTGGATTCAAAGCGGAATCAGCTTGTCCATCCCCTTATCCATCACCCAAACCTGCTACTACTTCAACGATGCTCATCACGGATCGATCCGGATCAACTGACCCGACATGGCTGCGTGCACCGTCTTCCACCGATGCTGCACCATTTACGGTTCCCTCCGGTGTCTCCTAATAGATTTCCACACTGCAATCAAAGACACAATATGTCCTGGTTATAATCTCGGGAAACAACGAGTAAACTGGCATCCAAATGGAGAAGAAAAACTAGCAACCAACCACAACCTAGCTAGAGCGAAGCAATATGAATCCACAACTACATGGCAATAATTAATCTTGTCTCCAAATTTCACCAGTCACTAGCACCAGGAAGAATAGCATAAGCAGAAACAAAATTCTCATGGGCAGCTTTCTTGCAGTTTTTCTGTCGAACGCTCTCAGGGCGCTGACCGGGACAGGGTGGTTGAGGTCCTACGGAGCTGCTCCTCCTTTCTCTTGCGCGGGTTTGGACGTCGTTGTGAGACTCTAGGGACTCATGGGACGTGAGGAAGGAGAAATGGACCCTTCCCATTCCAACAGAGCTGCAGGTGCCGGAAAGAGTTGGAAGAGGACTCCATGACCAGGAGAGGAGAGGGAGTGGAGGGACGGTGGTCCGTCAGCTCAATTGGGGAGAGAGGAATGGAGGAGACAAGCGCAAAGGGGGGCGAGCTGCCGGACATCGCGGCGACCGGCCGGGCTGATGAGCCGGAGGCGTGCACACGAGATAGGCGGCGACCATCGGCGAGCCATGTGTGCTTGCGGATCTGCGCAACAAGGTTGACCGAATGTGGCTCTCTTTTTTATTCACAATCGTTTTGATAACCACCGGTCTGCAGCAAGCACAATTTATATGCTTAGATTCATTTATTTTCCAAACATGTAAACTGAATTGTCCTAACTATTACAGTATTATATGTAGAAAATATGAAGTGTATATAACCTGACTGTGATTAAATTCATTTTTCATTTTTCATTTTTCACATAACGATTAGAATGGTCTTTTCCAGATAAATTCAGTTTACATGGTATGAATAAATAATGCTCAATATATGTTTATTTTAAGAATAACAATCAAAGAAAAGATAAATTATGTAGTCATTCAAAAAAATCAAAAGCATTTGTCCCCGAAAAAATTATGTCGAGACTTCGTATATTATATTTGATCTGAAATGTCCGTGGCAAACGCACGGACATTCAACTAGTATATATATATACCTAATAATAAGCACGAAGTGTTTTTCCCGGTCCAATACTTTTTAGGACGAATTTATCCTTCCACAAAACCACTTATTACCCATCAATACCACCGGTAAAAACACGGTTCGTTACCAATATGCATGTATGCGTTTTAGTGATTAGCAAATAAAAGAGGACTTTTTTCCAAGTCGTGTGAGGTGCTAGCTTTCGAATGCATAATTGTATCTTTCTTTTCTTAATGTAGAATACTTAAAATTCTTGCCATCTCATCAGCGGTCTATAGATATAGAAATCGATTAAATTTAATTGCAAAACTAATAACTTACTCCCTCTATCCAGAAATAACTCACTTAGTTTTGTCTAGATTCAAATGTATGTAGACTTATTTAAGTGTATAGATACATTCGAATCTAGAAAAAACTAAGTCAGCTGTTTCAGAACGGAGGAATAGTTCATTTTTTTTCAAGTGTTGTCTCCTTTTCTGCCAACACCAGAGCGACCACGAGGTGACAACCAAGACGATCCAAATGTCACCGAAGAAGGCGACTGACACGAAGAGTAGCTACATAGAATATGAGCTGATCATCATCATCATCGTGGCAGCCCTTACCAATGGTTTTAGCTTGGCATGCCTGGCAACAGTCATCATCATTGTAATAGTGTACAAAGAAAAAGGTATATATATGGATTTTTTCCTCTCCCGTCGCAACGCACGGGTCTGTTTCCTATAATAACTAGTAATCAAGCACGTGCACATGCACGTATTTGACTTGCATAAAATATATTACAATCACAAAAAATCAGGTAATATACAATGCAATATGCCCAGTTCCCAATTGAAACGCCTAACACACAAATTTTAACATAAAAAAGAAGTCGTCCGAATATAAAAATTTAATTATGCATTTCCCGGTGTAAATACTATCTTTGCTATAAAAGCTAGAGGGTACCATGACATGAGAAATCATCAAATGAAATCATGGCGCGATGACCTACCTATTATACAAGACCTTTATACAGGACCCTCAAATCTGGTAGGAAATATGTCCCGAGGGATGGACAAATGGTGGTTCATGCCACAGACATAACAAATTGATGACAAAAACATTACCCCAGTATACACACAAGTACAAACCTCCCATATTGTAAAAAGAGGTATATACATTTTTAGTCCCATAACTTACGTCACGGGTGCGTTTTAGTCCCACATCTTGCAAAGCGAGCAATATTAGTCCCATAACTTACAACCCGAAAACATTTTAGTCCAATTTAATCAAATTTCGGCGATTTTGAACGCTGAAGATGACATGAGGCATCAGGTTTTTTCAAAATGAGTATTTCAGTGGTAGTTTAAATAAGAGAACAAATAGGACAATTGTGGGAATTGAACTCACGACCTATACAACAAAGAAATAAAACCTTGCCACTACGGTACAAGCACCAATATGATAATATCAAGAGCGGTCGTTATTATATATTATTTTCAGCCTGATTCGTCCTAGCTCATCTACACGCACGCACATTATGTATACTAGGGAATATGGCGCGGCGTCACGCCGCGTCCGTGAGGGATAATATTGTGAATTAATCGATTAAAATTATTACTAAAGAATAAGTATTATGCAGTGTATGGCAAAAAAATAGTAGTACTATTTGCAAATAAAAAGGCGACAGATGATACAATTAGCATGGAAAAATAAAAAAAGTATAACAAAATTGAATCACCGCCTGTTAATTATAGCTAGAAAATTATTCACCCTTGAAAAAGCACCGAAGGCTAACTACATTATAGAAATTACAGATGGAATAGTGCAAGGAAAAATTACTGCTAAAGAATATAAAATTACATAAAAGAAACACCTCCGCTAAATAATAAATAATCCTAAAAGAAATATTGTTGGTAAACTAAGGTTATACAATTATACATCAGCGAGAAGTTACTATGGATTGACTACCAAAATTATTTCAAAATTTTTTCCTTTGAATAATAAAAATTGGAACCAAAAAATATTATCATATACATATAATAACTATCGCTACAGAAATGAAGCCGAAAAGTTGTGTCCGAAAATTAAGTAGAAAAAATACGGCTGAAAAAGGTGAGCTAGAAAATTTAAGCCGAATAGTTAGAAGAGATGAACGTAAAAAAATATCAGTTAGGGCAAGAAAATTTTAGGCAAAAAGTTGTGTTGCGTCTACATGATGTGGCATCCGATTGTGCAAAATTAGACGATAAATATTATACGCGCGGACGCGAACTTTCGGATCGAACGGCTAGAAAAGGTGGGCCAAAAAATTTAAGCTAAATAGTTAAAAAAAATAAACGTGCGGATCGTCGATCGAACGGCCGGAAAAGATGGGAAAAAAAATTAAACCGAATAGTTAAAAAAGATTAACATAAAAAATACTGATTAGGCAAGAAAATTTTAGCCGAAAAGTTGTATTGCGTCTACATGACATGACGCGCGATTAGACAAAATTAGACGATGAATAGCACACGCGTGGACACGAGCCACCGGATCGAGGACGGACGGCCGGGACATGCCCACATAAACATGTACTGTTCATGTGATTGATGAACAGTGTTCGGATCATTAGGAGCCGGCAATCCTGCGAGTCTTAATATATAGATATATATACTAGCTAGTGCTTACATATAAGTGAAGTGAACTTTGATTGATTGAGTGTATACACCAAGGCCACATGTGTTATTTGGTCATTTAAAATACGCTGTCCTAAAGCTGTGAAAAATTCTAAAAAATATATGCAATTTTCAATCCGAAACAATTTGTGTCCTAAGCAACGGATTTGTAAACAGTGCACCTTTAGATCCCTTCTGATTTGTCTTTTTTTGTGTAGCCCTAACATAAATTGACCCGGGTTGAAATTTTGCACACTCAAAAAGCTTATGTCATGTACATATTTTTAGGAGATGTATTTGATATTTTGAATTGTATTTTTTAAATGTTCAAAATAACGGCCTCCACATAGCCAGACTTTAAAATGTATTTTTCCATGAATACATGTCCTTATATAAGAGTCAGGACCGACTATTCTAAAAAAATATCCACTACTAGCTACCGTTACAACTCAAGTTTATTCTAGACTATAGCTACACGATAGATATTGTGGACCATGCTGACATACGCATGACGAAATGATTTGGTATAGATGACGCAAACGAGATGTGTGCTTTTATGTTGTATAAATAAATTACGTCCTTTTAAGTTAGTAAACAGTTTGTGTGTTGGTGTAGTGGCTTACGAGAATTGGTAGATACAGGAGGTACGAGGTTCAAATCCCTCCCATGCTTGGTTAACTATTTTATTTCTATGTCTACTGAAAGGTGCATCTGCATGTCAGTCCCTACCAAGGACTCAAATTTAAGAAAAAATACACTAGGTTATTTTAGAAAAATTAGGACGCCATAGGTGGACGAATATAGTCAAACTTGCTAAAATTTGACTAAACTGGACTAAAATGCTCGTTGAATGCAAGTTGTGAGATTAGTATTGCACATTTTACAAGATGTGGGACTAAAACGCTCTCACGATGCAAGATGTGGGACTAAAAATGTATATATCTCTTGTAAAAAAGTCATACAACTTTTGAGGGTTAGACTTTGGCAAAGAAGTTCTGCAGTTATCCCCTGGCAAAAGGAGAATCTTAAAAACACAAACCTGGCAAAGAACCCCTTTGACCCTGTTAGACTGTCCAATATAGCACACGTGAGCACATAGATGGCTCAAACTTACATATATTTTAGTCCTACTTCTAGAATAATACAGTTTTGTTCAACAATTATACTGTATGAGATAATGAACATCATTAGTTCACGGCCAGTCACATAAAAATTTGATCGGCAAATGATGAAATAGAAATTATTTGCCCTTACCTTGTAACTTTACCAATCTCAATGGTCAGAACTTCTGTTCATCTCCTCCCAACAACAATGTATGAGAAATGGATAACACTATTATACAACGGGTTAGCACACCCTCATAATTTTGGGGCAACACAGAATTTAAAAGAGCTAGTTATTAAAGTTTATTATTTGAAACCATCTCAACCCTAATCGAGCAAATAAATCCAATGGCTGTAATTTGTAGATGTGGAGTTGCAACATTTGGTAGTGGAAAACTAATTGCATGAGCACTATATTTCTTATCCGGGGGAACTCACATGGTAAGAGTTGACGGATACACCTACATATAGCAAAAACAACATCCGATCAGGTGTGTAATTTTCTTGCCTGAATATGTAAACACCAAACTGTCCAACATTAAGACATAGGAAATGTTCTCTAAACTGAATGCCAAAACTATGAGTCGATCACCAAGCACAAACTGAAGAAAAAACTATAATTTCTGGAGAGAGGCATCAT
Organism: Avena insularis; assembly: GCA_023614405.1. Classification (NCBI taxonomy): domain Eukaryota; kingdom Viridiplantae; phylum Streptophyta; class Magnoliopsida; order Poales; family Poaceae; genus Avena; species Avena insularis. The sequence goes on along the minus strand of CM042691.1, from coordinate 280,836,159 downwards.
CCCGATCCTCGGCTTATAAAAATATATACAACGGTGGCTGATTAACATGTACAACATTGGTGACAAGGTTTATATAAAATATATACAGCGGTGGCTGATTAACATGTACAACATTGGTGACAAGAAGGTTTATATAAAATATTATTGCCGTGAATGAGAGAATTTCTAAAGCTGCAAGATAATTCATGTATGACAAAGGATGATATACTAACATGGACGATTGTCCAATATGCTGAAGCATTCAAACTCAAATATTCAATTATTAGGACAAAACTAGCGAGGTCGTACATACCAAACACCCAATGTGATACGCGAGGCGCTGATGCGTAGTGGTACTGCCCTCCACCTCATAAGTTGAGATCGAAAGAAAAGCATTGGATGTGAAGAGCGTGGCGGCGAGGAACTGGAACATGTCCCCATGAGTCAGAACCGGATTGGGACGGTAGGCAGAATCATTGGAACCGGACGGCGGGACAGCTACATCCGTCGCTCCCTCAGCGCGTGGTGGTGGGCGAGAGGGGTGGGGGTGTTGCGCGTCTTGTTTGGATCATGTCAACGACCTGGCGACGGCGTCTGTTTGCAGATCGTCGGCGTCAGGCGCGGGGGCTGCGTATGCGGCGTCTGCTGCCGGTGGGTAGTGGATCTGCGAGTGGGGGACGTACAGGTCGTCGTCGCATGCAGCCGACAGGGCGTCGCCGTGTGCCGACGGGTGCATGTCGTGAGGCTCTGTAGAAATTGTGGCGCCGGGTGTTGTTGGCGCACCGGCATCAGGGCGGCATCTCGTCCGGGCGTCCGAGCGATCAGCGCGGCCTCGCGTGGCGACGAGGGAGCGGGCGACGACGGCGGCGGTGGCGGGGTTGGGGTGGGGGAGGGGAGGGGCGGTGGCTTGTGCGGTGTTGTGGGCTTGCAACTGCTTTTAGTTGGACGCGGGATCGTCCGCTCTACCGCGATGAGCCGATAAAGACGGGGTGATTGTCACCCGATTAGATAATCGCATCGCGTGTTCAGTATGTGTTGGATTTGACCCTCTGGGTTAGTGTATATTAGTGTATATCTATACCTAATAATAAAGCACGAAGTGTTTCTCCCGGTCCAACACTTTTTTGGACCGTTTAGCCCTCACACTAAAACACATATATCTAGCAAGCCACCGGTAAAAAAAGATTCGATGGGTCAGAAGATTCATTTACCACAAAAAAAAATCTAATGAAAACGGACAAGAGAGCAAGCATGGACGCCAACAATCACAGGAATAACTTGATTCATTACATGGGCTAGACTACGCATGCGTTCAGGGCCTGCCCGCCTGGTACACCAACATCAAAGGAGGCCCTATTTATTTACGTTATTTCTGAAAATTAGCAGCGGCAGTTTTACATGCAGCTTGATTTTTAGTCCCACATCGAAAACTTAGTAAGAAATCTAGCACCTTAAATAGAACCATTATCTCACAGTAGACAAGCTAAGTTGCCAATGGCGGAGGGCAGTATACGGATGATGACAAAAAAAAGTATAGCAAAACTGAGCATGCTTGAATGACTCGGGAATCAGTTAGCATGTGAGCTAATTATGAATGTGAGGAAGGAGGGATTGATGGGAGCATGATGCCATGATTGAAGGATTAAAGGAGGATTATGAGCTATAATTATAAATGGGAGAAAGGAGGGATCGATGGGCGCTGCCTGTGAGCTAATTATAAATGAGAGGAAGATTAAAGGAGGAATCGATGGTGGGCCGTGAAGATTGATAAAACAAGCCAAGTGGAAAAGCAAGAAAATATCAGCCCATCTTGTTGAATGGACAGTTTGTGTGAGTGCATGAAGTTACTGAAAAATAAGATTTTACCGATCCATTGTCTCGGCAGAAGTTACTCTGATTCTTTTAGAAACTGTAAGCAAATTTAAATTAGAAATTCTTTTTGTCCCATTAGTAAAAATAATTTTGAAGTTCTTCAGGGTCTAAAAGATATCTAATAAAAATACTAGCTTTTCGCGACATGGCTTTTTTACTCGATGCAACGTACAATATTTTTTCTGTAATTTACAAGGTTAAAAGGTATCCATCGCAGCAACGCGCGGGCATTGTGCTAGTAGATAATAAAGCATGAAGTGTTTCTCTCGGTCCAACACTTTTTTAGACGATTTTATCCTTCTACAATTTTTCATATTACCGCATATGCCATGTACCGGTTCATTATATCTTTTTCTATAGGGTCATGGTGGGTGTTTGGGTTTACCCGAAACTTCGGGTCGGGTTTTTCGGGTATTTTGTTATTCGGGTTTTGAACTCAGAGGCCCGAAATTCCTCAGAAAATATCTAAACCCGACGATTTGGGTGCCCGAAAATTCGGGTCCGGGTTCGGGTTTTCCCGATTTACCCGAATAGAGCCTGTACGGGGCTATAGGTTGTGCGCGGCAGGAAGCGCGACGGCCATGGCTGAAGGAGAAGTCGAGGAAGCGGACGCCAGAATCTAGAGAGGTGGCGAGCGAGTCGAGATCCTGGCGGCGGCCGGCACTGCGACATGTGCAGGGAAAGACGAGGAGGGAGTCGTGGTTGCTAGAGGGGAAGTGAGCTGGTGACGGCGGGAAGCGAGGGAGCCGGCTGGCCCGGCGGCATGCCTCTCTCAGGCGGGCGCAGCAGGAAGGGAGGGAGGCGGCGGCGGCCAGGTCGTGGTTCATGGATAGGGACTGGGTCAAGGTGTCAAGCAGTCAAAGACTGGATGGCGTGAGACGTGAGGCTGTGCGTGCGTGACTAGGTGTGCGACTAGATATTCCGTCTATCCTAACTTGTTGGGCCGGGTAAGAAATGGGCTGCTCTCTTATCGTTAACTAACGGGGCTCAATGAAATCTCAGCATAATTTCGGGTTTTCGGGCAATTCGGGTACCCGTGGTCATAATCCGAATTACCTGAACTAATTTCGGGTTTGCAGATTTGGCACCCGAAGTTAGACCCTTTTTTTCGGGTTTCGAGTATTTCGGGTTCGGATCCGGGTATTTCGGATTCGGGGTTCGGGTCTCGGGTTTTATGCCCAGCGTGACTATAGGGTTTGCGTTCTGTCCATCTGTACGAGCAGTGCTGATAGGCCGTTGCATGGTATGGGCCAACCTTCTTTTTTGCAGCTGCGCCCCATGGGCTGCCTCAGCTACACATGTTAAATAAGGAAATTAATTATTCAGGCCGAGAGCTTGGACGCAACGGGCCATTAAGAGTGGATAATTGTATTTGGGAATGTTTCATCACCGTAGGGTATATAGATGGAAAACAACAAATCCAAGAGAGAGTTTGGTGGTGTGTTAAAAATTATTTTCAGCCATCTATATTATACCTAATAATAAAGGAAGGAGTGTTTCTTGTAGTACCTACATTTTTTTGGACAACTTTACCCTTTGAACAGAAAATAAATTACCCATCAAAACCACCGGTAAGTGAATCTATACCTAATCTATCTCTAATAATAAATTCCTCACCACAAGATGATCGGCCACAACACGATTGAAACAAGCCTAGGTAGATCGGTTTACCCTCTGTGAGCGTACCAAGAAGCATAGCCGGGCAGTTATGGCCGCCGCCCACGGTCGCGTGCGTCGTGGCTCGAGCGGCCTTGGACGATCGACATCGCCTTGTAGCTACGACGGGCGTGAGGCAGCACCTCGTAGCCATAGACATGCCTATGAAGACCGGACTGTGTACGAGGGGTGATTGAGCGTGGCCTCGACCGCTTCTTTGATCGTGTGTGTGCATGCAAAAATTCGTGAATGAAATTAACTTTGTGGGTTGTTTGTCGATTGGTCATGCGGGAATAGCTCAGAAAGTCAGCTCGATTGGCATCTACAGAAAAGAGACGGCTAGCTGTTTTTGACATACCGATTTTGATAGGAAGATACCAGGCTAATACCATTTTTTTGAGATGCATCGATTCGGCCCTTGTGGGCATGAGTTCTCGACGTGTTGTCTCGGCGCGGATGTCAAACGGAACCTCACGTGAGCACAACCTTGGTGCTCGTACATCGCTCCTGAACTTGTCCGTACGGATGTATCATATTCATCAGATATGTGTGCTCCCTGGATCTGAAAAAGTTTGCATCAAAGAACAAATACATGAGTTTTAAGGTATCCTCAAATTAGTTTTTCTTTGATCTGATTCTTTGATTATGCGGTAAGTTGGATTCTACATCAGGTGATTGCATTGTGTTAGTTGATTTTCTCTCTTCCGTGCTATTGAACTCCTAATTTATGATATTCATCTATGAATCTTTGTTACTTGAGCACATCGGACTCGATTCTTTTAGCTATAATTTTTGTTATTCCTTTGATTTGTTTGGGGATCTCATCAGGTCGCCCAAGGGGTAGATGTTAGGCCAAGCGGTCGTGAAGAGAGGTGGTTGGCGGCGCAGAAGCGTGATCAGACCAAGGGCGTGGCCGCCGGAGGAAGAGGTGACTGTACGACTTTTCATTGACCAGGGAGGGCGGAGCGCAAGAGCATGAGTAGAGTGTGGGTCTGGCCGCCGGAGTTGTAGGTCGCACTCCTTCTCAACTCGCTCGTCGGCTACGGTGAGATCAACAAGGTATGTGTGGTTCAGTCCTTTCGGCTCCTTTGTTTCTGAAGTTTTACCTTGATGAATCATGTGCCTTTGCGGTGATTGCATGGAATAGTGATCGGTAGATGATTAGTGGCACTTGGAAGTAGGTGTGCGCTGAGTCGATGCAATCGAAGGTTGTACTATCTTAAACGAGTTCATAATTTTCATGTCGCTATGTCCTCGGGTAGCTAAATGTTTCCCTGATTTTTAAAATCTGTGTGTCGAGTCATGTGTTTTCTAGGATTATATTCTCCGATTTCTACAGATGGAGGAGACCCTTTTGGTTGTTGATCCTGATGCATAAAAGAAACATGTTGTGAACCACACATTTTTACAAAAAAAATCTTCCTCTTGATGAAAGCCCTGGTGTCTCTGATGTTGGAGCGGCGGATGATCGAGCTGATGACATGCATACGCATTCGAAATTAATCTTCCAATATTTTATCTGTCTTTATAATCTTTCTCTACTCCTTGGCCTCAGCTAAAGCAAAGATGTACACAAAGTGGAATGAGACAACTTGGCGTGCACACCTCTAGAAAATGTGTATGAGTGCCCTCACTTAAGCAGCGGACAGATGAAACAGTGAGTAGAACACCAGACCATATAGCGGTGGACATGCTTAAGATGGTTGATTTATACAAAAAGCTGACCTTGACGACTTACTTTGTAGGTCTTTGTAGTATAGATTTTTCTCCCGGTGCAAAGCACGGGTATGTTTCCTAGTAATAATAAAAGACGAAGTGTTTTTCTTTTTCTGGTCCAACTCTTTTTTAAACATGTTTGCCCTCCCACCAAAAAATTATAATGCCGTTATACCGTGTACCATACCGGTGTTTGTTTCGTTTTGAGATATGCAAGCCACGCCTCCAGGACCTTCAGTCCACGTTTCATCCACCGGATTCCTCGGTGTTAAATTTTTTGTCCATCACATGTACGGGCCTGGCCCAGTTATTCCTCCCGCGTCATGCATTGCTGGATTCGATCGTCGACAAATATTACGCTTTCCAATGATTGCAAATAGTACCACCTCGCTATCTTAAACCAAATTACACTTGTTTATATTCATTCACATATGGGCTATCAACAAGCCAAGGATGAGCTCGATATGAGAAAGGAACGGAAAATCAACGAGCGCTGAAAAACAATAGGAGCAGAACGGAACGACAAATCAACGAGCCCTGAAAAACTGGAGCACAGAAGGTCACGGGGCGGATGTGGGAGAGAGTGGGATGGGGGCGGCTCACGGCGTCGGGTCTGAGGGCAGAAAGAGACGGGGGAGCGTGGGGGTGGGATTGGGGGCGGCTCACGATGAATGGCAACGTACCCTTCTTATAGTTAAACCGTTGAAAGAAAAAATAAACTCATGGAGGACTCAATCAATTGATCGAGGACCACTGATGTTTTAAACAAAGACTAACTTCTTTCGCCGCAATGCGCGGGCATTTTGCTAGTTGTCACTAATAAAAGAAAGATTCCTAATGAGGAAATTTCTAGTTTTCTTGCTAATTATTCCTTCAATGGTAAGGTTCCAAAAAAACCTGGTGATCCAGGTATTCCAACTATTCTTTACTCTATCAAAAATAATTATGTTAGAACTTTTTTGTGTGATTTGGGAGCTGGAGTTAGTGTTATGCCTTTTTCTCTCTACAAGAGATTTCAGCTAGAAAAATTGATACCAACTGATATATCTTTGCAAATGGCTGATAAGTCTACTACTATCCCTGTTGGTATATGTGAGGATGTTTCTGTTCAAGTGGCTCATAATTGCTTGGTATTAACAGACTTTGTTGTGCTTGAGATGCCTGAAGATGATAATATGTCTATTATTCTTGGAAGACCTTTTCTTAATACTGTAGGTGCTGTCATTAATTGTAATCAAGGAAAGATAACTTTAATATTAATGACAAGGATCATACTGTCTATTTCCCCAAGAATATTGATAAGAGTTATGGCCTAAATTCTATTGAAAATATTGAGGCCATCAAACTTGGACAAATATATTGTCCCATTCCGCAAGAAAGTTTTGAAACTATTATGATTAGGACTATTGCTATCAAGATTGAGGTAACATAATCATTAAGTGAAATGCAAAGTTTTGTTTCATATAAAAAAAATTGGTGACAAAACTTGATCAACCTTGTTAACAAAGGGATTTTAAATGAACAAAACAATGTTTTCACCATGGTTATACTTGCTCACCTTTATTTTTCTCCTTTCCAATCTTTGTTTTCCCTCTAGTTTGTCTTAGTCTTGCTAGTTGCTTGCTTGTTAGAGTGTCTTAGAACTTTTGTAGTTTTGGTTTTTGGTTTGCTTGTGTGTCGTTCAAAAAAAATCTGCGAGAAAATCAATTTTCATACCCTGAAAATTGGCCAAAAATAAAGTTTCCCAAAAAATTCCAGAAAATTCATATTAAATGTTTTTATGAAAAAAGGGGCAGAGGGGCACCTGGAGTGACCCAGGGGGGACCCACCAGGCCAGCACACCCCCTGGTGGCGCCTGGCCTAGGTGTGGCCCACCCCTGGCCCTCCAAGTTGCCTCCTTCCAGCCACTTCTTTCTTTCTCCTAAAAACACTGGAAAACTTCTCAAAGCTCGAGTTCCTGCTGTTCTTGCTCCCGAATTTCGATCTCTTTGCTTAGCCCATCTTAGCTGCTGATTTTGGGAGGGATTGCTCTCCGGTATGTGCCTCCTTCGCTTGTCCAATTAGATTTTTGATTGGTGGATTGTATCTTAAGTATTTTGCTACTGTAGGTGACATGTTGTTTGAGCTTGCATGCTTGTTCTATGCTTAGAGATTTCATTTTGATGCATGTTTATCCCTCTAGCAAGTTCCTATAGTAGTTCCTCATCATTTATCAACTTGGAAATCACTTGGTTTGATTTTTTTCTAAAAAAATCAAAAAAGAAGATGAGTGCATACCAGCTAAATCAACGTGAGTTATGTGTAATGGAGATTATGTAAGTCCACCGCGAGGAGGAAGTTTTCTCTTCCATTTATCCATGCCCAGAATTCATGAGAGCTGCAGGGATATTTCAGGATTTCTAGACTATTATTTCTAATGCAGGGTTGGAGCATTTTGTTTGGGAAGAACCCTACCAATATGTGAAACTAACTATGTCTGTGGTGCAGGACTTTCGATTTAGTTGGTACTTGCCTAATCCCATGGTCCACTACAAAATTTACAATATAGCTGTCAACCTCCCTTTTGATGATTTTTGTGCAGCTATGCAGCTATCAGAGTGCCACAGTGGGGTTCATGTGAGAAGATTAGAGAGAGGCCTAAGCCACTCATGGAATTATATGCTGAAATTTGCCAAGATTTTGACTTCTCAAAGGAGAGTGGTAAAATTCGGAATATTCATTTCCCATCCATTAGATATTTTGCCTATTTTATTGTCAAGTGTGTTCTTGTTAGGAAGACTACTAGAAAATTATCTTCATTTGATCTAGCTTTTATCTCAGCCGCCTTGAAACGAGATAGGACTTATAACTTGTGTGCTTTGATAGCTTTTCGTATTGCTGCTAACCGTGAGAAAGGTGGAATTTGTGGAGGTCTCATTGCATCATGTTTGCTAGCTTTTCATGGTTTAGAGCCTCATCATTCAGATTTTTAGTTCCCCATAGAGAGACTTGATCTCAATTCTATGGTTCATCATAAATTTGTTTCTTCTTGGGCTACTTCGAGTGAGTTACCGTATGAAATAACCTTTGTCAAGAGTGGTTGGAGAGGGGGTGGGTCTAATAAAGTAGTCTCTTTGCCTACACCTGCTTTGTTTAACTTTGAAACCAGGCAAGGATGGTCGCTCACGGAGGAAGAACTTGACACATATGTGGCTGAGCTCTCCCAGCAAGAGGAGAATGTTGGAGAAGATGTCGAGGATAATTCGGTTCAGCCCTCCAACACGGGGGAGTCTTCATACCAGCAACCCTCCTATGATTGGGGCGCTTCTTCTTCACCGTGAGGGCCTAATTATGATCATTCCTATGATGATACACCAGCTTGGGGTTACTACCCGCGTTATTGATTGATCTCCGCTTAGGCCAAAAGCCTAAGCTTGGGGGGAGGTATACCGACATCACACTCATCTATATATCATGTTATGTCGGTACTTTGTATATCCATGTTTCGTTTTCTTTTTAGTTTTTGTTTCTTATTTCCCAAAACACAAAAATACCAAAAATATTTTCGTTGTTTCTCTTGGTTTGTTTCTTTGCTTTTTAGCTTTGTTTTGCTATAAGAAAAATCCAAAAAGATTTTGCTTTGTTTGTTTTTGCTTTGAGTGCTTGCTTTGAAAATCGAAAACCCAAAAATATTTGTCTTTCTTCTTTGGTTTTGTGAAGTTCGTTGCAGGGTTCAGCGGTCCTCATTGGATTTTGGTTTCATGTTATTATTCAAGCCACACAAGTGAAAGGCAATAATGATGATTAATGACAACTCGAGGTGTGCTAAGAGGCTGGTAATGAACTCTATTTGTCTTTATTTTTGTACATATACTCATGATTGTGGGCATGCTTAGTCTGTTCATGTAAGGTGTATGTTTTTATTGGATGCTTAGTAGTTCTTGCTCTATTATGATTAGCTCCAACTTGTTAATAGTTTGTAGCGTGTCACATGAATGTTTGCTTGCATTGTTCTATTCATAACTTGGTATGACATTGTGGTATCCTCCTCTGAATGTTTCATTTGAATCGACTTGGCACATGCTCACGCATGTATATGACTGAACCAAAGTCAGTTAAGCCTCGATGATTTATTTTGCCTTAGAGTTCTTGTATCACTTTTATGCCATAATTAATTATGTTTTGTTGCAAGCATGATTATGACAGTTACTGCTCTCTCATTTGTCTCTCCCTCTCTATTGCTATCCTTCACTTTTACCGAGCATGAGCTCTACTCGTGCTTCCAACTCCCCAAAACCAAACTTGTCAAAAAGTGTCCACCATACCTACCTACTAGCATCATTTTCTATTTCGTGCATATTTATTATGCCTCGTTTTCTTCCAAATAAAATGTTTGCTTGTTATGAGAAAGTTAGTTAGTAAAGCTCTCACGAACTTGATGGCACACTTTATTTTCTTGCACTTAATAAGCCTGAACCATTGTGATTGTCCATGAAAGTTATATGCTTGCAAATTATAGGCTGGGAGTTAGCAGAACCGTGTTGTCACGGGGAACGCTTTCAACACCTGTAAATATATACCCAGTTGATATCATGCTCTTCTGTATATGGATGCCGTCGGTGTAAAATAAAAGGGGAGCTTGTAAGTCCATGGAGTTATGTATATGTGTTAGAGAAACGCCTAGGTCGCTAGCCTAAGCCATGCCTAATCATGGTGGAAACTTGCAGCATCACCATAGTGACAAATCTATGAAGCTTTCTTCTTATATATAAAAAGAGATAGATATAAAAGAGGAAAGAGAAAAAAAGCACCATTTTCCCATGGTAAATAAGAAGATTGCTGAGATGCTCATTGTCTACTTGCCTTGTCATTTTGATATGGGATAGCTCCTGTATCATGGGGCAAGGGGTACCCCGTTGGCGGTTCTCTATGATACGCATGTACTTACAATGATAAGAACTTACCGGTAACTAAAGTTAAGTAGCATGAGGAGCGGCCCTCATACTCAAGGGACATGAGATTTCCAGTTTATAGTCTATCAAGCATATAACTCATATTAGACCTCACTTTCACCTTAATCATTTTAAAGATGCCTATGATAGGGGCAATGAGAGCTCAAAGCTAATGAGTACCATACTTTCAGCATTTGGAAGCCTTTCAAACTTTTCAAAACCTTTTCACTTCCTTGTTGAGTCACCACTTATTCTATGAGCACCTTATCGAGAGCATAGTTGCCATTCTTAGTGTAATGTGCTTGTCTCAAAACTTGGTTAATTATGTCATAACTTTGATGCTTGTATCTTTGATATCTTTACTTCTAGTCTTCACTTGAACTTCATAGGTGCCTTGGCATTTATGTTTTGCTCCACAATCAAAGGCAAGCGAGATACCACTCTATCATACCTTCTTATGAGCATTGCAATGTTGCTTATGTTTATGTTTCATGCTGCTTATTATTATTGGGTTGGAGCCTCTTCATAGCTTGCATGACTATTGAGTAGACTTAGTTGCATACTCCTTATTATGAATTGTCTAAGTATCTACTCATGTTCTGAGAATATTTACATCATATGAAGCAAATGTGTTCATAAAAGTTTCTTTTATCGCACTTAGTTTTCAACTGAATTGCTTGAGGATAAGAAATAAGCTAAGCTTGGGGGACTTGATATATCCAATATGTATCTACTTTACCGGACACTTTTTCTATTGTTTCTCCTCTAAACTTGTGTGATTTGGATACAACTGACACAGACTGACACTGTTTTCAGCAGAATTGCCTTGATGTCTCATTTTTGTGCAGAAAATCAACTTTCAGGAAAAATCCCAGAAAATGTTGCAAAACTCCTATTTTACCAGAAGACTCCAGGAACCAGAAGATGAGACGGAGGAGGGCCATGAGGGGACCACACCCCCTAGGCATGCGGGCTAGCCCAGGCCGTGCCTAGGAGGGGTGTGGCCACCTCGGGCACCCCCTCGGCCTCCCTCTTCGCCTACATAAAGCCTTCTGACCTAAAACCTGAGGGGGTTCGACATTTTTTCAGAAGGAGTTCCGTTGCACCGCCACCACCATAATCCGTGAATGGGAACCAGAAACTCCATTCTAGCACCCTGCCAGGACATGGAATTGGAGGATATCATCGCCATCATCATCACTGACGCCTCTCCATCAACTATCCATGTTCCCCCATCCATGAGTGAGTAATCCCTAGCTGTAGGCTATGGGGATGGTAGGGTTAGATGAGATCTATCATGTAATCGAATAAGATTGTTAGGACATGGTGCCTAGTATCTTTGTTAGTGCTATTTGACATTGTTGCAACTTGTTATGCTTAATGCTTGTCACTAGGGCCTGAGTGCCATGATCTCTGATCTGAACTTATTATTGATTCATTATGATAGTATTGTTTGTGATCTTATCTGCAAGTTGTGTACACATATTATTGGCCAGAACCAAAGGCTCCGAAGTGACAGAAATCGGGGTAACCGGAGGGAATGGATGTGATGTGAGGATCACGTGTGTTCACAGAGTGTTAATTCTTTGCTTCGGTACTCTATTAAAAGGAGTACCTTAATTGCCAGTAGATTCCCTTGAGGCCCCGCTGCAATGGGCTGGCAGGATAAAAGATGTTGTGCAAGTTCACATTGCGAGCACGTATGACTATATATGGAACACATGTCTATGATTGTTTAGTACTTGGATGCTTTATCTTATTTATTTGCAAATGCCCTAGATCTTGAAGTTACATGAATAGTCTCGTCCATGCAACGTCCGTCAATCCATCCCTATGCCTACCGCACTCAAATCCTACTGTTTGATACGATTGTTACTATTGCCTTTGTTTCACTGTTGTTGTTACTTTGCTATTGCTACTATGAAATTGTTGCTACTGATAAACTACTGTGAGCAAGACTATTTCCAAGTGCAGCTGAATTCAGTTGTTAAGGCTTATAAAGTATTCTTTGGCTCCCCTTGTGTCGAATCAATAAATTGGGTTATACTACCCTCGAAGGCTGTTGCGATCCCTTATACTTGTGGGTCATCAGTCGTCTCCGATACGAACCCAGGGTGTGTGGCGACGGTTGTAAACGACTGGAAACCCGAAAGTATGAGTGGGAATGTCGATACAGCAAAAATGTGGCACGGGGTTCCTAAACAGTATAGAATAGTAAACGCTCCTCGAGTAACAGTAGTAAATAGAGCAGTAAAGCATGGCATAAGTACAAGATAGTAATAACACCACAAACTAGGTTGTGGACCCCAGTACAGTACTTTGGAATCAAGTAGTAAGCCGATGGGAATGCCCACACACCCCACCCGTGGTTATCGCGCTCGATATCGGAACAAGTGTTAAGAACTCGGGTCCTAGGTGGAGACAAGTGGGCGATTAAAAACCAAATATTGTCTTTTACCATGCTGCCTCTACATTAGTTATATCTACCACCAACATTTAATTAATAAGCTTTAATTAAATCCACTATCATCTCCACCATTAAGCATGTGCAAACCACCCGATAATGGTGGAACTCGACGATGCGAAGAGACACCTAAGCAAGCAACTATAACTCGCAAGACCAACTGTCTATCAAACAACGGATAATAGGAGGTGTCCAAGGCAATATAGGCTGCAAGGGATATAATGGGTACAAAAAGACTAAAGCATCGCAACATAGGTAGCAATAGATCAATATGAGTAAGTAAATACTATAAATGTAAAATATGTAGAAATGGGGAGACTACTTGCCTGGTAAACACTACCGAAGATTCATACGGAGATCGGGTCGACACTCGCATCAACTCATAGACCTAATCCGTGAAGAAGCAAAGCACTAGAGGAAACACTGGATATACTATTTAATACTACGGCAGAAGTCGAGCATGATGCATGTATGATGCATGGCATGGAAAAGGTGCGATGCAATTATGCAATATTAGGCGAAACGGGGGTCCCGGCAATTAATTAGGTGGTTTATGTTGTTTAGATACCCCGCAATTTAAATGTTGGCTTAACAAGGCAAAATATGTCATTGTTTTGCTACACAAATTTAAATAGAGCCAATATAAGCCTAGAATAGCCTACATATGGTCTCCATGTTTAATTATTAGGTGAACCAACAAAATACCCCTAATGACAAAGTATGAATATATTCATGACAATTTAAGATGGACAAGATAGATGTCATTTATAAAATAAGGGTCTCGTGAAAAAGGGGTCACACATGGGGACTCGACGGTCTTGGGCTCTGAAGGTAATCGGGTTCGGTCTCCGGGATCGGGCTTTGTGGTTCGGATCCGGGAAGGAGGAATAAAACCTGGAGGTTCAGCCTTCGTGTCAATGAGGGAAATCTTGCGATTTCTGTGAAGGAGATGCCTTTAGAGCCTTGGCTGTCGGACTTGGGTTCGGTGCCGGTGGTCTTGTGGTGCCATGTTCATCCTTCCGAAGTGCTAGGGTCGATCGATGTGGAGATCTTGTCATGAGTTTATATCCAAGGTAGTTGAACTGCAGGAAGGCATGATGGAGATCTTGTCCACCCGAAGAACAACAGATGCGTTGGACCAGAGAGCCATACCGTCAAGCCAAACCGTGGAATATCAAATTGGTGTGGGGTGTGGACTTGCATACTCAAAACTGCCGAGATGCCCGATGGGAAATCTGGAAGGAGCCAAAACAACTGAAGCAGCAACAACACAGACCAAAGGCTAACATGTGGAGGCGATTTGAGCTACTGCTGGCCAGAGTAGAAGGGCGGCGCTGCATGCGCGGAAGACGTCGACTCGAGGACCAGGGGAGGCCTGGGGATGGACGACAACATGGCTCACGTAAACGTAGTGAGGCGGAGGCGTCAGGGAAGCGCGGGAGGAGGCCGAGAAGACGAGAGCAGGGCACAGGCCCGCTGGCGCCACGACATGGACATAGGCAGAGGCGGAGGTCAGCCGGAGAACCGGAGATGGGGCAACGGCGGGCCTGGCGGCAGGGTGACTGGTGGAGGGGCGACGAGAAGGGGAGGCACCGGTGCGCGGGAAGGCCAGTGACAGCGTTGCTCAGTGCAGAGGAAGGCAGGAGGAGGGCGGCCGCGACGGCGGTTGAAGCAGAGGGCAGTGAGCCAGGCTCTTCTCGGGGACAGAGGAGGAAGGTGAGGGAGAGATCAAGGTGCGGTGAGGCGCGAAGCTTGCGGCGGCAAGGTCCAGGCAGCGGCGGCGCCATGTGGGAATGAATAGGGGAGGAAGGCGAGGGCAATAGGGGTTGGTGGGAGAGGAGCCTGATGCATGCGGGAAGAGTGGTTGGTGGCGAGGAGCGAGGTGGGGCCAGGAAGAACGTGCGGACGGGGCGGGAGCGAGGGTCGCGGGCCCGAGAGAGGGGACAATGACCTAGTGTGGCTCACGTCGGTCGTCGTGACCTAGGAGAGTGGGTATGGTGGGACGGGGAAACAGGGTGGAACGCGTGCGTGCAGTGTGCGTTGTTGGTGGAGGGTTTGAGGAAGCATGCGTGGGGTGGTTGTGACGCGGTCAGGGTGGGTCGATGGGGTTGGGTCGGGTCTGGTAGTTTAGGTGTGGCGGCGGCAGGGGTAGTTTAGGAAGGGACTAAGTGCTAGGGTTTGGGGTGGTTAGGATTTGGTCTAGTGGGGTAGTAGGTGGCCTGTTGGCTGGGCCTTTGGGCCTAGCCGACTAGGATGCCTTGACCACTAACAAAATAGTTTTATTATTTATTTTGTTTTAAATAATCTTTTGTAAATATTTCTAGACAAGTAACAGATCCAGACAGACCGAGGGTTTGACATTTGAAATAGAGAGGGAGTATTTTAGAAAACAAAGATATGCTTTTAAAGAATAGTTTTAAGCAACATATGCATGCAATCATGAGGATGCTCAAATATAATGTGGCATGATGACATGAGCATGCCATCATAATGATGCACAAAGCAAAAACAACCAGTGATTTTCTAGTAGTGGTTTTAACCGGGGTGCTACACACTCCTCCATTTCCCACCTCGCCATGCCTCGCCTCGCCTTTCCACAATTTGACGCGCGAGCGCCGTGGGTTGCGGGAATTTCCCCAAAACAAACTCAGTGGATATTCGGCTTTCACCACTGCGTCTATTTGTAGGGTTTCGTAGCATGGAAAACAAAAAATTTCTACCGCATACAAACAAACAAGCCAAGATCTATCTACTAGATTGTAGCAACGAGTCGATAGAATAACTCACCCTCGAAGATTCCAAAGTGTTTAACGAGAGCGGATTCTCGTGGGTGATGTAGTCGTACTCTTCCCGATCTCAAGAACGCGTAGACAATCCTTCCGGCCATGCTCGTTAAGCAGCGCTGCAATCGGGTCACACGCTCGGTACTGACGAAGACCTTCCTCTCCCTTGTTCCAAAGAAAATGACGGAGGTTGTAGCACTCTCTCGCGATTCCGCAAAGACAACTGGCGTGGTACCGGAAGTAGAGGGAGATCTCAGAGGCTTCGCCTTAAGCCGAGCGAGTATGGTGGAGTATGAGAGAGTCCTCGACGATCTAGGGTTTAGACACGCCGAGGAGGGCAAGCTGGCTAGGGTTTAGCTAGGCGTGGCGGTTTGCTCCTAGGGCGGCTGGAGGCGGCAAGCGGCTTGGTACTAGGGTTTAGAGGTAGGAACTTGTGTGTCTAGGGAGGAACCCTGCCCTCCTTATATAGGTGGAGGGGCCAAGGGAGGAGTCCCTCCCAACTCGGCTTGGTAGTGCACATGGTGGAGGAGGAACTCCTCCCCAAGTCGGTTTCCACCTCCCTCGCCACTTCCCAACACTCGCCGTTTGACTTTCAAACTAGCCGTTTGACTTTTCAAACTAGGATTTGAATAAACCCTCTATTTTGTTCAGCGATGACACTGAGTACCTAATGCAATCATACCAACTTGATATAACACATTCATGTACCTTCCTTCCTCCGGAGTGGGACATTCCGAACCTTCTAGAACATTCTCGATGAAAACACCTAACCATTCCCAACTCAAACGGGACTTTCCTTATATGAATCTTATTCTCCGGACCATTCGGATCTCCTCGTGATATCCCGGATCCCATCCGAGACTCAACAACATTCGGTCTCTTTCTCATCATTCCATAACTACTCAAACAACGTCGAATCCTTAAGTGTGTCTCCCTACGGTTCGTGAATTATGCGGACATGATCGAGACACTTCTCCAAACAATAACCAATAGAGGAATCTGGAAATTCATATGGCTCCCACATATTTCTACGATTACTTTACGATCGAATGAACCACTTACATACGATACCAATTTCCCTTTGTCTCACGATAGTTTACTTATCCGAGGTTATGATCGCAGATCTCGCATACCTAGTTCAACCTGCACGATAAGTACTCTTTCTCGCTCCGTGATATGTGATCCTCAGAGCTACCACATGCTTGCAAGCTAATTGGATGACATTTCACCGAGAGGGCCCAGAGTATATCTATCTGTCATATGGATGGACAAATCCCACTCTTGATCCATGTGTTTCAGCCAATACTTTCCAAACACTCAATGCCACCTTTATAGACACCCAGTTACGGTGTGGTGTTTGATGTCATCAAATCATCCATCCGGTAAAGGTGATATGCATGACCTCATGGTCGAAGGAATTAGGTTACTATGTATCAGAAAGCATATAGCAATTGAACTATTAAAATGACTTGATCCTTATGCTACGCTTATCTATAGGAGTATGTCCACCATATCATTCTCCTAACGATATGATCTTGTTGTTAATAACATCTCAATGTTCATGATAGGGAAACCACAATCATTCATTAACCAACAAGCTAGTATTATAAAGAGGCTTTACTAGGGACTTCAAATTAAGTTTACAAATCACACAAGTATTAATGTTTCCTTGTTAATACTATTATAGCATGAATGTAAACATTTATCATACACACAAAGATATAATAATAACCATATTTATTATTGCCTCTAGGGCATATCTCCAACACTATTTGTCTCCTGTCTCTTCGGTTCATCTCCAGAGAGGTCGCGACTAGCTACCTACATGTAGTTGCAATTGTGTATGACGAGGGTTCGACTCGTCAATGCCTATTGTTATGGACTTGGTGAGAAAGAGGGATGCACTTGAGATCGCATTCGGCTAACAGACAAGCAACACGAGACACAAGATTTACCCAGGTTCGGGCCCGAGAGGGAAACCCTACTCATGCTTGTCTGCTCTTGATTGATGGCGAAACCGGTGATTACAGGGGTGCGCAGATGAGATCTGGCGGGTGTATGCTAGCGTTTTCCATGATCCTCCTTACAGTTCCCTTCTGGCCTTTATATGAGGATGCCAGGTCTCAGGATAAAGTCGAGTCGGTTACAGATTAGAGCTTTACCCTTTAAACTTTCTATCTAAAGCTAGTTATATCTTCAAGGAATCGCCTCCTTCATGGGCCTGGGTCATTCGAATCCTTCCTGGGCTTCTCCATCAGGTGCGGTTCATCATGTGGCTCCTGCTGGGCTAGACCGGATAGACTAATATTGGGTACCCGTAGGTCATACACATGTCAGTGTAACACACTCGAGGTCGGAGCTGATGGAAGTGGGGCCTGCGGTGGAGGATGCACTGCATATTCTTGGGCAAAACATACCTTCCAGCGATTTGGATGCCAAGGGCATCATGTCAGCGGCGTCAACAACAGCTCCCTACGGCTTTGTTCGGTTCATCCACTCCCCTAGTGGATTGGGGTGGTTTGGAAGGGATTAGAGGGGATTTTGGCTTAGATGGGATTTAATCCCCCTCAATCCCTGCCAATCCCACTGAATTCTAATGAAACCGAACAAGCCCTACAGGAATGCCGCCTGGGTGGTGGAGGCGGCTGCGTCCCTCTTCTTGTGGTCATGTGGGAGGTGGACGAGGCGACGGGTCCTCAACTTATTTTTCTAGGGGATTTTTTCCTAGTAATTAAGACTGCTGGGCTAGTTTGTCCTAATCTCCACTGGAGTATCACAGCCATTCAATTCATACATGTCTCTACCAATGACAAGTAAAAGGTACCATAAATAGAGATAAAAATGGAGAGAAAAGTTTTCGACTTTTTCATGAAAAAACAAAACAAAATGAAAATACGAAAACGGAATTTAGAAAAATAAAAACAGAATATATTTGGTGAAAACGAAAACCAAAATTGACAATATTTCAAGTGGAACGACACGTAAATGGAACTAGCTAATATGGAGTTTAAAGTTGATTTGCATAGCCAAATCTAAATGGCCCATTCGATGACCTTGTCGAGCTAAACTTTTAAAGCGGCTCATCCCATGCATTCAACGAGGCTTTAACGATTTTATGTTTCCCTCATTATCTTGTAAACCGACTACAATTAGGAAACAGTTTGTTGGTTTGCTCGAAAGTTTGAGATTTTTCTTTAGGATCTAAGGATTTGCTTGGTTTTGAGTAACATCCGCATCGCTCCGCATCCATGTCATATTCAGTCTATATATATCTGCTTTCAACAATATCTATTTCTATTTTAATTTATTTTCAGGGTTTTCTATGTCGTGGTGGTATCACGACATATGCCTGAGATAGGCTAAAGTTGGGGCCGATGGACGTGGAGGAATCCGGAGAGGGATGATGCAGTGAAGACCACACTCGAAAGAACAGTGAGAGACTCGATGTACCCAAGTTTGAGACTCTCCTAGTGAGATAACACCTCTACTCCTGCATCTAATCTCATATAATCTTGTCATACTTGTGGCTAGAATGTGCTCCTTGAGTTGTATTTCCTATGCCTCTATCTATCTTTCTCTGTGAGAGTAAAGGAGGAAGAAGATGAGCTCCTAGCGAGCAGAGAGGAGAGGAGCCCTTCGGGGCCCTCCTCGGTAACGATCCCCCTGGCGCTCCTTATAAAGGAGAGCCCAGGGGACAAGACTTGTCCCCATGATTGGCATCTCTGTAGCATATTCTTGGCATCTTCCTGAGATGCCCAACATATGCCTTGTCATCTTTGGGGATGCCCGACATATTCACTAGCATCTTCCTTGGATGCCAACCATCTCCCATACACCATGTGCCAGTCTCAGCCAGGGGCGTCCCAAGACTGGCACGAGACTTGTTGTGTTGGAGATATGCCCTAGAGGCAATAATAAATGTAGTTGTTATTATATCTTTGTGTTTATGTTAAATGTTTACATTCATGCTACAATAGTATTAACCAGAAACATTAATACTCGTGTGATTTGTAAACTAAATTATAGTCCCTGGTAAAGCCTCTTTATAATACCAGCTTGTTGATTAATAGATGATCATGGTTTCTTGATCATGAACATTTGAGATGTTGTTAATAACAATGTCATATCATTAGGAGAATGATATGATGGACATACTCCTATAGATAAGCGTAGCATAAATATCAAGTCATTTTAATAATTCAATTGCTATAAGCTTTCTGATACATAGTAACCTAATTCCTTCGACCATGAGATCATGCTTATCACCATCACCGGAAGGATGCTTTGATGACATCAAACACCACACCGTAACTGGGTGGCTATAAAGGTGGCATTGAGTGTTCGGAAAGTATGGGTTGAGACACATGGATCAAGAGTGGGATTTGTCCATCCATATGACAGATAGATATACTCTAGGCCCTCTCGGTGGAATGTCATCCAATTAGCTTGCAAGCATGTGACTGGCTCACAAGGGATCATATATCACGGGAACGAGAAAAGAGTACTTATCGGTAACGAGGTTGAACTAGGTATACAGAGATACCGACGATCAAAACCTCGGATAAGTAAACTATCGTGAGACAAAGGGAAATTGGTATCGTATGTAAGTGGTTCATTCGATCGCAAAGTAATCGTTGAAATATGTGGGAGCCATATGAATTTCCAGATTCCTCTATTGGTTATTGATCGGAGAAGTGTCTCGATCATGTCCGCATAATTCACGAACCGTAGGGAGACACACTTAAGGATTCTATGTTGTTGAGTAGTTATGGAATGATGAGTAAGAGACCTAATGTTGTTAGGAGTCTCGGATGGGATCCGGGATATCACGAGGAGATCCGGTGGTCCGGAGAATGAGATTCATATAAGGAAAGTCATGTTTCGGAGTTGGGGAATGATTCCGGTGTTTTCATCGGGAATGTTCTAGAAGGGTCCGGAAGGTCCGACACTCCAGAGGGAAAGGGTACATGAATGTGTCATGACAATATGGAATGGTTGCATCATGTACTAGGTCAATTGGCTGGGCAAAATAAAGGGAGAAATCAAATCCTAGTTTGAAAGTCAAACGCCAATTTGAAAAAGTCAAACGACAAGTTTGCTTGGTGGAGGGAGAGTAGGAAATCTACTTGGGGAGGAAGTCTTCTCCCTCCACCCGCCGGCCAAGGAGGCCGACTTGGGGGAGGACTCCCTCCTCCCAAGCCGCACCCTCCCACCTATATAAGGAGGGGCAGGGCTGCCCCTCTCCATAACACCTCAAACCTAGCTCATGCGCGCCTCCACCTCCAAGTGCAGCCTCCGCCGCCGCCTAGGGTTTCCCCTCCAACTCGGCGACTTGGGGCTTCCCCAAGCCCTAGCCACCGTCCACACTCTCCCCTTGGTGCCCTCTAAACCCTAGATCACCAAGGCCTCTCTCATACTCCACCATACTCGCTCGCCAAGGCAAGCCTCATGAGATCTCCTCTACTTCCTACCATCACTGTCAGGCCGGAATCGCGAGGAGAGTGCTACGACCTCCGCCTGCTGGAACAAGGAGAAGGACTTTATCGAAAATTTAACGGTGACCGATTGCAAAAGCGCCGAAACGCCTTAAATGGAAGGATCGTCTACACGATCTTGAGATCGGCAAGAGTACGACTACATCACCCACGAGAATCCGCTCTCGTTAACCGCTTTGGAATCTTTGAGGGTGAGTTCCTCTATCGAATCATTGCTACAATCTAGTAGATAGATCTTGGCTTGTTTGTTTGCATGCGGTAGAATTTTTTTGTTTTCCATGCTACGAACCCCTACATGTTGGTCTTATCCTGTCTCGATGGTGTATCACTGTAGAGATCGGGGGTGCTTCTAAGTGGCTTCCGGGGCAATAGAACTCGGCCCAAGTGCTCAGGACAAAGTGGAAATTCAGCTTGGTGAAGATTATTTCGGCTAGGTAGGAGATAATTCGGCCTGGGGTAAAAAGTGGCCCAGCCCGGGTCTGCCCAATTCGGCCTGGGCGAACTGGAAGAGGCCCAGCCGAATTACCCTTGTCCCCTACCGAATTAGAGAAAAGCCCATCCGAATTTTTCTTGTCCCCTGCCGAATTAGAGAAGGGCCCAGCCGGATTGGAGGGGACCCACGGTGGGCCGAATCCGCCCGTGTCGGCCCACCCGGGGGAGTCCAGAGGCAAGGTGGCAAGGTGGCATCGTAGAGGCGACGCGGTCCCGCGATGGGCCGGGTGAGATGGTTCCCGGCCCAGCCGGGTGAAGTGGTGCCTGCATGACGCGGTCACGGGGGAAGGCCAAATCCGCGGTGGGCCAAGGTTGCGGTAGTCGGCCCACCCGAGGGCAGGGAAGCGTCGAGGTAGGAGCTGAGAGCTTGACGTGTTGATTGCCGAGGTGGAGGTGTGCTGGTGTCGAGGGAGCTTGGCGGGAGAATCACCTGGCGGGGAGCAGCTCGGTGGGAGTTGGCATGGTCCCGTGGTGGGCCGAATCAACTGGTGTCGGCCCACCCGGGTGAAGACGAGGAGGCTTGGTGAGTGGGGCTGTTGGCGAGAGTCGATGGCGTCGAGGAGGTGTAGCGAGGCTACACAGGGAGGAGTTGGTGGCGACGTGATGGGCCGGCTAGGTCAATCCGGCCCAGCCGGGTAATAAGACTAACTCGGTATAATCAGGCCAGATTTGGCCTAGGATACCTGTTTAGAGGCCGAATTAAGTATAATTCGGCCTAGGGATGCTTTTCCCCTCTTTCTTTTATCCAATCCACTTTGTGCCTCATTTCTTTATTCATATATGTCTTTTCTTCACATTCGTCGTTCAGTAAATCCTTCATTCCTTTATAGAGGTCCATTTATACCTCACCACTGGGGTATCCGGGGTTATATCCCGACATTCTGCATTTGTTTCTGCTTCTAAAAAATATGAAAAGAAACACGATACCACTAGTTTCCTCGGTTTCAACTCCGTTTCTATTCCTACCGTAAAACTCGCCTTAAAAGGCGCCCAGGTAAGATGTTGCCGAAATCAATTAAGTGGACGAACATATTGGAGCCATATTAGGCCTTTCACAATATGTATATTTTAGCTCTATATCCTAGACAATTTGCTTATATGGTATCATAGTTAATGATAAAAAAAAGTGGTGTTGTATCTTAGGCTGATCATAGTGCATAGTAACTTAGACTAGTATATATTACTAGTCTAGATTACTATCTTCATATTAGAAAATAACTTAAGTCTGGTAACATGCAATATCACATTAATTAGGTTATAGACTCACTTTGCTTTGATATGTTTGATGTTACATTAACATAGCTAGTTACTCTATATATCTCTTTCCTCGTAACTCATTGCCGCATAAGCAAAAATGCTAAGTTGAACTCTTAGTTATTAGTTAAGTTATTCACGCTACGACAAGCCTATACCTCCTACATGCAACCATAGGCATAAAAATTAGCTAGCCAATCCTATATATACATGAGCCATAAATTATTAAATACATGAACTTTTTAGATAACCCTTAAGAAACCATTCGTCGAAATGAACATTTCTTAGAATATGCAATGGCTACGATAACGTGTTAAGAAACATTCTACTGTGAATCTAAATCTATTGTGAAAGACCTTAAAATTCAGATGCGATGAACCCTGAAATGGTGGAAAAAGTTAGTTTGGAGAGGGGGCTCCATTGATCCACACGTTGATGTGCTCCAGTGATCCATCGATACATGAGCATCTTCTTCCCCGCAGCAACACCTAACGCAGCCGCCTGCCCCAAGATTGGGATATCAGGATGGCTCCACCTGCTCCCCTCCCCCGAATCCGATTCCCACTCACTCGCTCGCAAGCTTCTTCAGCATCTCCCAGATCTCTCCCAACTCCCATAGTCCCATTCACCCGCGCCGGCAGCCACAGCTTCACCGGAGTCGCCGCCTGCTTCCGCGTCGCCGTCGCCGGCCAGGCTCCCAGGCTTCTGCAACGCCGGAGCTGCTCGCCGTCCACGTGCCGGGGAGGACCACGTCTTACTCCCAGGCTTCCACGCCGCCGGGGCCGGCGCTGGCGGCCTCAAAGGCTGCTGCTGCCGCTACAACGCCCGAGCTGTCGTTGCTGCGTGGCTGCTCCGGTGTGTTCAGGGGCAAGCTCGTGAAGGTAACTACGGCTGCAAGATTGGATTTTGATTTGTAATTGGATCAAGAACAGATCTCAAAGCTCTATCTATACACCATTAATCTCTGCAGTGCACTTGTGCTGCGTGCGTGTGGTGTTGCGGGGAGCACTTGGGAGCTCAAGCTCAGCACCATTGTCTTGTCCATTAATTTGTGCAGTGAAACTTGTGCCGTGCCGCCTGTATTGAGGGAGCTTCTTCTGCGTGCCGCAATGGCGGAGCTAGTGGTCACCATGGCGATCGGGCCCCTGGTGTCGATGCTGAGGGACAAGGCGTCCAGCTACCTGCTGGACCAGTACAACGTGATGGAGGGCATGGAGAAGCAGCACAGGATACTCAAGCGCAGGCTTCCTATCATCCTCGACGTCATCGCCGACGCCGAGGAGCAGGCGACGGCACACAGAGAAGGGGCCAAAGCCTGGCTCCAGGAGCTCAAGACAGTGGCCTATGAGGCACATGGAGTCTTCGACGAGTTCAAGTACGAAGCACTCCGCCGTAGAGCCAAGAAGAATGGGCACTACAAAGAGCTTGGATTCAGTGGAATAAAGCTCCTCACTACTCACAACCGTGTTGTGTTCCGTCGCAGAATGGGCCGCAAGCTTTCCATGATTCTGCAGGATATCAATGTCCTCATCGCAGAGATGCATGACTTTGGGTTGAGGCAGACGCTGCCGGTGTCAAAGCAGTTGAGGCAGACGCCAGAGTCCAAGCAGTGGAGGCTGACGGATTATGTTATCATCGACCCGCAAGATATTGCCAGGAGATCAAGAGACAAAGAGAAGAAGAATGTTGTTGATGTACTACTTGGTCAAGCTAGCAGTCCTGATCTCATAGTTGTTCCCATCGTTGGAATGGGGGGGATTGGCAAGACCACATTAGCGCAGCTCATATACAATGAACCTGAAGTTCAGAAGCATTTCCAGTTGCTGCTCTGGGTCTGTGTCTCTGATACCTTTGATGTGAACTCCCTGGCTAAGAGCATAATTGAAGCATCTCCCAAGAAGAATGAAGATATAGATAAACCACCACTGGATAGGCTTCAGAAACTGGTTAGCGGCCAGAGGTATCTTCTTGTCTTGGATGATGTCTGGAATAGAGAGGTCCACAAGTGGGAAAGGCTGAAGGTGTGTCTTCAGCATGGTGGCACTGGTAGTGCAGTGTTGACAACAACTCGTGATAAACGAGTTGCTGAAATAATGAGTGCAGATAGAACCTACCATCTCAATGATTTGGAAGATAGATTCTTAAAGGAAATAATTGAGGCTAAAGCATTTGGTTCGCGGGAAAAGCCTGCTGAGTTAGTCAAGATGGTTCCTGAGATAGTAGAGCGATGTTCTGGCTCTCCTTTAGCTGCAACTGCATTGGGCTCTATACTTTGTACCAAGACCAGCGTGAAAGAATGGGAGGATGTATCATCTAGAATCAGCATTTGCACCGAGGAATCTGGAATTTTTCCAATATTAATGCTTGCATACAACGAGTTGCCATCACACATGAAGAAGTGCTTTGCTTTCTGTGCTCTATTTCCCAAGGATTACAAAATTGATGTGGAGAAGCTGATCCAACTATGGATTGCAAATGGATTTATCTCAGAACAGAATGCAGAAAGTCTTGAAACTATTGGAAAATATATTTTCAATGAGCTAGCCTCAAGGTCATTCTTTGTGGACATAGTGCAAAGTAAAACAGAATGGGAGTATTATTCCAGAACTACATGTAAAATTCATGATCTTATGCATGATATCGCAATGTCTGTTATGGAAAATCAAACTATTGTTGCAACTGAGGAATCAAGTCACATCGACATCGAGCGTCTTCCAGATACTGCTCAGCATTTATTTTTGTCACGTGAAAAAAGAAAGGGTATGTTTTTGTCACGTGAAGAAACTGATGGTAATTCAAGCGAATATGTGAAGAAAATATCCCCTGTTATCCGAACACTAATATGCGATACTTATACGGGAGGCTCATTGCAGCGTTTGTCAAAGTACAACTCTTTGCATGCTTTGAAACTCCATATAGGGAGAGAATCATTTCTACCGAAACCAAGGTATCTGCGTTACCTGAGGTACCTTGATCTCTCAGGAAGTTTTATTAAAGCGCTTCCTGAAGATATAAGTATTCTATATAACCTACAAATGTTGGACCTTTCCAATTGCCTTTTCCTTGATCGACTTCCAAGTCAGTTAAAGTATATGACTTCCCTTCGTCACCTCCACACTCATGGGTGTCCGGAGTTGAAGAGCATGCCTCCGGGACTCAGAAAACTCACTAAGCTGCAGACGCTGACATGTTTTGTTGTACCAGTTACTGGGCCTGATTGCAGTGATGTTGCAGAGCTTCAGCATTTAAACCTTGGTGGTCAGCTAGAGCTATGTCAGATAGAGAATATTGATAAAGAAGCTGAGAAAAAAGTGTCTTATCTTGGAAATAAAGAGGATCTTAGAGAACTGACATTAAGATGGACTTTCGTTTGTGACAGCGAGGTTCTGAACAAATTTGAACCTCATAATAGGCTGCAGGTTCTAAGGATACATTACTATGGAGGGAAGTGCATGGGTATGTTGCAAAACATGGTTGAGATCCATCTTTTTCATTGTGAAAGATTGCAGTTTTTGGTTAGAGGCAATACATCCTTCATCTATCCAAAACTAAAGCATCTTACGCTGGAACATCTGCTGAATTTTGAGAGATGGTGGGACATTAATGAGAGCCAAGGAGAACAGATCATATTTCCTCAACTTGAGAAGTTGTTTATCAGGTATTGTGGAAAGCTTGTATCATTTCTGCAAGAACCATGCAGTGGAGGTGGTTATAGATTGGTACACACAGCGTTTCCTGCCTTAAAGGTACTCGAAGTTAATGACTTGGAGAGCTTTCAGAGATGGGATGCTGCAGTTGAGGGAGAAAAAATATTGTTTCCTCGTCTGGAGAAACTATACATTAAAAAATGCCCAAAGTTGATAGCATTACCTGAAGCATGTAGTGGAGGTGATAAGTTGGGACGCTTAGAGTTTCCTGCCCTAAAGGTACTGGAAATGAAAGACTTGGAGAGCTTTCAGAGATGGCATGTTGTAGTTGAAGGAGAACAGATGTCGTTTCCTTTGCTTGAGAAACTATCAATTCAGAAATGCCCAAAGCTGATAGATTTACCTGAAGCACCAATCCTTGGTGTTTTAGAGATTGAAGATGGTGGATATATGGCTTCATTGACTAATCTGAAATTGAACCTAAAATACACAGAAACATTATCAGAGGCTAAGTGCACTTCAATCGAACCGGTGGAGAGTGAGGAGAAAAGGAACCAGAAATGTCCTATCATATTTATGGAGCTAGGTTGCTGCAACTCATTCTTTAGACTTGGTGCTCTAGAGAAGTGGAACTATTATGAAAAACTTGAAGATTTGCATATTAATAGATGTGATGTGCTTGTTCACTGGCCAGAGCAAGTGTTCAAAAGCTTGGTATCCTTGCGGAGATTAGCAATTAGAAACTGCGAAAATCTGGCAGGATACGCACAAGCTCCTCTTGAGCCATCAACATCCCGAAGGAGTAAACACCTGCCAGACCTAAAGGTTCTTGACATACATGATTGTGGAAGTTTAGTAGAGATGTTCAACATCCCGACGTCTCTCAAGAGAATGACTATTTGTGGGTGCATTAAGCTTGAGTCCATATTTGGCAAGCAGCAGGGAACGTCGGAGTTAGTTGAAGGATTTTCTTGCAGCGAGGCAATCACGAGAACAGCTATATCAGAGTTGGCATCGTCACCCATGAATCACTTTTGTCCATGTCTAGAATATTTATATTTATCTAGGTGTGATAGTTTATCAGAAGTCCTAAACCTTCCTTGGTCCTTAAAGTCATAACTATTGATCGCTGCAGTGATATTAATGTCCTATCAAGTCAGCTGGTTGAGATCCAAAAACCTTCAACAGCAGCAGCAGCAGCAGCAGGAGGAGGAGGAGAGCATTCCCTTCCTCCTCGTCTCGAATCTCTAACAATGTTGTCATGTGATAGCATGATCGGGATTCTCCGTCTGCCCACATCCCTCAAGAGACTGAACATTCAGCATTGCAGGGGGTTGACATGGCTAAACATAGAGTCTGAGCTCCTGCCAAATGAGCCCCCATTGTTGGTATCCCTTTGGCTTGACAGCTGCAGAAACCTGGCTTTCCTACCGAATGACCCGCAAGTATACCATGCTCTCAAAAGGCTTCGGATTAAAGACTGTCCTGCTATAAAGAAGCTCCCTCGATGCTTGAAGCAGCAACTGGGCAGCATCAACAGCAAAGAACTAGATGCCTGTTATGAAGGTACAAACGAATTTCTTTGTCTCTTTGCCATATTTCACCAACAATACAAGCATCCCATCCCATGTACAACATGAATACACCATGTTCTGTTAACATTAACATTATGCTATATGAAGAAGAGAAATATTAATCTGATCTTAGCATGATTATGATATTTGTAACTTAGGGAAAGTCTGTAACCTACTGTAACTGAAAGATTTTTGTAGATCATGTTATTGTAACTTGTTTTACAGAAGTTCAATTTCTTTTCCACCCAGCCTTCAAATGATATATTTTTGGACCAAATTCCACATGCATGCTAATTGTAGGGCTAAATTTTTTGCGGAACTAGTATTATCATTGATCATACGAAAAATCGTTGGAAAATTCTCACTTGTTTGAATACATGTCAGCCGGAGTAGGGAGTAGTGTAGGAATTTAATTAGTTTGAACATATGTGCCCTATTCTCACTTGTTTTACGGAAATGGGGAGCATATAGTGGTTTGTTCTAAGATCCACTATATGCTCCCCATTTCCGTAAAAGCAAAACCAATTTCATAGGAGACGAATTAAAAGAGGATAACATATCAAGTTACAAAATAAGGGAGACAGGAAATATAACAGGAGTTAGTCTTGACCCCCGCGTCGCCCTCCCTCTGGCGACACAGGAGGACCCTAGCCGCCGCGCCACCAGGCCCCCCTCCCCCTCCCCCCGCGCTGCCGCCACAGGAGGAGGCGCCGGCGAAGCTGCGCGCGTCCAGGGAAGGTGGCGGCAGGGATTCTTCTTCCTCCCATGGCGCTCGGGTTTGGGTTGCTCGGCGCGAGGCGACGTGGCAGCGCTGCAGGGGATGCGCGCGAGAGGAGCAGGCTGCTGAGGCGACACGCTGGCAACGGCGCCGGCGCCGGTGGCCGGAGATGGTGCGGACAGCGGCCGTGGCGGCGCGGAGCTGCAGACGTCGATCTGGGCCCTTACGGGCCCGATCTGGGTTTTGCGGGCCCTGGCCGGCCTGGTTCCTGCGCCTGGGTGGCGCGCCGGCGAGGTGGAGTGCAGGCCTTCTGCCGCCTCCTCTCCTTCTGCCCCCCACACTCCCTGTGGGGTGGCCGGAGTTGGCGTGGGGGGCTGGCCTCCATGGTGGTGCGGGTTTGCAGGCCCAGGTCTGGCCCCATCGTCCGAGCTAGGCCCCGCTCCCTGTCACACACAGCAGCGTCGTTGTCCTTGCGCTGCTCCACCTCATCGGTTGGCGGCGGCCTGGACTGGTGATGCGCTCTGTGGCGGGGGCAGCTCTGCCACCATGGGTGGTGAGCTGCGGTGCCCGTCCTCCCCCTTGGTGGCTGTGGGTGTGCAGCAGCCCTGGAAGGGCGAGGCCTTGGCAGCGACTTCCGGTGGGAAGGGTTGTAGGCATGAATGGGAGGGTGGCGTGCTCGTTGCTTGGTCCCTAATCCTCCCCGGATCTAGCGGTGCTGACGGCTGAGCTCCCTACCAACTAGGTGGTGGAGATATGCAAGGTGGACCCTTTGTGTTCTCTTGCAATCTGCGTCCTCTTCCGTGCGCCGACGCCCGTGGAACTGGGTGGTTGCCGCCGCGTGCACCGGCTCTGTCATGCTGATTCGGGCATCTTGCCGAGGATCGGAGCCGGCCGGTGCACGGGTGCTCATGCGACGAGGTTTCCACCTCGGGTGATGCTTTGTGTCGCCGCGTAACCTGCATCTAGGGGTGGCCTTTGCTGGTTGGTTGGTGGGCCAGTCGGGTTCTCAGACCGATGTGGCGTTCTCGGTGACAGGATCTTGCTGTCGGGTCTTGGCGGTTGCGCCGATGTGTGAGTGGTGATCGTGATGCTCCGGGCGAAAGTCCTGCTCAACCTTAGTTGGTGCCGACGACGGCGGCGCCCTCGGGCGTCGTTCCCCCTTGGAGGTGTTGTCGAGGAGCATTGTTTCACCCCCAACCCTCGTGGTTCAGTGCCCCGGGTAAAAACCTAGATCTAGATTGCTAGATCGGTGCGTCCTGGACGTCGCTCCCTCCTTGGAGGCGTTGTTCTTGGTGGTACGACCCTGGGTGGCACGCATGGTGATGGCGCACACTTTGATTCTGGCGGGCAGATCCTTGGAGCCCCGACGTTGTGCTAGTTCGGCTACCCTACTGGCAAGGACTGTGGATTGTGGAGGATCCTCTATTGCGTTGTTTCGGTTGCATGGATTCACTCGACAGGGGTGGCCGACGGCTGATAGCTGATGTTGCAACGACATAGATCGAGGCGGTGGGCGGTGGTGCTGCTTCCTGAGCGTCTTCCCCAAAACCGGAGTGGCCCAACTCTGCCCTTCTTTGCGGATTGGATTCTCCCTCCGTGGCGGGGCTCGTGTTCAGCGTGCATCTAGCCTAGGTTTGTTTGGTGGCGTCGGTTGTAATGTTTCCGTCTAGCGGCCTTGGCCATGTACTGTCTTGAGTGTGTCGGGTGTGCGCCTTGTGGCGCCTTTGTATACTTTGTACAAAACTCTCTTTTTCCTATCAATGAATCGAAACGGAAGGCTTTTGTGTTTTCGCGAAAAAAAAGTTACAAAATAAATACGTTGCAGTGGAGGTTACTGATTGTTTTATCTGACAACAAATGCTCTAGACAGAGTGTTAACTGAACGAGTTAGATCAAGATATGGCATGCATAGTGCAATAATGAGTCATAGCAAACCGTTCTTTTCTTTTTTGGCTTAAGATTTCCATTTGTTAATGCCATGTTCTATAAATTTTCATGTTATGTTAGTTTGTACAAGTTTGTTCTGACATTGTTTGTGATATGTACAGTAACTGCATTTAAACCTAAGACATGGAAGCAAATACCAAGACTAGTTGGTCAGTGGAGGCAATCCCACTGCATTTGAAGGCTATTCAGTTTTTTTTTCCTGGAGAGAGCGTTGAAATGCCAGAAGCTCCTGCAATTCATTTATGATAACAGCGTTTGCCAATTTAGCGGAAGAAAACTGGGCGAAAACCACATAGAGAACAATGTCGTGGCGGCTCTGTCGGACTTTGCACTTCATCTTATTGAGATACTTGTACTGTGAATCCATCTCCTTCAAAATTCCCAAGTTTAGCAGAAGATGGGATTCCCACGTTGTGAGCTTTCTACTTTCAGCCCTGTTTGCTTGGTTCAGACATTGACGGTAACTTGTCCAGTTTACTTTCTGAACTGTACTTTTTGTTTGGTTTGACACTTTTCCAGAATTGAAGTACAAGTTGGGAAACCTCATGTTTGTGAACTTTCTTTTTTGTTATGAGAACCGCGTGATGTCACAGTTTGTTTAATGTAACTTCTTCAGAGTACTTTCTGAACTGTTTTTCATTAAGATCATGAATTGGAACTTTACGAGGGGAGGTTGCGATCAGCTACAGAGAGAGCTACTTGTCTGATTCAATACTTGTTCAGATTAAGTACAAGCCGGGGAAAAATCTCACGGCTGAGAACATTTTTTTTTCGTCCCGTTTGAAATTAGAACTGAGGTTTCAGCGTGATTGCACGCAGCGTTAACTGAAATCCATTGGCAGCAGTAATAATGTAGAAAGGAGTGTGGAACTAGCTCGTAGAGGGGATTTAATGTTGATTGGTTAGCCCTCGTGCACATCTGATCTGATTAGGTAAAATCTGATTGTGAAGTTACTGTCTCACTGATCTACTACCTGCATCGTCGTTTCTGTGTGTTCAAGTATCTCTCATGTTGTGCAATATCTTGCCAACAGTCTTGAGCAAAGGAACAATCCTCATAGAGCACACATCAGATCCTGAAGTAATAACCAGCAAGCAAAAACAAGTTGTGTTTTAGCACATCTCCTGATCTAGAAGGGCCTTTGTACATCGTCACTGGGGTACCCGGGTTAAAAACAAGTTGTGTTTTAGGATCAGTAATAGGATCGAACTGAAGTACCCGGGTTAAATATGCCCTACTCCTGGCCAGCCAATGAGAGAAGTTTCATTGTCCTATTGATGAGACACCTTTTACGTCGGCAATCGGGACTACTGGGGAAATATTTACAAGGGCATTATCGTGACAGGATTGCTTTTTTTCTATAGCTGCAAAACTTTGACATACCTATGTGGTATGTGTTTTTTTAACCGTATATAGGTGGTGAATATTTTTAGGTGGCTAGGAT
Organism: Avena insularis; assembly: GCA_023614405.1. Taxonomy (NCBI): domain Eukaryota; kingdom Viridiplantae; phylum Streptophyta; class Magnoliopsida; order Poales; family Poaceae; genus Avena; species Avena insularis. Next base: position 280,804,186 of record CM042691.1, on the reverse strand, counting down.
TTCTGGATAATTCTAGCAACTGAGAATTAGCAAAATTGGAGCTATAGGTAGGACCCGAAAAATACAAGAACCACAAAAAAGAGTACTAAAAAACAATTGACCCACATGTCTCATCGATGCATGTGAGCATGAGATACAAAACAACAGCAAATCGACGGAGATAGAAAAGGAGAATAGTTGGAGAAGATAAAGTTAAATAAAGCATAAGACACTAACAAAGGATATAAAATAATATTCTTTTATTCAGATAAACGGTTATATACCACCAACTTACACGCTTCCAATGTCTTTATTTTACTATATGTTGGTCCGCATCACACCCACTAATTTACTTGGATGCCTTGTTAGTCAAAGATGGCTCATCCTACAACTCTTTTGAATTGCATAGATTTAGGAGTGAATACACTGAATTCTTCTCTTGGTTGTTTTCGAGGTTTCGGGTTTCCTGTCTAGAAATGTAAGGCACGTAGGATGTAACTCTTTCCTATGGAGTGGATAAACATAGAGTTTGAATTGGTCTTCAATGAAACGTATTGGCATCCTTCACACTCTGCCTTCTTCAGAACAACATAGTGTTATGGTATGTTTAGCAGTTTTCCACTTGACCATGGTTATTGACAACATGAACTCGAGCATGTTCTTGGATCACATGTAGACGACACTGTGTGCGTTGATATTCCAGAATGGTGAAAGAACAACGTTCTACAATAGCAGTTAATTGTATGCCATATTATTAACCAGGTATTATGAAGCTTAGAATATCTAAGAATAAGATAGCATGTTCAATGTAGTATGTATGTGCATGGTATATTTACTCTTGTTGCACTCATGTGCACGAGGGTAAGGATGGGAAAATTCTTGTTGTTGAGACGTGTTATTCTGCCAACATGTGGGTTGTACATGTCGGCACAAACAAACCAAAATTCTCTTTCAAACCATTGTAACTTCTCTTCCATGATTGTCCAGCCTGGTATTGAGTTGACTGCCCTTTTTTATATTGAGTTGATTATCTTGGAATGCTTACAACTAGCCTGGGCTATTTAGATTTTTGATGGCATGTCCTCTTTTAACCATGTCTTTCTATAAGAGATTGAAATGTGTTACTCGGTCAGGGCATAAGCTATACGTGAACTGTAGGTGGCAATGAATCCGAGTTTTCTCATGTCCTTTCTTTGAGAAAGAAAATAATTTCTAAGATATGCAAATTGTTCTGCGGAATTATCTGGTCTCTAGGATTTGATGGCATATCATCTTTTAATTTTTTATAAAGGATATATATTAATATCACACAGATACCAATTACATCCAGCCTTACCAAAAAAAGGAGTAAAAAGACTCTGCCACGGTGAGCAATCACTTCGCAGCAGCATCACTCTAACCACCACCAAAGACAGCACCCGAATTACAAAGGATGTTCTCCAAAAGCAACGCCTACAAGAACAAAACAATGCACAAGTGTTGTCGTTGCATATGTGAGTAAATTGAGATGAGTGCATATCATGGGAAGTATATAAAATCATGTTTATGATTCATCTCCCAAATTTGTTAATCTAGCAAATGCATTTGCTTATTCTCTCCTCACAGTGATATCATGTGAAATATTGATGATATTTTGCAAAACTAATCCTTGTGTACGTGTTGCCTTTCTCAATGCATTACAACTATTTCCCCCCTTGTTTATAGTTGTGATGTATTTGGTCTATTGGTGTTTGAAGTTCATGAATGCCTAATAAGATGAAATTGAGTATTTGGTCATTCTTTCAAGCAAAAATCTTATTGGTATAGTTTATGACTTCCCTTTTGCATAGCATGTGCTTTATTGAGTATATATTTTATGTGTGCATGTCTCTTTGAGGGCATATATCTGTGTGATGTTATCTACTTAGAAACTTGTACGCATAAGAGATGATAAATTTCTAGTTGATATTGTATTTATTTGGTGTCCACTTTTTATTTATTTTTTATTCTTTGGTGGTTCCAAGAAGATTTTCTCTATGCATGGTTGGCTTATTTGATTTGCATCTTATTGTGCTTGTGAAACTCGTTGTTATTCATTTGATATATTCTTTGAACCTTGTGTGTTGTGAGATCATGCTAATCACTCCCAGTCATTGGAAACTATGATGATACTACTTGCTCATTCGTGTATTAGTCTTATAATATGCCCCCAAGAGGGTGACGACACTGGACACAACCATCGTCGAGACTAAAATGGTCAAGGATTTTCACTCGAAGCCGGGGGACGTGACCACAGTTGCGCCCCAAGGACATGATACACATAGCATTGTCGTTGATGGTGCTGGAGCACTGGGATTTTGACCAAAATCACAACCACACTGCACCGAGGTGGCATGGTCAACACGCCGTCGGCAAACCAAGCCCCCAAGACATGCTCTGGGAGCCTCCACTACCGAAACGCCCACAACCCCGACACCACTTCTCCTAGTCCTCATTGTTTGGTGGCAAGATGGCTCTCCATAGCCCGGATTGAGAGGACATGCGGTCCTTTGAGGCGACAACTTGGTGGGTGCGGTGCAACAATGTCCGCTGGTTTTATGTCACCTCCAGAAAGTAGTCGCGGTTGCTTCTTGTGGGGTGTAGCTACTCCTGTTTTTGTTGTTTTACCCTTGCTTTGCTTTGCTTTGTAAGAGGCTTTGCTCATCACTTAATATTGTTTGATCCTATGGCTTTTTATTTATAAAGCAGGAAAAACATGTTTCGATGAGGTTTATCGAAATATAATTCAATAAAACATATGTCTTTTAGAAATCATGTATTCTATTTGAGTCTGCGTATAAAGTGTACTTTATATTTTGTTCTTAGTCAAATATTGTACTCCCTCCGTCTCAAAAATAATATCACAATCAAAATTTGAATGAATCTACACACCATTCAGTATATAGATATATCCAAATTTTGACAAATCCCTAATATCTATTTTGAGACTGAGGGAGTACACTATGACTAACTTAATAGAAAGAGGTAGTAGCACTAAAACACTAAATTAGTACCACTAGATCTATATCTAAATTTAGTTTTATAATATATCAAGCTAATGTCGTATATGTTTCTACCTTTTCTAAAGTTGATTGATTTTTTTAAAAAATAACTTAGTACAAAAGCTAAAAGTACAGCTATTAGTGCTTGGAGTCTATCTGTCATATACATGTTTGTATGTGCATAAGTCCAACACAACAACGAGGAAACTTTGAAGTAGAGGAGCTGTGGCAACAAAGGAGTACTCATCTTTTTTAATAAGAAGCATATATTAATTATTGTGAAAGATACCAATTATATATAGCCTCTGCAAAAAAATGCATTGCCCTAGCGGACTTACGGATCTACACATCCAAAAAAAAAAATTACAAAAAAAAAGTCCCGCTATGGCTTGTAGCAGCAAACCTAAACACCACACACCAAGAAAGCACCAGAAGTCCAGTTTCTCCAAAAGCGATGTCTCCAAGAAGGAACAGTGCACGAGCGTCATCATCGCCCTGATCATAGATCATAAATTTTCGCCCAGCAGAAAGTCCACGCTCACAAAACAATGCATTCAACAATATCATTGTTAGGCAAAACCAATTAAGGCCAGACCTTGCGTTTTCACCTTACAAGATTGAACCCTGAACTTCTCATGTGCTATCGCCCCCACTTTTCGATGCCGCTGCTCTAAGTCATGGATCACGAAGCCAAAACCACATAGCTACCAGGATGAAATCACCATTGCTAGTCTCTAGACCTTAGCTTTCATGATATTCTTCATGACTGACTTCACCATGAGACTAAATACATGTCCCATGATGGTAACATACTGCAAGGCTTCGCATCGCTCCCTCTAAAAACAAACAGTTAGAAAAAACATGGTCGCGTGCGACCGAATCCCATCCGATCTGGCTAACTCCAGGCATGTTGTCCATTGGAGTTTTCCAGCGGAGCCTTACGAGACACAACACTCTGGCTAGATCAATGAAGACATGCAGCATGTAGATCTTTATCTTGGCATGAGAGGGATCCTAGGACCAAACCCACTTTATTCGAAGCCAGACCGTTAGCCCCTACGCCACCCGCCGGCAGCTTGCGGGATCTGCCTCACCGAGCCAACCGATGACCATGGTCGGCTGCGTGCAAGGATACGACAGCGCAGGGACGATCCAACACTAGAACCGACCGTGACACTGTGAGTAGATGGAGAGACGACATAGGGAACCACCCAGATCAAAATCAAGGGTTCATCCCGACCCGACCCGCATCCCAGCCCACATCGTTAGTCAAGCGCCGCCAAGGGGACCTCCGCCACCACCCCGACCAGGGGTGCCGCCCTGGTAGCTGCTTGTTAACACGCGGGCTGCATCCACCCCAGTAGCCCAGATGGCTGTCTCCGGCAAACCACCACGCCCAGGCCTTCTTCGTTGGCTGAGCTCGCCGCCGGGGCGAGGGCCGGTGGAAGCGGCGAAGAGGGGTGCATGTGATGGATGTGTGGGGGCGGCACGATGGGATCTCCCTCGGTGGCACCCGGGGGGCGCACACGAGGGGTTAGAGGGTCAGAGGAGTACTCATCTACCAGTTCTTTAGACGGCTTCTCCGAGAAGCTGACCCAGATTTGTGGGAAGTTGGTTTTCAATTTTTTATTTTTTTGAAGTTTTCAAAATACTCATAAAATTTTGAAACCGGTTTCCCGGGAAGCTCGGGTAGGGCAGCTGAGACAAGCGCCAAAAGAATTGGACCAAACTGGGTGGAAACATGTGATTCATCGGAGCAACGCGGCGGCCATCAACCTCTCCGGTGAGCGGTGTGCCACCCCCACACATCCAGTTAGGTTTCCCTTCAACAAGCCATAGGTAACCCACTTGCTTTCCCTTCGTAAGACGTCTAGTTAGGTTTTAACAAAGATAGAAGCCCACCGAGACAACCCCACACCAGCACCGAAGAGCTTCAAGAATGGATCTGAATTTTTCCCACGGATGATGGTTAGACTGAAGGTAACTTCATCTCTCAAATGGGTGACGACACTAGGTGCCGCTATTGCCTAGACTAAAATGATCATGGGTTTTCGCCTGAAACCCTAGCACGGGGAAGATGACCACAACGGCGTCCCCAAGAGGGACATGATAACCGCCCTGGCCAGACTGTTGGGCATTCGACCACAATACAACCACACCGCAACGAGGTACCATGTCATGTCTAGACTGTAGTCGTGGGTGCTTCTTGTGGGGTGTAGCTACTCCAACTTTTCCTTGGTTTATCTTTGCTTTGATTTGTAAGAGGCTTGTCCATGTGACTTTATTTATAAAGCTAGACGAAATGTTGTTTGGAGAAGGTTTTAACCGAAATACAGTTCAATAGAGGAGCCAAACAACCCTGGACGCAGTTAAACATCCAAGTCCCCTGGCAGGCCACGACGATTTGTGAGGGTTCTATTGATATCTCCCCAGGCAATGGGGAGAGGGTCCTGTTTTGGTCGGACCGCTGGCTCAGAGGGGTCTTGATTAGAGATTGTGCACCACACCTCCATGCCAAGGTCGCGACTAGGATCGTCAAGTCTAGGACGGTCAAAGAAGCCATGTCAGGTGCGTGGACAAGAGATTGTGGGCCAAACCTGCAGGGTGAAGCCCTGGGGAATATCTGGACCTATGGGCTAGAATTCAGGAAGTTTAGCTCGAGGAAGGAACTCCAGACTCCTTCCGATGGGCGTGGTTGCCAGACGGTAGCTTCTCGGCTAAGTCGACTTACCGGGCATTCTTCGAAGGGTCCCTCCAGGCCCCAATCTGCGAGCATATTTGGCGCTATAGGGCTCCGTACAACTGTAAGTTCACAGCGTGGCTGATGACCAAGAACATGTGCTGGACCGGTGAGAGACTACGAAGAGACAGAATGGACCACCCACCCGCTTGCCCGCTCTGCGACCAAGGGGAGGAGACCCTATAACACTTTCTCTTAGGTTGCGTGGTTTCTAGAGAGATCTGGATGGTGGTGCTAAGAGCTTGGCAGAGACCAGGTATCCCCAGCCGGACTCGGAACTAGTCAATTGGTGGTCTTCCAAGACAGTGTCCGGAAGAGATAAGTGGGACCTCTTGACGGCCTTGATTGTGGTCTTCTGGTGCATTTGGCTCGACCGGAACGACATGGTTTTTAACAAAATAAGACCAGCTCAGTTCACGGCCCTGTGGCGTATCGAGGTAGAAGCCCAAGATTGAAAAACTGCTGGACTCTTTAAAGGGGATATGTTTAGCTGTGACACGTTGTTGCCGGTGGGGTGGATTTCGAAAGATTAGTCCTTCGCCCCTGTTGGCAGCACTTTGCCGTCGGATAGGTTTGTAAACCTGCGCTTGGCACCCCTTCTATTAAAAAAAAGCTGATACACCTTCGACTTCCAGGTGTATTGTCGAACAAAAAAAAAAATCGAAGCAGAGGAGCCATGGTTTCCCTAAAAAGAAAAGAACAGAGGAGCCGTGGCAACTCGACCAAACCAGCCGTGCTACACACTGAACTGGGAGGCGTCAACCTCTCCGGCGAGCGACGCGGCGGCCGTCAACCTCTCTGGCGACGGCGAGCGAATGGGCGGCGCACCCGCCGCCCCCACGCATCCATCCCCTACAAGCCCGCCCACACCTCCAGCCCAATGCCTCCCCCGAGCAGAGCACCACCAGCGCGCGGGCGCGCGCACACACACACCGCCGAAGTATCCGGCTCGCTACTACGCACGCCTCTTTTGGCCAACGGGCGCCTCCCCTCCTCTCCCTCCCATTCCTCACCCCTGCTAAAATTGGCGCACCGGGCTAACCGCCATCGTCGGTGCGTGCGTGCGTGCACGGCTGGACCGCGGTTGCGGACGCGGCGCGGCGGGGCGGGGCCGAGGGCGTGGGCCGGCGACGGCGGGGATGGGGTCCGGCACCTGGCGCAAGGCGTACGGCGCCCTCAAGGACTCCACCAAGGTTGGCCTCGCCAACTTCAACAGCGAGTACAAGGTCAGCTCCTCTCCGGTCAACAAATCGCCCTGCATTTGCTGTTCACGCCGCCGGTCGCCGCACGCGATGCGCATTTCGGATTTTGTCTGCTCCATCGATTACCCTGCAGATTGACGCATCGACTGAAATTTCCTTCTTTTTTTTCACGCGGCACCCCGGGAATCGACTGAAATCTCCCGACGGATGCCCCCTTTGTAATCTTGCAGGATTTGGATATCGCCATCGTGAAGGCGACGAACCACGTGGAGTGCCCGCCCAAGGAGCGGCACCTCAGGAGTGAGTGATTTCACTCTTCCTCAGACTCTAATTTATCTGTTGGGATGTGTATCATCCATGCCCAATCCTGTGTGAACAAAACATTCCTAGGTTTATCTTCTTGCTGGATGCAGGGATACTCTTCGCGACCACGGTGAATCGCCCGCGAGCGGATGTCGCCTACTCCATATGCTCATTGGCCAGGAGATTGTCCAAGACCAAGAACTGGATAGTGGGTCTTGTGCTTACTTGTTCATGTCAAACATTTGTTTTTTTAAACTGTTTATCTTGATGACGATCCTTGATTCAAATCATATATATACCCCTAAATGCCCCCTCTCTTTTTTTCTTGTGAGATGAATGGATAGCCAGTGAGAAGTATTCATTTGGTGCATCCAAGGGTGAATATTAACCAATTTGTCTGCTGTAGGTTGCATTGAAAACATTGATAGTGATACATAGATTACTGAGAGAAGGTGATGTGACATTCAAAGACGACTTCTTGAGCTATTCGTATAGAGGAAATATTTTGCAGATTCCACATTTCAAGGATGACTCGAGCCCATTAGGTTTGTTCGTCGCGCATTGTTCTGAACTGCAGCATCCAAGGAAGCTCCCACTGTTCTATTTTGATGTCTGAACCGATGCTCTCCTACCTCCTTTTGTCAGCTTGGGATTGCTCTGCTTGGGTCCGCCTGTATGCGCAATACCTAGATGAACGTGTCGAGTGCTTTAAGGTTCTAAAATACGATGTCGAAGCCGATCGTCTGCTGAAATTACCCAAGGCTTCTGGAAAGGTATTATCAGCTTTCTAAGCTGCATACTGATCTGGTGCACAGTCTTGGTACGATTACAGCACTGTGGTTTACTGATTTCGCAATGTCGGCTAATTTATGCCAGGCACACAGTAGGACGAGAACCCTTCCATGCGCAGATCTTTTAGATCATTTGCCTGCGTTGCAGAAACTATTACTTAGACTTATTTCTTGCCAGGTTTGATTCTAGTAAACATACACTTCTGTGCTATTATTCTTTTCTTCTTGTTCATCTTCTTCATTATCACAGCCCGAAGGTACGGCCTGCACAAATTACCTCGTACAATATGCACTAGCCCTCGTAAGTCAAAAACTTGTTGTGATTTGTTCTGTTAAAATATTTGTTCCTTTTAGTTCACACGATAGTGTGTATTTCTTAGTGACCTTATGGACCTCAGGTTTTGAAGGAGAGCTTCAAAATATACTGTTCGATCAATGATGGCATCATTAATCTTGTTGATATGGTAACAACTCTTATGGATATCATCTCTATGTGTTATGCACATGTCCATAATTAATAATCCATAAACATAAGTTCAGTTTCTTATTCCTCTCGTCTCAACAGTATTTTGAGATGGCAAAAGTCGATGCTATCAAGGCACTTGAAATTTATAAGAGATCTGGCCAGCAGGTACGGAAAGTCATATTTTCTTTCTTCTGTATAGCCGGTCAACCAACCGGTTCTTGGGACTCCATAATGTAATTTTGCCTATGTTACAGGCAGAAAGGCTTTCTGCCTTCTATGACTACTGCAAACGTCTTGAGCTGGCTAGGACTTTCCAGTTTCCTACTTTGAGGCAGGTATGCTCACCCACTGATTCATCCATACCTAAATCAAACACTACTTCACGATCTTTAATTCAATAGGCTGATTAAGGATAAAGTACATGATACTGATTAGTACCTTAAGTAGTGTATTTATGTAAACATGGCCGTCATTAGGTCTGAACTGACAATTTTCTTGTTTTCATTAAAAGAACACCCACAGGGCGTGTTAAGTTATAAAAGCCAAACCAGCCAAAGAACTACAAAGCTAGCAAAATATAAACAAAAAGGAAGCACAAGCCTAACTAAAACAAAAAAAATTGAAAATGACCTATGGTTGTCTTCACAATTAGTATTACTATTTTCTTTGCACTTCTATTTATACATGTCAATTAGTTTTTCCACTGAATCTCCCGGTTACAAGGATTTAGGTATTTAGCGATATGTTGTTGTTCTACCAACATGCAGCCCCCTTCTTCTTTCCTTGTAACTATGGAAGAATACATCAGAGAAGCACCCTGTGCCAGCATGAGCAAGAGTGTGGTGAGTGTGTTTACTGTTAGTAAAACAGAAAAGAAAAAGAAAGTCAAGAGATTGAGTATCTACTATTATTCTATTAATTCTTTCTGTTGATAAACCAGGATACTGAGGAGCAGAGTTTACCTAGTGATAACGAATACGAAGTTCTGCAAGAAACCGAGAAAGCGGTGGAAGAAGAAACAGAAGAGCGTGCGGATGCGGAGCCTGAAGAGGAGCCACCATCTACTTCTGAGCTCTCAGAAGAAGATGAACCCCATCCGTTACCCACAACTGGAGATCTATTAGTAATTTTAACCCATTCTGATCTATATTCATTCCAAAAATATTGCATGTTTACTTGAATCTTACATGCTTACTCCTATGTTACTTGCAGAACTTGGACGAAGAATTACATCCCATGATTGCAGATCTTGAACAAAGCAACGCACTTGCTCTTGCTATTGTGGGACCAGGTATGTACTGGAAGTAATATCTGCTAAATAATTCCAGTTAACTGATTAAGCAAAACCACACAAGTAACAGTTCTTTTGACAAGGACAACACCTCATGATCCAATAAGTTTAATCTGCACCAGTGCTATTTCGTGTGCCGAGAATGTTTCCATCTTTAAATGCCGTATCTGGTGCTAAATACTGCATCCTGATTTTTTTTACCATGATTGCATCGTGATTTCGTGAGAAATGTAGGGAGTGGGAACAATACCTCAATTTCCCAAGACTTGTTTGCCATTGACAAATCTGGGTGGGAATTGGCACTGGTCACCGCACCAAGTATCCATACAAGTCAACCAGCTGGCAACCAATTGGTATGTATATCTTGCAATCTTTAGGTTCAACCTGTTCATAACATCTCATAGAGTAGTACTAGTGAAAACGACTGTCACAGTATGTCTGCGACTGTAGAGTTGTGCTATTCTGAATCTGAACAGCAGAATCTAGTTAATTTCAGACACTTACACTAGTTCTAGTGACATTTTGCTCTGCGTTGTAAAATATCCTTTCAATCTCCAAAATAGAAAAAACGAAGTGCTTTTGAAAATCCACTGCAATGCCGAATGCAGCCTATAACTGAATCTGAATGCAAGTAGAAGAACTCGAGAGGTGACTGATTCATCTGTATTTGCTCAGCAGGCTGGAGGGTTCGACAAGCTGTTGCTAGAAAGCCTATATGAAGACACGGCAAGGCAACAACAAATAGCCAGTGTGACCTACACTGGCAGCGTCGCGTCGAACCCATTTGATTCCAACGACCCATTCACCGTGTCCAGCAGCTTCGCACCGCCATCAAATGTGCAGTTAGCTATGATGGCACAGCAGCAGCAGCAGCAGCATTATTACCAGATGCAGCAGCAGGAGTACTACCAGGTGCAACAGCAACAACAGCAGATGGTGATGATGCCACCACAAACGCACCAGCAGCAGCAGGCTCAGTACGCCACCAATGCCGGATTATCCAACCCATTCGGCGATCCATTCAGCAGTCTCGTCACGATGGCAAATCCGCCAAAGCAAGGCAATCCACATTAGCCTGAATTGCAGCCTCTTCCTCTAGTTTTGATTGTATATATATCCCTCTTCCAACTTTGAGAAGCAACTTGTATAGTTTGTAACTTTTTCGATTCCACATCTTTGACAGCGCATTTGTATAACTCACATTCAGAAACTGATATGATATGATCGTTTGAATGCCAGTATGTTCCCACAATTTTGACCAGTGAGCACATCTCAGCAAATACATGAGCATGTTATCATCGTATATAATCTAGAAAACCCACGGGTAACTGTAACTATTCAGCTCACGAAACAAGTTACCACAAGCGACTCAAGAAAACTAACATTGATCTCGATACTGATGAGTGTTACAGATGACCAGAAAACATGACACGAATTCAGCAAGTTCTTATTTCCCATAACAGGTCATGAATTCACGGGTTCTACATATGTACAATAGTAGTAGCAGGAAACAATAGGCAAACATAAAACAGACAAGTGTTTCTTGATTCCCCCACTTCACTTCACTTCACCCAGTGCAATGAGCTAATCCCCTGCAGTTTGGTCCACTTCAGCTGGATCTGTATCCTCTACTGATCCCTCCTCTTCATCTGGTTCTGCATCTTCTATCGATCCTTCCGCTTCATCCGGAAAGTGGCCTGCATAAGTAACCATGTTAATAATCCGCAGGCGAGCTACAGTTTTCAGGAATTGGTCATTGTTTTTGTTTACTGAACAGGGAAGCAACATCAGCTTCGATTGCAAGTAAAGCTAGTAGGTCAGAATGGTCCTGAATTGTAGAGGGTGTTGCTGTGCAAATATGTGTCTTTGTCGAGGCATTTCAGAGTTATTGTTATTATTACTTGGGGAGAGGGGAATGGAGACGACAGGGATCTGGGATTTGATTCCTCACCGTCGACGTAGTAGGCGGAGCAGGGGTACCCGCGGGAGGAGGAGGCGATGGCGCGGGCCTCGTCGTCGGAGAGCTGGGGCGGAAGCACCCCGATCCCGCCGCGGGTGACGAGCTCGAGGAGGCCCATGGCGGCGCCCGCGGGCCGGGGCGGCGCGAAGTAGGAGGTCCCGGGCCGGAAGGGCGCCCAGTCGGGCTCGGACATCCGGGCCATGGCGCCGTCGATGGCCTCCTCCAGCCGCCGCTTCAGCGCGCTGGCGCCCTCGGGCGACGTCGACGCCCCCGCCGCGTCCACCTCCAGCAACATCGCGCCCGCTGGGCCCGGCCGCCGCGTGTGGTTGGCCCGGCGGCCCATGACCCCGCCCGGCTGGCCCCCGCCGAGCCGCCGCGCCAGGACCGCCGCCGTCCGGGAGGAGAGCACCCGCGCCATACTCACGCCGCCGAGGTGGTCGGAGCTCGTGGAAACCGGTGGAAGCCTCGCGCGTCGCGTGGGGTGCGTGGTGGTGTCGCGAAGGTCCTGGGAGGGGGAAGGTGGGTGTGGGAGCCGGTGGTAAATGTAGCTGTCGGCCCGGGGGCCTCTCCGCAAATAGCTCGGTCGACTACCCGTCCACGGTTCCGTCTCGGGCTAGAACTGGCTAGATCTTTTTTTCCCCTAAAGACGGTTTCGGCCCCAGGAAATAAAGAAAACCACGGGTCGCAGCCACCGGTTTGACGAGTCTGCCCTCTGCCCCCTCAGAGGCCTCGTCGTGAATAATAAGATTACAAGGGGCTTAGCGGAGAAGCGTTCCTCACTTTTCTCCTTCTCTGCGGCGGCGGCGCGAACCTATCGGCGGAGGATTTTTTGCGGGAGCGAGCTAGGGTTTCTCCATCGTCGTCGGCGGCGGCGAGCGAGCGAGGATGTCGGCGTACGACGAGGTGGAGATCGAGGACATGGAGTGGAGCGAGGAGCTGGGGGCGTACACGTACCCGTGCCCCTGCGGGGACCTCTTCCAGATCACGCTCGCCGACCTCAGGCTCGGGGAGGAGATCGCGCGGTGCCCATCCTGCTCGCTCTTCCTCACCGTCGTCTACAACGAGGAGGACTTCGCCGACGCCAAGGAGCCGCCGCAGAAGGCGGCGCCGCAACCTGTCGCCGTCGCCTGAAGGTAAAGGTTTCTGCGCGGTTGGACTGAACCCGTTGCTCCCGGTAGAGTTTGTAATTTCAGTTTGAGAGCTTAGAATTTTCCTTATGTTTTGATGAAGAGATCATTTCCTTGTGTAATCTTACTCGTTGTTACTGTAATAGGTCTTAATAATTTCTTCGTGTATTGTACGTATGATCTTTTATTCAGTGATTAACTGTCGTGAGATTTTTAGCTTTCGAAGGCCGTTGGATGTGTGTTTCATCAGAGTGAGAACTATGATGCTTGGTAAGAGATGAGATTGCCGATTAGGAATGTAACTAGCATAACAGCACTGACTTAGTTTACTATCTCGGGTTAGGAATCGTATCTATGGAAGTCTCGATTTCGGTTTTCTTGCAAATTTACTGTGACTGCTAAGGTTGATTGATCACTTACGAATGCTCAGGATTTAGTACAGCCTTTTTTTAGGGAAGGAATTTAGTACACCCTAACCCTATAGATATTTGACTTCCCAATTCCTCATTATATTAGGTTCATTTTGTGTAGAAAATTAAGCAGAGTGGCATTGTGAAGTTGAAGAACTCTTTTTTGTTTTCGAGAATATAAAGTTGGAACTCTGTTTTTTTTTCGAGAATATAAAGTTGGAACTCTGTTTTTTTTCCGAGAATGTGAAGTTGGAACTCTGATTATAAGTAGTAGGTTGGTGATGAGCCCCAGGAGCTTCCAGTCCATCAGCGGATTGGTTGGGGAGCTGTTTGTTAATTGAAGAATTCCGCTGATCGATGTGGAATAATAGATTCATGTTTGCTACATGTTCTTGTAAGTAGTAGGCCTTCTAATAGTTATCTTGCCTTGGTAAATCCTTCAGAATTAGAACAACCAATGTTGGTCCCGTTTGTCCACGACAGAAGTAAAGAACTTCAGAATTTAGCCACGTTGCAACTGTATTTACCATGTTACCAAGGAAGAAGCTAGGAGGATGAGTTTTTATTATGTTCTGATTATTGTTTGGGTACTTGATTCTTGGATTATGAGAATTCGTTTTCTTAGTAGTCCTTGTATGTTGGTTCCTTTGGAGTTAGCTGTGGTTCAGCTTTTGGAGGTACACATGGTACTCCTTGTTCTTGTAGAGTCTTAAACTTGAACCAATCCTGTAGGAACTTGAACATCGAGTCTGTTAAGGTTTCCCAATGCATCCTTTTTATTGAGAACTTGTATGTGGACCATCTTCTGTTTATGTATGTTTGCATATTGCACTGAGGTTTAGCGTAACTAGGAGAACACATAATCGTCCCTGTCATGCTCCATAATTACTAAGAGATGCACAGTTTTTGAAGTCCTGACATGCCATTGTCCCTCTTGTTCAGGATTTCAACTTTTGTTGTATCAGATTCTTTGGTGTAATGCTTTATCTGGCAACCATTTGTACGGTATTGACCTTCACATCCACTGTTTGCAGGATGATGGGATCAGACTCATAGCTGGGCAAGAAATGAGAGAGATTGGTTGGCGTACGCGGGAGCAGTTGTACTTGTAAGATGAGAAAATAGTGGCATCGTATCAAACCTTTTGACGTTTAATGTAATTCGATGTATGGAACCACTTGGCTGTTACAATGGCATCGCTGGTGCATCTAAATTTTGGTTACCCATTTTATAGTCCCGGTGACTCTCCATTGATATTTTCATTGTTGTGCCTTGTGGTAACCTGTGATGTGACACCGTACGGGTTTGAGATGCCGCTTAGCCGTGCTACCATGCTCCTTTTGACACAATTGCTGTAAACCAATCAATCAGCGTCATAAAATTAAGTAAACAAGCTCTAGATGGACCAAATAGATGGCCTGCAAATGCTCACTAGCACTAACATCTTTGTTTGGTCCAATACTGAATCTCAAAAGAAAATGCACATTTTATGTTATGGAATGGAATTTTGTCACATGGATTGACAGTATTGTCTGGCAGGAAAACCATCCTTCGGTTGTTCCTATAAAAATTAAGAAACGGAAAAGAATATTAACAAGAAACTTCACAAATCCATCATTGATCAGGCGCCCGAACAAAGCCGGCAACAATACAGAATAGGGTGCCCAACTTCACTACTTCACAGCCAGACAATGTGTCCAGACAGAGTTATTATTCTTTATCAGGTTACATGGATCATGTACAAAACTATTCAGGAAAATGTATTTTGCATCACTCTGAACGCTGACACCAGTCATCCAAAGGATTTGCAGATCTTGTCAAATATCTACTGGAACGCATATGTAAAAGGGATAACTATGCTGTACTCCTAAGAGTCAAGATCCACAAATAGATATAGAGCTGTACTAGTTAGACACGGCGCAAACGATCACTGATCTTCCTGAGATCCTCGAGAGCTGCTAGTGCCTTAGCTTGCTCTTTCCTTCCAGGAACATTTTCCTCCGAGGTTATATTTGGTTGAATAAACAACTTAATGACCTGTCGAATAAACGAGAGAATAAGCCAAAGGGCAACAAATGGACACACTTGTTAACAAGGATATCATGATCTGAGCTTGGGGCTCATATACTTGAGAACAGATACAATTCTCGTTTATTATTCTGCGTACGAGATCCAACAGCAGATTTTATACATGGAAAATATGTAATTTACTGTTAAAATGGATCCGCCTATATGTGAAATTAACAGAATATAGGATCCACAAAACACAACCATAAAGTAGGAGCTTTAGCAAAACCTTCGATTAGGTAACAGCTACATATGCCACAAACTATTTACGAAAATAACTGTGACATGTCGCTGTAACACACTTTAAATCTCATAATCAGAAACTTCAGCATGGTTACCTGAACATTTTCAACCATTGATTCGCCAAGGGACCTTAATGTTCCGGCCAACTCCTTATCAACCACATTCAAACTTGGGCCTACGTCAAAACATAGTGTATGCTCTGGAATTGGTTGATAATCCACCGATTCAGATGTTTGATTTGTAATTGCTGCTTCATTAATCTTACCATTTGCCTGATCGGGTTCAGCAATCCTACTATTATGCACAGAGAGTGGATCAGGCTCATTAAGTACCTTGGCATCATGGGACACACATGGTTGTTCCACATTACGGGTATCAAGATCAGAAGCATTACGGCGCCGGGGGAACGATGGACGCATCTTACTTGATACGTACTCACGAGCTGCTTCAATGCGATTTCTAGTTTCAACAGGGGTTGTGTAGTCACCGTCACGCAGGCCTAACCAGCCTAGACTGTTTGAGGTACTCCTAATGATCTCTGCAGTGCCTTGGCCAACATGATCCTTTTGGTGTTCGGTAGGCATGGATGGCAAACTGTTCATCAAATTGACAGGAACTATATCGGTGTTGTGAGGTTCATCAACAATAGACTGACTAGCTGAAGTCAAGTTACTGTTTTCAAAATTAGCATCCTTGGTTCTGGAACCATTTGATTCCGTGTTAGACACACTCCTTCTTAATAACCCCCTTCCCTTCATCCTAACATTTGGACCACCACTTCTTTTGTCTCCTGACATCTGGAGCGTCTTCCATGTCTCTTCCCAATAGTTGGTTGGACTCAAGGGAGATTTTCCTGTGAGAGGAGATGAAGGAAGATTTTTTTCTAGAGCAAAAGATTGCAGTAACTTGGCTTTCTCAATCAAGTTCTTTAGGTCGATGTCATCAGGAAAGTTCAACAGTCTCACAAGGCAAGAAGTCGCATGTTCACTTCCTAGCAAGGAGGATCTGAGATGAAGCATCATTGACACTGCCATTGACAAAATCAGGGCACCACGGGGAGAACATAAAACCTTAAACTGATAGTCTTCTCGACTCTTTATCTCTGTACAGTATGAATGGTTAGGAGAAGAGAATATCTCGTCCCAAATAAACAAAAGATTGTCGAGTGAAAATTCACGGCCAAACAGGACCCGAAGCCATCGTAACGTAAAGTATTGAGGTTCTACTCCCAACTCCACAAGATGACTGTGAAGAGAGGAATCCACACTAGCAAGCAAGTGATATATTGCAGATGATGCTTCCCTTACAGGTGACAAACCGGCACTTGATTCTGGTGCAGGACTGAGAGAATAGAAGTCAGTGATAGCAACCATGCCTTGCTCACCATTCACCAAGCCGTTCATCAAATTCTCAAACATACAGTAGGCATCATGCTCCATAAACTTTTCAGATAAAATAATACCCAGCTCACCCTCTGCTCCATATGCATCATTTATCAAGAGGAGCTCCCTGGTGTCAGGATCAAGATCGTCCAAACTTCTTACTTTAGCTGCACTACCCTCAAAAGCGTTTGCCCTGTCACTCCTGTTCAGCTTCGGCCTATCTGGAAATGTTTGGCCATCAAAATCATCACCAAAAAACTCTTCGTGAAGCCCCCTGACTTGTTTGAAGTGCTGCACATCAATGTGAAGGACATAGAGCAGAGGAGCTAAAAGTTCATGCATTCCTGTCGATGAGAAGTCAATTATGATGTCAAACATGGAAAAATAATAGACGGATGTTAGAGCAATTAGAACAAGAAAAAATAATGATCATTGATCAACTCCTAGTAAGTCAAAACATTATGTGCCAGCTAGGACAGCATATTGAGTTCCACATGTGGTTCAAAGGATGTGCACCTGCTAGTTAGTTTAATAAACAAACTTAAGTTCAATGTGCTC
This sequence comes from Avena insularis, assembly GCA_023614405.1. Lineage (NCBI taxonomy): Eukaryota > Viridiplantae > Streptophyta > Magnoliopsida > Poales > Poaceae > Avena > Avena insularis. The sequence continues at coordinate 280,786,647 of CM042691.1, read as the reverse complement.
ATGTCAAGAAACCCACCAGTATTACATTATCAATTGCCATCAATAGATTGCAGTTATATAACAAAAGACTGGTTGGAAAATATCTATAATACATGGGCTCCATAAGACAATATCTACATAAGTTAGTTTGCTAAAACTTCTTATATTAGTGAACGGAGGAAGCATATTAAACAAATATGAGGCCCACGAACCATTTCTCTTATGTATACCATATTGCAGGGCTTGGAGCTAGTTGGTTCCTCCCCGGTTAGGCCAGATAAGGATTGCACAATAGCTGAATACACACCAACGACTTACCTTGTTTATATCCAAACTCTGTGTACCTAAGGCTCCATACTAACAGTATACGTTCAAGCATGGACTGACATGTGGCCGTTTGGAAGAATTCTCCCAATTCAGGATAGAGCCGGGACAGATCTTGGTTCAGCATTTTCTCTAGTTCTGCATTTTTGAAATATTGACCCCAAGTGCTTTCTGCATTCATGATGTACAAAGTGATTAGAACAAAAAAAAAGAGAGATGATGCAGTTAAATGTTGTGCCGTTTTTCATAAAAAAATACATAGAACATGCGAAAGATATCTCTTTCTGCACTGCCAAGCATACATGCTGATACAAGGAAACACATAACTGCTGAGAAAAACTACAGCAGTTTTCGCTGATTTTAGATGATAGACGGTCTATGATCAGTTGAGGGCTGGTGTCACGTTGCGGTGAGATAGTTGTTGGAAACTCAGAACAAAAGCGTTCACACTTTATCCTCCTTACCCCACGCTGCCTCTCCTAAGTCATCTAGCACCAACCATTTAACCAAACATTTGGTAACAGATCATCATCAACTTTTATTTCAGTAACCATTGTGGTACGAGAAAAGATGCTCCAGAGTATCTGATGCAACATCCTAAAAGCTACAAGTATTTAAGTGGAAGAATTTCAACTGAACGCCTGGTGTCGCAAGCAATGTCAAGTAAGGCAAAAGCTAACCCACCTGGGTTCTGTGACAGTGGGTTCTCCACAACAAGATCATGAGCGCCTTCTTCATCCTTGGAGAGATGGGGATCTATCAACAGCCGCCGCCGCAAGTTCGCATATCTACAACAACAAACACGAATTGCAAGCCAGGAGTCAAAACCCTCAGAGACAATTGATTTGCATATTTTTGCCAGCATGGTTACATGCAAAACTTGATACATGAATAACATGAACATTTACTATGTTGAATGATTGTTCGAAGAAATGCAACCCTCCTGCGATGGTTAGCATGTTGTAGTATAAAGCATACTCGTGCAGCTTCATGTCAATCCAACACCCCCAATCAATAGTAAGCTTATTAACCTTTCACTGAATCAAACAATAACGCCATATAGGAGATGGAACCATTTCAAAGAAACCGGGGCCACGGTGTCTACTGATTTAATGCCTAGCGAAAAGCCAAACCCATTTTTCCTACAGGATGATCAAAGATAAAGATCGCTTGATCTAACAACAGCATATGCTTTAGGAGCTCGCGGGGGCCTGACTGACCTGCGGCGGGAATCGGCTGCGGCGCGGCGGAGCTCGGTGGTGGGGACGTCAGCGGAGCCCGGGAGGACGCCGAGATCGGCGCGCCACCGGGCGCCGCGGAGGCCGGAGAAGCGCTGCCCCTCCGGTGGCTCCGGCATTGCCGCCGCCTGCCCCGGCTCCAGTCCAGCCCCCGGCCGAACAGGGATCGGACAAGCAACCCGCGGCGAGGGGTGGGCGCTGATTGGCGAGGTCGGGCCAGACCAGACGCGCCGATCCGCGATCGGGATTGGGATCGAGGAGCACGGGGGGCGATGGACGAGAGGAGAGACCTGGGTGTTGGCCTGACTGCCCGAGGAGGAATGTGGGAAGGAGGGATGGGAAAGAGGGGAGCTGTGTGTGTGACAGGGGGAAAGCGAGCGAGGGAGAAAACGTCTTGGGGTGGCCCCGTCTGGCTGCCCGGTGGTGTTACGACTGCAACTGTGGCCGATTGGATGGATGACGCACTGCAACTACCTCTGCCATCGGCCAAATGATTTCGAAATAATCGAAAAAATAGCAAAAAACTCCTTTTAAACTTAAAAAAAAATACTTTGACACACTGAAATAATCAACAGAATGACACACTTGACAAGGACTCTCATGAACGGTTCTACCCTCCGTCTAGAGTTAGATGCAGCAGATTTATTTAAATTCACATATATCTAGACGTGTTTTAATACTCCCACCGGTCTATATTAATAACCTCAATTTTATCTAAATTTGTATATATCTAGTTAAGTATTTAAACTAGATGCATTCATATCTAGATAAAGTTGAGGTCATAATATGGACCAGAGGGAATATATAGATATATAGATACATGCGGCTCCCCGTGTTGCTCCCTAGGGCGACACCTGGGGCGAAACCATAGGCGCCGCCAAAGGCTTCCCCCCTCACCAGATCCCCTTGCTGCCGCTGCCGTTGGCCCTTTCAACGGCGGCGGCAGGCCGAACAGCCAAAGGCGGTTGGGGTGGTGGTGCGTCGGGGGTGATCGCAAGAGCTGCTGGGGCGATGGCGACAGTTGTCTGCGCGCAGCGACCAGGTGGTATCCCTGCGTCGGGGTGGAGGTGGTGATATCCAGTGGAATCGATCTGACAGGGGCGACGCGTCTCCTGGGCCGTGGTAGATCTGGCTGTGGAGGTGTGCCTTGGGCCTCTCCGCGGTGAAGATCCGGCTATGGAGATGCGTCCCCTTGATCGGGCCATGGTTGCTGCCTTTCGGTGGCCATCGGGAGGTCGTGGCGTAGGCTGCCATGGCCCTTCTAGACGGCGTCTGGCGCGAGTCAGAGCGGCGAGGTAGGGAGAGTGTGTGTCCTCCATGTTGCTGATCCGGTGATGGCGACGGTTGAGGTACTGTGATGGCTTTCTCCTTGGTTGTTCTGATCGGAGGCATGGGGGCCTGCCGATGTTGCTTGCATTATGGTGGTGGTCCTAGGGTTCCTCCAGCGCGAAGATGAAGATCTATTGACTGCTTGTCCTCATTAATCTGGCTTGGAGCAGCGTGTTCTATAAGGCTCCGTCGGTGAACTCCCATGGGCGCATAATGCTTGGAGATTATTGGTTCAGAAGGAATTCGATCGTGTGCACCCATGTTTTCTCTGACAGTTTGGTTTCAGATGGAGCGTTTTTTGGAATTATGCCCTAGAAGCAATAATAAAGATGTTATTATTATAATTCTTGTTCATGATAAAGTTTATATTCCATGCTAGAATTGTATTAAGCGGAAACTTTGATACTTGTGTGGTTTATGAACAACGTACGCCTCTATGGACTAGCTCATTGATTAATGATGGTTAAGGTTTCCTAACCATAGACATGGGTTGTCGATTAATAATGAGATCATGTCATTAGGAGAATGATATGATGGACAGATCCAAATTAAGCAGAGCAATTAGATCGTGTCATTCGTATTCATATTTGCGAAGCTTTTTCCTATGTCAAGTATTGTATTCCTTAGACCATGAGATAATACAACTCCCTGGTATCGGAAGAAAGCTTTAAGGTCATCAAACATCATCCTATGTGAGGGCGATCATAAAGGTGTCTCTCAGGTGATCGGAAAGTACTTGTTGGGTTGTATGTATCGAGATGGAATTTGTCCCTCCCGAGTCGGAGAGATATACTGGCCTCATTGAATCGATATCAACACCGCTTGCAAGCACGTGATTAAGGAGTTAATCACAAAGTGATATCGGATTACGGAACGAGTAAAGTACTTGCTGTAAACGAGATTGAACTAGGTATGTCGATACCAACGATCGAATCTAGGGCAAGTAAAATATCGCGTGACGAAGGAAATACATATATGGGATTAATTGAATCCTGGCATCGTGGTTCATCCGATATGATCATCGATGAATATGTGGGAGTCAATATGGGTTTCCAGATCCCGCTGTTGATTATTGATAGAAGATCATGTCTGCATATTCTCGAACCCGTAGGGTCACACACTTAACGTGCATCAACGCTAGGATAGAATGGATAATTGGTTTATGAGTTTTTGTTCGGAGTCTCGGATGAGACCCAGGACATCATGAGAGGTTCTAGAATGGTCCGGAGAATAAGATTCATATAAAGGAAAGCAGTTTTGGATGGAATCGTTTGGAGTTTATCGGTATTATGCAGGAAGGTTCTAGAAGGTTCCGGAGTGGGACCAACGTGGGCCCACTTGTCGGAGGCCTGCGTGGGCCTAAGGGGAAGTGCCCTGGCCACTTTGGGCCAGGGGCACAAGGCCCCTAAGGCCCAACCGTCCAGCCCTAGGGGAAACCCTAAGGGAGCCTTCTAGAAGAGGGGGGATGACTTGCCCCCCACTCCACCCCTTGGGCCGCCGCCCTAGGGCTTGGAGGAGGGGTCAAGGGGGCCGGCCAGCCCCCTATATAAGGAGGGCAGGGGCACAACCTCCCCCCACTCCAACCCTAGCCGCCAACTGCTGCCCCTCCATCTCTCTCTCTCTCTCTCTCTCTCTCTCTCTCTCTCTCTCCATTGCGTGGCGTAAGCCTGCCGCAGAAACTCTCCATCATAAGCACCACGCCGTCGTGCTGCAGATCCAATCTATCTCTCCACCATACTTGCTGGACCAAGGAAAGGAGGATACGTCGCTGCACCGTACGTGTGCATCTCTCGGAGGCGCCGCCACTTGCGGCGTAGGATCGGATCGGATCGCGAGGAGGAGACGGCGAGTACGATACGTCAACCACGTTCTATTGAACATTTCTGCTGTGTGATTTCTTCAAGGGTATGAAGATCTCATCAATCTCTCTCGTTGATTACATCTCCTAGATTAGACCTTGGCTTTCTTGTTCGCATCCGTAGGAATTTTTTTGATTTACTATGCTGCGAGACCCTTCAGTGGTATCAGAGCTAGATCTATGCGTAGATGTGTTTCACGAGTAGAACACAACATGCTTGTTGCGGGCGTTGATGTTTTCTGTTGCAAACCTCTTGTTGTGTATTTCTTATGGCGTGACATAGTGAGATCGAAGCGGTCCAGGCCAACTTTACGCGACCTCGTTCGTGAGACCGGCTCCGCACTTGACGTGTGGCTTGTTCCACACATGCGGCTGGTGGATGCCAGTTTCTCTCACTATAGCAGTCATGGGATTTACAATGGATGTTAGCAACCATAATATCACCGTTGTGGCTTTCTGTAGGTAAGAATCATTCTTAGCTTGTTACTCCCATAAGCCACGTAAAACATGCAACAACAAAGTAGAGGCGTCTAACTTGTTTTTGCAGGGAGTGTTTTGTGATATGGTATGGCCCAAGATATGATGTGTATGAATTGAGATGTATGCAATGATCATGTTTTGTAATATTTCACGACTTGCATGCCAATGAGTTCACAACCGGCAGGAGCCGTATGGTTGCCTTTATAATTGTATATGACATGCGTGTCAACTTCTTATACGCCATGTAATAGCTTTACTTTATTGCTAAGTAGTTAGCAATAGTTGTAGTTGCTATTCGTGGTGGAGGCAATCATGGTGGAGTGATGGAGATCATGCTGGCGCGCACGAGATGGAGATCATTGCGTGGAGATTGGCTATACCGTTGGAGATATGCCCGAGAGGCAATAATAAATTGGTTATTATCATATCTTCATACTTATGATAAATTTTTACATACCATGCTATAATTGTATTAACCGCAAACATTAATACTTGTGTGATTTGTAAACATAAAAGAGTCCCTAGTAAAGCCTCTTGTTAAACTAGCTTGTTGGTTAATATATGATCATGGTTTCCTGATCATGAACATAGAGATGTTATTAACAATAGGGTCATATCATTAGGAGAATGATGTGATGGACATACTCCTATAGTTAAGCGTAGCATAAAGATCAAGTCATTTAATATAGTTCATTTGCTATAAGCTTTCTGATACATAGTAACCTAATTCCTTCGACCATGAGATCATGCATATCACCTTTACAGGAAGGATGCTTTGATGACATCAAACACCACACCGTAACAGGGTGGCTATAAAGGTGGCATTGAGTGTTCGGAAAGTATGGGTTGAGACACATGGATCAAGAGTGGGATTTGTCCATCCATATGACGGATAGATATACTCTGGGCCCTCTCGGTGGAATGTCATCCGATTAGATTGCAAGCATGTGACTGTCTCACAAGGGATCACATACCACAGGAACGAGAAAAGAGTACTTATCAGTAACGAGGTTGAACTAGGTATGCAGAGATACCGACGATCATAACCTCGGATAAGTAAAATATCGTGAGACAAAGGGAAATTGGTATCGCATGTAAGTGGTTCATTCGATCGCAAAGTAATCGTAGAAATATGTGGGAGCCATATGAATTTCCAGATTCCTCTATTGGTTATTGATCAGAGAAGTGTCTCGATCATGTCCGCATAATTCACGATCCGTAGGGAGACACACTTAAGGATTCGATGTTGTTGAGTAGTTATGGAATGATGAGTAAGAGACCGAATGTTGTTCGGAGTCTCGGATGGGATCCGGGATATCACGAGGAGATCCGGAATGGTCCGTAGAATAAGATTCATATAAGGAAAGTCCCGTTTCGGAGTTGGGGAATGGTTCCGGTGTTTTCATCGAGAATGTTCTAGAATGTTCCGGAATGTCCAAGACCGGAGGGGAAGGGTACATGAATGTGTTGTATCAAGTTGGTATGATTGCATCATGTACTAAGTGTCATCGTTGAACCAAATAAAGGATTAATTCAAATCCTAGTTTGAAAAGTCAAACAACTAGTTTGAAAAGTCAAACGGCTAAATTTGGAAAGAGGAAAAGAGGAGGAAGGTTGAAACCGACTTGGGGGAGGAGTTCCTCCTACCACCGCCGGCCCACCTTGGGTCCGAGTTGGGGAGGGACTCCCCTTCCCAGGCGCGCCTCCCTCCACCTATAAGAGGAGGGGCAGAGCTCCCCTCCTAGACACAAGTTCCCTACCTCTAAACCTAAACCCTAGCCACAGCCTAGGGGAGCTTCTAATTGCCCTAGCCGCCGGTTTAGCCCCTTCTAATTGGTGTGTCTAAAACCTAGATCACCAAGGCTCTCTCATAGTCCACCATACTCACTCCGGCTTAAGGCGAAGCCTTGCGAGATCTCCCCTCTACTTCCGGTACCACGCCGTCGTGCTGCCGGAATTGCGAGGAGAGTGCTACAACCTCCGCTGCCTGCTGGAACAAGGGAGAGGAAGGTCTTCGTCGAGTATCGAACGTGTGACCGACTGCGGAAGCACTGCCGGAACGCAGCGCCGGAAGGATCGTCTACGCGATCTTGAGATCGGCAAGTGTACGACTACATCACCCACGAGAATCTGCTCTCGTTAACTGCTTTGGAATCTTCGAGGGTGAGTTCCTCTATCGACTCGTTGCTACAATCTAGTAGATAGATCTTGGCTTGATCATAGATTAGATCTTGATTGTGTGTTCATGCGGTAGAAATTTTTTGTTTTCCATGCTACGAACCCCTACAGTGGTATCAGAGCCGTGTCTATATGTAGATCTATTGCACGAGTAGAACACAATGGTCATTATGGGCGTTGATGCTTTTGTTGTCAATTGCTTCTTGTGTACTTTGCATCTTGCGGGATGGTGGGATGAAGCGGCCCGGGCTAACCTTACATGACATCGTTCATGAGACTTTCTCCACGCTTGACATGCAACTTGTATTGCATAGGTGGCTTTGCGGGTGTCTGTTTCTCCCAACATAGTTAAGATTCAATTTACAACAGGTGATTGACAATACTAGTATCAATGTCATGGTTCTTGTTCGTAAGTTAGAACGACACTTATTGAAAGCCCCAAACCACGTAAAACATGCAAAGAAAATTAGAGGCGTCTAACTTTGTTTTAAAGGGGTGTGCTGTGATGTGATATGGCCATGATTGTGATTATATATGATGTATGCAATGTTCCTTATTGTAAGTTGGCAACCGGCAGGAGCCATATGGTTGTCTTTAAATTCTGTTAAGACCCGCCTGTCTGTTCAAAGTAGTTGTAATAGTTGAAGCTGGTGGACGACAACCATGGAGCAGCGTCATTGACCTTGATGCAATGCCGGTGATGATGGAGATCATGTTCGTGCTTGAAGATGGAGATCGGAAGCACAAGAAGAAAGGCCATATCATATCACATATTATGAATTGCATGTGATGTTAATCCTTTTATGCATCTTATATTGCTTAGTTAACGACGGTAGCATTATAAGATGATCCCTCAAGCACACAATTTCAAGTTTTAAAGTGTTCATCCTTAGTAAGCATCGTTGCTAAAGCTCGTTGTTTCGAAGCACCACGTGATGATCGGGTGTGTTAGATTCTGCGAGTGTATACAACGTGAGCAAGCCAGATTTGCTCATGCGGAAGCTAAGGTTGATCTTGACGAGCCTAGCATGTACAGACATGGTCTCGGAACACGGATCACCGAAAGGTAAAGCATGAGTCATATAGTAGATATGATGAACATGTTGATTGTTCGCCATTGAAGCTACATCAACTCTCGTGATGATCGGTTTTGATGTGGTGGATTTGGTTCGTGTGATCACTAAAACAATGTGAGGGATATTGTTTTGAGTGGGAGTTCAACGGCAATATGATTAAAAGTTGAACACTATTTATCATAAATTAAATCAAAGTGAATTTGCATAGTTGTTGTAGTCATTGGCATCCGTTTACCACCTTGCGCTTAGTTTTAATTGAGATGATAGAACTATAGAATTCTGGTTAGTTACTTTACGAACTGGTATCGTATTGTTTTGAAGTGTTAATCTAAAGTTTAAAAGTCCTATTGCAAATTTTCAGTAAGTTCCGGTTACTCCATGAAGTTTAATAATTAGTATTAAATCAAGAGTGACAATTCCAAGTGTTAGTGTATGAGTATCATGTTTGTCTCCATGATTCTTGATATTCAAAGGATTGTCTTAATATCAAGGTTATCTAGGATCTGAAAGAGTTGTTTCAGAAACCATGATGTGTGGAAGATATTGTGATATCTGAAACAAAGTTTTAGTTGCAACATGATAGAGTATAATATGGCAAAAGTCATGTTCTCGTATTTGATGAGAATTTGCAAAAGGTTGAAGACACTAGTTGTCCTAATCCTCCAAAATGTTTTGGAGAGCAACATTATACTCGCAGTTCACCGTTATAAGCTAAAGTAGCTTGATCATGGATAATTCCATGATAAGGGTGAATATTTGATGTAGGTAAAGTGTTTACTACACCAATAGATTACTAAAGAAAGGAATTTGAAAGAACACCAAACGTTTGATGATGGTGATCTACTTCAAAGTGCAAGTCCAAAGACATCGGTATTTAATTATACACGCTTTGGACTATGTGTCATATGTATGACTCCACTGTTGATGTTAATAGATTCTTTCAAACAGAAAATAAATACTGAAAGAGAATCTCATAAATATATGGCAGAAAAGAAAAGACTAGAATTGTTCAGTTTAAGTATATAGATGATATACATGTTATGGCTATATTCTTTGCTTATTAAACAATGTGGTTCTTAAGTATTTGATACTAAATTTGTTGGTGTGAATCATACGAAAACAACACAATTCATGAACTACAATGGCCTAAGTAACTAGCAAAAGAATATGTGATGATGTTCATCGAGAACAAATAAAGGGTTATTGTGTTGCTCGTTAAACATCAAAGCTTGCCTTCAAGATTTGTTTTATCAGGTATTATGAGAACAAAAGGGTTGTTCAAATAATTGCCGTAATCCATAAAAGATGGATGATTCACAAATCTCGTTGGAGAAATCACATCCATAAAACTAGTGCTAAAAATGTCGAAAGACAAATTGATTGAAAGATCACTTAGGAAGTGACATCGCCGTTTAAATTATATTGGAAAGAAAACATGAAGAAACTCCATGTGGATGGAATTTTGGAGTCTTTTGATTTTTGATCACATGACGCTTGTGAAACTTTCCTAGAGATAATTAAAACTTCGTTCATAGGCCAAAAGGGAACGAATGACTAGCTTATTGGAACTTGTATATATTGTTGTACGAAATCCATTATGTGTAGTCAAGAGTGATGGATTTCAACTTCATATGCTTTCTCCGAAAATTTGAGTGAATATATGAATATTTACTTAATAAGGATGAAGTATGAAACATTTGAAAAAGTTCAAAGTCTTTCAAGATGAAGTGCAAAATCATTGTAATAAGAATATAAATAGTTTATGATAAAGATCATAAAGGAAGATATTTGAGTTACAAGTTTAGCATAATACCTAAGATTTAAGGAATGGATTACGTGGATTTGCATTTCCCGAAACACCATAAGAGTATGGAGCGTTCGAGATATGTAATTAAAACCTTGTTTGACATGGTAAGATCAAAGGTGTAATTCATAGAACTGCCATTATATTTTAAAGATTAAAAGCTTTAGAGACTACCGTTTTCCACTGAAAAGAGCTCCATCATAATCCGCTGAAATGACACCATATAAAGTTATGGTTTGGGATAAAACCCAAGTAGTCCTTTCTTAAACATTGGTGTGCTATGCATAAGAAAGATGTTTGCAACCAAAGTCGGATGAAACTGTCTTTGTATTACTGTTAATTATTCCTCCATAAACACCGGAGACAAAAGTATTTGTCACTTAGAACATCAAGTTTCTTTGAGAAGGAATTTTTCGTGAAAAGATAAGTGGGAGGACAATAGAACTTTGATAAGGTTAAAGGAACCTTAGCTATATGTGCAAAGTTGCGCAACGCCGAATAGTGTTCCGGAGGCAGCAACAATGCTCATGGCTCACGTGCCTCAAAGGTTGCGGTCACGGAGGTCTAAGTTTCTATTGAACCAAGTAGGTCGAGTAAACAATCAAATACCAAGATTTGAGGGTTGAATCATTATTTGAGAATAATGAACGGACTACATGCAAAGAAGCGACGATGGGCCCTGACTCCGTCAAATGGCTTGAAGCCATAAAATCCGTGATAGTTCCATACACGAGAAATCAAGTTTTGAACTTGAAGAACCCTCGAGAAAGGTGTAAGACCTTACAGTTGTGTTTGGATCTATAAAGAAGTAGACATGGATGTTTCAAATCTATGAAATAGTCGACATGTTGGGAAAGAGTTCACAAAATGTTCAAAGGTTGACTATGCCAAGATTTGATCTTTCATAGCGATATTTAGTCTAGACGGATTAATGTAGCAACCACTACATATAATTTTTGTTATGTGGTAGTTGAATAAGCAAAACAAGTTCTTCTAATAGAAGGGTCACCTAGGACGTGTGCATGACATGGTCCAAAGGGTTTTGTTAATTCAAAGGATGCTAAAAGCATATGCAAACTTCAATGGTTGAAGTAAGCATCGTGGAGTTGGAATCTTCACTATGATGAAACTGTTAAAAGAGTTTAATTTCATCAGAGACGATGAAGATGCTTGCATTTGCAAGAAATTAAGTGGGAGCGCTAAGACATATTTCTAATACATTATGTGGAGGACATATTGTTGATTGGAAATGATGTATCTTTTATTAACACATATTAAGAATTTCATCCCGATGAAAGACTTAGGAAAAACCCAAATATTTGGCATCAATAGACGCTAATATGGTTGTGCCGAAAGTACATAGATGATGTATTGAATGAGTTCAATATAGAAACTACAAGAAAGGTTCTTGTCACACAGAAAGGATTGAATGAGTTCAATATTGATGATATATTCAAGTGTATTGACCTTTGGGTAAGTGAAACAAAGATTCAAGTATAGATTGATACTTGATGTATGAAATCACAAAGAATATTTATATCAATCATACTGTGATATGTACAAATCCAGATATGTCCTATACTCTAAATGTTATGAGCATATACCAGAATGATTCATAAGTTGATCATTGGACAATAGTAAGGATATTCTTATGATCTTTTGGAAGAACTAAGAGTATATTATTTGTAGAAGTGACAAATAGATGGTTAGTTCATTGTAAAAGTACTACATTGATACTAGTTTTGTCACAAAGTACAAATTAAGTTTATCTCAATCTAAACTAAGGGTGGCACAATATAATGGAAAGTAAGTTCCATAATGGATTTGGATGAGTTCCAAAGTTAAGACAACGTGATGATACTACAACAAAAGGCTAAGTATATGACTGCTATAATAGCAGCTAAAGAGGGCATTTGTGTCAAGTAGTTTGTTGTCAAACTAGGTGTAGTTCACAGCGGGATAATACTATGAAGATATATTGTACGACAATATTATCAACATGTTTTAAACCCCAAAGAACTAAAGGTCTCACCGAAGGACCAAAATTATACAAAGCCATCTCATTAGAGAATGAGTGATGCGTAGAGATGCAAAGACATGCAATAACACACGGACTGAAGTGTCAGATCCGGAGATCAGTTGACCACTAGCAATCGTGTACATACAACACCAGAAAGCCATAGGTGTTGAATACACAAAGGTTTGAAACTAGAGTATTGACTCTAGTGCAAGTGGGAGACTGTTGGAGATATGCCCGAGAGGCAATAATAAAGTGGTTATTATCATATCTTCATACTTATGATAAATGTTTACATACCATGCTATAATTGTATTAACCGGAAACATTAATACTTGTGTGATTTGTAAACATAAAAGAGTCCCTAGTAAAGCCTCTTGTTAAACTAGCTTGTTGGTTAATATATGATCATGGTTTCACGATCATGAACATAGAGATGTTATTAACAACAGGGTCATATCATTAGGAGAATGATGTGATGGACATACTCCTATAGTTAAGCATAGCATAAAGATCAAGTCATTTAATATAGTTCATTTGCTATAAGCTTTCTGATACATAGTAACCTAATTCCTTCGACCATGAGATCATGCATATCACCTTTACGGAAGGATGCTTTGATGACATCAAACACCACACCGTAATGTGGTGGCTATAAAGGTGGCATTGAGTGTTGGAAAGTATGGGTTGAGACACATGGATCAAGAGTGGATTTGTCCATCCATATGACGGATAGATATACTGGGCCCTCTCGGTGGTATGTCATCCCATTAGCTTGCAAGCATGTGACTGGCTCGCAAGGGATCACATACCACAGAACGAAAAGAGTACTTATCAAGAACGAGGTTGAACTAGGTATGCGAGATACCACGATCATAACCTAGGATAAGTAAAATATCGTGAGACAAAGGGAAATTGGTATCGCATGTAAGTGGTTCATTCGATCGCAAAGTAATCGTAGAAATATGTGGGAGCCATATGAATTTCCAGATTCCTCTATTGGTTATTGATCGGAGAAGTGTCTCGATCATGTCCGCATAATTCACGAACCGTAGGGAGACACACTTAAGGATTCGATGTTGTTGAGTAGTTATGGAATGATGAGTAAGAGACCAAATGTTGTTCGAGTCTCGTATGGGATCCGGGATATCACGAGGAGATCCGGAATGGTCCGGAGAATAAGATTCATATAAGGAAAGTCCGTTTGGAGTTGGGGAATGGTTAGGTGTTTTCATCGGGAATGTTCTAGAATGTTCGGAATGTCCGCACTCGGAGGAAGGGTACATGAATGTGTTGTATCAAGTTGGTATGATTGCATCATGTACTAAGTTTCATCGCTGAACCAAATAAAGGATTAATTCAAATCCTAGTTTGAAAAGTCAAACAGCTAGTTTGAAAAGTCAAACGGCTAAATTTGGAAAGAGGAAAAGAGGAGGAAGGTTGAAACCGACTTGGGGGAGGAGTTCCTCCTCCCACCGCCGCCCACCTTGTCCGAGTTGGGAGGACTCCTCCCAGCGCGCCTCCCTCCACCTATAAGAGGAGGGGCAGGGCTCCCCTCCTAGACACAAGTTCCCTACCTCTAAACCTAAACCCTAGCCACAGCCTAGGGGAGCTTCTAATTGCCCTAGCCGCCGGTTTAGCCCCTTCTAATTGGTGTGTCTAAAACCTAGATCACCAAGGCTCTCTCATAGTCCACCATACTCGCTCCGGCTTAAGGCGAAGCTCATGAGATCTCCCTCTACTTGTACCACGCCATGCTGCCGGAATTGCGAGGAGAGTGCTACAACCTCCGCTCTTTGGAACAAGGAGAGGAAGGTCTTCGTCGAAAATCAACGTGTGACCGATCTGAAGCGCCGGAACGCAGCGCCGGAAGGATCGTCTACGCGATCTTGAGATCGGCAAGTGTACGACTACATCACCCACGAGAATCTGCTCTCGTTAACCGCTTTGGAATCTTCAAGGGTGAGTTCCTCTATCGACTCGTTGCTACAATCTAGTAGATAGATCTTGGCTTGATCATAGATTAGATCTTGATTGTGTGTTCATGCGGTAGAATTTTTTTGTTTTCCATGCTATGAACCCCTACATATACCATGTCACATAAAAAATATGCATGTGATGTTTATCCTTTTATGTATCTTATTATGCTTAGATCGCGACGGTAGCATTATAAGATGATTCCTCACTTAAAGATCAAGATAAAACTGTGTTCTCCCCATGTATGCACCGTTGCGAAAGTTCGTCGTGTTCATGCACCTCGTGATGATCGGGTGCTATAAACTCTACATTCACATACAACGGGTGCAAGCCAGTTTTGCACACGTGGAAATACTTGGGTTTGACTTGACGAGCCTAGCATGTACAGACATGACCTCGGAACACACGAACCGAAAGGTTAAACATGAGTCATATGAATGATATGATCGAGACTTTGTTGTCCACCATTGAAACCACATCTCTTCTCATGAAGATCGGATTAGGTGTGGTGAATTTGGATCGTGTTCACTAAACAACTTGAAGGATGTTGAATTTAGTGGGAGTTCATCTAGTAATTTGATTAAGTTGAACTAGTTATCATGAACATAGTCTAAATTGTATTTGCAAATTTTGTAGATCAAATGGCTAAGTCCAACTTCAACTTCAACGTTTTTGCTGAGAAAGAAAAGCTTAAGAAAAATGGGTCTAACTTCACCAACTGGTTCTGCAATCTGAGAATCATTCTCGCTGGCGGACAAAAGGACTATGTACTTGAGAAAGCGCTAGGTGACGCCCCTGCTACTGATGCGCCGGCTGGTGAAAAAGCTATTTATCAGTCACGCAAAGATGATTATGGAGTAATTAAGAGTACCATGTTGTTTGCTTTGGAACCAGAACTTCAAAATCATTTTGAGGAGTTCGCCGGACCCTTTGATATACTTGAGGAACTGAAAACTATGTTTCAGACTCAGGCCCGTTCTGAGTGATATGAGATCTCTTAGAAGTTCTTTAACTGCAAGATGGAGGAAGGGAGTTCCGTTAGTGAGCACGCCATTAAGATGTCGGGCTACACTCAACGTCTTGAGCAACTGGACTGCAAGATTCCATAAGAGCTCAAGATTGACAGAGTTCTGCAATCACTCCCTCCTAGCTACAAAGGTTTTGTAGTTACTCACAATCAAATTGGTTCCACTGATACGATAACTGAGCTCTTCGCTAAGCTGAAAGCTGCGGAGGTGGATATCAAGAAAGATAATCATGTGTTGATGGTCAACAAGACCACTAGCTTTAAGAAAGCTAAGGGTGCAAAGAAATCCTTCAAGAAAGGCAGCGGCAAGCGCGTTGCCCCTGCTGAGAAGAAGCTCAAGTCTGGACCTAAGCCAGACACTGAGTGCTTCTATTGCAAGGACAAGGGTCACTGGAAGCGCAACTATCCGAAGTACTTAGTGGACAAGAAGGCTGGCACCATTAAAGGTATATTCGATATACATGTTATTAATGTTTACCTTACTAGCGCTTGTTGTAGTGCCTGGGTATATGATACTGGTTCAGTTGCTAATATTTGTAACTTGAAACAGGAGCTACGGAATAGACGGCGACTAGCAAGGGATGAGGTGATGATGCACGTTGGCAATGGATCAAAAGTTGATGTAATGGTCGTCGACACGCTCTCCTTAGTTTTACCTTCGGGATTAGTTTTAAACCTTAATAAGTGTTATTATGTGCTTGCGTTGAGCATGAACATTATATCTGGATCGTGTTTATTGCAAGACGGTTAATCATTTAAATCAGAGAATAATGGTTGTTCCATTTATAAGAATAACATCTTTTATGGTCATGCACCTGTTGTGAATGGTTTATTTCTTCTGAATCCCGAAAGCAATAAAACACACATCCATAACATTGAGGCTAAGAGATGCAAAGTAGATAGTGATAATCCAACTTATTTGTGGCACTGCCGTCTAGGTCATATTGGTGTAAAACGCATGAAGAAACTCCATTCTGATGGACTTTTGGAGTCTCTTGATTTTGAATCATTTGACACGTGCGAGTCGTGCCTCTTGGGCAAGATGATCAAAACCACGTTCTCCGGAATAATGGAGCGAGCAACAGACTTATTGGAAATCATACATACCGATGTATGCGGACCAATGAGTGTTTCGACGCGCGGTGGATATCGCTATTTTCTCATTTTTACTGATGACTTAAGTAGATATGGGTATATCTATTTAATGAAACATAAATCTGAAACGTTTGAAAAGTTCAAAGAATTTCAGAACGAAGTGGAAAACCATCATAACAGGAAAATTAAATTTCTACAATCTGATCGTGGAGGTGAATATTTGAGTTATGATTTTCTCACGCATCTTAAAGCAAGCGGAATCGTTTCACAACTCACGCCACCCGGAACACCACAGCGCAATGGTGTGTCTGAATGCCGGAATCGAACTCTATTAGATATGGTGCGATCAATGATGTCTCTTACAGATTTGCCGTTATCATTTTGGGGTTATGCATTAGAAACCGCTGCATTCACTTTAAATAGGGAACCATCTAAATCCGTTGAGACGACATCGTATGAACTATGGTTTGGTGCTAAACCTAAGTTGTCATTTCTTAAAGTTTGGGGATGCGAAGATTACGTCAAAAAGTTGATGCCGGACAAGCTCGAACCCAAAGCGGAGAAATGCGTCTTCATAGGATACCCTAAGGAAACGATTGGGTATACCTTCTACCACAGATCTGAAGGCAAAGTGTTTGTTGCAAAGAACGGATCCTTTCTTGAGAAGGAGTTTCTCTCGAAAGAAGTGAGTGGGAGGAAGGTAGAGCTATACGATGTTATTGAACCTTCTCTCGAGTTGGAGAGTAGCGCAGCACCTGAAATTGTTCCAGTGCCATCTGCACCAACAACAGAGGAAGATAATGACGAGGATCATGAAACTTCGAACGATGCTACTACTGAACTTCGCAGGTCGACAAGGTCACGTGCCACTCCTGAATGGTACGGCAACCCTGTCTTAACCGTCTTGTTATTAGACAACAGTGAACCTGCGAATTATGAGGAAGCAATGATGAGCCCAGACTCTGAGAAATGGCTAGAGGCCATGAAATCCGAATTGGGATCCAACCAAGTATGGACTTTGGTGGACCCTCCTAGCGACCGTAAGGCCGTTGAGTGCAAATGTATTTTCAAGAAGAAAACGGACGCGGATGGTAATGTTACTGTCTATAAAGCTCGGCTTGTCGCAAAAGGGTTTCGACAAGTTCAAGGTGTTGACTACGATGAGACTTTCTCTCCCGTAGCGATGTTTAAGTCCATTCGGATTTTATTAGCAATTGTTGCATTTCATGATTATGAAATATGGCAGATGGATGTCAAGGCTGCGTTCCTCAATGGCAACATTGATGAAGAGTTGTATATGATGCAGCCCGAAGGTTTTGTTGATCCTAAGGATGCTAATAAAGTGTGCAAACTTCAGCGTTCCATTTATGGACTGAAGCAAGCATCTCGGAGTTGGAACCTTCGTTTTGATCAAGTGATCAAGAGTTTTGGATTTGTTCCAAATTGCTACGAAGCTTGTATATACAAGAAAGTGAGTGGGAGCTCGGTGACATTTTTAGTACTATATGTGGATGACATATTGATTATTGGAAATGACATTGGTATGCTTAACGATGTGAAGAGTTATTTGAATAAATGTTTTTCAATGAAAGACCTAGGAGAAGATGCTTATATATTAGGCATCAAAATCTATAGAGATAGACAAGATGCCTAATAGCTTTAAGCCAAAGTACATATCTAGACAAAGTTCTGAAAAAGGTTTAGAATGGATAAAGCAAAGAAAGGTTCATTGTCCATGTTGTCAGGTAAGATATTGAGCAAGGCTCAGTGTCCAGCTACGGTAAAAGATAGAGATACTATGAGCAAAGTGCCATATGCCTCGGCCATAGGTTCTACCATGTATGCCATGCTATGTACTAGACCGGATGTGTCCAATGCTCTTAGTTTAACGAGCAGATACCAAAGTGATCCAGGAGTGGAACACTGGACAGCCGTAAAGAACATCCTAAAGTATTTAAATAGGACTAAAGAAATGTTCTTGGTCTATGGAGGTGATGAGCAGCTCGTCGTAAAAGGTTACGTCGACGCTAGTTTCGACACTGACCCGGATGATTCTAAATCTCAGACAGGATACGTTTATATTTTGAATGGTGGAGCTGTGAGCTGGAGAAGTTGCAAGCAAAGCGTAATCGCGGGATCTACAACAAAAGCGTAATATATGCCTGCTTCAGAAGCGTCAAGTGAAGGAGTTTGGATCACGAACTTTATCACTGAGCTTGGTGTGGTTCCAAGTGCCTTGGACCCACTGGAGATATTGTGCGACAACACTGGCGCCATAGCACTGGCTAAGGAACCAAGATATCATCCAAAGACCAAGCACATCAACCGTCATTTTCATATAATTCGAGATTATATAGCAGATGGAGATCTGAAGATTAGCAAAGTACATACGGATCTGAATGTCGCAGATCCATTGACTAAACCTCTTCCACGAGCAAAACATGATCAACACCTTAATGCCATGGGTATTAGATTGTTGCCATATGTAAACTAGATTATTGACTCTAGTGCAAGTGGGAGACTGTTGGAATTATGCCCTAGAGGCAATAATAAAGATGTTATTATTATAATTCTTGTTCATGATAAAGTTTATATTCCATGCTAGAATTGTATTAAGCGGAAACTTTGATACTTGTGTGGTTTATGAACAACGTACGCCTCTATGGACTAGCTCATTGATTAATGATGGTTAAGGTTTCCTAACCATAGACATGGGTTGTCGATTAATAATGAGATCATGTCATTAGGAGAATGATATGATGGACAGATCCAAATTAAGCAGAGCAATTAGATCATGTCATTTGTATTCATATTTGCGAAGCTTTTTCCTATGTCAAGTATTGTATTCCTTAGACCATGAGATGATGCAACTCCCTGGTATCGGAAGAAAGCTTTAAGGTCATCAAACATCATCCTATGTGAGGGCGATCATAAAGGTGTCTCTCAGGTGATCGGAAAGTACTTGTTGGGTTGTATGTATCGAGATGGAATTTGTCCCTCCCGAGTTGGAGAGATATACTTCGGGCCCACTCGGTAATCGATATCAACACCGCTTGCAAGCACGTGATTAAGGAGTTAATCACAAAGTGATATCGGATTACGGAACGAGTAAAGTACTTGCTGTAAACGAGATTGAACTAGGTATGTCGATACCAACGATCGAATCTAGGGCAAGTAAAATATCGCGTGACGAAGGGAATACATATATGGGATTAATTGAATCCTGGCATCGTGGTTCATCCGATATGATCATCGATGAATATGTGGGAGTCAATATGGGTTTCCAGATCCCGCTGTTGATTATTGATAGAAGATCATGTCTGCATATTCTCGAACCCGTAGGGTCACACACTTAACGTGCATCAACGCTAGGATAGAATGGATAATTGGTTTATGAGTTTTTGTTCGGAGTCTCGGATGAGACCCAGGACATCATGAGAGGTTCTAGAATGGTCCGGAGAATAAGATTCATATAAAGGAAAGCAGTTTTTGGATTTCAGAATCGTTTCGGAGTTTATCGGTATTGTACCGGAAGGTTCTAGAAGGTTCCGGAGTGGTACCAACATGGGCCCACTTGTCGGAGGCCTGCGTGGGCCTAAGGGGAAGTGCCCTGGCCACTTTGGGCCAGGGGCACAAGGCCCCTAAGGCCCAGCCGTCCAGCCCTAGGGGAAACCCTAAGGGAGCCTTCTAGAAGAGGGGGGATGACTTGCCCCCCACTCCACCCCTTGGGCCGCCGCCCTAGGGATTGGAGGAGGGGTCAAGGGGGCTGGCCAGCCCCCTATATAAGGAGGGCAGGGGCGCAGCCTCCCCCTACTCCAACCCTAGCCGCCAACTGCTGCCCCTCCATCTCTCTCTCTCCCGATCACAGTGGCGAAGCCTGCCAAAACTCTCCACCATAAGCACCACGCCGTCGTGCTGCAGATCCAATCTATCTCTCCACCATACTTGCTGGACCAAGGAAAGGAGGAGACGTCGCTGCACCGTATGTGTGCATCTCTCGGAGGCGCCGCCACTTGCGGCGTAGGATCGGATCGGATCGCGAGGAGGAGACGGCGAGTATGACTATGTCAACCATATTCTATTGAACGTTTCCGCTATGCGATTTCTTCAAGGGTATGAAGATCTCATCAATCTCTCTCGTTGATTACATCTCCTAGATTAGATCTTGGCTTTCTTGTTCGCATCCGTAGGAATTTTTTTGATTTACTATGCTGCGAGACCCTTCAACGTTGTGAAGCTCTGCTATCAGTTACCATCATGTGTCATGTCTTTAAAGATCCATGGTGAAGTCAGAGGCAGATAATGTCATGAAAGCAGGAACAAGGGGTCTCGCGATGGTGGATTGAGTCTTTGTGGTGTTGAGTAACTGGCTTGGTGATCTGTGACTTGCAGCAGTGTCTGTTATAGGGGGCAGCAATACAGGAGGAGTTCACAGTTTTATCTTGCAGGATAAAAATCTAAGGTCTGACCTTAATTGGTTGTTGCTGGCAATGACCTTGTTGAAGGCATTGTTTTGTGAGTGCAGATTTTCTTTAGGGTAAAAACCTATGATCTTTGACCGGACGACGGTGGTGGTTGAGCTTTGTTTCCTTCTTGAAGACATCGTTTTTGGAGAGGTTGGACTTTGATGGTGTTAATGTCGCTGCTACAAGAAATGGATTGATGTAGCGAGATTTTTTTGTAATTCTTTTTGTTTTGTTGGTTGTGTGCATCCATAAGGCCATTAGGGCAATTCGTTGTTGCAGAGGTCTGATGTAATTGGTATCTTTGCGATATTAATATATGCTCTTTTCTAAAAAATATAGATACATGCAAATTAGATAAATATCCAACATCTAATTTGAGATATAATAAGGATCACATCTGCCGTTCCCAAATTGGAGTATAAAAAGTTCTTCCATTTTTCCAAATCACGGGTATATAGACCGTTCTGGTGTGTATATTCACTCAGAATGGTGGAAAAGAGGCCTATAGCCCTGGTCATGGGAGGGCCATTAGCCGATGTCGATAGCGGATAATGGTGCTCGCATGGGCTAATTTTGTCGAGCGAGGGGCCTAGCAGGCAAAGGTCCCGGTTTTTAATAGGAACCGGGGCTATTGCTCCCCTGCCAAGGCAGGAAAACGACCCGTTTTTGT
The DNA here is from genome assembly GCA_023614405.1 of Avena insularis. NCBI lineage: Eukaryota > Viridiplantae > Streptophyta > Magnoliopsida > Poales > Poaceae > Avena > Avena insularis. Next base: position 280,765,129 of record CM042691.1, on the reverse strand, counting down.
GCCGCGGCAGGATCCGATTCCTGCTATTTTTCATTTATTTTTTTGGGCATTTTTTTAATTTGTGTTTTGCGCTAAATTGGATGGCATAATTAATACTACATACAATAATGAAGGAACAACTATATAGTGCACATCATCGTCACGAATATATTACACCATCTCATCCAATGTGCATTGTCGAACATATTACAAAATGTACGCACCACGAGTTATTACATTCACATTACAAAACATATCACACTCGCATATCCATCGACGGGGAATAGTATTCTCCATTCGGATCTAGGATCTCGGCATCTATGAATCCGGCAATTTTCTCTTGAATTGCTCGTATGCGTTCTTGTAGTAGAAGACCGTCCCGCAACCGTTCGACCTAATATAATTTAAAGAAGGGGTCAATATATATGAATTAATGAAAATAAACACAATTGATGGTAATAAACTAAAGTTGTGAATATTGTTTATCGTACTTCAATTTTTTTAAGTCCCTCTTTGCGGCAGTATATTTGGTCATCTGGCGAATGAACTCGCATACATAGTATCCACATAAGTTATTCCCGGGTTCCTGCCTCAAGCACTTTACGAGAACATATATAGTTCAATCAAAATAATATTCAAGCATGATATTGAAACTAGAATCAAAGAGATGCGTGGATCTAGCTAGTACTACTTACATTAAGTTGTTGAAATGTAAGCTCTGGCTTCCAAACGCCAACAGCCTTGGCGATGAACCGTTTCCAAGCCCTGCCCGGCAAAGAAGATGAATAACGGAGTTCTATATTGATCACTTGCTATCAGCGAGGAAATAGTGCCGATATAGTCACATAATGATTGAAATTACCTCTAGAGGCATGCTTGCATGTCCGCCCACTCATTGAGGTCTTTGCGTTTCGAGTCCATAACTTTTACTATTCCATCGTCGGGCTTAATGATTAGTACTACCTCTTTCACGGTTTGCAGGGCGCTCTATAAAAATCTCACGGACCTAGGCGTATACGTATTGGCTAAAAATTAGGCTTATTAATGAGCGGTTAAGGCGCATGCATTGGTGGAAGACTATTACATGCATAGAAAGTTGGGAGGAAAGTTGTCACATTAATCAATAATTAATTCTTATGCGCCTAGGAACATTACAGTTTTGGAAATACCCAAATTTGATTAGGCGCCCTGCAAACCGTGAAGGAGGGAGTAGGATATAGTGGAAGCTACGCACGCATAACGAGTCAATTATACACTTAACATCGAGTAAGCAAAATATAGTGTGTACAAGACAGTAACACTCACTCGTAGTTGTAAGAAAATAGTATTTTCCTTTTGGTCTCGTGAAACCTTAACGCTTGTACCAAGTTGTTCTCTGTCACCTCGGGTATCAGGTGGAGAACATTTTGATAAATGATATTTGGGTCAATGAACCCAATGTCATAGAGTTGTCCTCTTTTGCATTGGAGAATCTTCATTCTGCAAAATAAATATAGTGATGAGTAAGATTATACATGCAATGAACGATAGCTAAGCTAGAAAGACTTAATTACATAAATTAAAAATACTTACAAACAATAGGCACTCATGATAGATTTGTCGAGGGCGTCTTGTTGGTATAACTGAAATAACTCGTCAAATTCAATTATTACCACGCCATCTCCATGCCCATAATGCTCGTTTCTATGTGCAATGTTGATCCAGTTTTCGTTAGCAGCAGATTGTCGCATGTACCAGATATGCAATCTTCGCATTTTTGTTGGTAGCTCCTTGACTAACTCAGGTTTGACGAGAGGGTGCCCGTGCCGATACTTGTATGCTATGTCAGCGAATTCATTTATATGGTTTAAGTACCTATGAATAGACATGCCTTGAGCCGCTGCCGCTTCTCCGTACAACTCTACTAACTCCGGATCAGTTTCTGTATCATACCTCTGCTCGGCCGCAGCTCTCCTCGACCGCACCTCGGCATCGGAATACACTTTTAGCGTGGGGCACGATTGACTTTTCTGTTCTCTGAGCTGGGCAACTGATTTCTCGCTTGATTTTCCATTGGAGCTGATGAAGGGAATATGCCCTGAGAGGCAATAATAAAATGTTTATTATGTGTATTCCAAGTATATGATAGATGTTTATTTTGCATGCTATAATTGTATTAAAACGGAAACATTAATACATGTATGTTTAATAAACAAACAGAAAGTTCCTAGTTATGCCTCTCTCATAAACTAGTTCGTTGATTAACAAGATGATCACGGTTTCCTGATCATAGACATTGGATGTTGTTAATAACGAGATCACAACATTAGTGTAATGGTGTGATGAACATTCATCCAAAGTATAGCATTACGATCAAAGTCATTGAGTTTATATTGCTATAAACAAACTACGAAGTAGTCCTAATCCTTAGACCATGAGATCATGCCAATCACTAACACCGGAAGAGTTTCTTGTTGACATCAAAGGTCACTCCGTAACTGGGTGATTATAAATATGGCTTCAAAGCTACTAAAGTGTTATGTTGAGAATCATGGATCAAGAGTGGAATTTGTTCATCCCGATGACGGATAGATATGCTCTGGGACCTCTCGGTGATATCACATTGGTTAGCTTGCAAGCAAGTGATTTGATCACTAGAATGTTATATCACGGGAACGAGAAAAGAGTGCATGTCAGTAACGAGATCAAACTAGGTATGGAGATACCGATGATCGAATCTCGGACATGTAATATATCGTGAAACAAAGGGATTAAGATACAAGCGTAAAAGGTTCCGACGATCACATGAAGAGTCATCGTTGAATGTGTGGGAGTCAGTATGGATCTCCAGGTCCTGCTACTGATTATTGATCGGAGAAGGGTCTCGATCATGTCCGTATTATTCGTGAACCGTAGGGTGACACACTTAAGGGACACTGGCATCCAGTTGGAGCAAATGTTTCATGCCGAAAGAATAAACAAGCGCAGGAATTTATTTCACTAGATATCAAACAAAGGTTTTCGGGTGAAATTGCATAAAGTGGTTATGCATGTGAAATGGAATTCTAGCAAGGGGTTATTTGTGAATGTTTGTCATTAAAGTAATTGACAAAATTCTGAATAAAAATAAAAGAGTTTTATTTAATGAGAGTTTGAATTAAATTTGGTGGAAATTTAATGGGAATTTGAGTGGACTTTTGAGTGGAGGGAATTTAAAGGACATTTTGTGAGTGGAGTGTCCACCCACATGAATGAAGGAGGGGAGGGGGCAGCCCCATGGACGGCAGGCACCCCCTTGGGTGCCCCCCTCCTCCTATAAAAGGAGCCCCCCTCCTCACTTGTCTCACACACCTCCTCGTGAAAGGATCTCTCTCCCCCTCTAGAATTTATCCCCCATGGTCTCGGACTAGCAAGATACATGTTCCCGGTGGCTATTCGGCAAGAAAGGGTTGTGCTTCCGCTGCATCGCTGGAGCGAGGAGGCGGAGGTTGCCCGGTGTCTTGTACGTGTGTGCGAGCACGGATGCGCTGCTTTATGGGCGCTTAGGACTTCCTCTCGATCTTGAGATCGGCAAGAGATCGTCTACATCAACCACGAGTTGAACTCGTTAAGCTTTGTCGGTCTTCAAGGGTATGTTCTCTACGGATATACATCCGCCCGTTGTTTGTATCTAGTAGATAGATCTTGGTACATATTTCCCATCGTAGGAAAATTTTGTTTTCTATGCTGCGAACCCTACAGTGGTATCAGAGCCGGATCTATGCGTAGATGCTTTAAACGGGTAGTACACATATGAGTATGTGGGCGATGATGATCATGTTGTTGCTCCTTTGTTGTAATTTTGGATATTGGTGGCATAGTGGGATGAAGCGGCCCGGACAAACTTTACATGTCCTCGCACATGAGACCTGTTCCACGCTTGACATGCAACTAGTTTGCATAAGTGGCTAGAGGGTGTCTGTCTCTCCTACTATAGTCAATATCTATTTTGCAACGAATTGCCAACAATTTGGTTATCCTCATTGTGGTTCATGTTCGTAGGTAAGAACGGTTCTATCTCGAAAGCCCTAAGCCACGTAAAACTTGCAATGGATAAATTAGAGGCGTCTAGTTTAGATTGTTGCTGGGCTAGTGTTATGATATGGTGATGTTGTAAGTAGAAGTATGAGATGACACTCTTACAACATACATAACATGTAATCTCCATAGACCTTGGACTTATACATATAGGTATGATATTGATCATACCACGGTGCACATGATAGAGATCATATGCGGGAACCATATCATTTCACTAATAAACATGTGATGTTTGATAGCATCTTATATTGCTTGTTTAGCGCTTTGTTAGCATAATAAGATGATCCCTCATTTAAATATCAAGATAAGAATGTGTTCTTCCTTTAGTATGCACCGATTATGTTTTAGTCGCTCCAAGACATCACGTGATGATCGGGTGTTCTTGGATCCACGACCATATTTCGGGTGTAAAACAGTTACACACGCGAATACTAAGGTTCTAACTTGGCGAGCCTAGCATGTATGCATGGCCTCGAACACGGACCGAAAGGTTAAGCATGAGTCATATAGTTGATATGATGCCCATTTGATGCTCGCTTTGAAGCTACACCGACTCACGTGATTATCGGACTTCTTTGTAGTGGATTTGGTTCATGTAATCACCAAAAGGCACGAGGGATGTCGTTTTTGAGTGGGAGTTCATTCGTAATATGGATTAGTTGAACTCAATCTATCATACACTTAGTCTAAACTTTACAAATTCTGTTGTAGATGGCACCACCTGCTTTTAATTTCAATGTGTTCATGGAGAAAGAGAAACTTGCAACGAACGGTAGCAACTTTACCGAATGGGCCATGAATTTGAGGATTCTCCTCTCGCACAAAATCAATATGTGCTAGAAGCACCGTAGGCCCCCACCTTTAGATGATGCCCCGACAAGGAGAAGAATGTCTATCGACTCACAGAGGACCACAACTTAGTTCATTGCGCATATTGTATGGGCTAGAGAACTTGAAAGCGTTTGAAAATGGCAATGCTTTTGATACAATGGGTGAGTTGAAAATGATTTTCGACACACATGTCTGTAGAGAGCTACAACGCTCAGAAAAGTTCTTTAGCTGCATGATGGAAGAACACAGACGTTAGTGAGCATGTACTCAAGATGTCGGGTTACGCCGATAAGCTTGTGTCCTTGGGAATATCGATTCCCATTGACTTAGGCATCCATCGTGTTCTCGGTCTCGCCACCTAGCTATAAGAGCTTCGTGATGAACTATAATATGCAAGGCATGAAGAAGTCTCCCCGAGCTTCACAATGCTTAAAACCTGCGTATGGAGATCAAAAAGGAACATCAAGTGTTGATGATCAATAGAACACTGGTTTCAAGAAAGACAAGAAGGAAAACGGAAGGGAAGTAAGGCGGCAAGCCTGTTGCTGCGCCTGAAAAGAAACCCCGAGTTGGACCTAAGTCCGATACCGAAAAGTGCTACTATTGAAAGGGGATCACCATCGAAGCGCATCGCCCCAAGTATTTGGCGCATAAGAAAGCCGCAAGGCAAACAAAGGTATATATGATATGCATGTTATTGATGTGTACTTGACTAGTGCTCGCAGAGCACCCGGGTATTTGATACCGTTCAGTTGCTAATATTTGTAACTCGAATCGGGCTGCAGAACAAGCGACCGCTAGCAAGGGGTGAGGTCAAGATGCGTGTCGGCAATGGATCAAGCGTTGATGTGATCGCCGTCGGAACGCTGCCTCTCCACTTGTCGTCGGGATTAGTTATAAACTTGAATAATTGTTATCTGGTGCCTGCACTAAGCATGAACATTGTATCTGGATCGTGTTCGATGCAAAGTGGTTATTCATTTAAATCCGAGAACAATGGTTGTTCCATTTATATGAATGAAATCTTTTATGGTCATGCACCGATGATGAATGGTTTATTTCTTTTGGATCTCGATAATAATGTTACACATATTCATAATGTTGATGCTAAAAGGATTAAACTAAATGATGATATATCCACATATGTGGTAATCGCCGTCTAGGTCATATTGGCGTTAAACGCATGAAGAAGCTCCATTCGGATGGACTTTTGGAATCACTTGATTATGAATCATTTGATACATGTGAGCCATGCCTTATGGGCAAGATGACTAGAACGCCATTTTCCGGTTCAATGGAACGGGCGACAGATTTATTGGAAATCATACATTATGATGTATGCGGTCGAATGAGTGTGTCAGCGCGAGGTGGATATCGTTATTTTGTTACTTTCACGGATGATTTGAGTAGATACGGTTATATCTACTTGATGAAACACAAGTCTGAAACCTTTGAAAAGTTCAAGGAATTTCAGAATGAAGTGGAAAATCATCGTAATAGAAAGATCAAATTTCTAGGTCCGACCGTGGAGGTGAGTATCTAAGTTACGAGTTTAGCACTCACATGAAAGAGTGTGGAATTGTTTCACAACTCACACCTTCCGGAACACCACAGCGAAATGGTGTGTCGGAACGTCGTAATCGTACTTTATTAGATATGGTTCGATCTATGATGTCTCTGACGGACTTGCCGTTGTCATTTTGGGGCTATGCACTAGAAACTGCTGCATTCACTTTAAATCGGGCACCATCTAAATCCGTTGAAAAGACACCGTATGAATTGTGGTTTGGAAACAAACCTAAGCTGTCATTTCTTAAAGTTTGGGGATGCGATGTTTATGTGAAGAAACTTCAACCGGATAAACTCGAACCCAAAGCGGAAAAATGCGTCTTCATTGGATACCCTAAGGAAACTATTGGGTATTCCTTCTATCACAGATCCGAGGGCAAGGTTTTTGTTGCCAAGAATGGATCCTTTCTAGAGAAAGAGTTTCTCGTGAAAGGTGTGAGTAGGAAGGTAGAACTCAAGAGGTTATTGAACCTTCTCTTCAAAGTATGGTAGTAGCACAGCGGAAGTTGTTCGGAGTTGGCTCCACTGTTGAAGAGGGAACTAATGATAATGATCATGAAACTCCGAAGAGAGTACTACCGAACCTCAGGTCAAGGTGACGCGTGCAACTCCCGAGCTGTACGGAAATCCTGTCATGAATTTCATGGTTGATGAAAATGATGACCCTGCGACGTATGAAGAAGCGATGATGAGCCCGGATTCCAACAAATGGTTAGAAGCCATGAAATCCGAGATGTAATCCATGTATGAAAATCAAGTTTGGAACTTGGTGGACTTACCTCACGACCGAAAGGCCGAAGAGAAAAAAAGGAATTTCAAAAGGAAAAATCTTGATGGTAATGTAACCGTCTATAAAGCTCGACTTGTCGCAAAGGGGTTTCGACAAATTCAAGGAGTTAACTACGATGAGACATTCTCTCCCGTAGCGATGCTAAAGTCAGTTAGGATTATGTTAGCAATTGCTGCATATTTCGATTATGAGATATGGCAGATGGATGTAAAAACCGCGTTTCTCAATGGTAATATTGAAGAAGAGTTGTATATGATACAACCAAAGGGTTTTGTCGATCCTAAGGATGCTAACAAGGTGTGCAAGCTTCAGCGATCCATCTATGGATTGAAGCAAGCATCACGAAGTTGGAATCTCCGCTTTGATGAGGTGATCAAAGAGTTTGGATTTGTCCAAACTTATGGAGAAGCTTGTATTTACAAGAAAGTGAGTGGGAGCAATGTGGCATTTCTGATATTATATGTGGATGACATATTATTGATCAGAAATGATATAGATCTTATAAATGGTGTTAAAAGTTATCTAAACAGCAAATTTTCAATGAAGGACCTAGGTGAAGCGTCATACAAATTAGGCATAAAGATCTATAGAGATAGATCTAGGCGCCTAATAGGGCTATCGCAAAGTACATACCTTGATAAGATTTTAAAGAAGTTTAAAATGGAAAATAGTAAGAAGGGGTTCTTACCTATGACACAAGGCACGACATTGAGTAAGACTCAAAGTACGGCTTTGGCGGAAGAAAGAGAGATAATGGACAAGGTCCCCTATGCTTCAGCCATAGGCTCTATAATGTACGCCATGCTATGTACAAGACCAGATGTGGCACATACTATTAGTTTGACTAGTAGGTACCAATCGGATCCAGGTTCAGAACACTGGAAAGCGGTCAAGAATATCCTTAAGTACTTGCGAAGAACTAAGGATATGTTTCTTGTATACGGAGGTGAAGAAGAGCTCGTCACTAAGTGTTATGTCGACGCTAGCTTTGACACCGATCCGGATGACTCTAAGTCTCAATCCGGATACGTATTTCTCATGAATGGCGGAGCGGTTAGTTGGAGGAGCTCCAAACAACCCGTGGTGGCGGGATCAACAACGGAGGCCGAATATGTTCTCGCTTGAAGTGGCTCAGAAGCGCTTTGATGAAGGAGTTCATATCTGAACTAGGTGTGTTTGCAAACGCGTTGGACCCAATGGTGATCTATTGTGACAACAATGGTGCCATTGCCAATGCCAAAGAGCCAAGGTCTCACAAGCATTCCAAGCATATTAAGCGCCGGTTTCACTCCATCCGCGAGCATGTCAAGGATGGAGATATAAAGATTTGTAAAGTACATACGGATCTCAATGTAGCAGATCCGTTGACTAAAACTCTCCCTAGAGCAAAACATGATCTACACCAGAAATCCATGGGTGTTAGATACATCACAATGTAACTAGATTATTGTCTCTAGTGCAAGTGGGAGACTGAAGGGAATATGCCCTGAGATGCAATAATAAAATGTTTATTATGTGTATTCCAAGTATATTATAGATGTTTATTTTGCATGCTATAATTGTATTAATACGGAAACGTTAATACATGTGTGTTTAAGAAACAAATAGAAAGTTCCTAGTTATGCCTCTCTCATAAACTAGTTCGTTGATTAACAAGATGATCACGGTTTCCTGATCATAGACATTGGATGTTGTTAATAACGAGATCACAACATTAGTGTAATGGTGTGATGAACATTCATCCAAAGTATAGCATTACGATCAAAGTCATTGAGTTTATATTGCTATAAACAAACTACGAAGTAGTCCTAATCCTTAGACCCTGAGATCATGCCAATCACTAACACCGGAAGAGTTTCTTGTTGACATCAAACGTCACTCCGTAACTGGGTGATTATAAAGATGGCTTCAAAGCTAATAAAGTGTTATGTTGAGAATCATGGATCAAGAGTGGAATTTGTTCATCCCAATGATGGATAGATATGCTCTGGGCCCTCTCGGTGATATCACATTGGTTAGCTTGCAAGCAAGTGATTTGATCACTAGAATGTTATATCACGGGAACGAGAAAAGAGTGCATGTCAGTAATGAGATCAAACTAGGTATGGAGATACCGATGATCGAATCTTGGACATGTAATATATCGTGAAACAAAGGGATTAAGATACAAGCGTAAAAGGTTCCGACGATCACATGAAGAATCATCGTTGAATGTGTGGGAGTCAGTATGGATCTCCAGGTCCTGCTACTGATTATTGATCGGAGAAGGGTCTCGATCATTTCCGCATTATTCGCGAACCGTAGGGTGACACACTTAAGGGACACTGGCATCCAGTTGGAGCAAATGTTTCATGCCGAAAGAATAAACAAGCGCAGGAATTTATTTCACTAGATACCGAAACAGGTTTTCGGGTGAAATTGCATAAAGTGGTTATGCATGTGAAATGGAATTCTAGCAAGGGGTTATTTGTGAATGTTTGTCATTAAAGTAATTGACAAAATTCTGAATAAAAATAAAAGAGTTTTATTTAATGAGAGTTTGCATTAAATTTGGTGGAAATTTAATGGGAATTTGAGTGGACTTTTGAGTGGAGGGAATTTAAAGGACATTTTGTGAGTGGAGTGTCCACCCACATGAATGAAGGAGGAGGGGTAGCCCATGGCCGTGCCACCCCTTGGGTGCCCCCTCCTATAAAAGGAGCCCCCTCCTCACTTGTCTCACACACCTCCTCGTGAAGGATCTCTCCCCTCTAGAATTTATCCCCATGGTCTCGGACTAGCGAGATACATGTTCCGGTGGCTATTCAAGAAGAAAGGGTTGTGCTTCCGCTGCATCGCTGGAGCGAGGAGGCGGAGGTTGCCCGTGTCTTGTATGCGTGTTAACCTGCCGATCTGCTTATGGCGCTTAGGACTTCCTCTCGATCTTGAGATCGGCAAGAGATCGTCTACATCAACCACGAGTTGAACTCGTTAAGCTTTGTCAATCTTCAAGGGTATATTCTCTACGGATATACATCCGCCCGTTGTTTGTATCTAGTAGATAGATCTTGGTACATAGTTCCCATCGTAGGAAAATTTTGTTTTCTATGCTGCGAACCCTACAGCTGATACTCTGCAACCGTTGTTCTTTTGCCTCAGCCGACTTGCGAATAGAGAGGTCATAGTCTTCTGGTAGCGGCGGCAGGTACACGGCCATGAGCTTCACCTGGGCTATTGCCTTTGCTACATCTTCTTCGGTGAGCGGAAAGATTGGCTCTATCGGCTTCTTCTTGTTAGCTATGTCAATCTTCCACTTTTGATAACTGGCTTCTGAGGCCGCATCAAGTTGCTCGTTTGTCATCTCCCCAGGTTAGGGGATACTGAAATCTATATTTGCATGCGGTAATTTTGGGAGGGGCGATATCTTATGTTTTGGTGATATGAACCTCTTGCTGCTGCTGCTGCCCCTCGTAGTCGTACGGCCCCTTTTCCGCTTGGGAGATGGCGGCGGTGGAGACGGCTGCGACGGCGATGGAGACGGTTGCGCTGGAGAATGGTAATGTGGCGGCGAAGGTGAAGGTTGCGCTGGATAATGGTCATGTGGCGGCGAAGGCGGATTGTTGCTGATCTGAGGAGTGGGTGGCCTTGGCGGCACATAATTTGGAAGATGGATGTGCTCCTTTGGCCAAACAGCAGCCCCCCTTTTTACTTCTCCTAGTCCAGTCAGCTCCCCATCTTCACCTGCGGGGTAGTCCAGCTTCAGTTCCTCATAATCTGGCATGACTTGATCCACCATGACGACAACGTACCCTTTTGGAACCGGTTTGCAATGCCAAGTTGGTTTAGGTCCAATTGGTAGGGACATGCCGAGCGCCGCCGTCAACCTTAAGTTAGCAACTCTCACCTTTAACTCACAAGGTGTGCTCTGTGTGATATCATCCACTGGGTAACGATGTTCCGGAGCCGTCAGTGCATCATCATCACCATCATCCTGGAGCTGCGTGGAAGCGACGCTGCTTTTCTTATTCGATGGGGCGCCGGTAGCATCGAATGTAGGTTCTATCAGGTACCGCTGAGATTGGTCGCTACCTTGCTGGCTAAGTATTTCGATTTGATCCTGATGTCGCTTTAATACCTCTTCTACATTACGCAGCCGGTCTGCAGCAGCAGCTTTCTCAGCCTCAGCAGCAGCTTTCTCAGCTGCCTCCCTTTCCTTCCTCCTCTGATGGCTTCTATCAGGAAATCTCTTCCTTTCCTCGGGAAACGCAACTGTCCACGGCTTGGATCCTTCGGTGCCCCGTGATCATCATTTGTGTTCTTTATTTTTAAGGGCGCGTGTCATCTCGTCCTTCTCTCTATCAGGAACGAACCGTCCCTCTTCAACATCTTGTACCACACTTCTAATGTCGTCAATGGGTAGCAGGGGATTATCTTTGTGTCTTTGGTTATACACTGCCTTCCCTTCTTCGCTCAACGTGTCCCCATGCCTGTAAAACCAATTTCTTGCCCATTCGATCCATGTTAAGGGCTCTGGCATGATCCCCTTGGCCAGAAATGGTGCCTCAAGTGCCTCCCACTTATGCTTGCTACCGGCGTAGCCAGCAGGCTCCATAGTATGGTGGTACTTCTTCTTAGCAACATTCGCCTTATTTACTGCAGACTTTTGCAACGCGTCCGGATTCTTCGTCTTGTACTCCACAAATTCGGCCCAGTAGTCTCTTATCTTCTCATAGCCCTTATCAAAATCCGGAGTCTTATCGAACTCGATATAGTTTTGGCATAAGTTTTTCTTCCAGTCCCTGAATAGTCCGCCCATCTTCGAAAGACCCACGCCTTGACTTTTTTTCTCTAGGGCCTCTTTTTGACTCCTCATTTTCGCCTCATTTGGCACCTCTTCATCTGGATCCACCTCTGGCGCCGGCAGGGTGAAATTAAGCATGAGCTTTGTCCAAAGGTTTTCTTTGGTTGCTTGGCCGACATATGACACGGTTTCCGTCTTTGTCTGCCTCCACTCTCGAGTGGTGATAGGGATGTGGTCCCTAACGACAACTCCACATGCCTTCACAAATTTCTTTGCAACATTATCAGGTTCAATTGGTTTCCCGACTTTATCGACCTTTTCGATTCTATACCGGACACTATCATCCATCTTCTTGTTTGGGCCTCGTTTAGTCCGTACTGACGATTTCCTCGATCCGGAGGGCTAAAAGAAGAAAGAGCTAGCGCGTTAATATATGTATTTCATATGGTCACTTGTTAAATACATTAGTGCACATCACATATAGATATACACCTCACCGGAGCCGTCGACTTCTCTCTCTTTGACTTCTTGCTCGTCGTCTTCTCCCTCATCGGAGCCGCTGAGTCCTCCCTCGCTCGAGGCGTCGGCGTCTAACTCACCGGAGCATCTACCTCCTCGGCTGACTCATCTCCCTCTTCGGAGTCGTTCAGAAACTGCTTGGTGACATCGCCAACAATAACTTCATCCCCGCGGATGAAATCCTCCATGACGTTCTCCTGATAATCGTCTCTGCCGAGTCCCGGATCCATAGTATCTGCAAACAAAAGAATACACAGAAATAGTTAACAGAAGCGGCGGACGGCCTTCTCCTGACTCCGCCGCAGCCACCGAGCCGCCGCCTTCCTACTCCGCCGTGAAACACGGCCCGACGCCACCTCCGCAGCCCCCGTGCTCTGCCACACCAAGCACGCCCTCCGCGCTCCCACGCAGCAAATCGGGCTGGGCGGCGAAGCGCAATGCGCGGCGGTGGATGGCGACGGCAAAGGTGGAACGGCGCGTACAGGGCTCGGCCAGCAGCGGAGGCACAGCCTCGGGCTCACCGCGCCTTGCGGCGGCGCGCGGCGGCTCGTGGACGGCGGTGGCACAGGCGCGTGCACGTGCGCACGGCGGCGGCGTCTCGTGGACGGCGGTGCAGCGTGCTGCACGCGCGACGATGGTGGCGTCGTGGGCGGCCGCAGCGTGCGGTACGCGCCAAGACGCAGCAGCGGTGGCGGCGCGGTAGCGCGTGCGCGGCGGCACAGTTCGCGTGCGCAGCGCACGCGCGGCGCGCTTCGTGGACGGCGGCTGCGGCGGTATGGGCGCACGGCGGCGGCTCGGTCTCGTGCACGCAAGAGGAGAAAAAGGAGAGGAGACCGGCGACGTCTCACCTTGCGCTCGTGGAGAGGAGACCGGCTGCGGTGCTCGGGAGGCGCGGGCCGGCGGCGGAACGAGCGTGTGGAGGCGTGGCTGACGGGGAGGACACGGCGGCGACGATAGAGAGGCACGCGGAGGCGCGGGCCGGCAGGGACGCACGCAGAGGCGCGGGACGGCGGCGGAGTTGCGCAGCCTGACGGCGTCTGCTTCTACTCGCGTGCGTGAATGGGGAGGAAGGAGGGCGGCGCCGATCTAAAGTAGGAGGAGCATCGGCCCCGGTTCCTACCAAGAACCGGGGCTATTGCCCTATTAGCCTCGGGTTAGCGTCCGACCCGTGGCTATTGGCCCAGAAATTTCCGGCTAGCGCGCATCGTGGGCTATTAGCCCCGGTTCTTGGGCCGAACCGGGGCTAATAAGCCTTTTTCGAAAAAATATTGAGTTTTCTGGAGGTTCCCGCCTTTTTTCTAGATTTAGGAGCATTATTACATATGTATTTTTCAATGCAAATTTTTTATTTTGAATTTCAAAAATATGTATTCCATATTTTCATATGTATTTTTCAATTAAAAATGCATTAACAAATATGTATTCCATATTTTTGAATTTGAAAACACTTTGAATATGAAAAGTCTTCAAATTTGAATAAATAATCCAAAGCCATTTTCTGTTTTCTAAAATAACTATTCTTACTAACAATTTTTGCAGGAGGAAGTTTCTGAATGGGCATTAAAATTTAAAAATGACCCACTGTTCTGTGAAGCAACCATCAAATTAAATGTGAAACCTTACTTGGACAATTTTCCAACCAGTGTATCTAGAACGGGCAAAAATAATTCAAAAATGATCGGAACAATGTGAAACCTTCACGTGGTGTCATATTATGTGTCAAAGTTACAAGGAAAAATATTAAACTTGAAAGATTGAAAACATCAAATAAGTTTTAATACATGAGGGCACACATAAGTTTTACATGAAAGTCATAAATCCTTCTTCGCGTATTTCGATCCCTTGCCTATGATCGCTTCTTAGGCCGTAACCATGGAGCATCTTCATTATTTAACGGGATGCTTGGGTCAGTTTTCACGGTGAAGGGCGGAATTTCATCAAACTTATCATAATCTGCTGACATGTCTATCTTGTCCTCCATTGCCACGATGTTTCTTTTCCCTAAAAGAACCATGTGACGCCTGGGCTCATCGTCTGATGTATTCGTTTGCTTATTTTTTCTTTTTTTCGGTCTGGAGGACATGTCTTTCACATAGAAAACCTAAGCCACATCGTTGGCTAGGACGAATGGCTCGTCTCTGTAACCAAGATTCTTGAGATCCACTATTGTCATTCCGTACAGTTGGTCTACCTTTACCCCTTTCATGTTGACCCAACTGCACCGAAACAGAGGGACCTTAAAAGTAGGTCCATAGTCAAGTTCCCACATCTCCTCTATGTAACCATAGTATGTGTCATTTTTCCCATTCTCGCCTATTGCATCAAAGCGGACACCACTTTTTTGGTTGGTGCTCTTTTTATCTTGGCCGATCGTGTAAAATGTATTCCCATTTATCTCGTACCCTTGGAAACTCAATACAGTCGAAGATGGTGACGCGGCCAACAAGTAGAGCTGATCTCCAATAGTGTTGTCATTCAGGAGACGTGCTCGCAACCAACTTCCGAAAGTCTCCATGTGTTTTTCTTTGATCCAGGAGTCAGCATTCCCCAGGAACTTGGAGCGTACAACATTCCTGTGTTCCTCGATATACGGAGCCACGAAGGTGGAATTTCGTAGAACTATGTAGTGTGCTTGAGTGAAAGAATGCCCGTCCCTACATATCATTGCTTTCTTTCCTAGCGTGCCTTTTCCACTTATCCTCCCCTCATGCCGCGATTCAGGAACACCAAGCAGCTTAAGGCCAAGAACAAAGTCAACGCAGAACCCAATGACCTCCTCTGTTCCATATCCCTTGGAGATGCTTCCTTCTGGTCTAGCACGGTTACGAACATATTTCTTTAAGACTCCCATGAACCTCTCGAAGGGGAACATATTATGTAGAAATACAATACCGAGAATGGAAATCTCGTCGACTAGGTGAACGAGGAGATGCGTCATAATATTGAAGAAGGACGGGGGGAACACCAACTCAAAACTGACAAGACATTGGACCACATCCCTCTGTAGCCTTTCCAGACTTTCTCGATCGATTACCTTCTGAGATATTGCATTGAGGAATGCACATAGCTTCACAATGGGTACTCGAACATTTTCCGGTAGAAGCCCCCTCAATGCAACCGGAAGCAACTGCGTCATAATCACGTGGTAGTCATGAGACTTCAGGTTCTGAAATTTTTTCTCTGCCATATTTATTATTCTCTTTATATTTGACGAGAAGCCAGTCGGGACCTTGATACTGCTCAGACATTCAAAAAAGATTTCCTTCTCTGCTTTCGTAAGAGCATAGCTGCTTAAGTATTGACACCCTTTATCACTATGCTTGTTGTATGGGTCTTTCATACGTTGCTGGTCCTCCCGTGCTTCTGGTGTGTCTTTTGACTTTCCATACATGCCCAAGAAGCCTAGCAGGTTCACGCAAAGATTCTTCGTCACGTGCATCATGTCGATTGAAGACCGGACCTCTAGGCATTCCCAATAGGGTAGCTCCCAAAATATTGATTTCTTCTTCCACATGGCCGCGTGTCCAGTAACGTTGTCTTTCGGAACAGATTGACCGCCAGGACCCTTTTCAAAGATTACTTCCAGGTCCCTCACCATACTAAATACACCAGCACCTTTAGGGAGCTTAGGCTTCTTCCGGTGATCTGCCTCACCGTTGAAATGTTTGCCTTTCTTCCTCACTTGATGATTGGTCGGAAGAAATTGACGATACCCCAGGTACACAACCTTCTTACATTTCTCCAAATATATACCTTTAGTATTATCTAAACAGTGTGTGCATGCATTGTATCCCTTGTTTGATTGTCCTGAAATGTTACTAAGAGCTGGCCAATCATTGATGGTTACGAACAACAACGCTCGTAGGTCAAATTCCCGCTGTTTATGCTCATCCCACACACGTACACCTGGTTTGGCCCACAACTGCAAAAGTTCATCGACTAATGGCCTTAGGTACACATCAATGTCGTTGTCGGGTTGCTTAGGTCTTTGGATGAGCACTGGCATCATAATGAACTTACGCTTCATGCACAACCAAGGTGGAAGGTTGTAGATACATAGAGTCACGGGCCAGGTGCTGTGACTGCAGTTCTGCTCCCCAAAAGGATTCATGTCGTCTGTACTTAGACCAAACCATAAGTTTCTCGCGTCACCTGCAAAGTCCGGGTACTTCCTCTTGATTTTTCTCCACTGCGACCCATCGGCGGGGTGTCTCAACTTCGACCCGTCTTTCTTACGCTCTTCTTTGTGCCATCACAACAATCTGGCATGCTCTTTGTTTTTGAACAGACGTTTTAGCCGTGGTATTATAGGAGCATACCACATAACCTTAGCAGGAACCCTCTTCCTGGGGGGATCGTCATCGCCCTCAACATCACCAGGGTCATCTTGTCCGATCTTGTACCGAGATGCAGTGCATACCGGGCATTTATCCATATTCTCGTACTCCTTACCACGGTACAGGATTCAGTCATTAATGCATGCATGTATCTTCTGCTCATCTAATCCTAGAGGGCAGATAGTCTTATTTGCTTCATACATGTCTCGGGCAGCTCGTTATCCTTTGGAAGCTTTGGCTTCATTATTTTCAGTAACTGCTCAAATCTCTTGTCAGACAAACCAGCATCAGCCTTTCATTGCAGCAGTTCGAGTGTTGTACCGAGATTTGTGCTGCCATCTTTGCAATTTGGGTACAATAGCTTTTTTGTGATCCTTTAGCATGGCGTCCAACTTCAGCTCCTCTCTTTCTGTATCACATTGTTGTTTTGCATCAGAAATGACCCGACCAAGACCATCAACGGGCTCATCTGATGCCCGCTTCATTGCCGCCTCCTTCTTCTTCATTGTTACCTCCTTCTTCTTCATTGTCTTCCATTGCAGTATCCTCGTTTTCTTCATGGAACATACGATAGTTGTCATCATCCTCCTCTTCTTCATTGTCTTCCATCGTAACCCCTCTTTCTCCATGCAAGGACCAACAATAATATCCGGGCATGAAACCTTGGCGAAGCAGGTGGAATTGAATGGTTCTCGAGTTGGTGTACTCCTTGACGTTCCGACAGTCAACACATGGACAAGGCATAAAATTATCCACCTTGTCATCCTCAGCCACATCGATAAATTTATGCAGGCCTGCAATGAAGTCGGAATCGCGTCGGTCGCCGTACATCCATCCCTTCCGTGCATTGATCTGCATCATAAATATATAGTCAAATGACTATCTTACATGCACAGATGCACTATTTTTGAATCAATTACAGATGAAAAGGACAAGATTGCTAACCTCGGACAAGGATACCATTTTTTTCAACTTAAGTGTGGCTCGGGCATTTCACCGAACACCTTGTGTGCATAGCAACGGCAAAAATTCCTAGCACCCACCCCTCTCACAAATCCAGCCAGAAAAAAAACTGGGCTACGGGGGTGTATATATAGGCAGGGATGGGCAATAGCCCCGGTTCAAGAAAAAAACCGGTGCTAATGCCCCACGGAACGACACGTGTCGCGCGTGCGTGCATTAGCCCCGGTTTTTGCCCCGAACCGGGGCTATTGCCCATAAACGAACCAGGGCTATTGCTCCTGGACGGCGGCGCAAACCGAAACGAGGCCATTACGGAGCATTGGTCTCGGTTTTTTATGAAACCGGAGCTAATGGGAATATGGGGGCTGGATCATTGCCCTCTTTTCTACTAGTGTCATTTTAGCTCGTTGTACTTGGTTGCAGCTGCTACACATACTTGCGTGTGGTAATACAGCCGTTTGACAAATATTGTTCAGCTAGGACTAGGACACACGTCTGTACGTTACAACAGAAGAAAATATGCGTTGTTATGGCGCACCGTATCGCAGAAACCGGTTTAGGACGTTCATGGTGTGCTTATGCCATGTGTTGCTATGGTTTAATTCTTACTCAATATTCTTAGGTTCAGCAAATTTCACAACTTGAAATCAGTTTAAAATTAAGATTACTTCTTTGTTCAATCCTGCACTTCGGAAATCCACAGCGCACGACACATATAGCAAAGAAAATATATGACGGGTTTAGCGCTTCACTACTAGAAAAAACCCTATAAGAGATAGGCTTATAAGAGGCATATCCTAATCATATACGCCTCCGCTAAATATACAAGACGCATTGATTAAAGGTGCACTTTGTATATTTGAATAGTGGAGCACATGTGTGAAGGATGCGTCTTCTATATGAGTCTTCTAAATGCACTTTTGCGGTTTCAGGTTATTCCTTATTGAACCAAGCCATTCCTTATCCAACCAAGAGTTTACTTCCTACAAATCATAAGTTCCTAGTACTTGACACTTGACAACCTTATAAAGTGAGAAATCAGAAGCTAAAAATTTATATTCTCCACTTGGTAGAGATAGAATCTATGACCAGTGTTGTTTTCTTCAAATATAACGCACTTGATAGACTCAAGCTTGTGTACGCGGCACACCTCAGAACAATGCAATGCTATGTTGCATAATGTGGGGTCTTTAATGCAGTCTAGAGTATAATCCATGTTTGTGGGGTCCTTGCAGAAAAAATCAAGTTGAACTAAGGACAAATCGGAAGTTCCCAATTTTTTTTGAAAGAAATGCGGTAGGGGAAGCCCCAACAATAAGAACTCAAATCTACATCCATGAGGACTTGAACTTGGGTGTCTACATCAACTTCCCTAACCAAGTGAGCTAGGCTCACTTCTTTGTCCTCTAAAGTCTAACCCTAAGGATAAATTGGCAATTGAACTTACCCCTAACCCTAAGGATAAATTGGATGAAATTGAACTTACCCCTAAATACGATTGGCTCGGGTTCTCGTCGTCATTCTAGCTCTACCGCCGATAATTAGAGATGAGTGAGCTGACTGATGCGGAGCAACCAGGAAAAGAGCTCGATGGGGGAATGGTGGTCTTGGTTTCAGCGGTGAGCAGGGAGGGGGTGTTTCAGCGAGAGGTGAGTGAATATATCCCGACCCCTTGTTCACTGCAGCAGAGAAGCTTCCGCCTGCGCAGTTTATTGGTCGTGCTCGTCTGAGGAGGGACGTTTTTTTGCATCAGGTGAGTGCACGACGAGGGTGGATCCCAGGAACGCCCAAAACGATTGTTATCCCTAGCACTAGGTGCGGGCTACTTCGCAGTTCGCGCTGGCACGGCCCAACCTTGCATATAGACATCCAGAATGGCCGTTCTCGTTGCTCATGCGCACACCCCAACCTCCTGCGAGCTATTAAAATGTGTCCCTAACGACCTGGTTCAGACTTTGTGGGAGGAGTCTCTATATATAGGGAAAGCAAGTAGACCGAGATCTTCGTTCCACCGCCGCCACAAGCACTCCGCACCCCGCCCATTATATGCCCCAATCCTAACACCATGCCTGGCTGAATGAAAGGTCTGATTTACTATGTTCCGCCGGCTGTTCGTGAATCTGGTAGTGCAGAACCGGGCCGATGGCATGTACTCACTGCGCCACATCGATGCGGCAAGGCAGAGAGCGGATTTACCACACCTAGGAGGGGCCCCCGGCATCATCTCTACCGCGAGTTAATTGGAGATTCGTGCAAAAGTCTCCCAGTAAAAGCCTCAAAGTGTTTTGCAATTTAACCCTTCCCAAATGTTGAAATCAACCTGCCCCGTCCCATCCGTCTCCTGCCCCCGAGTGAGCAGCCCTCCCTGCCCCCGAGCGAGTCCACCCACCTCCGTCGCCCCTGCCCCTACTGCAGATCTCCACCCCCGTTGCCCCAACCTCTCGTCGCCCCCCACCTCTCGTCGCCCCCCACCTCTCCTCCGCCTCCACCTCCCCCAGCCCCGACGGACCTCCTCCGCCCCAGCCCCGCCTCCACCTCCACCTCCCAAGCCGATGCACCTCCTCCACCCCAGCCCCGCCTCCACCTCCCCAAACCTCCTCCTCCTCAAGTCTGGGGCCGACCCGCCTCCTCCTCTGGCTAGGCATGGCGGCCACAGATCTTGGCTACATGCCCCAGTGTTTAGCATTTTCAATCGATTTGTTTTTTCAGTCGATTTGGTATATTTTCAGTCGATTTGGTTTTTTGGTTTCGTTTTCAGTCGATTTGGTTTTATGATTCTCTACTGGTCTTGAGATTCTCATGTTCATAGAACTTGATTCGATCTGGGTATAAAAACAGATCGGTACAAAAACAGATTCTCATGTTCATAGAACTTTGATTAGAAACATGTATGAATCTTGTATGCTACAAATTCGGTATTGATTGAATCTGTGATGGTAATGATCTGAGGCCCCTCTTTTCTTTTCCATTTTTTCTAGATTTTGTATTTTTAAGGTTAGTTTATTTAGATTGATCTTTGTATGAAACATCCTTCAATTTTTTTTGTATGGATCATGGTATGAATCTTCTATGGATCTATGTATGAAACATCAAAAAAAGAGGGAAAACAAAAATGATTTCGGTCAAGAATCTGAGGGAAATGTTGTTCTCTATGAAAAAATATATGAATGAGATTAGAAGTTGTGAGTAATCTCGTGAATCTTGTGTGTATCTTGTATGAAAGTTCTTGTTATTAATCTTATTCATGAAATGTACATAACAATATTGTTGATTATTCCTGAAATTTTGCGAGAAAAAATGAGGTAAAAAAGAAACAGACATTATGCAAGTATTCTGTGGAAAAATTATATGAATATCTCTCGGCAGAAACAAGTTTGTAAAATGTGTGAATCTTGTATGAAACTTCTGAATCTAGGATGAAACAAATTAAGAGTGACTACATATTGTTAAATAAAAAGTACAAAAATAAAAATTATTAAATGAGATTGTTGAAAAAACAAATTATGCATGTTTCATTTTCAGAATTAAAAATGTACATAAAAAATTGTTGAATATTGCTACCGAAAATATTGGCACCTAAATTATCTTGTATGAATCAGTCAAGATCAAACATAGTTTTAGTTATCTGATTAAATAACCTTGGACTGATTCCATTTTATCCAAATTGCTTTCCTCAAATTTGAAAGTACGAATATTCTGGAATTCTTGTATGAATTTTTTTCTATGAGTCTCGACACACTTGAAAATCTGCGGTGAATGATAATTTTTTTTTAAATTTGTATGAAAATTGCTTCAATCCCGAATGAAATGTCCATACTTTTGTAGAAATAATCCAAGAATATTATTCCTGAAAATATCCTATATGAATATGAATATTATTCCTATGAATCTTGAATGAATATTATTCCTAAAATATCCTAGAATATTATTCCTATGAATCTTGGATGAATATTATTCCCGAATATATCCAAGAATATTATTCCTGAAATATCCTAGTATGTATCCTATATGAATATTATTGCCTATGAATCTTGAATGAATCTGTGTTGGAAGGTTTCAAATATTTGGAAAATATCCATACTTTCGTAGAAATAATCCAAGAATATTCAACATGCATATTGGCATGTTTCATATGTTTCCAAATTCTACAAAGTATAGGCCAACTTATGACGAGTGGAGCGAGGCCCAAGCCTCGGTCCTCGCTCCACTCGTCAGAAGTTGGCCTATACTTTGTAGAATTTGGATCAACATATAACAATTAGAAACACCACCGACAGCTACACCACCATCTGCATATCCGACAAGGAGAACGACACCTACTGCTTCGACATGGCGCGCCTCGATCCCACCCACCGTATAGGGTGGTGGAGACACCGGGACACGTGGAGGCATGGACGGACCCAACATCACACTAGCCCGGGCAGCCGCCCAGACTTGTCAATCGCGCAAACCTTGTGTTTTTTTAGATAGATTTTTATAGTAGCTATTTTATCTGAAAAATCGATGTCTTAACCTAGTTTGTCCAGTCTTTCGAAAGTTTCTAGGTCCGCCACTGCGTGGAGGCAGGTCGGGGACTGGGAGCTGCCGTTGGAGGGGACAGCCGAGTCCCCGACCTCGGCGTATGGCTTGGCTTCACCATCATCACGGGTTACAACAAGTTCTGCGTCGCCAAGCTCTTCTGCCACTGCGAGTCTGCGATGAGGACGACGAAATGCGCAAGTGGTTTGTTGTGCTCACCGGCGTGGAGACATGGGAGCGTGACCATGGCCAAGACTGCCTCCGGATGGTCAAGCGCGCTAGGTATGTGTTCACGGACCACACTCTCAAATGGATCCTCTGATCTGAGCGAATAATCTTGCACGCATGTTGATAAGATTTGCTGCGTGTAACAGAACCCGTAAATGCCGCCGGAACTGAATTTTTTCGGCGGATTTACCGGTTTGGGCCAAAAGTGTCGCAGAACGAAGTCCGAATCGGTGATTCAGACCGTAAAAAGTTTCTCGGGGGCCCGAGAAACACGAGGCTCGCCCCGTATATATACAAGCCGTGGAATGGAGTAGGGTTCCAAAACCCTACTCCCCGTCGCCGCGTTCGCTTACTCCGCCGCGCGGGCGCTTCCACTTCCGGCGAGCAATCGCGCCCTTGCCGCCGCCGCATCTCCACTTCCTCGACATCCACCGTGACCGCATGGCTGGCGCGGGCAGCGGCGGTAGAGGAGGTGGGCAGATTGGCGGGAGACTCCCCCCCCTTCTTCCACTCCAAGGCCGAGCGGCGGAAATGGAACCACTCAGAGGGCGCGCGGAAGCGCAGCGCGCACCGCTGGACCAACTGGGGCCTGACACCGCCGGGGAAACTCGCCCGCTACGCCAATAGCGGCGAGTAGGCCACCGACGGCGTCGTCCTCCGCTGCGCGTACAGTAGGTCGCCGACGGGCGAAATTAGCTAAGTTAGGAGCTGGTCGCCGACGATCAGACAAAATGTAATCTCTTTTGCGATCACAACTATGCAAATATGCAACTATGTAGTTTGAATTTCACTTTTCTAAACTTGTTTGCGATGACCAGTTACCGCCAAATTTGAATGTGCATTTTTTCGGTTCCGATTACGGGCCACCTCCTAAACCGCTCGAAATTTGATTTTCGGGAGACTGAACTTCGTTTTTTCAGTTCCAAAGAATAAGGGCTCTGTTAGAGATGCTCTAATAGCAACTCTAATAGATCCCTTAAAACACCAAAATGGTACAATAACTATTTTTTTACGGTTCCCATGAGAAAAAACCCTAGCAGATGTTGTATATTTCCAAAACCATAAAAAAAATTCTTGGGCACCGCAGATTCGCCCCACGGAGCGGTACCGTGGCGGCAGCCGCCGTGTAGAAAATATTTTTATGCAGGCTGAAATTTCACGAAGACTAGTATAAATCTCGCATTTATACTAAATATTTTTGCTTACTTATTTTATAGCTTATTTTGTCGCTATGTTTGAACTAGTCTTTTCTCACCGAAACTTCAACACCCAATCCTATATAGTACAATTTTGTTTATTATGAATAATGACAATAACCCCCATGTAATCTCGCCTCAAAGTTCATTGTTAATAGTACCATCTATCATTATAAATAAGACAACTTCACCAAAAAGAGGAAACAACCATTTTCTAATAAACAAAAAATCCAAAGTGGAAATGTATCCGATCTCGAGAACTGTGTCATTGTTCCAAAACATTTTGAGACATCTCGATGAACTAAATTCTGTCTAAATTTGTAGAAAAATCACATTCATCCGCACAATCATTTGTGCCACTTTGATTTATTGTAGTGTGTTTTTATGTGTTTGCATCTATTTTACTATCTTTAAATATCTTTATACATGTACACAACTTATCAGCTTAATAGATGTCCTAGACGTGATTATAAAGTATGGTGGTCATGTTTTGATGTTGACCAAAGGATTGTCTAGATTTATTTAGAAAATTCAAGTACACCGTATAAGGTTTTTTTTTGAAAAACTTGGAGAGCTTTAGTCATCACAAACAGCCCCAGCTTCATCAACGTGAAGACTCGTGACAAGAAAGTCTGGTACAAAATCAAGCCAGCTGCTGGTCACCGTCAATGTGCAAGCAACCTTAGCACAAAGATGGACTGGAGTGTTTCGCTGACCTATAGGCATGCTGAATAAGAAATGAATCAAAAAAGCTATCTAAGTCCCCTATTTCTTGGAAGATCGGTGCCACAACCGAGCGGGAGTTGTGGCAAGTATTCCAGAGATTCACCATCTTCAGGCAGTCAGTCCCCATTGTCACCCGTGTGTATCCTCGTAGACGGGCAAAGATTACACCATATCGCTTCACTAGAGTCTCGACATTAGAGGATCTGAAACCCCTTCATAAGGTTTATTCCATGCTCCTAGGAAAGCTGTGTGCCACATTGTATAAGGTGTCAATAAGTATTATGTACTCAACTTCCACATGTATCCCCACTACTGGTCATGATGCCATCGCAAATCGTATGGGACTATGGGTAAACACTTTCAATCGTAGTCTGGTAGTTCCGGTCAGCCTCGTCCAGCAGTCGTTGATTTGGCACACCATCTGACAGCAACCAGCATTTCGCCTCTCCCCTTTTCACTCCCATGAAACTACGCTAACAACCAGCCATTTAGGAAGCCCACTAGATCTCATCGTGAGCACCGACTGCCTAGGTTGTAATGTAGCGAGACCAGTATTTTTCTTGTGTTTGTTGGGTGAACTTTTTTTATTACATGCAACAATAGGGGGAGAAATTTTTTCTATATAGAAGCAAAAGTAGACTTTTGGGCAAAAGTAGACACGTGCCAGCTAGAGGGCCCGAAGGCTGGAATGTTTTCCAACCCGTCAGTCCTTTCCTACATAATATGCCACCTTGTTTCCACTATTTTATAGAAAGCTCAGTGATTGTTGCTATGTTGAAAAATCTATCATATAAATATAAAGGCACATATCCTTATCAAGATCCCTCGGCTCTCCAGAAGAAAAATCCTGAGGATATATTCACTAGTGGAAAAAGGGCTATCCGTTTGCGACCCCTCAGAGCATTTGTCCCGGTTGCGCCACCAACCGGGACTAATGCTGGCACGCGTCCCGGTTGGAGCGGCACGGGCCAGGGCATGCGTCCCGGTTGGTAAGGGGGAATACGTCCCGGTTGGAGCCACCAACCGGGACTAAAGGTTTGGCCACAGCCACGTGGCGTGGCACGCACCTTTAGTCCCGGTTTCTGGCTCCAACCGGGACTAAAGACCCCCTGCCCTCTATAAATGCAACGCCCCAGCCCCCTCTGCCTCCACTCTGTTTTTTCGAATGGTGGAAGGGTGAGGGGGTGTGCTAGTTTTTTCTCATGCATGCATTGAAGGTGTTTGTTGAAATGTTTGAGTGAATAATCCCGTTGCATTTCTCATAGAACAAAAATATAGAAGGTGTCCGAGACGCACTTGAGCTTTCTCCTCTTTATTTCCCTCGATCGAGGTTAGCAATCTTATCTTTTCTAGGTCATTGATACAATTCATGTGTCGGTGTGAATTAGTTATTTCACTATTTATGATGTCCTGTTTTTTGAAAAACTTACTTATATAATGCAGATGAACGGTCGGGAATGGATGTACGGTGACCGGCGCGTAGCCGGGTATATCAAAGGCGTGGATAAATTTATCGATGTGGCTACGGCAAACAAAGAGAATGGATTTATACGTTGTCCATGTGTTCAATGTCGGAACAACAAGGAGTACTCTTCCTCGAAAATCATTCGCGGCCACCTGATTATAAAAGGTTTCATGCCCAACTATAATTGCTGGACCAAGCACGGGGAAAGAGGGGTTATGATGGAAGATGGTGAAGAAGAAGATGATGGTAACAACTATCATCATATGTTTCCTGAATACAGTGATACTGCAATGGAAGACAATGGAGAGGAAAGAGGTGAAGAACGGGCATCAGATGAGCCGGCTGATGAACTTGGTAGGGTCATTTCTGATGCAAAGCGAGACTGTGAAACAGAAAATGAGAAGTTGAAGTTAGAGGGCATGTTAGAAGATCACAAGAAATTGTTGTACCCAAATTGTGAAGATGGCAGCACAAAGCTCGGTACCACACTGGAATTGTTGCGATGGAAGGCAGAGTGTGGTCTAACTCACTCCTCATTTGAAAAGATGCTGAAAATAATGAAGCCGAAGTTTCCAAAACATAACGAACTTCCCGAGAGTACCTACGAAGCAAAGAAGACTCTCTGTCCTCTCGGATTAGATGTGCAAAAGATACATGCATGCATTAATGACTGCATCCTCTACCGCGGTAAGGAGTATGAGAATTTAGATAAATGCCCAGTATGCAATGCGTTGCGGTATAAGATCAGACGAGATGACCCTGGTGATGTTGAGGGAGAGCCCCTCCGGAAGAGGGTTCCTGCTAAGGTTATGTGGTATGCTCCTATAATACCAAGGTTGAAACGCATGTTCGAAACAAAGAGCATGCCGGTTGTTGCGATGGCACAAAGAAGACCGTAAGAAAGGCGGAAGTTGAGACACCTGCCGATGGGTCACAGTGGAGAAAAATCGAGAGAGACTTCCTGGACTTTGCGGTGTGACGCAAGGAACTTATGGTTTGGTCTAAATACGGATGGCATGAATCCTTTTGGGGAGCGAGCTGCGATCCACAGACTGGCCCATGACTCTATGTATCTACAACCTCCTTGGTTGTGCATGAAGCGTAAGTTCATTATGATGCCAGTGCTCATCCAAGGCCCGAAGCAACCGGACAACGATATTGATGTGTACCTTAGGCCATTAGTTGAAGAACTCTTACAGTTGTGGGGCAAACCAGGTGTACGTGCGTGGGATGAGAACAAACAGGAGCCATTTGATCTACGAGGGTTGTTATTCGTAACCATCAATGATTGGCCTGCTCTTAGTAACCTTTCAGGACAGACAAACAAGGGATATAAGGCATGCACCCACTGTTTAGATAAGACCGAAGGTACATATTTGCATAAATGCAAGAAGGTTGTGTACCTGGCGAATCGACGATTTCTTCCGACCAATCATCCCGTAAGAAAGAAAGGCAAGCATTTCAAAGGTGAGGCAGATCACCGGAAGAAGCCTGAACTCCCTGCTGGTGATGATGTATTTGGTATGGTCAAGGACATAGAAGTAATCTTTGGAAAGGGTCCCAGCGGTCAATCAGTTCCGAACGACGTCGCTACAGGACACGCACCCATGTGGAAGAAGAAATCTATATTTTGGGAGCTGCCATATTGGAAAGTCCCGCGTGTCCGCTCTTCAATCGACGTGATGCACGTGACGAAGAATCTCTGCGTGAACCTGCTAGGATTCCTAGGCGTGTATGGGAAGACAAAAGATACACCTGAAGCACGGGAGGACCAACAAATTATGAAAGACCCAAAGAACATGCATACACATAACAAGATGGATAAAGGGCATCACTTAAGTCGTGCCAGCTATGCTCTTACCAAAGCAGAGAAGGAAATCTTTTTTGAAGTCCTTTATAGTATCAAGGTGCCGTCGGGCTTCTCATCTAATATAAAGGGGATAATAAATATGGCAGAGAAAAAGTTCCAAAACCTGAAGTCTCATAGTATCACGTGATTATGACGCAGTTGCTTCCGATTGCATTGAGGGGGCTTCTACCGGAAAATGTTCGAGTACCCATTGTGAAGCTGTGTTCATTCCTCAATGCAATATCTCAGAAGGTAATCCATCCAAATATTCTGCCAAGGTTACATAAGGATGTGGTACAATGTCTTGTTAGTTTTGAATTGGTGTTCCCACCATCCTTCTTCAATATTATGACGCATCTCCTGGTTCATCTAGTGGAAGAGATTGCCATTCTCGGTCCGGTATTTCTGCACAATATGTTCCCCTTTGAGAGGTTCATGGGAGTCTTAAAGAAATATGTTCATAACCGTGCTAGACCAGAAGGAAGCATCTCCAAGGGATATGGAACAGAGGAGGTCATTGAGTTTTGTGTTGACTTTATTCCTGACCTTAAGCCGATTGGTGTTTCTGACTCGCGGCATGAGGGAAGACTAAGTGGAAAAGGCACGCTGGGAAAGAAAGCAATGATATGTAGGGACGGGGATTCTTTCACTAAAGCACACTACACAGTTCTACATAATTCCACCTTGGCAGCTCCGTATATCGAGGAACACAAGAATATTGTACGCTCCAAAAACCCGGGGAAGCCTGAATCATGGATTACAGATGAACACATGAAGTCTTTCGGTGGTTGGATGCGGACACATCTCTTGAATGACACCACTGTTGGAGATCAGCTATACTTGTTGGGCGTGTCACCATCTTCTACTGTATTGAATTTCCAAGGTACGAAATAAATGGGAATACATTCTACACGATCGCCCAAGATAAAAAGAGCACCAACCAAAATAGTGGTGTCCGCTTTGATGCAATAGACGAGAATGGACAAAAGGACACATATTATGGTTACATAGAGGAGATATGGGAACTAGACTATGGAGTCTCTTTTAAGGTCCCTTTGTTTCGCTGCAAATGGGTCAACCTGAATGGGGAAGGGGTAAAGATAGACCAGTTGTACGGAATGACAACAGTGGATCTCAACAATCTTGGTTATAGAGATGAACCATTCGTCCTAGCCAATGATGTGTCTCAGGTTTTCTATGTGAAGGACATGTCCTCCAGACCGAAAAAAAGAAAAAATATGCAAACGAATACATCATATGATGAGCCAAAGCGTCACATAGTTCTTTTAGGGAAAGAAACATCGTGGGAATCAAGGACAAGACAGACATGTCAGAAGATTATAATAAGTTTGATGAAATTCCGCCTTCACGGGAAAACCCCCAAGCATTCCGTTAAGTAAAGAAGATGCTCCATGGTTACGTCTGAAGCGGTCATAAGGAATGACATATGCCAAGAAGTTCATGCTCATATTATGTAATATCTTTCGCGGTTTGTGGCCTTTAGTCCCGATTTTGTAGTCTCAGTTTTTAATATTAATAAATGTCTTGAGTGTTAGTCCCGTTTTGTGGCTGGACCGGGAGTGCCTCTATGACCAGTTTCTTGGAGATGCCGGAGGACTGGGATCCGGCGGCATCTCCCCAAACTCGTAGTGGTGTCCCTGCTCTCGAAAACCATCTTGCAGCTTGTAACTTCTCTAACTAGATCAATATGCCTGGGAGCTAACTAATTTCACATATTAGGGAGTGCCTCTATGACCAGTTTCTCGGAGATGTCGGAGGACTGGTCTCCGTCGGCATCTCCCTAAAACTGGCCGCAGTGGTGTCCCTGCTCTCGAAAACCATCTTGCAGCTTGTAACTTCACTAACTAGATCAATACGCCTCGGACCTAACTAATTTCACATATTAGGGAGTGCCTCTATGACCAGTTTCTCGGAGATGCCGGAGGACTGGGCTCCGTCAGCATCTCCCTGAAACTGGCCGTAGTGGTGTCCCTGATCTCTAAAACCATCTTGGAGATGCCTCAAACTGGCTGGAGGACTGGACTCACAAGGATGCCTATTTATAGTACAAGCAGCTCGGCATAATGTCGACACTCACGACATAATGTCGACACTCACGACATAATGTCGACACTCACCCCTATTATTAGTGCTGACTCATCTTTAGTCCCGGTTGGTGTCTCCAACCGGGACTAAAGGTTCATCTTTAGTCCCGGTTGGTGACACCATCCGGGACAAGGTACTAACCATACGACATAATGTCGACACTCACCCCTATTATTTGTGTTGCACGGCCCACTGCGCAATCCTTGATCATGGTTGGTTTCTCCAACCGGGACTAAAGATGAACCCTCTCTTTATATAGGCATTTCCCTCTATTTATTAGGTAACACTCAAGACATTTATTAATATTAAAAACCGGGACAAACCGGGACTAGCTAACACTCAGGACTAAAGCCGCCCCCTTTAGTCATAATCATGCCTAGTCCTATAGTACGCAGCTTCAGGGTCTTCATCGTCGTCATCGTCATCGTCACCTGCCACTCCGGGGATCCTCAGCCCATCCATGGCATATACCAGGGGCCATTCCAGCCTCGGATTCACGGCAGGTGGGAGAGGGGTCTCCTGGAAGACGATGCCGCTACCACAGTGTGGGGCCTGTGGCGGGTGGACTCGTGGGCACCGTAGGCGAGGATGGTCTCCCCCGGCGATGTAGCGCATCACTCCGATGATAGTACGGTTCGCCCACCACAGACGACGGCCGGCTTCGTTGTGGTTCACCGGTGGCGGGCCATCACCCTCGTACCTGGCGAGCTCCCTTTCCCGCCTATTAGCGAAGAAGGCATTCCAGGTGTCGTAGTTGTCGGGATCCCACTAGGGATCCATCCGCTGCTCCGGCGTGAGCTCGTGGTAGAAGTGGTTTGTGATGGCCGCCTGGCGTGCGGAACCTTGAGGGACAGGAGGGACAGGAACCCCTCGGCGCTCGACATCCAGCGGCCCGGCGGCGGTAGCCCGGGACAAGGTAGTTGGGCGCTGGCGCCTCGGTCTCCTCGAGGTCGAGAATGTCCCAAAGATGGCGTTGTCCATTGTTCTAAGAGAGGAAGGTGTGGATGTGTGGATAGCCATGACACGATCACCCTAAATATAGAGGGAAAGGGCGGGAAAACTTGGCGTGAAGCTTTGGGAAATGGCGGGAAATATCTTTAGTCCCGGTTAGTGACTACATCCGGGACTAAAAGCTCTAGTAGAAAGGAAAGGGCGGGAAAACTTGGCGGGAAGAGGTGGGAAATGGCGGAAAATATTTTTAGTCCCGGTTTGTGACTACATCCGGGACTAAATGTCTGCCGAACAATGAAAATCCTTCGCGTGGTAGTCCATAGTTAGAAATTCAGATAATTCAAAACGGGCATAATAAATTCAAAAAAAATCTTCGCGTGGTGTCATATTTTGTTACATAGTTGAAAGGAAAAATACCAGACTTGGTATATTGATCATGTTTCAAAAAAACCTTCACAAAATGACCTATCATGTTCGAGGTTTCATGGCTTTCGGTCCAAATGACCGATGTTATGTGCTGAATCACGATATAGTTTGTGATGTTGTGCCCATATTATGCATGTGTGTGGACATTGGTATGGAGAACAATGTTGCAGGAGGAAGTTTTCCTTTTTATCGCACGGAAAAGCCCTTTTCCATTTTCCGAGCATAAAAAGCGGTCGTTTGTGAAGTAACCACCAAAATGCCGTTTCAGAATGCTACCGTCCCATTTTCCTAAAATACTAGACCACCTTACATGGACTATCTCCCAACCAGTACATCTCAAACCTTTTCGTCCATCCCGGGTAAAAAGGACAAATGTCTGCCGAATCGGTAGGAAGTGGGTCCGGTTTGTACTACAGGTACATGATCTATCGCCCGTGATTTTTTGAAAAAATCATTTTTAGACTCGCAATATGTGGTTTCTTCAGAGATCCAATGCAAGTTCTAACGATGCTCGCCCCCTATCTTCATGCACACCGGTTCGACCATAGTTAGAAATTCAGATAATTCAAAACAGGCATAATAAATTCAAAAAAAACCGAACAATGAAAATCCTTCGCGTGGTGTCATATTTTGTTACATAGTTGAAAGGAAAAATACCATACTTGGTATATTGATCATGTTTCGAAAAAACCTTCACAAAATGACCTATCATGTTCGAGGTTTCATGGCTTTCGGTCCAAATGACCGATGTTATGTGCTGAATCACGGCATAGTTTGTGATGTTGTGCCCATATTATGCATGTGTGTGTACATTGGTATGGAGAACAATGTTGCAGGAGGAAGTTTTCTTTTTTGTCGCACGGAAAATCCCTTTTCCATTTTCCGAGCGCAAAAACGGGTCGTTTTGTGAAGTAACCACCAAAATGCCGTTTCAGAATGCTACCGTCCCATTTTCCTAAAATACTAGACCACCTTACATGGACTATCTCCTAACCGGTACATCTCAAACCTTTTCGTCCATCCCGGGTAAAAAGGACAAATGTCTGCCGAATCGGTAGGAAGTGGGTCCGGTTTGTACTACAGGTACATGATCTATCGCCCGTGATTTTTTGAAAAAATCATTTTTAGACTCGCAATATGTGGTTTCTTCAGAGATCCAATGCAAGTTCTAACGATGCTCGCCCCCTATCTTCATGCACACCGGTTCGACCATAGTAAAAAATTCAGATAATTCAAAACGGGCATAATAAATTCAAAAAAATCCGAACAATGAAAATCCTTCGCGTGGTGTAATATTTTGTTACATAGTTGAAAGGAAAAATACCATACTTTGTATATTGATCATGTTTCGAAAAAACCTTCACAAAATGACCTATCATGTTCGAGGTTTCATGGCTTTCGGTCCAAATGACCGATGTTATGTGCTGAATCACGGCATAGTTTGTGATGTTGTGCCCATATTATGCATGTGTGTGTACATTGGTATGGAGAACAATGTTGCAGGAGGAAGTTTTCCTTTTTGTCGCACGGAAAATCCCTTTTCCATTTTCCGAGCGCAAAAACAGGTCGTTTTGTGAAGTAACCACCAAAATGCCGTTTCAGAATGCTACCGTCCCATTTTCCTAAAATACTAGACCACCTTACATGGACTATCTCCTAACCGGTACATCTCAAACCTTTTCGTCCATCCCGGGTCAAAAGGACAAATGTCCGAATCGGAGGAAGTGAGTCGGTTTGTACTACAGTACATGATCTATCGCCGTGATTTTTGAAAAAATCATTTTTAGACTCGCAATATGTGGTTTCTTGAGATCCAATGCAAGTTCTAACGATGCTCCCTATCTTCATGCACACCGGTTCGACCATAGTAAGAAATTCAGATAATTCAAACGGGCATAATAAATTCAAAAAATCCGAACAATGAAAATCCTTGGCGTGGTGTCATATTTTGTTACATAGTTGAAAGGAAAATACCATACTTGGTATATTGATCATGTTTGAAAAACCTTCAGAAAATGACCTATCATGTTCGAGGTTTCATGGCTTTCGGTCCAAATGACTGATGTTATGTGCTGAATCACGGCATAGTTTGTGATGTTGTGCCCATATTATGCATGTGTGTGGACATTGGTATGGAGAACAATGTTGCAGGAGGAAGTTTTCCTTTTGTCGCATACGGAAAAGACCTTTTCCATTTTCCGAGCGCAAAAAGGGTCGCTTTTTAAGTAACCACCAAAATGCCGTTTTGAATGCTACCGTCCCATTTTCCTAAAATACTAGACCACCTTACATGTACTATCTCCCAACGGTACATCTCAAACCTTTTCGTCCATCCCGGGTAAAAGGACAAATGTCCGTAGAATCGGTAGGAAGTGGGTCGGTTTGTACCAGTACATGATCTATCGCCGTGATTTTTGAAAAAATCATTTTTAGACTCGCAATATGTGGTTTCTTCAAAGATCCAATGCAAGTTCTAACGATGCTCGCCCCCTATCTTCATGCACACCGGTTCGACCATAGTTAGAAATTCAGATAATTCAAAACGGGCATAATAAATTCAAAAAAAACCGAACAATAAAAATCCTTCGCGTGGTGTCATATTTTGTTACATAGTTGAAAGGAAAAATACCAGACTTGGTATATTGATCATGTTTCGAAAAAACCTTCACAAAATGACCTATCATGTTCGAGGTTTCATGGCTTTCGGTCCAAATGACCGATGTTATGTGCTGAATCACGGCATAGTTTGTGATGTTGTGCCCATATTATGCATGTGTGTGGACATTGGTATGGAGAACAATGTTGTAGGAGGAAGTTTTCCTTTTTGTCGCACGGAAAAGCCCTTTTCCATTTTCCGAGCGCAAAAAACGGGTCGTTTTGTGAAGTAACCACCAAAATGCCGTTTCAGAATGCTACCGTCCCTTTTCCTAAAATACTAGACCACCTTACATGGACTATCTCCCAACCGGTACATCTCAAACCTTTTCGTCCATCCCAGGTAAAAAGGACAAATGTCTGCCGAATTGGTAGGAAGTGGGTCCGGTTTGTACTACAGGTACATGATCTATCGCCCGTGATTTTTAAAAAAAATCATTTTTAGACTCGCAATATGTGGTTTCTTCAGAGATCCAATGCAAGTTCTAACGATGCTCGCCCCCTATCTTCATGCACACCGGTTCGACCATAGTTAGAAATTCAGATAATTCAAAACAGGCATAATAAATTAAAAAAAACCAAACAATGAAAATCCTTCACAAAAACAGAAAATGGTTTTGAATTACTTATAAGTTAATTCATTTTTAATTGTAAATGGTTCATATTTTAAATGGTTACATTAATTATTTTTTAAAAATAGAAAATGGTTTTGAATTATTTATTCAAATCCAAACACTTTTTATGTTTAAAGTTTTTCTAAATTCCAAATTAATATTTAAAAAATATAAGTTAATTCATTTTTAATTTTAAATGGTTACATTAATTATTTTTTTAAAAAATAGAAAATGGTTTTGGATTATTTATTCAAATCCATACACTTTTTATGTTTAAAGTTTTTCTAAATTCCAAATTAATATTTAAAAAATATAAGTCAATTCATTTTTAATTTTAAATGGTTACATTAATTATTTTTTAAAAATAGAAAATGGTTTTGGATTATTTATTTAAATCCATACACTTTTTATGTTTAAAGTTTTTTAAATTCCAAATAAATATTTAAAAAATGTAAGTTATTTCATTATTAATTTTAAATGGTTACATTAATTATTTTTTAAAAATAGAAATTGGTTTTGGATTATTTATTCAAATCCATACACTTTTTATGTTTAAAGTTTTTCTAAATTCCAAATTAATATTTAAAAAGTATAAGTTATTTCATTATTAATTTTAAATGGTTCATAGTTTAAATGGTTACATTAATTATTTTTCAAAAAATAAAATGGTTTCGAATTAGTTATTCAAATTCAAACACTTTTTATGTTTAAAGTTTTTCTAAATTCCAAAGTAATTATCATTTAAAAAACATTACAAATTTTAACCCCAAAATAAAAAATAAGGCGGGAACAGAGAGAAAATAACTGAAAAACTTTGAAAACAGGGGAATACGTCCCGGTTGGATCCACCAACCGGGACTAAAGACCTCGCCGCTTCTTCTGCTGAAAATTAGAGTATCGTCCTTTGGTGGCTCCAACCGGACGATGTTTTTAGTCCTTGGAGCCACCAACCGGGACGTATACTCCCTTCCCTTTATAACTTCTCTTCTTCTTCTCTGCTTCTCTTCTCTGCTTCTCAGTTTCATCCACGACGCCGCCAGCTCTTGCCCGGCCGCCCTCGCTGCCAAGGCCTCGACGACCCTTGGCCGCTGCCTCGACGATCACGCCGCGTCTCTTCCCTGACTTGGCCGCCCGCGCTTCTTCCACCGTCAGTCTGCCTCTGTCCTCCCCCTCCCTCTGCTGTGTGGCGGCGTGGGCGGGCGGCCGCTGTGGGCTGGCTGTGCAGCAGGCGAAGATGGAGGAGGACGAGCCTCCTTCTGCAGGTCGAGGAGGAGGAGGTGGCGCTATCCAGCCCGGCAGCCGGCGAAGACGGAGGAGGACGACGCCTTCCACCGAAGCGGCAGGGGCTGCGGGCCGGGGAGAGGGGTGGCGCCATGGGGAGCGCGAGATGAGGGGGCGCCCGCCGGTGCACCGGCCACCACGGGCAGAGACCGCCGACGGCAAGATTCACCACGGGTAGAGGGTGATTGGTGTAGTTTGGAAGAGTCGGGTCCTCTCAATCGCCTCAAGTATCTTGGTTTACATGGACTGGAGAATCATCTTATATTTTAGTATGTTTGTATAGAAAACTGATTGAAATTTTAGCACCAGTATGCATAGGAGTAGTTGATTAGGACAAATGTTTACAACCCAATTGATCGCAAGATCAAGTGCTAGTCTTGCACCATTTATTGTTATTTTTTCCTTCATTTTTTACTATGAATAACCATTGTGAAATTCCTGAGCCTGCCACTGCCTCCGGCGACCGCATGCACTACCGTCTGGGATCCGGCAACTGGCGTCGTCGACCACACCATGAGCGACAACAATAATGAACATGGTGCTCCCGCGATGAAGTTTATGTGATATTATTCACTTTGTTTGCACTAGCCGTTGCTAGATTTATAGATCTACTAGATGTGCGTGTTTGGCTGTATGTGTTTAGATATGCTATTGTTTGCTTATGTAATGTTGATTTCTGTAATTAATCTACGCTGAAATGGCTTAAAAATATTCCAAAAGTTGTTACATGCCTGACACATCTGAACAACGGGAAGAAATTTAGGGTACGTACAGAGTCATTGTTTGCTAGGTGTGGGCAGGCACGCAGGCTAGCTAGCTGGGCACGAAGTGTCGAGCAGCAGGTACATCGTCGCGTCCGACATCCCGCCTGTCTCCTTCCGGTCGACGCCCTGTGTCGCTGCCGCCGCCGCGACCTCGCTAGGTTTAGGGTTTAGGGTTTCTCTTCATTTTTATTATTGTGTATGTATATATTAGAGTTTCTCTGAATTAGGGTTTATATCTCTCAACGCCGTACCTAACTTTCTCCTTTAGCCTCTTTGACTTATTCGTTTTTCCACCTATGCAGAAAATATGGACCCACGCGTCAGAGACGAATAAAAGGAAGAGTTGATCCAAGGTGTGATCCGTGGGGAAGATAATTTAGACGTATCAACGTTTCTGAACAACTCCGGTGAGGGTGATCCTCTTTTTACCGGAATAGACAACTTGTTTGAGGTTGAAGGTGTTGCCTTCATGAGGAGAAGCGATGCCTTGTGTAATCGAGAAGACGACCGCTCCGGCGAGGTGCATGTAATATAAATGAATTCATTAATTAATCATCTGCTATCTATATAGAAATAGTAACGACGATCTTTCTTCTTTTAGCCCTCCGGATCGAAGAAATCTACTGAAAAGAGCAGACGAGGCCCAACCAAAAAGTTGCAAGACCATGAGAGGTTCAGGATTGAAGATGTCGCTGAAGACGGCAAACCAACAGCTCCCGAAGTTGTCGCAACCAAATTTGTGGCACAATGCGGAGTAATCGTTAGGGACTTAATCCCGATCACCATTAGAAATTGGAATAGGCCTGCTAATGCGGATGAAGAGGGAACATGTTTATTTGTCCCTAACCACGCCAAAGATTTACTGTGAAAGAGGCTCATGGTTAATTTCAAACTACCGAAGATAGAGCTGGATCCAAATGCGAAGGATCCAGTTGAGGACGCCTTACAACATGGGAGAGCCATGGAGGCTAAGGTCAGGGAGTGGGCTTTGAAGAAGATGGCCTAGTGTTTCACCAACTGGAAGAAAAGATTGCATCTTGACTATGTCGTGAAAAAGAAGACTCCCGATTTCAAGAATATTCAGTTTGAGAAGATAAAACCATTCTGGGCTGAGTTTGTGGAATACAAGAAATCAGAAAAAGCCAAGAAAATATCTGAAACGAATAAGCTGAATGCTGCTAACAAGAAGTATCACCATACTATGGGGCAAGGTGGCTACAGGGCTGGCATTCCTAAGTGGGAGAAATTTGAGAATGAACTGCGTGCTAAAAAGATCACCCAGAGATGCAGGGCGATTGGGTAGACGTGCAAGGAATTGGTTTTACGGGCATGGGGGCACGTTGGACTCGGAAGGAGGTGTATATATAACATACATAAAGAAGACCCCTTGCCAATCGAGAGGATGAGAAAAGCAGTACAGGCTGTTAAAGATGGGGACTTCATTCCCGATAGAGAGAATGATGAGCTCACACTCGCCCTTAGAAATAAGGAACATGATGGACGAACACGAGGCACAAGAGGCTCCCAACCATGGAGGACTGGGTTTCCCGAAGAGAGGAAGAAATATCCTGATAGAAGCCGTCAGAGGAGAAAGGACAGGGTGGAAGTTGAAGCAAATAGTCAGAAAGAGCGAATGCGTTTAATTAAAGAACGATTAAAGCAACAACAAGATGAAATTAACGCACTTAAAGAGCAAAGTACTACCGGCCCATCTCAAGTGACAATGCATTCGATGCTACCGGCCTATCGAATAATCGAAAAAGCAGTGTGGCTTCCACCGAGGTCCCGGGTGATGACAATGGCGATGACGATGATGCACCGACGATGGCTCCTGGTGGCTACCCAGTGGATGATATCACAGAGATGACACACTGCGAGCTACATGTCAAAGTTGTGAACATATCAATGAAGGTGGCGGTCAGCTATGCCTTACCAATTGGACCCACACCAACTTACCACTGTCGTCCGGTTCCAGAGGGCTACACTGTTGTCGGCGTGGATGAAATCATGCCCACCTTTGAAGTTTTGGATCTTCACTACCCTGCAGGTGAAGGGGATGTGATTTGTCGGGAGGCAAAAACGTCACCATTCTATGGCCGAAGGAATGTATCGTGCTTCGAAATCACACGCCAAGGCCATCTTCACCGCCGCCTCACCCGTCTCCAGCGAGGTCGTCGCCGCCGCGGCAGCCGTCTTCGTCGCCTCACCCGTCTCCATCGCCTCACCCGGCTCCATCGCCTCACCAATCTCCGGCGCAGCCATCGCCGCGGGAGCCATCGCCGGCGCCTAAGGGTCAAAAGCGTAAGCGTACCGCCATCGCCTCGTGGTAGCGATCGCAAAACGTAAACAAGAGCCTCTTCAAAAGTACCAAAGGTTCCTCCCAAGAGAGCTTATGACTGTATCGAAGAGGAGATCGGCGATCGTTGATGCGGAACGACAGTGTTTTCGCTAAGGCGTGAAAGAGCCAATGTTCCCCAGCACCAAAGAAGAAAAAGCCAAAGTGTTGAAAATGCTAAAGACTCTTCATCAACCCGAGCCAAAGATGTCATCAGACTATGAGCGTTCTATTCTCAAGTCACATGCGGCACAAAAAGCCTCGAAGAGCAGTACTGATGCAAGCGAGAAATCTGTTGCCCAGCTCGGAGAACAAGCAAAACAGACTTGCGCCCCTCTCAAGGTGATTTCCCAAACCAATGTGGGGTCGAGCAAATATGGGGCCGAAGAGCAGTATGATCCGTAGGTAGTTGCACTGTCTGGAGAAGCCGCTGCTCAAGGTATGAGTATTGCCCAGTACTTATCCCAGTTAGAGTTCTTCCCCGTGAGTGAAGTAGCATACAGATACCGGTACGGCAAACCTCTCGTCAAACCTGAGGAGGTAAACAATTTTCCAACAAAAATGCGAAGATTGCATAACTGGTACTTGCATGCCACAAGGGCCGGGGCTAACTGGATAGTGCTGAAGGTTACAAAAAAGCATTATGGGAAAGATATGGATGACATGATATCCATTGAATTTTATGAACTATTTCAATTATTCAATCAAGACGTCTTGGACAAATCGATCATCAGTGCCTATTGTCTGTAAGTACTAATTCTGTAATTAATTTAGTCTCCAGCTATCTCACCTTGTTTATTGCATGTATATAATCATACTGTAATATGCAGAATGAAGATTCTCGAATGCAGCAGAGGACAAATCTATGACATTGGCTTCATTGACCCATATTAGGTTCATCAAGCTAATCTCAAAACAAACCCCCAGGATACGGAGGATAATATAGTACACGCGTTAAGGTTTCAAGAAACCAAAAGGGAAATACTATTTCCTTACAACTTCGAGTGA
Source organism: Avena insularis (assembly GCA_023614405.1). Classification (NCBI taxonomy): domain Eukaryota; kingdom Viridiplantae; phylum Streptophyta; class Magnoliopsida; order Poales; family Poaceae; genus Avena; species Avena insularis. The sequence goes on along the minus strand of CM042691.1, from coordinate 280,725,180 downwards.
GTGTTATTGTCTTGTATACACTTTCTATTTCGCTTACTCGATGTTAAGTATATAATTGATTAGTTATGCATTCGCAGCTACCACTATATTCTGTTAATCATTCAACTTGACAAAGGGCGTGTACTAGTCATGGACTCGAAACATAAACCCCTTGAGACGTGGAAAGACATGCAGATACTTCTCCAGCGGTAATTCTAATCATTACGACACTATATCGGCAACGTTCGTGAATTTTATGATATCAAGTACTTAATAATTTATTTTATTCGTTTTCTACGCCGGGCAGCGCTTGGAAACGGTTCACCAACAAGGCTAGGGGTGTTTGGAAAGAGGAGCTTACATTTCAACCACTAGATGTAAGCACCACTAGCTATATCCGCGCATCTCTTTGATTCTAGTTTTGATACAGTTATTATCATGCTTGATTATTATTTTGATTGAACTCTGTTCTCGTAAAGTGCCCACGAGGACCAGGTAACAATCTATGTGGATACTATGTTTGCGAGTTCATCCGGCAGACGTGCGATGAGAAGGACAGAAATTTAGAGCAACTCCACGTACGTAAACAATTTCTATAGTTTTTAATTACAATCAAATTGTGTTTAGTTTCATTCATATAGGCTGACTCCTTTTTTAAATCAGATCGAACGTCTACGGGACAGTCTTCTGCCAAAGGATCGCGTACGAGCAATTCAGAAGGAATTGGCGGGATTCTTGGATGCAGAAGTCCTAGACCCAAAAGGGGAATACTACTCGGCTGTGTATAGACAATAGAGATTGTAAAAATAGCAACTTTGAAGGAATTGGCCGGTAGCATCGAATAGCAACTTTTGTATGTAGTGCATGAACTCGATCCGTGTATTGAATGTAATATTGTCATGATATTCATGATGTAATATAAGGTTCCTTCATTGATAAGTGCAAATCACTAAATAAACAATAAAACAACCTAAATGAATTCTCTGCCGCGGCACAAAAAGTGGCGAAAATGCTGCCGCGGCAACAAAATGTGCCAAAATGAATTCTCTGCCGTGGCAGAGAAATGGGCCAAAAACCGGGACTAATGCTCCACCCCCCCCTCGCCCTCTGCCGCTGCCACGTGTGCACCCTTTAGTCCCGGTTGGTGGGGCAACCGGGACTAAAGCCCCGTACCAATCGGGACCTATAGGGCTGTTTCCACCGATGATTTTAGCAAAATTAATCAAACTCTTCAAATTAAAATCACGAAATGAGTCTCCTGGACTCAAAGCCGCTGACAAACTAAGAAAATTAGAGGATATCTCACTGAATCAACCATCAAGCTCTTGAACTAGCCAATCAAAAATATCATTTAAGTAATCAACTTAATAGTGAGGTTTGTTGGTAATTACAGTTACCTGTCTTCTCTTTTTTGGATTAACATAGGAATCTTCCGTATCCAACTCTTTAATATCATGTTTCTCATAAAAACATGAACTTCAACTAACATGGATTCCCATTCATGTTCTATAAGTTCATTCAAAATAGTTCTAGTCGATTTCACACATTTCGTGTCATTTACTATGTCTTGATCCTTTCTTTGCGGTGCAAATGAGAGTGTTTTCATAGTTGTAAGAATTATCAACATGAGATGCGAATAGAACACAAAGTCAAAGGATTAAAAGTAAACTAAGAGACAAAAAATTCTGAAAAATGCTAATCAAACATATTAGCACATGTTATGAGGCATGCCATCATCCGTTCAGGACTTCAGGATAACTTTTAATGAACACAACCATTTAAACCAATTTGAATGCTCCCAAAATGATTACTACCTCTGTTTCGTAATATAAGCCTTTTTAGCAAACTAAAACAACTTGCTAAAAATGTTTATTGTGGAACAGAGAGAGTATTTGACATTGAATGAGTCACTTTATTGGTCAATGTGAACCCCTAGTATGTCTTGCATGCCAGTGATTTTAGTACATCGTGGGACCTATGTCGGCAAACAGTAGTTTGGTCCACCTTCTTTGGCATGTGGGGCCTACATTGGCAAACACAGTAGCATGATCACATGTATCCGACAAAAAATATAAGGGTGTTTTTTATAAAACTAAGGCCGCTATTCGTCGGTCCTTAAGTCATTTGGGACGAGTTTTACGCCATGTAGCAAGTATTGAGATTACTCACCCAATTTTAACTATTGAGCTAAAATACATCTAGCTAAGTGGCCCGTACTAGAGCACGACTACTCGGCCTGCGGCCAACTCATCGCACGCCCTGTTCAACGGTATGCAGCGAGGGACACGGATGGCCAGCCGCGCGTGGTTCACACGGACTCAGTATCTTGGCAAGATCAATTAGACAGTTGACTAATTAGTACTAGCTCCCCTAAAATAAATAGGTACGGATCCCTATTCGAAAATAATTAAATAAATAAATAGAGACGGATCCTTACTCGAAAAAATAAATAGATACGGATCTCTACTGATGAAAAAATAAATAGATACAGATCTCTAATGATGAAATAAATAAATAGACGTATATCTCCACATGTGCCACTAACTAGCTACCAAGCAATGGATATATACGTCGTCGATTCAAAGCTATACGTCCCGAGAAGTGATGAGATAGTTAAGAGCTTGCAGTCATGGGAGTAGGAGGAGAGAAGAGAGGTAACCATGAGAAGGCAGCGCGCGTGCCGCTGTACCGAATGTTCGCATTCGCGGATAGGACGGATGCGGTGCTCATGGCGGTGGGCGTGGTGACCGCGGTGGCCAGCGGGATGGCGCAGCCGATTATGACCTTCATCCTCGGCGATGTCATCAACGCCTTTAGCTCCGCTGGCTCATCGCCGAAGAACGTGGTGCACGCAGTCACCAAGGTGCGTGTGGTGGCAAGTATTTTCAGGTTTACGTGGCCTAGCATATTCTTTTGGCCCGTCAGTCTATCCATCTGGCCTAGAGTAAATGGGAATTTTCCCTTAGAAAGATAGGTCTTATGGATTTTTTCTTCTCAGTTTTTCTTCGTCACTCCTTCACTTCTAACCTCCGTGTGGGCCACCCCTTGCCGCGGGCGGCAAGATGGATCGAGCTGTCAACGAATCCCCCTCCCCCTCTTCAGATTCAGATTATTGGCACATTTCGTCGAGAAGATTTCCATTTCAAATGCGATGTGAGTAAAGTTAGGCATCCTCAATGCTAAGGATGGCAATGGATAGTGTATGGACAGGACAGAGCAATACCATTTCCATACCCATATAGTCATGGATAGAAAACTTACCCATACCCATACACGCGGGTATAAATCTTTAACCATGTTCATACTCGATGGATAACCGTAACCGTTGGGTAACCGATGGCTAGATCCAATAGTACACAAGTTATCAATTTTACATTAATCAATATCATATTTGACAAAATAATAAGGGTGTGTTTGGGAGAGCTCCACTCCACTTCACTTCACTTCAACTCTAAACTCCACTCCACCAAAGTGCTCTAGAGCAGCCAAAATAGTATTTGACTCATAAAGTAGCTTCAGATTCAGATTAGAGCGTTTGTGTAAAAATGCATGTAGTACCCACTCATTTCCTTTATTCTTTAAAATTTTCCTACCGATCGGTTACGTAATAGAAAATGAAAATACCACATGTGCACATAATATATCTTACATATTCTTATGATAGCATCAAAATTATTTCATTTGCAAGCACATACAACAACACACAGGTTAGAGAAAAGATGTCCAATCTACTGTCTAATAATATGCATACACACCAAATCATATATGCATAAAGCCGTGACTATAATATTGGTTTGTCACGGGCTCACGGAAAATCTGTACACCAAGTACAGATCATGTACATGTACATCAATAAAAAATATGTCAACTGATCACCCATATGCATCGAGCAGTGAGCAGAGTATTTGTTTATCACTGCAATCTGTACACCTTGTACAGAGACCACGTACATCAACAGAAAGTAGTACAGGAAATCGGCGAGCTCCTTCCAAGATTGATTACGGGATCATAGTTGTGCTGCTGTTGAAGGTCGGGGTGAGTTCCTGGTACACGGAGAATTTGCAAAGCGCTGTCCCCCGAGCATGCAGGAAACGAGCCCCCGCGCAGGCAGGAAACGAGTAGACGACGAGATTTTACCGGGATAAAGACTCGGCGGCTACCTCCTGGCATTCTGGTAGTATGGCGATGGGCCGCCTTATTCCGGCGGCGAGGTACTTGAGATGGACGAGAAGCGAGCAGGGAGTGGAGGCGCGAAGGGAGGGTGGCCAGGGGTGAAGGAGAGAAGTGCGTGCCTCGAGGGAGACAGAAAGGGGGGCGCCGGAGCTGCTCTATTAGGATCCATCTTGCTGGAGATGGTGGCGGCGGGGTTCCCGATTTCCCTGTTACCATTGGAGAAGAAAAGGAGAAAAACCTTTCGGTATGTTTAACTAGCTAGTGGCATTGGTGGGTAAATATACTTCACGGAAGGTGAAGTGAAACTAGTGAAGCCGTTGCTTCGGCAAAATGAACTAGCAGCGTATCTGGCTTCACTCCAGCTGATAGGTGGAGTTTGTGTGTTTGGGATGGCTTCGGCTGCTTCACCTGTGAATTGGTGGAGTGGAGCTATCCCAAACACACCCTAAGTATCTCTACTCAATAATAGGTAGTGAAGCCGGTTGGCTGCCGTGTGCTTATTTTAGACTAGAGTCTCTAGTCACACTAGCAGAGAAACACTTATTAGCGACGTGGAGAAATGGACGTTAATGGCGACCAAAGGAAATGCTACTGGCAAGCTTTACCAGCAGCCGGTAATGAACATACTTGTAGCGTGTCGGGCCGCATGATACCGGTAACCATGACTAGGAGCTTCAGCAGGCCCACACTGCAAATATTGTTGGCAAATCAGCGATAATCAATGTTAGGCACGCCGCAGATAATAGATCCAACTGTATTAACTTTAAATAGTTTATGTTTCTCATTCAAATATACTGGTGAATTTATTTTAATTTTAGATGAACTTCATTCAAATCTTTGATGAATTCGTTCGAATCGGCCATTTTCATTCAAATCTATGAACATAATGCAACTAATTTAGATATATTAAAATAAATCTAGATCTGCAATGGGACTAGTGCATTGTTGACTCCCTCGCCTACACGCCGCCTAGGCCGCGGCGGTGAGAGTTGTCCGCCATTGTTGGACACCCTGAGGCACCGCCTACACCTGCCTCCTGCCCCGTAGCTAGCCGCCACTGCCAAGGTCATGACAGTGAGAGCTGTTCGTGTTGGGCTAACTCCTCAGGTCTTCGATGACCATGTTGGTCGTTAGTCGTTACCTTCTCGAGGACGATGGCATGTAGGAGGACCCTACCTTCTTCCTTTATGTGCCGTTTTGAAAGAGGTGACTTGTGCAGCCTGCTCTGGATGAGCCAATGCCGTGTCACCCATCTCCTCCGACCCCCCTCCTCATCCGGTTTCGTGTAGTGTCCCCATAAGCGTCAATGGAACTATATTGTTTGTTTTCGAGGAGTATCCCCATAATAACGATGTATGCATAGAGGGTTTGCACTTATGGGAGTGTCCTAGATGAAGTTCTATATTAGGACTACAAGCTATAAAAACAATCTTCCCCTACCTAGCACCCCTCCTCCTCCTCTGCCCACCTTGCTACCACCGGCGAGCACTGACAGGCAAAGGCCACACGGTGCAGGCGGTGGCAGGTGTTCCTCTACATGTCCTCTTAAGGGACTATGTAGGGAAGGCCCCTCAGCAATGATGTGTTGCTGAAGTCGATGACTCGGCATGGCGGTGACCTGGCATCTACGACGTCATGATGAGGTGTTTGCAACTGTCTAGGAGCAGCCCACCGATGGTGGAAGACGATGGGGCAGGGATTCCTAGTGGTGCGGACCTGCAAGCTTAGATCTGGGCCCTTCGGGCCCAATATAGGTAGATGCGGGTTCTGTAGCTGCATGCTGATCTTCCTAGACTTTGACCAGACCGACGGTGGCATGGCTGAAAGTTTCCACGGAAGATGACTATGGCGGCTGCAACATAAACATGTAGGTGGATTGCAACGACGGACATGGAATGTGGTGTTGCGGGGCTAGTCAGGCATGTGGGGCCTGGCAAGCCCTACTACTAATACGTTTGTTTGATGACCGCACCCAATGATGGAGGATGGTGGATCTCCTCCGAGTGACTATGGTGTTGCCGGAGGCCAACGTTGTGTTCGGTTCTGGAATTCGGTGGAACGGAACCGGTCCGTTCCGCGTCTAGCGTCCGTTCGTGCGTTTGGTTGGAAGAAAGGAACGGAACTAGGTAGTTCCTCAGAACGGAATATTCCTCCAATATGCGGAACGAGGTCGTCCGACCGAATCGGCCGGACCGCGCGGAACGGCTCACTAATTCGCGAACTAACCCATCTAAGATGATTACTTACTGAATCAGCAGGGATTTTTGGCTGTGGCGATGACTAGCTGAGATGATTAGCGACAAAATCTTGAAAAACACGCGGCCCTCTAATTTGAGTATATTTTGCAAAGATTTTGAAAAAAAGATTTCTATGATTTGGTACTTTTAGCAAAGATTTTAAGACAAAAAAAATATTTGTTACCATTAATTACAATTGTTAAATCTAAGCTCAAATTATTATAATTTTAAGCATCATTATAGCTATTCCATTCTGGTCCCAATTCTCCCAACGAAACACAATATGGGACCATTCCGTTCCTCGTTCTTTTCTGAACCGAACACACGGTTGGAACCGTCCCGTGCCCTCGGAATGGACTCACTCCGTTCCGTTCCCTCTCGTTCTGGAACCGAACACACCCCAAATCCAGGCATGCGGGTCCAGATATGGTTTTCGATGGCTGCGGAGTGCGATTGGTGGGAGGCAGGTGGCCGCCTGCCGAATACAGTTATGTCGTCCACGCGAGTCTACTGTATAACCCATCTTGGTCCCAAGCTCGTTGACGCCGGCAAGGAGATGCCTATCGCTTCTTGCTCCCGAGCTCGCGGACGCCAGGGCGGCGGCCCTAGAAGGTGGAACGCGTGATTATCTCTAGGAAGAACAATGTGATGGTGGTGATGGCCTTTCTCTTTGATCATTGGGATGGCAAGGAGAAGGCAGGTAGGCATCCTGGTATTGATGGTCTGCCTCCACAGCTCCAGTTTCCTATTGACATCCACCCTAGTCTCATCTACTAGTACCACATCATCAGCAAAAATCATGCAACAAGGAATATATCCTTATATGTCCTTAGTGTTCTCATCTATCACCAAGTCAAAAAATGTATGTGCTCAAAGCTGGACCTTTATGTACTCCTATAGTAATTGGGAAGGTATCGGTCTCACTATCTCCTGCACGAATACTTGTGGCAACATTAGGCATCCTGGTATTGACGGTGTTCCGGCAATGGCAGCTCCTAGATCGTGTTCTAGAGGCCTGGCTTGGAGACGGTGGGTGGTTTTACTTATCGAGCATGTGCGAAGATTTGTCCGAGTGAAAGCTCAGTGTTTTGAAGTCAACGGTGTCGATGCCTACGGGCGTCGTACCCCTCTTTGGGACATCATTGTGGGTACCTTCTTCACGTTAGGGCTCCGGGTGAAATTGACTGGTCTTGTTGATGGTGGCGTGGTGTGTCGTTACCCTCTTGAGGACGTTCCTAGAACTTCGATTTTCTTAGACTCAGTACGATGTCCTCGGTGGCATGTTTTTGTTCTCCCTATGGTTTTTTGCTTATTTTTTATCTATTGTGTAAGAAGGTCTCCTTAATTATCTCCTTGTATCGGAAGTCTGTTTGTGGCTTTATTTATAAAGCATGATGAGAGCATGTTTTGAGCAAGTTGTTTATTACGACAATGTAAGTTGCACTCGTATGAACTACTCTCTCATAACAAATGCTATAATCCGGTGAGCTCCTGAATCAAAAATGATGTTGCAAAACTGTCAAATCTATTAGAAGAATATGTATATATGTGCAGTAATTAGTAGGTCAAGAGTTCAAGTTATCAACGCTTGTAGCAGGAGAAAGTGTTGTTTGTTATATTTTAATTTGTAAACAGATATTTCTTGTTTTCAGGTGATCATCAACTATGTTTATCTTGGCATTGGAGCTGGACTGGTTTCAGTACTTCGTGAGTGGCTTTCATATGCAATAAAATTCAGATATCTTTCTAGATTGAAAATTGCTTTGTCTTTTAGTTTAGGAATTTGAAAAATACTAATAATATGCCCTAAAGTTGCGCATGGGGTGCCTAATCTTAGTTCTTATAATGCATATGCTATTTTGGGTTTCAATTTATGAATCCAAGGGGAGTCCTGCCTTCTTGTTCCTAAAAAATAAATGTTGGAGTACTGTTATCTAGATTAATATTTTTTCAATGAGAAAATGCAAAAGCTTTGTGTCACGAATATCAATAGGAATGAAAAAGTTTGTAATAAAAGCCTAAGACTCAGGCCATCCAGAGTAAAGTTTACTTGTCTTACTCAAAATAATATTTCCTTGATTGACTAGTTTGATGTGATGATAGAGGTATCATGCTGGACAATTACTGGAGAAAGACAAGCATCACGAATCAGAACTCAATATCTTAAGGCGATTCTCAGACAGGACATTGCATTTTTTGACAAGGAAATGAGCACTGGGCAAGTTGTTGAGAGGATGTGTGGAGACACATTCCTCATTCAAGATGCCATTGGAGAAAAGGTAGGTTGTTTGAGAACTCGTAGTGTGATCTTGTGCCATATCATTCAACACAAATCTTATGACCAATATGGCTAAGCTTGTACTCGTACTATATAACAAGGCTCTATCAGTTATTGTGGTACTACGTTTTACAGATATCTATGTCCAATATGGCAAAGCTTGACATATAATATGGTATGATAATGTTACTTTCTTTTGTGCGCTAACTCAATAATATGTTCACGATCAAGAGCTAGCTCTATAAAAGATAATTAACTGAAAAAGTCATTCCTAGGCGTTCTCCATTGAAGTCGTAGATAAAATAAGTTGATGTATTTCTTTGTCCTAGGCTGCTGGATAAGTGGGTTGGTATTACGTATCAGAATGAGCCACATTCATATGCATCTATACTTTACCCCAACTATGCATGATATGAGTTTGACTTAGCTCTGTTGTATTAACTGCACATAATCTACACCCGTATCAAAGTTGAAAGATATGATTTTACACTGGCTACTCATGGATTCGTATGAAGAATGCAAAGAATCCAATTTATTACAACATACCAATTTGATGGAGTTACAGCGATAAATGAAGATCCACACTCAGTCAGATATATAACATGAATCTTCTTAAAAATAGGAAAACAGACATTGCAAAGCTTAATCCATTAACCTTCTTAAAGAAAAAACAAATAGATTTTATCTATCTATATATATATATTTCATAGTAACTATAGTTCCGTTTCGAAAGAAGTAAATATAGTTATATTTTATTTAACACTTTTCTATGCACATATTCTCCTAGGTTGGAAAGTACATAAAACTCATGTCTACCTTTCTTGGAGGCTTCATTATTGCATTTGTGCGAGGATGGCTCTTGGCACTTGTTATGCTCTCAACCATTCCTCCAATAGTTGTGGTTGGTGTTATTGTATCAAGGATGATGACAAATCTCTCTACCAGAATGCAAGAAAAATATGGTGATGCTGGAGACATTGTGGAACAAACTATTGGGACCATTAGAACGGTGAGTGTAATTGGTTTTGTTCTGATAACCATGAGATCCAAACGTTTTCATACCAAACAGTTACCAAATTTGACCCATGTTTAGAATGATTCCAAAATTTGGGAAGGATCCATCTTTTTAGGGACTATCTAGGTTATTCTTTGAGGCATAGTTGGCCAAAACTCATGTGGCCAATTTGGGTGCTATTTTTTGTGAAATGGAATGCTTTCATGTGCTTATTGGGGACCAAACCAAATATAAATAGCTCATTTTTTGTTATTGTTTCTTGTCACTCACTATTTTCTTATTAATCTTCTTACGCATTGAAGGTTGTTTCATTCAATGGTGAGGAGCAAGCTATAACAACATATAACAAGTTCATAAGAAAGGCATATGAATGTGCTCTACAAGAAGGTGTTGTTACTGGCCTTGGAGTAGGTTCAGCAATGGCAACCATGTTTTGCAGTTATGGGTTGGCCATTTGGTATGGAGCTAAATTGATAGTCAACAGAGGATACAATGGTGGCATAGTTATTAATATTGTGATGGCAGTCATGGTCAGTGCAATGTAAGTCTCATACATTAATTCTTACCACAAGTAATATTCTGAATAATAATATATAGTTAGACATACTTAAAACTTGTTACAAATGTAGCTAAAGGATTGAGCTTATAGCTAGGTGGGTGTATATGAGGATGTTGGCTATAAAGCAAGTAAAATAGCTATAGAAAGTTGATGGCTATATACTAATGGCATGTCACTTATAGCCATCAAAAATAGGCATCCATACAATAGTTGGATCTTATGAATATTTAATTATTTAATGATTGTAGTGGACTAAATCTTTGTGGTCATTTCAAAGAACATATATATGCCATCCATACCATTAGGATATAATACACTAGTAGGGAAAATCTTATTGGTGGCATTTGAAAAATAAGGTTAGTGGCGTTCAAGCGGTGAACGCCACTAGTACCTTGTGAACTGGTGGCGTGTGTGGACAAACACCACCAATAACCTATACGATTGGTGGCGTTCGATCTATTTTATACGCCACTTATGTAATTACTAAAATTAAATCAAGGTGTAAATTACTAAGTATAGAAGCAATATTAGCACAATAGAAGGATATTTTTGATAGCCAAAAGGAATAAATGAGTTAGTTCACCACAAATTATTAACAAACATTTCAAAACAAGTAACAAAACTAGCAAGTAGGTTCACGTCCGAATGCATGTCCTTAACAAATTAAATGTCCCAAAACAAAGAATCACTTGGAATATGATGCCTCCGAAACTTACCCGGGGAACGCTGGGTTATATTGAAGTATGGTGTAACTTCATCCGAATATTCATGCGCGGAGTGTTGTTGCCAGTGAAGAGTATGGATTGTCCAACTTGTAGATTTCCATCTTGAAGTAAGTTCTTCCACCCCTCATTGTTGAAGGTGATGCAGCCATACATGTCCATCTTGTATGCAACAGTCCTTAAGCCACCACCCAGATCCAACATGTACTCCAACTAAGCCTTCTTGAGCAATTTTAAAAAAGAAACCATTCTCGATGGTAGTTTCCGCAATTCAAAAGTTAGATAGTTTGATGTTAGATAGAACCATTACACGATATGAATACAATAAGAAATGAAGAAAAAGAATGGTAACTTGGAAAACATACCATTTTCTGTAGCTCAATATTCGTCCTCGTCAGGCGAGTGACAAATGACAGCCGATGAAGGAATTAGCTAGAGAGAAGTTTTTGATGAGGTACTTCTCCTCACTATAGGTAAGCTTGCATCTTTGAGCGGTAATTGACAAGTCCAATGGGTCTTAAGGATTGTCTCCACCCTCCTTGTTGGCACCCTCGCTGAAATACACGATATTGATTCTTGACCTAGGAGCTCTCGTTGCAAAAGTCAGGCACACACCCTTGGTCATATGGTTCTAGGGATGAAACTCCTCCATCATGCACTTGCAATGTGAGTCCTTGTTCGATCTTTGTGCATGTCAACATCATATGTTTGCCCAATAGCCTGGAATTCCACGCTAGCTCTTGTTATTCTATTTGATTTCCAATCTTTCATTGCATGGGATAGTCTGCAGAAGAAAAGTACAAACTAATAGACCAAAATATTACAATGATAATAGCATAAAATGAAAATTAAGGAATGTATATATGAAAAAATATACATACAAAGAAGAATGGTCAAATCAACCCTCTATGAGACCGGCACATAATAGTGAGCCTGTTGACAAACTTCTCTCATAGTTATGGAAACAAACTTGACACGTCGCCATATACTCTACAAGAAAATATGTGTGAACTATAAAGTCTCTAGTCATTTATATAACACTATAATCAACTACACATATCCTCTATTATATGATCAATCTAGCCATTTTATCTAACACTACATAGTAAATCTAACAACATGATCAACTACACATATCCTCTACTATATGATAATTCTAGCAATTTTATCAAACAATTCTAAAATTAGGCATAAAATAATTTTAAAAACAAGTACACATGGATGTTCTTCTATATCAACTACACATTTTATTCTAGAAAATCCGAGGAGATTGGAGGCTCATATCGACCGCGGAACAGATGGAGAGTGGGGCGGCGAGGTTGCATGGAGAATGACGACACGATGGTGCAGACAGAGACGGTGGAGGAAGCACGGTAGCGGTGATGCGGATCGAGACAAGGTGGGATCAAGTGAGTGGAGGGGACGCTAATTTAAGTAGAGGGGAGGGGAACATACGCGGGTGGTGCGGCTTCGTGGATTGAGTCGTGACCACATGCACAGAGGAAGGGGAAAGAGACACAATGAAACAATTAAGTGGATCAGTTGATCCTAGTTTTGGTAGGTAGAAACAGAGTGATGGCGTTTAATACAGCCAATGCCACTAGTAGATATATAGTGGTGGCCTCAATTTTTGCAAATTCTACTATTATTATTTTTACTATAGCGCTTACAGGTCAAAAGTACCGGTAGTGTTCAATTGTACATGAATGCCAACACTAAGTAATTAGTAGTGGCAGTCGCCAGATTTAGACGGCATTGGTACTTTTTCCATAGCGGTGGCATGTGAAATATGTGGAGACCCATTAACCTTATATTTGTTATAATGGTTTTCCTACTAGTGATAAGACAAAATGATTAATATTCAAGTGATTGATTGTTAAGAAAGCAATAAACATATGTTACACTGTATCATGTACAATTAAACACCAGATAAGTCCTCATGAGTCTTTATAAGAGAGCATTAACCAAACATAATAAATAAGATCTCCGGTAAACAAGCCTTAGTTTTGATTTAGATGACACTAAACAACAAATTGGTCGCACATAGCACCATGACATTCACACTTAGACATTACATAGTCTATAAGAAAGCATTAACCAAACATAACTAAATGAGATCTCCATCAAATAATATCGTCACTTTTGATTTAGACGGCGTGAAAAGTCACGAATCGTAGCTGGAACTTCAGTAGAAAGGAACAACCACCAATTTGATTAATTACCATCATTCAATTAATGCATGTGAGCAACAAACAAAGATAAGAAGGTAAATATTTAGCCAATTGAAACTTACAACATCTTATTTTTTCCATGTTTCCAAAAAGATGAGATACAAGCATGAATGTGCATACGACACCGATACTTATGCGTACCAATTCTCAAGAAAAATACACACATATGTAGCCTACAAAAAAAGAGAAATCCGAAACTTGGACAGTGAAATCCTATAACTTGTACTATTTATAGGAAACTTTGTCTTAATACCAAAATTACATACTTTCGAATTTAAATTTGAAACTTGGTATGCATATACCTGCATGCATCCTCTACATGTAAAAATTTATTTCATACTTTTTACTTAGTATTTTTTTAATTTTACTGTTCATCTGGGATCTATAATACCCAGGTTCTAAAAATTCACCATGTAGTTGGTGGTTTCCGGAATTGTTCGAGAGGAGAACATATACACGTAAAATTGTGGTGAATATAGACAAAACCCTTATGCAACGGGTAAAATACACATCAATATAAAACTACTCTAACATATATGATATCAAGGAAAATGCTCAATGGCCATCATTATTTGGCATCCTCATGTTTCTACTATAGCATTTACAACACGCAGACTATCAACTAGTATGCTAAATAGGGGCTTGTACATGCCTCCCTTTTCAAGATCTTCTTGTTTCTGACTCAAGTTATGCATCCTCTGCAGGTCCTTAAGTCAAGCAACACCATCAATAACTGCTTTCGCGGGAGGGCAAGGAGCAGCATATAGAATGTTCAAGACAATTGAAAGAGAACCAGATATCGATGTATATGACACCAACGGTGTCATATTGGAAGAAATTAAGGGTGATGCTGAACTTAAGGATGTGTACTTTAGCTATCCTACCAGGCCTGATCATTTGGTATTTAACGGATTCTCCTTACGAGTACCAAGCGGCACGACAATGGCCCTAGTTGGAGAGAGTGGCAGCGGAAAATCAACTGTGATCAGTTTGGTGGAGAGATTCTATGATCCACAGTCTGGTGAAGTCTTGGTTGATGGAGTTGACATTAGAAGAATGAATCTTGGATGGTTAAGAGGGAAAATCAGCCTTGTTAGCCAAGAACCAGTGTTATTCGCAAGCACGATCAGGGAAAATATTGCCTATGGGAAGGATGCTCTAACTCTTGAAGAGATCGAAAGAGCAATCGAGTTTGCAAATGCAGCAAACTTCATTGATAAACTGCCAAATGTACATTCCAATATTAAAATATCCATAATGTTATTTCGGTTGATATATCGCACATGGTTACTCAGAATTATGTCTTGTGAACTATTGTAGGGTCTTGAGACAATGGTTGGGGAACGTGGAACTCAACTATCTGGAGGCCAGAAGCAAAGAATTGCAATTGCTAGAGCAATTATAAAAAACCCTAGAATATTGCTACTTGATGAAGCAACCAGCGCGTTGGATATGGAATCTGAGAGGGTTGTTCAAGAAGCTTTGGATAGGGTAATGTTACAAAGGACTACAATCATTGTCGCACATCGTCTAAGCACAGTAAAGAATGCTGATTCCATATCCGTCCTACAGCATGGGAAGATTGTGGAACAAGGTATGGATATGAAAATTGGGAACTCATCTACAGAAAAGAGTTTTTTTTAGGGACATCTACAGAAAGGAGTTAGTCCCACCCATGTCTCACTATTGGTATAGTTTTTGTACATGGAACTAGTGCAGGTTACGTACATGACTTGTTATAGATAACTGCAAATCATATAAGTCATTTTCACATAATTTATAGCCCTGAGAGCATAGCATAACTAGATAAATTGAAGTTGTCCTGAAATAACTGCACAAATAGTTGTTTGTGCCAGTAATCAAAAGATAGGCGGCATTCAATTTACTAGTTGTGTAATGACCAGAATAAACTCTTCCAGTACTAAGAAAAACTTACTTTTGTTCGACAAGTAACTTAATCAACAGTCTTATGTAGATGACCTGCTACTTGATGCATGAATTTTGAGCAGGTTCACATGTACAACTGATAAAGAAACCTGAAGGTGCCTACTCTCAGTTGATTCATCTGCAAGAGACTCTGCAGGAAGCAGAAGCCCCTAATGTCGACCCTGATGTGATGATGGAAAACAGTTTTGCCTCTAGGTCTCTCAGTAGAAAACCAAGAAGCCAAAGTAGCTCATTTAGGAGGTCAACTAGTAAGAACTCCTCTTTTGGGCATAGTGGTCGACATCCTTGCTCTGCTACATTTGGCGTATCTGATCCCATGGAATTTAAGAATGGTGAAGACCTAGAGGAGACTGCAGGAAAAGTATCTAGTGGTCGAAAGAAAGCTCCAATTGGTCGACTCTTCTATTTGAACAAACCAGAGTCTTTTGTTCTTGCTCTTGGTTCTTTAACTGCTATAGTGCATGGATGCATTTTTCCAGTATATGGCATATTGATTTCAAGTGCAATAAAGACATTTTATGAGCCACCAGCAGTGTTACTAAAGGACTCGAGCTTCTGGGCAAGCATGTTTGCTTTGTTGGGAACTTCCACACTTGTTCTGTTTCCAGTAGAGCACTTCCTGTTTGGATTAGCAGGCGGGAAGCTTGTGGAGCGTATACGGTCGCTGACATTCCGAAGTGTCATCCACCAGGACATCAGCTGGTTTGATAAACCTCAACACTTCAGGTATGTGCGGACTGCTTAGCCTGTTTCTTATCATCGTGTTTTAGAAATCCTCCTTTGCCCTAACGGTTACTGTATAATTTCCTTATTTTAGGATTTACAAATATGATTTTGTTCTCCTTGTCGATGGATGCTCTTGTGCACTTAGGCGAAATTCGCATCGCATATGATTCAGAAATACGTAACATTACTGCCACATATTTTACTTGCCTTTTAAACTTGCACATCAGAATCCTTTATGAGATATATCTATACTATTAAAAGTTAACACTAAGAATCATAGATGCCTACCAAGAACCTTTACACATGATCATTAGTCTTGAGGTGCAAAAACCCTATATGGACAATATTAAGAAAGTAGAGCACTGCTCTTACTATTTTGATAATTACTAAATAATCCTTCTGAGTTTCTTACGAAATTATATGAAGAGTTACTTTTTTTGAAATTAATTATATGTGAAGAGTTACACTTGGTGACAGGTTTACTTATAAAAGTTTAAACTTTTTCCTAGTGGAGCAATAGGTGCTAGGCTATCAACTGATGCTCTGCATGTGAAGCGACTTGTTGGAGACAACTTAGCACTTAATATCCGGACTCTATCAACAATCATAGCAGGTTTCACAATAGCTATGGTGGCAAACTGGAAGCTAGCATTGATTATCACGCTGGTGGTTCCTTTGGTTGGTTTCCAAGCATATGCTCAAACAAAGTTCGTGAAAGGTCTCAACAAAAGTGCAAAGGTACGTACACATACTCTGAGTTAACATTTTTCATTCTCCTCAAAGCATGTTCCTCAACACCACCAAACGGTCAATTTTCATACAAGTACTAATTTTGTCACATGGAGAGTACTAGTTTTATCTAATAGTTGAGTGGGATGCAGTTAAAGTACGAGGAAGCAAGCCAATTAGCAAGTGACGCGGTCGGAGGCATCAGAACCGTGGCTTCGTTTTGTGCCGAGCAGAAGGTGATGGATGCCTATGAGAAGAAATGCGAATCTCCAAAAAGGCAAGGGATGAGGGAAGGTATTGTTGGTGGCTTAGGCTTGGGCTTCTCCTTCCTTGTATTCAGCCTTGCATATGCTCTCTGCTTCTATGTCGGTGCAAAGTTCGTTCAGGATGGAACCGCGACATTTGCTGAAGTGTTTCGGGTGCGATCACTTGTCTTATTCATTACTACTTGCAGTATGTTAATTGTTCTGAATGTGTTGGTTAACGGATTCATTGGCTGCTACTGTCAGGTCTTCTTTGTATTAGTTTTGGCCTCTGGTGCGATCTCACGGACAAGCGCAGTAGGTTTGGATAGCACCAAGGCGAACGAATCGGCCATTTCTATATTTGAAATTCTCGACTGTAAATCCAACATAGATTCCAGCAGCAATGAGGGTTTGGTGGTTGCAAGTGTGAGGGGTGACATTGAGTTCCAGAATGTGTGCTTCAGCTACCCCACACGCCCAAATGTTCAAATCTTGAATGATCTGTCCTTGAGCATTCCTTCTGGAAAGGTTACTTTCTAAACTAAGAAGTACTACTACATAAGATTAGTGTTCTTTACATACACATTTCTAGCTGATACAAAACATTAATAATTTGGGAGGTGACAAATATCTTTACAGACGGCTGCCCTTGTTGGAGAGAGTGGAAGTGGGAAGTCCACCGCAATCGCGCTGCTCGAGAGGTTCTACGACCCAAGTTCAGGCAACATCCTCTTTGATAGTGTGGAGCTTCGGAACCTCAAAGTTAGCTGGCTTCGTCGGCAGATCGGGCTTGTGGCGCAAGAGCCGGTGCTGTTCAACGACACCATTCGTGCCAACATAGCCTACGGAAAGCAAGGGGATGCATCTGAGGAAGAGATCGTGGCCGCTGCCGAAGCAGCCAACGCACACAAATTCATCTCCGGGCTACCCAACGGGTACCAGACGGTCGTCGGTGAGAGAGGGATCCAGCTATCAGGTGGGCAGAAGCAGCGTGTCGCCATTGCGAGGGCTGTGGTGAAGGACCCCAAGGTGCTCCTTCTAGATGAGGCGACGAGCGCGTTGGACGCGGAGTCGGAGCGTGTGGTGCAGGAGGCGCTGGACCGGGTGATGGTTGGGAGGACGACCGTGGTGGTGGCGCATCGCCTGTCGACGATAAAAGGCGCCGACATTATTTGCATGTTTGAGAGCGGGACGATAGTGGAGAAAGGAAGGCATCAGGAACTAATGCAGATAGAGGATGGTGCCTACGCTTCCCTTGTTCTTAGCTCCACTTCATAATAACCTGGACACATCCGGCCGCTTCCATTAGTTGGAAATTAACCTACTTGTCTGCTTCTCCCTATCAAGGAATCGATGACATGCACTAGAAACAGATGAGCAACAGTTGGTCTGTTTATGTGCAACTACGCCGGCATTATGGCATTCAACTTTCTCTACCGAATCTCCATGGAAAGTATGGGCTTTAGCCAGTGTTGGCGTAGGATCTTTCTTTTCAGTTTAGTAAATGAGCATCTGCACATAAACAGATGCAATTAAGGCAAAATGTGGGGAAAAATAATTACTGATTGTGATTTGAGTAATGATGCCGATGAAATCTTTTAGGAAATGCCACAGTAAGAACAAACTCTCTGCCAACTCATTGGAGTTGAAACCAGCAACTCGTTCAGTTTCTGGCAATTTTCATATGTTTGGTTTCTTTCGCTGTCTGCAGGAAGTTCAGAAATGTTGCTTGCTTTGATGGATTCGGTATGTGACAGCATTGTCAGTTTGGTTTGTGTGTTTGAAATATTAGCCGTTTCTTCCCTGTAAGGGGAGGGTTTTAAGCAGCTGTGAATTTGGGAGCTGGAAGTCTGGAACAGGTCGTCGCGCAAGTTATCTGGCAGTTGGCCGCCGTGGCACTAGAGGATGCGCTATGCCGCTATCCTATGTTCTCTCTGCAAAGAGTTGCAAGAATGAGGTACAACTTTGGCCTCGCTGAATCTGCGGGAGCCACCGGGTAACGAGTAAACTGAGGATTACACACGCAGGCTGACCAATGAGGTAACGTCACGATTCTGAAGAGCAAGTACGGCTGAGAACACCAAGGTTTCGGAAACGCGAACGATACTAACTATTTCCCCGGGGGATCGAACTAACCTTATCCCCTTTTGTCTTCTCTCCTAGTAGAACCAAAACCAACGCCGCCGCCGCTCGTCCCGTCCCGCGCCTCGCCGTCGCTGCAGCCTGGCCTCGCCGTGTCGCCGCTGCCTCGGGGCACCTCATCCGCGACGCCTCCTCCGATGCCCTCCTCTGCTGCACCTCCTCCGCGACGCCCTCCGTTGCCGGATCAAGCCACCGCCTCCGGCGAGATCCTCCGCCCGCTGCCGGATCTCCGCTGCGGCCACTCCCTCGTGCGCCGCCGAGCTCCGTTTCCAGCCATGCCTCGCCGCCCCGTTGCTACCTCCACGAGCGCGCCCCTCCACCGTCCGCCACCTCCATGAGAGCCCACGCGCCGCTCCACGTGTGACCTCCCGTCGGCTTTCCCACCTCACGACACTGCCTGGTTGCCGGCCCCATCTCATGCAGTTGCACCTACACGTCTAGCCCACCGCCGGACGCCACTTCTCCGGACATGCCTGCCATGTGTGGTGGTGATAACATGGGTGATTTGCTACGTCGGGTTAACGACACTGCTACCTACTGGCACTGACACTGCTGCATATGGCATCGAGTTTTGCTATATGGGGTTAGCGGAGCTGCTACCTACTACCACCATCGCTGCTACCTACGGCGTTGAGATTTGCTACGTCCGGACAGGCGGCGGTGCAAGTGTATATTGTGTTTTGCTACAATGTCTCCGGCGAGATCTTCGGCAAGATGTCCGACGAGGTCGGATTTGCTACAATATGATATTTTTTTGCTACCACTGTTTTGCGATTTTGCTACAATAGCATAAAGTTTATGCTACACGGTCTTCGGTGAGGTCTACTTGCGAAAGTCTCCGGTGAGGTCGGATACGTTACATTAGTACAAATTTTTGCAATAAGGTCGCTGGCAAGGTCTTCGGCAAACTCTCCGGCGAGGTTTAGTCTGTCTATTCTATTTTCAGGATCGAACCATTTGCTGCTACATGTAGCAAAAGCGGGACTAGTTGTAGAAAAGCGGGACTAGTTGTAACAAAAGCGAGATGAACCGATAGGAAAAAGATCTGACCGTACATCTAGACGATCCGACGGCTGGGGACCCGGGGGATGGAAAGTTTTCATCCCGAGGGACGCGTAGCACTACCCTTTCTGAAACGTGAAAATATCAAAATAGATATTTCTACCATCTAGTTAGATCTAAAATATATGGCTAGGCATATTACTTTTACCTACATTTTTTCCAAAAAAACACGTACATATTTTTGAACGAACTTTCATATGTACCGTACACACTTCCAACACGTTAACCAATCCAAATTGCAATGGTCGTAACACCTGAAATAGATCGTATGGGCACCTATGTGCTACTCAAATTTTTAGTTCCTTTTCAATTTTAGGCTTGACACAAAGTAAATTTTCTAGATATGCAACTACGATAATTTCTCTATATGCAACCCTAGCTACTAAGCACGTAAAGAGAGGAGCGAGAAAACCATGTGAAGCACGCGGAGACACAGGGATTTGTTTTACCGCAATTCCTTCCGTGTTAAGGGAAGTACATCTGCGTTGGAGGGTTGACGGTTCTAAGACCACCACGCCATAATAGGCCTCACCCTATTCTCCGATGGATCTCACCACGAAAGGCCTGATCCACCTTCTCTACTATTGGTACCCTTCGAGGAGGGAACCGGTGCCTTTACAACTCTAGCAGGGCACACATCCACAACCGAATTGGAGGCTCCCGTAATGACAACAAGCTATCACAAGAACAAGGATTATCAATATAATCAACACAAGTATCTAGATATTTGCAAGAAATACTAGATCGAAGATTCTCCAAATAAATGGAGAGGAGATGAAGCGCTTGATTGCAGTTGGTGAAGATCGAGCCCTCCTCCTTTGATTCCCCAAGGAACGGGGCCTTTGGGTGGATGAAGGTGGAGATTTCTTGGATGAAACTTGAGGACCAGATCTTGTCTTTTTCGAATAAACCAAAAGTTCTGGCAGGAGGGAGATGGCTGGTTTAAATACCCCCTCCACAGATCTGGCCGTTGGAGAAGTTTGGGGGAGGATTATCCGCCCCCCACTAGGGTCATACTATCCTCCCTAGGGGAAAAATCCGCCCCTGGACGAAAAGTCTGCGGGAAAATCCGCCCCCCACACAGTGGGTCACGCCGAGCTTGACTTGGTGAAAATCCTCGAGGGGGAGGATTATCCACTCCCCTCAAGGGGCAGCTCCCCTAGGGAAAATTCGCCCAAGAGACGGAAAGTCCGGGGGAAACTCCGCCCCCTCTCTGAGTGATGTGCCGTGGCAACCTTTGAAGCAGAACCTGGGGGGCGGACTATCCGGCCCCCTTGAGGGGCGGATTATCCGCCCACCTTGAGTGGCGGATTATCCGGCCTAGGCAAAAACTCTGGCCCTGGCCGGAAAATCCGGGAGATATTCCGCCCCCTATACATACGGTCGCGCCCTTGCGCCCTTTTGAGATTGGGGAGGGGCGGATTATCCGGCCCCTGGTAGGGGCGGATTATCTGTCCCCCAAAATCACTTTGCAAGTTAAGATCTGCAGCACTTCAACACACATTAAATAATCCTTGGTATTGTTATCTAACACACAAAACACTAGGAATCATGAAATGTTCTTTCAATCTCCCCCTTTTTGGTGTTAGATGACAATACTAAGATTTGCAATGAAACCTACTAACAACATCTTCAAGAAATGAAAGAGGCTCCCCCTAAATGTGTGCATATTAATAATTTGCATTTGAATACAAATGCACACACTAAAGAGCAAGCCAATTTCATAACATTGACAATTATAACATGATGAGTTAGGAAACATAAGTCATACCACCAGGATGTGAAATAGCCAATGTGAACAAAGAGAATATTAGGCCTCGAACACATCCCACCATATTGATGCAATCAATAGATAATTCCATAACTCCATATGACATCAACATAATACCATACTCCATAGATAAATCCAGAATTCCATATGAGTAGTTCCACAAGATAAATCCAGATTTCCAGAATTCCACACAAGTGCACAAATAGTACCACACGACATAGTCTCATACAAAACAAGCACAAATAAGTTTAACACTAAAAGGGCACAATCAAGAAAATGGAGAAAACGAATGATAAAGAAGCAAATGCTTGCGTCCTGACCCATGCAAATCCGAGACCTAATAGAACTACTTCTCCCCCTTTGGCATCAAAACACCAAAAAGTAAGAAGAGCGATGCTAGCACCCCAGAAGATCACTCCTCCTTGTCCTTGTCCTTGTCCTTGTCCTCGTACTCGTCCTCGTCGTAGTCATCCCCGTCCCCTTCCTCGTCATCATACTCATCATCATCAACAACTGGAGGAGTAGGCGCCCTCGGTGGTGGAGGAAACATGTGACTCTCGAGCTCTCCATAGTTGATTCCTGAGGTGTTCCACTGAGCATACGGTTCCAGAGTTGTAGGAGGTGGTGGATGGCCAGTCGCCCCAGACACATGGTGGAGAATGAGCTGCTCGGTGTGGGCCATCTCATGGCTCGTCCTGTAGGCATCGTACTGGCCCTTGTAAGTGTCGATGCCCATGCATAGGATATGCCGCTGAAACCAGTTGAGCTGCTTGACCTCACGGGCCATTAGGGACACCGCGGACCGACGACCACTAGCCCGTGCATCACGCATGAAGGACTCGGGGGCAGTGGAAGGGTGAGAGGTCTTCTGAGCCTTATTATAAATCTTCTTGGGCTTGTGAACGCCATCCAAACCAGTACCAAAATCCTCATGTGGCAGCATGTGCTTGACGAGCATCATAATGAAGGGAGCAGACGGGATGGAGAGCCGGTTGAACATAGCATCATTCATCTCATGATAGATATAATCCATAACATCCAACTTGTAACCTGTAGATGAACCAGCATTGGTGGCACACTCATGTGCAAAAGCAAGCAAGGGAACCAGGTGACCACGGATCTTATCATTGTTTCCCCCACTTGGAGAGGTGTTGTCCCGAAACAAGCCAACAAGAGCGGCATACAAAAGAGAAAGACCAGCAAAGGTACCAGCAATATAATCAGACGTCAGGAAAGGAGCAAGAACAATGTCCTTGGATGGCTTGAGAGGAGAAATGATGCGGTGGCCAGAAGCTGTGTCATGCCCATGAAAGGCATACCCAAGGACCTGACCAAAAATATGAAAGTCTGACTGAATCATAGTTGTCCCGGTCATCCACTTCATGGTGCGCAGCTCATCTCCACAGATAACAAGGGTAGAGAAAAACTGCTTCACAACAGAGGAGTCATAGTGGCACTGAAGTGTCATAAGGTGATGCAGCCCCATCTTATTAGTCACATCCAAGGCCTCACGAAGTCTTGCCTTGCTTTGAGCCTCAGTCATATTCAGAGGATGCATAGGGCAAATCTTGAGAGTAGCATAAACATCATCATGAATGGAACGAAAGTGAGAGCACCAAAACATGGGATCCTCCGGAGGACCATCACTGTCAGCCTCGGCATAATAATAAATGTGGCGAATAGAGGAGTACTCAACGCTGTCCATGGTCTTGTAGTTGGGTCGGGACTGCTTGCCCTTTCCCTTACGAGATGCAGCCCTCTTGGCTTTCCTTGCTACTTCGGCCATCCGTTCAGACTCTCTTGCCAACCTGCGGACTTCAGTTTCATCAACGAGCTTACCCTCTGTGTTGGGCCTGAGATAACAGGCACGGGGACAACGATTGTAGGTCTTAGGAGCACTAGAACCACCCTCACTCATTGGAGGAAAAGCTCGGAGGAGAAGGTACCCGGAGGCGTGGAGAAGAAGATTCGGGGAGAGCTCGGAGAATCCGGTGGTCGAATCGACTCCGGGGAGGGGCGGTGGCTTGGAGCAGGGCACGTGTTGGGGGAGGACTGGCTGCTCTGTTTGAGCCCTTCCTCCCCGAGCCTAGCCCTTAAAGGGCAGATTCACCCGGGGCGGATTATCCGACCCCCACTTGGGGCGGATAGTCCGCCCCCCTCTAAATTTTCTATTAGCACAGATTTAGGCCGGAGCACCCCTTGCAAAACCCCTCACAAGTATACAAAGGACGTGTGTGCAAGAATAGATGGTTGAAGGAGAGAGGGAAAAAGTCTTGGGTTTAGAGCAACAAACTGAGATGGTACTACACACCCAAAATTGCAAGAACAAATTGTAACATCCCAGCATTAGAGCTTAGAAATAAGCTGAACACAGATGTGTGCATTGCATTCATGCATAGAAAATCTGAATAATTTTTGCGCTTTTAAATAAAAACTTGTCAAAGTGATTGAAGCTTCTCTTAACCTGATGGAATTGAAGTAGATCATCAAGTTGACTGCGATAAGTTTCAATATGACCTTTGCTAAAACCTTATTTTGGGTAAACATGATTTGATCTAAGGGTAGATCAAATGGAATAAAACTAAACCCTAATACATTACTTAATGATTTATATTTGATCCTTAGGTGATCATATCATAGTATTCATTATAATCACTCATGAGTACCAAGTTAAGGATATAACCCAAATAATAAGAATGTAACAACTATAGTTTATTCTCATCTAATTATACCATGAGTATCATGGAAATACCTAACTTTAAATCTCTAGTGGGATTGAGTAGGAAAGAAACCAAAGTTAAGATCATTCACCATATATCTTTCTTTCCATAACAATCTTTATCATCTCTATTGAATCCTATCCTTATAATTGTTGTTCATCAATATTGAGTAATCCACTATTGATTCACCAATTATTAACCTATCAATTCTTGACCTATCAACTCTTGTACTTATTATACCATTCACTTAAGGCTTATAAAGAAAGAATTCAGAAGAGGTAAATAGTGATGCTAGTTTTAGATGTTATCTATAGGATGGGAGTGATTGGAGGAAATCAAATCAATATGGTAACAAAGAAGATTACAAGGATGAAGTCTGAAGATAGTTACCAGGAGTAGTCCTATTGGATCAAGTAGGCATAGTCAATGAATTATATCTCTTAATCCAATAGAGCTAAATAGAAGATAATTAGAATACAACTGTAGTGTTGTATTGATGAAGCCTTGTTCAGCCAACTGGAAACCTGAATCATAGAAGATCAAAGTATTATAATGATCATGCCTTATTCACCAATATTGAATGCTTATATCATGTATAAGTGACATTGGTGAATAAAACATGATTGAACTATAGTATAGGTTTATTATCCTAGATTAGTCATTACAAAACACATTAAATTAATGTGAGGTTGGAATGTTAGATATTGGAGGGAAGTAGAGACAAGATAGTATGATTACAATGATGTTAGAGAAACATTGGATTAAATAAGTAGTATCTTCCTCTTTGGAAATACTAAGCACTTGAAGTGAAGTAGGATTTGATGTGTACATCTATTGAAGTGATATTAGTGAAGGATGCTTAAGGGAGAATATGAGAAGGTTATGAAAGGGCTTTAATGACAAGCTCATTGGATTTATAAATGATTTTAGAAGCATAAAAGGTGGATAAGAATATTCTTGTGAAGCAAAGCTCATCATGTTAACACATGATGATGGATATAGTGAAGTAATATATCTAGGATAGGAATTCCTTAATTAGAAGTCCAGGATTATGAAATATGGAAGATAGGAATTCTTGATAAACACTAAACCCTAAATCTAAGACCAAACCTAGTATCCACTTACTATGGTTGATCTATCATCTTGTTTCCACAATGCTTTATTGGAATATTTTCCTATATCAAATCACCTGAGCACATCTTTGTCATTTTCAACCATCATTACCCTAGGTGCTTAAGAACTATCTTTATTAATTCTTTCTCATAAGATAGCCTAGAAAAAAATCCCACTATTTCATTCTAAATGGTAATATCATTCAAGATCTTTAACATAAAGATAATATATCTTAACCATTCATCTTTATTCACAATTATCAAAGGATATAAAAATATTAAAACTTCCATAATTCATGGTAGACATTTGTAATCTCAAACCTTTAACTCTTAAGTTAGTAATAGTAAAATATTTATGTTGCTATTTCCTAAATTCATAGGAGTAATATTAACCCTATTAAGTATCCAAAACTTTATGTATCAAATAATAATGAAGTACCAATAAATATAAAAGTTGCCCTAATATTATATACTAATGGAAACAAAATCTCATTAGTTAGTAGTAATAAATTTTATAATAAGTTTATGAATTTATGCCCAATTAAATTCATATTAAAGGCCCGAACAAATAATAATAGAAAAGGTATCTATATAAAGCAATTAAAGAAACCTAAACAATATATAATAAAAGTTCACCAATTAATTCTTAATACCTTCAATATTACTGCAATTATTCAGAAGATAAATTCCATAAAGAAATTTCAATCAAATGTATAATATTCAAACCTGAAAATAAAACAGAAAAGAGAAAAGGAAACAGTAAAGAAAAAACTATAACCAGGCCGAAGCCTATTACCCTTCTTCCTTATCCATCACCCACGAGCAACTCCAGCCACCCAACCGAAGCCCAGCAACAGCCCAAGACCAGCCCAATCTACCTCTCTGACTGACTGGTGGACCACCAACGGACTGCGGGTTGAGTTTGGATTTTTATCAGGGGGTTTTTCGCAAAATATCCGTCGTCTTCCTCCCCGACGTCACAAGCAGCTGGCTGTCAGCATCGCCGCCGTCCGCCGCCGCGCCATGATGTCCGCATGCGGGTGAGGTCTCCACTGACGCAATCGGACCCTCGTTCCTCGTCTCTGGCCGTCACGCTCGCCATCGATTCCGGCCACGATTCACCTCGCCGAGCTCTTCTTCACACTCCTGGTGAGATAATGAACACACTATTCCTCTCCATTGATTCAATTGCTTCCTGAATCGAGCCACCGACGAATGCCGCCGTGCATAGCCGCCAGTCGTCACCGTGCACTGCACTCCGGTGACCATTTGAGGGCTGCGCCGCCACTATTAGGTTCGCCGTCGCTGCCTCTTTCTAGCAAGCCTAGTCTCGGCCACGCGCATGCACTCAATTGCTCGATCGAGCTTCGATCTGAGAGGATCAGCCTTTGTGACGTCATCGCTGCGTCATGCACACGTCAGCCTAGCCCAGTCAGTCGGTTTGACTCGGTCCTTGCACGCGTAGCAGCTGACGTGGTCACTAGCCCACGGGTCAGTCACTAGGGTTAGTTGGGTATACGGTGTAAAAAGTTAATGATTGATTAGAAAATAATTAAAACAATATGAATTCAAATTTCAATATTCCAGAAATAAAATAAAATGACTAAATCTTGTAAATTTAATATCTTTTGTTTTATAAATCAGAAAAATACATATAATATATGAAAATGTTTAGAAAAATAAAATCTACAACCTAAAACTATTATTAAAAATATTATGATGATTATTTAAATAAATATTATTTAATAAAGGTTTTATAAGTAATAAAACTTTGATAATTAATATTTCAATAATGGTAAATGTTAAAAATATAAATAAAATACTAAAAATCTTAGAAAAATAAGAATTAGAGTTTAAAACTATAATTATGTATTATTATTCCTCTTAATTATTTATTAAGTATTTTTAAAGTAATAAACCTTATTAAAATCATATCTTATTATTTATAAATCACAAAAATAAATGTAATATACCAAAATGATCACAAAAATAATACCTACGTGTTAAAAATGTGATATTCCACTTTTGAGATAAATAAAAGATTAAACAACTTTAATAACTTAAATATAAACTTATTTCCTTAATAGATAATTCAGATAAGGTAAATAAAATTTATTAATATTCCTAAAATTGCCAATTTAGATTTAATAAGTAATACCAGTCTTCAATATTGATAATATGAAGTCAAAATGGTTCAACACATTTTAAATGCAATTTATTTAAATTATCCTTCAACCATAAGTGGAGATTATTTTATAAAAGAATCCTTATCCAATCTAAAATCTCCAAGATTAATTATAATAAAATAAAAACCATTTCTTTACTTTAACCACAAATTTATAAACAAATCAAAACACTATAAGTGAATTCATAAGTAGTAAATAATGTTGCTTACTTATGCACAAACCTTAACCACACCCTTATAGGAAGGTACATCCCTTAATACATTTATAATATATAGAAACCACTACCAAATAAAAGTAACACCATTATTTAGTAACTCTAAGGAGACAATATAAAGTGAACAGGATACAAGTATCATAAGTAATACAACCTAAGTCTATTTACATCCTTAAAGTTACCTTTAGTTTGCAAAGCTTTAAGTATAATGCTAAAGACTTTATTATATGCTTTATAGTTAACTTTGGTCTGTTGTAATTAAGTTATAAAGCATCTTAGTACCAAATCAAACTAGTTAAAAACCAAGATAGATAAGTCTCAAATACTACTAATTTCAGTATTCCAATAAAGGCAATTCTTTCCAACTTAAAGACTATAACTAGAAAGAACACCTCATAAGGTTAACTTAAAAGCTTAAATGCTTCTGCTTAGTTGAGTAAGATTTTCTTCAAAAGTTATTCGTTTTGCCACTTCAATCAACATATGACAATTAATAGTAAACACCTTACTTTATACTATACTTGTATAGTAAGATTGTTAATACTTAAATCCTTTATAAGTGACATTACTTGTAAAGTAAAACTTGAAGATAAACAATTAAGATGTAAGCAACCTTGAGTAGCATTCCATACTGTGTATTTTGTTGTTGTATAAATACATGTTGTTTTCCACACACTCACAAGCCTTAATAAGAAGCACATGTGTGAAACTTAATCTAAAATTAAAGAGAAACACATTCCAAGGAAACCCTTTCCAGTATCCAAACCATAGAACAACGTTATCCTCGGGATTCGCATTTCTCAACTTGCATTACATTGCTTATGCATAAAAGCATCTTGCTTCTTTAAACATTAGTCCTTACCGGACCAATGATGCAGATTTCCACTATTGGATCTTATATTGTCTTGAAGACCGTGAGTGCATAATCTAGCAATCACAAAAGGCAAGTTCACACTTGCTCATGTCCCTTTGATTATTTTCTGTAAAGTATTTTACAAATCCAGTGTTGTCATCACCTGCATTTGAAAAAGGTCAGAAAACACTATTTTCATAATAATGTGATTATAGGTTATTTACCATGAGGTAATAACCTACTATAAGAGTTCCGGTGGTAAAGGAACATATTATCTAGGACTTAACAACCAATGTCGCCAGTGATTCTTGCGTCGTATATTACGCGTTGACCATGAGATTTGGAATGGGACGAAGAAGTCAGCTGTATCTTTTCCCTCTCGCATGGAGCTAGATGTGCGGGTCATGGCTGTTATCACTCATAGCGTGCATATTATTTATGGTAATTCGTAGAGGATATGCAGCATATGGGTGGGAGCCCTCAACGCCCCACGATAGTTCCGGCATCTGAACGGTCTGTACTGCCATTGCCGTAATTCAATAGGTGGGCTGGCGTACACCAAAGAGACATGCGGGGTCGCGGAGAAGGCAGTGATTGGCTTGGATCTTAGTCTAAGACTCACATCAAGGAAGTGTGAACGAACCTGCAATTCGAATGTGCAACAAAGCTAAGATCTCTCATGGGTAAAGTGATGCACCTCTGCAGAGTGTAAGAACTGTAACTTGTTACTCCCTGTTCCGGGAAGGAGCTGCGAACACGGCGGGAAAGGAACCCCATGAAGGTTCTGGTAAACCCGTGAAGGCTGACGGACATAGCTTTTCAGAATAAAAGCAACCTTTGAAGAAATGTTTACGAAAACTTGCATTGCCTACGACCTACGGTCTGTGGCTGTAGTCATAGTGCATCAAACACTCCTTTTCTAGTGGACTTGCTGAGTACGCTCGTACTCAAAGTATCTTCTTAACCCTTGCTAGGTTCTAAAGCCGATCTGAACGCGTCTACATCAAGTTATGCTCCAGGAATCATCATCAAAAGCTAACGCTCTTCAATAAAGTCAAGAAAGTCAACATATACATCAACTCAAGTGAAGACAAAGTTGCTGATTAGATAAGAATATAATTTCTAACCATAGAACCTACTTATGTAGAGTATTGCAATAGCAGTAATGCAAGCCTCGTAGTTCAGCTACTAGTTTTATAAGTACTGTATCTATGAGTTATTTATTCCTGATTCTTCTTTGTAAGAAGTTTCTTTCTCTCTCTTTAACCTAGAGTGTTCTCTGGATCTTGTGTAAAGAGTTGAGTTGTAACCTATAGTCATGTCTTGGACCTACTATGTTTCTGTTGTACTACTCTGAGGGATGTAATACTAGTGAACGGTGTTTCATTGGTGTTACGTCAACGACTATAGTGTACTACATCATGCAGTGGTATGCTGGGTCACCGCACAAATCAACTAAAATCCAAAATTGGGTGTGTTTTCCATAAGAATAAGAGATATGCAATAAAATACAAAGAGAGCCAATAGAAACCAACTCTTCTCAAGGAAGAGGGCGGTGGCTGAAGCCACCATGTTGGAGCGCATGGCATGACACCGCAAAGATGTATCTTGAGTTCAAAACCAATGCTCATCGATGACCCACATATCACAAAATGATATTAAGGGAAATGATTTTTCTTGCTTTCGGCATTATGGGGGGAGGGTTAGCCCAATCAACTAGGACCACACTCCCCCTATGTATATGCCCACATCTAAACCAAATACATGAAGAAGTGTAAGTGGGTATGCAAGGGTAGTCAAGCCAAGCTCCTTGAATCTATGATATTTAGCTCATTTCTCAAATAACAAAATCTTGCTTCATCAAGAGGCTTTGTGAAGATATCGGCAAGTTGATTCTTCGTGCTCACAAAAGATAGTGTAATATAGCCACGAGCAACATGATCCCGAATGAAATGATTGCGAATCTCAATATGTTTTGTTCTTGTATGCTGTACCGGATTATAAGCAATTTTAATAGCACTTTCATTGTCACATAAAAGAGGCACTTTGTCACAATTGACACCATATTCCTTTAAAGTTTGCCTGATCCCTAATAATTGTGTACAAGCACTTGCAACAGCAACATATTCAGCTTCGGCGGTTGAGAGTGATATGCAATTTTGTTTCTTCGAAGACCAACACACTAGAGACCTGCCCAAGAATTGACATGCACCAGAAGTTGATTTTCGATCATCCTTGTCACCGGCCCAATCTGAATTAGTGTAACCACATAGAGAGAAACTAGAGCCTTTGGGATACCATAAACCAAAATTTGGGGAATGAACCAAATATGTGAAGATTCTCTTGACCGCCACTAAGTGTAGGGGTTCGTAGCATGGAAAACAAAAAAATTCTACCGCATGCACACAAACAAGCCAAGATCTATCTACTAGATTGTAGCAACGAGTCGATAGAAGCACTCACCCTCGAAGATTCCAAAGCGGTTAACGAGAGCAGATTCTCGTGGGTGATGTAGTCGTACACTTGCCGATCTCAAGATCGCGTAGACGATCCTTCCGGTGCTGCTGGCGCTTCATGATCGGTCACATGTTCGGTACTCGATGAAGACTTTCCTCTCCCTTGTTCCAGCAGGCAGCGGAGGTTGTAGTTATCCCCTCGTGATTCCGGCAGCACGACGGTGTGGTGTCGGAAGTAGAGGGAATATCCCGCAGGGCTTCGCCTAAGCCGGTGCGAGTTATGGTGGATTAGGGTTTCCCGGAGATCTAGGGTTTAGATGACCGGGAGGAGGAGGAGGTGTCGGCGGCGGCTAGGGCGGCGGCGGCGCGCAGCGACGACGCTGTGGCGGGTGTGGGGAGGGCTTGGCTCTTGTGGTGTTGGGGCAGCCCTCCCCTTCTATTTATGAGAGGGAGGGGAAGCCTTTGGAGGGGTGGGTTTGAATCCAAACCCAAACCCAAGTTGGATTGAGAGAAGGACTTGTTTCTTCTTCCACTAGGAAACCATTGTTCTAGTTTGACTTTTCAAACTTCACGTTTGACTTTTAATTTAGAGCTTTAATTCTCTCTTGCAAATGCCAACACCAAGTGACCTAGGATATGATCCAATCATTCCACTTATCCATGACACATTCATGGACCATTCCCTTTCCGGTCCGGTGAACCTTCTAGACCCTTCTAGAACTTCTCCGATGAAAACATCAGAAACTTTCTCGAACTCCGGAATCGGACTTTCCTTATATGAATCTTATTGTCCGGACCATTCCGGATCTCCTCGTGATATCCCGGATCCCATCAGAGACTTCGAACAATATTCGGTATCCCTATTAACATTCCATATCTACTAAACAACATCAAATCCTTAAGTGTGTCTCCCTATGGTTCGTGAATTATGCAGACATGACCGAGATGGTATTGCTTAATGTGCCTTGAAGGAATCATGCGTTGTTTTAGTATACAAAAGCATAGTATTACGGTATTCTCCTTTGATGCTTTGTTTGGGTTGACTTGGCACATGCTCACACCATGTTATGACTATGAACAAGTCACCATAGCCTCTATGATCATTTAGTCCTTAACTTGTAGTACCACTTTATGCTTTGATTAGTAATGTTTTTTTGCTCTGCATGATTGTGGCCATTATTGCTCTCTTAGTTGGTCGCTCCTAGTCTTTTGCTAGCCTCCACTTGTATGAGTAAGCTCTACTCATGCATCCAACTCCCAAGAAACCAAGTTATTCCAAAGTGTTCACTATAAATTCCTATGCATGGTGTGTTACACCATTCCAAGTATATTATTGTTTTCATCTATCTTCCAATTAAAAAGTCTCTTTGTTATGTGAAAACTTAGTGATTAAAGCTATCACGAACTTGATTGCACACTTTATTTTTCTTGCCCCTAATAAACTTGAACCATTGTGTCATCTATGTTGTATATGCTTGCACTTATACGTTGGAATTAGTAGAACCGTGCTGTCACGGGGAACGCTTTCAACATTGCACTTGTACTTTGTACACAGTTGATATCATGCTCTTTTGTCTATGGATGTCGTCGGTGTGAAATAAAAGGGGAGCTTGTAAGTCCATGGAGTTATGTATGTGTGTTAGAGAAACGCCTGGGCTGCTAGCCTAATCCATGCCTAATCATGGTGGAAACTTGTAGCATCACCATAATGACATCTATGAAGCTTTCTTATTTTAAAAAAAGAGACATATTGAAAAGAGGAAAGATAGAAAAAAGCACCATTTTCCCATGGTAAATAAGAAGATTGCTGCAATGCTCATTGTCTGCTTTCCTTGTCATTTTGCTTATGGGATAGCTCCTGTATCATGTGCAAGGGGTACCCCATTGGCGGTTCTCTATGATACACATGTACTTACTATGACAAGAACTTACAGGTGACTAAAGTTGAGTAGCATGAGGAGCGGCCCTCGTATTCAAGGGACATGAGATTGCCAACTTATACTTTGTCAAGCATATACTCCATAGTTTGTTCACTTTAACCTTAATCACTTCAAGATGCCTATGATATGGGCAATGAGAGCTGAAAGCTAACAAGTACATAATTTTTGGAAGGTCTTTTTTGAAACTTGAAATCCCTGCTTCCCTTTGAAGGGCCTTTCTTTAACTATTATATTGAGTCTTCACCTTCTATCCTTAGACACCAATTAAGAGAGCATAGTTGCCATTCTTAGTTCTATGTGCATTGTCCCAAAACTTATTAATTGATGCATATTGTTGATATTACTTGTTCTTGTGCTATTTGTATCTAGTCACTCTTATGAACTTTGAAGGTGTCCTATGCATCTATTTGCTACTTCATGAGGGACAAGCTGAATGCTACTATGCTATGTTTTCTATATGTGAAACAAACAAACGTTTTTCAATGCATGGTATTCATGATCTTTGTTTGTAACCTTTCATGTTGCATGCATAGTTACTTTGTCTTACTTTTAGAACTCCATCTTTCATGCTCATGTTTAGAGTTCTTTGATCCCAGCTTTCAATGCATGCAAATGGTTTGATCTTGATTTTGATGGTGCATGTCACCTCAAAAAATATTCTTTTTATCACTTAACTACTCGAGGATGAGCAGGAGTTAAGCTTGGGGGTGCTTGATACGTCGGAAATGTATCTTTAATTTTTTATGTTCCATGCTTGTTTAGTATCTACTTTGTTTTTCTTTGTCTACACTTTGAGGTGTTTTTATATGTTTTCTGGTACTAACCTATTAACAAGATGCCACAGTGCCAGTTGCCTGTTTTCTTCTATGTTTGGTTCCATAAAGGGAGAAAATCAATATTCTCAGAATTGGACGGGACAAAAGCAAAAGTCAATATTTTACCGTGGAGAACACGAAGCCAGAGTATGAGACGGAGGGGAGCCACCAGGGGGCCACACCCCTGGCCGCCCGGCTAACCCTAGCCCACGCCTGGGGGGTGCGGCCGACCTGGCTGCCCCCATGCCTCACCTCTTCGCCTATAAAGACCCCCGATACAGAAACCCTAAGTACCCGATCAATATTCTACGAAACCGTCTATAGCCACCGCCACCATCGTCCCTAGATCGGTGGGATCTGAAGCTCTTCCTGGCACCCTGCCGGAGGGTAAATCATCCCGGAGGCCTTCTTCTTCATCATGCCAGCCTTCGATATGAAGTGTGAGTAGTTCCACCTTGGACTACGGGTCCATGTAGTAGCTAGATGGTTGTATCTCCTCCTTTGTGCTACCATGTTTAGATCTTGTGAGCTCCTTTCATGATCAAGATCATCTATTTGTAATCATGCATGTTGTGTTTGCGGGGATCCGATGGATATTGAGATTACTATGTCAGATTGATTAATGGTTTTGTCTTATTGATTCTATCATGTCTGTGTTGTTTGTGATATTGCATGCTCTCCGTTTCTAATAGCTATCTTGGCCAAGTAGATGCTAGTGACTCCAAGAGGGGGTATTTATGCTCGATAGTGGGTTCATGCCTCAATTTAATCTAAAGGAAGTGACAAAAATCTCTAAGGTTATAGATGTGTTGTTGCCACTAGGGAGAAAACAATAGGCTCTTGTTCATGGAACAAGTGGATTGTTTAACTTACACACTTTGCTTAAACCAGTTATCCGTTGCTTGCAACTTAATACTGGAGGGGGTCGGATGATAACCTAAAGGTGGATTACCAGTCATAGATGCAGTTGGATAGCGGTCTATGTATCTTGTTGTATTGCCCAATCGAATCTCATAGGATCATGAATGTCTAGTATTGCATTGTTATGCCTTGCTCAATCCTGTCAATTGCATTGTTGTAATTTGTTTACCCAGCATGCCATCTGTGTTTATCTTAAGGAGAACACCTCTAGTGAACTATGGACCCCGGTCCAATATTTACCATTGATACATCTTCCACTATTACTGTTTACTTTTTGCAAACCACTATTACCTTCCACACCATATAGTTAATCCTTTGTTTTTAGCAAACCCGTGAGATTGACAACCTCTCACTGTTCATTGGGGCAAAGTCTTGAGTTTGTGTTGTGCAGGTTTCCAAGTTGCTAGCAACACCTTTGATTCGTTTACTTCCTCCTACTGGTTCGATAACCTTGGTTTCTTACTGAGGGAAAACTTGCCGCTGTGCTCATCATACCTTCCTCTTAGGGTCTCCAACGAAGCTTCACGCACTCATCACTAAGCACGTAAACAGAGGAGCGAGGAAACTGTAGTGAAGCACACAGAGACACAGGGATTTGTTTTACCGCAGTTCCTTCCTTGTTAAGGGAAGTACATCTATGTTGGACGGGTGGGTGGTTCTAAGACCACCACGCCACAATAGGCCTTACCCTATTCTCTGATGGATCTCGCCATGAAAGGCCTGATCCACCTTCTCCACTATTGGTACCCTTGATGAGAAGGTGCCTTTACAACTCTAGCAGGGCACACATCCACAACCGAATTGGAGGCTCCCGTAATGACAACAAGTTATCACAAGAACAAGGATTATCAATATAATCAACACAAGGATCTAGATATTTGCAAGAAATACTAGATCGAAGATTCTCTAAATGAATGGAGAGGAGATGAAGCGCTTATTGCAATTGGTGAAGATCGAGCCCTCCTCCTTCGATTCCCCAAGGAACAGGGCCTTTGGGTGGATGAAGGTGGAGATCTCTTGGATGAAACTTGAGGAGCAGATCTTGTCTTTTTGGAATGAACCAAAAGTTCTGCCAGGAGGGAGATGGCTGGTTGAAATACCTCCTGCACAGATCTGGCCGTTGGAGAAGTTTGGGGACGGATTATCCGCCCCCCGCTAGGGGCGGACTATCCTCCCTTGTGAAAAATCCGCCCCCTAGACAGAACGTCCGGGGGAAAATCCGCCCCCACATAGTAGGTCACGCCGAGCTTGACTTGGTGAAAATCCTCAAGGGGCAGACTATCTGCCCCTAGGGAAAATCCGCCCCAGATCAGACGGAAAGTTTGGGGGAAACTCCGCCCCCTCTCTGAGTGATGCGCCGTTGTTGGAGATATGCCCTAGAGGCAATAATAAATGTAGTTATTATTATAGCTTTGTGTTTATGATAAATGTTTACATTCATGCTATAATAGTATTAACAAGGAAACATTAATACTTGTGTCATTTGTAAACTTAAATTGAAGTCCCTAGTAAAGCCTCTTCATAATACTAGCTTGTTGGTTAATAAATGATTGTGGTTTCCCTATCATGAACATTGAGATGTTATTAACAACAAGATCATATCGTTAGGAGAATGATATGATGGACATACTCCTATAGATAAGCGTAGCATAAAGATCAAGTCATTTTAATAGTTCAATTGCTATATGCTTTCTAATACATAGTAACCTAATTCCTTCGACCATGAGATCATGCATATCACCTTCACCGGAAGGATGCTTTGATGACATCAAACACCACATCATAACTGGGTGGCTATAAAGGTGGCATTGAGTGTTCAGAAAGTATTGATTGAGACACATTGATCAAGAGTGGGATTTGTCCATCCATATGACGGATAGATATACTCTGGGCCCTCTCGGTGGAATGTCATACAATTAGCTTGCAAGCATGTGACTTGCTCACAAGGGATCACATATCACGAGAACGAGAAAAGAGTACTTATCAGTAACGAGGTTGAACTAGGTATGCAGAGATACCGACGATCATAACCTCGGATAAGTAAACTATCGTGATACAAAGGGAAATTGGTATCGTATGTAAGTGGTTCATTCGATCGCAAAGTAATCGTAGAAATATATGGGAGCCATATGAATTTCCAGATTCCTCTATTGGTTATTGTTCGGAGAAGTGTCTCGAACATGTCTGCATAATTCACGAACCGTAGGGAGACACACTTAAGGATTCGATGTTGTTGAGTAGTTATGGAATGATGAGTAAGAGACCGAATGTTGTTCGGAGTCTCGAATAGGATCCGGGATATCACGAGGAGATCCGGAATGGTCCGGAGAATAAGATCCATATAAGGAAAGTCCTATTTCGGGGTTGGAGAATGGTTCCGGTGTTTTCATCGGGAATGTTCTAGAAGGTTCCGGAATGTCCGGCACTCTGGAGGGGAAGGGTACATGAATGTGTCATATCAAGTTGGAATGATTGCATCATGTACTAGGTGTCATCGCTGAACAAAATAAAGGGTTTAATCAAATCCTAGTTTGAAAAGTCAAACGCCAATTTGAAAAGTCAAACGGCTATTTTGTGAGGTGGAGGGAAAGTAGGAAACCTACTTGGGGAGGAGTTCCCTCCCCTCCACCGCCGGCCCACTTGGACGAGTTGGGGAGGGACTCCCCTCCCCTGGCGCGCCCCCTCCACCTATATAAGGAGGGGCAGGGCTGCCCCTCCAAGCACACAACACCACGCCCCGCAAACCCTAATCCTAGCCGCCCGCGCCGCCACCTCCTGCTGCCGCCGCCTAGGCAAACCCTAGCCGCCGGCCTTGCTCCTCCTTGGTGCGTCTAAACCCTAGATCGCCGAGGCTCTCTCTCATAGTCCACCATACACGCTCCGGCTTAAGGCGAAGCCCTGCGAGATCTCCCC
This sequence comes from Avena insularis, assembly GCA_023614405.1. Classification (NCBI taxonomy): domain Eukaryota; kingdom Viridiplantae; phylum Streptophyta; class Magnoliopsida; order Poales; family Poaceae; genus Avena; species Avena insularis. Next base: position 280,687,234 of record CM042691.1, on the reverse strand, counting down.
TCTACTTCCGGTACCACGCCGTTGTGCTGCCGGAATCACGAGGAGAGTGATACAACCTCCGCTGCCTGCTGGAACAAGGGAGAGGAAGGTCTTCGTGAAAACGAACGCAGTGTGATCATTGGAAGCGCTGCCGGAACGCAGCGCCAGAAGGATCGTCTACGCGATCTTGAGATCGGCAAGAGTACGACTACATCACCCACGAGAAACCACTCTCGTTAAACACTTTGGAATCTTCGAGGGTGAGTTATTCCATCGACTCATTGCTACAATCTAGTAGATAGATCTTGGCTTGTTTGTTTGTATGCGGTAGAAATTTTTTGTTTTCCATGCTACGAAACCCTACAGCCGTGGCAACCTTTGAAGCAGAACCTGGGGAGGCGGACTATCCGGCCCCCTTGAGGGGCGGATTATCCGGCCTGGGAAAAACCTCCGGCCATGGCCGAAAAATCTAGGAGATATTCCGCCCTCCATACAGATGGTCGCGCCCTTGCGCCCTTTTGAGATTGGCGAGGGGCGGATTTTCTGGCCCCTGGTAGGGGCGGATTATCCGGCCCCCAAAATCACTTTGAAGCTCCTTTTCAAGTTAAGATCTCCAACACTTTAACACATATTAAATAATCCTTAGTATTGTTATCTAATACGCAAAACACTAGGGATCATAAAATGTTCTTTCAACACCTGAATAAGAAGAGCCCGTCTCATAAACATGCTGCCCTTCGGCTGGAAATTCAATAGCTCCCGAGGTCTCGACCAAAATCAGTCATATTAGTTTTTCAACAAAGATTCACGTCCACGCTTTTTCCAACATATACAAAATTCACGTACATAACTCCACTATGTTACCTAATCAAAACTGTGAAATTTAACAAGTTGGTTGCAACTCGGTCTTGATTTGTTAACTCCGCGGCCCACCTCCTTGTTGTTGACATCCAGCTCTCGGCAACATCGGATCCTCAAGCACCTCTATGAGATTTTCCGGCGAGAAAAAGGCTTGACATCCTAACTAATGCCAAGCTGATATACTATACATAGCACCTTTTCTCTTTTCAGCTGAGAGTCAATAAATAACTGCACACATTATGCACATCTTAGCTCCTAACCTATTCAAAAATGTGGTTAGGTAGCAATTACGGTTCGGGTTACTCGATCACTACTTATCTTACATGCCATTACCAATAAAAGGTAACAATATGGGGAAACATTGTCCAAACCTCACAATCTTTTCAATTTCAGATATCTATATATTAGTTCATTCCTGTTTTTAGATAGCTATATATCTAAATTCCTATTAGTATTAGTCCGCTTCCTCCACTTTTTTAAAATCTTCTCAATCAGCACGGGCAAAAGAATTTGGTTCGTTAGGAGCGTAAGCTACATGCGGTTCTCTTTCAATTCGAGGATCTAGAAAGGTGTTTTCGTAGTTATCTCCGGATATTTTTTATTTCATTTTTATGATATATCTTTCTATATAAAAAATAATTATTTATGACTTTTGACATATGTTTGATGATTGCAAAAGTCATAGTGATAGTTATGCAACTAATTAATTTGGGTCAATCGTTTCCTTAGTTGTTCTTAAAATCAAAATATGGCGGAGAAAAGAGAGACATGCAATAAGTCATCAGAAAAGAGAGACATGTAATTAGTACACGACAAATATTCATATTCATAAAAATGCATAAACAAGAAAAACCATAACAAACACAATTGTGTCTGAACAAATCAGAAGTTAGTAGATTTTTGTAGTTGAAGTTAAAGAAACCACAACTAACAGATCAAGATTACTATACATGACATATCACAAACAATAGATCAGTACAAACTGTATCAAGTTCAACAACAACTAATAATACAAGATAAACTCATCAAGTTTGAAACATTATATGAGTTTACTTAATTATCATATATAAACACCATTTGGAGGAGTAAAGATCAAAAAGCAATTGATCAACTCTTTTTTCATGGAAGATGGAGGATCCATTGTTGGTTATTGGGCATGTGCTTGCTTGAGGGATGATACGTCGGAAACGTATCTATAATTGTTGATGTTCCATGCTTGTTTAGTATCTACTTTGCCTTGTTTTGTCTACACTCTGAGGTATTTTTATACACTTTCTAGAACTAACCTATTGACAAGATGTCACTGTGCCAGTTGCCTGTTTTCTGCTGTTTTGGTTTCAGAAAGCTAAAAAATGAATATTCTTAGAATTGGACGGGACAAAATCCAAATTTCATATTTATCCCTGAGTGATACGGAAAATCAAAGATGAGACGGAGGAGGACACCAGGGTGGACACACCCTAGGTGGGCGCGGAGCCCACCCTGGCTGCGCCCACAGGGGGTGTGGGCCCCCTGGCCCTCTACCGACCTTGCCTCCTTCGCCTATAAGAAGCCTTCGACCCGAAAACCCTAGAGAATCAACCAGAAAGCCACAAAAAGTTCCGCAGCGCCGCCGCCACCAAACGGGAGATTTGTGGGACAGAAAGTCTCTGTTCCGGCACCCTGCCGGAACGGGGAAGTGCCCTCGGAGCCATCTCCATCGATCTCCACCACCATCTCCATTATCGTTGTTGATTCCCATGATGAGGAGGGAGTCGTTCTTCCTCGAGGCTAAGGGATCTACCAGTAGCTATGTGTTTATCTCTCTCTCTATGCATGCTCATGTTGTGGTCATGAGCTTTGTAATCAAGTAGATCTACTCTTCTACTCAAGTGCTTTAATAGATCTCTGCTCTCCCCATGTGTGTGAAAGTGACAGCGTGCATGCCATGGTGGCACTTAGGCTTGAGTCTACATAAATACTCATTATGCTTTAATAGATCTATGCTTTTCCCCACGTGTGTGACAGTGACAGCGTGCGCGCCGTATGTGGTACTTAAGCTAGATTACACATATATTTGTTATGAGTTATATTTTGAGTTGGTTGTCTCTATGAAATTGTGGTGCTTGTTGGAACCATCTAGCGCTCAAGGTGACAGTGTGGGGTTATCTAGATTGGGGAAGGCCCTACCATGGATTAGAGTGTCCAACCGGAGATTAGTTAAGAGTAGTATCATGAAGAGAGGATATTTATATGAGAGAGTGTTCACTAGTGAAAGTATGATCCCTATGCCTTGTTTCTAAACATTGAAACACCGTTTGCATCTAGATATATTACATGTTTACTTGCTTCCATCTATTTGTCTTTAGTCTTTCCTCCACGCCATCAGCTATTTTCTGGCACTCACACACGTTACCCCACGTCAACAACAAGTCAGAAACTATTTTCTGGCATTGTTACCACTTGTATTTCACTATCTCTTCGTCAAACTAGTGCACCTATACACCTGACAAGTATATTGGGTGTGTTGGGGACACAAGAGACTTCTTGTATCTTGATTGCAGGGTTGCTTGAGAGGGAATACCTTTGACCACTTCCTCCCTGAGTTCGATAAACCTTGGGTAATCCACTTAAGGGAAACTTGCTACTGCTCTACAAACCTCTGCACTTGGAGGCCCAATAACTGTCTAAAAGAATAGGAGTGCGTAGACATCAAGGGAGAGAGAGAGATGATACCACTACACAAGTATCAATATCAAAAACCACTAATGTTAGCTTCAGAATTTGAAATAATCGGCTACCACTTCGATTCTAAATAAATTCAGTGTCAACTTAATTAATTCTTATGGACTTTTTATATATCTCAATGTTTACTTTTGAGTATTGCAAATCTAATAAATCATTTTATATAGCACACTTGATTAAAAATAACAAAGTTTCATTGAGTATATTTTTGGATAATATTTATGTTTCATGAGTTCCTGTGGTTTTCCTATGATTACATACAGTTCTATGGTGGTTTGTATATACTTTTTTGGAAAAAATTCTTTGGTTATTTATTGTACAAATTTGTAATGGAAATTTGTTAGAATTTTTACTAACGTATAAAAAAGGACGACTAACTAAGATGGAAAAACTATGTTATCCATACCACAGAATCATGTTAAATAACATGCCAAATATAAGTACTGAGAGCATCGAATGGATGGATTGAAGAGTAATGTTAAGTGGAAGAGAGTTACAACATAGTTAACAATAATATTGCATTGTTTAGAAAAATAATAATCTAAATATTAATGATATGTAAGTGTAATACTTTATCGTCACACAAAAGAAAGTAAGAATGCCAGATTTCAATTAAAATAGTACTACCTTTGATCAATAATAAGTGTTGCTGATTTAGTGTAAAGTTATACTAAATTAGCGACGCTTATTATGGATCGGAGGGACTACCTTATTTTTCAATAACATTTCTATGTACAAATTATAGGTCAAACTTGAATACTGTAGAATTTCCATATCTAAGGGGAGAATGCCATGTACTTTTTGAAAAAATAAAGTAGTTATTGTTTAGTCGGCCTCTATATTGACTTGGATAAATTTGTTTTGGTTTTAGTTTATGAAGCAATGTTATTTATAGTCGATATGAAATGTATAAACGTTGTCTATTTAGTGAACAAGTAAACCATAATTGTTTCAAAATTGAATGTTAATCTTGATTATTGATCTAACATCACATATATACAACCTAGCTCACCTACAGAACTTAATCTTATATACCATAGTAATATCATGGATGAATTACAAATTATTGTTTTTTATTAGAGAACCTAACAATCACATAAATGATTAATGGTATTTTATACATGCGTGATATTTATTAAGAATGAGTGGTTGATGCATGTAAAATGCATCCATGAACTTTATCGTTTATTGCTTCAAAATCATTATTATTTTGTAATATTATTATATTTATTGGGACTAACCTACTAATAGTTTCAAAAGTACACAAGTTATTGGTTTACACTTTATTGTGTAGGAAATACATAAATATGGAAGGAAACCTCTCATTATTGTGAAATCTGAATTTTTTTGGAATCTGTCCCTGCAGAAATCTTTTTGAAGATTGCCAGAAACGATACCGAAGAAGACGTCCAATGGAAATAGTATACAAAGGAAAGTTGTAGGAAATTTTATGTGCAATAATTTAGACATAACATTTGCCCCAATCAGAGTCAATATGCATTTTTAGAGCTATATTATTGCGGAGGACAAACTCTAGAAATATGTGACGTGATTGACTCAAACTCCTTCCATCTTTGAGGATTTTGGCCTAACCACGAATTGATGGACTCATTAAGGACAGAGGGGACTCATAGGAAGGTTTTAGAGATGCCCAAGAACCCTTGGATCAAAGGGGCATCAATCCCATGGCTAAGATTGCATCTCCAGCACTATATATTGAGGGGAATCCCTATTTTTAGAGGCATCCACCCATAGCCATGAAATTCCCCCTACTTGGCAGCCTCGGAAATTTTATTGGGTTTTTGTTCAAAGGTTAAGGAGGGGAAGAAACTGCTCCACACCAGCACCATCTGCAAGGAAGAATAAGGGGCCAAGGGGCAGTGCCCCCGAGGGCAGCCACCGCCATAGGAGGGCACCGGGACCTCCCTACCACCGGCGCTGCCTCCTTCCACCGCCTATCCTTCTTGGGGAGGATCACCTCCATCACCATGTACTGCAAGATCTCATCACCCCACACTGTAATCTCTTGGCAAACATGATGTATGATGCAATATATTAGTTTCCCATGATCTATTGTATGACTGTTGATGTTTGAGTAGTGAATTGTTATGACAATTGTGATCTAGTTTGTTTTGGTTGCATACAAGTATATGTTATCTTCTATGATGATCTTGATGCACTAACATATGAGTACACACATATGTTGGGGGTGCACAAGGTTGTCACCGTTGCATGTTGATTGGATGAAGGATAGACGGAATTTGACAGAAGCCGAATCCTAAGTCTTAGAAATATATGTAGTATTAATTCATGGTTAATCAACGGGGGTATTATCATGGGGACCTTAGATCTAAATGCGGTGGTTGCTATTTATGTCTTAATATTCCCTTTTTGTTCTTAATTGGCCTTGGGATCAATCACTACTGGTGTATTTGCTCATATCTATGACTACACCTAGTTATGTCTCCTCCTAGAAGAAACAACAAAAAGACTATATATATGATTCACTAATTGTGACAACCAAATGAATGAAATAGCAATTTTCCTACACATTTTCTCCCATAGATTATCCACATCCACTCCACTAGCTCCACTTCATTTGCATTATTTTACTTATAGTATTTATTTCAACTACTTTATTGTTTTCTAGTTATACCAAAAACAACCCCCCACACACACTTTAGATCCTAGTTTTGCATAGAAGACCATATATTGGGTTATAGGGCTTTAGAAAATAGATAGTTTACCTTCAGCACCTCATGGATTCGACACTTAAATACTTATCGAATTATACTACGGTGATCCCCTGCGCTTGGAGGTTATCAGTGGTGGCTATAGAATTTGTTATTTTCTACCAAATAATGCGTATGTATATGAATGTATAAATTTATGTCTTTGTTAATTTTGGCACTCTAAGGTATATGTTCCTCTCCCAAAAACCAACTAATGACGGCCACCATGATAGTTAAGAATTAAATATCAAAATAATATTTTTTTGTGAAAATACTGAAAATCATATATCGTAAAGGACATAATAACCATTTCAAATAACGGGGTTAGAAATAGAATCAACATCAAAAGTCATATATATGTTTTAGTATATCATGGTAAAACTCGAATACAAAGTCCATTTTACATTGTGGGGCCTTTTTATTTTCTAGAACCCTCCATGCCGAACTATAAGAAGTTCAGGCAGTTTTTAAAATCGCATGTACATAGATGTATTTTAGTGTGTATGTTCACCCGTTTCAGTCCGTGTGTAGTTCGTATTAAACTATCTAAAACATCTTATAATTTGGAATGGAGATGTACATACGGAAGGATAGAAAACACATTTGAATACGATAGAAAAACAAACAAAGACGAAACACATAATTTTCTCTTCTAATTTTACACTTGGAAAACACTAGAAAAAACAGCAAAACGATACAAAATACAGAAAAACTTGAAAATACACATAAAAGTATGTACTTCAAGAGAGATATTGTTTTCTGTTTTAGATATAATAAATGTTAGTACATGTTCACATTCTTTTTGGATTTATTGCTACGAGATAGACAAGTGTCTTAGAGGAACTCTAGCGGATCCTTTAAAACGCCACCCCCTAAAATGTATATAAAGGTTGTAGTAAAATGGTTATAAGGTCCCGTGAGTGCTATGGCGGAACAGATCCTGCAAATGCAAACTGTAGAACCGAATGTGACTTTGAACACAAACTGTAAACAGAATAGTCTCAAGTTCACATTCAACGCGGCAATAGACAATAGTTGTGAGCAACCACAATTTGCATTCAAAATGATAAAAAATATGCAGAATCAATCACCACCATGTGGAAGAAGGTAATATCAAGCAACACCCTCCTCGCCTTCAATGTTGGCAGAGCCTCCACCGCCAGCACCACTGCCGGTGTATAACCAACACCTTCACCGCCACCACCAGCAGCACTAATCGGAGCACCACCATCACCTTAAAGCTCTTGCCTTCTTTGTGAAAAGATCACCATTCTTTCCAAATCCCACCACTCTCTTGTGTAGTCGTCCATAGCATTTGGATTCATCGTCATTGTCTTGTTCTCCTCGGAAATGAGCTCCGACAATGCAATATTCTTCTCGATATTGACTCTCCTATCCTCTACGATGGCCTTGTGCATCTCATCTTTCTAGGGCACGAGCCATATTGCGTGCTTGTCCTCATGCTTCTTGTCGCCCATGATCAAATTTACTTCGAGTGTGTTGTCCATCAATGTTTTCTTCGATTTCACCATGCCATCTATTTTAAGTTTTCAACCCTCAAACTTGATGCCTCGGCTTGCTTCTTGAGATTCTCCTTGGCCTTCTTATTTCCATTCGGCTTGCCCTTGTTTCTTCCTCTGCTCGGCTCATTACTATCATCATCCATTTGGATCAATGACCTTTCTTTAGTGGAGCTTTTCCTCCATGAACTTCCATTTCCCGGTATGCTTAAGCAATTTCCATCAATGGTGTAGCATAAACAGTTTGTTCTTGGAAGCGGGTATTTGCTTGTACCTTTGAAATGCAGTATGATCCTACATACCGAATGTCGGGGGATCACCCCCGGGTAGGCTAACTGGACAAGATTCAAGGGCAATATAACAGCCAGCCGGCTAATCCCAGCCGGATGTAAAAACTCAAAAGCAGGTTAAAGAGATATACAGATCGAAGACGAACCGGCAGAACCATCAGCCGGATAAGAAGACGCAGGCAAGGCACCTAGCCGGCTGGATCTTCCTAGCCGGATCGCACCAGCCAGACAAGGGAGTCGGCAGGATCGTACCAGCCGGACAAGTTCCACCAGGAGGGTAAAGGGCTAACGTGACGGGAGCACAATAGCCCGCCGCCTCTAGCAGGCAGCGACAAGACATGAAGACAGAGCCAGCGACATGGACGCCGGAGAAGACGGCCCGTAACCATGTCGGGCGGGAACAGGAGCCGCCGCCCGTGTCAGCCGGGGCGACCTCCACTGTTTTCGTGCTGACCGGGGGGTGCGGCGCTACACCAAACGTCAGGGAAGCAGAACACTGTACCAAAATAGTCGGATGGGCCTGCATGTGGGACCCACCAGTCGGCAATGTCGTTGCCCATACCGCCTCAGTCCTATATAAGGGGCGACATGGGCAACGTAGCAAGGGTTGGTCTCTCATTGTTAGCTAGCACACATCGATACATCTCGAGGAGCCTTTGTAGTTCTTGGTGTTCATCTAGTCAGTCAGTAGGGGTGTTACCTCACCACGAGGGCCCCGAACCTGGGTTCTTGTGTCCCCGACGCTTGCTTGTGTCCAATCCCTCCTGCGGACGCCGTCGCTCGCTTCTCTGCTCGCTCCCACACCATCATCTAGCCTGCTTAGGCACCGCCGTTCCCATACCGACGACACCGAACGATCCAACTGTGAGCAACGTCATCAAAAGTATTTCAATAAATTGAATAACGCACAAAATACTCACATAGTCATATCAAGAATATATTAGAGATCGGTCAACCCCGAAACCATTGGATTTTGGTCGTGATTCATGCTAGTGTGGCGGGTGTAATTAGGATCCATTGAAATTTTCAGTTGCAAGTGGGTTCGTAACTGATTTTTTTGTTGTTGTTTAATTAAGAAAATATTTGTACTTTATTGTATCTATGTCGTGATTTGTGCTAGTGCACGAGTTTCAAGTGTGTTAAAGCTGAGTTTCTTCTAGTTGCAAGTGTGTTACAACTGAGAAAAATATTCCTAGATGTCGTATTTGCATCGTGATTCATTTTAGTCTGAGAAGTTTCAAATGGTTTGCAACTGGCATTTTCAGTTACAAGTGGGTTAGAACTGAGTTTTTTCCGGTTGTAAGTAAGTTGCAACCGAGAAAAAATGATCGTGGCCATTGAATTCACATCGTGATTCGTTCTACCACAAGAGTTGAAAGACAGTTGCAGTTGGAAACTTTCAGTTGCATGTAGGTGGACGTTGTAATTTTTTAACTCACACATGAGTTGTAACTGAGAATTTCCATGTTACATGTAAGTCACAACTAAGAATTTCACAGTTACATGTTAACTATAACTACAATTTTCCCTATTGCAAATGGGTTGCATCTTAGAATTTCCGGTTGCACCTGGTTTGCAAAGGAGAATTTCCCGGTTGGACATAGGTTATAACCGAATCCGACAGTTACTGTTGAATTGCAACTACGATTTTCTCAGTTACAAACAGGCCGTGGCCAAGAATTTTTGAGTTGCGGATGAGTTGCAACTGATATTTCCCAGTTACAGATGGGTTGCAATTGAGATTTTTATTAATTGTACATATGCTATAACTAGGACTTTTGCAGTTGCATGCGGGTTTCAACTAAGGTAGAAAATCACGGATCATTAGATTTGTGTCGTTATTTGTACAATTAAAATGATGGTATGAAAATAATTATCTCAACCTTATGTCTTTTGTATGCGGTGTGGTTCTGTTATGCAGGTCTAAGGAGTATATATAATGGGGTCAAACTGAATACACTTTTTTATGATGCATGTATAGTTGGCAAGTTGTAACTTTTCAAAAAATTCGCTGTTGCAAAGGGATGTACTCCCTCCGTCCCGGTTTAAGGCTGGTCATAGTGGAAGTAACTTCACTAGTAACTAAGAGTCCAAGTCAGTATTTTTTTTATATGGCAATGATTTAATAAAGAGAGATAGATTGAGTAATGACACGATTTATGGTGGCAGGGGTATGGTGCTGCTCCAGGCTTGCCACGTAGGCTTGGACAGGAGAGGCCATCACGCATGAATTCACCTCCAAACACATTCTGCTTTACCGGACCCACCTGCGTCAGGCCTAGTATCCTTTTCCTTCTCCTAGCGTTCTACTCCTTTTCACTTTTTTTCACTTTTTCAATGGAGCAGCAAGTTGTTCTGCAGGATCCTGTTTGCCCCGTTTGCCCCAGCAGACGTAGCTTTTTTAAAACGAGGACCATCCGAGCCGACGTGTGAAGCTGCGGCAGCTGTCCACGCTGTAGCGTTGGCCATGCTCTAATTAGATATGTTACTGTAACATCACACATACCAAGGCAAAGTGTGTCTATAACCTAATTAAAGTGGCATTACATGTTATCACACCTAAGTTATTTTCATTATGAAGGTAGTAACTTAGACTAGTAATATGTGCATGCTACTACTTTAAGTTACTCCCCACTATGACCAGCCTAAAGGACACAATTTACAATTCTCTTGGCCCTATGTGTCATCTAATTGGTCCATTTTATAGTGTGAGAAAAACATACGCCAGAAGAAGAAGAACGTTCACATGCCATGCAAAGCGTTCAAATTTGTTACGTGCATGCAAGCATTTTGTTCTTTTCACACCGATATAATTATAAAAATTAAATACTTTTGTGTCTAAGCATTTTAGGATTGCATGATTTGCAAATTGTCCTTTAAATCGAAACGAAGGAAGTATGCACAAATACAAACTCACCCAATTGGTCATTAATCGGTTGCTCAGCTTGGATCGTTCGTGGACCTTGTACTAGTGTGTTGTTGCTATTGATTGCTGTATGGGGATTGGGGACATGTAGGCCAGGGATCAATCACACGGCAGGAGCGGGTTGACTGACAATTAGTAAATTCTCAATCGCCTGTGAGTCTTGCTCGGTCCCAAAAAATAAATACTAGAAATTGAGCTTTGGGGTACTGAAGACTTTCCTCTGGCCAGTCTGGATACGTGATTCCCCCTGGCCCTTTTCTATGCGCTGCTAGCTATCGTAGATCATACTGTATAGTATAATTTATGGCCATCCACATGTGCTGCTAACTAAAGCTAACAATAAGAGTATTCTTTAGGATCATATACAACTTATGGCCATCCACATGGGTAGCTAACAAGCGGTCAATGTATACATAGGCGATTCAAAGCTACAGTGTCTCGTTCTAGTATAGAGGCGAAGTATAAATCTCTTGCAAATGCCACAGCGAACTGATTTGGGTTGGAGCTCTTGTTCGATAACTTGGTGTTTCGTTTAAGGAGAAATCATACTTATGGTGTGACAATCTTGGTGCCATATATCTCTCTGCAGATCCGGTTTTTCATACTCGCACCAAACACATTGAAATTGATTCAATTTTGTTAGAGGATGTCAAGTTTATCTCTAGCAAGGATCGGATAGCTGATGGTTTTAGTAAAACTTTGTGTACAAGCGTAATATAAACCTCTTCCAGGTCTAGATTAATGGGGTATTAGACATGTAATCATATACGTATGTGTGATGGTGTAGTATATCACATTGTATACGTATAAACCTTTGTATCTGCCACTTTGGGGCTATTCCCGATTATATAAACACGTAACCGATCGACCTAAGGGCAACGATCGTTCTACCTAGAACCTACGATTCTCACGCCCTTGACATAGTTTTTCTTATCCTAATCTTACAAAAGTTTGTGGTGAAGATGGTTTCCCTTATTATTTCCTGTGATGGTGCTAGTTGAGGGGATGGCTTCCCTTAGTATTTCCTGTGATGGTGCTAGTTGAGGAGTTTGCTCTCACGGTCTAGAGTATTAATACTATAATACATTAGGGCATTATGGCTGGTGCTGCCTCCAACTGAAAAAGTTGTATGATTGTATCAGAGTATCATACGACGGTAGTGACAGGGCAGCAGTCACACCCTTCGGCGCCAATCTTCGTGAACGTAGCCACGAGCCTTGGCACAATGTTGGCAAGCGTCATCCTAAATCCAGCCGAGCATGGAAGCTCCATGCCTCCCCCCTCATCAGGCACACGTCCTTGTAGGTATGCCCCACAAATCGCTAGCATGGAACTCCCTCGTCGACGAAACTGATCCCTAATGAACCCCTCAAATCCTTTTGGCGGCCTGCGTAGCACATGCAGCATGGTGCGGAGAGTGAGCAAGAAGACGTTCTCGTTGTAAGGAAGCGTGTTGTGGTGTCCCTCCGGCTTGTCGACCAGGGCCTCGTAGCCGTCCTCGTTGTAGAAGGGCTTGTCGTTGAGGACGAGGGCCTGGATGGAGACGATGACCTGGAGCAGGCTCGACGTGCCCGGCGACCAAAGCTCGGTGTCCTCGCCACCGAAGGTGTCTAGCAGGCTAAGGCAGACCGTGCCGGACTCATCTAGGTTGGGGTTGAGGTGGAGGCCGAACGAGTGGTAATACACCTGTGGCGGCACTGCTGGGTAGGACGGCGGCAGGTGCAGGTCGAAGAAGAAGAGCCCGTCTTGGTACGGAGTCACTCTTGCGCCCACCATTGCTACCCGGAGCAGGTCCATGCGGTCCTCGAACGCCCGCACATAGATGGTTTCTGCAATAGTGTGATGCCCAAATTACCAATTGTACTCATGTTGTCATTGAGATAATAACATGTAAAAGGACAAAAGCCAATGTAAGTAGGGTGCCGTGTACGTGCCTGGTTAGCTGTTCTCAAGTATTTTCCACTCCCTTTGCACCGCTTTGACCCACGTCTTTCCACAGCTGCTTCCCTGCAAATCATTTGCCAAAAGAAACACTAGCATATTAGTTAACGTGTACTAACTAAATTAATGATGTCACCATCACGCATGCAAGCGCACATAGTAGGATGGATGCTTCTAAACATATTCCATCCGTTCTAAAATAGATGTCTCAAGTTTTCTAAAATTTAGATGAATTTATATACTAAATAGTATCTAGATTTATCCAAATTTTAATAAATCTAAGACATCTATTTTGAGACGGAGAGAGTAACTCATTTTTATAACCGTTATCTAACTATAAGCCGACTAGAGTATGTGATGTGATAGAATCACATAAATGTCATTACTATCCCTTTGGAACCAAAGCATTTCATGGAAAATAAGGGTACATGGGTAACTATATTTGGAGAAAGCTATTAATAATTGAGAAACCATGCATAACTTGAAAGTAAGGGAAAAAAAAGGGGAGTAATTTCTCTTGGTGCACCTACCTGGTCCATGGTGTCAAGGTAATGGTGGTCCGGAGGGCTCTACACTACATAAAAGTGTGGAAAGTTAGATGGGTCGCCATTAGAAGTGGTTTCTCTAGCCTTCACAATGTCCTCGGCAGAGCCAGCGTCGTCGAAACTTGCATCGTCACTTCTTGTCACCGGAGAAAACCAGGCCTCTGTCGCAGCGCCAACAATGCTAGGATCTTGCTGATTACTGGCCACTTCAACATTCTTTGTGGGTTGGAAAAGATATGAGGGTGACAACGATGACCAATTCACAAGATACCACTTGCATCGAACAAATACTTTGACAGCCTCTAGGATCATGGTCTGGATTAAACCACCCAACCGGTGCGTCCTTGTGGCTGTAGAGCCAGCTAATTTATTCATTGAACCATCACCGCCTCCAACCCCACCTCCTTCGACATTCCTATGATCCGTTGGATCATGTGGTTCATTGTCCTATAGGTTGGATATAAGACACCAAGGCATGATAAGTACATAATTAACTATATTATGAGATGCATAATAAAGTTGATAGTTAATAAGCTGCATGAGATCGATATAATGTTTATAGATAGATACCGTGGTGGCTGAAACCAACTCTTGAGGAGCATCGACGACATTGTCCTCCTCCACCGAGAGGATGACGCCCATTTCAGCCTGCAGGTCCTCATAGTATTCCTTATTGGCCACACCAATCTCATGGGGTAATACCTGAAACATCATAATCATACCAGAAGCAATCATTAAACATCATCTAGTATTTTATAAATAAAGTGAGTATCTGTAAAATCAAGTAGAATAGAAGATGTAATGGCATGCATGGTGCACGTACCGCTGAGGTGCTGCCGTCACCCCACTTGACTTGGACATGGCCGCCATGAAGGTCTATAACACGTCCGACCCATGAAAGATCGGCGGGGGCTCTCTTCTTGTTGCATGATGTCGCAATTATTGGTTCGTGAGCTTGTGGTGGTGTACTTTGGTTGTTGTTTCTCCGTAAAAAACTGAGTACGCATGGTCTTTTTCCAAATCATACGCACTAAAGGTGTCTTCAAACTCCGCTTCTTCCCATTTATTGGTGGACTCGCCGGGGTTAGATGCTTCCTTGAACCATGACACATTCACTGTGTGGTCTTTTGAGCATACACGTTTGACGACACCGGTCCGCCTTATTGTGGATCCATGCTTATAGGCAACACCCACGACGTCATCACTACTAGTAACGTCAAAAACATATTGCCCAGGGAAAACCTCATCATCGTTCAAGATGATGAAGGGGTTGAGGGACGTCGATGGTGCCCCTTGCTGCCGCGTGCCATCCTGCCAGAACACGTCGACGGTGGTGTGAGTGTTGGAGACGGCCATGGTGGACAGCGGAGCCGACGACCATGTGGAATAATAGTGTCGCTCATCTAGCTCTGTTTTTGCCACATCAGTCGTCGATGATTGTGTTGACGACTCATCATGTTCCCCATCATCGGAAGAGCTATCATCCCTGAATTGCGATGAACATGCAGCATGTTGTTGCTCGTCTTGCTGATCAAGACTCAGAAGAGAAGAAACAAAACCAGCAGCATCACCAACAAGATTGATTTCTGAAGTAGCGCCGGTGGTGAGAGTGAGACTGCTTTCCCGGAGGAAGCAACGGTCACCTACGGCCCAGTAGCAACTGGAGTCCGAGCAGAAAAAAGTGAGATTGTCCGGGTTCTGGTAGGCCGGAGGAGCGCACTCCTTGACGAGCTGCTGCTGGTCGGTGCCGAGGTGCGGCGATGCGATCCAGCGGACAAGGACGCCTGCCATCTCCACCTTGGCCACCGTGCCCTCTTCACCATCTACCTTCATCTGCCCCTTTAGCCATTGCGACCCTCTGAAGAAATCCTTGGCGCCGCTGGTGATCACGCGCACAGACATCCCCGGGTAGAAGCCGGGGTTCTCCTAAGGGCGGTAATAACGAGGTACCTTCACCCATGGGTGCACTTTGGACCCTGCGTCGGAGACCCTGCACATAGCGCCATCGCCGAACACAACGTCCACGTCCAGAGACACTTCCACCACCCGGCCCAGCCATGTCCCGGCCGACACTTTGGCTCCTATGCTGAAGGTGCTCCTGGACCTGATGGTCTTTCCTTTTTGTTCTACCAATCTTTTTGGGATATTATTAAAGTTGATCTGTTATCCATGTTTAATGCATGGCATGAGGATCATCTTGATATTTTTAGATTAAATTTTGCCATGATTACTTTGATTCCTAAAGAGAATGATGCTAAAACCATGAAGAAATTTAGGCCTATTAGTCTGTTAAATTGCTCCTTTAAAATCTTTACTAAGGTTCTGACGAATAGATTAGCCAAAGTGATAGGCAGAATTATTACCCTTAATCAATCTACTTTTATTAGAGGTAGATTTATTTTAGAAAGTGTGGTGACTGCTCATGAGATCATTCATGAGGTGCACAGTAGCAAAAGTAAAGGGCTTGTCCTTAAGATAGATTATGAGAAAGCTTATGATAGAGTCAATCTGGATTTTTGTTGAAATCCTAGAACTTAGAGGTTTTTGTCCTATATTCATTAGGTTTATTAGACCAATCTCCTTAGAGGGGTCCATAGGGGTCAGAGTTAATGATTTTGAGAGTGATTTTTTTCTGACTAGGAAAGGTCTTAGACAGGGTGACCCCATTGCTCCTCTGCTTTTTAACATCATGATTGATGTTTTCTCTAGAATGTTAGCTAAAGGCTCTGTTTGTGGAGCTATAGTGGGTCTTTGTCCTAATTTTGTGTCTGGGGGTGTTAGCTGCTTGCAATATGCAGATGACACTTTACTTTTCCTAAAACCTGATAGAGTTGGGGCCATTAATCTCAAATGGATCCTTACTTGTTTTGAGCATATTTCTGGAATGAGGATTAACTACCATAAAAGTGAGCTCATTCCAATCAACTTAGGTGATGATGAGGTTAGTCCTTTTCTAGACATTTTTGAGTGTGTTAAAGGTAGTTTCCCTGTTAAATATTTAGGAATCCCTCTGCATTTTGATAAGTTGAGAAGGGAGGATCTTCAGCCTCTTATAGAAAACCTTCTTAAAAGGATCACTGGCTGGAGAGGTAAACTCCTTTCTTATGCTGCTAAAAGAGTCTTGATTCAGGCTTGCTTATCAAGCATTCCTGTTTATTTGCTATCTTTCTTTAAATTCCCTAAATGGGCCATTAAACTACTAGATTCTCATATGGCAAAAAAATTCTGGAATGATGAAGAGGATAGACATAAAATCCACCTTGCTAATTGGCCCTCAATCTGTATGAAAAAAGAGTTTGGAGGTATGTGGATTCCAAATTTACTATTAATCTGTGTCTACTAGGGTCATGGATTAAAAGATATATTCAGGGTGAAGGGACACTCTGGAAGAAAATTATAGATGCTAAATATAGAACTAAAAATCCTAATATTCTCTGTTGTCATGATGTTCATCCTTCTACTTTTTGGAAAGGTGTGATGTGGGCGTCTAGAGCTGTAGAAGTAGGTTATAAGTGACAAGTAGGTAATGGTAAATCTATCAAATTTTGGGAGGATATCTGGTTTGGTAATTCTACTCTAGCTACTCAATATTGGGAAGTGTATTTAGTTTCCAACCAGCAAACCAAAACTATAGCTGATCTTTGGGATGGTAGTAATCTAAGATGTGATTTTATAAGAACTTTCACTGACCAGATGATGGTCCAGTGGCAGGAAATTTTAGGCATTGCCTAATCTGTCTCTTTGACAGATGAAGAGGATCAACTTATCTGGCAGTATGAATCTAAGGGGGTTTATTCTTCTAGCTCTATGTATGCTTTGGTGAACTTTAGAGGACCGACTCCTCTTTATTTGCCTGCGGTTTGGAAACTCAAAGTTTCCCCTAGGATTCAGGTTTTTCTTTGGCTTTTCTCTCAGAATAAAATTCTTACTAGAGATAACCTTAGAGCCATAGGTATCCCAAAACCGATGGAGTGTACTCTTTGTAAAGAATTTGAATATGTTAAGCATTTATTTTTTGAATGTGTGGTTTCCAAGATGATCTGGGCTGAGGTTCAAGACATTTTTAGAATTCTAGTTGTTAATTTTGAATCTTTTGCTTCGAGATGGCTTGCTAGTAAGAAACATCTACATTTTAATGTGGTTTTTGTTGCAGTGCTTTGGACCATCTGGAATAATAGGAATAATATAGTTTTTAACCATACTACTTGGATTAACATGAAACAGGTGTGGCGTCTCGTTTTATCGTATCTAAAGAATTGGAAGGTCCCATTCAAAGAGCTGGAGGGGGGATGATCACTCTGTTCATGGAACGGATGATAAATAGGCTGAAGAACCCACTGGAGCTCATGGCAACCTGATTTGCAATGGCTTTGAGTGGATCTCTACTTGGAAAACCACTGCATCGTCGAGCTACGGGGGGCGTGCTACTCTAGCGTTCCTGGAGGCATACCCTTAGTCTGCTGATGAGGTCCACGTGGTTATTTGAGTCAGAGATTTGTTTTGCCTAGCCTGTTCTCCCTCGTCCTTCTCTGTTTGAATGTAATCCTACTGTTTCTGAGATTAGTTCCTAGCTCTCTTTTGAGTTTTTCTGGATTTCCCCTTCTGGGTGCCGGAAAAATAGTAGCTTTTGTTCAGCAGCTAGTCTGCCCTCTGCTTTTTTAGTTTCTTGTTGTAACTGAACCTGGAACGCGGGCTGTTTGGTTTCATTCCTTGAAATGGAACCGGGGATGAGTCCCTGTTGATTAAAAAAAATGTCCCGGCCGACACGACGTAGTCACCAAGGCTGAGCGCCCTGACGCGCCGCATACCAGACTGCTGCACGCCATGACCACGATCTTCTTCTCTTCGCCGCTGTCGTCGTCGTTGAGCTCGACGAGGTCGATGGCGGTGGTCACGCCGGTGACGACGCCGATCTGTCCGCCAACGTCGGACGCTGACACGACCATCTGGCCGGCGTGGAGATAGCTCCGATCAAGGAGGGCGACGTCGGTGTCTCCGGCCTTCTTGGTGACCTGTGTGCCTTCGGCAGTGTTAATAACGAACTCGTCGGCGGGGGGACACGCCCAGGTGTGCACGTTGGCGACGCCATGCACCGATTGGTAGCTCACGAGGTCTCTGGGGTAGAAGTTAGCAGTAGATACGGCGGCGACGGCGGCGTCCATCTCAGTTAATTAGCTCTTGTTTCTTCTCGATCGCCGGCCTATGGATTGAAGAACTACTACGCTAGCTATTAGAGATAGCCGTCGTCGCCGTTTACCGAGACATCGTTTAGTTTTGTACTACCGGCCGGGAGTTGTGGTCCGGGCCGGGTAAGACCAGGTACGGACTAAATCGAACCGAAACAAGTACTCACTCTGTCTTTATTAAATTTTAAATAAATCTAGACACTATTTAATATATAGATTCAATTAAATTTTAAAAAACTTGAGACATCTATTTTAGGACTGAGGGGAATACTTACAACGCTTATGTGTACTTGTTAGTCCAAGAGAACTCACTGAAATGCAAAAAATAAAATTACCGACGCCCTGATTAGACATGTTAAAAAAGATGTTCTAGTCTTCAAAATAATCCTTTTTTTTCTTCTTCCTTTTCCCTGTTCTCTCATCATCATTTTGCACCGACTTAAAAATCTAAAGTCGACATTTACATATATCCTACCAATGTTCTACTACCTCTGTTCTACTATATAAGTCTTTTTAGCAAGCTAGGCTTAGGCTTATATTGTAGAACGGAGTTAGTATCTACCTATTCTTTGCAAGAAGGAGGGGTGTGCTATATTTAAATGTTACACAATATGTTATGTGTTATATACTAAAAACAATATAAAGGATGCTATCCAAGCACTAGTATAAAACATGCATTTTGTACGGAGCATTAGTCCCGGTTTTGTTACGAACCAGGACTAATGTTCCGGTTCCAACGGTTAGAAATGGCCGCAGGATACGGCGACCTTTAGTTCCAGTTCAAATGGGACCTTTAGTCCCGGTTAAAGACATCAACTGGGACTAATATCCTTCTTATGTCTTCTTCCTCCCAGTCCCGAGCCATACTCCATTTTCAAGTTGCTTCTCCTCTCTATTTGCTCCTCGATCTCGAGTTCATCCCCATTTTTTTACAAGATTTGTCAAGATTTGGCGACGCCTCATCTATCCAAGGGTTCTAAAAGTTAGCAACTTCATCCTTTCATCTTTCATTGTTAGTTTAGCTCATTCCATGCTCTAGTAGTTGAGGGATTTGTGGGTTTAGTTTGGGAGTAACTTTTGTAATAATGACATTTGGTGACTACTTTACTTTGGCTTTAATATGATGAACTTGTATTAATTTGGTCACTTCTCTATTGATGATGTTGTGTAATGGTTTTTGATATACTTATATAATGTAGATTTAGCACTTCTCCCTGAGCTCAAGTCCATCCCTATTTTTCTTCTTTTCCCCGTTCTCTCATCATCAGTTGCACTAATTAACTTGAAAATCTAAATGTTAAACAATATGTTATGTGTTATTATATACTAAAAGCAATATAAAGGATGTTTTCCAAGACATCATATTAATCCGCGTCATTTAAATTATTTTAATTGTTAAATCTAAAATTTGTGGCTAGGATTTAACAAAACATTATTAGTTGTTTAGTTTCTGTTTAACACCTCGGATATGGATACATGTCCATAGACATAAACTCCTGTGATTAATTTGTGGGGTAGATATCGTATGGTAGTAGGGTAGTTAGCCGAGTCTATTAAGAATCAACTAGTGATTGGATGGTTATAAGGGCAATGGTACCCTATCCACCAAGAATCAAATCTCGGGACTGAGTTTTGGTGTCTCATAAAAGCGAAATATTCTTTTAGTTGGAGGCGACATATTATGTCGATAGCGAGATATCTATGGTAAATTCGTCAATTTCAAGATCCGGCGACTCGGTTTTTGGGAGGTGCTCACATGGTAAGGAATGTGTGCGTGCATTCGCAGTAATGAGTGTATGTACGTATTTGTAAGTGTCGCGTATGTACCATGATTTTCAAAAAGAAATAGCCTGAGTCAATTTTCTATAAAAAAAATAGCTAGCCGAGTCCGTTGGAAAGAAATACTCTATTTGGAAGAAAAAAAGCCTACCCCAGTTTTTTTTTTTTGACATGAAACAGCGCTTTATTGATTAAAACATATCAATACACATGGATCCCCGGATAAACTCCGGAACCGAATGGAAAACACAACTAGAAAAAATAGTCTCACACGATCTAGCTAGCAGATGCGCTGCCTCATTTAGAGATCTCTTCACATGGATGAAAGAAGCCGACGTGAAGTTCCTGGCCATGGCCTTGATGCCATCAACCACAGTACCCACAGATGATCTGTCCAACTCAGACGAATTGAGCCGCTGAACGAGAGAGAGACAGTCCGTGAGAAATATAGCTTTGTCAACACCTTCATCCTGAGCAAATATGACCGCTCGACGAAGAGCTAAGGCTTCAGCGAATTCAGGGGATGCCAGGCCAGGAAGTTCTTGCCGACACGCCGCGACAAAGCCCCCGTCATGAGACCGAATAAGAACCCCTGCCCCCATCTTACCATCAGCTTGAAAAATTGCTGCATCGGCGTTGATAATAAAGGAACCCGGTGGCGGTGAAATCCGTTGAGGAGCAGTGACATTGGAATCACACCTTTGGACCGAATCCTGCTTGAGGGAATGCACTCTAATCAAGTCAATATAAGCAAAAATCTTTCCGCATGTGCGAAGCGGATTAGGAATTTCCTCTGCGTTCCTGACATTGTTCCGAGCCTCCTAGATGTGCCAAAAACAAACAGCAAGGGTCGTAGCTTGTAGACCACTAGAACGCTCTAGGAAGTCAAAAATCCATTGCCGGTGAGAGACAAAATTCTTACGGTCGAGCCGTACTGTAATTTTTTGCTTCACTTCCCTCCACACTGTAGCCGCAAACTGACAGGTTAACAGTGCATGTTCAATACTCTCCTCCCGTCCCCAGAAAATACACAAACCTGATACAGGAACTTGCCTCTTGTTCAGCTGAACACCGCTCGGCAGGCAATTGTGAGCAAAACGCCATATATGTATTTTCATTTTGCCTGGCGCCTTAATGCTCCAAATAGCCTTCCATTGTTTCTCACTCGTCGCCAAGTCAGAGCACATTCCCGTGTCTGTCTTGCTCTGAGAAAGGTAAAACTTAGATGATCGGGCAAGATTGTATGCCGACCGCACAGTATAAGTACCATGGCGAGTATACGGCCAACAGACAAAGTCCCCTATGCCTTGCTGGGAGATAGGAATTTGTAGAATCTGCATTGCCATGGACGAGCTGAAGAAAGCCCCCCAGTTAGTTTCAGAAGGAGGCGCTGATCGATTTAGTTTAGGTAAAAAAAAAGTCTAAAAAACTAGTCTACTAAGGTAGCTCCATTGGCGGCGAGCGGACCAGGGGCGTGTTCCACCTAGAATTCTAGTAATTTTGTTGACTACCCCTCATCCACGTGAGAGAGCGGGTGGCCGACTTGTGCTCCTAGTCGACATGTCGACAATGTCCTACGAAAAGGGAAACATGCAAAAAACAAGATCTAAATCGATTCAACATCATCGCCTTACGCTGCCTCCCCTTGCGGCCTCACCTGCTCGGCCCATCCCGAATCCCCCGCCGTCTGTGGCTGCTCGCACTGCTCCCGCTTGCCCCTCATCCGCTCCTCCAATTCCCGCCGATTCAGTCACGGACCGCAGAGTCACGAGCGCTTGGTCGCTCGCTGCTCGTCGTTTCCCTAAATCCCGCAGGCCAAGATATTGTACACTAATATTGTGACAATTGTTCGTGGTGGAGCAGATGACTGATATCTTTCCTATTACCGTAGGACTACATCAAAGTCCAACTTTGAGTTCATACATTTTTGACTTGGTGATAGATGAGATCACTAAGGATATATTCCTGTTGTATGCTTTTTGCTGATGATGTGGTACTAGTAGATGAGAGTAGGGTGGGTGTCAATAGGAAACTGGAGTTATGGAGGCAGACCTTGAAATCCAAGGGGTTTAGACTTAGTAGGACGAAGACGGAGTATATGTGGTGCGACTTTAGCGATGTTAGATGCGTAGATAAAGTGGTTAGTCTAGAAGGGTAAGTAGTGCCAAATAGGTACGCTTTCCAATACTTGGGATCAAAGATACAAAGCAATGGTGCTATCGACGAGGGCGTTGGCTACAAGATCAAGGAAGGATGGACGGAGTGACGACAAGTATCTGGAATACCATATGACAAGAAGGTCCCATAAATGCTAAAAGATGAGTTTTATAGGATGACAATCAGACTTTTCATCTCTATCTCTACTACTTATAAAGGGGCAAACAAGAACTTTGCTATAGGCACACGAACCAAGATACACGGATGAGCTACAGCCTCATGATCGTAGGCTCCTAACAAAATCTAACAGCTTAAATTTGTCTAATCTTGTTCTTGGGTATGCTTAGCAAAAAATATTGACGGACTATACTCTTCCCCTCCCCGCATGGGAAAACCGTCCGCAGCACCTACTCCGCTTACAAAAGAAAAAAACGATTGCACCCACGACCATCCCCACCACGTCTAATCCAGGATCTAGATCACGACCATCCCATCTTCCACGTGCGATGCCCCCTGCCCGCCGCCTCTCTAGAGGCGATGCCCCTGCCTGCCGCCTCCCCACACTATGATGCCAGACTCACGCCCCCGCCGTCCTACAGCCTCAAGCTCCTCCTCTACGACCACTGCAAGTCCATCTCGCGTTCAGACAAAGAGTGTACCCCCTCTTGGCTCCATGGCTATAAATCGGGAGGAGGACAGGAAGAGGGGTCAGGATATACATGTTGGAATTATGCCCTAGAGGCAATAATAAAGATGTTATTATTATAATTCTTGTTAATGATAAAGTTTATATTCCATGCTAGAATTGTATTAAGCGGAAACATTAATACTTGTGTGGTTTGTGAACAACACCGTGTCCCTAGTATGCCTCTATGGACTAGCTCATTGATTAATGATGGTTAAGGTTTCCTAACCATAGACATGAGTTGTCGATTAATAATGAGATCATATCATTGGGAGAATTATATGATGGACAGACCCAAACTAAGCGAAGCAATTAGATCGTGTCATCGTGTTCATCTTTTCGAAGCTTTTCTTATGTCAAATATTGTATTCCTTAGACCATGAGATAATACAACTCCCTGGTATCGTAAGAAAGCTTTGAGGTCATCAAACGTCATCCTATGAGAGGGTGATCATAAAGGTGTCTCTCAGGTGATCGGAAAGTATCTGTTGGGTTGTATGTATCGAGATGGGATTTGTCCCTCCCAAGTCGGAGAGATATACTTCGGGCCCACTCGGTAATCGATATCAACACCGCTTGCAAGCATGTGGTTAAGGAGTTAATCACAAAGGTGATATCGGATTACGGGCAGTAAAGTACTTTGTGGAACGAGATTGAACTAGGTATGACGCACCGACGATCGAATCTCGGCAAGTAAAATATCGCGAGACGAAGGGAATATATATATGGGATTGATTGAATCCTGGCATCGTGGTTCATCCGATATGATCATCGATGAATGTGTGGGAGTCAATATGGGTTTCCAGACCCCGCTGTTGATTATTGATAGAAGATCATGTCTGCATATTCTCGAACCCGCAGGGTCACACACTTAACGTGTCTCGACGCTAGGATAGATTGGATAATTGGTTTATGAGTTTTTGTTCGGAGTCTCGGATGGGATCCGGGATATCACGAGAGGTTCCGGAGTGGTCCGGAGAATAAGATTCATATAAGGCAGTGCAGTTTTGGAGTTCGGAATTGTTCCGGGTTAATCGGTATTGTACCGGAAGCTTCTAGAACCTTCCGGAAGGGGACCAACGTGGCCCCACCTTCCGGGAGGGGGCATGGGCCTATGAGGGAGTGCCCTGGCCGCATTGGGCCAGGGGCACAAGGCCCCATAGGGCCCAGCCGGCCAAGAGAGGTTTAAACTCTAGATAGAGCTTCTAGAAGGGGGGGTTTCCTTGCCCCCCACTCTTCCTCCTTGGGGCCGCCAGCCTTGGCTTGGGGGAGGGGCTAGGGCTGCGCCCACCCCTCTATATATAGAGGGCTGGGGGCACAACAACCCCCACACCTTCCCCTCCAACCCTAGCCGCCCTGCTGCCCTCCTCTCTCCCTCCCGACTGCTTGTAGGCGAAGCCCTGCTGCAGAAATTCTCCACCAATTGCACCGCGCTGTCGCGTTGTAAATCCAACCCATCTCTCCACCATACTTTCTGGACCAAGGAAGGAGGAGACGTCGAGGTGCCGCACGTGTGCATCTCACGGATGCATCGCCACTTGTGGTGCTAGATCGGATCGGATCGCGAGGAGGAGAAGCGAGTACGACTACATCACCCACGTTCCGAGCGTTCATTGCGAATCTTCAAGGGTATGAAGATCTAATCCAATCTCTCTCGTTGTTTGCATCTCCTAGATTAGATCTTGGCTTCCCTCTGTTCGCATCCGTAGAAAATTTTGATTTACTATGCCGCGAAACCCTTCAGTGTATCAGAGCTAGATCTATGCGTAGATGTGTTTCACAAGTAGAACGCAACATGGTTGTTGTGGGCGTTGATGTTTTCTGTTGCAAGCCTCTTGTTTGTGTTCTTTTTATGACGCGGGATAGTGAGATTGAAGCGGTCCAGGCCAACCTTATGCGACGTCGTTCGCGAGACCGGCTCCGCACTTGATGTGTGGCTTGTACCACACATGCGGCTGGTGGATGTCAGTTTCTCTCACTATAGTTGTCATGGGATTAACACCGGAGTTTGGCAACCATAATATCACCGTTGTGGCTTTCCGTAGGTAAGAATCATTCTTAGCATCTACTCCCATAAGCCACGTAAAACATGCAACAACAAAGTAGAGGCGTCTAACTTGTTTTTGCAGGGAGTGTTTTCTGTGATATGGTATGGCCCAAGATGTGATGTGTATAATGTATGCGATGATCATGTTTTATAATGTTTCACGACTTGCATGTCGATGAGTACACAACCGGCAGGAGCCATATGGTTGTCTTTATAATTGTGTATGGCCTATGTGTCAACTTCTTATGCGCCATGTAATAGTTTCACTTTATCGCTAAGTAGTTAGCAATAGTTGTAGTTGCTATTCGTGGTGGAGGCAATCATGGTGGAGTGATGGAGATCATGCCGGAACGCACAAGATGGAGATCATTGCGCGAAGAATGGCTATACCATGTCACATTAAAGTTATATGCATGTGATGTTTATCCTTTTATGTATCTTATTATGCTTAGATCGCGACGGTAGCATTATAAGATGATTCCTCACTTAAAGATCAAGATAAAAACTGTGTTCTCCCCATGTATGCACCGTTGCGAAAGTTCGTCGTGTCCAAGCATCACGTGATGATCAGGTGCTATAGACTCTACGCTCACATACAACGGGTGCAAGCCTGTTTTGCACATGCGGAAATACTTGGGTTTGACTTGACGAGCCTAGCATGTACAGACATGGCCTCGGAACACATGAACCGAAAGGTTAAGCATGAGTCATATGAATGATATGATCGACACTTCATTGTCCACCATTGAAGCCACATCCCTTCTCGTGATGATCGGATTAGGTGTGGTGAATTTGGATCGTGTTCACTAAACAACTTGAGGGATGTTGAATTTAGTGGGAGTTCATCTAGTAATTTGATTAAAAGTTGAACTAGTTATCATGAACATAGTCTAATTTGTACTTGCAAATATTGTAGATCACATGGCTAAGTCCAACTTCAACTTCAACGTTTTTGCTGAGAAAGAAAAGCTTAAGAACAATGGGTCTAACTTCACCAACTGATTCCGCAATCTGAGAATCATTCTCTCTAGCGGTCAAAAGGACTATGTCCTTGAGAAAGCGTTAGGTAACCTCATACAATCGCTACCGATGAGAAAGCTGTATCGTCGCGCAAAAGATGATTATGGTGTGATTAAGAGCACCATGTTGTTTGCTATGGAATCGGACCTTCAAAATCGTTTTGAAGACTATCCCGGGCCCTTTGAGATTCTCGAGGAGCTGAAAACCATGTTTCAGACTCAGGCCCGTTCTGAGAGATATGAGATCTCCGAAGTTCTTTAACCGCAAGATGGAGGAAGGAGTTCCGTAGTGAGCACGCCATTAAGATGTCGGGCTACACTCAACGCCTTGAGCAACTAGACTGCAAGATTCCAGAGGAGCTCAAGATTGACAGGGTTCTGCAATCACTCCCTCCCAGCTACAAAAGTTTTGTAGTGACTCATAATCAGATTGGTTCCACTGATACGATCACCGAGCTCTTCGCAAAGCTGAAGGCTGCGGAGGTGGACATCAAAAAGGATAATCATGTGTTGATGGTCAATAAGCCCTCCTTTTAAGAAAGGTAAAGGTGCAAATAAGCCCTTCAAGAAAGGCGGCGGCAAGCGCGTTGCCCCTGCTGAGAAGAAGCTCAGGTCTGGTCCAAAGCCGGACACTGAGTGCTTCTATTGCAAGGACAAGGGTCCTTTGGGCGCAACTGTCCAAAGTACTTAGCGGACAAGAAGGCTGGCACCATCAAAGGTATATTTGATATACATGTTATTGATGTTTTCCTTACTAGCCCTCGTTGTAGTGCTTGGGTATTTGATACCGGTTCAGTTGCTAATATTTGTAACTCAAACAGAGCTACGGAATAGACGCGGCTTGAGGGATGAGGTGACGATGCTGGCGTTGGCAACGGATCAAGAGTTGATGTGATGGCCGTCAGACGCTCCTTAGTTTTACCTTTGGGATTAGTTTTAAACCTTAATAAGTGTTATCATGTGCCTGCGTTGAGCATGAACATTATTTCTGGATCGTGTTTATTGCAAGACGGTTATTCATTTAAATCGGAGAATAATGGTTGTTCTATTTATATGAGTAACATCTTTTATGGTCATGCACCTCTTGTGAGTGGTTTATTTCTTCTAAATCTAGAAAGGGATGAAACACACATCCATAACATTGAGGCTAAGAGATGCAAAGTAGATAGTGATAATACTACTTATTTCTGGCACTGTCGTCTAGGTCATATTGGTGTAAAGCGCATGAAGAAACTCCATTCTAATGGACTTTTGGAGTCTCTTGATTTTGAATCATTTGACACATGCGAACCATGCCTCATGGGCAAGATGATCAAAACCCCGTTCTCCGGAATGATGGAGCGAGCAACGGACTTGTTGGAAATCATACATACCGATGTGTGCAGACCGATGAGTGTTTCGACGTGCGGTGGATATCGCTATTTTCTCACTTTTACCGATGACTTAAGTAGATATGGGTATATCTATTTAATGAAACATAAATCTGAAACATTTGAAAAGTTCAAGGAATTTCAGAATGAAGTGGAGAACCATCGTAACAGAAAGATCAAGTTTCTATGATCCGATCGTGGGGGCGAGTATTTGAGTTATGATTTTCTCATGCATCTTAAAGCAAGCGGAATTGTTTCGCAACTCACGCCACCCGGAACACCACAGCGCAATGGTGTGTCTGAACGCCGGAATCGAACTCTATTAGATATGGTCCGATCGATGATGTCTCTTACTGATTTGCCGTTATCATTTTGGGGTTATGCATTAGAAACCGCTGCATTCACTTTAAATAGGGCACCATCTAAATCCGTTGAGACGACACCATATGAACTGTGGTTTGGTGCTAAACCTAAGTTGTCGTTTCTTAAGGTTTGGGGATGCGAAGCTTATGTCAAGAAGTTGATGCCGGACAAGCTCGAACCCAAAGCGGAGAAATGCGTCTTCATAGTATACCCTAAGGAAACTATTGGGTATACCTTCTATCACAGAACCGAAGGCAAAGTGTTTGTCGCAAAGAACGGTTCCTTTCTTGAGAAGGAGTTTATCTCGAAAGAAGTGAGTGGGAGGAAAGTAGAGCTAGACGAGGTTATTGAACCTTCTCTTGAATTGGAGAGTAGCGCAGCACCAGAAATTGTTCCAGTGCCGCCTGCACCAATAATAGAGGAAGCTAATGATAAGGATCATGAAGCTTCGGACGATGCTGCTACTGAACGTAGCAGGTCGACAAGGTCGCGTGCCCCTCCTGAGTGGTATGTCAACCCTGTCTTAACTGTCTTGTTAGTAGATGACAGTGAGCCTGCAAACTATGAGGAAGCGATGATGAGTCCAGACTCTGAGAAATGGCTAGAGGCCATGAAATCCGAATTAGGATCCATGAGCGAAAACCAAGTATGGACTTTGGTGGACCCTCCTAGCGACCGAAAGGCCGTTGAGTGCAAATGGATTTTCAAGAAGAAAACGGACGAAGATGGTAATGTTACCGTCTATAAAGCACGGCTTGTCGCGAAAGGTTTTCGACAAGTTCAAGGTGTTGACTACGATGAGACTTTCTCTCCCGTAGCGATGTTTAAGTCTATTCGGATTTTATTAGCAATTGCTGCGTTTCATGATTATGAAATTTGGCAGATGGATGTCAAGACTGCGTTCCTCAATGGCAACATTGATGAAGAGTTGTATATGATGTAACCCGAAGGTTTTGTCGATCCTAAGGATGCTGATAAAGTATGCAAACTTCAGCGTTCCATTTATGGACTGAAGCAAGCATCTCGGAGTTGGAACCTTCGTTTTGATCAAGTGATCAAGAGCTTTGGATTTGTTCCAAATTGCTACGAAGCTTGTATCTACAAGAAAGTGAGTGGGAGCTCGGTGACATTTCTGGTACTATATGTGGATGACATATTGATTATTGGAAATGACATTAACATGCTTAACGATGTGAAGAGTTATTTGAACAAGTGTTTTTCAATGAAAGACCTAGGTGAAGCTGCTTATATATTGGGCATCAAAATCTATAGAGATAGACAAAGACGCCGATAGCTTTAAGCCGAGTACATACCTAGACAAAGTTCTGAAAAGGTTCAGAATGGATAAGGCAAAGAAAGGTTCAAAGGCCTATGTTGTCGTAAGATATTGAGCAAGGCTTAGTGTCCACTACGGTAAATGATAGGGAAGCTATGAGCAAAGTGCCTTATGCCTCGCCATAGGTTCTATCATGTATGCCATCCTGTACTAGACCGGATGTGTCCAATGCTCTTAGTTTGACGAGATATCAAAGTGATCCAGAGTGGAATCTTTGGACAGCCGTGAAGAACATCCTAAAGTACCTAAATAGGACTAAAGAAATGTTCTTAGTCTATGGGGTGATGAACAGCTCGTCAGAAAGGTTACGTCGATGCTAGTTTCGACACCGACAAGGATGATTCTAAATCTCAGACAGGATACATGTATATTTTGAATGGAGGAGCTGTGAGCTGGAGAAGCTGCAAACAAAGCATGATTGCGGGATCTACAGTAGAAGCGAAATACATGGCTGCTGCAGAAGCGTCAAGTGAAGGAGTTTGGATCAGAAACTTCATCACTGAGCTTGGCATGGTTCCAAGTGCATTGGACCCACTGGAGATATTGTGTGACAACACTGGCGGCATAGCACTCGCTAAGGAACCAAGATATCATCCAAAGACCAAGCATATCAACCGCAAGTTTCATATAATCCGAGATTATATAGCAGATGGAGATCTGAAGATTAGCAAAGTACATACAGATCTGAATGTCGCAGATCCATTGACTAAACCTCTTCCACGTGTAAAACATGATCAGCACCTCAGTGCCATGGGTGTGAGATTGTTGCCAAATGTAAACTAGATTATTGACTCTAGTGCAAGTGGGAGACTGTTGGAATTATGCCCTAGAGGCAATAATAAAGATGTTATTATTATAATTCTTGTTCATGATAAAGTTTATATTCCATGCTAGAATTGTATTAAGCGGAAACATTAATACTTGTGTGGTTTGTGAACAACACCGTGTTCCTAGTATGCCTCTATGGACTAGCTCATTGATTAATGATGGTTAAGGTTTCCTAACCATAGACATGAGTTGTCGATTAATAATGAGATCATATCATTGGGAGAATGATATGATGGACAGACCCAAACTAAGCGAAGCAATTAGATCGTGTCATCGTGTTCATCTTTGCGAAGCTTTTCTTATGTCAAATATTGTATTCCTTAGACCATGGGATAATACAACTCCCTGGTATCGTAAGAAAGCTTTGAGGTCATCAAACGTCATCCTATGAGAGGGTGATCATAAAGGTGTCTCTCAGGTGATCGGAAAGTATCTGTTGGGTTGTATGTATCGAGATGGGATTTGTCCCTCCCAAGTCGGAGAGATATACTTCGGGCCCAATCGGTAATTGATATCAACACCGCTTGCAAGCATGTGGTTAAGGAGTTGATCACAAAGGTGATATCGGATTATGGAACGAGTAAAGTACTTGCTGTGAACGAGATTGAACTAGGTATGACGGTACCGACGATCGAATCTCGGGCAAGTAAAATATCGCGAGACGAAGGGAATATATATATGGGATTGATTGAATCCTGGCATCGTGGTTCATCCGATATGATCATCGATGAATGTGTGGGAGTCAATATGGGTTTCCGGACCCCGCTGTTGATTATTGATAGAAGATCATGTCTGCATATTCTCGAACCCGCAGGGTCACACACTTAACGTGTCTCGACGCTAGGATAGATTGGATAATTGGTTTATGAGTTTTTGTTCGGAGTCTCGGATGGGATCCAGGACATCACGAGAGGTTCCGGAGTGGTCCGGAGAATAAGATTCATATAAGGCAGTGCAGTTTTTGGAGTTCGGAATTGTTCCGGGTTAATCGGTATTGTACCGGAAGCTTCTAGAACCTTTCGGAAGGGGACCAACGTGGCCCCACCTTACGGGAGGGGGCATGGGCCTATGAGGGAGTGCCCTGGCCGCATTGGGCCAGGGGCACAAGGCCCCATAGGGCCTAGCCGGCCAAGAGAGGTTTAAACTCTAGATAGAGCTTCTAGAAGGGGGGGTTTCCTTGCCCCCCACTCTTCCTCCTTGGGGCCGCCGGCCTTGGCTTGGGGGAGGGGCTAGGGCTGCGCCCACCCCTCTATATATAGAGGGCTGGGGGCACATCAACCCCCCACACCTTCCCCTCCAACCCTAGCCGCCCTGCTGCCCTCCTCTCTCCCTCCTGACTGCTTGTAGGCGAAGACCTGCTGCAGAAATTCTCCACCAATTGCACCGCGCCGTCGCGTTGTAGATCCAACCCATCTCTCCACCATACTTGCTGGACCAAGGAAGGAGGAGACGTCGAGGTGCCGCACGTGTGCATCTCACGGAGGCATCGCCACTTGTGGTGCTAGATCGGATCGGATCGCGAG
Source organism: Avena insularis (assembly GCA_023614405.1). NCBI lineage: Eukaryota > Viridiplantae > Streptophyta > Magnoliopsida > Poales > Poaceae > Avena > Avena insularis. The sequence goes on along the minus strand of CM042691.1, from coordinate 280,655,423 downwards.
GAGGAGAAGCGAGTACGACTACATCACCCACGTTCCGACGAACTTTCCGCTATGCGAATCTTCAAGGGTATGAAGATCTAATTCAATCTCTCTCGTTGTTTGCATCTCCTAGATTAGATCTTGACTTCCCTCTGTTCGCATCCGTAGAAAATTTTGATTTACTATGCCGCGAAACCCTTCAATACATGTATATGGCAGCGGAAGGGCATCCAGGAGGGGAGGTGCATGATGACCCGCAAGGCTGGAAAACATTGATTATCAATTATGATCCTCACGCACAGGAACTTGGGGCAGTGCTTAATTTCCTCATGTGTAGGAAGTTTGCAGCTCTTAGAAATCAATCTTAATAAGTGCCCTCTCGATTTATGTCTAAGTGTTGAGTCACTGGTATGTCAATTCATGTTACCGGAACTAATTTGGTTCATGTTGATCTCTTCATAGGTGGTAGAAGTTGTCGGCGGGGATTGCATTATTGTTGCCTGTTGATGTTGCTCCGTATGGCAACCCTTCTGCTGAACGACGGGTTAATCATTTTGATTCTCTATTAGCAGCTCACTCACGCGCTGAGAAATCAAAGAAAGGAGTTCATTCTTTCAAACTTTCTACTGTGATGCATATAACAAATTTAACAATGGTTTTCCATCCTTCTTTCATTTCTTTCATTAGTTTCCTTGACAGTTCCTACGCGCCTTTAATAACTTGTTATCGATTCATGCTGCCTCGGGTTTCTGCAAATAAGGATAAAGACTTACTTCCCTTCCTACAGCGGAACAGAATACATGCTGCTATAGTTGAATATGTTTTCAGTGGCCACCGTTTCAAACTGAAAATTCCAAAGGAGACTTGCAGAATGGCCTTTTCATTGTCTAGTGTTAGGTTTCCTGATAGAGATGATCCTTATTCAAGGGAAGCTATTGCTTTGGCCAGGGGGTGATTGTACAACGTGATGTGGAGGTATGACTATGATGATCTCACTACTTTGTTCGTATCTCTATTTTTGATACCTAAAGGATACAAACATTTTGTAGATTAAGGTTGAAACAGTTGATAGAAATGGTTCTTAGATTCCTTGTGGGAGTCCAAGACCAACATATCTTCTATTATTTTGGAGTCTGGCTTGGCCAAGCTTAGTTCATTTGGCTTGGATCGGATTCCAGATGCTCATATCCTCATAAAAGCCAAACGGTCTGAAAAGTAGAAAACACTGAAGGTAACTCCTTCATACTGGAGTACATAATACATATTTTTGTTACTAACACATTGTATTTCAAGATATGGGGTAACTACGTAGAGGTTAAAGAAGTTACTAATGGATTAGCCTTGAATCCAACTTAACTCTACAGGCTACAATTAAGAATGGAACGGTATAGTCCATGGTACTAAGTCAAGATTTATAACCTCTGCAATTTTCATTATTTTTTCCAACTTAACTCTACATGCTACAATTAACAATCGTAATATACTGGTCATTAATATTCAGTTGCAAAATACATTGTTTTCGGGCATATCAGTATTTTTTATGTAAAACTCATGGTGTAATTTATCGCCTGATGTATCTTCGACAGAGATCAACATCTGGATACATGTTTCATGTAGCTAAGTTGGTTCCCAATCTCCATAATGGAAGATTACACACTGCAAATCAATTATTTATGTAGTTTATCATTGCCATGAGTATTTTCCAGTCTTACGTTCCCATTAACCAGTACATGCACTAGGAACTTGTTTGTGCCTTCTCCATGTATACATGTTGTTTTCAAGCATGGATTCTGATGTGCGTGATGATACAACAATGTACTCTCAAGTTATAGTAGCCTGCCATCAATTTATTTAATTGGTTTCTTTCCTTACAGCCATTACGATCATGTGAGATTTGTTTCTCCACCAAACTACTACTAACATGTGTCCGAAATGTCTGCAGCGTATAAAGATCTTTAACTAATTGTTCAAACCGGTCACACATAATGGGATATCAGTTATTGGTATGTGCTCTAGATCCTACAATAGTTGCTAAAACTATGACCACCATCCATGGAATTGCTTCTCCAATCAATTATATGGAAATTTATATTTGTTCAAGTACTCAAGATATCACATTATTGAACAAATGTGATTCCCTCTTTGTGATGCCACTAATTGACACTTCCTTTCAGGGTAAGGTGAGTAATGAAAAAGTGGTGGCACAACTGTCTGCATTATATAATCAAGGGAAGTTTAATTCCTACTGAAATAAAAAATATATCTTGCGTGCAACACGGTTGCCTTGTGGGGTTATATGGTTGTTGCCTTGAGGGAAATCCAACACTATTGTTATATGAGTGCCTAGAGAATGTAAGACTCGATGAAGCCATGTTTGGTATGATTTTTTTTGTTTTTGTATGAATTGTATCGACCATCCCGACAAAAATTGGTTGGCTTTCCTTTCCCAAGTGGTTACCTCGTAGCACTTGAGTACGCCATCCTTATAAGACTGTCATTATATGCACTTAAAATAATAATTAGGAGATCCCCCAACTTTGCCTAAATATCAAAAATTCAATATGCTCTTCTCTTGGATCTTCTTTTAACATGTGCCTTGATTACAAATATTTGTTAGTGCATAGAATAATTTCAACCTATTTTGCGTAATTTCCTAGATTCATTATATCTTTTAATTTGATGGTACTACAAGATACAAAGTACAATTATACCCTAATATAGCCTCTGAAACTCACAATGCTTTTTTCGGGTCTATGACTTGTACGAGAAAGACAACCAATTAGACTTGGTGGACCCGAAGCTCTCAAAAATTATAAGCGAGGAGGTGGTCCGCATGATCCGCATCACACTCATCTGCACCAAAGGATTGCCTCACAAATGGTCGTCCATGTTGAAGGTGGTCTCTGTTCTCACGGGAGACAACTACATAGCCACGGAGGAGGTCATCAAGCCTTGCTACATCATGAGTACCAGGTGAAACACCGAGAACATGTGCACGAGCAACCTGGTTTGGTTCATCGACACAACAGTCTTCCAGCCTAGGGGATGGAACACCAGCAACCCCGTCGTCGTTGTTCACCTCCATCGTAAGCACGGGCAGGTGACTGAGTGAAGGCATGAATAGAGATGCTATCTAGCTTGTTGGCTGCATGTGATAGAAAGGATAAAAAGGCCTTGTGCCGTTGCATGCATACTTTTTTCCTTCTCTTCTTATGAGGATATGTTTGCAGTGTACTTATGGGCTTTCGGCTGATATGTGTCTACTTTTAAAGAATTTGTTACTTTGGTGAGGCAAAGAATGTGGCCAAAGTGGCACTGTTGAGACCTAGCTGATGCATTCATGTAGAACTAATGATCTGGCTGAAGGAGAATCATCCATATGCCCTAAACAACTCGATGAAATGTCATGATCTGAAAAAATCGCTAGAGAGTGTCTAAATATGTAAACAAGGAAACACGTCCATGTTCCTCTTGAAATTAGACACGCAAGCTATGTTGTTTCAGGACATGGAACAATTTAAACTTTATCGTTCCTAACATGATTGGATACAAGTTAGTTGGACATGGAACAATTTAAACTTTACCATTTCTAACATGATTGGATAAAAGTTAGTTGATTCGTGCGATGCATGTGCAATCTTACTAGTGCTTTATAAAGCAGAATGCTGGCCCACTAAGAGGCAACACATCCAATAGATAAGTGTGGCAGATATGTGTATGCTAAGGTGAATGTGTTAGGATAAAGTGATACGCGAGAGGGTAGGGTGGCGCCAATTGAAGAGAGCTTGTCCAACACAAATTAAGGTTGTTTGGGCATGTCCAATGGAGGCTACCAGAAGCAGCGGTTAGTACTGATATTCTAAGAGGTATCGTTAATGCAAAGAGGGGTAGAGGTCGACCAAAGTTGACATGGAAGGAGGCAATTAGAAGGGATCTGAATGACTAGAATTCCTAGAAATTTGTCTTTTGATAGGGATGCAAGGAAATCAATGATCCATGTGTCCGAATCTTAATTTACTCTTTTTCTCTTTTACTGCTTATCTTGCACCTTCCACTAATTTCTACTTGACTTGCACTTTTCACTACTCTCCGCCATATTTACACGTTTCAATAGTTTCTGTTTGGGTTTTATATCTAACCTATATATCCAACTTGTTTGGGATAGATAAAAGACTTGGTTGTTGTTGTTGTTGGTGGTGGTGGTGGTGAATGGTGTAGGGGTTCGTAGCATGGAAAACAAAAAATGTCTACCGCATGCAAACAAACAAGCCAAGATCTATCTACTAGATTGTAGCAACGAGTCGATAGAGGAACTCATCCTCGAAGATTCCAAAGAGGTTAACGAGAGCAGATTCTCGTGGGTGATGTAGTCGTACTCTTGCCGATCTCAAGATCGCGTAGACGATCCTTCCGGCGCTGCGATCCGGCAGCGCTTCCGCAGTCGGTCACACGTTCGGTACTCGATGAAGACCTTCCTCTCCCTTGTTCCAGCAGGCAGCGGAGGTTGTAGCACTCTCCTCGTGATTCCAGCAGCACGACGGTGTGGTGTCGGAAGTAGAGGGGAGATCTCGCAGGGCTTCGCCTTAAGGCGGAGCGAGTATGGTGGAGTATGAGAGAGGCCTTGGTGGTCTAGGGTTTAGAGGGAACCAAGGGGAGGGTGTGGCCGGCGGCTAGGGCTTGGGGAAGCCCCAAGTCGCTGAGTTGGAGGGGAAACCCTAGGCGGCGGCTGCACTTGGAGGTGGAGGCGCCAGAGCTAGGGTTTGAGATGTGTCGGTAGGGGGCAACCCTACCCCTCCTTATATAGGTGGAGGGTGGCCGGTTGGGAGGAGGGAGTCCTCCTCCAACTCCTCCTCCTTGGCCGGCGGGTGGAGGGAGGGGACTTCCTCCCCAAGTAGGTTTCCTACTCTCCCTCCACCAAGCAAACTTGAGATTTGACTTTTCAAATTGGCGTTTGACTTTCAAACTTCAATTTGATTTCTCTCTTTATTTTGCCTAGCCAAGTGACCTAGTACATGATGCAACCATTCCATATTGTCATGACACATCCATGTACCCTTCCTCCGAGTCTTGGGACCTTTCGGACCCTTCTAGAACATTCTCGTGAAAACACCTAATCATTCCTAACTCAAACAGGACTTTTCTTATATGAATCTTATTCTCCGGACCATTCCGGATCTCTTCATGATATCCCGGATCCCATCCGAGACTCCGAACAACATTCGGTCTCTTACTCATCATTCCATAACTACACAACAACATCGAATCCTTAAGTGTGTATCCCTATGGTTCGTGAATTATGCGGACACGATCGAGACACTTCTCCGATCAATAACCAATAGAGGAATCTGGAAATTCATATGGATACCACATATTTCTATGATTACTTTGCGATCGAATGAACCACTTGCATACGATACCAATTTCCCTTTCTCTCACGATAGTTTACTTATCCGAGGTTTTGATCGTCGGTATCTCTGCATACCTAGTTCAACCTCGTTACCAATAAGTACTCTTTTCTCATTCCCGTGATATGTGATCCCTTGTGAGCCAGTCACATGCTTGCAAGCTAATTGGATGACATTCCACCGAGAGGGCCCAGAGTATATCTATCCGTTATATGGATGGACAAATCCCACTCATGATCTATGTGCCTCAACCCATACTTTCTGAACACTCAATGCCACCTTTATAGCCACCCAGTTACGGTGTGGTGTTTGATGTCATCAAAGCATACTTCCGGTAATGGTGATTAGCATGATCTCATGGTCGAAGGAATTAGGTTACTATGTATCAGAAAGCTTATAGCAATTGAACTATTAAAATGACTTGATCTTTTTGCTACGCTTATCTATAGGAGTATGTCCATCATACCATTCTCCTAATGATATGATCTTGTTGTTAACAGCATCTCAATGTTCATGATCAGGAAACCACTATCATCTATTAAGCAACAAGCTAGTATTATAAAGAGGCTTTACTAGGGACTCTATTTTAGTTTACAAATCACACAAGTATTAATGTTTCTGGTTAATACTGTTATAGCATGAATGTAAACATTTATCATAAACACAAAGATATAATAATAACTACATTTATTATTGCCTCTAGGGAATATCTCCAACAGTCTCCCACTTGCACTAGAGTCAACTAATCTAGATTACATGGTAATATACCGAACACCCATGGCAGTTTGGTGTTGGTCATGTTTTGCCCTCGGGAGAGGTTTAGTCAACGGATCCGCCACATTCAGATCTATGTGTACTTTGCAAATCTTTATGTCACCATCTTGGACATGTTCTCGAATAGCGTGAAAACGTAGCTTGATGTGCTTCAGCTTCTTGTGTGACCTTGGTTCTTGCGCATTGGCTATGGCGCCCATGTTATCACAGTAGATAGACATTGGGTCCAGCGCACTTGGAACCACACAAGCTGTAATGAACTCCTTCATCCATATCGCTTCTTGTGAAGCCTCCGAAGCAGCTATGTATTCCGATTCAGTTGAAGATCTCGCCACAACGCTTTGCTTTGCACTCCTCCAGCTGACTGTTGCACCATTCAAAGTAAATACGTATCCAGATTGAGATTTAGAATCATCCGGATCGGTGTTCCAACTAGCATCGGTGTAACCATTTACAACGAGTTGTTCTTCACCTCCATAAGAAAGAACCAAATCCTTAGTTCTTCTCAAGTACTTAAGGATGTTTTTGACCGCTGTCCAATGATCCACTCCTGGATCACTTTGATATTTGCTAGTCAAACTAACAGCATATGCAATGTCGGGTCTAGTACATAGCATGGAATACATTAGAGATCCTATGGTTGAGGCATAGGGAGTCTTACTCATCCTTTCTCTATCTTCTGCCGTTGCAGGACTTTGAGTTTTACTCAAGGTCGTATTGGGCAACATGGGCAAGAACCCTTTCTTGCTATCTTCCATTCTAAACCTCTTTAGAACTTTGTCCAAATATGTACTTTGTGACAATGATATTAAGCGTCTCGATCTATCTCTATAAATCTTTATGCCTAATATGTAAGTTGCTTCGCCAAGATCTTTCATTGAAAAACTATTATTCAAATAATCCTTGACACTATTAAGAAGGTCTACATCATTCCCAATCAACAATATGTCATCTACATATAGTATTAAGAATGCTACAGAGCTCCCACTCACTTTCTTGTAAATACAAGCTTCTCCATAAGTTTGTATAAAACCAAAACTTTTGATTACCTTATCAAAATGTTGATTCCAACTTCGGGATGCTTGCTTCAATCCATATATGGACCGTTGAAGTTTGCATACCTTGTTAGCATTTTTTGGATCGACAAAACCTTTGGGTTACATCATATACAACTCTTCATCAATGTCTCCATTGAGGAACGCTGTTTTGACATCCATCTGCCATATCTCATAATCATAATATGCAGCGATTGCTAACATAATCCTCACAGACTTTAGCTTCGCTACTAGTGAGAAAGTCTCATCGTAGTCAACTCCTTCAATTTGTCGAAACCCTTTTGTGACAAGTCGAGCTTTATAGACAGTAACATTACCATCAGCATCTATTTTGTTCTTGAAAATCCATTTGTTCTCGACAGCCTTCCGGCCATCCGGTAAGTCCACCAAAGTCCATACTTGGTTTTCGTACATGGATCCAATCTCGGATTTCATGGATTCTTGCCATTTATTGGAATCTGGGCTGATCACCGCTTCCTCATATGTCGCAGGGTCATCGGTGTTGTCCACCAACATGACACTCATAACAGGATCATACCAATCAGGAGTGGTACGATTTCTCGTTGACCTGCGAGGTTCCGTAGTAACTTCAACCGAAGTTTCATGATCAACATCATTATCTTCCTCTCTTATTGGTGTAGGCGCCACAGGAACTACTTCCGGTGCTGCGCTACTCGCAAGTTCGAGAGAAGGTTCAACAACCTCGTCGAGTTCTACTTTCCTTCTAGTCACTTCTTTCGAGAGAAACTCCTTGTCTAGAAAGGATCCATTCTTGGCAATGAAGATTTTGCCTTCGGATCTATGATAGAAGGTATACCCAATAGTTTCCTTTGGGTATCCTATGAAGACGCATTTTTCTGCTTTGGGTTCAAGCTTGTCTGGTTGTAACTTCTTTACATAGGCTTCGCAACCCCAAACTTTAAGGAACGACAATTTAGGTTTCTTCCTAAAACATAATTCATACGGTGTCATTTCAACGGATTTAGATGGTGCCCTATTTAAAGTGAATGCGGCTGTTTCTAACGCATAACCCCAAAACGATAGCGGTAAATCTGTAAGTGACATCATAGAACGAACCATATCTAAGAGAGTTCGATTACGACATTCGGACACACCATTGTGCTGTGGTGTTCCCGGTGGTGTCAATTGTGAAAGTATTCCGCATTTCTTCAAATGCTCGTCAAACTCGTAACTTAGATATTCACCTCCACGATCAGAACGTAGAAATTTAATCTTCTTGTTACGTTGATTCTCTACCTCACTTTGAAATTCCTTAAACTTCTCGAAAGTTTCAGACTTATGTTTCATGAAATAGATATACCCATATCTACTCAAGTCATCCGTGAAGGTAAGAACATAACGATAACCACCGCGCGATGCTACACTCATTGGGACACACACATCGGTATGTATGATTTCCAATAAGTCCGTAGCTCGCTCCATCATACCATAAAATGGAGTCTTAGTCATTTTACCCATTAGACATGCTTCGCATCTTTCAAGTGATTCAAGAAGTCCATCGGAATGAAGTTTCTTCATACGCTTCACTCCAATAAGACCAAGACGACAGTGCCACATATAGGTCGAGTTATCGCTCAATTTCAAACGTTTAGCTTCAATGTTATTAATATGTGTATTTCCACAATCGAGATTCAAGAAGAATAGACCATCTATCAAAGGTGCATGTGCATAAAACATATTACTCATATAAATCGAAAAACCATTATTCTCGGACTTAAACAAGTAACCGTCTCACAATAAACATGATCCAGATATAATGTTCATGCTCAACGCAGGCACCAAATAACAATTATTTAAGTATTAAACTAATCCTGATGGTAGATGAAGAGGTAGCGTGCCGACCGCAATCACATCAACCTTTGATCCATTTCCAACGCGCATCGTCACCTCGTTCTTCGCTAGCTTCCGTTTATTCTGCAGCACTTGTTTCGAGTTATAAATATGAGCAACCGAACTAGTATCAAATACCCAGGCACTACTACGAGTACTAGTGAGATACACATCAATAACATGTACTTTGGTCAATTCCGCTTCCAGTGACCCTCTCCCTTGCAGTAAAAGCACTCAGTATTAGGCTTAGGCCCAGCCTTGGTCTTCTTCGCCGGCACGGTAACTTTCTTACCGCCCTCTTGAAGTTTCCCTTTTGCTTAGACTTGCCTTGCTTCTTGAATTTGGTGGTCTTATTGACCAACAACACTTGGTGCTCTTTCTTGATCTTCACTTCTGCAGATTTCAACATGGAGAAGAGTTCTGGCAACGTCTTGTCCATGTTTTGCATATTGTAGTTTATCACAAAGTTCTTGTAACTTGGTGGTAGTGATTGGAGGACACGGTGAATCCCCAAAGAATTAGGAATCACTATACCGAATCTTTGGAGTTTGTTTGCGTGCCTAGACATCTTAAGCACGTGCTCACTGATGGAGCTGCCCTCTTCCATCTTGCGGTTAAAGAACTTTTCAGAAGCCTCATAACTCTCAACTGTCGCGTGAGCCTCAAATATCATTTTGAGTTCACGGACAATATCATGTGGGTCATGGTTCTCAAACCTTTTCTGAAGCTCCGATTCCAAACCATACAAGATAGCACACTGAACTGTGGAATACTGATTCTTCCGAGTGAGGTAAACATTCTTTACTTCATCGGTAGCAGTAGCTGCAGGCGGGTCACCTAGCGGTGCATCTAGCACATAGGTCAAATTACCAGCATTGAGGACAATCCTCAAATTGCGGAACCAATCCACAAAGTTGCTTCCATTGTTTTCAACTTTTCTTTCTCTAGGAACGCATTAACATTGATGGTAGGGGCCGCCATTGATCTACAACATATTTGGAATAGTTTAGACTAAGTTTATGACAAATTGAGTTCTAATTAATAGTTAAATTAATCTAGGTGAACTCCCACTCAAAACAATATCCCTCACATTGTTTTAGTGATCACACGAACCAAATCCACCACATCAAAACCGATCATCACGAGAGTTGATGTAGCTTCAATGGCGAACAATCAACATGTTCATCATATCTACTATATGACTCATGCTTTACCTTTCGATGATCCGTGTTCCGAGACCATGCCTTTACATGCTAGGCTCGTCAAGATCAAACCTTAGCTTCTGCATGAGCAAATATGGCTTGCTCACGTTGTATACACTCGCAGAATCTAACACACCCGATCATCACGTGGTGATTCGAAACAACGAGCTTTAGCAACTGTGCTTACTAAGGACGAACACTTTAAAACTTGAAATTTGTGTGCTTGAGGAATCATCTTATAATGCTACCATCATTAACTAAGCAATACAAGATGCATAAAGTATTAACATCACATGCAATTCATAATATGTGATATGATATGGCCTTTCTTCTTGTGCTTCCGATCTCCATCTTCAAGCACGAACATGATCTCAATCATCATCGGTATGGCGTCAAGGTCAATGGCGCCGTTTCATGGTTGTCGTCCACCAGCTTCAACTATTACAACTACTTTGAATACACATGCGGGTCTTAACGGAATTTAAAGACAACCATATGGCTCCTTCCGGTTGCCAACTTACAATAAGGATCATTGCATACATCAAATATAATCACAATCATGGCCATATCACATCACAGCACACCCCTGCAAAATAAAGTTAGACGCCTCTAATTTTCTTTGCATATTTTACGTGGTTTGGGGCTTTCAATAAGTGCCGATCTAACTTACGAACAAGAACCACAACGTTGATGTTTGAACTATCAAGTGCCCGTTGTAAATCGAATCTATACTATAATGAGAGAGACAGACACCCGCAAAGCCACTTATGCAATACAAGTTGCATGTTGAACGTGGAGCAAGTCTCATGAACGATGTCATGTAAGGTTAGCCCGGGCCGCTTCATCCCATCATACCACAAGATGCAAAGTACTCAAAAAAGCAATTGATAATAAAAGCACCACCGCCCACAATGACCATTGTGTTCTACTCGTGCAACAGATCTACATATAGAAACGGCTCTGATACCACTGTAGGGGTTCGTAGCATGGAAAACAAAGAAATTCTAACGCATGCAAACAAACAAGCCAAGATCTATCTACTAGATTGTAGCAATGAGTCAATAGAGGAACTCACCCTCGAAGATTACAAAGCGGTTAACAGGAGCAGATTCTCGTGGGTGATGTAGTCGTACTCTTGCCGATCTCAAGATCGTGTAGACGATCCTTCCGGCGCTGCGATCCGGCAGCGCTTCCGCAGTCGGTCACACGTTTGGTACTCGATGAAGACCTTCCTCTCCCTTGTTCCAGCAGGCAGTGGAGGTTTTAGCACTCTTCTCGTGATTCCGGCAGCATGACGGCGTGGTGTCGGAAGTAGAGGGGAGATCTCGCAGGGATTCGCCTTAAGACGGAGCGAGTATGGTGGAGTATGAGAAAGGCCTTGGTGATCTAGGGTTTAGAGGGCACCAAGGGGAGGGTGTGGCCGGCGGCTAGGGCTTGGGTAAGCCCCAAGTCGCCGAGTTGGAGGGGAAACCCTAGGCGGCGGCTGCACTTGGAGGTGGAGGCGCCAGAGCTAGGGTTTGAGGTGTGTCGGTAGGGGGCAGCCCTACCCCTCCTTATATAGGAATCAGTAGTTCCTAAGAACTTTGTTGGCCTCAGTCTTAAGAATCTGGTAAGCATGTCAAAACCCGGTGGGTTGTTCTAATTGTTGTTGTTGTTATTATTGTTGTTGTTGTTGTTGTTGTTGTTCTGATTCTGTATGAACGTGGTCATCATTTGCATCAGCTGCGTCTGAGCTGCCATCATCTGCTGCATCTCGGGGGTGATATTGTTGTTGTTGTTAGGGTTGGGATTGGCACGTCGGGGAGGCATCTGTGGTTTTCAATAGAGATAAGAATGAGATACCCATAGATGCTATCATGCACAATACATCACATAACCAATCACCAAACATGTATCATAGTAGTAAAAATTCAAAAACAAAGACAACAAGTTTTGCAAAGTAAACACACCAATAGCAAGCCATCCACATGTTGGATGGTCATTGCGACTCAATAATCAAAGGCATGGTAAATGGAGGTAAATGAGTAGTCATCACTACTCCTCCGCATCAACCTCCTCATCAACAAGTGTAAGACCTGCATTCTCCATAGCGGTCTTGTACTCCTCGACATTGGTGGTCAAGGTCTCTATTTTGGCTTTGAGAGCCCTCTTCTGTGAACGAAGTCTCTCAATCACCACCTGCTGATGCTCGAGCTCAAAGTCCTTGGCTTCTAGTTCTGCAGTCATGTCTCGAATCCTCTTGTTCCTATCTTGGACTCTCTTCTCTTGACTCTTGAACTTTCTATCCTGACTCTCAAACTTGGCCTCCATTTCTTTGACTATCTCATCTTGCTCCGTGAAGAGCTTGTCCTTCTCACGAAGCTACAGCTGGAGTTCATCATTGTTGAGCATGACGTTGGTCCTATCAGTATCTAGGTGCCTAAGAAGAACCTCTAGGTCCTGGAGGTATAGACGAATCGGCTCTGCCGTCTCTCTCGAAGTATCCTCGAAGTCAATGGCATCACCATCCTCATCACGTCTACCGAAGGCGTGGAAGTGAGTACCTCTAATCTCCCGAGAGTGTCTCCCTAACAAGCTTCCAAGCAAATCCTGCATGACTACCTCTAGGCCTCTCTCCTTGTCATCATGCATGAGCTTGAAGGTGATGGCCTCCGTGGCTGGCTTAGTCTGGCGTCCTGGCTGAGTAACCTTGAATCCCCAAAGGTCCTTCCTCTCGAACTTGGTGAGGGGAAGCATCATGATGGTAGGAAGTGGGAGATTGAGCAAACTAGTGAGCTCAATAATACGAGTGCCAAAACGAGTTCCCTTGAACTCTTCAGCCGTGCTGATAGTAACATTAGGCATCTATTTTATAAGATAGAAAAAGTTAGGATCAACACAATTAAAGTTAAATCACAAGACAAGGCATCACATGCATATCATTGGCAAGCAACACACAAATCATGACATACATAATACAAGCAACCTAGATTCAATATAACTTAGTCAAAATTTTGGAAATATAATGATGAGTGTGGTAGTCCAACTAATAAGGCTCAATTCATATTTCACTTTCTAGTCTAAAGGCTAAAAATGCATCCTTTTATCAAAAGAGATGAGAAAAGAAGATTAGAAAAGTTTACTAGAAGAATAAGAGAAGTGTGGAAGTTGTTGAAAAACTTTTCCTTAGTGGTTTCCAATCCTAGGGTCATAATCCTACAGGCAACACAGTGCTCTGATACCATCTGTAAGATCCCTCCCTTTATAAAGGTAAGGATCCCTGTGATTGCAATTCTAGTCCCTGGATCAATGCTAGCATCCACAGTTTAAGATGAAGTACACAGAAACAAAGGTCATTATTACATATCATTCCAGAGACAAACATAGTCCTCTACAAACTCCATGGCCACAGGCCTAATACAAGAGTTCAAATATATAATAAGATAAATAAGTCTTCATGTTCATGTGCCACAGGCAAGCATGTTGAGTGTAGACTCATAACCCCTAATCATCATCAGAATAACCTGCAACATCACAAGTTACAGCCACAATGGGTCAATACATTGGAATAGTATTAGCAAGTGATACCTTAGTAGAATATTAGTAGTCTAAATACTATATGCATTTTGGCTAAGTGTAGCTTAGGCTTGCTTTGCTCAAAATAGGTTTTACCTATCAGTTGAAAACACTAAGTTTTTCTTTGACAAAACTTTCCCAAGGAAACACCAATAGAAATTGGTGTACCTTCACCCTTGTTCAACCACAAGTTTTAACTTAGAAATTGGGATGAGGAGATTCTTGATAGCTTCCATGTCTTGATGCTCAAGTTGTCCAATACCAGGGACATGGCTAAGTACTTAGATTCTTCCATCTGAAGAGGTTGTGCACTTTCCCCACAAGACTTGATTTTCACCAAGACAGGACCTTTCAGAAGCCTTCCCTTAGACCAAATGGACACGCTCCAACCTATCATCCCACTACCACCAACTGTCCAAATGTCTAAGTTATTGCAACCTATATGATCCAGGCAGAGCCCATAATGCCATGTGGCTGCACTAGAAGCTTCTTAACATTTGGCATCTCAAATCCCTTTGTTCCTGGGTGGCTTTACACAAGTGAGATACACAAGGTAAATCATAGAGATGGGCCTTGTGTAACCACTCAACACAAACCATTCTTTCCATTCCACCCAGGTGATTCATTCACTTAGTTATTTTATTAAGCAAAAATACAAGTCCAAAGACTTAGAAATATTTTATCATAGCATGAATATATATCCACCCTTGGTTCCTACTAGCTAGGCTAAGCATGGAATTGATAAGCATCTTAACATAGAAATTTCTAGCAATTCTACAACTACTAGGATTTCCCAAGCATGGCATATATAACAAAATATTCATGCAAGTCTAGCAAAATATTTCTAGTGCATAGTTGAAAACATAGGAATAAATCATGAAGCACCACTTGCCTTGGTAGTTTGGGGAGTAGCAACAATCTTCACAATCACAATCACTATTTGCACCAAAATCTACACATAAAATAATAGCACCAAAATCACATACAAATATATACAAGCAAAAATATATGGATGCATGCAAAATGCCATGTGATGATTTTCTACACCAAACAAGATAAGTGCACAGTACTGAATCTTTAAACAAGTTCAAAACTTGCCAAATAAACTTTATTTGAACAATAAAACATTTTTCAAATAATTACTATTCCCAAATTATGCCTACAAATGTTTCTGTGAAAACAATCATTTTAACAGAAGCAAAACATTAAACACATTGAATACATGGAAAGGATTTTCTCTCCTGATTCCAATGATATAAAATTTGTCAAATTTGGACGTGGGGATCAAAAGTTATGAATTATTCAAGTTTAAACATCTAATAGATCTAAATTCTGATTTTAAATCTAACTCACAGACACGCGGCGAGCTCTGATTGGACGATACCGGTTCGCACGGATCGACTAACGTGGACCATCAGATCTAACTAAAACGCACGGCCAGATTTGATCCATACCCCTTCGTTAAGTGATCTATCCTACACGTTAGATCTAGATCCAACGGTGGCTGATCAAACTACCAAAGTCTGCGGCGTGGCGGCGGTGGCCTGATGCGCTCACGGGCGGCGCGGTGGCTACAGAGGGGGTTGGGGTCGTCGGAGAGGCTTACCAGACTCGCAGAGGTGGCTGGAGCTCAACGTGGCAGTGGCTTGTCAAGGTGCGCGCGGACACGGTGAGGATTCCTCGTCGGAGTAGAGGCAAACGTCGGGCAAGCTTTGGCGTTGTCGGGGGCGAGGTTCTGGTGCGCGCTAAGACAAACCAGAGATGCTGTTAGATGCGCACAAGCCTGGCGAGCAAGTGAGTATCAAAAAAGGGAGGAAGGGGTGGTCGGGAACTACCAGGAGGGGTCGCCGGAGTTGCGCCGAGCTTCGGTTGCTTCCAGTGGTGGACGGTGACGACGTTCTAGGATGATATAGAGGAAATGGAAGGCATGAGAAGATGCGCAAGAACATGTAGAACACGCTCGCATGAAGCAGAGACAGGGGTGGATGATGCTCACCGGAATTGGTCGCCGGAGGTCGTCGGTACTGCGGCGGTGTGGGCAAGATTATGGGCAGCGTGGTGGCGTGGTGACTGTGCTTAGCGAGGGGAAATGAGCGGAGAGGGGAGGGGATCTTATAGCCGGAGCAGGGGCAGAGATTACGAACGCATTCATCGCCAATTAAGCAGATTAAATTCGCGGCAGTGAAGGGGGAAGAAACGGGCGGCGACGGCGTCTGCGGGCGGAGTTTGGGGAAGAAGGTGCTGATGTGGAGAGGGTCCACCGATCAGTGACTGTGGGGTAAGCCTGTGCTGCGTGAGAGAGAGAGGGAAAAATCCCGGGTGGGCTTGTTGGGCTGCGTTTGCTGATGGGCTAAAAGTCTGGCGCCGGCCCTTTTTCAATTCTTATCTCTTTTTCTTTTTCTGTAATGAATTTCAGGAATCAATTTCAATCAAATTCAAAATCAATTGAATTTGAATCTTTTCTGGATTTTTTGTAAAGTGAAACTTGTATAATTTTGAGTATAGAATCATACTGTCTGGTTGGACTAGCATGGTCCTTGAATATTTTAAAAATAACATTGCATTAGCACCTGGTTTGATATAGATTTGAAAATGGTTTTAAAACCATACTTGTTTGAAAAAATTTGTCCAAACTCTAGCATTCAACTAAAACAACAAGGAACAAACAAAGCTTGGTCTAAAACATTTATACTCTCAATTGAGAGTGACATTAGATTAGTGTTTGCTCACATAAAATAATAGCACTAAGTGCTTCTGTTTTCTTGAAATGAGTTGGAAAATGATCCCTAAATGATATGCATGCATGAATGATATGCAATCTTTGAAAACATGATTTTAGGGATGTTACACTTATATAGGTGGAGGGTGGCCGGTTGGGAGGAGGGAGTCCTCCTCCAACTCCTCCTCCTTGGCCGGCGGGTGGAGGGAGTGGACTTCCTCCCCAAGTAGGTTTCCTACTCTCCCTCCACCAAGCAAACTTGAGATTTGACTTTTCAAATTGGCGTTTGACTTTCAAACTTCGATTTGATTTCTCTCTTTATTTTGCCTAGCCAAGTGACCTAGTACATGATGCAACCATTTCATATTGTCATGACACATCCATGTACCCTTCCCCTCCGGAGTGCCGGACCTTCCGGACCCTTCTAGAACATTCCTGGTGAAAACACCGGAATCATTCCCGAACTCCGAAACAGGACTTTCCTTATATGAATCTTATTCTCCGGATCTCCTCATGATATCCCGGATCCCATCCGAGACTCTGAACAACATTCGGTCTCTTAATCATCATTCCATAACTACACAACAACATCGAATCCTTAAGTGTGTCTCCCTACGGTTCGTGAATTATGCGGACAGGATCGAGACACTTCTCCGATCAATAACCAATAGAGGAATCTAGAAATTCATATGGCTACCACATATTTTACGATTACTTTGCGATCGAATGAACCACTTACATACGATATCAATTTCCCTTTGTCTCACGATAGTTTAATTATCCGAGGTTTTGATCGTCGGTATCTCTGCATACCTAGTTCAACCTCGTTACCGATAAGTACTCTTTTCTCGTTCCCGTGATATGTGATCCCTTGTGAGCCAGTCACATGCTTGCAAGCTAATTGGATGGCATTCCACCGAGAGGGCCCAGAGTATATCTATCCGTCATATGGATGGACAAATCCCACTCTTGATCTATGTGCCTCAACCCATACTTTCTGAACACTCAATGCCACCTTTATAGCCACCCAGTTATGGTGTGGTGTTTGATGTCATCAAAGCATCCTTCCGGTAATGGTGATTAGCATGATCTCATGGTCGAAGAAATTAGGTTACTATGTATCAGAAAGCTTATATCAATTGAACTATTAAAATGACTTGATCTTTATGCTACGCTTATCTATAGGAGTATGTCCATCATACCATTCTCCTAATGATATGATCTTGTTGTTAACAGCATCTCAATGTTCATGATCAGGAAACCACGATCATCTATTAACCAACAAGCTAGTATTATAAAGAGGTTTTACTAGAGACTCTATTTTAGTTTACAAATCACACAAGTATTAATGTTTCTGGTTAATACTGTTATAGCATGAATGTAAACATTCATCATAAACACAAAGATATAATAATAACTACATTTATTATTGCCTCTAGGGCATATCTCCAACAAATAGATCCACTGATCTAGATCGCGCGGGATCAATTTGTAGTACTTTGCTCGTAGTCGCAAATCGCAAGCACACTTGCTCGATTCCTCAATCCAATGCCTCCGGCGATTCTTCACTCGTCGTCTTAGCGGACAACACCCACGGGTGTTTTTGCAGGGACGGCGTTTCCTCTTCTCCATCTTCTTGCACTCGGCGTCTAGCTTGATTCCACGGCCGGTTCCCAGGCCCTTCATCGTCCTCCTTAAGCGCTATGAATCGTCAACTCGTGCATCGGTCTACTTCAAGAATAAAACGTGAGCTACCCAATTTCTCAACTTTGTTTGTCTTCAGATTTGATACAGCCTTTTCATTTCTGATATTCTACCACGCATGGTGTCGTGGAGTGCAAGCACTTTCCATGCAATTGAACTCAGGTGAAAAATTGGTGTTTTCTGATGCAATTGAGAATTTTTTATCACTGAACACGGCAATGATAGGACTTAGAGCAATTGGATTGATCCGACTTCTCTATAATTTATATTTTTTAGGTTTTTATTTTCATTCAATTTTGTCAATCTAAGAAAGGTTTGATTCCCTTGTTACAATTTGACTACCTAGATTACCAAATCTGATACTTTTTGTTTTTATCTTAGCTTAGCCACACCCACACGATTCTTATTCACTTATACAAACCGCCGGTCAACCGCAGGTGTGAGTCTTCATCATGTGCTAAATGGACTCTGTCGGCGGAAGGCACGGTCTTGGTGAACGTTGATGCAGCTATCTTCTCGGCTACTAGGCAGATGGGAGCTAGTGTCATCGCGAGAGATCATTTGGGTTCCTGTGTTGCTTCTTGCTCTGAACTCTCAGGTGATATGGTGGTGCCGGAGTTGGCAGAAGCCCTGGCCGTCCGGAGAGCTATCTGTTTTGCTCGTGAGGAAGGCTTTCCCAAGATTATTGTTGCCTCTGATTGTTTATCAGTAACACAACGCATAAAGTCTACTATAATGGACCGATCTGAGTACGGTTTTGTTGTTGAAGACATCAAGTCCATCCAAAACCTTTGCTTTGTGTGAGTTTCTTCATGTTCGACACGTGCCAATGTTGTTGCTCATCAATTAGCTAGAGGGTGTATTTCTTCGGTTAATTATGTGTGGTGTGGTGTTCCTCCGGATTGTATCTATGAGGCACTTTGTAATGAAATTATGATTATGGATCAATAAAGAGTATGTGTTCCCCTAAAAAAAACCTTCAAGACAGTTTGGACTGGAGTGGAGCGACCACCTTGTTAGGTTTAGTCCCACATCGGAAATTTGACATGGGGGGATCCAACTTATAAGGTGGGACAAACCTCACCTATGAGGCTAGTCTTTTGGGTTGAATTAGGCCAGAGACCTTATTTGATTGTTGTTTCTGATGGACCCGGACTGATATGGCACGAAACACCAAGGTTTTTGAAACGATAAAATATGAAAATAGGGTTTTCTACCATTTAGAATTAAATATAAATATAACACTTCCTCTGGTCCATATTAATGGTCTTAAATTTGTTTAGATATGAAAGTATCTTGTCCAAATATTTAACTAGATACATATGAATCGAGATAAAGTTGAGATCATTACTATGGACCGGAGGGAGTAAGATTTTGTGAAAAAAATGAAAATTGTATATTGTAAAGGACATAATAACCATTTCAAATAACGGGGGTACAAATATAACCAACGTCAAAAATCATAGATACGTTTTAGAAGAAACTCGAATACAAAGTTCACTTTTCATTACGGGGCATTTCTGTTTTTCAGAACCCTCTGTTGCTGAATTATAAGAAGTTTTTTAAATCGCATGTATTTTACTGTATATGTCCACTCATTTCAGTCCATGTTAGTCCATACTCCATCCGTTTCTTAATATAAGGTGTATAGTTTTTTGTACGAATATTAGCGCACGAGCTAAGAGGGCAAATTCCGTTGCCGTTGGACGTGAATATCTCAGGCGATTGACGTGAGATCGAGGGAAAATAGGAAGTCTAGACATCATCTCTCCTGATCGGATTAATTGTATTCTAAATAAGCGAAATAAATTAGTCTGGCCCAATGATACACCTTATATTGTAGATTTTTTTCTCGAAAAATTATACACCTTATATTAAGGAGAGGAGGGAGTATTAAACTATCTAAAACATCTTATAATTCGGAACAGAGATGTACGAAAGGATAGAAACACATTTGAAAACAATAGAAAAAACAAGCAAAGCCGAAACACATAATTGTCTCTTCTAATTTTACACTTGGAAAATACTAAAAAAACAGCAAAACAATACAAAATACATAACATATTGAAAAACACATATAATGATGTACATCTAGAGAGATATTATTTTCTATTTTAGATATAATAAATGTTAGTACATGTTCACATTTTTTTGGTTTATTATTGATACGAGATAGACAAGTGTCTTAGAGCAACTAACTCTAGCATATTTAAAATGTCGCCCCTTAAAATGCATATAAAGGCTTCAGTAAAATGGTTATAAGGTCTGGTGACAACTTTGGCGGAACAGATCCTGCAAATTCAAATGGTAGAACCGAATGTGACCTTGAACAGAAATTGTAAACAGAATAGTCACAAGTTCACATATAATGCGACAGTAGACAATAGATTTGAACAATCACTAGTTGCATTCAAAATGATCAAAAATATGCGGAATCAATCACCACCACGTGGAAGAAGGCAAGATACACCCTCCTTGCCTTTAATGTTGGCAGCACCTCCACCACCAGCACCACTAGCCAGAGTATCACCAACAGCTTCACCGCCACCACCACTAATCGGAGCACCACCATCACCTTGAACCTCTTGCTTTCTTTGTGACAATATCACCATTCTTTCCAAATCCCACCACTCTTTTTTCTAGTTGTCCATAGCATTTGGATTCATCATCATTATCTTGTTTCTCCTCGGCAATGAGCTCTGACAATGTCATCTACTCCTCGATACCAACTCTCCTATCCTCTGCGACGGCCTTGTGCATCTCATGTTCCTAGGGTGCGAGCCATATTGTGTGCTTCTCCTCATGCTTCTTATCGACCATGATCAAATTTACTTCCAATGTTTTGTTCATCAATGTTTTTCTTCGATTTCACCATGACATCAGTTTTATCCCTCAAACTTGATGCCTTGGCTTGCTTCTTAAGCTTATCCTTGGCCTTCTTATTTCAATTTGGCTTGCCCTAGTTTCATCCTCTACTCTGCACATTACTATCATCATCCAATTGGATCAATGCCCTTTCTTCAGTGGAGCTTCTTGTTCCATCAACTTCCACTTCTCACTATGCTCAAGAAATTTGCAACAATGGTGGAGCATTAATGGTTTGTTCTTGGAAACGGGTATTTCTTTGTACCTTTTCAATCAAATATGATCCTACAAATCAAAAAATCCAACTGTGAGCAACACCGTCAAAAGTATATCAAATAAATTGAATAATGCACAAAATACTCACATAGTCATCACTACTTGGTAGACCACAAATTCGCCACCTAGAGTTAGGCTGCAGATTTTTCTGACTTACACTATCATGTCCTTATGCACCCTCACTATCGGCGGAGATACACCACAGTTCATGTTGAAGGAGGCCAGTGAGAAGCATGATACTTAGGACAATCCGGGTTCCTATTTTGTAGAGCCGAAATCCCAGTTCCTCAGGAGGGGCCCCATTAGAGGTTCCACAATTATAGGCTAAACTTGGCCAGATTAAACCGCTCCAAGATAGCCTCTCAATCTAAGGCAATGACTACATGAAGTTGCTGAAGAATGGAAGCATGGACAAGGATTTTTGTGGGGAAAAGTAGATGTATTGATGTTTGTTGATTGTTTGCTTAATTTCAATCGGTTGTCACCTCACATATATACGAGGCAACTAGAGTTCCCGTACAAGTCATGGAGACACTTCTTACACATTTACAAGTCCAAAATCTAGTATAACTCTGTCTCTAAATTAGGTAAATCTTTCTCCAATTTTTACTGAATTCGACTGAGGACGGCTAAACCTTGCAAAGAACTCACAAAACCAAAGAAGAACAACAAATATTTTTGGTGTTTTTGATTTTTAGAGCAAGCAAACAAAGCAAAATCTTTTTGGATTTTTCTTTAAGGGAAACCAAAGCTAAAAAAGCAAAGAAACAAACCAAGAGAAACAACGAAAATATTTTTGGCATTTTTGTGTTTTGAGAAAACAGAAACAAAAACCAAAAAGAAATCGAAACAATGGATATACAAAGAACTGACGAAACATGATATATAGATGAGGGTGATGTCGGTATACCTCTCCCCAAGCTTAGGCTTTTGGCCTAAGTGGGGCTCATAGCGCGGGTAATAACCCCAAGCTGGTGGGTCATCATAGGAATGATCATAGTCAGGCGCTTGCGATGAAGAAGAAGACGCACCCCAATCATAAGAAGGCTGCTGGTATGAAGACTCTCCCAAGTTGAAGGGCTGAACCGAATCATCTTCGGCATCCTCTCCAATATTCTCCTCTTGCTGCGAGAGCTCCGCCACGTATGTGTCAAACTCCTCCTCTGTGAGCGACCATCCTTGCCTGTTATCAAAATAACAAAACAGGTGCATGCAAATAAACTACTTTCTCAGTCCTACCCCCTCTCCAACCACGCTTGGCAAAAGATAATTCATACGATAAACTTCTCACATTAGCCCCTAAAGAAACAAAATTATGGTGGACCATGGAGTCAAGATCAAGCCTCACTATGGGGAACCGATAATCTGAATGGTGAGGCTCTAAACCATGAAAAGCTAGCAACCTAGAGGCGATGAGACCTCCACAAATTACACCCTTCTCATGGTTAGCGATAAGACGGTAAGCTATCAAAGCACCCATGTTGTAAGACCTATCCCTATTTAAAGCAGCTGCGATAAAAGCTAGATCAAAAGAAGATAACTTTCTAGCAAGAACACACTTGGTAATGAAATAGGCAAAATATCTAATGGATGGGAACTGAATGTTCCAAATTTTACCGCTTTCCTTAGAGAAGTCAAAACCTTGGCAAATTTCAGCATATAAATCCATAAGTGACTTAGGCCTCTCCTTGATCTTCTCACAAGATCCCCAATGTGGTACTCTAATTGCTGCACAGAAATCAGCAAAAGGCAGGTCGACAGCTATATTGTATATTTTATAATGGACCATGGGATTAAATGAAGACCAAGTAAACCGGAAGTCCTGCACCACAGCCATGGTTAGCCTAACATATTGCAAAGGTTCCCCTTTAACAAAGTGTTCTAACCCTGCATTGGTAATCATAGTTTGAAAATCTTGGAAGATCCCCGTGGCTCTCATAAATTCAGGGCATGGATATATGGAAGGGAAAACTCCTTCCTCACGATGAACTTTCATTGGCTCAGGTGCCATCAAATCATATTGATTTAGTGGGTATGCACTCATCTTCCTTCTGAAATTTTTAGACAAACATCAAACCAAGTGATTTCCAAGTTGATAAATGATGATAGGAACTTGCGAGAGGGCTACACATGCATCAAAATGAAAATTCTAAGCATATAACAAGCATGCAAGCTTACACAACCCGACACCTATAGCAGTAAAATACTCAAGATACGATCTATCAATCACAAATCTAATTGGACAAGCGGAGGATGCACATATCAAGGAGTAATCCCTCCAAAAATCAGCAGCAGAGATGGGCTGAGCAAGGAGATCGAAAATCGGGAGCAAGAACAGCAAGAACTCGAGCTTGAGAAATTTTGCCGGTGTTTTCTGGGAGAGAGAAAGAAGATGGCTGGGAGGAGACACTTTGGAGGGCCACAGGTGGGCACACCCCAGCCAGGCGCACTGGGGCCGCGCCACCGTGGGGTGTCTGTCTGGGTGGCCCCGGGTCACCTGTGTGTCCCTTCCCTTTTTCGAGGAAAATTTTATTTTAAATTTTCTAGGATTTTTCAGGAAACTTTATTTTGGGCCAATTTTCAGGGTATGAAAATTGATTTTCTCGCAGAAAAGATTTTTTAGAAGAAACAAAAGCAAAACAAAACCAAACTACAAAAGTTCTAAAACACTCTAACAAGCAAACAACTAGCAAAACTAAAGCTAACAAGAGAAAGAGCAAAGACTAGGAAGGATAAAGTAAAAGGGAGCAAGTATAACCATAGTGAAAACATTATTTTGTTCATTAAAATCCTTTTGTTAACAAGGTTGATCAAGTCTTGTTACCAAAACAATCTTATATGAAACAAAACTTTGTATTCCACCAAGTGATTATTTTATCTCAAACTTGATAGAAATGGTCCCAATCATAATAGTTTCAAAACTTTCTTGTGGAATGGGACAATATATTTCTCCAACCTTGATGCTCTCAATATATTCAATGAAGTTTAGACAATAGCTTTTAGCAACCTTCTTGGGGAAATAAACAATATGCTCTTTGTCATTGATATTAAAAGTTACTTTTCCTTGATTACAATTGATGACAGCACCTGCAGTATTAAGAAAAGGTCTCTCAAGAATAATAGACATGTTATCATCTTCAGGCATTTCAATCACAACAAAATCAGTTAAAACCAAGAAATTATGAGCCACATGAACAGGAACATCCTCACATATACCAACAGGAATAGTAGTTGAGTTATCAGCGATTTGCAAAGATATATCAGTTGGTATCAACTTCTCTAGCTGGAGTCTCTTGTAGAGAGAAAAAGGCATAACACTAACTCCAGGTCCCAAATCACATAAATAAGTTCTAACATAATTATTCTTAATAGAGCAAGGAATAGTTGGTATACCTGGATCACCAAGTTTCTTTGGAACCTTACCATTGAAGGAATAATTAGCAAGCAAATTAGAAATTTCCTCATTAGGAATCTTCCTTTTATTAGAGACAATATCCTTCATATAATTTGAATAAGGAGGAAACTTAATAGCATCAGTCAAAGGAATTTGTAAAAATAAAGGTTTCATCCACTCACAAAACTTGTTGTAGTGTTCTTCCTCCTTTGACTTGTGTTTCTTACCTGGAAAAGGCATAGGTTTCTGCACCCAAGGTTCTCTCTCTTTACCATGTTTATTAGAAATAAAATCTTCCTTAGTGTACCTAGTGTTCTTAGTGTGCTTCTCAGGTTCTTCCTCAACTTCCTCCTTATCAGGAGCATCATTTTTATCATTACCACTCTCAGTTTTAGCATCAGAGACAGATATACTATTAGGATCTACAGCAGGTTCAAGGGGTTCCTCAACTATTTTATGTTTCTTTTTCTTTCTCTTACGAGGACTACCACTACTTTCGCCTTGTTGAGAATCCTGCTCAACTCTTTTAGGGTGTCCTTGATGACCCACACGTATCGGGGGTGTATCGTAGTACTTTCGATAAATAGGAGTGTCGATCCCAACGAGGAGCAGAAGGTGCTGAACAGTGGTTTGGAGCAGGAAATCCCTATGAATACTTAGCAAACGGGTTTTTAGTGGTTTTCTGACAAGGCAACAAAACAAAGAGCAAGTAAAAAAGGTAACGAACAAACGGAGCAAGTGGCCCAATCCTTTCTTAGCAAAGGACAAGCCAGTGAAAATACTTATAAGGACCAAACGTTCTCGAGGACACATGGAATTCTGTCAAGTGCTTTCGCTTCAAATAGCTGAGTACTCTTCTTTGTTGTTCGTAAGTGTTGTGTGGGTGAACCTGTGCTAACATACCGCCCTTCCTAAGACTAATACATACTTTTGATTAAACCCCCTGCAAAATCCGTAACTACAGGAAAGTAATTAAGATATAAATCTAACCACAGCCTTGAACTCTGAGATCCTACACTCCCTTGTGCAAAGGTGTCCTAACGGGGGTTTAGGTTTCTGTCACTCCGGCAACCCCGCAATTAGTAGCCAAATACACAATGCATCCCCCTAGGCCCATAAATGATGAAGTGTCATGTAGTCGACGTTCACATGAAACCACTAGAATAATAGCACCACAACTTAAATACTAAACCATTGAATAATAACTCATCACATATTCACTACTAACAACATGACTTATCCCATGTCCTCAAGAACACAACGAACTACTCACAATACATCATATGGAGTAAGATAAAAGATGATATGGTAATGGATAACAATCTTAACATAAACAATAATCCAATGGTTCCACTCACAAGCATCAACTACAATAGTAATTAACACCAGGAAAGTTTCCCCTAAGAACTAAAGCAATATCCAACACAATTGTTATAGCGAGACGGAGTGGTGATGATGGTGCTGGTGGAGATGATGGTGTGGATGTTGATGATGATGATCCCGATAAATCCTAGCTTGATGATGGTGTTGATGGCGACGGTCTCCCCTCTCCGGGAAGGAATTCCCGCGGCAGAAATCTATCTACCGGAGAGATCTTTCTATCTCGGTGTTTTCCGCCCCCTAGAGGTGGCGGGAATCTATCTGTGGTCGCTCCCCGAGGCTTAGGGTTCCGTAGGGAAGATATAAGCGAAGGGGGAGAGTCGGAGGCCGGGCAGGTGGGCCACACCTTCCCTAGGTGCGGCCTCAGGTGGGCTCGCGCCTAGGGGGTGTGGGCCCCCTACGGCCCCCCTTCGCTCCTCCTTCTAGATTCCTTCATCCTCTGTAAAATAATATGTTTCCATATTTTTCTAGTATTTTTCTGATCTTCGCAAAATTGCACCGAAACTCCTTCTTTTCCATCAGAATCCAGACTCCGGCAGTCCATCCTCCAAGAATCATCCAACATGCATAAACAGATGAAAAGCCATAAGTAATACCTCATAATAATACAAATATCTATGAATAGAGGTAAATTATGATATAGAATGGTGATGCAAATTGGGCGTATCAACTCCCCCAAGCTTAGACTTCGCTTGTCCCCAAGCGAAAACTGATCTCAGTAAACATGTCCACAGGTTTATCATTTATGGAGTGAAGTGTCGATAAAAGAATACGAACAAGAAGCATCACACTTACCATTGCACAACTCATAGAAGAAAGCAACTCACCATTATATAACTTAGCTTGCAACCAAGTACAATGGTCACAATAGAGATGCATAAAGATAAACCATAATTGGAATTGGCAAACTTGTTCTTGGTCAGAGAACACCTGGCAAATAGTTTCACAAAAGCTTTTTGTAGGAGTTTCAAAACAGGAGCACTCTTTGCTCAAAAAGGTTTTTCACAAGTGAAGGCTTTCAAAGTAATATTCAATAGATAAGAGTTTTGTGCAAACAAGGAAGATAAAGAACATGATTGAATAAATCACCATATGAATGCTTGAAACACAACAACTCAAATGCTTGGTGGATATAGAGAGGAAGTAGGTTTACTGACTCAACTTGGAAGTGGGAGAAAGGTCCCTTCATAGAGGGAAGCAGGGATTACAAGTCATAAAGAGCTTCCAAAATATTATGGTACTTACTAGATTTGAGCCCTCATTGCCCCTATCATAAGCATCTTGAGATGATTAAGGTTAAAGTGAACAAAGATGGAGTATATGCTTGACGAAATATAAGTTGGTAATCTCATGTCCCTTGAATATGAGGGCCACTCCTCATGCTACATCAACTTTGGGCCTAGGCAAGTTCTTGTCATTGTAAGTACTTGCATATCATTGAGAACCGCCAACGGGGTATCCCTTGCACATGGTACAGGAGCATTCCCATAACCAAAATGACAAGGCAACCACACAATGAGCATCTCAGCAATCTTTTTATTTACTATTGATACGTCGGAAACGTATCTATAATTTTTGATGTTCCATGCTTGTTTAGTATCTACTTTGCTTTGCTTTGTCTACACTTTGAGATGTTTTTATATATTTTCTGGAACTAACCTATTAACAAGTTGCCACAGTGCCAGTTGCCTGTTTTCTTCTGTTTTTGGTTCCAGAAAGGCAGAAAATCAATATTCTCGGAATTGGACGGGACAAAAGCCAAAGTCATTATTTTTCTCGGAGCAATACGGAACCACGAAGCAGAGCCGGAGGGGGTTCACAGGGTGGCCGCATGGCTCCCCGCCGACCTTAGCTCCTGCGCCTATAAGAGCCCCCCAATGAGAAAACCCTAAATAATCCATCAGAAATCCACAAAAACCTCCACAGCGCCGCCGCCACCGAAGGGGAGATTCGGGGGACAGAAAGTCTCTGTTCCAGCACCCTGCCGGGACGGGGAAGTTCCCCCGGAGCCATCTCCATCAATCTCTACCACCATCTTCATCACCAGTGTTGATTACCATGATGAGGAGGGAGTAGTTCTTCCTCGAGGCTAAGGGCTCTACCGGTAGCTATGTGTTCATCTCTCTCTCTCTCTATGCATGATCTTGTTGTGGTCATGAGCTTTGTAATCTAGTAGATCTACCTTACTACTCAAGTGTTTCATTAGATCTCTGCTCTCCCCATGTGTGTGAAAGTGACAGCATGCATGCCATGGTGGCACTTAGGCTTGAGTCTACATAAATACTCTTTGTGCTTTAATAGATCTATGCTTTTCCCCACGTGTGTGAAAGTGACAGCGGGCATACCGTGTGTGGCACTTTGGCTAGATTGAATATTTGTTATGAGTTATATTTGGAGTTGGATGTCTCTATGAAATTGTGGTGTTTGTTAGAACCATCTAGTGCTCAAGGTGACAGTGTGGGGTTATCTAGATTGGGGAAGGCGGACTTTGAGGTGAGATGTTATAGCCCTACCATGGATTAGAGTGTTCAACTGGAGAGTAGTTAAGAGTAGTATCATGAAGAGAGGATATTTATATGAGCGAGTGTTCACTAGTGAAAGTATGATCCCTAGGCCTTGTTTCTAAACATTGAAACACTATTTGCATCTAGATCTGTTGCATGTTTGCTTGCTTTAGTCTTTACCTCCACGTCAAGCTCCATCAAAATCTTTTCTGGCACCATTACCACTTGTATTTCACTATCTCTTCGCCGAACTAGTGAACCTATATTGGGTGTGTTGGGGACATAAGAGACTTCTTGTATCTTGATTGCAGGGTTGCTTGAGAGGGGATACCTTTGACCACTTCCTCCCTGAGTTCGATAAACCTTGGGTGAGCCACTTAAGGGAAACTTGCTGCTGTTCTACAAACCTCTACACTTGGAGGCCCAACAACTGTCTACAAGAATAGAAGTGCGTAGACATCAAGCTCTTTTCTGGCTCCGTTGCCAGGGAGGTAAGGTAAAAGATACTCACATCCTCCGGTGTGAGTGCTCGAAGTTATTTCCTTTATATTCTGCAATTTTGTCTTTTTGTTTCTTGTTTTCACTAGTTAGGCTTTATGGAAAACAACAAAAAAAATTAGAGATCTCTATAGTATTTTTCCTAAGTTAGAACTTGAGTGGTTTGAAAAGAAAACTAAAAAACCTATGGAACCTTCTTTGCATGCTAATAGCAATGTTATTAGTATGAATTTCTTGAACACCATTGTTACTAATGGTATGGAAACGTCTAAGCTTGGGGAAGCTAGTTTTTATGAGAAAGATATTTTTAGTTTGCCAGCTTTAGGGAAGAAAATTTGCTCTGATAATACTTTATCTCCCATATGTGGTAATTCTAATAATAGTTGTGATATTTTAAATCCACATACTGAAAGTGTCCCTTTTAAAATACCTATTGAAATTTGTGAACGTGTTATGAATAGCTGCTATTTTGGAGATGGAATTGTCCATCCTAGTGATCATTTACTCTTTATACATGAATTATGCGAGTTGTTCAAGTGTCCAGGTATTTCAATGGACCAAGTTAAGAGGAAGATATTCCCTTTCTCACTTAGGGACAAAGCAAGGGAGTGGTATGAGCTACTAGATGATCCTCATCATTTGGAGTGGAAGGAACTTGAATCTCTCTTTTACTCTAAATTTTATCCTCCTCATGAAATTCATAAAGATAGGAATCATATTTATAATTTTCATCCTCATGAGGGAGAAAGTATTTCCCAAGCTTGGGAGAGATTGAAGTCACAAATTCTCATGTCCCATTCATGAGCTCCCCAGTAATATTGTTATTAATAATTTTTATGCAAGGCTTTCAGGACATTACAAGGACTATCTAGATACCTGTTCAGAGGGATCCTTCACAAGTAAGAAGGTCAAAGCTGAGTGGGATATTCTTGAAACAATTCAAACAAATACCAAAGATTGGTATAACGACAAAGGTAAAGAACCAGGTATAAACTATGAGTATGATTGCATTAAGTCTTTTGCTGAAACTGCTGATTTTCAAGAGCTTAGTGCTAAATATGGTCTTGATCCTCAAACTCTTGTTAGATATTATAGAGCCTTTGCTTCCCATATTAATGCTCCTAAATAAAAATGGGACATGTATCATGAACCTTTTAAAGACACTTGCATGGAAAATGAAAATGTTATTAATGATTGCAATAAACATGCTAAAACTTCTGAAAGTACTATTTCTTATAAGCATGTTAATTTTTGTGGTATGCATAGACCTTGTGAAAAGAATCAAAATGAAGAAGATTATTGTATCACCCACTGGAATGAAAGAACTAGAACATGGTATAAGGCTCTAAATGATCTTGGTAAAAAAGTTTGTGCCCTCTATCCTTTTATTTGTGAACTCTGCTATGAAGTGGGTCATTTCAATTTTCAATGCTCAGGCCATATGAGTACTGCAAGCTTGTATTGTGATAACGTGATAACTGATAATCAACATGATGAACTTACATTGTTTTTGGGGTGTGAAGAATTATCAAGAAAAACTTTTTTGGTAGACATGAGTGCTTTTGGTATGAATTGCGTCTTGCATGGGTGTCATCTTTATTGTGTTGATAATTGCCACGCGAATACTTACATACAAAATCTTATAAAAGATGATATTTTACCAAAATATGACAGGACTGATATGAGTTTTGATCTTGTTAATGAAAAGGAGGAATCCTCCAAAGTTTCCTCTATTGTCTCTAACAATAAGCCAGGGTATGTGGAGAAGCTTCCTTTCAAGCCTCTCCCTCCTAAAGAGGAGAAGAAGAAGAGGAGGAGTAAAAGGAGAGAGGAAACGCTATCTTCCTCTAATCATGTTGCTCCTATCATAGTTTTTCCTGATGAGTCTGAACTAGATGATGTTCCTATGCCTGTTACCTATAGTAGTGATCATGATTGGGAAAAGCACACCACTTTTGATATTGAAAATCTCTTTGGTACCAATTGTGAAAATGATAATATTAATAATTGTTGTGCTATTAGTGCTATCCATGTTCCTTCCAATGATGATATGTTTACAAATGAACACACTTGGGAAGATAGCTATTCTATTGCTTATGATGATACTATACCTCCAATATATGATGATTACAATGATGAATATGATATTTTTAATCCACCTACTATTAAGGAGAAAGTTAATTATGATTACAATATGCCTCCTATATTTGATGATTATGGTGATGATAATAACAATGGTAGCTATTTTGTTGAATTTGCTCCCACTACAATTAATAAGAATGACTATGCTTATGTGGAGAGTAATAATCATTTTATGCATGTGGCTCATGATAAGAATGTTTTATGTGATAGTTATATTTTTAGTTTTATTCATGATGCTACTGAAAGTTATTATGAGATAGGGAAACATGGTCTTATACATCTCAAAAATATTAAGTTTCCCCTCTTTATATTGAAAATTTTGAAGTTGCACTTGTTTTGCTTTCCTATTCTTGTTGCTTTGTGTTTTCATGACTTGTTTCTTTACAAGATTATTATGCATAGGAAGTGTATTAGACTTAAATGTGTTTTGAATTGATGCCCTCTTTTACTTCAATTAATATTTATTATGGGAGCATATTTTCAAACTATTGTGCCTAACTTAAAGGCGTTAAAGAAAAGTACTTGTTGGGAGATAACCCAAGAGTTTTCTTGAGTCTTGGAAGTCATTACTTCAGTAATGACCTCTCCTTATCCCTTTTATTTGCTTTTTGTGCCAAGAATGACCGCTAATGAGAGGGAAGTAATATTTGGGGAGTTGCTGTCCCAAAACAGATTTTTGTGCTCCACCATAAATATTCATGAGAAATCTCTGTAAGTCGGATTGATCTGAAAATTGACGAATAAATCCCCCAGTAAGTTATCTAACTTTCATTAGTTCAACACTTTTTTATTTGAGTAACAGAAGGTCTTAGAAAAAATCGATTTCTACCTGTTGGTCTGTTTTGACAGATTTCTGCCATTATTTGCATTTGCTTCTTATTGATTCCTTTTTGGGTTCTTTTTGGGAAATTGAGCTTTTTTAAGGAGTTGCTACAGTATCTTGTGTTTTTAGTGAAGTTTTTTTGTTCCAAAGCTAAACCTAAGGGTCTATTATATTTTGAATACACTAATGTTGCTAATGAAGATTGTGTGAAGTTTTGTATAAAGGAAGATTTTCAGGTGTAGAGAAAGAATGATGTAATGATATGAAGAATGGACAAAAGCTCAAGCTTGGGGATGCCACCCCGTGTCACCCCAAGAAATATTCAAGAGGTACAAGCGTCAAAGCTTGGGGATGCCCAAGGCATCCCCTTCTTTATCAGTAAAAAGCTCAGGTCTGTCTAGACACTTCGTTTTTATTGTTTCATGCACTATTGTGTTGTTCTTGAAGCGTCTTAGTTTTTGTTTTTGGTTTTAGTTTGCTTGATTAAGTTGGTTGGTTACACCACACTTCTTTTGGAGAGACACACACTCTGTTTCCATTGCCTAGAACACTCCAGTTTTCACTCTTATTGTTTTGTGAGTGTTCACTTTTGCTAGCACTGCGTTCAGCCTTAGTTTTCTTGTGCTTTCAGCTTAGGACTTTTTAGTTCTTATTTGTGGATTTGTGAGACAATCTCACTGATCTTTATTGATTATTGTCTTTGTGATTTGTTCCAAATAGGTTGATTGGTGTTGGAAAATAGTAGAAAGTTTCATGCTTTAGTGGTACAAAAGTGAGCTTGCTTTGACTGTGGCTTAGACTTTATCATGTCATGTTAGATGTTGTTTTGACCTTATGCTTAGTGATTATTGCTGTAGCATGACTTTTTCCAAACAATTATGATTGCTTAATGTGCCTTGAAGGAACCATGCGTTGTTTTAGCATACAAAAGCATAGTATTGTGGTATTCTCCTTTGATGCTTTGTTTGGGTTGACTTGGCACATGCTCACACCATGTTATGACTATGAACCAGTCACCATAGCCTCTATGATCATTTATTCCTTGACTTGTAGTACCACTCTATGCTTTGATTAGTAATGTTTTGTTGCTCTACATGATTATGGCCATTATGCTCTCTTAGTTGGTTGCTCCCAGTCTTTTGCTAGCCTCTACTTGTATGAGTAAGCTCTACTCATGCTTCCAACTCCCAAGAAACCAAGTTATTCCAAAGTGTCCACTATAAACTCCTATGCATGGTTTGTTACACCATTCCAAGTATATTCTTATTTTCAACTATCTTCCAATTAAAAACTATTTTGTTATGTGAAAACTTAGTGATTAAAGCCCTCGCGAACTTGATGGCACACTTTATATTCTTTGCCCCTAATAAACTTGAACCATTGTGACAACTTTGTTGTATATGCTTGCACTTATAAGTTGGAATTAGCAGAATTGTGCTATCACAGGGAACGTTTTCAACATTGCACTTGTACTTTGTACTCAGTTGATACCATGCTCTTTTGTCTATGGATGTCACTAGTGTGAAATAAAGAGAGAACTTGTAAGTCCATGGAGTTTGTATTCTGTGTTAGAGAAACGCCTGGGCCTAAGCCATGCCTAATCATGGTGGAAACTTGCAGCATCACCATAGTGAGCTATCTATGAAGCATCCTCAATAAAAAGCTATGCATATGGTAAATAAAAAGATTGCTGAGATGCTCATTGTATGCTTGCCTTGTCATTTTGGTTATGGGAAAGCTCTTGTACCATGTGCAAGGGGTACCCCGTTGGCGGTTCTCAATGATATGCAAATACTTACAATGACAAGAACTTACCTGGGCCCAAAGTCGAGTATGCATGAGGTGTGGCCCTCGTATTCAAGGGACTTGAGATTGCCAACTTATACTTTGTCAAGCATATACTCCATCTTTGCCACTTTAACCTTAACCACTTCAAGATGCTTATGATAGGGGCAATGAGGGCTGAAAGTTAACAAGTACCATAATTTTTGGAAGCTCTTTTTGAAACTTGTAATCCCTGCTTCCTTTATAAAAAAGGCCTTTCTCCGACCATTATTGAGTCTCCACCTTCTACCTTTAGGCACCATTAAGAGAGCATAGTTGTCATTCTGTGTGCAGTGTTCCAAAACTTATTGATTGATGCATATTGTGATATTACTTGTTCTTGTGCTATTTATTTCTAGTCACCCTTGTGAACTTTGAAGGTGTCCTATGCATCTATATTGATACTCTATGAGGCACAAGCTGATTGCCACTATGCCATGTTTTTTGTATGTGAAACAAACAAACGTTTTTCAATGCATGTTATTCATGATCTTTGTTTGTAGCCTTTCATGTTGCATGCATAGTTACTATGTCCTATTGTTAGAACTCCATATTTCATGCACATGTTTAGAGTTCTTTGATCCCATCTTTCAATGCTTGCAAATGTTTGGATCTTTATTGTGAGAGTGCATGTCACCTCAAAAATTATTTTTTTATCACTTACCTACTCGAGGACGAGCAGGAGTTAAGCTTGGGGATGCTTGATACGTCGGAAACGTATCTATAATTTTTGAAGTTCCATGCTTGTTTAGTATCTACTTTGCTTTGCTTTGTCTACACTTTGAGGTGTTTTTATATCTTTTCTGGAACTAACCTATTAACAAGTTGCCATAGTGCCAGTTGCCTGTTTTCTTCTGTTTTTGGTTCCAGAAAGGCAGAAAATCAATATTCTCGGAATTGGACGGGACAAAAGCCAAATTCATTATTTTTTCCGGAGCAACACGGAACCACGAAGCAGAGCCGGAGGGGGGCATAGGGTGGCCTCACCCCCCTAGGCGCGGGCAAGCCCTGGGGGCGCCCATAGGGGTGTGGGCCCCCTGGCTCCCCACCGATCTTACCTCCTGCGCCTATAAGAGCCCCCCGATGAGAAAACCCTAAATAATCCATCATAAATCCACGAAAACCTCCACATCGCCACCGCCACCGAAAGGGGAGATTTGGGGGACAGAAAGTCTCTGTTCTGGCACCCTGCCGGGATGGGGAAGTGCCCCCGGAGCCATCTCCATCGATCTCCACCACCATCTTCATCACCATTGCCGATTCTCATGATGAGGAGGGAGTAGTTCTTCCTCGAGGCTAAGGGCTCTAACGGTAGCTATGTGTTCATCTCTCTCTCTCTCTCTCTCTCTCTATGCATGATCTTGTTGTGGTCATGAGCTTTGTAAACTAGTAGATCTACCTTGCTACTCAAGTGCTTCATTAGATCTCTGCTCTCCCCATGTGTGTGAAAGTGACAGCGTGCATGCCATGGTGGCACTTAGGCTTGAGTCTACATAAATAATCTTTGTGCTTTAATAGATCTATGCTTTTCCCCATGTGTGTGAAAGTGACAGCGGGCATACCGTGTGTGGCACTTTGGCTAGATTGAATATTTGTTATGAGTTATATTTGGAGTTGGATGTCTCTATGAAATTGTGGTGTTTGTTGGAACCATTTAGTGTTCAAGGTGACAGTGTGGGGTTATCGATTGGGGAAGGCGGACTTTGAGATGTGCTGTTATAACCCTACCATGGATTAGAGTGTTCAACCGGAGAGTAGTTAAGAGTAGTATCATGAAGAGAGGATATTTATATGAGAGAGTGTTCACTAGTGAAATTATGATCCCAAGGCCTTTTTTCTAAATATTGAAACATCGTTTTCATCTAGATCTGTTGCATGTTTGCTTGCTTTAGTCTTTACCTCCACGTCAAGCTCCATCAAAGTCTTTTCTAGCACCGTTACCACTTGTATTTCACTATCTCTTCGCCGAACTAGTGCACCTATATTGGGTGTGTTGGGGACACAAGAGACTTCTTGTATCTTGATTGCAGGGTTGCTTAGGAGGGGATACCTTTGACCACTTTCTCCCTGAGTTCGATAAACCTTGGGTGATCCACTTAAGGGAAACTTGTTGTTGTTCTACAAACCTCTGCACTTGGAATCCCAACAACTGTCTACAAGAATAGAAGTGCGTAGACATCAACTATGTGTATAGTTTTTTATTGAGGATGCTTCACAGAATGCTCACTATGGTGGTGCTACAAGTTTCCACCATGATTAGGCATGGCTTAGGCTAGCGGCCCAGGCGTTTCTCTAACACAAAGTACAAACTCCATGGACTCACAAGTTCCCCTTTTATTTCACACCGTTGATATCCATAGACCAAAGAGCACGATATCAACGATGTACATAGTACAAGTGCTATGTTGAAAACGTTACTCGTGACAGCATGGTTCTGCTAATTCCAACGTATAGATGCAAGCATATACAACTTCGATGTCCACAATGGTTCAAGTCTATTAGGGGCAAGAAAATAAAGTGTGCCATCAAGTTCGTGAGAGCTTTACTAACTAGTTTTCACATAACAAAATACTTTTTAATTTGGAAGGTAGATGAAGCTTGAGAATTTGCTTGGAATAGCAAAAGCTACTAGGTAGATATGGTGGACACAAGTGGCAAATTTTTTGGTTCAAAGGGATTTGGAAACATGAGAAGTATGTCTTCTCAAAACAGGTTTTTGGCTAGCAAGGCTAGGTAGCAAGGAAGAGAGTTGAAAGAAACAAGCAAACATACAAGTAATAAAGCCAAACATGCAATCTTCCTTGAAGACACAAAAGACCTTAAATAAAGAATACTAAGCTTATGAGCCAACAAGAAAGAAAACAAATGATACCAAATACCTGTAAGCTTTTTCTTTCAAACCTCAAAAATTGTTGCTACTGGCCAGAACTCGGTTTGCCAAAACCAACTTAGATCCACTTGATGCTCCCAAAGTGGTGCCAATACTGATCAACAAGATCCATCATATAACAGAGATTGCAAACTAAAATAAGAAGTGCAAAAAGTAAAAGATGAGACTTCTCATTAATATTCAATAAAGGCACTCACACCAAGGGATACATAGATAATCAACTAAAGGAGAGATACTTCCACATGAAAACCAAACTATAATATAACTTCTCTACCACAGATATGAATCCACTAAAAAGGTAAAAGATGAAAGATAATGGTGGTGATACCGCGGCACTCCCCCAAGCTTGGAACAAGCCAAGGGGATGCCAAACCTGATGACGAATTACTCCTTTGGTGGTGGTGGTGGTTTTCTCTTGATAAGCTCTTCAATAAGTTTCTTCAACTCCTCGAACTCAAAAGTAAGAGTACGGATTAGCTCTGAGTTTTTCTCTATACGGTTCATGATCATGTAAGTCTGAGAATCCCAGTTCTTGTTATTCTTTCCCCCACTATTCATCCCTAGCATGATCCTTCTCTGCATTGTTAGAACAAGGTATATCCAAAACCGAGGGAAAATTCCCTTTGGGAACATGTTGATATTGATATTCATGTATAAGTGTATGGAAGGGTCTATTGTTACGTGGAGGAGATGATCGTGGAGAGAGAGTATGACGTCGAGATTTCCCTCCTGTAGACATCTGTGTTGTCCTCTTAAGCTTGGTAGGTAGTGCCACCAAACCAATGCTTGCGACGGTAGCACGAGTGTCCGGTTGCTTGTCCTCCTCCATGTCACCTTCATACCCTACTGAAGTCTCCTCCTCCTTGGGGACTTTAGGTTCTTCTTCCTCGGGCTTCTTTCCTTTGTCATTGGCGGAGGCCATGGTGCTCTAAACTTGAGAAGATTTCCTGACAGAAACAGATCGAAACGAAAACACGACGAGAACACGATGCACGAACCTCGGGGGATCCGTGGGGTTATATATTACGAAATTTCAATGCATAAGGAAGGTTTTGACATGGAAACGAGGCGGAGGCGGAGTTCGAGGGGGGAACATCCCCCTCAGGCGCGGCTAGGCTGGGCTCGCGCCTGGGGTGGGTGTGTCCACCCCGGGCTCCGTTTCCTCTTCAGTTTTGTCTCGTAACTTCCCTTATGTATTAAAAACATCAAAAATATAAAAAGATTGGAGTTTATGAACCTTCTGTTTTCACCACTTTTACCTATTCAAAGACGAACTCTGCAGATTCCTTTCCTCCTTCTCCTAAAAATTTCCTTCATACAAAACCTTTGCACAAACTCAATGACAACATTAGTGTAAGAAAAAACAATAAACCTTTGGTACACACTTCAACTGAAAACCCATCAAGACAAAAGCTTCTGTAAGAGGCAAATGCAAAGGACGGCAGAAATCTGTCAAAACTGACCAGCAGGTAAAGGTTGAATTTTTTGAGAACCTTCTGTTTCTCAAATCAAAAAGTGTAGAACTAATGAAAGTTGGGTAACAACTTGGAGAACAAGATCAGAAAACTACAGCTCCATCCGAAGTACTACACACCCTCACAATTTTTTACAATACAACACAAAAATCTGTCCCAGGACAGCCACTTTTCACAACTCCTCTACTTCACAAAAGTAGTTGAACTTGACACAAAAACCAAAACAAAAAGGATAAGGAGAGGTTATTACTGAGGTAATAACTTCCAAGACTCGACAAAACTCTTGGGTTATCTCCCAACAATTACTTTTCTTTAATGCCTTTAAGTTAGGCTTGAAACTTTCAAAGATGCTCACATAGGATATATATATTTGAAGTGAAAGAGAGCATCAAGAAGCAAATAACCAATACACTTGAGTCTAACCCACTTCCTATGCATGGGGGTATCATGAGAAAACGAATTGTTGAAACAAAAAGCCACAAGCATGGGAAGACAAAACAGATGCAACTTTAAAGCTTTCAAAATAAAACGGGGAAACTTAACATCATTGAGATGCATAAAACCATGTTTCCCTCTCTCAAAATAACTTTCAGTAGCACTTTGAATAAAGTTGACAATATAACTATCACTGGAAACAACTTTATCATCAGAATAAGCATACTTACAGTCATCAAAAAGAGGTCCAAGGTCATAGACTGGATCAATAGAAGCAAGTTGTTCCATACTGGAATCTTTATTAGGCA
The DNA here is from genome assembly GCA_023614405.1 of Avena insularis. Classification (NCBI taxonomy): domain Eukaryota; kingdom Viridiplantae; phylum Streptophyta; class Magnoliopsida; order Poales; family Poaceae; genus Avena; species Avena insularis. The sequence continues at coordinate 280,616,365 of CM042691.1, read as the reverse complement.
AGCTATTTTCACAAGGAGCTTTAGAAAATTTGGAAAAGTTAAACTCATAAGAATCTCCATAAAACTTAGTTAAAACTTTTTCCTTCTTACAATCAATAATAGTTCCACAAGTGTTCAAGAAAGGTCTACCAAAAATGATAGGACACGTTTTACTAGCTGCTGAATTAAGCACTAGAAAATCAACAGGATACATAATCTTACCGCAGAGAACCTCCACATCTCTTACAATGCCAATGGGGAAAATGGTTTCCTTATTAGCAAGGTGGATAACCACATCCATGTCCTCAAGCTCACAAGGACCAATCTCATGCATAATTTCCCTGTAAAGCTCATAAGGAATAGCACTAGAACTAGCACCAATATCACATAAACCATAATAGCAATGATCACCAATTTTAACAGAAAGCATAGGAACATTAGCTTTTCTACCCTTACTAGGATGAGAGATAATATTAGAAGCGTCTTCACAGAAGACAATATGCTCATCCTCTATATTTCTAGTGACAGTGTCTTTCACAATAGCTACCACAGGTTCATATCTCAATTGCTTACCAGGCTCCACAGTTTTCTTTGTACCTTTGTTATTTGCACTAATAATCATATAATACTCGTTTACCTTAGCTGGGAAAGGCATTTTCTCAACATGAGGTTCAGGCACAATATGATTAATAGTACAAAATTGAGTACTTCTAACAAGAACATGATTAACAACATCTTTATAAGGAGCATGGTACTTATTCCACTTCTTCTTTAGAATTTCTATGTAAGAGGCAAAGGCTTTAAAACAGTTAGCAATACTTTGGGAATCAAGACCAAACTCATTGCTAATATCACGGAAGTCATCAGTTCCCATAAAAGATTTAATGCATTCATAATCATAGTTTATATCTGACTTTCTTCCTTTATCATTCTCTCAAGCTTCAGTATTATCTTAAATACGGTCTAAGAGATCCCATTTAGCTTCTTCCTTCATACATGTGAATGATCCAACAAAAGAAGCATCTAGTAAATATTTATCATGAAGAGAAAGCCTAGCATAAAAGTTATTGAGAATAATATTGTTAGGGAGTTCATGAATAGGACATTTAAGCATTAGTAACTTCATCTCCCCCAAGCTTGAGATGTACTTTCTCCATCAAGAGGCCAAAAGTTATATATATATATAAGATTTCTATCTTTATGAATTTCACTGGGAGGATAAAATTTAGAGTAAAAGAGAGATGCCATCTCCTCCCATTCCATGGATTGTCCATTCTTCAGCAGCTTATACCATTCTTCAGCTCTCCCTTTTAAGGATATGGAGAGTAATTTATTCTTCACCTGTACACTTAAACAACCCGCATAATTCATGGATAAAAAGCAAGTGATCACCGGGATGGACAGTTCCATCCCCAAAATAATAATTATCCATAACACGATCAACAATACTTGTAGGTACCTTAAAAGGATCTATCTCAACAGGTGGTGGTTCATCTACTACCCTAGCAGTGGTAGTAGTTTTCCCAAATAGAAAACCAAGTGGGTTATCCATATTGGAAACAAAGTAACAAGCAGTAACAGAAGCAATACTCACAGTAAAAGTTTCCTTTGCCATTTCCACTCTTCAATAGCGCTTCACTCCCCGGCAACGGCGCCAGAAAATAGTCTTGATGACCCACAAGTATAGGGGGTGTATCATAGTACTTTCGATAAATAGGAGTGTCGATCCCAACGAGGAGCAGAAGGTGCTAAACAGTGGTATGGAGCAGGAAATCCCTGTGAATACTTAGCAAACGGGTTTTTAGTGGTTTTTTGACAAGGCAAGGCAACAAAGAGCAAGTAACAAAGGTAACGAACAAATGGAGAAAGTGGCCCAATCCTTTCTTAGCAAAGTACAAGCCGGTGAAAATACTTATAAGGACCAAACATTCTCGAGGACACATGAGAATTCTGTCAAGTGCTTTCGCTTCAAATAGCTGAGTACTCTTCTTTGGTGTTCGTAAGTGTTGTGTGGGTGAACCTTTGCTAACATACCGCCCTTCCTAGGACTAATACATACTTGTGATTAAACCCCCTGCAAACATCTGTAACTATAGGAAAGTAATTAAGATACAAATCTAATCACAGCCTTAAATTCTGAGATCCTACACTCCCTTGTGCAAAGGTGTCGTAACGGGGGTTCAGGTTTCTGTCACTCCGGCAACCCCGCAATTAGTAGCCAAATACACAATGCATCCCCCTAGGCCCATAAATGGTGAAGTGTCATGTAGTCGACGTTCACATGACACCACTAGAATAATAGCACCACAACTTAAATACTAAACCATTGAATAATAACTCATCACAGATTCACTACTAACAACATGACTTCTCCCATGTCCTCAAGAACACAACGAACTACTCACAAGACATCATATGGATCAAGATCAAAGATGATATGGTAATGGATAACAATCTGAACATAAACAATAATCCAATGGTTCCACTCACAAGCATCAACTACAATAGTAATTAACACCGGAAAGTTTCCCCTAAGAACTAAAGCAATATACAACACAATTGTTACAGCGAGACGGAGTGGTGATGATGGTGCTGGTGGAGATGATGGTGTGGATGTTGATGATGATGATCCCGATGAAGCCTAGCTTGATGATGGTGTTGATGGCGACAGTCTCCCCTCTCCGGGAAGGAATTCCCCTGGCAGAAATCTGTCTGCCGGAGAGATCTTTCTCTCTTGGTGTTTTTTGCCCCCAGAGGCAGCGGAAATCTATCTGTGGTCTCTCCCCGAGGCTTAGGTTCCGTAGGGAAGATATAGGCAAAGGGGGAGAGTCGAAGGCCGGGCAGGTGGGCCACACCTGCCCCTAGCGCGCCTCAGTGGTCCGCGCCTAGGGGTGTCGCCCTTCCTTCTCTCCTCCTTCTGGCTTCCTTCGTCCTCTGGTAAAATAATATGTTTCCATATTTTTCTGGTATTTCTCTGATCTTCGTGAAATTGCACCGAAACGCCTTCTTTTCCATCAGAATCCAGACTCTGGCAGTCCATCCTCTAAGAATCATCCAACATGAATAAACAGACGAAAATCCATAAGTAATACCTCATAATAAGACAAATATCAATGAATAGAGGTAAATTATGATATAGAATGGTGATGCAAATTGGTCATTGTTAGAGTACGTATACGTGTATAGACTAGAGATAGACTAGGACTCTACATCTTGTACTCCAAGTCTCCTCCTACCCCGTGTACGTCTATATATACTCCCCGTGAGGATCAACTCAATACACCGAAATATTAGGGATTCAATATTTTCCATATGGTATCAGAGCGGTTAGCCTCACGGCACCGATCCTAGGTTCTTTCACCACTTCCGCAAAGCGCCGCCCCCGGGGAGATTACTCCTCGGGGGCGTGGCACCCGGTTTCGATCAAAGATTAGATCGGTTTTTTAGACTAGATTAGATTCAATCTCAAATTTTCCAATCTCTAGATTAGATTCAATTAGCCAAATAAAGTCCTAAATCTTTATACCCTCGTCCCACAAAAAGTAGTGCAAGATCAGGGTCATCGGCGGCGCACCGTTGGAGAACATGGTGGACAAGATCTCGCGTCGTCGCCGCCTTCAGAAATTCGTCACGCCGCGGTCTACGGATCTTCAAGTGTGCACGTCGACACGCGCATGACTGCTCCAACATGCATCACGTATGGTCTTTTGTGCAGGAACAATAAAACTCTCGCACGTGTGGATGTGGAAGAGCACTTTATGTCTGCACCGCGCGCTGTCACACCAATCGATCCAGAAAGTCCAAGCAGCAAATTATGAAGATCTACGAGTGCGCCGTCCTGTTTCCGCGTGTCCACGTCTTCTTCGAGCCGGTTTGCAGTGCGGGACATCGGGAGGGCCCGTGCGTCTTCGTCGACTCTAGGATACGCGCTCGGACGCAATCTTCACCAAGCCGAGGACATCGACTACACACCACGCACCAGTGCGCCGTCACCGACACCATCTACACTGCATCAAGCCGGACTACATCGATCCGAATATCTACATCAAGTTGTACGACTACGCTAGGCTACAAGCCAAGATCTTCGTCGAGCACATCCACGGAGAAGCGACATCGACATCATCCACACGCCAGGCCGGTGTGGAACACTACTACGCCGACTTATCCGACATCAAGGCTTCGACATCATCGCCGCCACAAGGGACGTCTTCAAGCGACGATCATCGTCGACACGCCTACTCTTTCATCACCGACATATCATCGCCAAGGTCTACATCAACGTGGTCTTCATCAAGATCTTCGTCGACACATCGCCACCGCCGCTATACCCGTCCACATGATGGACATACTACGACGCCCTCTGACAGTATAACTGCAAGGCACGACGACGGCATCGCCGCGTCCACGACCCCGATGACTGCAACAACAAACCGGCATCACATTGTGACGCCCCTACGACCGCGCATAAGATTCTGGAAAAACCTTGTGTGCTTGGTGGGTTCCTCCGGTCCTGGCAAAACCGGTGGTCTCACTTATAACCGCGTCCAAGAGACGCCCCGACTACCTCTGTAAGGTGCAAAACGTCCACAACTGCAGCTTCGTCAACAACAACAACAACAAAAATGCGCAATTTTTTGCGCCTCCGGCAATGGCGTCCACACCACTACGACGACTACGACATCGACCACACCTACATCGACCACGGCTACATCACGATCGGCTACCTCGACATCGACATCAAGAACAACGACTACAACAACTCAAGAACTCTAGTCAACAGCGTCCACGGCCACTCCCGCTGTGACTGCGGGAGGGAAGAGAGACACTAGAAGGGGACGCAGTCACCACCCCTAGGTGACAGCCATGATCATGTGCACGCAGGTGATGATGACAAAGAGGTGAAGATGACGGAAGCGCAAGACTTCAAATCCAGTCGCAAGCGTCCGCTTCACTCCCGCTCCGGTGAGGGGGATGTTAGAAATGCGATACGTGTATAGACTAGAGATAGACTAGGACTCTACATCTTGTACTCCAAGTCTCCTCCTACCCCGTGTACGTCTATATATACTCCCCGTGAGGATCAAATCAATACACCGAAATATTAGGGATTCTATAATTTTCATAGGCATATCACTCCTTCATGATATAAAGGATCTTGAGTAGCTATACCACTCCTAGTTCTAATTCCATAAGCATGTTTATCTCCTGAGGTATTAACTAGCATATCCTTTTGCACCTTAGCAAGTTGATCAATTTGAGTTTCAACCATTTGAAAGTGTTTACAAAGCATTTTAATATCATTAGAAGTTCTTTCCACAATATCTTTCAACTCTTTAATATCTCTAGAGTTTTCCAATAAATGATTCTGAACTTATTTATTAAAATTATCTTGTTTAACAATAAAAATGTCAAGTTCCTCTAAACATTGATCAGGAGGCTTACCATAAATAATATCACCTTCATCAAAGTGTTGGATAGAGTGTACCTCAATAGTAGATGAGTGGGGAATTTGCTTACATGATTCTTCTATAGGAGGTAGATTCTTCACATCTTCAACTCTAATACCTTTCTCCTTTAGACACTTCTTAGCTTCCTTCATCACTTCATCATTTAATGCAATAACTCTTCTCTTCTTTAGTGTTGGTATTGGAACTGGTTCAAGCACATCTGGTTCAGGAGTAACAGGCTCAGGTGTATTTAGCTCAGTTGAAGTCCAATCATCATAATTCTTGCTTATTTTAGCCATTAATTCTTCAGCATCTGTAGGAGTTCTTTTCCTAAAAACACAATCAGCAAAGCTATCTAGGTATGTCCTAAAATCATCAGTTAATCCATTATAATAAATATCAAGAAGCTCATTTTTAGATAATGGACATCCATGATGTGCATGAATCAAGGCACAGAACCTTGTCCATGACTCATGCAATTTCTCTTCTTCTCCATGTTTAAAATAAAAAATTCTCTGCAAATCAGCATGTCTAGCACTAGGAGGAAAATATTTCTAGAAGAAAGAAGAAATCAAACAAGCAGGACTATCAATGGAACTAGGAGGTAATCTATTAAACCAAGCCCTAGATTCTCCTTTTAGTGAAAAAGGGAAGATCTTAGTAACAAAGTACTTGCGCATCTTAAAATCATCAGAGAATAAAGCACTCATAGTAGAAAGCTCACTCATATGAGCCAGATCACTCTCATTTTTAGTCCCACAAAAAGGTTCTTTCTCAACAATGTCCAAATAGGATAAATCAAGAGAGAAATCATAATCTTTATCTTTAATATCTATGGGAGAGGTGGCAAACTTAGGACCAGAGGAAATTTTAGGAATAATCGTATGTCTCGCTAAGAGGCTCTTAATAGCACTTGTACCATGTGTGTTTTGGCACTCTTCAATAAATTCATCAGTAAACTCAATGTAACCATCATTAATATCGTATCTCTTTCTAGACTCAGGTGAGCTAACAGGTGTAACCGTGTCTTCACTAGGAGTTTTAGTATTTCCTAGACTAGCCATAGTAGCATCTAGGAAAGGACCTAATGAACCACTCGCATCAAGCACAATAGAAGTAACATCATGAGTATCAAAAGCAGTTTCAGATTCAGCAATAGTAGTAGTGTGTGTAGCATGAGTATGTGGTGGTGGTATAACAAACTTACTTATAACAGACAGTGAATCAAGAGCAGCAGAGGTGTTTAGGACCGTACCTCTCCTTGTAGTGGATGGTAAAATAGGAAACTTTCCATCACGAGAATTCCCCATGATGAAAGGAGTAGCAGTGAACAATATAGATCCAAGTGAACTTACAAATAAAGCTATGCTCCCCGGCAACGGCGCCAGAAAATAGTCTTGATGACCCACAAGTATAGGGGATCGCAACAGTCTTCAAGGGTAGTATTACCCAATTTATTGATTTGGCACAAGGGGAGGCAAAGAATACTTGCAAGCCTTAACAACTGAGTTGTCAATTCAGCTGCACCTGGAAATAGTTCTCACAGAAGTTTATCAGTAGCAACAACAAAGTAACAAAGACAGCAAAAACAATAATAGTATACTTGATATGATGAGGATTCGAGTGCGGTAGGCATAGGGATGGATGGACGGGCGTTGCATGTACGAGTCTAAACATGTAACTTCAATATCTATGGCAATTGCAGATAAATAAGAATAAGCATCCAAGTACTAAACAATCATAGGCATGTGCTCCATATATAGTCATGCGTGCTTGCAATGATAAGTTGCACACCATCTTTTGTCTAGCCAGCCCGTTGCAGCGGGGCCTCAAGGGAACTACTGGCAATTAAGGTGCTCCTTTTAATAGAGCACCGGAGCAAAGCATTAACACTCCATGAACACATGTGATCCTCACATCACAGCCATCCTCTCCGGTTGTCCCAATTTACATCGCCGGGGCCTTTGGATCCGGACAATGATATATGTACACAACTTGCAGATAAGATCACAAACAATACTATCATAATGATTCAATAATAAGTTCAGATCTGAGATCATAGCACTCGGACCCTAGTGACACGCATTAAACACAACAAGTTACAACAAAGTCAAATAGCACTAATAGAGATACTAGGCACCATGCCCTAACAATCTTATTCAATTACAATATAGAACTCATCCAATCCCTACCATCCCCATAGCCTACTATGGGGGATTACTCACTCATGTATGAGGGAAACATGGATGGTTAATGGAGATGCGTTGGTGATGACGATGGCGATGATCCTCTCCAAATTCTCCGTCCCGGCAGGGTACCAGAACGGAGTTTCTGGTTCCGAATCGCGGTTTCTGGTGGTGGCAGCGCAGCGAAACTCTTTCTAGAAAAACATCGCCCCCCCCCCCCCCGGGTTTTAGGTCAAGAGGCTTCTTATAGGCGAAGAGGGAGGCCGAGGGGGTGCCTGAGGTGGCCGAACCCCCCAGGCACGGCCAGGCCTAGCCCGCGCCTGGCAGGGGTGTGGGCCCCTCAGGCCTCCACTCCGTATCGTACTTTGGCTCCGTGCATCTTCTGGTGAAATAGGATTTTTGGCATATTTTTCGGGATTTTTCCTGATAGTTGATTTTCTGCACAAAAACTAGACACCAAGGTAATTCTGCTGAAACAACGTCAGTCCGTGTTAGTTGTATCCAAATCACACAAGTTTAGAGGAGAAACAATAGCAAAAGTGTTCGGGAAAGTAGATACGTTTTGGACGTATTAATCACAATGAGATTCATGCGCACGACATCCACCGATAGGACGTGTCGAATGTAAACACAAAACACTCTGCACGTCATGGCCTGGTTAGCAATTCCTTTGGAGGAAGAAATATAGTGCTCAATCTAGAGACCACGATGTACTTCTCGCGCCGCTAGGATGAGGCCATCCTTGAGGGCCCTCGCTTTAGCTTTTTGCCGAAGCAACAAGGGGATACAATTTTTGCTTGCCGCTAAGCAGCATCCCATGACATCTCTTGTAAGCCGAAGACCTAGGTTTCCACCGATATGTAAACCCCTTGTAAGCCGCCGGTTGGGAGAGTTGCATCTGTGAAATCCCCGGCGTTTGTAAACACTCCTCGATATAGTGAAGTTTTGCTGGCTGGCGACCGTGGTTTTTTCCTCTCTTTGTTGGAGAGGTTTTTCCACATTAAATCCGTGTCCCCTTGCTGTGTTTTTCGTTTTCGTTCTTTGTTATCTTCTTGTCGCAATTGTAATAAGTGGTATCAGAGCCCCAGGTTCTAATCTAGGGTTTGCGACATGTCGTCATTGAAGTTCGATCTACCACAGCTAGACTACACCACAAGATTTTCTTTGTGGTAGGTGAAGATGCGGGCGATTCTCGCCCAAACTTCTGATCTGGATGAAGCGCTGGATGGATTCGGTGAAAAGGATGCTAAGACCTGGTCCGCCGAAGAGAAGCGGAAGGACCGTAAGGCTTTGTCTTTGATTCAACTTCATCTGTCCAATAATATTTTGCAGGAAGTACTGGAGATGAAATCTGCTGCTGCCCTATGGGAAAAACTGGAAACGATCTGTGTGTCAAAGAATCTAACCAGTAAGATGAACGTGAAGATGAAGTTGTTCTCGCACAGGCTGCAAGAAGGTGGATCGGTAATGAATCACATATTTGTTTTTAAAGAGATTGTTTCATACTTGCAGTCTATGGAGGTAAACTATGATGATGAGGATTTAGCTCTTCTACTCTTATGCTCGTTGCCTAGTTCCTATACACATTTTCGTGATACAATATTGTTGAGCCGTGATGAACTAACCCTTGCCGAAGTACATGACGCGCTCAAACAGAGGGAAAAGATGAAAACTACGGTAGGGTCAGATGGGACGTCATCCAAGGCTGAGGCTCTGCAGGTTCGTAAGGTGACCGAGCGTAGATACAACAACTATGGCAACAGAGACAAGAGCAAGGACGGTAGAAGTCGTTCAAAGTCCAAGGGAAAGGATAAATTCTGCAGGTATTGTAAGAAATCTAATCATGTTATTGATGATTGTTGGAAGTTGCAGAATAAGGAGAAAATAAACGGAACTTACCAACCGAAAGATAGGTCTGAAGGTACTGGTAAGGCTGTTGTTGTTTCTGATAGTTCTGATGGTGAATGCTTAGCTGTTTTTGCTGCTTGTGCTTCTCGTGATGATGAATGGATACTTGATACTGCATGTTCGTTTCATATTTGTTGTAACAAAGATTGGTTCAGTTCATATGAGTCTATGCAGACTGGAGATTTTATGCGTGTTGGGAATGACAACCCATGCCATATTGTTGGTGTTGGATATGTTAAGATCAGGACACATGATGGCGTGACACGCACGTTGAGTGAGGTGAAGCACATACCAAGCATGGCCAGAAATTTGATCTCCATGAGTACCATGGACGTTGATGGATACAAGTATGCCGGTGGGCATCGAGTTCTGAAGGTATCAAAAGGTTCTCTTATTCACATGATAGGTGATATGAATTCTGCTAAATTATATGTTCTTAGAGGTAGCACTTTGCCTGGTATTGCTGCTGTTGTTACTTCTAATGATTCTGATGATTGTGGTAAAACACATCTGTGGCATATGCGTCTTGGGCATATGAGCGAACAAGGCATGTCAGAGTTGGTCAAGAGAGAGATGATTGATGGTTGCAACTTGAGTAAGTTTGAGTTCTGTGAGCACTGCATCTTTGGTAAGCATAAAAGAGTTAAATTCAATGCTTCTGTTCATACCACCAAAATCATATTAGATTATGTGCATGCTGATGTATGGGGTCCATCCCGTAAGACTTCTATTAGTGGTGCTAATTACATGCTTACTATTATTGATGATTACTCAAGAAAAGTGTGGCCTTATTTTCTGAAGCATAAATCTGATGTTTTTGATGCTTTTAAGAAGTGGAAAGTTATGGTTGAAAAGCAAACTGAGAATAAGGTAAAGGTACTACGTACTGACAATGGTATGTAATTTTGTTCTAATGAGTTTGAGGAGTTTTGCAGTAACGATGGCATGATCAGGCATCACACCATCCCATATACTCCTCAGCAGAATGGCGTGGCAAAGCGTATGAACAGAACCATCATCTCGAGGGCTCGTTATATGTTGTCTAATGCAGGTATGCATAGGCGTTTCTGGGCTGAAGCAGCCAACACAGCGTGTTACCTCATCAACAGGTCACATTCTATTCCACTTGAGAAGAAAACTCCCATTGAGGTATGGTCAGGTTCGCCAGCTGATTATTCACAGTTGAGAGTTTTTGGCTGCACTGCATATGCTCATGTTGATAATGGAAGGTTAGAGCCTAGGGCTGTTAAGTGCATATTCCTTGGTTATGGTTCAGGAGTTAGAGCATATAAAGTATGGAATCCTGAAACTAAAAAGATTTTGCTAAGTAGAAACGTTGTTTTCAATGAGTCCGTTATGTATCATGATAGCTTGCCATCAGATACCTCTCCTGTTGCTGTTGGAGAGGAGGGAGTTAGTGTGCAGGTGGAGAACCTGCAGAAAACTGTTGATAATGATGCTATCGTTGAAGATACACATGAGGAAAACATTGATGATATTGTTGTTTAACACTTACCTACTGTTTTGCAGCCGCCACATGAGTCCATTGCTGCTGATAGACCGAGGCGTAACTGTGGTCCTCGTCCTCGTTTAATTGAAGAGTGTAATCTTGTTCATTATGCTTTGAGTTGTGCTGAACAGGTGGAGAACGATTCTGAACCTGCTATATATAATGAAGCCATTGCATCTGTTGACCGCGAGAAGTGGGTTTCTGCTATGCAAGAAGAGATGCAATCACTTGAGAAAAATGGCACAAGGGATGTTGTGCGCTTGCCTAAACAAAAGAAGGCGGTCCGCTGCAAGTGGATCTTCAAGAAAAAGGAAGGTTTGTCTCCCAAAGAGCCTTCAAGGTACAAGACAAGGTTAGTAGCAAAAGGGTTCAGCCAGATTCCAGGTATTGATTACAATGATGTGTTCTCTCCAGTTGTGAAGCATAGTTCCATTCGTACTTTCTTTAGTATTGTGGCTATGCGTGATTTTGAGCTTGAGCAGTTAGATGTCAAGACTGTTTTTTCTGCATGGAGAGCTTGATGAGGAAATATACATGGACCAACCAGAAGGGTTCATAGTGCCTGGTAAAGAGGATTTTGTGTGCAAGTTAAAGAAGTCTCTTTATGGCTTAAAGCAATCTCCAAGACAGTGGCACTACTAGAGAAAAACCTATGCGAGGCGCACCTAAAAGCCTATCCGAGGCGCATATCATATACGCCTCTAGCTTCAAGCCTCGGGTATTTTTTATGCGAGGCGCATATGATCTATACTTCACATATGCGAGGCGCATATCGATATGCGCTTCGCATATGTGAAGTATAGGAGGCGCCTCGCATATGTTTTACAATGCGCCTCGTATATTTATAGTATATGCGCCTCCTATAGTATCCTATATGCGCCTCCGGTAATATTTTTGAAACTCAAGTTTTACAGACCACTATAAATAATAATATACAGATATTCAAATATACAATATAGTCCAGAATACAGTATAAAGAGCACAGAATTTTTCAGAAACTTGCAATTTGCCAAAGCATAATAGAACCAACATGAATACAATACATTACACATCAATCATGACATACAATACATTACATTTCCCGAGTGTTGTTTTACATATATATAAAGTAATCTTTGATCCAAGTACAAATCGTCGTCTTTGAGAATCTTGACCATCGTGTCCAGCCCAGCACCTATAGTCTGAAATCATATTGGAAGGGGCTGCACCAAGTACTAGAGAGTATATCAGTGAATATTGTAACACCGACCCAGAATAAATCTCACTAGCAAGTCTGAATAGCTGCTTTATCACTAGCAAGTCTGAAACTTTTGTGATTTTTTCTAAATAACTGGTTTAGAAACAGGCTGTGTGCATCTCTTGGATGCAGAGGACGGGGCGATCTTCCCCCATTTCGGACAAAAAACTGGTTTAGCATTGTAATAATATATGCAGACTTGTAGAGCATATAGGTGTAGATTATACTAGTGATAAATCTATCGAAGCAAGTTTTCGTGCGCCCTTGATCCTTCGGTTAATGCATAATAATAATAATAACTTACTAGAAAACCAAAAAACATGCCAAGAACGATACTAGATAATTATGCAATTTCTCCGACACTTCTCGCCACAGAACAATATAATCACGACGCATCCATTATTTCCGTTCAGCCGAACGAGAGAGAGAGAGAGCTCACCGTCCAGAGCGCTCCCTCAGCAATGGCGAAACCGGAGCCAAATAGGAACTCGGAGACCTCGGCGACGAGCCCCTTCTCGTATCGCGTGCCGTACCCGCGGAGGACGTGCTTGGCTACGGCGGGGTCGCTGACGATGACGAAGTCGCATGGCCCCGCGGCGGGTCGGTAGACAGGTCCTTCCTCGCGGAACCACTTGAAGAGCGGGAGGAAGAGCGCGCCCCCGAGGAGGTCCTGCATGTCGTCGAGCTTGGCGGACGCGACGGGGATTCCCGAGTCGTCGTTCCCCCGGCCGAGCACCGATCGAGATAGTGACGTGAGCCAGTCGGGACTGACCCACGACGTGGTGGGCTTGTCCCCTCCCCCGCCGCCGCCGTTGTTGCTGCTGCTCCTTGGCGGGGGCAGCCGGAGGCTGACATGGCGAGGAGGCGGTCGTGGGGCCCACGGGGGAGGCGCCGTGAAGGCGGAGGAGAATGCCGCGGAGGGCATCGCGCCGGCCGCCGCGGACTACTGTTTGGGTGAGAGAGAGAGACTGAAGCGAGCGGAGTGGAGTCGTCGGGGATTCTGGGTGCGGAGGAGGGAGAGAGAGGATGAGGTGGAGCCCACCTGTACCCTCTCCCTTCTAAAATTTGTTCAAATCCTAACTTCTTTCAAGTCATAAGATTTAAGTGGTGCCATGTTATAGGAGGCGCATATAGCAATATGCGTCTCGCATATGCGGCCACCTACCACCGCCCGGGCCCGCAAGAGTTACTTGAGGCGCATATGGCCATATGTGCCTCGCATATTATTAAATATAGGAGGCGCATATAGCCATATGCGCCTCGTATATTCGTACACCTACCAACACGCGGGCCCACACAGATTATGCGAGGCGCATTCTGTCCATATGCGCCTCGCCTATCTGATATATAGGAGGCGCATATGACTAGAATGCGCCTCGTATAATATGGGACTGCTAGATTCTGTCCGTACATGGATTATAGGAGGCGCATTCTTATCATATGCGCCTCGCCTATTTTTATACTAGAGGCGCATATCGCAAAGTGCGCCTCGCCTATTTTTATAGGAGGCGCATATGTCTAAATGTGCCTCGCATAAGCATGTCTCCTATAGCCTTTTCTCTAGTAGTGTGGTATAAAAGGTTTGATTCATTTATGATCTCACATGGTTTTGAGAGGTCTAAATATGATGGTTTGTGTTTTTCGTTTTCGTTCTTCATTATCTTCTTGTCGCAATTGTAACAGGCCCCACCTCCTCGCGTGCCAAGGCCCATGGCTAGCCGACCCTCCAGCCCCTTGGGGCGGCTGGCCCTCCCACATGGGCCCTTCCCTAAGGGAAGTGGCCAATAAGGAGCTATGCTCGAAAATCAAAATTTAAATTAATTTTTTATCATTAATTCCAAAAATTAATATTAAAATATTATTTAATTAATTGCCCATGATCAAAAACTTATTTTGAATCACTCCGAACTAAGCATCATCTACTCTTAAGCATGCCACCCTGTGGTTTGGGAATACGCAAACATGATCAAGACACCTCTCCAATCAATGACCAATAATGGGATCTGGAAACCCATGATGACCCCCATGCATTCCACAGATTACTTGATCGCTTAAACCTTAAATGTTGAGTCTCATTCCCTTTGCTCTTTGATACGTGGTTTGTCTAAGATCTGATCTCTGGTATCTCGATACCTAGTTCAAACTTTTTACTGACAAACACGTTTGCTCGTTCTCGTAATATTACATTCCCGTGGCCTAGTCACATGCTTTCAAGCTTCATAGATATAATATCATCGAGTGGGCCTAGAGTATTTATCCGTCACTCGGATAGAAAATGCCCGATCTCGATACATACGTCTCAACCCACCCCACTGAAATACCCGAGAGACATCTTTATGATCATCCTGTTATAGTGTGACAGTTGATACAAACAAGGCATCATCCGGTGATAGTGATTAGCTACGATCTCACGGTCAAAAGAGTTAGTTACTGTGCTTTACTAGTTATTGCAATGTTGAACTTTGTGATTGGATCTCATCGTAATACTATGGTTGAGTCTGTGTTCATCACATCATTCATCTAATGACACGCAAAAATCCCCAATAGGATTACTTTTGAAATTCTTAGATGAAGGCCTAGACGTTGCCTCCTTCTAACACTCCTTGACACCGACGAAGGCGAAGGCCTTCGCGGAGTGGAGTAAGGTGAGGGCAGAGTAGGCAGTGGCATCTGTGGACGTGGTGAAGCTGTTTGTTTCTACACGACACACCACAATTGTGTTCACAAGGTCTTACTATTTTTTTCCGTAGCAACGCACGGGCATTCAACTAGTTATTGTAATGTTGAATTTTATGACTGGATCCCATTGCAATACTATGGTTGGGTGTTATCACATCATTCATCTAATGACCTGCCCCTATTGTCAATTGACATAAATATGCATGATCGGAAAACCCCGATCATCGGTTGACAAATGAGCTAGTTAACTAGAGGTTACCTGGAACTTGATTTGTTTACATACCACACATGTATTAATGTTTCTGCTTAACACAATAATAGATGATATTAAACCATTATACACGATGAGACATAACAAATAAAAACATTTTTATTATTAGCCTCTAGAGCATACTTCTTCAAATAGACATGCCTTCTATTCAGGAATATGAAACCGTTCTTCTCTTTAGGAATCTGAAACGGTTCTTCCAAGACCACGCTGAACCTGATCTATCTATACTACTTATAAAGGTACAAACATTTTCTTTTCTAAAGTCACACCTTAAGTGCACACGAACCAATCACCATCATTAGATCATCCCGCTTAAAACAATCTAACCGCTCAGATTAGTCTACTCCTTATTTCGTGTACGCTTAGCAATTTTCATCAACAGCGGAGCACTCTGCCAAATACGTGTTCCGACGAAAGCGTATTTTGCCAATTTCTGTGGTGCACGCTCTCCTCGCCCCAACTGCCTCGCTCGCACGCGTCCTTCTAATCCTCCCCATGGCCAGGTCACCGCCACCGAACAACAAGGGAGACTCGATTCCTCTCCGGCTCCTCCAGACGCCGGAGATCCTAAAAGAAACTGCCAAACCCCACAACCATGCCACGCATGCCACGCCGCCGGCGGCTTGAACCCACGGCTGTGAGATCGTCCGGGATCCATACATCGCAGCTAGCGCTCCTTTCCTCCACCAACATGATGCGCTGCGCCAACCCAGAGGCCGCTTGTCGCCGTCCCTGTCGTGCCCTTTCCATCAACTTTGTCTGCCCGCCTTATCTTCTGCCGCCATTGTCCCCTGAGCTATTGCGCCACATGAAGGAAAGGATGAGACCTGGTTGTACACTAATCTTCTCTCCCCTATTTAACTTGGGACTGATAATTTTTTAGTAATTTTCAGTTTCTCATAGATGGTTTTGTTCGTCTTTCAACAGGAAAAATACTTTTGGAGACATCTCATATTTGTATGCAAGTGCAGAAAGGTCTCAGGTTATCTCCTATCTTTTGTTTGAATGATCAGGCTGTAGCCTGTCTTACTAGCTTTTACATGTTTTACTGTCGAATTAGCCGGGACAGGAACTAAATTGTTCCACCTTTTGCTGGGTGTTGTGATATCTCTAATGTTTATCTCCGGTACATGTTTAGTTGTCCCTGACACAGCCCGAGCTATGTAGTAGTTCATAATTCTTGTGTATAAATGTTTGAAATGAATCAGACTTTATCCAAACATAAAATAGCAGGATTACAAGGTCTGAAGAGACATGTTATTCCCCTTTTCAACGCAAGCTAGCCCATATTTTTAGTAACAATTCCTTTTTATGTTGTTTTGCTCTTCATATGCAGGATTAAAAGAATGTAATAGGACTATGGTTTGGCTGGCTCGCTTTACCTCTGCAGTTCTGACAATGTGTTTACTATCTCCTATGTACCTTCATGGAATAAATAGGAGTTCTTAATTCTTCTTCTTCTTCCATCAATCATATATTTCATTTGGAAATACTTCGGTGAACGATATAATCTTCCAGTGAGTTCATTATTTACATATGGATCATGGAATAAATAATGTAATTCTTCCTCCACTCTATCATATATTTCATCTACAACTACTCTGTTGGATTGTTTCTTCTCCTCGGTGAATACTAAAAACTCTTACTTGTATACAACTACTATGTAGGATTACCTAGGGCTTAGGAGCCCCATTGATGTCTAAAACATATAACAAGATGCCCACTAACTGCTTCGAGAAAATTCCCCTCTGAAAGCTAAGTTTCTTAACTTATACTTCTTTCTGTAGCTTATGTTGTTATTCAATTTGATGTAAAAGATGATCTGACCATCTTGTAATTCTGAAAATAAGCTGATGTGTTTGTTCTAAGCAAATCAAGGAAAAGATCTTAGCAATTTAATATGTGTTCTGTAAAAAAGGTGCTCAAAATGACCAGGAGAATCGAGTTAATACTCTGCTTGAGGAATGTGAATAAGCAATTGTCAAATAATGATCTGGAAGTCCACCTTCATTCTTCTCTCTTGCTGGAGCTTTTGGAAACACAAAAACACAATCGTCTTTAGGGACCCATGACCCAGTCTAGCTCTGCTACTAAAGATGTGTGGGGAATACGTGCCCCTATGTCGTGTCAGTTTGCCATGAAAACTTGAGCATGACGCTAACTCATGGCTCTATGATATGTGGTACAACTTTGGAGGGTGCATTCTAGAATAATAATGCCAACTCATGGATGCTCTGGCTTGGCGAGAGCACTCCCTGGTGTCCCTCTGATGTAATCTGCGTCTGCCCATTTTCTCCATGTAAAAAATATGAGACCATTTTAGGTCTACTGATATATGAAATATTCAGCTGAGAACTCCTTGGAGTGACCGTGCGGAAGAAAAATGATTTAGAAGTAAAACTGCATTGCATTGTCTTCTTTACTCCAATAGATGGTCAGTTCTGCACTTTAGCTGTATACAATAGGATTTTATCCACAATTACTTTTGTAAATAGGCACATTCACAATACCATGAATTACTTTAAGTAACTACTGTTTTTAAATAGTAGCAGGATTATATCAACAGTCTATTGTTTGCATATTTTAGAGTTTTATCTAACAGAAGTTTGTTATTTGTCTTTCTCTTTAAAACACACATGTACATTTTTTAAGTTCGAGATGCTTTATTTTGTGAAGGGTTAATCTAACACTAAATATCTTTTTAAAATCATTGAGTGACTCCTCATTTCACTTGATTTTTTCACTCAGTCAAGTCTAGCCAATTGATATTTATTTTGCTTTATTTGTTTATTTCATTGTTGCATATTCTTACTGACCGGGCAAACAAAGCATATTATAGATAGCTCATTATAAAATATGATGCTAACTCTAAGGAGCTGTTCACGCAGGTAAAGATGACTACTGTGATTCCATTAACCTGGAGAGTTAGAAAGATGAACGTATATGTAAGGAACATCGACTTGTTGAATTATCAAGATGGAGCCTGAACTTGATGTAGATTAAGGGAGGGGATGTCCGTGCCTGTGATGCCTGTAGTCTGAGATCAGGGGCGAAGACTTGGGGGAGAGCTGAAACATTTATATCACAATTTTAAGCACGTATTTTGTGGAATTTAGTTAACCAAATTAATGAGGCTGTCAGACTTGTTGCTCAGACTACAAATCGTGCGTGGAGGAGATTCTGCTGCTTTTTTTATTGCTTTCCAAACATAAGCATAACCCGACCGGCTCCTCATGGTGGAGGAGATTCTGCTGCTTTCCAAACATAAGCATACAGAAATCGTGCGTGGAGGAGATTCTGCTGCTTTTTATTAAATTGGTTTGATAATGAAGACGGCACGTGCAAGCTTACTAGTCTATATCTATACCTAATAATAAAGAACGAAGTGTTTCTCCCGGTCTAACACTTTTTTAGACCGTTCTATCCCTACTATTTGGAGGAAAATACCCACCACTGCCACCCGCGAGTAAAACCGGTTCGTGCTTCCTTCGGAGAAGGGCTTCGGATTCGAATAAGTTGGGGAGGAGGAGGACTGCCACAGTCCGATCCATACCCCATCAGAGTCCACCGTGAGCCGCCCGTCGCCCCCAGCCTGATTTGTTCCTCTTTTCCCCCAACCCATACGACAGTTAGATGCAACACGATCTCCGCTCTGACCACGCTCGTGTGAGATGGCTTACTTTGCCTGCTTATAAAAAGGACTAGATTCAGGCGGCGAAAGCAGCCGACCTGATTTCGACGGGGCAGTGGAATTGCCGTCATGCTGAATCCAACCCCTCCTCTGTGCGGACCTGCTGAATGCCTGAATCCCGATGGGGCAGACCAATTCGGGCGAGCTAGGAGGCTGGACAAGGCCATTGACCTGCTCGGCCGGAGCACGGCGAGCACCTATTCTGCGCCACCATCCGAAATCAATCTGTTGCGTGTAAGTACACGGGTACTTGATCTATTCAATCTGAGGTAAATTTCATTACACGTTCATCTGATCAATGAGCGAGTAGTAGTTGATTAATAATTTAGCTGCTTGAAAGACACTCTCTGCGTTTGATCCCAACTATTGTACTATCTGCATGCTGTTTGATGAATAGCGTAGTGATCCTGGATATATGAGGAGTTGACTTATAGACAAATCCAGAAGTAGTTTGGCTGTTTGAATATCCGTCGTAGGTGATGAATGGGAGAAATAAGAAGTAAACACCAACTTAGCAGTAGTCATGCATAACTTTAAACTGTTGTTGCTCACCAATTGCGTTTCTATCTAGCCGTGTCTGTAGGTAGGTATGCATGCGTGTGTGTTGGATTGATGTGAGTCCAGCTCGCCTGGTGGACCGAACATGTATGGCTTTCTTTCTTTTTTCCATATGCTTTTAGAAATAATAAGAATAGAAATATAGAAATAGAAATCTATATATATATCTATCTACTAATTTAAGCTGAGGTAGGTATGTTCACAGGAATTTCGGTCCGCTTTTACGTTGGACGGTTTTGCCCCTGCTCTTTTGTGTTATTTACCCGCCATGCCACCTTACGGTAAGGGAAAAAAATCAAAAAAATCAACGCTTCAAGCATTGACCGATGGCACCGCCGCTCCCCACGCCATCGCCCGGGAGTGCAGCTCGACCCCTCCCCGTGTAGCAACAACCACCACGGCGAGGGAACCGCGGGTGCTGCCGCAAAGCACTCCGTCGAGATCATCGGGCGCGTGCGGAACCTGCCGGCGTCGGCTGCCGGCGCATCGGCGCTGGAGGTCCCGTCGGGCGGCGGCGGGACGACCGTACGCGTGCACGGGGGCACGGGCGACTGCCACAACTTCAGTGCCAAAGGATCTCCGGTCACCAGAGCAGCCGACCTCCAGAGCCCGCGACTCCTCTCCATCCGAGCTCGGCCTCACCCAGCGCTCATGGCGGGAGGCCATGGAACGAGGTGTGAAGGGGCAACTGGTTTTTGATCTGCTAGCTGCCAAGCTCCACCGTCCGGCAGCCATGGCATGGAGAAGATGGAGTCTTGTGGCGGGCTGCGGGAAGGCAACGACGTATTTCGGACGGGGAGAGAGAAGATGTGTCAATGTGCTCGATTCTTGAGAGAGCTGGGAGATTAGAGTTGAGTAAACCAGAGGAGATTGGAGCTACTGTATGCCAAGATTGGTGGAGATGGAGGGATTGTGTGGAAGGATTATGAGACGCTGCTGATGTACTACTATTCTCTTGAGATAGAGAGCAAGAGTGGAGAGAATGTCAGGATTATGAGACGTTGTTACTGCAGTACTTTATCTTCAAGAGGGAGGCAAGAGCGAAGAGAATGAGGGCCGAGGCTACTTTACTGGAGATCAGACAACCAAAGGTTACTTTACTGGAGATCAGACAACCAAGGTTACAGAGATTCATGCTGCTGCTTGATGACAGATATATTAAGTAAAGATGTGAGATTTATTTTTAATACGTGTGCTTGCAGCACCTGCATGAGACATCAGAGAGGAACTGTTGTTCTGCTGCGTGTTTGATAGCAAATAAGACATATAAAAGTTTTCTGATGATTTTGCAAGGTTCTATGTCACAACTCACAATGATTCGTCGATCTGTGTGGAAGGAGAATTTACAAAAATCCAAACATCTCCTGTTTAAACAAAACAATATGAGGCAATCATGAGAGCATATTGTCTGATGCAGTATTTTAAACTTTTTTTAGGTCAATATTATTTCTACGATTTGTGCAACATGCAGGCATTAATAAAACAATTACATGTCAATATGATGCCATGAACATTGTTGTATTGTAAGTCACGAAATTTAACTGCGGTAAATAATTTAATGAATTTAAATATTTTCTTGCATTGGGATTAGAAATCTAGAAATCAAATTTAATTCATCTAGAAGAAGTGGGCATCCAGAGGCAAAGCTCGTGACTTAATTCATATGAGGGGAACGAGCTTTCAAAGGCGCAAAGCAGGTCCTTCTGGTGAGCACCTCCTTCTGCAATGGATCTACAAACTACAATTTGTATACATCAGTCTATTGCAAACCTTTTGCTATTCTTATACCAGTAGTATAAATATTCTATTCATCCTCATAGTTGTTGGATACAATAATGCAACATATAATTTTACTAATATATTCGTATAGATGTTCAATACTGTTGGGTAAAAAAATTGGTCATTGTAAGGTAGGATGATGGATTTTCCTACATGTATGAATTTGTATGTCCATTATATTTACATATATAACGAGGACACAAATTGGAAGAACCGTGGCAACGCACGGGTATTCAGCTAGTATATATACTAATAATAAAGCACGAAGTGTTTGTCCCGGTCGAACACTTTTTTGGACCAGTTTACCCTCCCACTAAACCACGTATTACAAGCAACGCCACCTGTAAGTCAATAAAAATAAAAAACATGGTCGATGAACAGGCGTGCTGCGGGGTTGCCCTGGTGGCGAGCGGCGGCCGTCTGGTGCAATTTGAACAGGAGAAGTCAAGCCCTTTTTTTAATGTACGAGAGACTCAGGACGACGTGGTCTCATGGATGGCGTCTTGGCCTGGTTTAGCTGGGCCGGTCAGGTCCAGGCATGCACTATGCGCTGAGTCTCCAAAAGATCAAAAGAGAATTATAATTGGTCCAACATTTTTTTGGACCAGTTTACCCTCCCACTAAATCACGTATTACAAGCAACGTCACCTGTAAGTCAATAAAAATAAAAAACATGGTCGATGAACAGGCGCGCTGCAGGGTTGCCCTGGTGGCGAGCGGCGGCCGTCTGGTGCAATTTGAACAGGAGAAGTCAAGCCCTTTTTTTAATGTACGAGGCCGTCTGGTGCAATTTGAACAGGAGAAGTCAAGCCCTTTTTTTAATGTACGAGACGACGTGGTCTCATGGATGGCGTCTTGGCCTGGTTTAGCTGGGCCGGTCAGGTCCAGGCATGCACTATGCGCTGAGTCTCCAAAAGATCAAAAGAGAATTATAATTAAACAAGAGACAAGTCGCATGGGTATTGGGCCGGATACAATAGTCCCACATCGCTTTCTTAGAAGGAGTATCACCAGTTTATATACGTTAAAAAAGTTCCTATAAGCAAGGAGCAATAAAGTTGATTAGTGTGAAATATACTAATCAAAGTGGGAATAAAATTCTAAAGTGAAGACGATGGGAAAAATAATAGACGGGGAGTCTATTTCGGACTGATTGGACTCAAATGATGAAAGGCTGGGTAAATATTTCTACTTTGGAGCAAAACTTTAGTCTTTTTTATCAAAAAATATTCTCTCCGGTTGTAACATAAAGAAAATGTTTTTTATCAAAAAATATATTCTCTCCCCTTGCAATGCAAAGGGCTTATTTGCTAAAAAATAACCGGTAGCAATACCCTGTCACATCTGATATTTTTCTTTAAAAGTTTATTTTCTTTCTCCTGGTGCAACGCACAAGTTCCGTTAATAAAAACTGATTTGAAGTAGTGAAACTCTTAAAAAATTGCTTCTCGCGACGTGGTTTCTTTTCTTTCGATGCAACGTACGGGCATTTTTCCTATTACTTAAAATGAACGAAGTGTTCCGTTTCTTGGCAACTGAGCGTTTCGCTCCCTTCGTCATTCGTCCGTCGCAAAATCCATCGGAAAGGCAGGTTGAAAAAAAAGCCCAATAAAAACCGTCCACACGATTCCAGCGCGTCCCCGAAACATCGCCAGATCCACGCTATCGTTGCGCCTCTTGCAAAAAAAATCACGCACAGCAGTCCCACACAACGAGTACGATCGTCTTTCCACAGGTCCGCGGGAGCTCGCCCGCTACAATCGCCCTCGCCGCCAGATCGCCACGACTATCGTGTGCCATCTCGCTGTGCCGTCTGGCCGACGATCCTCCTAACCCATCTGATGGCCAATTCACGCATCGCGCAACGCCGCCCGGCCACCACGATCTAATATAGGTACACGTCAACTTATATAATGCAGACATGCAGTCATAGGGTCATGATCCAACGATTTGCAGGTGTAGGTCATCGTCTTGCAGCGCCGTCCATGAATCGTGATCTACTGCAGCCTGTAGGTACACGCCAGCTTATACAATGCAATCATAGGGCCATGATCAACGATTTTCAGGTATAGGTCATCTACAAAAATTCCTTTTTCAAATCGTTGCAGGAATTCTGCACCTAAACATTCTTGATGGTGGTCTGAAATTGTGTTGGCCTCACATGAATAATAGGTCATCTACATAAATTCCTTTTACAGATCGTTGCAGGAATTCTGCCCCTAAACTTTCTTGATGGTGGTCTGAAATTGTGTTGGCCTCACATGAATAATAGGTCATCTACATAAATTCCTTTTCCAGATTGTTGCAGGAATTCTGCCCCTAAACTTTCTTGATGGTGGTCTGAAATTGTGTTGGCCTCACATGAATAATTATTTATCCAAGTAGTAACCCAAGACAATTGTTTGAAAATACAATATTACACCTGAGATCATGAGCATGTGCTTTCACAACGAGATCACATGTTTGGGTGACACTGATCAGAGCCTTGGTTTTTTATTTCGTAGGAGATCTCCATCGGCAAGATCAAGATCAAGAGAATTGCGAAATCGTCAAATAGGCAGGTGACCTTTGCCAAGCGCCGAGCAGGTTTGCTGAAGATGGCCCACGAGATCCACATGCTCCTCGACACTGCATCATCATTCACTCTCTTTATGTTTTCAGGGCTTTGTTTTCTTTCGAATCGGCCGCAAAGATGCAATATGTAGCTTGCTTCTAGACTGCCAAGGATCAGTACCAAACCAACTCTAGGAAGATACTTTGGGATGAGAAGCAGAAGTTGTGTTCTTATTTCCCCCAAGGGGAATAACGTGGAGCACTTATCGATGTACTTGGATATTTCTGACTCGGCCCATATGGTTGGAGCCGATTTGCTCAATTTAGCTTGGCGTGCAAGGTTCCTGACGGGACAGACAGTGTTCGACAACAGCTACATGTGTGGCAGACCATAGGCGATGTGCATGGTGCAGAGTTTTTTTAAGCATATTGTTATTGATGATCTGGGTTTAAACCCTGTTTCCGTTCGCAAATCCTCCGAGGGCTTCAACAAGGGTATCAGTGCTCGGCGGCGGCGGTGGCATTTCTTCCATATGCCAAGTAATCTTAAACTCTATGTTTCGCTCGACAATGTGAAGTATTTGCTTCCATACTTATCACAAATGAGAAGCACAAGTTGATAGTACCTCCCGATTTTTGCATACGAACATGAATCAGCTGGCTGCTTCTCATGTAATAAAACAATAAACTATTTCAAAAAAATTAGAAAATTAGAGATGGAATTATTTAAAGACGTTCCTATGGTGAACTGCACATGAATTCTGACTTACACCAACTAATTTTTAGGCTTTTTTTTCCTAAGAAACTCAACCACTTATATTCATGGCGGGTGTCCTCCATCTCCGGCAGCAAAGGCTGGTGTCGTGGAGCTGCAGGGCGGGTGGCGAGCTGCAGGTCTGGCGGCACAGAGGTATGATGACGTGGTGACACGGTGGTGGCGGCATGGTGGCGCGAGGTGGAGCAGATAGAGTGGCGATGGTGGTCGTGCAAGTGTGAGGTAGCCCAAGGCAGGGGTGGCGCTGGAAGCATGAACGCAAACATGAGTGGATATGCTCCATGTAGGTAGGGAATAGATCCCATATGGTGGGACCTTCGCGTGACTACCTCACCGCGAACTATCCAAATGATGCGTTCCCCCTGACAAAGCCAATCATTTACCTTGTTATAAACATTACCCTCCCTTCTCACATGAATGGAATACTCATTTTGTAGATATATTTTATCTGATTTATTTTCAATGTTAAAATGTTATAAGTATTTTATGTAGATGTGTGTGGCCATCCTTTTTGCCAGATCATGTGCTTTCAGTTTCAGGGTGCAAGAAGGTCAAGTGTTTCATATGTCAATGTATTATATAGTTGTTTCTCGGTCCTTGACGATTCCATATTTTGTTATATTGTTTAGAATTAATTTAGAAAACGATTTAGGATTAACAAAGTTATTATTGTTCTGTTACACAATGAAAGCGTCGCTAATTATCTTACGCAAAAGGCTAACATTGTTGAAATTCACTAGATTATGCGCTATAGAAGGAGACACATTACAGGGTGAAAAGGATACAGGGTAGAAAGAACACATGTTGATTCATGAAGCGTTAGTAAGAGGGATAAAAACCCCAATGTACAAAGTGGGGTATTTTAAATAAAATCACGGTTCGTCATGTTTTGTTTTTCCGTGGCATAATATAGAAATAGAAAGAGAGGCTTGATGGACATGATACCATCAATGGAAAGATGTAATCCATAAACTTGTTCTTGGAACAGGCTCAACAACTTTGTTGTTCCGCCGTAACACGCGGACATTGTGCTAGTCCACTGTAAAAGAAGGAGCGAAAGTAAAAAAAGAAACGAAGGAGTTGAAGGCACAAACGAAACTGCCGTCTCTCTCGACGCACACGCGGCGGGGCACACCACACCACGTCTCTCGAGGCGCGTGCGCAGCACACGCAACCGCCGCACATGACACGATCCAAACCATCACGTGACGCAAAGCGAAACCGCATTGGCTTTCCTTCGCTCCTTTCCCTCGCGTCGATCGTGGCCCTCCATCGCGGCGCCCCCCTCCGGTCCACCCTCGGATGATAAAATAATATCCTCGACTCGAGCGACCCAAACACGAACCGAACCCTGTCTTTCTCCGGCGGCCGTCGCTTTCCCCTCCTCTCATCCCACGCCCTCGTCCTCTCCACTCGCGGCTGACGCTGCCGGTTCTCCACGTCTCGCCTCCTCCGCCGCCGCCTACCTTCGCTCGCACGCGCTCCCGTCGAAGCACCGGTCTAGGTGAGTTCTTGGTTCCTGCTCGCTTCTTCCTCTGCTTTGGGTTCTGGTCTGGTTAGCGAGTTCTTTGGAGGAAGCAAGATAGTGCCCAATCTAGAACGACGCTGTGCTTCTCGCGCCCTATGTAGTCGTGAGGTGTTGAGCCGTTGAGATATTTCCTTCCTCGCGCCCATGGGAGATGGTTCTGGCTAGCTTGGCCAAGTTAAATCTGTACCGAGACAGCAGTTCAGGAAGGTAGTTAATTATGGTTCTTGCGGTGGGCCTCGCCGTTGCCGGTTGGGTACTCTAATTAATACACCATGGGAAACTCGGTTATTGCCGGTGTCAAATTGCTCCGATGCTTGTATCAATTGATTAGACGTGTGTATACGAATCTTGGGGTACTCTTGTCGGGGAAAAGGGGGACAATTTAGGATTCAGGGTACGAACATGTTGTAGTACTAGCTTCGGTTCTGGCGTTCTGGATGGCAAGGACAGATATAGCAAGAAACAAAAATCTCTACCGGAACAGCAGTTCCAGAAGGTAGTTAATTAAGTTTGGTTCTTGCGGTGGTGGGTATTGCCAGTTGGGTACTCCTAATTAATTCGCCATGGAAAACTCAGTTCTTGCCATTGGTTATGGTGCTTTATTACTTGTCAGTTGATTCAGCTGATTACATACATATTCCGGTCGTTCTTGGCCATGAAAAAAGGGACAATTTTGGTGGAAATTTGAAGAAGCGAGATTATGTGCAACTCTCGGTGAAAGCTATTTTCAAGTTGTGTGCAGGGGAAATCTTGCTGGGATCACGCTAATTGGATGCAAGCATGCAACTTTGCAAGTTTTTTTTAATAAAAAGCTTGATTTACTCATAATTTTGGAAACACTTCGATATGCAGGGCCTTGTTGAGCGAAGCATCTTGGTTTCTCTTAGCGACATGGGTATGGAGCATTTGATGAGTGTCGTGAATCCTTCGTCAGGTTAGCCAGTGTTTCCCTTGGATGATGTAGTTTCTGTGTATGGTGAACTGTGACTGACTATTTATATACATACATAGGTTATGCCTTGCAAAAAGGTCCTGAACGTCATGGTGATGGAACAATGGAGAAAATGAAAGAGCTACAAAGGCAAAGGGCAGAAACAATGATGGAAACGTACCAAAGCACAGAAAGCCGAACGATCAGGTGTCCAATACCATGCAAAAGCAACAGGTATACTTGTCTGGTCAGCTAGATTTTACTATGGTTTGTAATTTAAATCTTGACCACATTAATCAGTAGTTACAGAATTTTCGAGTATCCTAAAATACGTTTTTAGCTGAAATTTGGATCATCTAGACTTTGCCTGAACTTTTACATGGACAACACTGTGCAACACTTTGTTCGCATTCACAGCGAATGCAGTCATCTCAGATCTGGAACTTTCATAATTCATGGACTTACTATCTGATATTTATTTTGAGTTTCAGTATTTTTTTTTTGAAACGGGAGTTTCAGTATTTTAATCTTTAACTGGACTGACGATTCTTCTTTATTCAGATCGTACAGGGAATATGATTTTAAAGCTGCACAAGATCTCTCTGATTTCATCCTGAGCAAGGTTAGTTTCTCTACAGATCTCTCGCTCTCCCCCTCCCTCTCTCTCTCTCTCTCAAAATATCATATTATTTGGTCTTTCTCTGAGATGTGCTTCCACTTTCTACTCACAAGTTATCGCATTTTTAGATTGAACTTCTTTTTCATTTCTTTCTCTTTTTTCCCCCTTTTGAGGTTGTGTTTGGAGTAAATTTATAGCACAGGTAAACAGTCCAACCTCTACTTGCCATTTAACCAAGTTTCTTTTAGTAATAGAATGTTTGACAATCTGCAGGCTTCTCCTCCATACTTTATGGGATCTCCACCAGTCCGCGCAAGCAATCCCCTTGTCCACGATACACAGTTCTGCTCTTGGAAAGTAGAAAATGCTGATCAGTCACCTGGTATTCCTATACCAACCAAGAGTTGCAGTATTGACTACTGGACAAGGGGAGGGTCCATTCCAAAGTCTTGAAGCTACATTTATCAGTTTCATGGTCGCTTAGAGATCCGCTGTGAAGTTGTAGTTCTAACTCCTGTTCTCCCTACAAGTACAGTTGTACATATGAGCCGCCAGCCTCAGGAAGCTATCGTTTTCAAGGTTTCTTTTTTGTGTCATACTGTCATCTCATGGGAAGTCCTGTATATAACTTTTTGTTAAGTTTAGTTGGCAGTCAGGCTAGTTTTGGCAAATAGAATTGTCAAACTTTGTTGTTGAGAAAATGAGGTAACTTGAATGGAGAATGGAAATTACTGTTTTACTTTAGTTGCTGATCGCCATGTGGAGGGGATGTTTTATTGAATGTTTCGACCTTGTGTTCTGTTGCATGGTATTTCCAAAAGCCTACTACTGTTTTTATGGACAGCAAGATCACAGGAGCCCTTCATGGTGGTCGACCTGAAATTTGCCATGAACTTCTGAGATAACGAACAAATCATACTAGTATACGACATTTTTGACAGCCATGCTGAGCCACGGCACTGCTTATTTTGCATAACCCCTGCATAACTTGACCTCTCATTCATTTACTCTACAACCAATTGCTGTAACATTGGTTCCAACTCCTACTGACTCTTGATCGGTGGTACACATAATGAACACATGCAACTGTCTTTTTTTTGTCTTGTGTAAACATTCATTGGCCTTGCCTGCCTGTTGGACTGCTGATCTCTTTTCTGATTTCCACCATCAAATCCCGGGAAGTTGATGGGTGTCGTGAATCCTTCACCAGGTTAGCTAATTTTTCCTTGCATGATATAGTTCCTGTCTATGGTGAACTGTGACTGACGATTTCTTCATAGGTTATGCCTTACAAAGAGGTCCCGAACGTTGTTGTGATGGAACAATGGAGGAAATGAAAGAGCTACACAAGCAGAGGACAGAAAACAATGATGGAACATACCAATGCACAGAAAGCCGGAGCGGAGCGATCAGATGTCCAATACCATGCAAAAGTGGAAGTTATACTTCTATTTCTAGATATTACCATGGTTCATAAATTTGAAATCTTGACCACATTAATCAGTAGCTGCAGAAATTTCCAGACGTCCTGAATGTGTTTTCATAAAATTACCAAACTCAGCCCATTTCAATGCATACTGTTGACTTATATTATTTGGATCATCTAGACGCTGCTCTGGCCTGATTTTTCACAATTTATTGGGTTTCCAAAGATCTTCAAAGTCAAGCAGATAATTTCTGAAGTTTAAATGTTTTGATATTTATCTAGGCTCATGATCTCTTTCCTGATTCAGGCTGTACAGGGAGTATGATCTCAAAACTGCACAAGATCTCTCTGATTTTTGTGAGCAAGGTCAGTCTGTTTCTCCGCAGCTCTCCCTCTCTCAAAAATAACATCGAATTTGGTCTTTCTCTGAGATGTGCTTTGACTATCCAGTCATAAGTTATCACATTTTGGATTAAACCTTCTTTTCATATTTTCCTCTTTTTTCTTTTGAGGTTGTGTTTTGAGTAAAGTTTTAGCACAGGTAAACAAACAGTCCAACCTCTACTTGCCAATTAACCAAGTTTCTGTTAGTAATAGAATGTTTGACAATCTGCAGGCTTCTCCTCCATACTTTATGGGATCTCCACGACACACAGTTCCGCTCTTGGAAGTACAAAATGCTGACCAGTCACCTGGCGTTCCTATACCGAGTTACCGACCAAGAGCTGCAGTGTTGACTACTGGACGAGGGGAGGATCCATTACAAAGTCTTGAAGCTACATTAATCAGTTTCATATGAGGTGGATCCGCTGTGAAGTTGTAGTTCTAACTCTGGTTCTCCCTACAAGTACAGATTGTACATATGAGGTGGCCATTCTTTGGAAGCTGTCACTAAAGTTTTTTTTTTTTGGGGGGTCATCTCGTCGCCAAATGTCTGTACATATTTTTTTGTTAAGTTTTTGTGGGCAGTGAGGCTAGTTTTCGCAAATAGAATTGTCAAACTTTGTTGTTGAGAAATGAGGTAATCTTAATGGAAAGCTACCAGTTTTGTTTAGTTGCGTGTCAAACTGTGCTGGGCGTGTTATTGAATGATGTTTTGACCTTCTGTTGTGTTGCATGATCAGGCAAGATCAGTTTCTGATCGCGCCTTGCTGTAAAATAAGATTACATGAGCCCTCCGTTGCCATGTACTTACGATATCACTCACACACACACAAAACATAAGGGCTGAGCCTTGCCACCCATCATTTTACAGAAGACTTGCATAACATGACCTATCATATCATTTGCTCTCAAACCAACTGCTGTAACATCTCCTATTTACTCTTGATCGTCGTTATATTATGAACGCATGGACGGGAGAGGTAGTGTTAATGGGTCTACTTTTCTACTCACTCCGTCTATATTCAGGGCCGGTTCTGAGAGCATCTCCACCGGGTTGATCCATACGGTCACCTTAAACGATCCGTTTCTGTCTGTTTGGGTCTAGCCCCGGTCGATT
The DNA here is from genome assembly GCA_023614405.1 of Avena insularis. Classification (NCBI taxonomy): domain Eukaryota; kingdom Viridiplantae; phylum Streptophyta; class Magnoliopsida; order Poales; family Poaceae; genus Avena; species Avena insularis. The sequence continues at coordinate 280,585,787 of CM042691.1, read as the reverse complement.
TGGGTAGGGGGTTCGGGCTGTCCGGCCAGCCGCGTCCAGCGGCGCGACCCATTTGTCAGCGCTGGCCAGAGATTTCATATGTTTGTAAATATTGCATATAATTAATTTTTAGGATACAAATAAACTAGACTAGGTAATCAAATTGAAATAGTGCTTCATATAGATAGTTCAGTCTCGCATGGTTCGATGAAAAATAACTAAACCGTCAATTAAATTACACAACAAATAGAGGATTAAGCATTGAGATTTCCTGCACGAGTCCATATATGCTTAACCAAATCCAATTGAAGTCGTTCATGGGTTTGCCTGTGACGCAAATTTTCATGCACTTGCATTAAATCTTTCCACGACGCTAGACCTGACTCTGGCTCAACCAACTGACCCTGAAAGTCCTAGCCTTGGTCCAAGATGCCATCATCACGCTCGTCCTTGACAATCATGTTGTGCATGATGACACAAGCAGTCATCACATCCCACATCTTCTCTGTGCTACATGTTCTAGAAGGGTATCGAACAATAGCCCATATTGACTGAAGCACACCAAATGCTCGCTCCACATCCTTCCTAGAGGCCTCTTGCTCTTTCGCAAACCTCTTGCACTTCTCATATCCAGGATTGCGGATTGTCTTCACAAAGGTGGCCTAGGAGGGGCAGATACCGTCAGCGAGATAGTAACCCATATCATATGAATTGCCATTGATCTGATAAGAAATCTTTGGGGCATTGCCTTCTGCCAGCCTAGCAAACACCGGAGACCGCTGCAGCACATTGATATCATTGTTTGATCTAGCCATGCCAAAAAAAGTGCCAAATCCAGAGATCATGTGATGCAACGACCTCTAGTATGATGGTGCACCCCTCTATATGCCCTTTGAACTGCCCTTGCCAACCAAAGGGACAGTTATTCCACTGCCAATGCATGCAATCGATGCTACCAAGAATACCAGGAAACCCCCTGCTATCGTTGATGGACAAAAGACGGGCAGTGTCTTTGGTGTTTGGCTCTCTCAGGTAAACTTTGCCAAACACCGCAATAAACCGCGCTGCAAAACCGGTACATAGCCTCATGGAATATGGAATCGCTCATGTGCATGTAGTCGTCGAGGAGGTCACCGGGTACTCCATATGTAAGATGCCGAATGGCAGCAGAACATTTTTTGGTAAGAGGAGAAGCCAATCTTATCGGTGCAATCGTACTTGGCCTTGAAGTAGTTATCGTACTCCGTCACCCCATTGAGAATTTGCAAGAACATGTCCCTCGACATCCGATAGCAGCGACGGGATGCCTTCTCTTTAAAGACCGGATTAATTGGATGGAAATAGTCCTTGTAAAGGCATATTTGGCCATCTTCTCGGTCGCGCTCCAAGTTGGCTTAGCGCCGCTTGGACGAGCCACCTCTGTGCGGCGGAAGGAGGTAGTGGTTGTGCACCATCTGTGCAGCCGCTAGCACAATCTCGGTCTCACCGTCAGACTCCACCTCGGACGATGACTCCACAAAATTCTTGTAGAAGAACTCCATTGCCCTTTGGCTGCTGCCCACCTGCAAAGTATGCGACCGTCAATAGCGATGCCAACTCCCGCAGCGGGCCGGACAAAACCTAGAAAGTACCGGCGAACGTACCTTGGGAAATTGATCGAGCAGGTTGTGTGCCACACAGAGGGTGTCGCGCGCCCAATCCAATGGCGGAGACCGAGGGCGGCGAGATTGCCTGTGGCACAGCCAGACAACTTCGGCAACGCGCATGGCCTGCGGTGGCGCTCGATATCGCAGGGGCATCGGCGGCTGATACATTGCAAACGTATCTATAATTTTTGATGCTACATGCTTGTTTTGCATCAATTATCTTATGTTTTTGTCTATACTTTGTGGCATTTTTATGAATTTTCTGGAACTAACATATTAACAAGTGCCACAGAGCCAGTTTCCTATGTTCTGCTATTTTTGTATTTTAGAAAATCTAGTAAAGAAATATTCTCGGAATTGGACGAAACAAAAGCCAACTTTCCTATTTTTCAGAGATGGTGATACAGTCCGGAGGAGAGGGGGAGACGCACCCTAGGGCGGCCACACCTGGTCCAAGCACGGCCAGGGTCACACCACCCTAGGGTGTGGGCCCTTGGCTCTCCACCGACCTCGCCTCCCCACCTATATAATCCCCCCGAGATGAAAATCCTAAGTACCCGCTCAGAATTCCACGAAAAAGTCTGTAGCCGCCGCCACCGTCGTCCCTAGATCAGGAGGGATCTGAAGCTCTTCCCTGCACCCTGCCGAAGAGGGGAGATCATCCCGGAGGCCTTCTTCATCACCATGCCTGCCTCCGGAGTGATGTGTGAGTAGTTCATCCTTGGACTACGGGTCCATAGCAGTAGCTAAATGGTTGTTTCTCCTATTTGTGCCGTCATGTTTAGATCTTGTGAGCTGCCTATCATGATCAAGATCATCTTATTGTAATGCTACATGCTGTGTTTGCTGAGATCCGATGAATAATGAGTATTATGTCAGATTGATTATTGTTCTATCATGTCTATGTTATTTGTGATCTTGCATGCTCTCCGTTGCTAGTAGTTACTCTGGCCAAGTATTTGCTTGTGACTCCAAGAGGGAGTATTTATGCTTGATAGTAGGTTCATGCCTCTAGTAATGTGGGAGAGTGACAAACTTTTAAGATTGTAAATGTATTGTTGCTACTAGGGATAAAACAACAATCATTTGTCCAAGGTCAATTGTATTGTTTACATTGCACACTTTGCTTAATGCGATTATCTATTGCTTGCAACTTAGTACCTGAGGGTTGTTCAGATGATATCCCAGAGGTGGACTATTAGTCATAGATGCAGTTGGATTATGGTGTATGTATCATGTTGTAATGCCCAAGTGAATCTCATAGTGATCATCATGTCATGTACATGCATTGTTATGCATTCTCTATTTGTCAATTGCCTAGCTACAATTTGTTCACCCAGCATGTTATTTATCTTATGGAGAAAAACCTCTAGTGAACTATGGATTGATGAGCCACAAGTGTAGGGGATCGCAACAGTCTTCGTGGGTAGTATTACCCAATTTATTGATTCGACACAAGGGGAGCAAAAAGAATACTTGCAAGCCTTAACAACTGAGTTGTCAGTTCAGATGCACCTAGAAATAGTTCTTGCTCATAGAAGTTTATCAGTAGCAACAGTTTGTAGTAGTAACAGCAAAGCAACATCAGCACAGGAGCAATAGTAACAGTAACGGTAATAGTGGGATTCGAGTGCGGTAGGCATAAGGATGGATGGACAGGCGTTGCATGGACAAGTCTAAACATGTAACTTCAAGATCTAGGGCATTGCGGATAAATAATAACAAGCATCCAAGTACTAAAAAATCCTAGGTATGTGCTCCAAATATAGTCATACATGCTCGCAATGAGAACTTGCACAACATCTTCTGTCCGGCCAGCCCATGGCAGCGGGGCCTCTAGGGAACTACTAGCAATTAAGGTGCTCCTTTTAATAGAGCACCGGAGCAAAGCATTAACACTCCGTGAAAACATGTGATCCTCACACTACAGCCACCCCCTCCGGTTGTCCCAATTATTGTCACTTTAGGGCCTTTGGATCTGGACAATGATATGTGTACACAACTTGCAAATAAGATCACAAACAATACTATCATAATGATTCAATAATAAGTTAAGATCTGAGATCATCGCACTCGGGCCCTAGTGACAAGCATTAAGCACAACAAGTTGCAACAAATTCAAATAACACTAATAGAGAAACTAGGCACTATGCCCTAACAGATCTTATTCAATTACATGATAGAACTCATCCAATCCCTACCATCCCCAAGCCTACAGCGGGGGATTACTCACTCATGGATGAGGGAAACATCGGTGGTTGATGGAGATGCGTTGGTGATGACGATGGCGATGATCCTATCCAAATTCCCCGTCCAGGCAGGGTGCCAGAACGGAGTTTCTGGATCCAAATCTTGGTTTCTGGTGGCAGAGCAGAACTCTTTCTATAAAACTATCGAACCCCCCCCTCGGTTTTTAGGTTGAAAGGCAACTTATAGGCGCAGAGGGAGGCCGAGGGGGTGTCTGGGGTGGCTGCACCCCCCTAGGCGCGGGGCAGGGCCCACCCGCTCCTGGCAGGGGTGTGGGCCCCCTAGGCTCCTTCTCCCTCTCCTCATCTGGCTCCGTGGGTCTTCTGGTGAAATATAATTTTTGGCATATTTTCCGAGATTTTCCTGATAGTTGATTTTCTGCACAAAAACAAGACACCAAGGTAATTCTGCTGAAAACAGTGTCAGTCCGTGTTAGTTGTATCCAAATCACACAAGTTTAGAGGAGAAATAATAGAAAAAGTGTTCGGGAAAGTAGATACGCTTTGGACGTATCAACTCCCCCAAGCTTAGCTTATTGCTTGTCCTCAAGCAATTCAGTTGAAAACTGAGTGCGATAAAAGAACTTTCATGAACACATTTGCTTCATATGATGTATATATTCTCAGCACAGGAGTGGATGCTTAAACCATTCATAATAAGAAGCATGCAACCAAGTCTACTCTATAATCATTGCAAGCTAAGAAGAGAAACAAACTCAATAATAATAAGTAGCATGGAACATAAACATAAAACATTGCAATGCTCATAGTAAGGTATGATAGAGTGGTATATCGCTTGCCTTTGTTTGTAGAGCACAATATAAATGCCAAGGCACCTCTGAAGTTCAAGTGAAGACTAGAGGTAAAAATATCAGAGATACAAGCATCAAAGTCATGACATAATTAACCAAGTTTTGGAACAAACACAATAATGACAACTATGCTCTCAAGAAGGTGGTCATAGAATAAGTGGTGACTCAACAAGGTTGTGAAAATGGTTTTGGAAAGTTTGAAAGGCTTCCTAATGCTGAAAGGAAGGTACTCATTAGCTTTGAGCTCTCATTGCTCCTATCATAGGCATCTTCATGTGGTCAAGGTTAAAGTGAGGTCCACTCTGAATCATATGCTTGACAGACCATAGGATGAAAATCCCAAGTCCCTTGAGTTCGAGGGCCGCTCTGCATGCTACTCAACTTTGGTTACCTGTAAGTTCTTGTCATTGTAAATACATGCATATCATAGAGAACAGCCAACGGGGTACCCCTTGCACATGGTACAGGAGCTTTCCCATAACCAAAATGACAAGGCAAGCAGACAATGAGCATCTCATCAATCTTTTTATTTACCATATGCATAGCTTTTTATTGAGGATGCTTCATAGATGCTCATTACGGTGATGCTGCAAGTTTCCACCATGATTAGGCATGGCTTAGGCTAGCGGCCCAGAGGTTTCTCTAACATAATGTATAGACTCCATGAACTCACAAGCTCCCCTTTTATTTCACATCATCGACATCCATAAACAAAAGATCAAAGTATCAACTGGATAGGATATCCAAAAAAAAGTGTTGAAAGTGTTCCCCGTGACAGCACGGTTCTGCTGACTCCCAGCATATAACTTTCATGGACAAGTCACAATGGTTCAGGATTATTAAGTGCAAGGAATAAAGCGTGCCATCAAGTTCATGAGAGCTTTACTAACTAACTTCTCAAAATAGACAAACATTTTATTTGGAAGAAAACAAGGCATATTGAATATGCACCGAAATAGCAAACGATGCTAATAGGTAGGTAAGGTGGACTGGTGCAGCGCTGAGTTGATGTAGGAGCGCTTCGTTGGGAACCCCAAGAGCAAGGTGTGAAGCAGCACAACAACAAGTTTTCCCTCAGTAAGAAACCGAGGTTATCGAACCATTAGGAGGAAGGAAACGTCACACCGATGTTGCAAGCAACGCGGAGACCTGCACAACACAAACTCAAGACTTTGCCCCAACGAATCAGTGAGGTTGTCAAGCTCACCGGTTTGCTGTAACAAAGGATTAAACATACCGTGTGGAAGGTAATGGTGGCTTGAAGCAAGTAAACAAGTAACAGAGGAAGATGTATCAATGGTAAAGATTGGATCGGGGCCCATAGTTCACTAGAGGTGCTCTCCTTAGATAAACAACATGGCATGAAGGGTAAACAAATTATAGCAGGGCAATTGACAGGAACTAAGCTAGGCATAATAATGCAATTACCAGTCAGAAAGATCCTATGAGATTCGATTGGGAAATACAACAAGATACATAGACCGCCATCGAACTGCACCTATGACTAGAAGTCCACCTTCAGGTTATCATCCGAACCCCCTCCAGTATTAAGTTGCAAGCAACAGACAACTGTTTTAAGCAAAGTGTGTAAGGTAAACAGTCCACATGTTTCATGAACAAGAGACCGTTGTTTTCTCCCTAGTAGAAACAACACATCTACAATCGAAGAGATTATTGTCACTTCCCTTGGAAACTAGAGGCATGAACCCACTATCGAGCATAAATACCCCCTCTTGGAGTCACTAGCAAATACTTGTCCAAGATAGCTACTAACAACGGAGAGCATGCAAGATCACAAACAACACAAACATGATAGAATCATAAAGATAAAACCATTAATAAAACCAACACAATAATCTCAATATCCATCGGATCCCCGCAAACACAACATGCATGATTACAAATAGATTAGATCTTGATCATGAACGTATATCACAAGATCTATATATGAAAGCACAGAGGAGGAGATACAACCATCTAGATATACATGGACCCATAGTCCAAGGTGGAACTAATCACGCATCATACCGGAGAGAAGGCCTCCGGGATGATCTCCCCTCCGGCAGGGTGCCGGGAAGAACTTCAGATCCCCCCGATCTAGGGACGATGGTGGTGGCGGCTATAGACGGTTTCATTGAGATTTGATCGGGTGCTTAGGGTTTCTGCATCGGGGGCTTCTTATAGGCAAAGGGGGAGGCCGAGGCGCCGACCAGGGGGTCAAACCCTAGCCAGGCGCGGGGTGGGGCCCACCCGCACCTGGGGTGGGTCTGGCCGTCCCCTCTGGCTCTCCTCTGGACTTCTTGTTCCCCATGCAAAGTAATTGACTTTGACGTTTGTCCCGTCCAATTCCAAGAATATTTCTTTACTAACTTTGCTGAAACCAAAAACAGCAGAAAACAGGCATCTGGCACTGTTGCAACTTGTTAGTAGGTTAGTACCAGAAAACATGTAAAAATCACCTCAAAATGTAGACAAGTAAAGCAAAGTAGATACTAAACAAGCATGGATCATCAAAAATTATAGATACGTTTCCAACGTATCATGGACACAGCTGGCAATATTGGTTTTGGGGAGTTGGAAACACAGGTAGAGCTCATGCTCAGTGCAAGTGAAGGCTAGCAAAAGAGAGGGAGCAAAAAATGAGAGAGCAATAATTGTCATAAACATGCTTGCAACAAAACAGGACTAATTATGGCATGAAAGTGATACAAGAACTCTGAGGCAAAATAAATCATCGAGGTTTACTGACTATTGATTAGTCATATGCATGCGTGAGCATGTGCCATGTCTATTCACATGAACAGTCAGAGGAGGATACCACAATTTCATACCAAAATATGAATAAAACAATGCAAGCAAACATTCATATGGCATGCTACAAACTATTAGCAAGCTGGAGCTAATCATAGACAAGCAAGAACTACTAAGCATCCATCAATAACACACTTCTTACCATGAATAGACTAAGCATGCTCACAATGATGAGTATATGTACAAAAATAAAACAAATAGAGTTTGTTACCAGCCTCTTACCACTCCTTAGGTTGTCTTAATCTTCATGATTGCCCTTCACTTGTGTGACTTGAATAATAACGTAAAACCAAAATCCACTTAGGACTATGAACCCTGCAAAAAACTCACAAAACCAAAGAAGAACAACAAATATTTTTGGTGTTTCAATTTTTTAAAGAAGCCAACAAAGCAAAAACAAGCAAAGGAAAAACAAACCAAGCAAAGCAAAATCTTTTTGGATTTTTCTTTTAAGGCAAACCAAAGCAAAGAAATAAAGAAACAAACCAAGAGAAACAATGAAAATATTTTTGGTATTTTTGTGTTTTTGAGAAATAAGCAACAAGAACCAAAAAGAAAGCGAAACAATGGATATACAAAGAACCGACCAAACAAAATATATCGATGAGTGTGATGTCGGTATACCTCCCCCAAGCTTAGGCTTTTGGCCTAAGTGGGGCTCAATAGCGCGGGTAGTAACTCCATTCCGGTGGGTCATCATAGGAATGATCATAGTCAGGTGCTTACGATGAAGAAGAAGATGCGCCCCAATCAAATGAGGGCTGCTGGTATGAGAACTCTCCCAAGTTGGAGGGCTGAACCGAATTGTTTTGGGCATCCTCTTCAACATTCTCCTCTTGCTGGGGGAGCTCTGCCACATATGTGTCAACCTCCTCCTCTGTAAGCGACCATCCTTGCCTATTATCAAAGTTAAACAAAGCAGGTGCAGGCAAATAAACTATCTTCTCAGTCCTACCCTTTCTCCGACCTTGCTGGACAAAAGATAACTCATACGGTAAACTTCTCACATTGGCCCCCTGGGACACAAAACCATGCTGAATCATGGATTCAAGATGAAGCCTCTCTATGGGGAACTGAAAATCTGAATAGTGAGGCTCTAAACCATGGAAAGCTAGCAACCTAAAAGCAATGAGACCTCCACAAATTCCGCCCTTCTCACGGTTGGTGGTGAGACGGTGAGCTATCAAAGCACCCAGGCTATAAGATCTATTCCTATTCAGAGCAGCTGCGATAAAAGCTAGATCAAAAGAAGACAACTTTCTAGCAATCTTTCTAGCAAGATTTGGTAATGAAATAGGCAAAGTATCTAATAGCTGGGAACTGAATGTTCCGAATTTTACCACTTTCCTTAGAGAAGTCGAAGCCTTGGCAAATCTCAGCATATAAATCCACAAGTGACTTTGGCCTTTCCTTGATCTTCTCACAAGATCCCCACTGAGGTAATCTAATTGTTGCACATAAATCAGCAAAAGGCAGGTCGACAGGTATATTATATATTTTGTAATGGACCATGGGATTAGATGTAGACCAAGTGAACCGGAAGTTCTTCTCAAAAGCCATGGTTAGCTTAACAAATTGAAATAGTTCACCTTCAAAAAAGTGTTCCAATCCTGCATTGGCAATCAAGGTTTGGAAATCCTGGGAGATTCCCGCGGTTCTCATAAATTCATGGCATGGATATATGGAAGGAAAAACTGACTCCTCACCTTCATTGACTCAGACACCATCAAGTTATATTGATTCAAAGAATAGGTACTCATCTTCCTTGCTAAAATTTTTAAACAAACATCAAACCAAGTGATTTCCAAGTTGATAAATGATGAGAAACTACTATAGGAATTTGCTAGAGGACTACAAATAAATCAAAATAAAGTTTCTAAGCATAGAACAAGCATGCAAGCTTAAACAACTTGTCACCTATAGCAGCAAAATACTCAAGATACAATCTACCAATCACAAATCTAATTGGACAAGTGGAGGAGGCACATGCCAAGGAACAATCTCTCCAAAAATCAGCAGCAAAGATGGGCTGAGCAAGGAGATCGAAAATCGCGAGCAAGAACAACAAGAACTCGAGCTTGAGCAAGTTTTCTGGTGTTTTTCGGGAGAGAGAAATAAGATGGCTTTGAGGAGGCAGCTTAGAGGGGGCCGGGTGGGCCAGACCCCCCAGGCGCCGCCACCTGGTAGGTCGTGCCCACCATGGGTGTGGTGGCCCCCTGGGTCACTTCAGGTGCCTCTCTGCCCCTTTTTTTGAAGAAAAAATTATTTTGAATTTTCTGGAATTTTTGGGGAAACATTATTTTTGGCCAATTTTTAGGGTATGAAAATTGATTTTCTCGCTGAAATAGTTTTTTCAGAAGAAGCAAAAGCAAACCAAAATCCAAACTACAGAAGCTCTAAGGCAAACTAACAAGCAAACAACTAGCAAAACCAAAGCTAGCAAAAGAAAGGCAAAGACTAGGAAGGAGAAAAGTAAAAGAAAGCAAGAACAACCATAGTGGAAACATTATTTTGTTCATAAAAATCCTTTTGTTAACAAGGTTGATCAAGTCTTGTTACCAAAACAGTCTTATATGAAACAAAACTTTGCATTCCACAAGGTGATTATGTTACCTGATACTTGATAGCAATGGTCCCAATCATAATAGTTTCAAAATTTTCCTGTGAAATGGGACAATATATTTCTCCAACCTTGATGCTCTCAATATTTTCAATGGAATTCAGGCAATATCTTCTAACAACCTTCTTGGGGAAATAAACAGTATGCTCTTTGTCATCAATATTGAATGTTACTTTTCCTTGATTATAATTAATGACAGTACCTGCAGTATTAAGAAAAAGTCTCCCAAGAATAATAGACATATTATAATCTTCAGGCATTTCAAGCACAAAAAAATCAGTTAAAACCAAGAAATTATGAGCCACTTGAACAGGAACATCCTCACATATACCAACAGGAATAGTAGTTGACTTATCAGCCATTTGCAAAGATATATTAGTTTGTATCAACTTTTCTAGCTGGATTCTCTTGTAGAGAGAAAAAGGCATAACACTAACTCCAGCTCCCAAATCACATAAAGCAGTTCTGACATAATTATTCTTAATAGAGAAAGGAATAGTTGGTATACCTGGATCACCAAGTTTCTTTGGAACCTTACCATTGAAGGAATAATTAGCAAGCAAAGTAGAAATCTCCTCATTAGGAATCTTCCTTTTATGAGAGACAATATCCTTCATATACTTTGAATAAGGAGGCAACTTAATAGCATCAGTCAAAGGAATTTGCAAAAATAAAGGTTTCATCCACTCACAAAAATTGTTGTAGTGTTCCTCCTCCTTTGACTTGTGTTTCTTACCTGGAAAAGGCATAGGTTTCTGTACCCAAGGTTCTCTCTCACTACCATGTTTCTTAGCAATAAAATCTTCCTTAGTGTACCTAGTGTTCTTAGTGTGCTTCTCAGGTTCTTCCTCAACCTCCTCCTTATCAGGAGCATCATTATTATTACCACTCCTAGTTTCAGCATCACAAACATATATACTATTAGGATCTACATCAGGTTCAAGTGGTTCCTCAACTACTTTATGTTTATTTTTCTTTCTCTTACGAGGACTACCACTATCAACTTGTTGAGAATCCTGCTCAATTCTTTTAGGGTGTCCTTCAGGATATAAAGGATCTTGAGTAGCTATACCACTCCTAGTTATAATTCCATAAGCATGTTCATCTCCTGGGGCATTAACTAGCATATCCTTTTGTACCTTAGCAAGTTGATCAAGTTGGGTTTGAACCATTTGAAAGTGTTTAAAAAGCATTTTAATATCATTAGAAGTTCTTTCGACAATATCTTTCAACTCATTGATATCTCTAGAGTTTTACAATAAATGACTCTGAATTTGTTTATTAAAATTACCTTGTTTAACAATAAACGTGTCAAGTTCCTCTAAGCATTGATCAGGAGGATTACCATACGGAATATCACCTTCATTAAAGTGGAGAGAGTGTACCTCAATAGTAGATGAGTGGGGAATTGGCTTACATAATTCTTCTATAGGAGGTAGATTCTTCACATCTTCAGCTCTAATACCTTTCTCCTTTAGACATTTCTTAGCTTCCTTCATCACTTCATCATTTAATGCAATAACTCCCCTCTTTTTCTTTGGTGTTGGTGTTGGAACTGGTTCGGGCACAATTGGTTCAGGAGTAATAGGCTTAGGTGTATTTAGCTCAGTTGAAGTCCAATCATCATAATTCTTGCTTATCTTAGCCATTAATTCTTCAGCATGTGTAGGAGTTATTTTCCTGAAAACACAATCAGCAAAGCTATCCAGGTATGTGCGGTGACCCAGCATACCACTGCATAATGTAGTACACTATAATCATTGACATAACACCTGAAACACCGTTCACTAGTATTACATCCCTTAGAGTGGTACAACAGAAACACACCAGGTCCAAGACATGACTATAGGTTACAACTCAACTCTTTACACAAGATCCAGAGAACACTCTAGGTTAAAGAGAGAGAAAGAAACTTCTTACAAAGAAGAATCAGATATAAACAACTCAAAAGCTATCATACTATTAAGACTAGTATCTTAACTAATGATCTGGCATTGCTTCTATTGCAATACACTATACAAATAGGTTCTATGGTTAGAGATTATATTCCTGTCTAATCAGTCACTTCGTATTCACTTGAGTTGGTGTATATGTTGACTTTCTTGACTTCATTGAAGAGCTTTAGCCTTTGATGATGATTCCTGGAGTATGACTTGATGTAGATGTCGTCTTAATGGCTCCAGAAACTAGCAAGGGTTAATAAGATACGTTGACTACGAGCGTACTCAGCAAGTTCACTAGAAAAGGAGTGTATGATGCACTATATCTACAGCCACAGACCGTAGGTCGTAGGCGATGCAAGTTTTCATAAACATTTCTTCAAAGGTTGCTTTTATTCTGAAAAGCTATGTCCGTTAGTCTTCACGGGTTTACCCAAACTTTCATGGAGTTCCTTTCCCGCCGCGTTCGCAGCTCCTTGTCGAAACAAGGAGTAACAAGTTACAGTTCTTACACTCTGCAGATGTGTGTCACTTTACCCATGAGATATCTTAGCTTTGTTGCACATCCGAGTTATAGGCTCGTTCACACTTCCTTGGTGTGAGGCCCAAACTAAGATCCAAGCCAATCACTGCCTTCTCCACGACCTCGCATGTCTCCTTGGTGTACGTCAGCCCACATATTGAATTACGGAAATTGGCAGTACAAATCGTTCAGATGTCGGAACTATCGTGGGACGTTGAGGGCTCCCACCCATATGCTGCATATCTCCTACGAATTACCAATAAATGCATGCTACGGAGATAACAACCACGACCCGCACATCCGGCTCCATGCGAGAGGGAAAAGATACAGCTGACTTCTCCGTCCCATTCCAAATCTCATGGTTAACGCGTGATATACGGCGCAAGAATCACTGGCAACATTGGTTGTTAAGTCCTAGATAATATGTTCCTTTACCACCAGAACTCTTATAGTTGGTTATTACCTCATGGTAAATAACCTATAATAACATTATTATGAAAATAGTGTTTTCTGTCCTTTTTCAAATGCAGGTGATGATAACACAGGATTTGCAAAATACTTTACAGAAAATAATCAAAGGACATGAGCAAGTGTGAACTTGCCTTTTGTGATTGCAAGATTATGCACTCACGGTCTTCGAGACAATATAAAAGATCCAATATCTGAAATCAGCATCATTGGTCCGGTAAGGACTAATGTTTAAAGAAGCAAGATGCTATTATGCATAAGTAATGTAATGCAATTTCGTAAACTCGAATCCCGGGGATAATGTTGATCTAGGATTTGGATACTGGATATGGTTACTTTAGAATGTGGTGTCCTTTTAGATAAGTTTCATACTTGTGCTTCTTATTAAGGCTTGTGAGTGTGTTTGAAACAATATGTAAGTATAATAAAGCACACACAATAATGGAATACTCAAGTGGGAAATATATCTGTAGACTATGTATATAAGATTTGTTCATCATTTAGAGCTTTCATAAAAATGTTTATGTCTTGCTTTATAATGTTCCTTAAAAGAATAAATTTTGAAGAAAATCTTACTTAGCTAAGGAGAAATATTTAAATTTTAATTTAACCTTATTAGGTGTTCTTTCTAGTTATAGTCTTTAAGTAAGAAAGAATTACTCTATTTGAATAATGATATTAGTAGTATTCGAGACTTATCTATCTTGGTTTTTAACTTGGTTAGTTTGGTAATAAGATGCTTTATAACTTAATTATAACAGACCAAAGTTAACTATAAAACACATAACAAAGTCTTTAGCATAGTATTTAAAGTATTATAGACTAAAGTTAACTTTAAAGACATAGATGGATTTAGGTTATATTACTTGTGATATTTGTATCTTGTTCACTTTATAAGGTTTCTTAGAGTTACTTAAGAATAGTATTACTTCTATTTGAGTAGTGGTTTCTTAATTTTATAATGGAATAGAAGTTTTTATCTCCATATAAAGGTGTGGTTATGATTTATGTCTAAGGAATAATACTACTTAACTACTTATGAATCCATTATAGTGTTTTAGAATGTTGAAAAAACTTGTGGTTGAAGTAAATGAATAAGTTTTATTTCTCTACAAATTATTTTTGGAGATTTTCGATTGGTTAAGGATCCTTTTATAAAATAATCTACACTTATGGTTGAAGGAGAATTCAATAAAATTGTATTTAAAGTGTGTTAAACTGTTTTGACCTCATACTATCAATATTTAAGTTTAATACTATTTATTAGATTCAATTGGCTAATATTAGAATTATTAGCAAATTTTATTTACATTTATATGAATTTTTAATTAAGGAAATAGGTTTAAATTCAATTTATTAAGTTATTTAAATGTTTATCTACCCCAAAAGTGGAATATTATATTTTTAACATGTAGGTATTATTTTTGTGATCATTTTGGTATATTACATTTATTTTTGTGACTTATAAATAATAAGATATGATTTTTACAAGGTTTATTACTTTTATAAATACTTAATAAATAATAAATATTTAATTAAGTGAAATAATAATGCATGATTATAGTTTCAAATTATAGTTCTTATTTTTCTAAGATTTTTGGTATTTTATTTATATTTTTAACATTTACTAATATTAAAATATGATTTATCAAAGTATTAAAACTTATAAAATCTTTATTAAATAATAATTATTTAAATTGTTAACATAATAATGTTTGATTATAGTTTTAAGTTATAGATTTTATTTTTCCACAAATTTTCATATATTATACATATTTTTCTGAATTACAAAACAAAACAAATTAAATTTCTAAGATTTAATCATTTTTAGAAATTATTAAACATATTTACTGCATCACTGCTGACATCATCTTGTCTCTTAAACTTTCTACACTGCACCCTAATCTAGCCCCAACTCACTGACTGGTGGGGTCGTTGCCATGTCATACACCACCTCAGCAAGGCAGGACCTGTGTGGTTTGACCGGTTGACCTGAGGCAAGCATGATGTCATCATGTCATCATCTCGCTGGTGATGCTCAGGTGGCTAGCAGCAGCGGCGATCTAGCAAGGTTTTGCAAACGTGGTTGTTGCGGTTCGAAAGGGCACACGCGGAGGAACCATCTAGCAGTGGCGCCGCTTCTATTTGGTCGCCGGAACATGGTCAACGACAAGCTTTGTGGCGGCGGACGTCGATCTACGGCGACAGAACCATAGCAGAAGCAAAGGAGGGATTTGGGAGGACGATAAGGTTCGCTGGCTCACCATGAACGCATAGAGGGGGTCGATGTGGACAGGGGAGGTCGAAGTCGCCGGCAGCTACCGTGACAGAGCACAACCGGAGCTCGGGAAGATGACCTCGTGGCGTCAATTCCCGGCACCCCCCTTCGATTCCTTTGACTAGGAGGCTCAGGGGAACCAGGCGAAGCCGTGTGCTTGATCAACGGAGCACCGGCAAGGTCGAAGCTAGGGTTTCGACCGAAAGAGGAATTCGAGAGACAGATGATGAGAGCGAGTGATACTTGTATGGATGGATAGAGGAGGATGTGGGCGTTCTTATCCCCTCCTCCATCAGCGGCAGCACACATCACAGCGCGACGGAGATCAACGACGGCCGCGGTGCCACACAGCAGCTTCCGTCGGCGAGGAAGACGACGAAGATTAGAGGCTGAAGGGGTATGGGCTCCTGGCGGGCTGGTGCTGGGCCAAGTGGGTCGCGGTGTGACGCACGTGAACGACACGAAATGGGAAAGAAAATTGGGTCGTGGGCCAGATTCGACTGATGCCTCTCTTCCTTTGTTTTTTTTTCTGTTTTCTGTTTTATTTCCAGATTTGTATTTTTATATTTTGTTTGGAATATCTTTATAGAATTTTATTTGCTAAATACTTGCAGTATAAAAAATGTATTTCAAATTCTGGTATGAATTTAGTATTTTGATAGCATACTTTATTTATTATTTTCTAACTTTATATATAGAGAGATATTCTTTTATTAAATAGAATAAGTAGGATTTAGGCTTTTTAGGATTTGTTTAAGATGTTAAAAATTAACTACAACATTATTTTTACTTTTATTTGGAGTAACGAAGTTTTAAAATGTTTAGTAATAGTCATAGGGTTTATTTTAATTTATTTAATCACATAGTAAAATATAGGGTGGTTTATAATTATTGTATTCCCACTTATTTCATGCTCATATGGAATGAGTGGTTAGAGAAATGGATCAAGGAATTTGCCTAATGAATATAGATTGAATATTTATGAGGTGTTGATGATAAAACTCATTAATAAATTTAGGGTTCTGAACTGTAATTGCTTACCCTAGCTTTTAGGGTACTTACTATATTCATATTCTTTTGTTAATGTGAATAAAGATTAATGACTAAACATATGGTCCTTATGTTTGTGATCTTTAATGATATCTCCTTTTAAAATAGAAAGTTATTATCTGGAATGTCTGATGGAAAAGAATTGATAAAGATAACTCCTAAGCACATATGGTTGTGATAATTGGAAACGACAAGGATGTGCTGAAGTGATTTGCTATAGGAAAATATTCCTATAAATCATTGTAGAAATAAGATGATAAATCAGTCATTTGATATGGATATTAGGTTTGGTTATAGAATTAGGTTTACATATTTACCAAGAACTCCTACCTTCCATATTTCATAATTCTTGATTTCTACTTAAAGAATTCCTTTCCTAGATATACTACTTCTTCCTATCTATCATCATGTGTTAACATGATGAGCTTTACTACAAATACTTTTACTAATAACTTATCATATAGATAATTCTCATCTCTAAACTTGGTTATATCAAACTACTCTGATAATGATAACCTCTAATCCACTAAGTAGTTACTTCTAACTCCATTCATATATTTCCTTTATCATCCTTCACTAACATTACTTCAATAGATGTATACATCAAATCCTACTCTCCTCAAAAGCTTACTATCCTTTAAGAGGAATAACACTACTTCCATAACTCTATGGTACTCTAGCTTCTGCTTAATCATACCATCCTATATCTACTTAACTCCAGTATTTTATTTCTCAACTTCTCCTTATACCATTATGACTTGTCATGACTAATCTAGGGTAACATATCTATACTAGGGTTCAATCATGTTCTATCCACCAATGTCACTTATATATGATATAAGCATTCAATCTTGGTGACAAAAGCATGATCATTAGAATCCTTAGATCATTTATGGCTTAGGTTTCTAGTTGGCTCATCAAGGCTTCCATCCATACAACATTATAGTTGTAGTATAATTATCTTTTGTTTATCTCTATTGGATTAAGGGATATAATTCATTGACTATACCTACTTGATCCAATAGGACTACTCCTCGTAACTATCTTCAGGATTCATCCTTGTAATCATATTTATTACCATATAATTATATATTCCAGTAACTCTTCTATCATTTCAGGAGTGAGTTAACTCCATCAATTATCATATTGATTTGATTCTCTTCAATCACTCCCATCCTATAGATGATATCTAAAAGTAGCATTATTATTTACCTCTTATTACTTCTTTCTCTAAAGGACTAAAGTGAATGTTATAATAAGGACAAGAGTTGATAGGTCAAGAATTTATAGATTAAGAATTGGTGGATCAATAGGTGATTACTCAACATTGATGAACAACAGATATTGGAATATGATTCCAACAAGAATGGTAAAGATTGATATGGATAAAAGGATACATGGTGAATGATCTTTGAATTGGTTTCCCTCCTACTCCATATAACTAAAGAGTTAGGGTTAGGTATTACCATGATACTCATGGTATAAGCATATGAGATTAAGATAGATCAAGAATTAGTTGTTACATTCTTATTACTTAAATTATATTTATAACTTGATATTCATGGGTTGTGTAATGAATACTGGGATATGATTACTTAAGGATCAAATATAATCCATTAAGTAATGTATTAGGGTTTAACTTTTATTACATTTGATCTACCCTTAGATCAAATCTCCCTTACCCAAAATAAGGTTTTAGCAAAGGTCATATTGAAACTTATCGCAGTCAACTTGATGATCTACTTCAATTCCATCAAGTTAAGAGAAGCTTTAATCACTTTGACAAGTTTTTATTTAAAAGCACGAAAATTATTCGGATTTTCTATGCATGAATGCAATGCACACATCTGTGTTCAGCTTATTTCTAAGCTCTAATGCTGGGATGTTATAGTATGTCCTAGAATCATCAGTTAGTCCATTATAATAAATGTCAAGAAGCTCATTCTTAGGCAATAGACATCCAGTATGTGCATGAATCAAGGCACATAACCTTGTCCATGACTCAGGCAATTTCTCTTCTTCTCCCTGTTTAAAATCAAAAAGTCTCTACAAAGCAGCATGTCTAGCACTAGGAGGAAAATATTTCTGGAAGAAAGAAGCAATCAAGCAATCAGGGCTATCAATGGAACCAGGAGGTAATCTATTAAACCAAGCCCTAGCTTCTTGTCACATCCCAAGATTTTGGAAATTGGGACTAGAATTTTTTTTTGCATTTGCATGACATTCACGAGCATTGCATTGCATATTTGCATCAAGAAAAATCCCTAAATATAAATAAAGGACTAAAACCCTAAATAGTATATGTCACTTTGTTCCTAAAGGAAAATAAATTGTCTTTATAAAAACCCACTGTTGCTAAGGCAGTGATTATTGCTAATTATAGCCTAAAAGAATCCAATAAATATTACAAAATTTTAGAAACAAAATTAAGCTTATTTGGAGCTATTATGAAAAAGTTATGGGACAAATACAAACAAATAAAGATATAAATAAAATGAAATATACAAGGATTTATAAATCCAATACTTGCAAACTAGTAAAAATATTACAAATATGATCCTACAATGATCTATTCAATTTTAGAAAAATTTAGAAACAAGAATCATATCATTTGGAGTTCGTATGCAAAAGATATAAGGGAAACAAATAAATAGAAAATGAAAACAAAAGAAAAGAAAAAAAACTAATGGGCCAACCGGCCGGACCAGCTAGACCAGCCACGCGTACACAAGAAAGGACCGATCCCGCATTTGCTTTAAAAAGCGTGCAAAAATTAATTTTCTAGACCTATCTCTATTCAAACTCCTATATCTTTTTATCTACAACTCCAAATCGACTTTCGTTTGTTTCTACTTGTTCCCTACTTCAAGACCTATCTATCCACCATCCTAAATCTCCATATAACCCCGTGGAGCCACAGTTGTATGAGTTTTTCTTCTCAAAATCTCGAATCTACACATGCCCGAATCTTATTTCGTTTATTCACCCATCTAGACTTCGTCGTTTTCCTTCGGCCAAAACACGCAAGTTGTAGATCTCGTCAAAATATTTCAATCCCGATAAACTTCACCTCTTTTCATCCACCACAGCTGGAGAATTTCGCACCGCAATATTTCAGATATGACGGTGTAAATCCAAGATCTACTCCCGCTCGTTTCTTCAAATCCAAATTCCTTTGGTGAAAAGGTAGCACTAATGATTCTCTACAACTTTCATGTTGTAAGTTTTTCAATTTGATCTATGTATTTGTCTTTCTAATACAGATCTCTTTCTTATCTATTATGAGCCAAAATCGAGCTGATCTTCTTTTCTAGCCACTGGATCTCATCCCGACGGTCAAGATTAGAGCTTATCAATAAAGGGGTACGAGCCAACCAGATCTCGCCATGTGTCAAGCCAGGTCAGCCCCGCAACCTAGTCAGCAAAGAATATTCCCAGGGAACATTCCCTGTAGATTTGAAGTTGAATTTAATTTATAGAAAATTGTGTAAACTTGCAAAAATCATGTAAAAAGATTCGTGGATCCAAAAATAGCAAATAATATATCAATAGATTCAGAAAAACATGTCGAATATTAATATGGCATTAGATATAAAATTTACTGTATGCATTTACTGTATTAATTTAATTAGTTTTAATGGTCTTTTAGGTTAATAAATTCATAGGAAATTATTTGTAACTCTGAAAAATATGAAAAATATGTCGAAATAAAGCTAATCTAAAGTACAATAATAATATCAGATTAGATCTAACCTTTAGTGTACATATACCGTAATTATTTAATTAGTTTTAATGTCTTTAGAAATCATTAAATTCATAGTAAATTATTTACATATCACAAAAATATAAATAATATACCAATGGAAATCTGGTTCCATGTAGATAATCAATATGTGAATGGTTCAGGAAAATACTGTAAGGCTCCGTAGCAATTAAATAAATAGATTAATAGCTTATCTAGAGTGTTAAAATCATAGTAATTCAAGTACTACTCAGAAAATTACAAATAATATGTCCCTGGAATCACAATTCCGTGAAGATTACAGATATGATTTTAATTTGATTTTTAGGCAATAGAAACCATATAAATGATTTAAAACCCATTAAACACTATTTAAATCATAAGAAAATATCTATAACTCTGATTAAGGTGAATCCAACGCCTACTGGTTCGTATTAACGTACTCTATCCAGTACACTTCAGATCCATATTTAATTCGACAAATTAGAATAGGTGTTACAACAGAACTATTAAAACCCCTATATTGGTAAGTAATTATTAATAACAAATACTCCATTGAATTAATCGATCTCTTGCATGCATCATATACTTCAGTAATATTTAGAGAACTAAATACAACCATTGTGACTTATTAAATTGTCATGCATGCATTTGTTTGAATCTATGTGCTATTGTTTATGTTGCATGCAATTGTTTGATCGATAGATTGCGAGGAGTGCAACGTGTGTGATTGCAACGATTGCTTGAACGACTCCAACAACTATCAAGGCAAGTAGATGCTACTTTGTTCATGATATTGTCCTACTATTTTCAATGCATTGTCGTGTATTTTGTAGATGCATGTATAGGAAAGTACTATCGCTATGCTATGTCCTATTATGTGGTAGGGATTTCCTGTAGATGAGCCACCGTTGGTAGATGAACGAGGGCTGAGTTACATCACTTGAAAGTTGTTTCTAAAGTATTGCTTGTGAAAACTAAAAACAACTTAATCAGTGAACCTCCTGGGTGTGATGGGATTGATATTTTTTGGTGGTATCATTGCGGAAAGGCACCCAGGTATCAAGAGAAAATGATTGGCTTCTTTATTTGGTAGCTTACGTGTACAACCATGTGCCAATAATAAAATGGGCGGTTGGTTGGACTCAGTAGGTTATGGTAACTCGAACCCACGTATCCAAAGATGTAGAATTTTGGTAGGTTGGTACGGTGCGTGTCGGGTTTGGGGAGCTACTTCCCGAACGGTCCCTTCTTGGATTTCTCCCTATCATCACCCAATATGAGAGTGGTGGTATGAGCTGGGCTGGCCAAGTCACATAGGTAAAGTGTACTAACCCCTGCAGGGTGTATAATCTAATCGATTAGTCGTGTCCCCGGTTATAGACATCTGAGTTTCTTGATATTGAGTTCATGACATGTTTCTTGCTCATTCTAATTTCCTAATTGCTTTAATGTTGATGGGTTAACTTAATTGGGATATTTTCAAAGAAAATCAAAAACGATTTATGAAAGTAGGACAAAGGTATTTGCAAATGCAAGCTAACCACAGCTCCACTTGCCAAATATGCATGTAGATGCTAGTTCTATTGTCTCCTTTAATAGCTCTACTTGCCATACATTCCAAGTATTGACCCTTCGGGGGCGCTACGTTTTATGTTGCAGGTTGTTATTCTGATTCTGAGTGATCGACTAGGTTGCGGTACTCCACTCAACATTTGTTCGCTTGTGGGCAATTAAAGATGGAGTCTACTATATATTTAAGCTTTCGTTTGCTATTGAACTATTTGAGCTAGCCTGCGTGCTAAGCATTATTGTAATAATTGCAAATTCTGGATTAATTCGTTATTTATGATGCACTGTTAAATTCCTTGGTATTCATCTGTACTGTGTGTGCCAGCGAACCGATCTAGGGATTGGCACTATACACATGAACTCAGTCTTATCAAGCGTGGGTGTTACACTTCTCCTTTTAGTGAAAAAGGGGAGATCTTAGTAACAAAATACTTGCGCATCTTAAAATCATTAGAGAACAAAGCACTCATAGTAGAAAGCTCACTCATATGAGCCACAGCACTCTCATTTTCAGTCCCACAAAAAGGTTCTTTCTCAACAATATCTAAATAAGATAAATCAAGAGATAAATCATAATCTTTATCTTTAATATCTATGGGATAGGTGGCAAACTTAGGATTAGAGGACAGTTTAGGCATAATGGTGCGTCTAGCAAGGAGACTCTTAATAGCACTATTACCATGTGTGTTTCGGCACTCTTCAACAAATTCATCAGTGAACTCAATGTAACCATCATTAATATCATAACTCTCTCTAGACTCAGGTGAGCTAACAAGTGTAACAGTGACTGCACTAGGAGTTTAGGTATTTCCTAGACTAGCCATAGTAGCATCTAGAAAAGGACCTAATGAACCACTCGCATCAAGCACAGTAGAAGTAACATCATGAGCATCAAAAGCAGTTTCAGATTCAGCAGTAGTAGCAGTGTGTGTAGCATGAGTATGTGGTGGTGGTGTGACAAGCTTACTTATAACAGATGGTGAATCAAGAGCAACATAGGTGTTTAGGACTGTACCTCTTCTTGTAGTGGATGGTAAAATAGGGAACTTTCCATCACAAGACTTACCCATGATGAACGGAGTAGCGGTGAACAATAAGAGATCCAATTGAACTTACAAATAAAGCTATGCTCCCCGACAACAGCGCTAGAAAATAGTCTTGATGACCCACAAGTGTAGGGGATCGCAATAGTCTTCGCGGGTAGTATTACCCAATTTATTGATTCGACACAAGGGGAGCCAAAGAATACTTGCAAGCCTTAACAACTGAGTTGTCAGTTCAGCTGCACCTGGAAATAGTTCTTGCTCACAGAAGTTCATCAGTAGTAATAGTTTGTAGTAGTAACAGCAAAGCAACAGCAGCACAGGAGCAATAGTAACAGTAACGGTAACAGTGGGATTCGAGTGCGGTAGGCATAGGGATGGATGGACGGACGTTGCATGGACGAGTCTAAACATGTAACTTCAAGATCTAGGGCATTGCAGATAAATAATAACAAGCATCCAAGTACTAAACAATCCTAGGCATGTGCTCCAAATATAGTTATACGTGCTCGCAATGAGAACTTGCACAACATCTTTTGTCCGGCCAGCCCGTGGCAGCGGGGCCTCTAAGGAACTACTGGCAATTAAGTTGCTCCTTTTAATAGAGCACCGGAGCAAAGCATTAACACTCCATGAACACATGTGATCCTCACACCACAGCCATCCCCTCCGGTTGTCCCAATTATTGTCACTTTGGGGCCTTTGGATCCGAACAATGATATGTGTACACAACTTGTAGATAAGATCACAAACAATACTATAATAATGATTCAATAATAAGTTCAGATCTGATATCATGGCACTCGGGCCCTAGTGACAAGCATTAAGCAAAACAAGTTGCAACAAAGTCAAATAGCACCAATAGAGAAACTAGGCACTATGCCCTAACAGATCTTATTCGATTACATGATAGAACTCATCCAATCCCTACCATCCCCAAGCCTACAGCGGGGATTACTCACTCATGGATGAGGGAAACATCGGTGGTTGATGGAGATGCGTTGGTGATGACGATGGTGATGATCCTCTCCAAATTCCCTGCCTCGGTAGGGTGCCGGAGTTTCTGGATCCGAATCTTGGTTTCTGGTGGCGGTGGTGGAGCGGAACTCTTTCTGGAAAACTATTGAAACCCCTCGGTTTTTAGGTCGAAAGGCAACTTATAAGCGCAGAGGGAGGCCAAGGGGGTGCCTAGGGTGGCTGCACCCCCCTAGGCGTGGGGCAGGGCCCACCCACGTCTGGCAGGGGTGTGGGCCCCTAGGCTCCTTCTTCGTCTCCTCTTCTGGCTCCGTGGGTCTTCTGGTGAAATATAATTTTTGGCATATTTTCCGGGATTTTTCCTGATAGTTGATTTTCTGCACAAAAACAAGACACCAAGGTAATTCTGCTAAAAACATCGTCAGTCTGTGTTAGTTGTATCCAAATCACACAAGTTTAGAGGAGAAACAATAGCAAAGGTGTTCGGGAAAGTAGAAATGTTTTGGACATATCATGGATCCTGGTCCATTCCTTCCCACCGATATTCCATCTACTGTTTACTGTCTACTTTCTGTAATTACTACAAGCAATTACTTTCTTCCACGCTGTATGTTTAATCATTTGTTTTCAGCAAAACCAGTGAGCTTGACAACCTCACTAATAAGTTGGGGCAAAGTATTTTGGTTGTGTTGTGTGCAGGTTCCACGTTGCTAGGAACACCTTCGGAAGTGGTTTCTTTCTCCTACTGGTTCGATAACCTTGGTTCCATAACTGAGGGAAAACTTGAAGGGAATATGCCCGAGAGGCAATAATAAAGTGGTTATTATCATATTCCTTATTTATGATAAATGTTTATTTTGCATGCTATAATTGTATTAATACGGAAACGTTAATACATGTGTGTTTAATAAACAAAAAGGAAGTTCCTAGTTATGCCTCTCTTATAAACTAGCTTGTTGATTAACAAGATGATCAAAGGTTTCCTGATCATGGACATTGGATGTTGTTAATAACGAGGTCACAACATTAGTGTAATGGTGTGATGAACATTCATCCGAAGTATAGCATTACGATCAAGGTCATTGTGTTTATATTGCTATAACATCATACGAAGTAATCTTAGTCCTTAGTCCATGAGATCATGTCAATCGTGAGACAAAGGGATTGAGTTACATGCGTATAAGGTTCACATGATCACAGAAGTCATCGTTGAATATGTGGGGTCAGTACGGATCTCCAGGTCCCGCTGCTGATTATTGATCGGAGAGGGGTCTCGATCATGTCTACATTATTCGTGAACTGTAGGGTTACACACTTAAGGGATACCGACACCATTTGGAGGAAATAATATGCCAGAGAAAGAAAAAGGAAAGCGCAGGAATTTATTTCACTAGACACCGAAACTGTTTCGGTTGAAATTGCTGAAACTGGTTATGCATGTGAAATTGAATACTAGCAAGGGGTTTTATGTGAATGTTTGTTAATTAAAGTAATTAACAAAATTCTGAATAAATAAATAAAAGAGTTTTATTTAAATGAGAGCTTGGATTAAATTTGGTGAAAATTTAATGCATGTGAGTGGATTTTTGAGTGGAGGCTCTTTTATGGGAGTGGAGGCTTTTCATTTTGAGTGGGAGCTCCACCCACATGAATGTGGAAGAGGTGGGGGCAGCCACCATGGCTGGCGTCGTGCCCCTTGGGTTGCCCCCCTCTCCTCCTCTCAAAGCACACCTCCTCGCGAAGGATCTCTCTCCCCCTTTAGAATCTCCCCATGGTCTCGGATCAGCGAGATACATGTTCCCGATGGCTTTTTATGGAAGGATTTGTTGCTTCCGCTGCTTCGCTGGAGCGAGAGCTCGGAGGTTGTCGGGGTACCCGGACGTGTGTGCGATCACAGATGCACCACTGCTTTGCGGTGCTGGACGTGATGGTGCTGGACCGGCTGGACCAGATGGACTTCATCACGATCTTGAGATCGGCAAGCGTTCGACTACATCATCCACGAGTACAACCTCTTTAACGCTATACGGTCTTCGATGGTATGTATTCTATGAATGTATATCCACCCGTTGCTTGTATCTAGTAGATAGATCTTGGTACATAGTTGTTCCCACCGTAGGAAATTTTTGTTTTCTATGCTGCGAACCCTACAAAACTTGCTTCTATGCTCATCATACCTTGCTCTTGGGGTTCCCAACAGGCTCCCCATTAACTGAGCCATCACAAGCTTTTCTGGCGCCGTTGCCGGGGAGAAAGAAGATTTCTACAAGGGGAGTCCCTCACTACCAATCTCTTTACTTTGTTTTTGTTTTGCTTTGTTTCTTTTGCTTTGTTTTGTTTGCCTCTTTTTATCTAAAACACAAAAAAAATTAGTTCCTACTTCAAGTTGCTTTTATGTCTAGTTCTGCTCTAATCACTATGTCACCTGAGGAAATGATCTTCACTTTCAAACAAGGGAGTGAGGAGAGTTTTAAAGAAGCTTGGTCTAGAATTTTTGATTCTTATGAAAAAACTGAACCTAAAATGACTCTAGGCTTGCTTCTTAGTAGTTTCTACTTTGGTCTTGTTCTTTGTTATAGATATGTTTTGGATGTTGAATGTAATGCTTCTTGTCCTATTATTTTGGGAAGACCTTTTCTTAGAACTGTTGGTGCCATTATTGATATGAAGGAAGGCACCATTAAATATCAATTCCCACTCAAGAAAGGTATGGAACACTTCCCTCAAAAAAGAAAGAAGCTATCTTTTGATTCTCTTATTAGAACAAATTTTGATGTTCATGTTTCTTCATTAGAAAATACTTGATTCTTGCTTTCTGTGCCTAGCTGAAAGGCGTTAAAGAAAAGCACTCTTGGGAGATAACCCAATTTTTATTTCAGTAAGTTTTTATTTTGTTGAGTCTTGGAAGTTATTGCCTCTGTAATAACATCTCCTTATCCTTTTTGTTTGGTTTTTGTGCCAAGAATAGCCTCTAATGAGAGGAAAGTAAGATTTGGGGAAGTTGTTGTCCCGAAACTGATTCTGTGTTGTTACCGTAAAAATTCATTCTCTTAGCCAGAACGTTGGATTGAGCTGAAATTGTTTGTGCGCATGCCACTCGTATTTACCCAATTTTCGTTAGTTTTTCACTTTTATAATTGAGCAACAGAAGATTTTTGAAAAAATCGGTCTTTACTTGCAGGTATGTTTTGACAAATTTCTGCCATTATTTACATTTGCCTCTTAATCAATTTATTTTTGAGTTCTTTTAATCATTTGAGCTTTTAAAAGGAGTTGCTACAGTAGCTTATGTTTTAATGGATGTTTTAATTGAGTTGAAACTGAACCCAAAGGTTTATTATCTTGCATACACTAATGTTGCTAATGAAGATTGTGTGAAGTTTTGTATGAAGGAAGTTTTCAAGTGTAGGGAGAGAATGCTATGATGAGATAAAGTGTGGAGAAAAGCTCAAGCTTGGGTATGCCACCCGTGTCACCCCAATAAATATTCAAGAGGTACAAGCGTCAAATATTGGGGATGCCCAAGGCATCCCCTTCTTCATCAGCACAAATCTCAAGTCTTCTTTTAAGACACTATATTTTTATTGCTTCATGCACTATGTGTTGTTCTTGGAGAGTATTTGTTTTTATTTTTAGTTTTATTTTGCTTTGTTTGCTGCAATAAGTTGGTTGTATCTCAGCACACTTATTTTGGAGAAGTCACACCCCGTTCTTCATTGCCTAGAACACTCTAGTTTTCACTCTTATTGTTCTGCGAGTGTTCTCTTTTGCTAGCACTACGTTTAGCTTTAGTTTTCTTCTTCTTTTTGCTTAGAACTTTTTAGTTTTTCTTTGTAGTTAGGTGAGACAAGCTCTCTGGTCTCTATTGATTATTATCTTTTTGAGTTGTTTCAAATAAGTTGATTGGTGTTGGAAAAGAGTAGAATGTTTTATGCTTATGGTGGTACAAAAAGAAGCTTGTTTTGACTGTGGCTTAGTGATGTGGACATCCCTTCTATTGATACAATCGTTGTACCTACAGCAACACACATACAAGTACCCATCACAAGATCTCGTGCCAAACAACTTAACTATCAGGTACTTTCGTTTCTTGGAACTATTCCTCACATACATGAGAATATGATGCTGCCTAAATCAGATGTATTTCTTACTCTTAGGAATGATGGACCAAGCATGGATGAGAGGGACAAGCATTGGAGCATGGCCATGCATGGAGATGGCAGCAAGCGTGTGATGATCCAAGAGAAGGCCACGGATGAGGATTTCAGAACTTTGAGGCCACCATAATGAAGAAAGAAGGCTTGGACGAAATATTCAAGATCAATACTTCACGAATTCGTCCATAGCTTAATATGGTGCTGCGACACCTTTAACTTTGGGCCAGGCCCATGTAATTTTCGCAGGATTTTAATTAGACACTTTTTAGAGTCCGTATTTGAGGGGAAAAGGACTTCTAGGGTTGGATTCGGCCACCACTTCCATGGCTGGCCGAAACCCCACATTTTCGCCCTTAAATACTCCCCATAGCCGTCCCCCTAGACTCGGATTTTATTTAGACATTAAGTTAGCCATAGTCGCAACTTCGCCAAGGCTCGAGCGTCGCAGAGGCCTCTTGTACTTCGCACCTATTCAGGATCCCACCTCTTCAATAAAGCTTTCCTCTTAATCCGCAATATCTTGATTGCAATATTGGTTCTTACTTGTTCACGATTTTAGGTAGGAATTAAGACCCTTGCTGGTCAGGCTGATCGTGTTTCCGCAGGATCGGTAACCTCCAGGAGATTGGCCTAGCGATTGCATTGGCGCTCGTGCTCGCACGTGTAGTCGGATCGTCAAGCCCGAACTCCACCAAATCGATTATCTTCGTGTCATCAAAAGATCGGACACCTTTGCTCTATCAAGTGGTATCAGATTTCAGGTTGCTCGGTAAGATTTTACTGTTTTCATAGATTAGATCTATTTTTACCTATAACCCACGAAAAAGCCAAAAACACAGTTAGAGTTTAGATCCATCCCATAACCAATCTACGCCTCGCATTATCTTTTCAGTTTTTGCATTGTTGAATTTGTGTCTACATCGTCGCGTCGAGTTGCTGGTCTTAGTGTCTCATCCCTTAGAGTTTCGAGTTCTGATCATAGTAGTCACCGCCACACTCGCCGATCACCGCCACCGCGTTCCGCCACCATATTCCACCGCCATATACCCAGCCACCATAAACCCTAAACACTCCGCCACCGCCTTCCTACCGCGACACAGATCCGATCACCTATCCTGCCGCGGCACGAGTCCGAGTTGAGTTATTGTTTCCTAGTTATTTCTTTTTACTTTCCTTCTTTGTTGTTTCCGTGTTCAGCTAAAGTCCGAGTCGAGCTCCGAGTTCGGTCGTAAGTCCAGAAGGAGAGCAAAAAAAAGTCTGGAACCGCCTCCGAAAAAAATTTCTGGCTATACTGTTTTTCGACCCCGGGGATCACTTTTCTCCATCGGCCGTTATAGCGATATTTTTTTGGCGCCTGCGCGCTTTCCGGAGCAAAATAAAAAAATCCGATTTTTTTTTTGGGGCTAACCTATTTTTAGACCCTGTAGATCAGTTCTAGACACTCGCCATCATAGTGATTTTCCACCTCTCGGTTCGCTTTTCAGGGTGCCATATCATCATACATTGCTTGTTGTGTCGCGTCGTGACATCGTTGGTGATCTAGGCTCGCGTCTCTAGTACGGTCTAGCCTAGGACCAGCACAGTACCGTCATTGAGCATTTTTTCAACTTTTGCATTGCTATTTTGATAATTGTTAACCCCCTTTGCTAAGCCTTCCCAGAGCTCCACTGATATTCTCCACGTGCGGTGTTTCGACTCCTGGTAATCGCTTGGTTCAATCTCTGGACCCACTGATCCTCGCGGTTGCACATCGCCTTTTCCTGCTATTTGGTAAGAACTTGTAAGAGCTTCGTATATTGCTTGACGGATTACGCGTGCCTGCCACCATATTTCCGTAGTATATACCTGTGCTTTTTAAGGACTAACCATGACAGATACTTCGTGGAACCCTGCCACAATGACGAACGAAGAACTACATGCCCACCTCTCCGCGCTCTTGGTCAGTCGCGCTGAAGACGTGGATATGCGCCTAGGGGAGTTTGACACCAAGCTCACCAACGCCGTGGACAAGAAGACTCGAGAAATTCTTCAACGCCAAGCTTGACGTTCGGTTCAAGGAGCTTTTGAACAGATTGCCCGCACCCGCACCCGCACCCGCACCCACACATGGCGCACGGCGCATTCCGATCACGGGTCGGACTGCTGGTTCGGCTGCCGCCGCACCCCCGGCGGCTACCGCTGCGGCTGACGCACCTCAGACTTCCGCCGCGGCTGCTGCTGCAACATTGGGGACAGACGACGGGTACTACTACGACCCCGACGACGACGATCTGTTTGACGAGGAGGTTGAACAACCTTCACAGGTACCTGCTGGCCGTCCCTGATATTACTACCGCAACGCTCGACCACCGGTACGTGATGATGATAATGTTGCAAAGCTTAAATTAAATATTCCATCTTTTGAGGGTAAATATAATCCTGATGCATATCTTATATGGGAGATGGAAGTAGAACAACGTTTTGCATGCTTAAAATATCCTGAGAATATGCGTGTTAGTGCTGCTACATGTGAATTTACTAAATTTGCTTCCCTTTGGTGGTCTGAGTATTGTCGTTTAAATCCTACTACTATTCCTAGTACTTGGACTGCTTTAAAAACTGCTATGCGTGTTCGTTTTGTACCTCCCACTTATCAACGTGATTTACTAAAGAATCTGACACGTTTAGAGCAAGGGAAAAATTCTGTAGAAGAGTATTATCAGGAATTGCAAACGGGGATGGTTCGGTGTGGTCTTGTTGAATCTAATGAAAAAATGCTTGCACGTTTCTTTGGTGGATTAAACAAGGACATTCAGCACATCTAGATTATAAGGAATATAATTCTATCACTCGTTTGTTTCATCTTGCTTGCAAAGCTGAACGTGAAGTGCAGGATCGCCAAACACCATGGAGGAGGACTAATAATTCTGCAGGTCGCACATCCACTTGGACATCCCGACAATCAGCGCCTCCTCGTGATTCGCCACCAGCTACTACCACATCCAAGGCCCCCACAAGATTTCCAGCTGCTCCTCCACCATCATCCAATGCTCCTGCTCGTAGTGCATCTTCTATGGCTTCCACGGGTAAGACAAAGGATATACAATGCCGCAAGTGCTGGGGTTTTGGTCATATTGAGATACAGTGCACAACACAACGTGTGATGATGGTACGAGAAGATGGTCAATACGATTCAGCGAGTGACTTTGATGAAGATACACTGCCCTTATTTCTGCTCGAGATGGAGACAATTCTGATGCTGATGAAGAGACAGAGGTAATGGGAGCTGAAGCTGCTGATCAATACAAGAGCTTAATGAAGGGTTTCGCGACATAGTAAATCAAAATTTTCTACAAATGCGAACAGAGGGAAAGCCAAGATCTAATCTAGGAGATGCAAACAACGAGAGAGATTGGATTAGATCTTCATACCCTTGAAGATTCGCCTGCAGTGAACGTTAAATCCGGAACGTGGGTGATGTAGTCGTACTCGCTTCTCCTCCTCGCGATCCGATCCGATCTAGCACCACAAGTGGCGGTGCTTCCGTGAGATGCACACGTGCAGCACCTCGACGTCTCCTCCTTCCTCGGTCCAGCAAGTATGGTGGAGAGATGGGTTGGATCTACAACGCGACGGCGCGGTGCAATTGGTGGAGAATTTCTGCAGCAGGGCTTCTACAAGCGATCGGGAGGAGAGAGGGGGGCAGCAGGGTAGCTAGGGTTGGAGGGGAAGGTGTGTGGGGGTGGTGCGCCCCCACCACTCTTTATATAGAGGGGGGGCGCAGGCCTAGCCCCTGCCCCAAGCCAAGGCAAGGCCCCAAGGAGGAAGAGTGGGCAAGGAAACCCCCCCTTCTAGAAGCTCTATCTAGAGTTTAAACCTCTCTTGGTCGGCTGGGCCCTATGGGGCCTTGTGCCCCTGGCCCAATGCGGCCAGGGAACTCCCTCATAGGCACATGCCTCCTCCCGGAAGGTGGGGCCACGTTGGTCCCCTTCCGGAAGGTTCTAGAAGCTTCCGGTACAATACCGATTAACCCAGAACAATTCCGAACTCCAAAAACTGCACTGCCTTATATGAATCTTATTCTCCGGACCACTCCAAAACCTCTCGTGATGTCCCGGATCCCATCCGAGACTCCGAACAAAAACTCATAAACCAATTATCCAATCTATCCTAGCGTCGAGACACGTTAAGTGTGTGACCCTGCGGGTTCGAGAATATGTAGACATGATCTTCTATCAATAATCAACAGCGGGGTCTGGAAACCCATATTGACTCCCACACATCCATCGATGATCATATCGGATGAACCACGATGCCAGGATTCAAACAATCCCATATATATATTCCCTTCGTCTCGCGATATTTTACTTGCCCGAGATTTGATCGTCGGTACCGTCATACCTAGTTCAATCTCGTTCACAGCAAGTACTTAACTCGTTCCGTAATCCGATATCACTTTGTGATTAACTCCTTAACCACATGCTTGCAAGCGGTGTTGATATCGATTACCGAGTGGGCCCGAAGTATATCTCTCCGACTTGGGAGGGACAAATCCCATCTCGATACATACAACCCAACAGATACTTTCCGATCACCTGAGAGACACCTTTATGATCACCCTCTCATAGGATGACGTTTGATGACCTCAAAGCTTTCTTCCGATACCAGGGAGTTGTATTATCTCATGGTCTAAGGAATACAATATTTGACATAAGAAAAGCTTCGCAAAGACGAACACGATGACACGATCTAATTGCTTCGCTTAGTTTGAGTCATCCATCATATCATTCTCCCAATGATATGATCTCATTATTAATTGACAACTCATGTCCATGGTTAGGAAACCTTAACCATCATTAATCAATGAGCTAGTCCATAGAGGCGTACTAGGGACACGGTGTTGTTCACAAACCACACAAGTATTAAAGTTTCCGCTTAATACAATTCTAGCATGGAATATAAACATTATCATGAACAAGAATTATAATAATAACATCTTTATTATTGCCTCTAGGGCATAATTCCAACAGTCTCCCACTTGCACTAGAGTCAATAATCTAGTTTACATTTGGCAACAATCTGACACCCATGGCACCGAGGTCTGATCATGTTTTACGTGGAAGAGGTTTAGTCAATGGATCTGCGACATTCAGATCTGTATGTACTTTGCTAATCTTGATCTCCATCTTCTATATAATCTCGGATTATATGAAACTTCAGTTGATATGCTTGGTCTTTGGATGATATCTTGGTTCCTTAGCGAGTGCTATGGCGCCGGTGTTGTCACACAATATCTCCAGTGGGTCCAATGCACTTGGAACCACGCCAAGCTCGATGATGAAGTTCTGATCCAAACTCCTTCACTTGACGCTTGCGGCAGCCATGTATTCCGCTTCTCCGTAGATCCCGCGATCATGCTTTGCTTGCAGCTTCTCCAACTCATAGCTCCTCCATCCAAAATATACACGTATCACGTGCGAGATTTAGAATCATCCTTGTCGGTGTCGAAACTAGCATCGACATAACCTTTCTGACATGTTCATCACCCCATAGACTAAGAACATTTCTTTAGTCCTATTTAGGTACTTTAGGATGTTCTTCACGGCATCTAGTGTTCCACTCTGGATCACTTTGATATCTCGTCAAACTAAGAGCATTGGACACATCGGTCTAGTACACATGGCATACATGATAGAACCTATGGCGAGGCATAAGGCACTTTGCTCATAGCTTCCCTATCATTTACCGTGGACACCGAGCCTTGCTCAATATGTTACCGACAACATAGGCCTTTGAACCTTTCTTTGCCTTATCCATTCTGAACCTTTTCAGAACTTTGTCTAGGTATGTACTCTGGCTTAAAGCTATCAGGCGTCTTTGTCTATCTCTATAGATTTTGATGCCCAATATATAAGCAACTTCACCTAGGTCTTTCATTGAAAAACACTTGTTCAAATAACTCTTCACATCGTTAAGCATGTTGATGTCATTTCCGATAATCAATATGTCATCCACATATAGTACCAGAAACGTCACCGAGATCCCACTCACTTTCTTGTAGATACAAGCTTCGTAGCAATTTGGAACAAATCCAAAGCTCTTGATCACTTGATCAAAACGAAGGTTCCAACTCCGAGATGCTTGCTTCAGTCCATAAATGGAACGCTGAAGTTTGCATACTTTGTCAACATCCTTAGGATCGACAAAACCTTCGGGTTGCATCATATACAACTCTTCATCAATGTTGCCATTGAGGAAAGCAGTCTTGACATCCATCTGCCATATTTCATAATCATGAAAGGTAGCAATTGCTAATAAAATCCGAATGGACTTAAACATCGCTACGGGAGAGAAAGTCTCATCGTAGTCAACACCTTGAACTTGTCGAAAACCTTTCGCGACAAGCCGTGCTTTATAGACGGTAACATTACCATCCGCGTCCGTTTTCTTCTTGAAGATCCATTTGCACTCAACGGCCTTTCGGTCGCTAGGAGGGTCCACCAAAGTCCATACTTGGTTTTCGCTCATGGATCCCAATTCGGATTTCATGGCTTCTAGCCATTTCTCAGAGTCTGGGCTCATCATCGCTTCCTCATAGCTCGTAGGTTCACTGTCTTCTACTAGCAAGACAGTCAAGACAGGGTTGCTGTACCACTCAGGAGGGGCACGCGACCTTGTCGACCTGCGACGTTCGATGCTTGACATCGTCCAAGCTTCGTGATCCTTGTCATTAGCTTCCTCTATTGTTGGTGCAGCGGCCTTTGGAACAATTTCAGGTGCTGCGCTACTCTCCAATTCAAGAGAAGGTTCAATAACCTCGTCTAGCTCTACTTTCCTCCCACTCACTTATTTCGAGAGAAACTCCTTCTCAAGAAAGGAACCGTTCTTTGCGACAAACACTTTGCCTTTGGTTCTGTGATAGAAGGTATACCCAATAGTTTCCTTAGGGTATCCTATGAAGACGCATTTCTCCGCTTTGGGTTCGAGCTTGTCCGGCATCAACTTCTTGACGTAAGCTTCGCATCCCCAAACTTTAAGAAACGACAACTTAGGTTTAGCACCAAACCACAGTTCATACGGTGTCGTCTCAACGGATTTAGATGGAGCCCTATTTAAAGTGAATGCAGCGGTTTCTAATGCATAACCCCAAAATGATAACGGCAAATCAGTAAGAGACATCATTGATCGGACCATATCTAATAGGGTTCGGTTCTGGCATTCAGACACACCACTGCGTTGTGGTGTTCCGGGTGGCGTGAGTTGCGAAACAATTCCGCTTGCTTTAAGATGCGTGAGAAAATCATAACTCAAATATTCGCCCCCACGATCGGATCGTAGAAACTTAATCTTTCTGTTACGATGGTTCTCCACTTCATTCTGAAATTCCCTGAACTTTTCAAATGTTTCAGATTTATGTTTCATTAAATAGATATACCCATATCTACTTAAGTCATCAGTAAAAAGTGAGAAAATCGCGATATCCACCGCGCGTCGAAACACTCATCGGTCCGCATACATCGGTATGTATGATTTCCAACAAGTCCGTTGCTCGCTCCATCATACCGGAGAACGGGGTTTTGATCATCTTGCCCATGAGGCATGGTTCGCATGTGTCAAATGATTCAAAATCAAGAGACTCCAAAAGTCCATCAGAATGGAGTTTCTTCATGCGCTTTACACCAATATGACCTAGAGCAGCGGTGCCACAAATAAGTAGTATTATCACTATCTACTTTGCATCTCTTAACCTCAATGTTATGGATGTGTGTTTCATCCCTTTCGAGATTTAGAAGAAATAAACCATTCACAAGAGGTGCATGACCATAAAAGATGTTACTCATATAAATAGAACAACCATTATTCTCCGATTTAAATGAATAACCGTCTTGCAATAAACACGATCCAGAAATAATGTTCATGCTCAACGCAGGCACATAATAACATTTATTAAGGTTTAAAACTAATCCCGAAGGTAAAACTAAGAAGAGCGTGCCGACGGCCATCACATCAACTCTTGATCCGTTGCCAACGCGCATCGTCACCTCATCCCTCGCAAGCCGCCGTCTATTCCGTAGCTCCTGTTTGAGTTACAAATATTAGCAATCGAACGGTATCAAATACCTGGGCACTACAACGAGGTATAGTAAGGAAAACATCAATAACATGTATATCAAATATACCTTTGATGGTGCCAACCTTCTTGTCCGCTAAGTACTTCGGACAGTTGCGCTTCCAGTGACCCTTGTTCTTGCAATAGAAGCACTCAGTGTCCGGCTTAGGACCAGACTTGAGCTTCTTCTCAGCAGGGGCAACACGCTTGTCGCCGCCTTTCTTGAAGGGCTTATTTGCACCCTTACCTTTCTTAAAGGAGGGCTTGTTGACCATCAACACATGATTATCCTTCTTGATGTCCACCTCCGCAGCCTTCAGCTTTGCGAAGAGCTCGGTGATCGTATCAGTGGAACCAATCTGATTATGAGTCACTACAAAACTTTTGTAGCTGGGAGGGAGTGATTGCAGAACCCTGTCAATCTTGAGCTCCTTTGGAATCGTGCATTCCAGTTGCTCAAGGCGTTGAGTGTAGCCCGTCATCTTAATGGCGTGCTCACTAACGGAACTCCCTTCCTCCATCTTGCAGTTAAAGAACTTCTCAGAGATCTCATATCTGTCAGAACGGGCCTGAGTCTGAAACATGGTTTTAAGCTCTTCGAGAATCTCAAAGGGCCCGGGAGAGTCTTCAAAACGATTTTGAATTTCCGGTTCCATAGCAAACAACATGGTGCTCTTAATCACACCATAATCATCTTTGTGCGACTGATAGACAGCTTTCTCATCAGCCGTAGCGATTCGGAGGGTCACCTAACGCTTTCCCAAGGACATAGTCCTTTTGGCCATTGAGAGAATGATTCTTAGATTGCAGAACCAATTGGTGAAGTTAGACCCATTGTTTCTAAGCTTTTCCTTCTCAGCAAAAACGTTGAAGTTGAAGTTGGACTTGGCCATGTGATCTACAGTATTTGCAAGTACAATTTAGTCTATGTTCATGATAAATAGTTCAACTTAATCAAATTACTAGATGAACTCCCACTAAATTCAACATCCCTCAAGTTGTTTAGTGAACACGATCCAAATTCACCACACCTAATCCGATCTTCACGAGAAGAGATGTGGTTTCAATGGTGGACAACGAAGTGTCGATCATATCATTCATATGACTCATGCTTAACCTTTCGGTTCTTGTGTTCGAGGCCATGTCGTACATGCTAGGCTCGTCAAGTCAAACCCAAGTATTTCGCATGTGCAAACTGGCTTGCACCCGTTGTATGTGGCGTAGAGTCTATAGCACCCGATCATCACGTGATGCTTGGACACGACGAACTTTATAGCAGTGCATACCGGGAGAACACAGTTTTATCTTGATCTTTAAGTGAGGAATCATCTTATAATGCTACCGTCGCGATCTAAGCATAATAAGATACATAAAAGGATAAACATCACATGCATATAACTTTATGTGACATGGTATAGCCAATCTTCGCGCAATGATCTCCATCTTGTGTGTTCCGGCATGATCTCCATCACTCCACCATGATTGCCTCCACCACGAATAGCAACTACAACTATTGCTAACTACTTAGCGATAAAGTGAAACTATTACATGGCGCATAAGAAGTTGACACACAGGTCATACACAATTATAAAGACAACCATATGGCTCCTGCCGGTTGTGTACTCATCGACATGCAAGTCGTGAAACATTACAAAACATGATCATCGCATGCAATACACATATCACATATTGGGCCATACCATATCACAGAAAACACTCCCTGCAAAAACAAGTTAGACGCCTCTACTTTGTTGTTGCATGTTTTACGTGGCTTATGGGAGTAGATGCTAAGAACGATTCTTACCTACGGAAAGCCACAACGGTGATATTATGGTTGCCAAACTCCGGTGTAGATCCCATGAAAACTATAGTGAGAGAAATTGACATCCACCAGCCGCATGTGTGGAACAAGCCACACGTCAAGTGCGGAGCCGGTCTCGCGAACGATGTCGCGTAAGGTTGGCCTGGACCGCTTCAATCTCACTATCCCGCATCATAAGAAGAACACAAACAAGAGGCTTGCAACAGAAAACATCAACGCCCGCAACAACCATGTTGCGTTCTACTCGTGAATCACATCTACGCATAGATCTAGCTCTAATACCACTGAAGGGTTTCGCGGCATAGTAAATCAAAATTTTCTACGGATGCGAACAGAGGGAAAGCCAAGATCTTATCTAGGAGATGCAAACAACGAGAGAGATTGGATTAGATCTTCATACCCTTGAATATTCGTGACAGTGAACGCTCATTTAACGGGCGTGGGTGATGTAGTCGTACTCGCTTCTCCTCCTCGCGATCCGATCCGATCTAGCACCACAAGTGGTCGTGCATCCATGAGATGCACACGTGCAGCACCTCGACGTCTCCTCCTTCCTCGGTCCAGCAAGTATGGTGGAGAGATGGGTTGGATCTACAACACGACGGCGCGGTGCAATTGGTGGAGAATTTCTGCAGCAGGGCTTCGCCTACAAGCAGTCGGGAGGGAGAGAGGAGGGCAGCAGGGCAGCTAGGGTTGGAGGGGAAGGTGTGGGGGGGTGGTGCTCCACCAGCCCTATTTATATAGAGGGGTGGGCGCAGCCCTAGCCCCTCCCCCAAGCCAAGGCCGGCGGCCCCAAGGAGGAAGAGTGGGGGGCAAGGAAACCCCCCCCCTTCTAGAAGCTCTATCTAGAATTTAAACCTCTCTTGGCCGGCTGGGCCCTATGGGGCCTTGTGACCCTGGCCCAATGCGGCCAGGGCACTACCTCATAGGCCCATGCCCCCTACCGGAAGGTGGGGCCACGTTGGTCCCCTTCCGGAAGGTTCTAGAAGCTTCCGGTACAATACCGAGTAACCCGGAACAATTCCGAACTCCAAAAACTGCACTGCCTTATATGAATCTTATTCTCCGGACCACTCCGAAACCTCTCGTGATGTCCCGGATCCCATCCGAGACTCCGAACAAAAACTCATAAACCAATTATCCAATCTATCCTAGCGTCGAGACACGTTAAGTGTGTGACCCTGCGGGTTCGAG
Organism: Avena insularis; assembly: GCA_023614405.1. Classification (NCBI taxonomy): domain Eukaryota; kingdom Viridiplantae; phylum Streptophyta; class Magnoliopsida; order Poales; family Poaceae; genus Avena; species Avena insularis. Next base: position 280,546,820 of record CM042691.1, on the reverse strand, counting down.
AATATGCAGACATGATCTTCTATCAATAATCAACAGCGGTGTCTGGAAACCCATATTGACTCCCACACATCCATCGATGATCATATCGGATGAACCACGATGCCAGGATTCAAACAATCCCATATATATATTCCCTTCGTCTCGCGATATTTTACTTGCCCGAGATTTGATCGTCGGTACCGTCATACCTAGTTCAATCTCGTTCACAGCAAGTACTTAACTTGTTCCGTAATCCGATATCACTTTGTGATTAACTCCTTAACCACATGCTTGCAAGCGGTGTTGATATCGATTACCGAGTGGGCCCGAAGTATATCTCTCCGAATTGGGAGGGACAAATCCCATCTCGATACATACAACCCAACAGATACTTTCCGATCACCTGAGAGACACCTTTATGATCACCCTCTCATAGGATGACGTTTGATGACCTCAAAGCTTTCTTCCGATACCAGGGAGTTGTATTATCTCATGGTCTAAGGAATACAATATTTGACATAAGAAAAGCTTCGCAAAGACGAACACGATGACACGATCTAATTGCTTCGCTTAGTTTGGGTCTGTCCATCATATCATTCTCCCAATGATATGATCTCATTATTAATTGACAACTCATGTCCATGGTTAGGAAACCTTAACCATCATTAATCAATGAGCTAGTCCATAGAGGCGTACTAGGGACACGGTGTTGTTCACAAACCACACAAGTATTAAAGTTTCCGCTTAATACAATTCTAGCATGGAATATAAACATTATCATGAACAAGAATTATAATAATAACATCTTTATTATTGCCTCTAGGGCATAGTTCCAACACTTAATTACACAACGTATGTTGAGTGTGCAATTGAGCAAATCTGAGCAAGATCAACGCCACAACCTGTTCCAAACACATGGTGTTGTCAAGGAAAGAGCTATACGGATCATCATTGATGGAGGGAGTTGTAATAATCTGGCCAGTGTTGACATGGTAGAGAAGCTTGCGCTTCCCACAAGACAACGCCCACATTCATATTACATCCAATGGTTTGAGAGTTCTTGCAAGATCAAGGTAACAAGAACGGTACGCGTGCATTTTACTATTGGTACATATTCTGATTTTGTTGACTGTGATGTTGTACCTATGCAAGCTTGTTCTTTGTTACTTGGTAGACCATGGCAATTTGATAGAGAATCTGTTCATAATGGAAAAACTAATCACTATTCTCTTATGCATGATGGAAAGAAAATTGGTCTAAAACCTATGACTCCCGAACAGATTTTAAAAGATGATCTTGCTAGATCTAGTAGAGCTAAAACTGAGGAGAAAAATAAAAGTGAGAATCAGATTGTTGCTGCAGATTTTATACCACCAAAGAACACTAAATCTGATTCTACACATGCTACTGAAATTCGTTTGAAAAGTCCATGTATGCTTGCAAATAAAATTGATATTGTTGAACTAGATATAAACAATACTCAATGGTATGCAATTGTCTGCAAAGAGGTTTTGTTTTTATTTGAGGATATGCCTCCTTCTTTGCCACCCGCTATTGCTAACCTTTTGCAGGAATATGAGGACGTCTTTCCCGCTGAGCTGCCACCAGGACTACCTCCTATTAGAGGAATTGAGCACCAAATTTATCTAATTCCTGGTGCCACGTTGCCCAACCGCGCGCCATATAGAACCAATCCAGAGGAGACAAAAGAGATACAACACCAAATTCAGGAACTACTCGACAGAGATCATATTCATGAGTCCCTTATCCCCTGTGTTGTTCCTATTATTTTGGTACCTAAGAAAGATGGTTCTTCACGCATGTGTACTGATTGTAGAGCTATCAATAATATTACTATTCGATATCGTCATCCTATTCCATGTTTAGATGACATGATTGATGAATTGAGTGGCTCTACCATGTTTTCTAAAGTTGATTTGCGTAGTGGTTACCACCAGATTCGTATGAAATTAGGAGATGAATGGAAAACAGCATTTAAAACTAAGTTCGGTTTATATGAGTGGTTAGTAATGCCGTTTGGTTTAACTAAGGCACCTAACACTTTCATGAGATTAATGAACGAAGTTTTACGTGCTTTCATTGGACGTTTTGTGGTAGTCTACTTTGATGATATTCTGATTTATAATAAATCTTTAGAGGATCATTTGGACCATTTACGTGCTGTTTTCAATGCTTTACGTGATGCACGTTTGTTTGGTAACCTTGAGAAGTGCACCTTTTGCACCAATCGAGTTGCGTTTCTTGGCTATGTTGTTACATCACAGGGTATTGAACTGTATCCAGGCAAGATTGAAGCTATTGAGAATTGGCATGACCCAAGACGGTCACATAAGTGAGGAGTTTTCTTGGCCTCGCTGGTTTTTATAGGCGCTTTGTCAAAGACTTTGGATCAATTGCCGCGCCGCTGAATGAGCTTACCAAGAAGGATGTGCCCTTTGTTTGGGGCGATGCACAACAACAGGCCTTCATCATATTAAAAGATAAGTTAACTCATGCTCCCTTAATCCAACTTCCTGATTTTACTAAGACTTTTGAGCTTGAATGTGATGCTAGTGGAATTGGTTTGGGAGGGGTGTTATTACAAGAGGGAAAACCTGTTGCATATTTTAGTGAAAAATTGAGTGGGGCTAGTATGAACTATTCTACTTATGATAAAGAATTATATGTGTTGGTTCGGACATTAGAAACTTGGCAACATTATCTATGGCCTAAGGAATTTGTTATTCATTCTGATCATGAATCTTTGAAGCATATTCGTAGTCAAGCTAAGTTGAATCGTCGTCATGCAAAGTGGGTTGAATTTATTGAGTCTTTTCCTTATGTTATCAAACACAAAAAGGGTAAAGATAATATTATTGCTGATGCTTTGTCGCGCCGTTATGCTTTGTTATCTCAACTTGACTTCAAAATATTTGGATTGGAAACTATTAAGGAACAATATGTGCATGATGCTGAATTTAAAGATGTGTTGCAGAATTGTAGAGATGGTAGAACATGGAACAAGTTCGTCTTCAATTATGGATTTCTGTTCAGTGCTAACAAACTATGCATTCCAGATAGTTTGTTACAGGAGGCGCATGGAGGAGGATTTACGGGACACTTTGGTGTCAAGAAGACGGAGGATATTCTTGATGCACACTTCTTTTGGCCACGTATGCGTCGAGATGTTGAGAGATTTGTGGCACGCTGCACTACTTGTCAAAAATCTAAGTCTCGCCTTAATCCACATGGTTTATATATGCCTCTTCCTGTTCCTAGTGTTCCTTGGGAAGATATTTCTATGGACTTTGTTTTGGGATTGCCACGAACACAGAAGGGAAGGGATAGTATTTTTGTTGTTGTGGATCAGTTTTCTAAGATGGCACACTTTATTCCTTGTCATAAAGCGGATGATCTTTGCATATTGCTGATTTGTTCTTTCGTGAAATTGTTCGTTTGCATGGTGTGCCAAATACTATTGTCTCTGATCGTGATACTAAATTTCTTAACCACTTTTGGAGATGTTTATGGGCTAAGTTGGGGACTAAATTGCTCTTTAGTACTACATGTCATCCCCAAACTGATGGTCAAACTGAAGTAGTAAATAGAACTTTGTCTACTATGTTGTGGGCTATTTTAAAGAAGAACTTAAATTTGTGGGAAGAGTGTTTACCTCATATAGAATTTGCTTATAATCGTTCACTGCATTCTACCACAAAGATGTGCCCATTTGAGATTGTGTATGGTTTTGTTCCTCGTGCACCTATTGATTTATTGCCTTTACCTTCTTGATTGCAACATAATTTGGATGCTACACAACGCGCTGAAATGATATTAAACTTGCATAAGACTACTAAAGATAACATTGAACACATGAATGCTAAGTATAAACTTGCTGGGGATAAAGGGAGAAAGCATGTTGTGTTTGATATTGGCGATCTTGTTTGGTTACATTTGCGTAAAGATCGTTTTCCTAATTTACGCAAGTCTAAGTTAATGCCACGTGCTGCTAGTCCCTTTAAGGTGTTAGAGAAAATAAATGATAATGCATATAAACTTGAGTTGCCTGCAGACTTTGGTACGGTTAGTCCTACGTTTAACATTGCAGATTTGAAGCCTTACTTTGGTGAGGAAGATGAGATTGCGTCGAGGACGACTTCAATTCAAGAAGGGGAGCATGATGTGGACATCCCTTCTATTGATACAACCGTTGTACCTACAGCAACACACATACAAGGACCCACCACAAGATCTCGTGCCAAACAACTTAACTATCAGGTACTTTCGTTTCTTGGAACTATTCCTCACATACATGAGAATATGATGCTGCCTAAATCAGATGTATTTCTTACTCTTAGGAATGATGGACCAAGCATGGATGAGAGGGACAAGCATTGGAGCATGGCCATGCATGGAGATGGCAGCAAGCGTGTGATGATCCAAGAGAAGGCCACGGATGAGGATTTCAGAACTTTGAGGCCACCATAATGAAGAAAGAAGGCTTGGACGAAATATTCAAGATCAATACTTCATGAATTCGTCCATAGCTTAATATGGTGCTGCGACACCTTTTACTTTGGGCCAGGCCCATGTAATTTTCGCAGGATTTTAATTAGCCACTTTTTAGAGTCCGTATTTGAGGGGAAAAAGACTTCTAGGGTTGGATTCGGCCACCACTTCCATGGCTGGCCGAAACCCCACCTTTTCGCCCTTAAATACTCCCCATAGCCGTCCCCCTAGACTCGGATTTTATTTAGACATTAAGTTAGCCATAGTCGCTTAACCGCCAAGGCTCGAAGCGTCATGAGGCCTCTTGTACTTCGCACCTATTCAGGATCCCACCTCTTCAATAAAGCTTTCCTCTTAATCCGCAATATCTTGATTGCAATATTGGTTCTTACTTGTTCTTGATTTCAGGTAGGAATTAAGACCCTCGCTGGTCAGGCTGATCGTGTTTTCGTAGGATCGGTAACCTCCAGGAGATTGGCCTAGCGATTGCATTGGCGCTCGTGCTCACATGTGTAGTCGGATCATCAAGCCCGAACTCTACCAAATCGATTATCTTCATCTCATCGAAAGATCGGACACCTTTGCCCTATCACTTAGACTTTATCATGTCATGTTATATGTTGCTTTGAACATATGATTAGTGATTATTGTTGTAGCATGACTTGTTTCAAACAATTGATATTGCTTAATGTTCCATGAAAGAATCATGTGTTGTTTTAGCATACAAAAACATAATAGTGTGGTATTCTCCTTTAATGCTTTATTTGGGTTGACTTGGCACATGCTTACACTTTGTTATGACTATGAACCAGTCACCTTAGACTCTATGATTATTTAGTTTTTGACTTATGATATCACTTTATGCTTTGATTAATAATGTTTTGTCGCTCTGCAAGATTATGGCCATTATTGCTCTCTTAGTTGGTCGCTCCCAGTCTTTTGCTAGCCTCCACCTGTACTGAGTATGAGCTATACTCGTGCATCCAACTCTCAAGAAACCAAGTTATTCCAAAGAGTCCACTATAAACTCACCATTCCAAGTATATTCATGTTTTTATCTATCTTCCAAATTAAATTTTTGTTATGTAAAAATTAGTGATTAAAGCTCTCACAAACTTGAAGACACATTTTATTTCTTGCAATTAATAAACCTGAACGATTGTGACTATCTTATGATGCTTATATTCTAGCAAATTGTAAGTTGGAGTTCGCAAAACCATGCTTTCATGGGGCACGCTTTCAACATTGCACTTATTTATTTAGTTGACATCATGTTCTTTTGTTTATGGATGTCGTCAGTGTGAAATGAGATAGGAGCTTGCAGGTCCATGGATTTTGTATATGTGTTATAGAAACGCCTGGGCGGACAGCCTAAGCCGTGCCTAATCATGGTGGAAACTTGCAGCAAAACCATAGTGGCATTCTATGAAGCATCCATAATAAAAACTATGCAAATAGCAAAAAAGGGATTGCTGAGATGCTCACTGTCTGTTGCCTTGTCATTTTGATATGAGATAGATCCTATGTCATGGGGCAAGGGGTACTCCGTTGGCGGTTCTCTATGATACACATATACTTACAATGACAAGAACTTGCCTGGGACCAAAGTTGAGTAGCATGAGGCCTCTATACTCGTACTCAAGGGGCATGAGATTTTCAACTTGTGATTTGTCAAGCATATAACTCATATTTTCTCTCACTTTAACCTTAATCACTTCAAGATGCTTATGGTAGGGCTAATGAGTACCATAATTTTTGGAAGCTTTATAAAACCATTTAATCCCTGCTTCCCTCTATGAAGGGCTTTTCTTTTTACTTTTTGTTGAGTATCCATCTTCTATCATTATGCACCAGCTAAGAGAGAATAGTTGTCATTCTGAGTTCAATGTGCATTGTCCCAAAACTTGTTGATTGAATCATAATTCTGGTATTGCTTGTTCTTAAATTATTTGTATCTAGTCACCCTTATGAACTTTGAAGGTGTCCTATGCATTTATGTTTTGCTATTCCATGAAGGACAAGCTGAACACCACTCTTGCTATATTTTCTATATGTGAAACAAACAAATGTCTTTTAAAGCATTATTCATGATCTTTTGTTTGTGTTGCCTTTCATGTTGCAACATAGTTGCTATGTCTTATTGTTAGAAATATATCTTTCATGCTTATGTTTAGAGTAGTTTGATCCCAGCTATCAATGCTTTGCAATACCTTGATCAAGATTGTGTTGGTACATGTCACCTCAAAAATTATTCTTTTTATCACTTACCTACTCGAGGACGAGCAGGAGTTAAGCTTGAGGATGCTCATACGTTGCAAATATATCTATAATTTTTGATGCTCCATGCTTGCTTTGCACCAATTATCTTATGTTTTTGTCTACACTTTGTGGATTTTTTATGAATTTTCTGAAACTAAAATATTAACAAGTGTCACACAGCCAGTTTCCTGTTTTCTGTTGTTTTTGTATTTCAGAAAAGCTAGTAAAGAAATATTCTCAGAATTGGATGAAACAAAAGTCAACTTTCCTATTTTTCAGAGACGGAGACGGAGTCCGGAGGAGAGGGGGAGACGCACCCTAGGGAGGCCACACCTGGGCCAGGCGCGGCCAGGGGGCGCGCCGCCCTAGGGTGTGGCCCCCTGGCACTCCACCGACCTTGCCTCTCTGCCTATATAATCCCCCCGAGATGAAAACCCTAAGTACCCGATCAGAATTCCACGAAAAAGTCCGTAGCCGCCACCACCGTCGTCCCTAGATCGAGAGGGATCTGAAGCTCTTCCCGACATCCTGCCGGAGAGGGGAGATCATCCCGGAGGCCTTCTTCATCACCATCCTGCCTCCGGAGTGATGTGTGAGTAGTTCATCCTTGGACTACGGGTCCACAGCAGTAGCTAAATGGTTGTTTCTCCTATTTGTGCCGTCATGTTTAGATCTTGTGAGCTCCCTATCATGATCAAGATCATATTATTGTAATGCTACATGCCGTGTTTGCTGAGATCTGATGAATATTGAGTATTATGTCAGATTGATTATTGTTCTATCATGTCTATGTTATTTGTGATCTTGCATGCTCTCCGGTGCTAGTAGTTACTCTGGCCAAGTATATGCTTGTGACTCCAAGAGGGAGTATTTATGTCATGTATATGCATTGTTATGCATTCTCTATTTGTCAATTGTCCAGCTGTAATTTATTCACCCAACATGCTATTTATCTTATGGAGAAACACCTCTAGTGAATTGTGGACCCTGGTCCATTCCTTCCCACTGATATTCCATCTACTGTTTACTGTTTACTTTCTGCAATTACTACAAACAATTACTTTCTTCCACATTGTACGTTTAATCATTTGTTTTCAGTAAAATCAGTGAGCTTGACAACCTCACTGATAAGTTGCGGCAAAGTATTTTGGTTGTGTTGTGTGCAGGTTCCACGTTGCTAGCAACACCTTCGGAAGTGGTTTCTTTCTCATACTGGTTCGATAACCTTAGTTCCATAAGTAAAGGAAAACTTGCTGCTGTGCTCATCATATCTTGATCTTGGGGTTCCCAACAGGCTCCACATCAATTGAGCCATCAGCGGCAGCAAGCGGTGGCGGCGCCAAAGACTACGCCTCCTCGAGACCGAGGGATATGGAGTGCGCGAGCGCTTGGGGAGGAGAACGTCTGTTATACCATTGGCGGGAGGGCCCGGGCAAATTATTGGAAGGACACCCCGCGATGTCCGTGTTGTTCGGACCGACACAACCGAGCCCCAGATTAGATGCATGGATGGGTCGGGCCGGACGTGTTTTACCGGATGGGTCGGTCCACTAGGGCGCCGCGCACGCCCCGAGCGTCCGCGCGGACAGTTTCGACACGCCCCGACCGGATGGGTCAGCCCGGTGAAGATGCCTGGGGTTTTAGGGGCCAGGGGCAAAAACTAACCTCAGGGGCCCTATAGGCATAAATAAATGTGAAGTGTTATAATAAAAATTTGAAGTGTGCATGAAAGCAACATTTTTTGTGGGTTAAAGCAACATTTGATATCCAATAATATGTATTATTTTGGAATTTTCTTCTAACATTATTAGCTGTGAAGTCATTGATAATGGTATGTTATTATTATGTCGATTATGCCTTAAACAGTATCATCGTTGAGGGTATGGATGCATTGCAGTCTATTGTCTATGACTCGACTTCTCGCCTCTCAACGTGGCTGCCTGAGTGCCGACGAACTTTCGTCTCCGGCTACTGTTCGGCATCGCTCGAACAACGCTATGTAAGCATACATCAGTCAGAACAGTATCTGTCATGGGCTTGCACTTCAAGGACTATAAGAGAAATCAACTTGCAATAGGAAAATTAGTTATTTTTTTGTCTAAAAAATGAGTCGACCGTGTCCTTTTCTTCTTTACGGAGTCCACATTGTGCTAGTACTCCCTCCGTCCTACATTAGCTGTCGCAACTTTTTCAAAATGAGCAAATCTATATACTCATTTCATCCTAAAAAAGGATGTTGCAGATTTGTATAAATTAAGATGTAGCTATATATTATATAGTGTCTAGATATATCCGAATTTAAATAATTTTAAGACATCCTTTTTAAGACGGAAATATATCTACATACATATGCATCTACATTAAACTTGGTTAAAAGTACGATAAGTAATATGAGAGGGAGAGAGTAGTAGATTTCTGGATAGTTACCACCGGACTCACCCGATTATTTAATACCAAGCGGAGACCGCTCCACACTCTGTTTTTTAGCGAAAGACACAGCTCCACTTTTTTTAGGTGAGACACGGCTCCACTTAATCACTTCATACATAATTAATAAAAAAAGTCCCAAACAAATCTAAAAGAAAGGCCCGAGTTAACCAAACAGGAGGCCCAAAAGTTCCGGTTGCACGGAGCATAACGCTTCGTCTTTCTACAAAAGCTTGTAATCTGTTCTAATGGTGTTGTCAAATAATCTTCGCCTCCGCTGCCTATGCCTTAGCTTAGCTAGTTCGGATTTTGGGGTCCCTTGGTTTGTGGGGGGGGGGGGGGGTGGCTGCCCCTCTAGACCCCCTCAGGGCCGGCCCTGGCTATATTGTTTTTGAAAAGTCAAGCTACGAAAAGTTTGACCAAACTTTTTGAAAAAATATAAAGAACTATGATATTATGTAGATATCATGTGAAAATATATCTCATGATGTGTCAAGGGTATATATTTTATATTATAAATATTAATATTTTTTAAAAAAGTTAGTCAAATTTTATATAGTTTGACTTTTTAAAAAAATATAGGCCTCAATCCCTAGGACGGAGGTAGTAGCAAAGAAGAGATGAAATCAAATTAGGAGTCCAAGGCTACAAAAAATTGTCGCCCTGTAACTACTCGGTTCGGTGAGAGGGCGTGACCTAGGGCTAGCTGCCGTGGATTGGCAAGGCATTCCGATCGATGGCCAGGACACGCGCGCGGTGCCAGAAAAACAACCAGGCCGCGCCGGTCGGGTCCTCATCGTATCTCTGCTGTTCCAAAACCCTACAGCGGTCCGAACCCGCGCTAGGAGTCACGACGACGGGCGCGCAGCCGCCGCATCGCCGCCGTCCCGGAGGAGATTCTAGTGTCGCCGCCGCCCTGTGGATTGCCAAGGCATTGCGACGATGGCCAGGACACGTGGTGGTGCACGTAAAAGAGCCTGGCCGCGCCGGATCCTCGTCGTATCTCTCCTAGTCCAGAACGCTACGGCGGTCAGGCCTGAGGAGGGCAGCGCGGAACCCGCGCCAGGAGCACTACCGACGCTGGCACACCGCCGCCAATGCCGCCGCCTCGCCGGCGCCACTGCCGCCGTCCTCCCGGTGGAGATCCTAGTGTGGGAGATCTTCGTCCGCCTTCCGGCCAAGCACGTTCTCCGCTGCCGTGCAGTCTGCCGCTACTGGTGCAGCCTCACCTCCTCCCGTGAATTCATCCTCGCCCACCACCGGCGCCAGACGCCGCTCCTCCTCCTCACGCTCTACGGACCTAGAATAAATCATCCAAGCTGCAACCGCGGCCCTAATTCCTCCGTACTGTACGGTACGCCCAGTACAGATCCAATCTTGGAGGAGGACCTCGTCTCCACCCCCGGCGTGGCTACCCCGTCCTAGGGTTGGATGACTACAAGAACTTCCACATCCATGCCTCTTGTGATGGCCTCCTGCTCCTCTCCTCCTCGGGTGGCCGTTTCAGCATCTGTAACCCGGCCACGCGTCAGTGCGCTCCACTCCCGCGCCTCACCGCCACCACAGGCTGCATGATGGCGTTGTACCTCCACCGCCTATCCCGCGAGTACCGCATCTTGTACCGGAACAATCTCGAAGATGCCTACTAAGTACATCCTTGATGAAGAGCAGCGGGGGCGCTCGCCGAGGCGCATTGGAGCCGTCCCTTCAGATAACCCTCGCGTGGAGGAAGCTATGCTAGCCTTGAACGAAGAAACAACCACCACTGATTATTTGGCCCCACCCGTCGTGTTCCGCAACTGCCTTCACTGGGCCCCAAGCAGCGATGACGCTGCCGACATACTAATTTTCGACACAATTGTTGAATCATTCAGGATCATGCGCCGCCCGGCTGATGCTACTACATTATGCACTCGTTTGTGCCGCATGGAAGGTTCAATTGGCTTTAGCTGCTTTAGTAGTGAAAAGACGATCGTCAAAATCTGGGTGTTAGAGGACTACCAGAGAGAGGTTTGGTCATTCAAGTACCGTGTTGAACTCCCCGTGGGGGTCTTGTGCGACTTTCAAGATACACAACATTTGGTTATGTCTGACAAGGGAGATGTGCTAGTCTATGATCCCTCCTATGGTCACATGTTCCACTGTGACAACACTGGCAAGTTGCTAGAGGAATTCAGATGTGACCCACAAAGTGTGAGCCTTATTGGACCTTGGTTCAAAGAAAGCCTTGTCAAGCATGACTTCTTCCTAAGGCAAGGTTGTGACTGGGCTAAAAAACTATGTTTTTTCTAAAGGATCTAAGGTAATTCAACATAGTGGTAATCCTGTCATATATACATCTTTCTTTTCTTGTCTTTAGTGAGTATGTATTTTTCTTGCTCTACTGATTAGATGGAGCTGCATTTATCCTCGTAGATTAAGACATGCTCATACAATCTAGAAAAATACAATTATCTAGACACTGAAAGTATGCACTAATATCTAGTACTCCCTCCGTCCCTAAATAGATGTCTTAGATTTGTCAAAATTTAGATGAAGAATGTCAAAATTTAGATGAATCTTCAGTTTTCGTTCTAACATGTCAACATTGCATAGTACTCCCTCCGTTTAGAAATATAAGATGTTTTAGGTTTGTGAAGGTGATGTATCTAGACACCTTTTAGTGTATAGGTTCAAATGAATCTAGGCACTAAAAGGTGTCTAGATACATCTTATTCATAAACCTAAAACATCTTATATTTCCAAACGGAGGAAGTATTTGTTAACATTTGAATGCCCCTAGATTGACATTTAAAAATGTATACACCTCCATAGATGAAAATAATCATTCGATGTTTCTTCACTTACCGTTTAGTCAAGTTGCTCAAGTCCGATTCATCTAATTTCCACCGAACCTAGGCTTACACGTGTCAGAAATGGAGAAAACGATTAAAACTGTACGCTTTACGTATATAAAAAATCCACAAAGTAGGAATCTCATGTCTTGTAGGTTGATTTTTCTATGCACTTTGTGTTGTATGAAGATAAACTCAGCCATATTGAACAATGCAAGCTCACTGAACTGTTGACAATCTGTTTTATTTATGGGAACGCCTAGGTCAAAAGGGCACCGGGTGACTTTAGCCGCTCTTTCTCCAAACAGGGTCGTCCCTTTATTGTAGAGAACAACAGAACCACCAGCTCGCTATCTTGAGTGGCTGTCCCAATAGCCATGTTAGTGCAGATACAATGTCGAGATATTTAACATTGGCAGAAATTTTGATGGATTAGTTAGACTACTATGCCTTTAATGCCTCCTGAGTTTCAGGTATTACTATACTGATGTTTAAAATGCATGTTGGGTTGGTATGATCATTCATACTAGTATAAAAATTCCATATGTTACAGTTAGAACTGTACTCTACGTCCACTTATTCCCTGCATATGTCCATTTAGGCTTACACTATCATCCTATCACAAATCCTAAGCCTCCATGAGTGTTAGTTTAAATTTAAGCTTCATATCATTTTCTTATTATAATTTTCTGATACTAGCTCTGTCTTTGTTGTTTTTAGAGGATGTCAAATAAGGAGTACTGGGCCGCAATGCGGAAAATTAATTTTGAGGCGCTGCCAGCGACAGAATGTGAACTACTTGTGCCAGAGTCAAGCATTTATGTCGAATCAAAATATTAGACACGATACAAATGTCTCACTCTCATCGTGCTCCTTGAGTCCATTTGCTTTTGGTTTAATAATACCATTCCATGGTTTTCGCTGTTTTCTTAGCTAGCATGTGCTGGCTGTAAGTTTACATCAGATGTTTTTGGACCAAAAACCTGCGAGAATATTATGAACGAAAGAAAAAGACAGGATCTGATACAACCTGTAGCGATTGAATTTTTTCTGTATGATGTCGTGCTTTCTACATCCGTCTGTGGCGGTGTGTACATTCTGCTGCGAACTGGAACTTGCAGCAAAAAATTTGGATTTTAACTCTATTTTCTCATCTTGATGAACTGTATATGGTTTGGCTTCCTGCGCTGTCATTGCCAGACAGGAGCCACTTAGGGTTATGATGTGATAGGTTGATGCTTAAAACCTGCAATTTCATGTTCTTAGGTCAGGGTGCTCACTTGCCAGAATGCTAGGTACGGTGGTTTACGGTAGTATGATTAACTAGAGTTCAGTCTTGTAAAAACAAGTATCCCCAGATGTTACAGTTGTAACTCTGGTTCTCCCTGCAAGTACAGATTGTACATATGATTTGTCGCCAACCTTTGGAAGCTGCCGTCTTCAAGGTTTTTTGCTTGTGTCATCTCGTCAGCAGTCCTGTGTATATATCTTTTTGTTAAGTTTTGTGGGGATCAAGGGCTAGTTTTGGCTAGTAAAATTGTCAAACCCTGTTGTTGAGAAAATGAAGTACTGTTATGAATGGAAATTACTGCTTTTCTTTAGTTGATGCTCGCCATGTCGAGCTGTGTTGTACTGTTATTCTTTGACCTTGTGTTCTGTTGCATGATATTTCCAAAAAAAAAAATGAAACGCAAGAGGAGATTGTGGGAGCAAAAGGGAGGCCCTTTTGAATCCCGACGGTGTCTCTCCCGGCGATGGCGCCGCCGGCGGCCGGATCCCCCCGCCCCCTTGCTCCGGAGCCTGCCCCTCTCGCTGGAGGGCATCGGCGGCCTCCTGCTTCGCCGGCTGCCGGCCGGGCTGGTCCCGCGCCACCGTTGTGCTGCAGCCAGCGGAGGGCCGGCTGGTGCTCCTCAACGCGGCGGGGGTCGTCGTCGACCCCCGTGACCGGCGGCGGGGCGAATTCCTGCGGCAGGGCGCGGCGCTGCTCTTCCCAGCGCACAGGGTCCATGTCGGCGGCCGCATCCTTCCTCCGCCTTCGCCTCTCTCCTCGTCGATGCCTGGCCGGTTGTCGGCTTCACCGCCTTCCTGGTCGTTGCCACCGGAGAGGGTGGAGGAGCTGGCTAACCTCCATGGCTTGGCCTGGGGGGATGTCGAGGAAGATGATGAAGGTCGTGGCTCGTCGGTGTCGGGTGTGCCGCCGGCGGCGGAGGAGCCGTGCTGGCCTAGCGATGGTAGTGAGAAAGGGGTGGCCACCAACCGCTGCCCCTCCCCACTCATTCGGCCATCCCTGGATGAGTTCCTCCCCCTGGCTCGGGTGGCCGTGCGGCCTTCGCCGGCGGGCGACGACAGGAGTGGCGCCATGGGCGCACCTCGGCAAAGCGAGGACGGATTCGTCGGTGAGCGGGCTGCCGACCTTGCGAACTGGGCGTGGCTCTTGCCGGACAGCCGGCTGGCCAAATGAGGACTTGACTTTGTTGCTTCTGCCATTCAGTTACGGGCGGAATGCGGTGGCCCACCCTTGCCTGCCTCCCGATTAGCTGCCCTAGCTCGCATCTCTGGCGTCAGTTGCCCGTCCGCGTCCGCGCCTCGTCCTCCTCTAGCCGCCGCCAGCCCCGACGCTCACGTCTCATCACCGCCGCCCTGCTCCTACCTGGCTGCCCTAATGGCACCTCGCCCTCGGAGCCCGCCGCCGGCCACGCGTCCCCCCTCCCCTCGCCGCCCGCGGTCCCCGATCCGCCCGCCTCCGTCCGATGCCCGCTCCTAGCCCGCGGCCAGGGGCAGGCAGCTGCCTACCACCACCCGGGGCGTCGCTCCCCTCCCCCGTTCCGCAACCAGCAGGCGGCCATGATCGCCTCCGCGCCGTCGCCGCTATGAGGAGCAGCGGCAGCGACCCCCCCCCCCCAGCGTGCGGAGCTTGACCGCGAGGCGCGTCTCCGGGAGGCTGCGTTGGTCTCCCGCGGCGAGCCGGGTGGGCCTCGCCAAGGCATTAGCCGGGCAGACGCGGGTCCGTGGCACGAGGGACAGGAGCTGCCTCGCCCGCTCGCGATCGCCGAGAACCGTCCTGCCGATGCGGAGGTGCCGGCCGCGGTGCCTAAGAAGAAAAAGAAGAAAAGCAAGAAGAAGAAGAAGAAGAAGAAGAAGCCGCAGGCGCTTGCTGATGCCTCGGGCCCAACCCTGGTTCCCTCGGCGGCGGCGGGAGGGTCGATGGTTGCTTTGGCCATTCCCCGCCTCCGAGAGAGCCTGGGCTACTATTGCCACAGGGTTGACGGGGGCTTCTACTACATTGCGCTGGGCGGGGTTACGATGACCGTCCCTGAGACTCTGGCGATGGTGCCGATCCTTCCCGAGCAGGACCACGCCATTGCAGTGGAGGTGACCGAGTCGCTTCTGCAGGCAGAGCTCGGAGCAGTACTCCCGGGCCATGAGTGGCATGTGCGCCGCATCTCGGCTACCGAGTTCACAGTCTCGTTCCCCTCGGTGGCGATCCTTCGCATGTGCGCCTGTGGCACCTTGTTCACTCTGCCGATTCACCAGCTGAAGGTCTCCATCAAGCCTCCGTCCGCGACCCAGGACACTATGGCGACCCTCTCGGAGGTTTGGGTGCGCGTGAGTGGGATCCCCTTGGAGGCCAGGTGCCCTGAGGTTGTGGCGCTGATCTCCCAGGCGGTGGGGAAGCTGACTGAGGTGGACATGGGCTCCCTGGCGGGTCACGGAGCGGTCCGGCTTCGTCTCCTCTGCTCGGACCCCTCGGTGTTCCCGATCTCCCTGCCATGCTTCTTCTTCGACCGGGTCGGCAGGGATCTCCTGGTGGAGCTGGACGAGGAGGCGGCTGCCCCGGAGACCAGGTCCCCGCCTCCCCTACCCCCTCCTGCCGGCTCGGAGGGGGGGAAGGACGGGGATGGTTCTGGGGAGAGTTCTCGGAGGACAGCGACTCCGGGTCCGACCCCTCGCCGCTGGCTACCGACGCCTCGCCTCCCCCTACGCAGCCTACCAAGGGAGGTGGGGTGGCCCCTTCGGCTCCCCTGGCCGAGTCATGTCGTCTAGGAGGGGGATGTGCTCCCTAGGACGCCGCCCTCTCTCTCTGAGCGCCCCGGCCAAGCTGGCCCCAGTGTATCTTCCCAGGTGTTATCGTCTCGACCCTCCAGCGTCCACCAGCCTCGACATCAAGCAATACGGCTCCAACCTAGGCCTGGGGGCCTCCTCCCCGCCTAGGTCCCCGTGCACTTTGCCTCGTTCCCCGGAGGAGGAGACCTCTGGGAGTGTGGGTTTGGTAGTCTGCTCCCACCTATCCCCGCGCTCCCCTGGGGTGGTGTGTTACTCCCTTGCTCTGGACACCCTAGACCTGGCAGGGATGTCCAGCGGCGCGGTTGAATCCGCCTCCCCCGTGGCTGCCTCCAAGCTGCGTCGGGCCCGGGGCCCCAGACCGCCGCCTCCTCCTCCCTCCCGACACAGTGTTCGGCTCGCAGACTCGCGGGCAGGCTTGTCCGGGCCCGAGCCGACGGTAGCGGAGCCGGCTTCCCGGTGGGTCGTGGCGCGGGATGAGCTTCCAGGTACTTCATCTCTTCCTCTTGTTGCCCCTTCTGATACATGTCCGTCTAGCTTGCCTGGTTCTCCGTTTTGTGTGCTCTCAGAGGTTTCGCTGGCATACCTGGGCGAGGTTGGTGATGACTGTGGGATTGTGTTCTGCGGCGAGAAGGTCCCCAGGATGGCGCAGATAGCTGCCATTAAGGCACAGGAGGGGTATGCGGGAGCGATCGCGGTTGCCCGGGCTCGTGACGCCCGGGAGCGGGAACGCCCCCAGATCCTTGTTGTGGAGCGGGCCGTCGTGCCTGATCCCAACGAGGAGACCCCACCTGCTCCTGATGAGCGGGAGGTTCCCCGCAAGCTGAACCCCTTGGGTAGGCCACGTGGGAGACCACCTAAGGCCGATGCGTCCCGTCCTCCCGCCTGTCGTGCCCGTTCGGTCCCCGCTAAGGGGACCCCGCGGCCTGAGTTGTCTCGATGGACATTCTCCGTGCCTTCCGGGCGTTCATTTGGAACATCCAGGGGTTCGGGCACGAGGGGCGTCGTCACCAGTTAAAAGAGTACATCCGCTTGGAAGCGCCGGATATTGTCGACCTTCAGGAGACGATTCGCCAAGATTTCTCTATCACGGAGTTGGAGGGTCTGAGCCGCTGCAGATTCTCCTGGTCGTGGCTTCCCGCTAACGGCCACTCGGGGGGTATCCTCCTCGGGGTGAAGGAGGATACCTTCGAGGTTGAGGATATGGACTGCGGGGAGTTATTTGTGAGCATGGCGCTCACCCATAAACAATCTCGTTTCAAATGGGAAGTGATCATTGTTTATGGCCCTGCGGACCATAGGAGGTCTGCTGACTTTCTGCTCGAACTCAAGTCGAAAGTGGAACGGACGAGTATCCCGGTCGTGGTAGCCGGCGATTTCAACTTGATCCGTTCTACCGACTACAAGAGCTCGGCGAATGTGGACCTCCCTAGGATGCGTATGTTTAACGACTGCATCGCTGATCTGGCTTTACGCGAGGTTGTGCGGGTGGGCGCTAGATATACGTGGACAAATAAGCAGCTCGCTCCGATTCGCAGTGTTCTTGACTGTGTGTTGGTGTCCGTTGATTGGGAGGTGGCTTTCCCCTTGTGTTCGCTGAAGGCGGTCACCAGGGTTGGCTCTGACCACACCCCCTGCTCCTCTCCTCTGGAGGAGGGATCCATCCACGCCTGAACCACTTCCACTTCGAATCCTTTTGGCTCCAGAAGCATGGATTTGTGGAGGCTGTTCGAGCTAAGTGGATATCGGCGGCTGCCTCATCCCCTCGTATGTATTGCGCGGTTGATCTTTGGCACCATTGTGCCAAGTTGACCCGTCAGTTCATGCGAGGGTGGGGTGCTAACCAGGGGCGGCTCTCAGGGACCAGAAGGACGCTATCCTCCGGGATATCCATGCCCTAGACCGAGAGGCTGACCTTCGCGGCCTTTCGGCGGAGGCCTGGTCCCATAGATACTCCCTTGAGACCTCCATTATGGAGATCTATAAGGGGGAGGAGGCTTTCTGGAGGCAACGGAGCCGCCAGAACTGGACCATCCAGGGGGAATCAAACACGGCCTACTTCCACGCCATTGCTAATGGACGGAGGAGGAAGTGTTCGATTCCTTGCCTCTGGGAGGGGGAGACGCTGCTGGAGTCCCCACAGGATCTCTCCTCCCATATTTACTCCTTCTTTAAAGGTCTGTTCTCCTCGGCGCCGAGGTCGGGTCTCTCCCTGGCCCCGGACTTCTGGGTTGGGGAAGCTTTGGTTTCCCCTGGAGAGAATGAGGAGCTCGCTCGACCCTTCCTCCCCGGGGAGGTGGAGGCGGCCCTGAAGTCTATGAAGGCTGGTTCGGCCCCAGGGCCAGATGGCCTCCCGGTGGCGTTCTTCCAGGCGTTCTAGGTGCAGTTGCAGCCGGTGATTATGCAGATGTTTCAGGAGTTCTACACGAGGACCTTGGTGATGTCTCGACTGAATTTTGGTGTGATTACCTTGATCCCCAAGGTAGTGGGGGCCACGGACATTCGCCAGTTCCGTCCGATCACGGTCATCAATGTGGTACAACGTATCTTTGCCAAGGTGTGTGCCTCCGCTCGCCTCCCGTCTGAGCGGCTCACTCACCCCCTCCAATTCGCCTTCCTTAAGGGACGTCTGATTCATGACGATGTCCTTGCACTTCATGAAATCATTCATGAAGGCACGACGCCAGAAAGGGGTTTTCCTCAAGCTGGACTTCCAGAAAGCCTATGACCGTTTGGACTAGGCCTTCTTGAGACTAGTTTTGGAAAGGAGGGGGTTTGATGACCGCATGATCTGTTGGATCATGCAGTTTGTTATGAGTGGGAGGACAGCGATCAACATCAACGGCGAGATTGGCCCGTACTTTAGTCCCTCCTGTGGAGTTAGGCAGGGAGATCCGGTCTCTCCCCTCTTATTTAATGCCGCGGTTGATGCCCTGGCTGAGATTTTGGATAGAGCCAAAATTGCTGGTCATATCACGGGCGTGGTCGGGCATATTATTCCGGAAGGGGGGATCTCCCAGCTGCAATATGCGGATGATACCATGATCATGGTGCAGGGGTCGGAGCTTGATATTATCAACCTGAAGTTCCTGCTACTGTGCTTCGAATCCATGTCTGGTCTAAAGATCAACTTCGACAAGAGCGAGGTGATGACCCTTGGGTTATCAGGCGAGGAGAGCCAACGTATAGCGGATAACCTGAATTGTAAGTTGGCTGAGTTCCCCATCACCTATTTGGGGATGCCCATCAGGGATACTAGAGTTCTTATCAGATACTTGGCACCCCTGGTCACGAGGGTGCGCTCTAAGGCTGAGCCCTGGAGAGCACGTCTCACGACTAAGGGGAGCAAGACGGTTCTGATCAACTCTTGTCTCTCGAGCTTGCCTATGTATCAGATGGGACTGTACCTGCTTCCAGAAGGGACTCATGCCGACTTTGCCAAGGAGTTGTCTAGGTTCTTTTGGGCGGCGAGGGATGGCCACCAGAGATACCATATGGTCAAATGGGCGGACGTTTGCGCCCCCAAATCCCTTGGGGGCATAGGGATTCTTGACTCTCGCTGCTTAAATGTGGTGTTGATGCTCAAATGGGTTTGGCGCATCCTTAGGGATGACAGGGGGCTTTGGCTTCAGCTCATTAAGGCCAAATACCTCCGGGGCTGCCCCCTGTTGGCTTGCGAGCGTAGGGAGGGCTCGCAATTTTGGCGGGTCATCCAAGATATTAAGCATTTCATTAGTTTGGGTATTTCCTTTGTTACTGGCAATGGCCAGGGGGTGCGGTTTTGGCTAGATCCGTGGATCCTGCATCTTCCCCTAGCGGTGCAGTTTCCTGGCCTCTTCGCCATTGCCTCCTCCCTCGCGGCCCTGGTTGCTGAGACCTTCCTCGAGGACCGCTGGAACATCTTGTTCCGCCGGTCCTTTAGTGCGGCCGAGACAGAGGCGCTTGAGCATCTCATGGCGGTGCTCCCGCCCTCTCTATCGGAGCCGGCGGACGCGGCCTCATGGAGGCTTCATCCCTCTGGGGAGTTCTCGGTGAATTCGGCTTACCGGGCCCTATTCCAGGGCCTGGAGTTGCGCTGGACCTCGCCTCTTTGGAAAGCCCCCATCCCCCTTAGCCTTCGGATTTTTGTCTGGAAGCTTCTCCGGGACCGCCTGCCTTCGGGCGTGGAGGTTGCCAAGCGCAACGGTCCCGGCGACAGCCGCTGTCCCCTTTGTGGGACCCCGGAGACCTGTGCTCATATTATGTTCTCCTGCTCGGCTGCTCGGTTTTTCTGGTCACGCAGGCGCAGGAGCTTGGCGAGTTCCTGCAGACCCAGGCAAACAGAGCTGGAGGGGGTCGCCGCCTCTTCTGGCTCGTATTTGCAGCCATCACCTGGACCTTGTGGAACATTAGAAATAAGATGGTGATTGAGAAGGTTTTCCTTCCCGTGTGTCTGACTCGATTTTTGCTTTTCTTGCCTTTCTTCACGGTGGTCCCTCACAGGAGACAGCGTGACCGGTCGGCCTTTGACGACACCTTCCGGGCCTTGAAGACGGCGGCGATCCCCTTCTCGGTGCCGGCGGCCATATGAGTTCGGCGGCTTGAGTGTTGGTCTTTGTTTTGTTTTTCTCTCTTGGGCTGTGTTGTGCTGTGGCCCAGCAGACGCTCGTATCGTTTTCTTTCGTTTTGGCTTCAGCCGGTGCTATGGCTTGTGAACTCGTTGTATCGGAACTTGGCTTTATTTATAAAGCGGGACGAAAATAAAGCCTGATTCGAGATATTTCCAAAATCCTATAACTGTTCTTAAGGATAGCAAGATCTAGTTAATGGTTGCTCCTTGGTTGTAGAAGATTCTAGGAGACCTTCTGGTCTGACCTGAAATTTTCCGTGTACTTAGATCACAGACAAATCAGACGTATGACATTTGACCTTTTTTGCATAACATGAACTCTTTTTTTTACCGGGATATAAATTCATCTGCACTCCAACTAACTGCTGTAACATCTGCTCCAACTCCTACTGACACTTGATCGATGATGGCATACATTATCAACACACGCAACTGTATTATTTCTGTCTTCTGTAAATAGCATTCGGCCGTGTCTGCCTGTTGACCCGCTGATCTCTTTTCTGATTCCCGCCATCGAACTTCAGAGGGACGATCTGCTTGATGTACGAGGACCCTGGGAAGTTCCTCCTTTCCTTTGAGAGTGACCGGAGCTCCGGTAACCAGTAGGCGACGTATTCGCCGTCCGGATCGTATGTCTTGGCCTGCAGAGAAATGCTCGCTCATGGTCAGATTAAATTGAAGCTTCAGATCATTTCCTATTAGAATTTACTGACACTAGCTCTCTCTCTTTGCTGTTTTCAGAAGATGTCATTTAAGCACCTATGTGGAAAATAATTTTCAGGCGCTGGCAGCGACAGAATAAAACTACCTGTACCAGAGTCAAGTATTTATGCCGAATAACAACATAGACACAATACAATGTCTTGCCTCATTTGTGCTCCTTGAGTTCATTTTATTATACGGGTTGTAAGTTCTCAGCCAGATACCAAAAACCTTCGAGAATAATATGAATGAGAGAACGAGATAGGATCCAATACAACCTGTACTGGTTGATTTTTTTGTAAGATGTCATGCTTTCTAAATTTGTCTGTGGCAATGCGAGCATTCTCGTGTGAACTGGAACTTGCAGCAAAAAAATGTGCTTTAACTCTGTTTTCTCATCTTGATGAACTGTATATATATATTGTGTGGTTTGGCTTCCTGCGCTTCATTGCCAGTTTGCATGTTAGTTACAAGCAGTAGGGAGCAATAGCATTTCCTTCTCCATCATGTAAAGGATCTAAGACTTGCTATGTGCATATAATAACAGGAGCATCTTTATTGAGACCCGGAGCTGTGGTTTAACATCTTAGGGTTATGAGGTGATAAGTTGATGCTTAAAACTTGCAACTTCAAGGTATTCTTACGTCAGGATGCTCACCTGCTAGAATGCTAGCTATGGTGGTTTACGGTTGTATGATTAACTAGAGTTCAGTCCTGTAAAAGCAAGTATTAAGTTGGTATTTAGTCTTGATGCTTACTTGCTTGGGGATACTGAAGTATCGGTCTTCTCGTGGATCATTGCCAACTCCTGTAAGAGCGCAGCAGTAGTTCAGTTAGTTCTAATATTTCAGAATATGTGCTCGTGAGCTCCCAATTTCTCGTTGTGTGCTTATATAGGAAACTGTAAAAGATTTAGTTATGGGACACAAGGAAACACTGACCTGCTCCATATGTCCAATTACCATAATTTGAAGCGGGGTCATAATCCAGCAGGCATGTTTCAAACCATTCAGCTCCCATTCGCCAGTCGATACCCATGTCACGGACCAAAAACGAGCAGACAATCTACATATAAATAACAGATTAGATGAATGATTGGGAGATAGGAGAAGATGGTCTGCAGTGTTAAACCCTCGCGCAGTATTGCTGCTGATGAGAAGTATGCTAAATGTTACCTGACGGCCACGGTTGGACATGAAACCAGTAGCTAAAAGCTCCTTCATGTTGGCATCGATAAGCGGGTACCTGGAATTCACAATGACAACTGAGAAGGTACGGCGAGCAGCAGAAAGATGGGAATACTTCAGAGTATGTTGTACCCTGTCCGACCATCTCTCCAAGATTCAAACAATGCCTGATCTTGACTCCACTTGGAAACCACATTCCTTGGACCCCCTATGACATTTACAAAAGGATGTGATCTTTTGCTGGCTAAATGTAACCTTTATTTTTCAAGATGAACCGGTTGTGATCATTTTGTAATGAATAAGAAAAGCATAATGCAAAATGATACTCCCTCCGATCCATAATAAGTGTTGTTGTTTTGAACTGTGGTTAGTTTAAAACTGTGACACTTATTATGGATCGGAGGTAGTACTTGTTTCACAATGTGATATCTAAGGACATGAGAGACAAATTGTATCTTTACCTAAGTGGAAAATGGAGTTCCCATATTTTTCTGAAAGAAATCTGAAGTAGTCTCTCCATATTAGCTCAAATAAAACCCTGAAACAATCGCCATGTCAGGGAATGCAGTCCGGACTATAAATTTGAGCATTCTTTACAGACAACTTTAGCATGAAATTAATACAATAATAATCTCCGGCGTGAAATTAGGCCAGAAAGGCACACTAACCAGTATGTGGAATCATTTGCTACTCTCTGCTTCTCGTATCTCCTTACCTGCATAACGACCGAACATTAGCATGATAGAGAGCTAATAATGTGTTCAGGCAACATCACATTTTTACCTCTGCTTTCCTTCAAAAAAAATTACCTCTTCGCAAACATAACGTGGCGAAAGACTGCCCGAAGCAAGCCAAGGAGAGAACTTGGTGGAGTAGTCTGGACCAAGCATGCCGTTCCTAGTCTCTTTGTAGACTTTCAACTGATCATTCTTCCAGAAATATTCATGAACCCTTCCCAGAGCTGCACTCTCTCCTCCTATGAAACGCATCCCCTTCTCTGGCTACAGAGAGAAGCAAACATTACCAACCATAACAGAAATTTCAGAAGCATATCTACCGAAGTACAATGAACTGCTGAAATGACTACAGTACAGTTAACTGAACCTGCCTTTGTCACACTTAGACCTAGTGACTCCAGTGTAGGTACTGACCCCCACCCTCCAATCTCATCCAGACCGGGACTAGGGGCCGGCCCGAGGGAAGGTGGCAACTTGCTGCAGCTCCGAACCGAGGACTTTGACTCGACTGCCTAGCAAAATAATTGCATCAACAATAGAAATCACGATATAACAATTTAAAGAGCAGTGAAGATGAATGGAGTTTCTACATACCTTTCTGAACTGCGTGTAAACGTCTGGCAAGTTGTTCACTGGGAACGGAAGATCATCGATATGATACATCGTCGATCCCCAGATGAGCTGAAGCTTGGGGTTCCGAGGTTTACTCTGGTTAGATGCTCCTCCTTGACCCTGAGGGATAACTACCTGCTCCAAGCCTCTGCGCACGAGGCATTCGACGAGGAGTTCCTCGCTGCAGGTTTCCTTATGAGCGTAGACCTGGAGATACACCGTTTGCTGTCTTAATCTGAGGTGACTAACCTGAATCTAGTACCCCAGGACCCAGAAACTCCTAAATAACATGATCAATGATATGATCGTGCAGGTAAGCTTACTGTGTGTGCACTGACAGCCTTGGCAACTGAAGGGAGGATGTCTTCAGGCTTGCCGTGCCGGACGAGCAAGTCGAGGCCCCGCTTCTGCAGATTCTGCTTCAGGTCTTCCAAGCACTCGATCAGGAACTGTGCCCTCAATGCTGGAAAATCATTCAGTCAGGATCAAATGCTACTGATCAGAACCCAACACACCACCTAAAATCCAATTTAGGAACATCCAGCTTAAATCAGGCGCGAAATTTGGGCGTGCTTCTCGGCAGCATCCAACCCCAAATGCGGCGGGGACTAATCTCTCACCTCCGGTCTTGGGGAACCCGAAGCGGTGGGTGCCGCCGCCGAAGACCCGGGGGTCGACGCAGTACACGGGGAGGACGGCCTCGGAGGCCGCCCACGCGCGCAGCAGGACCTCGTTGTCGAGCACCCGGAGGTCGTTCCTGAACCAAACCAAGGCCACGCCTCCCGCTCTTCCTCCCCTCCGCAGGCCCGGCGAGGTGTGGCGCCGGAAGGCCTCGTTGGCCACCGCGCCGGTCTCTTCAGCGCCCAGGGAAGGCACCGCCACCGCCACCGCGGCCGCCCCGACGCGCAGGGGACGGGAGGAGCTCGAGCTCTCGGCGGCGTCGTTCATGGCGAGGAGGAGGCGGAGACTGGCGGGTTGTCTGGGCAGGAGGAGGAATTGGGCGGTGGGAGGGAAGGAGCAGGAGGAGGAGGAGAGGAGGTGGAGCATTTCGGGGACTGTGAGTTGAGGTTTTTGAGAGTTGAGGGGGCGGTTTGGAAGATGGTGGTTTGGGGGAGGAAGGTGGAGGGAGAAGTGGGGAGTGGTGCCACGTCAGGAGGCTTGAGTGGTGCTACGTGGATGGATGTGAGCCTGTAAATATGGTGCTGGATAATGTGGGCCACCTGTGTTATGAAATTATATCTCCTAAACTATTTTTCTAGTAGTAAAAGGATACATGGAACATATCTAGTAATCCCATGTCTTCTTCAATCTTCTAAAAAGTTTGAGCAGATTAACACAGCGTGTGCTCATCTTGTTACAAAATTTCATGTCCAAATTCGAAACACGTGCCGAGAGACAAAATTGAGAAATTCCGCTAAGAAGACTACTACACAGAGGAGACTCACGTGTTTAAATTCGAATCATGACAAATGTTTCCTTTCAATTTTTTAAATGTACACTTGAAACACACGCCACACGTGTGCTTCCGCATGTTGGTTTCTTTCGCTCACCGCGTGAAAACTAGTTGTAAATTGGTAAATATCAACCGAATAAGGTCCTTATTCAAGCGTGCACAGAGTATGGGTGGACACTCACAAGAGCTCAAAACTACCCAAATGGTAGACGATATGAATTGGACCCATGTTTATCAATTCCAAATTGAAAAGGGTGACATGTTCCAAACGGTGTTTAGCTGATGTGCAGACAAAAGAAAAGCGTAATTATCTGCTTATGCACTGAGCAATATGATATTCCCAGATGATGATACAATCCAATAATTGATGCGCAACATCAAGGAAAACCGAGCAGACACCGTACAGCCAGTAACCGAAAACGACCACAAGATTACGAAGATATATCTGCTACTCCAAAAACAATTATAGAAGACTATAAAGATATGTGGTACTTCTCAGTAATCTCTTTGTGTCTACAAAAGAATGGATCATATAATAACAACATATTGACAAAAATATGATCTCCAGGAGCCAGGAACTAATGAGGCTAAGATAAGAGAGTAAATGGGGCTGAAGGACTGACAGGAACATACAAGAAAGCACAATAGTTTACAGCGAGGGCAGTATCATTGCTATCGATATCGCCACATCCCTACCCATGAACTGAATGGACTACAGGTCGTCGCAATCGCTGCAGCAGCAACCTGTCTCTCGAGGCCCAGATCCGTGTTACGAGGCGAAGTGTTGATTGACTTCACAATTTTTACATGACGAGTGAGAGTGTGTCCATGTGTCGTTGAGGGCAAAGAATCAGGTGAGGTCAAACCGACGTGTAACTGGTGAATATCTTCAGTAAGCTGTCAAGAGTTTCGGGGTAAAATTTTCTAGCAAAAAGATAGCAGGGACTCTTTGATCCGTTCCACAAACATGGCTTCTGTGTCAGAAGTTTCTGTAAAGAGAACGAGAGGTAGAAATCAGTATCTCATATTAGTTGTTAACCATGGCACAATAAAAGGCGTGGATGTTTAAAGTTGCAAATTTCAGTATTTTCATGTAAAAAAACAGTTACTAGTTTGCGGTAAGCGGGTAAGTACTGTAAGACAAATCATTCCAAATATGTAGCAGTAATCCACGAAAAAGGAAACAGGCTAGATCTAGCATGAAATTTTAATTTGTTTTTTCTTTGATAGTCATATATTGATGACAAATTGTTGGGACATACCTTGTCATCACTTGTTACATGGAAGTTCTCATCAACAGCCTGCTCAATTGTAATGTTACATTAGTATACATGCGCTAAATGGGAAAAACAAATATGTAAAGATTATCTCAGGAAAGAAGTAAAGCAAGGCAAAAAAAACATACTGTTATATTCTTTAAGAGATCGTAGCTGACATCAGCAGCTCCATAGGATCTTGGATGCCATTTCCCCTCGGACCAATCAACATGTGTAACCGACCAATTAGCTATTCCACCTGGATCTACCATCTGATGTTTCGTAAATGGACATGGCAGTTAGCAAGCAACTCAAAGAAACAAAGATATAAATACAACTTCCATAGAATGTAAATACCGACATTGAATAGGGTTGGCAAATAATGCTCGTCAGCAATACAATTGCGCCCATCTGCTGGCTGCAAATCAAATGATATAGACAGATTACTTTCCAAAACTCAACTTAACAGAAAACTAGAAAAGTAAAAAATCACAGGTATTGGTTCAGACTTCAGGAATGATGATTACAAGGGCAAGCGCAGTCACTCAAATATATCTCAGGAGTTATACAAGGAAACTATGGAGTTCTCATGCTTATATTGAGCTTATTACAATATTTTACCTTTTTGGTAAGGAAGAAAAAATACTATTTTGCAAGAGTTTACAAATTAATTTCTGATGTTTATGGAAGTGTTTATCAAAAGTATTCTTCAGTTCATTATGGCCTATTTGTGAGGCAGTTGGAGGGGTATGAAAGACCATTTTGCCAACTAGAGGTAATTACTGAATTTCTACACTATAGTTCTACTATAACAATTCTGGAATTTATGTTAAAAATATATATACAGAATTCACAGTCAACCTTACAGTAAAACAAGGTATTAATACAGTAAACATCAAGTATATCTCCTTTCCATTAACCAAGATTGCAAATCTAGAAAACAAACGCACCTTGCAATATAGCTTGAACTTCTTGTAGTAAAGGTTGTCGGCCAGAATCATTAAAGCATGTCGCCGCGTGATTGCAAACCACTATAACAAGAGCAACAATTACACAAGAAAGCATGTGAGACAAGAGTCTAATACTCAATAATCACACTTCTGAACATGTCAACTCTATATCATGGAAAAACTAAATAAGAAATAATATACAACTGAAATGACGAATGTTGGACCCACAAGTACTATATAGCTAGCAAATTATTACTTATCACACCAAGAATAAAAACTACAGAAAAATCTGTACCTGGGCACCCTTTCTGAAGTCTCTCTCCTCTATTTCAGGAAGCATCTCAAGAGAATACCTTCCATTTCCATGTGGACCAGGATCCTGGAAGCTACAAATGATAATAAAGGCAGCAAAAAATTCAAAATACTAAGACATGGACATACGCAAGTGATAACACAATGTAAAAAACTAATCAACGACGCCCTTGTGGTAATGCAATACAAGTTTAGTGTTCTTACCAATCAACAAAGCTGATGTTGGTTCCCATCAGGTAATTAAAGACATAGTCAAATGAATGCAGCGGAACACAGCTGTGACATAGAGGAAATTCTGGTTTCAGTATGGTTACAGAATTGGTAGAAAAATGGAAGTAATCCATACTCAGGAATTCATACCTATCCGAAAGCAAGACAAAAAATTGGTTATCAGCGTCTTCCAGTGCATTTGCTAATAGCCTCTTCTCTGCATCTATCATTGAAATCTTTCCCCATACAACCTGCATAGCAATTACATACGTTATTCAGATTTAACGACCGCGAGCATGCAACACAAATCAATATAATAACTGTTAGAAGAGAAACCTAAAGAATATATGCAATGTAAGCAGTCCTTCGATTTGCAAAAGTTAGGCATTTCAATCCGAACTGCTAATAGTGGTCTTCTCTCTTCTGTCAGAAGAGTTGTACCTCATGATACTAGTACTGGCCTTGAGGATACAAGTAATGCAACACGCTACTTGTAGAAAGAACTGTATGTTATAATCTATCTCCAACATAGTACAGCATGAGAAATTGGTAATGATACTAACACTCCTTAAATGCAAGCGATCTTGATCAAGTAATATGTTCTCAATAAATCAATGAGTTCACTGCTATGTCATGGGGTCTGTAACAACTGCTTAGTCATTGCTTACTGCTCCTACCTCGAAGTACACACCTTAACTGAAACAGAAATTTCTATGGCACCAATATCTATTCCTCAAGTCATTAACACATTCAGCAATCATTGAGAGAGAAAATTATCTTCTACACATAGGCTTTGGCTTTGAAAATATAACAAATATATTTCACTTGACAAGTCTCTGGGAGAGTACAAAGTTTACACGAAACAACCATGCAAGGCTACAAAGTACCGAAGGGCAGAGTTATTACCGCATCACTATGAATATCTCGGCCAACAAAGAGGGAACTGGTATGCACAGGCTTCTGACGCGACGCGTGCACATAGATGGAGTATCGCCCGTCATGACCCTGTGTAGAGTCAAAGTGATTTTAAAAAAAGTTTACATGAATTATATAAACAATAGGTAGTATTACATTATGTAGACATGCAGAGAGGGTTAGTAACAAGGAGGGAGGTAATTACAGTGACAAGTGCATGCTAGCAGGATAGTGTTATTAGCTTGGTAAAGAGGATCAGTTTAAATTTATTAATGCAGATAAGGAATCTCTCAATGTTTCACCACTCGAAGATGAATGCTTACAGGAAGCTAATATTTTCAACAATATGCATTAATTTTTTAATTAATGGTAAGTATCAACCACTATGTTGTTTCACAGTAACGTCTCTATATATTTAAAACTGAAAAATATTGATGATGCATTGGCAATAATGAAAACCCAAAGAAACATTAAATGATCTACACTCCTTAAATTGCACAATGACAACAGGTGAATCAAGGCAAACCTGCAAAAACTTCTCCCACAGTTTCTCGAAGGGCAATGAACCAGGCGTCAAGAACATAAGAGCGATCTTCGGACTCTTCGACACAGGCATGGGCATTGCAAGGATATCCCTGATAACCGCGGCTGAAATGATCTCCTCGTCCGTGCGCTCCCGGCGGCCGATCGAAGGCAGCCAGTCCTTGAAAGGCGCACAGACGCTCGAACTAGAGAGGTAGCACTGCGAGTAGTGGTGCGGCGGGTAGGCGTAGGCCCCGATCAGCACGACGCAGACGAGGCACAGGAGCACGATTATCCACATGGGCTTCTTCTTGGCCGCGGGCCGCTGGCGCACAGGCGGCATGACAGTCATGTCCTTGCTGCTGCACCCCCGCTGTCGCACTCCCCAGGCACTTTCAGCTCCTCACCATCTCGGGATCATCTACTGGTTATTTTGTTGTGAAGGCTACCAGACGAGGGCCTGACGGAACTTCGGTTTAACTGGCACTTTCCCCTGCATTTGCAATTGTACAAGGTAGGTAAGCACAGACGTTGATCCAAGAGATCATGATAAAGCAGCAATCAAGCAAGCTCCTAGTTATTACTAGCTTCTCTGCTGACATTCTATATATGGCGATCTACCAAGATTCGGCCCTACAGAGTACAACACACCAGCAGCGCCCCGGCGGCTGTTTTTTTTTCTGGGAAGCACAAATTCCGATGCAAAGAGATGTGATCCAGATATGGCAAGTCATGAAGCAAGCTACTTGGACTAAAACAAAGACACCAATCATTCAATAAAAGCCTACGCTAGCTCTTGGACTGGATGGGGTAGCTTCCCGAGCAAGGCCGTGGAATTGGTCCGCGGTAGGTGATCTAGTAGACGTCCAAATCAGGGGAATTCCTCGGGAATAGGCAGCCGCGGGTGAAGTCCACGGCGGCGGCTACGGAAAAGGTCAAACTCTGACCGAATCGTCGCCCGATCCCAGCCCCCTACGGCCCCGCCGCATTACGAGCTCGATCCAATCCCCAGCTCCCGCGGGGCCGCAGCAACGGAAACCCGCGCGGAACCAGCAGGAATTCGTTGGCGAAGCTCACGCGGAGTTCGAGCTCGGCGCCCCAGAAGAGCTCAAAACAAACACGCCGAATCGCGCGGAAACCACGGCTAGCTGCCCGGCTACGGGGCCGGCCCAATGCGAGTAGCAGCAGCAGCAGAGAGCAGGACGCGGCGGCGGGCTTGGAGGTCGGCTGGAACGGAACGGGACTGGGGAGCGGGTGGTGGGGTCCGGGGAGTGGGGCTTACCTCGCTGGAGCTCGGCGGCGGCGGCGGAGGTGGATCTGGAAGGAGCTCGGTGGCGGCGATGGGATCGGATTGGCCCCGGAGGCAGCCAGCAGAGGTGGAGGTGGAGATGAGAGAGAGAGGGAGGAGGGAGAATGGGAGATATAGATATAAACAAACAGAGGCTGGGGGGTTGATTAACTAAGCTAGAAGCGGCACTAATTGTGACATGTGAGGTACTACTCTTACTACGCTGGGGGGACTTGAAACCCGGAGCTTCCACTTGCTTTCCAAATGGACGAAACGAGAGGAGAGTGGCGAATTGATATCTATCCAGGTCCAGGGGTTGTGATTTTGCACTTTCACCCCTTGAATTTAGTTTTCCTTACTTATTTGTGGTTCTCGATAGACCATGTTTGTCCATTTGGCGCTTCCTTTGTTGCTTCTTGTTTGTTTGTTTGGTTTATTTTTCATAATAAGACTATGTAGTCGGACAGATGGAGAAGCGGCCTCGGAAAGTCAATCACCAAGTTTATTTTCCATTGTATAACATTATGGACGAGAGATGGTCAGATGGAGAAGGGCGTCGGAACTTGACTTTACTTAACGGAATTATAACATCATACATGTCGTTGTCACACGGTAGGCAGACCCTCTAGAAATTAGGGTTCTTGAAGCAACCAAGTCCTACACACATAGTCCGCGGCTACCATGATAGGAACAACCGCGAACAAGACCGCTTGCTATTCTCGGTTCTCGCCGATTCGAGTTTGAAACCACCGGGCAGACCCAAACAAAATCTCTGAAGCCCAGACACATCTGTTTAAGATGATGATTTGCTGTCTAAATTAGCATATCTAAATTAGCACAAAGTAGCAAGCAAATTAAGCTGTCGTCTGGCCGCAAACAGGGACCTAGCTTGGATCCACCACTGTGAGAAACCGCGTTAGTTAATTTTTTTTTTGTTGTGAAAAAAGATAATAAATCATGAAAAATGGACCGTGTTCTTCATCATCTAGTATTATCTCGTGCAAAAGAGAAGGCTATCCTCTGGTTTGTACTACCTCGTAGCTTTGACCGCAATCAAAAGATGAACAACTTTGCTTTAATACTCGACTTTTGCCGGTACCTTTGGTAGAAAAGTACGGTTGCATGGTGAGGTACCGCAAAGTACAAACAAAAGCGGGTGGATGGCTGGCTAGATGCAGGAGCATATTCGCACGGTGCAGCGGACACGTGGCCCCGTGAAGTTACGTGCTCCGGTTTTTTCACATACCCCAGGAGGAGATACCAAAAGTTACCTAGTACAAGATCCTGAAAATAATAGGAAATCATACGTGTTTCGTGATTTATACTCTATACTCATGTACTATCTAACAGAAACAGAAAAGAAAGTAAAGGGTCCCAGTTCATGAAAATCATTTTAATTCCATTTTTTCCACATGAATACGAACAAAAAAAAAGTCACTGTACAATTTGTAAGGAATTTTCTGCGACTTTTCGTAGAAGAATAGAATGCACACAGCTAGTAGTCAGCCGCATTGATGGTACGAAGCAAAAGTACAAGCCAGTCCACGTACACAAGGAAACAAAAACAATTGCTTCCAGGAACACGCATCCTTTCCTGGGTGTGCAGTGTGCACAGGGCCACAGGCAGAACATCCTTCCTCGCCAGCAGGAAAACGAACCAACGAAAAGTGGCTTCCGGGCTGCTCCACTAGCACTCTAGCAGGCAAGCGTCCAAGCGAGCAAGGGTGTAGGTAGAGACAAAGCTGGGTAGGCTGGCATGGTCGGTGGGTGGATCTTCCTCCTGCTGCTGCTCCAATCCCGTCTCCACTTTCTCATGCACTCCCGAAAGGATGCCATGCATCCAAGGTTTTCCGTCCATGGCGACTACCAAGATGGTCCCATGCATCGACAGTTCCGTCAATGGCGATAAAGGTATTTCTTGGCTGGCCTCCTGCCTTGGAACAGCAGCTATGGCTACCTTACTGAAAGCCCTTCATGTGAGTAGAAACCATTTCCTCATATATAAATGTTGCGGCTCCAACATGAGCAAACTTTTAGGAGTATCAAGTTTGGCAAGAACAGTGAATGTAAAAAAAATAGAGGGCATCAACTAGTTTCAAGCTGAAGTAGATCACAAGGAGAATAACGGCAAAATCATAAATATAGACATTATTGATGATGTTCAACTAGATGGACATCGTCGCTTATTCAACTATGAACATGCCCACCAGGATCTTACAACAAATAATGGTACATCAAAAAATAATGGTGTGCATCCACGGCACTGGAGACCAAACAATGTAGTCCTGAAAAAACAACTGTAGTCTGTCGCAAAAGAAAAAGAGGGGTCCTGGAACGTAATTCACATCTACAAACTCCGGTGAAGCAAGGCAAATTGCTCGCAAGTCCATTTGGTGCTCCTTATTGTTTACACGGTGATGGCATACACGATGGTTTTTACCTAGCCTCGTCTTCTAGGTTGCGGAATCCCGTGGTAAGGTCGTCGTACAGTTTCTGGAATTTCGCGACCAAGACGTCTTCACCTTCCGCAGGATCTTCGAACTTTTGAGACCTGTTTCGTATAAAATAAATATATTAGTTTTTACACTAGCTGGATATTCAAGTAGAAAACATCAATCAATAGGTATCAATTTGAATATGAACTGAAATACTTACACAAGGCGGTAAAATAGATCGCCCATGCGACTCTTTACAACGGCGTAGGTTATCTTATGTCCTTCAGCATTAGCTGCTCGCTCCACAGCCTGCAAAACAAACATACATATATTAAGATTTGTCGATATTACTATACCATGGAACCTCCACCCTTCCTCTACTACTACAAGAAACTTAGTTTATATATCAGATGTAAATATAAGGATGTGGCGCATATCGCCACACATTTACCCAAAACATCCAAGTCTTTGCTGGCTACTTTATTTCCTTTTCATGCACTATTTACCTTTATTGAATAATTTATTAAGTTTAAGTTCCCGCTCGTTGCCAGATTTTACTTGAGAAAATTACACTTAGCTAAACGTTTGTGCAATTACCAAAAGAACACTTCACGGCAAAGTTGCACAATCTAGTAATAGGCTTAGCATACATGGTTTAATTAAGCACAGGTCTGTTCATCATCGCTGTCATAGGGCTGACACTGTGTCAACATGATGAGGTCACATCGAAGTCAAAATCAGTGAGGCAGGGAAGACAGATCAAACAGAATAGGGGGTAAGAAAAATGTAGTTAAGTGGAACGTTCGCTTTCACCTGGACTAGGTGAAACTGGCGTATGGTGCATAAACAGTTGGCTTAAGTGTGACCAACAGTTTCCTTTTCAGGCCATACTCTGAAATAGACTAAAATTAAGGATAGAATAAAGCACAACACAATTTTGATAGTTGAACCATGGAAACACCTAGGTTCAACTATTTCTGCAACAAGCCCCTACACCAAGATTCAGAAATATCAAACATTACACATAGCTGAACATCAGTAAAAAAGGTCCCATATTTTCGAGTTCAAACATCTAAACTTTTGTGCAAACTAAGATTTAATGACAAGAAGTCACAAAAGGAGGGATTACCTGATTCGCTAATGTATTGAAATGAATAATGTTGCGCATCATCCAAACAGATTTGTAGAATGGACAATACTTGTCATACCTGTTTCAACAAATATTCGTTCTCAGTTAAAAATGGTTAGGCATTTAGAAGATATTCATATAAATCAGATTCTGCTATCACTCACGGGGTAAATGCGTTCTGCGCCAAATAATCTTCCCTCAGAAGCTTGGCTGTCTCTAACGTAATCTTGTCACCTTCTCCCAGCGCATCTTTACCAACAAGCTGAAAAGTTGGCAAAATATTAATCCAGTGATGATGTGCATGCAGCAGCAATTGCATTATGCAAACCACAAAGCACCAATCATTCTCTCCATATATGGAACTCTTCAGAATATACAATACTAAAATATAAATTGAAGAGTTTACGAAATTTATTGCTGATTAAGAACATGATGTAATCAACAGACCAAGATAAATGAAAAGTAGCCCAAGAAAAAATTCACCAATTTTACGTGTTTCAAGTTTTCAACTATTGGTCATATGAAAAATTTACAATACAAAAGAGTGTCAACAAATTTGGATCGGATTCTCAGCAATAAAGTGAGACAGGAGGTGAATATGAATACCTGGACAATTTCATTGAGATCATCCTCTCTCTGCAACACTTCACGTGCTTTTGTTCTCATATCAATAAAGCTAGAATCGAATTTATCATAGAAGCCTTCCAAAGCCTGCAGTGCAGAAAACAATAAGTTAGTGCAACACAAATCCCTGGAGTTTAACATCTCAGAAGAAAACATCACTTTAGTGCCATGTTAACACATACATGGCCATAACAAATGAATGGGAAACTTTTTTACAGAAACAAAGTTTGATACACAAGGCACAAACATAACGGCAGACAAATATGTTCACAGAATGATAGAAGAAATACATAGGTGTAGCTTCTCCAGCCTACACGCTCTCACCAAGTAATAGTATGTTCCCAACTATTAATGTGAGATGCGCCATACTTATGGGATGTGAACATTGTCTGACTGACAGGAATCAGTCAGATATCAAATGTCACAGAAGTACAAGATCTAAGAGAGCAATTTCCTAATTCATCTACAATTTCAGCTGTCATCATTATTTAAAAGACTTACAAATCCAGTGAAACTACAAAATTATGCAACGCAACTTTCATTCACACATAAAAATGATTGTTATACACCATTTGGAGTTCAACTGATCTATCCTAAGGAGCTTAGTATATAAGGAAGTGTTTACGCTTTACGCCATATACAAAGTCTGTCGGTTTCTTTTTATCATTTCTGTGTCTTACTGTAGAGTAGAGAATTCAGAGAAGATAGTAATTGCATTGAAATCCTAAGACAAGTTAGAGAATAACCGTGGCATATTTCGAGTAAGAAATGAGCCAATTAACAGAAGGGAAATGCTTTCTTTGAGCAAGCTTCTTATCCAATCCCCAGAAGACCTGCAATTCAGAGCAGTTAATTAATACTTGGTAGTATCAAAGCAATAGAGGTTCTGTCAATATGCTTGGACCTAAAGGTTGAAGTAACCGAATAGTTTCCTTACCTGAACAATACTGAGGGTTGCGGAGGTGACAGGATCTGAAAAATCTCCACCAGGAGGAGAAACAGCACCGACAATTGTGACACTGCCTGTCCGATCTGGACTGCCAAGACATTGCACCTTTCCAGCACGTTCGTAGAAAGATGCCAAACGTGAAGCCAAATATGCAGGGTAACCACTGTCTGCAGGCATTTCAGCCTACAGCATACAGAGCACACAATTAGTTCAAAAAAGCACGTTAGTATGCAAGTAAAGCAGTAATCAACACATGTGGCAAAAGTAAAATTTAACTTAATACACTAGTCAAATATCTTAGCAGTAAGTATCTCGTGTATGATGTGTTGTAGATTTTACTTCTGTTTCAGCAAATTTGTTCTATCTACAATCTGCAATGATATTCTTGAAACTGAAAGTACTGTCAGCTACCATCAGGTTCTTTAACAATAAAAAGTTAGTAAAGAGGAAAATGTAAACAGTAGTCATAAACTCATAATCCAGGATTGATACACAAAGGAGAAAAAATAAAACTCTAGCCATGAATGGCAATAAACAGAGCATATATATACAGCAGTGAACATAAGATACACAAATGGCAATAAACAGAAATAAGGAAGCATCATACCAAACGTCCAGAAATTTCACGCAATGCTTCGGCCCACCGGGATGTGGAATCAGCCATCATACTAACATTGTAGCCCATGTCACGGAAGTATTCAGCAATCGTAATTCCTGGATTAGAGGAAAAGAGCACATTATTATCTTGTTCATATAGAAAACATCAGCTGTAAAGCATAAAAAGCAAAGGCTCTTTAGCAAATTATGAGGAAGCTAGACATGCTAGATCCTTAGGATCATTCACTACAAGACCTCGGCTTCCAAATTTCCATAATAAACCAGGCTATAAGTCTAAAACAAAGGAGTCAAATATAAGATGAATATATCCGCAATGTCCTACTAAAACCTAATGAGGACACCTTAGGGATATGCCCAGATATCTGTCTCTACCCGTGGTTGCTGCTTTTACTCGTTTTATATGGTGTGTTTTTCAAATTTGTGCCATGAAGCCCACGAAATTCTAAACCTAGCTGGCATCTCCGATCGTACATAGACACATCACAAATGGGCAAACCACAAGCTTGCAACAATTTCCACACCATGATTACATTTAGATAAGTACGTAATTTAGTACAGCAAGCAACACACTGAACTGCATAAGAGAGAAAGTCATGCTTGTAACAATACTGGAAATCTGGAATGCAAACAGAAAAACATAAACAACTATACGTTACCTGTATAGATGGAGGCTTCACGAGCAGCGACAGGCATGTTGGAGGTGTTAGCCACAAGTGTTGTTCTCTTCATGACTGACTCTTCACGTCCATCAGGCAACGTCATTGTCAATTGCGGGAAGTCCATGAGGACCTCAGCCATCTCGTTTCCTCTTTCACCACAGCCCACATAAACCACAGTGTCGGAATTGGAATACTGTATAGGGTAAATTAAGTCAGTAAAATTTAACAAAGTTGACCCACTTAAAGGCCAACATTCAGAGTTGGACTAACATAGCAATTATGAAACAAGAGGTGAATAGCCATAAGACCTTTGAGAGTGCCTGACTAATGACAGTTTTTCCACAACCAAAAGCTCCAGGAATAGCACATGTTCCTCCAAGCACCGAGGGAAACAGAGCGTCAAGCACACGCTGAAAAAAAGTTCACAATACATGTGAGACGCATCAAGATTTCATGGAGTAGCACAGGAAACATCACTTCCCATGTTTGGTGCATTTGGAAAATAAGTATTTACACTAACATAAATTTATATATGGAGGACAAGGTTTTGAGAAGCTAGCTCATATACCTGTCCTGTTAGAAGAGGCGTATCCGCAGCAAGTTTTGACGCAACAGGCCTTGGTGTCCGCACAGGCCATGTCTGCAAAGCAGAATATGACAATCTTTCAGAAATGTGTAATCATGACATAATCAAACTTTATGAAGGGAAAATGACTTACGTGGAGCATAGTGAACTCCTTTTTGATGCCCTGGAACTCCAATTCCAGCACTGTGTCCTGCAATAAAAGCATTAGGCTGTCAAATGAAGCTAATAAGAAGAACTGAAGTAGCAGGTCTTTAAATAACATTTACTAACCTGTAAGCTGTACTGACCCGCAGGGGCAATGTAACTGATCTTTCCCATAGAACCAGGGGGGAGTGCAACATGATGTTTCATCA
Organism: Avena insularis; assembly: GCA_023614405.1. Taxonomy (NCBI): domain Eukaryota; kingdom Viridiplantae; phylum Streptophyta; class Magnoliopsida; order Poales; family Poaceae; genus Avena; species Avena insularis. Next base: position 280,508,644 of record CM042691.1, on the reverse strand, counting down.
GTGTGTTCTCAAATACGGTCTGCAAGCCAGTAAGACAATATAAGGAGCATATAGAAGTTGACAACATGCATCCACAGATTGCAGAACAAGAAAAACGTTAGGCAAGAATGCAAGATAGTAAATTTTAAGAAGGAAAAATAGACGTCCAACTAACTTACGGCATATAGATCTCCGTTTGTGATAGCATCCCCAACACCTGAAACAAAAAAAACAAATTATTGATTGTTATGTACCAGACATAACTTGAGCAGAGGCACGTTAACAGAATGTTTATCTTGTATAGCATGTCATCACGTAAATTACCTAGCTTGTTTGGCTGGAATTCCCACAGCTGATCCTTGTCAAGGGCAGGGACTGAAACACCACGTGGAATGTAGACATCTCCAGATTTAATAGCAATGGTTTTCAGAGGGCGCTGCAATGAGAAGATTATACCATCAGAACAAAAATTCATGGTAGGCGTACTAATAAATGTGACATTTTGCTGCATTTATCTTACCTGGATTCCATCAAAGATGTTTCCAAGAATACCAGGTCCCAATTCACATGAAAGAGGCTGCATAAAAATAGCAATGGTGTGTTAAAATGAAGTATAGACAAAAACTATTTGTGAAATGCATATAGATATCAGTATGCATCTCACCTTTTTTGTTCTCAACACCGGATCGTTGACCATGAGCCCAGCTGTTTCCTCATAAACTGCGTACAGTAGAGACAGATAAAACATTGTTAGATCTTAGCCATAGATGTCCTTCTGTAGAAACCTCAGCATGCAAATGTGAGGCGGAACTGCACTCTGTCATACCTTGAATTGTAGCTGAATCGCCCTCAAGACGAATAATCTCACCAATGAGGCTATCGTGGCCGACACGGACGAGCTCGTACATGGCAGCTCCACCCATGCCATCTGCAACGACCACGGGTCCAGAGACCTAGAACAGCACAGCATTAAGATGAGACAATGCATCATGATTTATGAACTAGTAAGAAGACACTGTCACGTCACACCACACCACGGTGGTAACTAACAGATCAACACATCAGCTTGTCCGACAAGAGGCCAAGCACGACGACTAGTTACAGGCAAATCGGGGCACGATCTCACGATCTGCCCCAAACCGAGCACACTAGTTCCAGAATGTCCTGGGTAACTGAGAACACCACATGAAGGCGCCCCATTGACCCAAGAGTGTGAAGGACGCATCTCACGATCCAAACGCCTAGCGGAATCCCATACAAAACCGCCCAATTCACCGAATCTCCCCACCAATCCAGCCGTCCCGACCCGCGTGACAGGTGCCACAGACAGCACATCCCCGTGCTCCCTCGCGATCGAGGCGAGCAGAGCGCTCGCGCGCACTCGAGAGATCTACACACGCGGATTCCAAACCAAGGCTATGCATCGGAGATCCACGCGAGACGGGAAACGCGGTCTCGCGATCCAGCCGATGTTTCAGGAGGGGACGGGGACAGGATGAGGAGGGATAGGAGGATGCAGACCTTGCGGACGTAGCCGTACTCGCTCTCCCTCTCGCTCTCCTCGAAGGTGGTCATGCGTTCGCCGTGCGCCATGGCGGCCGGCGTGCAGGGGGGGTCGTCGGCCCGGCGGGCGTCCCAGATGAGATCACGGGGGGAGGGTAGAGAGAGAAAGGTGGAGACGGGTCTCGCTCGATCTGGCTGTGCTGGCTCTGGACTCGCGAAGAGGTGGTGATGAAGAAGGGGGCCACGATTTGCATCCACGATATTTCGTCTGGCAAGGTGGGACCTACCCCCCGTAATTGCAATTGTTTAGCCAGGTCGCTCAGACCAGCCCGGCACATGTCGGCCGCTTATTAGCCGGACTGTGTGTGTTTGTCCCTCCCCTCTCTCTTTCTGAGCGAATCTCCGATTTGCTATCGCCAAAAAAAAATCCGATTTGCTAAGTTTATCTCCCCACTTGTTTAAAAACCACATTGACTTTCATTCAAAATAAAATCTGCCGAATTTGAAAACATAAAAGCTTGCGTTTTGATTCATTGATAAAAAATTAATTTTTTATAATAATTACACGCTTATGACAAACGGTACATCCCATACAACTCAACCCACTAGATCTAAGTGGCGTGTATCGGTGCATTTATGCCCTTAGTGGCGTCTGTTCAAATTTTAGCCTTGGATCGAATCGTGTTCAGGAGACCTCTTAGGCTCGGCGAGGCATTATTGAAGACAATGTTGTTTTCGTTGCTTTCAAATCAACAAGGCCGTTAGCATGACCAACGACAAAGTTCCTCGCGTGAGGCGTGGAGTAGAATGGCACACCTTCAACCACTAGTAGACGAAGTGGGCAGTTGTGGATCGAATCCAGGACAGTGCCTCGTGCCAAACCGATCGTGAGAATGAGCAACCTGCAAGAAGGTGCCTCGTGGTCCCAATCGATTGGCGAGGGGGTGTTGGAGACCTTGTCCCGTGTCGCGCCAGCCTCTCACTTGTCGAGAGCTCGAAAGAAAGGCTCCCTCAACGAAAGAGTCGTGGCAAGACTTTTGGAGGTGTATTGGGCATTTGTCGTCCACCTCCAAAGGAGGGTGTCTGTTCCCTCCGTCCCGCGTCCCACGCTATGATCCATAGCTAGACGTAGTGCCAAAGGACAAGTGAGCTTAGCACACCCTTGATGTCCTTGATCCATGAAGAAGCGCCTATCTCACCGTGTGACTCTTTCGAGCGCATTTCAGGATTAGCTCATAAAGGTCCGGCACTATCTGCTCGATGGTCCGGCGCATAGAGTTACTCCTTTCTCTTTTTTTCTCTCTACATATACGTACGGATGATTTCGCGAGCACGAGGATGGATCACGCACGCACCACATGCGCGCAGGCACGTGACCGCACATCCTTCACACTCAGCTGTAGTCGTCGTAGATCTGAGGTTTGTCACATACACGTAAGGTTAAGTTTCTAAATTTCTAGCATAATTTCAGTTTTCAATTTCAAATCATGATCGATTTGCTCGCGGGTCGGGTCTCTCGCGACTTTTCCCCACTCCATTTGCACCCGTTTTGCTGTCAACAGCAAGTCCACGTCGATGAAGATTGGTTGATGGCGAGTGCGAGGATTTCCCGGGCCAGCCACCCGCGAGGACATACAGACACGCGGCCTAGGAACGGGAGAGCCTCCACGGCAGGGAACAAATTGCGTAGCCATAATTGCCAGCGGCGGGTGACGGATCGAGATCAGCATCCGAGATGGTGGTGCCCGGCGAGTGGCTCGTGCTGGTCATGGCTTGCGTGGATAAGAACATGAATGGGTCCCACGATGCAAGAGAACGAAAAAGAAATATTCTGGCTGTGTTGGCTGGTTCAAGGGCTCATACGACCGGACATCGTGCTCACGATTAACCAGACCTGATCATTTGTCTATTGCCTATACAAACGAATTCCGTCTTTAGCAGTGACAAATCTTAATCATTAATTTGGATCCAAGGGAGTACAAGAACGTCAAACAAAAAATGGATTCTCCTAGAAGAACGTCAAGAAAAGAACAGGTTCCTACGGTCTCAAAACAGAACAATAAATGCATTTAACAGTTTCAGAGGCACATGCAACGATATACTCCCTCCGAGTTTTGAAATATAAGATATTTTAGTTTTATAAAGTAAATGTATCTAGACATCTTTTTAGTGTATAGATTTAGTTAAACCTATACACTAAAAGGTATCTAGATATATTAGCTTTACTGGATTAAAACATCTTATATTTACAAACGGATAGTACATACAAGACCAGGTGTTCTCCGCGTCATCTGGAAAAAGCAACATAACAAATAGACTTGTACAATGCGCCATCACTTGTGTCATCAACCCCTAACCACTAATGTTTAGTTACTTGAATTTAGTGAAAAGAAGTGTTACTAAAGAAAACCATATCGTGCAAAAGAAAAGATAGTCTCTTCTTAATTTTCATTCCCTCTTAGTAACAAAGCAAAAATACTCAAAGTCGCAAAGTGAACCACAATATGATGATGAGGGTCTTGACAATGAAGATGAGGGTGTCTTGCCGAGGGGAAGAGCCGCAAACTACACCAGGAGCGAGGACAGGTTGATTTGCATGACATGGAAGAGAGTGGGCTTGGATGCGGTCGTGGGGGGTAGAGCAACCCAAAGATGCGTATTGGACGCGTATGTGGGAGTACTTTGATACTCGGAACAAGGGCTCGGTGCGTCATCGTTGGAATGCCATCGACGCCGATTTTCAAAAGTGGGCGGCATGTTTGGCTCAAGTTAGTCGCTTGAACCCAAGTGTCATCGTTGGAGTTTTTATGCTTTGAACTATGTGTCGTTTGTGTGAAACTATCATATGCTTTGAACTATGATATGCTATTGATTGAACTAAATCCATATGTGCTAATTTTGCAATGTTTAGTTCATATGCTTGTTTCTATCTCCAAATATCAAAGAAAAAGAGGTGTGTTCCACGCCGTGGTGTCTAAAACAGGGCGGCTGTTGGAGTGGCCGTGCCACAAAATAGGGCATCTGGAAAATCCAAAAATGTGTTGGTGTCCTAAAACACTAAAACAGGTGCCCTATATCCAAAAACAACATCTCTAAATAGGGCTCATATTAGAGATTCTCTTATGACAATTCACATATGCTAGAGAGCTAGCGCGTAATAGCAAAAGGGCCATGGTGCAGCAGCCTGGCACGGTAGCACCCAAAAATCGAGCCACCACGCTTCGGTTTTTTGACGGCGCACCAAGCCAATATCATAGAAATGTTCCCCTCTTACTCAATTTCTAGTTTTTCATCGGATGAATCATATGATAGTCCGTCTACAAACAAAATTATCTAACTTAATTCTAGCAACGAATCGACTATAATGTACAAAATGAATGACGCATCAGCGACGAGACATACCTTGCGGACATTTCGGCAAACACGTCGCGGGCGCCAAGTAGCAGTTCGGCTTCTTGGCGAAGGAGGCGCGTGTGCAAAAAGATATGTCTGCGCGTGCGGTGAACATCTTGCCGACACGCGTGGAAGTTCCAAACCGACTGGCGAAGGAGGCCGAGAAAAAAGGCACGGCGCTGGCATGTCACTCGATTTATCGCGCGGGTGTGAGGCCATGCGGAGATGCAACGGTGGCGGATCTACACCATCGAAGCAGTGGCGAAGCGAATCAGCGTGGCGGCAGCACCAGAGTGGAGTAAGAAAATAGGGCGGTCACGGGCGTGGGGAAGTTTCAGCCCAGCGGTTGGGCTTCGCGCGCGAGAAGGAGCGATGCCACGCGCTCGAGCGGACACAAAATATTTGGGCACCGACACCCAAATACACGACATCAATTAATTTGTATGTATATATTTGTGGTTGTACATTTCCGAGATGCAGAGCATCATCTAGGATAAATGCAATGTTTGTATTTCGCATATGGAGAGTATCATATGGAGAGTATCATGTGTCGTGTTACTTAATATTGTGTTGAATACAGTTTCCATGTGATCAATCCATCGGTTCAATTTCTTTCTCTTTTATTTGTTTATTTTTATCTCGTTATCTTTGTAATGAGGCAATGCTTGAAACCATATGGGTGTATTTCCTCGGGCTATCCATTTAATTATGCGGTGAACCTTGTTTTTTCTTGTGTTTAAGTATTTCGATGAAGATCAACTAAGAGTAGTGCATGTTGGCACTCAAATATAATAGAGCAGAACATAATAATTGTTCTCTACAAAAAAATCTCTATACGCTTAGCTAAATATAAGTACTAGTAATTATCAACAAAATAGCCAACCGTATATGTGCATCAAAGAGTACCGATTTGCATTGCATCGCTTGTCATGAAGTAATTAAAAAAAGTAGAGGTTTTTTTGGCTTAAGTATCATGTTTTCAAATTGGCTTGACCTTTTCAAATGGAAGATTTTGGTGACTTAGAACGAGTCTACTTTTGTTTCTTCTATAAAAGTACATGATAGGTAGAACATAGACACACACACCCTCACTCAAGCTCTACACTAGACGCACATCCTCATCCTTGTGCAAGTTCTACACTAGACGCACATCATCATCCTTATGCAAGCTCTACACATAAATAATTACTCCGCAAAGTAACCCAATGTATATGTGCTCTACATGGAAACTTTCATGAGGCTAATGGAACTCGGGTTGTTGGCTTAAGTATCATGGTAAGTTGTTGGCCTTTCTCAAAAGAAAATATTGTGGTCACTTAAAGTGAGACTAGCTAGTTTTCTTTTACTTCTGGAATAGTACATAGTAACTAGAATTTAGATACACGCACTCAATCAAGCTCTACACTAGACTCACATCCCCATGCAAGCTCTACATCTGAGTAATAGTTACTCCACAAAGTAACCCAATGTACATGTGCTCTACATGGAAAGTTTTGTGGGGGGCAATGCACCTCCATTTATTGGCTTAAGTGTATCACATTAAATTGTGATCAACTTTATAAAAGGAAAAGATTGTGGTGGCTTAAAGTGGAATTAGGAATCCGGCTTTTCTCTTGCCCTAGGCTCAAACTTGAGGCACCTAAAATCATCCCAAGCGCAACTAATGTGGCTACTAAGCTATTTCTTTGGAAAGCTCTTACTAAGATTAGAAATTCCTATATAAAGCTGCTAGTGCCAGGAAAAAATACTAGCTAGTTTTTGTTACTTTTAATAGAGTACATGGTAGATAGAAGGTAGACGCACACCCTCACGCAAGCTCTAACCACAAGCAATTATTTCACAAAGTAAGACAAGGTACATATGCCCCGGAAGAAAAATTTATGGAGAGCATATGTACCTCGGGTTGCTAACCAAAGTATCATACTAAAGTTGTGGTGACTCTTATAGAAAAAAATCATGGTAACTTAAAGCGCGTAGTAGTTAGAACAAGACACGCCTACACGCAAGCTCCGTCAACAAAAAATGCTTTCATGAAGTAACTTACAAACATGTAATTCACAAGATTGCCTGAGGACATGCATGTACATATTAGATTCATTACCGATGAACAAAAGCTTTGATTTGTACATATGCTTTGGGTATATATATTTGTAGTGACGCCCAACCTAGACATTCTCAACAAACAAAGGTGAACACAGCGGCGTGTAGCCGATATAATTACGATCTCTAGCTATAGGGTTTAGGACCGTGCATTCAAGGACATGTGAAAGGATACAGATGTCGTCTAGAGGGGGGTGAATAGGCGATTAAAACTTTTCCGAGAGTGGCTCGACAAAAGCGGAATTAAACTAGCATTTACTTTGTCAAGCACAACCTAGAACAACTATGGTTCACCTATGTGCACCAACAACTTATGCTAAGCAATACAAGAAACAATGTGATAGCAAGATATATATTACTTCAAGCACGAAGGCTATCACAATATAAAGTGCATAAGTAAAGAGCTCGGGTATAGAGATAACCGAGGCACGTGGGGACGACGATATATTACCGAGTTCCTCCCAACATGGAGTACGTCTTGTTTGGAGAGGGGGTGATATCTAACCACCTATGCCACAAAAAGCCTCCCTTATTGGTGAATCTCACCCCAATGGGATCGATCCACGCTTCTACTATCGGTGCACTTGTTGGTGGCAACCGGAACCTCTCACAAGGTTGGGGCACTTCTCCACAACTTAATTGGAGGCTCCCAACAAACGTCACCAAGGCCTCAACAAACACCACCAAGGCCACAAAACCGTCTAGAGTTCCAAGAACCCAAGAGGGACAAGCTCCAAATAGTCACACGAACCAAATCCTCCGAGGAGAACTCAAACCGATGCACCAAATGCAAATGGCAAGAACACCACAAAGGTTCTCAAATCCCTCGCTCTCAAGTTCCAACAAAGCTACTAAAGCTATTGGGGGAACAAGAGAGGAGGAATTAAACAGAGACACAAAATCCCCCAAAATCTAGATCCCCAAAGATGCACTCACAAAGATATGAATCGGTTAGATCAAAACGTGGATCTAGATCTCCTCTCTCTTCTACTCAAATATGGGCAAGAATCATCGCAGGGAAAGATTAGGCAAGCTTCAAGATCTAGAGCAAGTGTGGACAAAGCTTAGCCTAATAGAAGAGGAAGAAGCAGACTAAACTAAAAACGGGCAAAGAGTATAAATAGTGGCCCAGAAAAACTAGCCGTTTGGGGCATTTTTCAGAATGGTCCGGTACTACCGGAATTAACTGGTAGTACCGCATGCTCCAGCAAAACAGCCAGCAACAGCAGTGGATGGGGCATGTGGTCGCTGTGACGCCAGCAAGGCAAGTGGGGCCAGCGAGTGGGCAAGACCGGCGCTGCTGGAGCAGGAGCTAGCTGCATGAAACAAGCAGCAAGAATTAGGTTGCATGTCGCAGTGATGAGAAGCGGCGACCAGTATGAAGGAAGCGGGCCAATGACGTGGCGATGAAGACGCTGTGTATGAGCTGGCGCGTTCCTCATGAGTTAACGCACGAAGTGCAGGCGTGAACGGATCTGCGCTGACTGGCCGAGCGGTGCAGATCTACCTGGGCCGGCTAGTAGTACCGGCCCACCCGGGCGGTACTATCGGGCCGGTCTGATAGGGCCGGATATGGGTGCCGGGTGAGGCAGTGGGCTGGCTGTGCACTGCCAGACGCTGATGGCATTGGTAGTACCGGTCGGCCCAGCAGAATTTTTTTCTTTTTCTTTTTTCAAACCGAATAGGCAAATAATCAAACGGTCATAACTTTTGAACGGTAGCTCCGATTGACCCGATTCCAATTGCGTTGGATAGAGGACGACAAAAGCTACCCTATAAAAAGTGAAAATATTGGTTATCACCAAGTGATAAAATATCAAGTAGAATAATGTGGAATACCTCACTTGGTGAGAACCCGAAAAACCGCCAAGATCAAAATCGCAACAAGATACAAACGGAAGATCCGATTTTGATGAACAAGAGCTTGTTATGGAGATTACCACAAGCTCTAAATCCTCACATGGATAAGACCAAATAGCAACCAAATATGATGATGCAAGTATGCAAAGGTTTGATCTCTCTCCGAACGATGTGATCGAGTTACTCATTCGAGAGCCCCTCTTGATAGTACAGTTATCTATCCTAAACCCGGTCTCCTACACACAACAAGAGACCAGCAAAAGGGAAAACCTATCAAGATTATACCTTTGCCTTGAGCATTCCACTTGAGCTCGATGTAGACGGTCTTGCCCTTCTCAAGATGGAACGCCTTTCTTAATTCCTCATCATCGACCTCGCATATTGAGGTTGCACAACATATCTTCTTTGCATTTCATTGACCTTGAAGCCAACACATGCTCCAAGCTATGCCAATGGAAAAATCCTACAAGTATAATTTAATACACACATTAGTCCATAAAGATTGTCATTCATTACCAAAACCACACATGGGGGCCCAACATGCTCTTTCAATCTCCCCCATTTTGGTAATTGATGACAACCCCTTTAAGAGGGTTTATATAAGGAATATTAATGAATAAAATGGTAATACCAATATCAAATACTACAAAAGTATGTGATATTGGTACCACCACCATATATAGAGCAAACTCCCCCACAATCTATGCATGTGTGATGAACTTGAATTTCATTGCATATATTGCCAATCACTATCACTGGTGGAGTTTCCTCTATATATACCACATGCTAAGCAACAACAAAGATGCAAGAGCATGAGAGGCAAATGCACAAGAACAAACTCAATGCATAAACCAACTTCCCTTAAACCCTCTAAAACTTCTCCCCCATTGGCATCGATTGCCGAAATGGGTGACAAGTTCTAAAAGGCAAATATAGTAATAATTCCTCCAAAGGTGTGCCTTCGCACATATCCAATGATGAATACTTGGGAGGGAGTAGAACTATATCGAGGATCCGAAGATTGCCAAAATAAAGTCAAATGATGCAAACAATTTACAAGATCCGACAAACCAAATGAAAACAACGAATGAGTCCAAATGGAAACAACAAGATGTTATGATATGAGCAAAAGAGTGCTTCAAATAACAAATAGAGAAGCTCCCCAAGATTTGGGCATAATTTTAAAATAAATGCATTGGAATACATAATGCACAAATATGGAATCCTTGCTCCCCCGTAAGCATTTAAAGCACAATAAATGAGAAAGAAGACAAATGAGCATTATTAAATGAATTAGATGAGCTCCCCAAAGATAATGCACCAATTATGATAATTGCATTTGGGAACAAGGTGCATAATCATGGAATCCACCCTCATCCAAGCTCATTTAACAATACAAGGCATGAGAGAACAAATATGAGTGCCCAAAGATGTAAACAAGAGGAACACGCACTCATAGGCAATTAAATTTGGGATCCACCGAAGAATCAAAAGGAATAAAGTGTGGTATCCGAGGAATAAAATCTAACTAAAGTTATATTCTAATATGTGTATATGTTTCTAAGTGGATAACATCACAAAGACATATGACCATAAAGAAACAAGCACACACAAGGAAGATATACAATAAAGCACATGAAAGCAAAAATGAAGCCACAACATATACCAATAAGATTTTTGCTTCAAAGCATGGCCAAAGGCTCACATATATCTTATTGTACATTAATGAGCTTCAAACACCAACATACTACATATATTACAACTATCACCAAGGGAAAAGGAGAAAGTTGGAATATATGGAGAAAGGCAACAAGTATCATAAGATAAAATAGACTAGCAAAAATATCACTATTGCACATGAGAGAAGTTGATGAAATGATAGGCAATAAAATTGCTAGATTGACATATTTAGGATTGGAGGATCATATGCATGATTTTGTATAGTCCCAATTATATGCACTCATCTCAACTTAAACACATATACAATATAGAGTCCTCTTAACACCATGGCTAGAACTACAACAATTACAAATATATTAATTCATGCTAGAAGGCAACCGACAAACGGTTGGAATCAAGATATATGAGCATGAGAAAAAGATACTTGTTACCGAGATATAATTGGTAAGATGTAGAGTATATGAATTCATTGATCATCCTATAGCTTGTATCAAATTTTCATGTATGCACCACTTCTTCAAAATTGAGAGACAAGCATCCAATATATCTCCAATGTACCTAAAACATAATTAAGTACAAAATGGTCCCTAAACATATTGGGTCCAAAGTAGTTAGTGCAACTACAGTACATATGAGAGACTTCACATAAAATATGTGCATATTGATATAAAATTTGAGTTTCATGCACAATTTAGCCGATGGGGTTTGGTGGATTTTCCCTTATATATTGGATCAAAGAAAGCAAGCATGCCATAATATAAACATATAGTAAATATGCATGCATAAAGCTTTCAAGAACCAACAAGGAGATACAATTTGAACAAAAACACCAAGTAAATCAAGATTGCACACACAAGAGTGTGACATGACAAACTATGTCCAAATTGTATCAAAGAACCAATTCAACACATGAAAGATCACAAGTTCAACAAATGAACTAGGCTAAAGCCAAAAGAGCAAAAGATAGATAGAAATAAAATGCTCAAGGATTTATCTCATTCTAAAATGGTCAAATCATGAAACAAGGAATGAGACAAAACTAACTCCCCAAAAGAGCAAGATTCCAATAAGAAACCAAACTCCCCAAACTTCTCATGATGGCACAAAATACCAAAACGAAAAGATTGAGGTTCGAAGCACATAAAACCCGATATGGATCAAATAAAGAAGCATAAATACGAGTGTTCTAAATAATATAGGAGAGCTCACCCATAAGTAGTACATTATATAGAATTTTGCTTTTGAATGCAAAATGCACACAAATTAGATCATTATTACTACCTATATTAAATAAAACATTGAAGGGGAATATGCCCGAGAGGCAATAATAAAGTGGTTATTATCGTATTCCTTATTTATGATAAATGTTTATTTTACATGCTATAATTGTATTAATACGGAAACGTTAATACATGTGTGTTTAATAAACAAAAGAAAGTTCCTAGTTATGCCTCTCTTATAAACTAGCTCGTTGATTAACAAGATGATCATAGGTTTCCTGATCATGGACATTGGATGTTGTTAATAACGAGGTCACAACATTAGTGTAATGGTGTGATGAACATTCATCCAAAGTATAGCATTACGATCAAAGTCATTGAGTTTATATTGCTATAACAACTTACGAAGTGATCCTAATCCTTAGACCATGAGATAATGTCAATCACTAACACCGGAAGAGTTTCTTGATAACATCAAACGTCACACCATAACAGGGTGATTATAAAGATGGGTTTAGAACTACTAAAGTGTTATGTTGAGGCCCATGGATCGAGAGTGGAATTTGTTCATCCCGATGATGGATAGATATGCTCTGGGCCCTCTCAGTGATATCACATTGATTAGCGTGCAAGCATGTGATTTGATCACTAGAATGTTATATCACGGGAACGAGAAAAGAGTGCATGTCAGTAACGAGGTCAAACTAGGTATGGAGATACCGATGATCGAATCTCGGACATGTAATATATCGTGAAACAAAGGGATTAAGATACTAGCGTAAAAGGTTCCGACGATCACAAGAAAGTCATCGTTGAATGTGTGGGAGTCAGTATGGGTCTCAGATCCGCTTGATTATTGATCCGAGAGGGGTCTCGATCATGTCCGCATTATTCGCGAACCGTAGGGTGACACACTTAAGAGACACCGACATCCATTTGGAGCAAAAGTTTCATGCTGAAAAGAATAACAAGCGCAGGAATTTATTTCACTAGATACCGAAACGGGTTTTCGGGTGAAATTGCAGAAAGTGTTTCTGCATGTGAAATGAAATACTAGCAAGGGGTTATATGTGAATGTTTGTCATTAAAGTAATTGACAAAATTCTGAATAAATAAAAGGAGTTTTATTTAATGAGAGTTTGCATTAAATTTGGTGGAAATTTAATGGGAATTTGAGTGGGTTTTTGAGTGGAGGGAATTGAAAGGCATTTGAGTGAGTGGATTGTCCACCCACATGAATGTGGAAGAGGTGGGGGCAGCCCCATGGCTGGGCGCATGGCCCCTTGGGTGCCCCCCCTCTCCCTATAAAAGGAGCCCCCCTCCCTCTCTCTCACTCACACCTCCTCGTGAAGGATCTCTCTCCCCCTATAGAATTTATCCCCCATGGTCTCGGACTAGCGAGATACATGTTCCCGGTGGCTATTCGGCAAGAAAGAGTTGTGCTTCCGCTGCATCGCTAGAGCGAGGAGGCGGAGGTTGCTCGGTGCCTCGAACGTGTGTGCGAGCACGGATGCGCTCATTTTATGGCGCTAGGACTTCCTCTCGATCTTGAGATCGGCAAGAGATCGTCTACATCAACCACGAGTTTGGACTCGTTAAGCTTTGTCGGTCTTTAAGGATATGTTCTCTACGGATATACATCCGTCCGTTGTTTGTATCTAATAGATAGATCTTGGTACATAGTTGTTCCCATCGTAGGAAATTTTTTGTTTTCTATGCTGCGAACCCTACAGTGGTATCAGAGCCGGATCTATGCGTAGATGCTTTGCACGGGTAGTACACATATGAGTATGTGGGCGATGATGATCATTTTATTGCTTCTTAGTTGTACTTTGGATATTGGTGGCATAGTGGTATGAAGCGGCCCGGACAAACTTTACATGTCCTCGCACATGAGACTTGTTCCACGCTTGACATGCAACTAGTTTTGCATAAGTGGCTAGCGGGTGTCTGTCTCTCCTACTATAGTCAATATCTAATTTGCAACGAGTTGTCAACAATTTGGTTATCCTCGTTGTGGTTCATGTTCGTAGGTAAGAACGGTTCTATCTTCGAAAGCCCTAAACCACGTAAAACTTGCAATGGATAAATTAGAGGCGTCTAGTTTAGATTGTTGTTGGGCTAGTGTTATGATATGGTGATGTTGTAAGTAGAAGTATGAGATGATATTCTTACAACACACATAGCGTGTAAGTTCCATAGACCTTGGTCTTACACATAAAGGTATGATAGTGATCATACCACGGTGCACATGATGGAGATCATATGCGGGAACCATATCATTTCACTTATAAACATGTGATGTTTGATAGCATCTTATATTGCCTGTTTAGTGCTTTGTTAGCATAATAAGATGATCCCTCATTTAAATATCAAGATAAGAATGTGTTCTTCCTTTAGTATGCACCGATTATGTTCTCGTCGCTCCAAGACATCACGTGATGATCGGGTGTTTTTGAATCCACGACCATATTTCGGGTGTAAGACAGTTACACACGCGAATACTAAGGTTCTTACTTGGCGAGCCTAGCATGTACAGACATGGCCTCGTAACACGGACCGGAAGGTTAAGCATGAGTCATATAGTAGATATGATGCCCATTTGATGCTCGCCTTTGAAGCTACACCGATTCACGTGATGATCGGACTTGGTGTAGTGGATTTGGTTCATGTAATCACCAAAAAGACACGAGGGATGTCGTTTTTGAGTGGGAGTTTATTTCTAATTTGGATTAGTAGAACTCAATTTATCATAAATTAAATCAAAGTGAATTTGCATAATTTGTTGTAGTCATTGGCATTCGTTCACCACCTTATGCATAGTTGTAATTGAGATAATAGAACTATAGATTTCTGGATATATACTTTACGAACTGGTATCGTATTGTGTTGAGTGTCAATCTAAAGTTTAAAGTCCTATTGCAAACTTTCAGCAAACTCTATTTACTCCGTGAAATTTAATAGTTGGTATTAAATCGAGAGTAACAATTCCAGTGTTAGTATCTTAAGTATCATGTTTGCCTCCATGATTCTTGATTGTTTTAATATCAAGTTTATCTAGGAGCTGAAAGAATTGTTTCAGAAACCATCATGTGTGGCAGATATAACGATATCTGAAACAATGTTTTGGTTGCAATATGATAGAGTATAATATATGTTCTCATATTGGATGAGAATTTACGAAGGTTGGAGATGCTAGACATCCTAATCATCCAAAGGGGTTTTGGAAAGTAATGTTATACTCACGATTCGCCTTTATAAGCTAAAGTAGCTTGATCATGAAAGTCGTCATGATAAGGGTGAATAGAATATGTATGTAAAATGTTTACTACACTAAAAGATTACTAAAGAATGGATTTTGAAAGAATGCCGATCATTTTGATGATGGTGATCTACTTCAAAGTGCAGGTCCAAAGGTATTATTATTTGAATATACATGCTTTGGACTATGTGTCATGTATATGGCGCCACTGTTGATGTTGATATATTCTTTTAAAAGGTAAAAAGGAAATGCTGAAAGAGAATCTATAAAATATATTTGGCAGAAAAGAAAAGATTGGAAATATCCAATTTAGGTATATGGATGATATACATGTTATGGTTGTATTCTTTGCGTGTTAAACAATGTGGTTCTTGGGTATTGGATACCGAATTGGTTGGTATGAAATTTCATACGGAACAACGCAATTCATGAACCACCATGGCCTAAGTAACTAGCAAGAGAATATGTGATGATGTTCATCGAAAACAAACAAACCGTTGTTTGTATTTCTCATTGACATCAAAGCTTGACTTCAAGATTTGTTTTAATAATTGTTATTTGAATGGTATTATGAGAACAAAGGTTGTTCAAATAATTACCGTATTTCATATAAGATGGATGATTTACAAATCTAGTTGGAGAAATCACATCCATAAAACCTAATGCTAAAATGTCACAAGACAAATGATTGAAAGATCACTTACGAAGTGACATCGCCGTTTAAATTATATTGGAAAGAAAACATGAAGAAACTCCATATGCATGGATTTTTGGAGTCTTTGATTTGATCAAGTGACGCTTGTGAGAATTTCCTCGGGATAATTAAAACTTCGTTCAAAGGCCAAAGAAGAACGAATGACTAAAATATTGGAATTTATACATATCGATGTATGTAGTCCATTATGTGTAGTCGTAAGCGATGGTTTTCAACTTCATATACTTTCTCCAGAAATTTGAGTGAATATTCACTTAATGAGAAAAAAGTGTGAAATATTTGAAAATGTTCAAAGACTTTCAAGATGAAGTGAAAATCATTGTGACAAGAAAAAAAATGGTTTATGATTTTATCATAAGGGATTTATTTGAGTTACAAGTGTAACAAGAAAAATAAATAAATTATGATTTTATCATAAAGGGATTTATTTGAGTTGCAAGTTTAGCAAAACACCTAGATTTACATCTCCCAAAACACCATAGGAGTATGGAGTGTTTGAGATTTGTAATGAAACTTTGTTTAACATGGTTGGATCAAAGGTGTTATTTATAAAACTGCCATTATGTTTTAAAAGATTAAAAGCTTTAGAGACTACCGCTTTTACACTGAAAAGATCTCCATCTTGATCCGTTGAAATGACACCATATGAGTTATGGTTTGGGGTAAAACCCAAGTTGTCATTTCTTAAATTTTGGTATGCTAAACATAAGTAAGATGTTTACAACCGAAGTCGGATGAGCATGTCTTTGTAGGTTATTTCGAATAACAATTGGTTATTCCTCCATAACACCAAGGACAAAAGGGTTTGTCGCTTGAAACATGAAGTTTCTTGAAGGAATTTTTCATAAATGTTAAGTGGGAGGACAATAGAACTTTGATAAGGTTAACGAACCTTAGCTAAATGTGTTGAGTTGCGCAGCGCCGAAAATGGTTCCGGAGGCTGCCATAATGCTCATAGCTTATGTGCCTCAAAGGTTGTGGTCACGGAGATCTAAGTTCTTATTGAACCAAGTCGGTCGGATAAACAAATCAAATGCTGAGATTTGAGAGTAAATCATTATTGTTTGACAATGATGAACCGACTACATACAAAGAAGCGACGATGGGCCCTGACTCCGTCAAATGGCTTGAAGCCATAAAATCCGTGATAGTTCCATACATGAGAAATCAAGTTTTGAACTTGGAAGACCCTCCAGAAAGGTGTAAAAACCTATCGGTCGTATTTGGATCTATAAAGAAACAGACATGGATGTTTCACATCTATGAAATAGTCGACATGTTGTAAAGTATTTTACGACAATGTTCAAGGAGTTGACTATGACAAGATTTGATCTTTCATAGCGATATTTAGTCTGGACGGATTAAAGTAGCAACCACTACATATAATTTGGTATATGGTAGATGAATAAACAAAATAATATTCTTCTAATAGAATGGTTACCTAGGACGTGTACATGACACGGTCCAAAGGGTTTTGTTAAAATTCAAAGAATGCTAAAAGGGCATGCAAACTTCAATGGTTGAAGTAAGCATCGCGGAGTTGGAATCTTCACCTTAATGAAAAGGAGTTTTTATCAGGAGACGATGAAGATGCTTGCATTTGCAAGAAATTAAGTGGGAGCGCTGAGACATATTTCTAATACATTATGTGGATGACATCTTGTTGATTAGAAATGATGTATCTTTTATTGACAAAGGTTAATAATTTCATTTCGATGAAATACTTAGACAAAACCCGAATATTTAGCGTGAATGTCTATAGTGGATAGACTATGACGCCAATATGGATGTGCCAAACGTACATATATGAGATATTGAAGGAGTTCAATATAGAAACGACAAGAAACAATTCTTGTTGCATGGAAAGGAATTGAATCAAGATTCAAGTGTATCGACACTTGATAAGTGAAACAAGATTCAAGTGCTTTGACACTTGATGAGTGAAATCACGAGAATGTTTTGATCAATCATACCATCATATGTACACATCCAGATATGTCTCATGCTCTAAGTGTTATGAGCATATACCAGAATGAATCATAAAATGATCATTGGACGATAGTGAGGATATTCTTATGATCTTTTTGAAAGAACTAAGAATATATTTGTGTAGAGGTGACAAACAATTACAAATAGTTCATTGTAAAGCGTTACATTGATACTAGTTTTGTCACAAGATACAAATTAAGTTTATCTTAATTTAAACTATGGGTGGCACAATGTAATGGAAAGAAGATTTCATGATGGATTTGGATGAAATCCATAGTTAAGACATTGTGACGAATACTACAACAAAAAGGATAAGTATATGACTGTTATAGTAGCAGCAAAGGAGGGCATTTGTGTCAAGTAGTTTGTTATCAAACTAAGGTGTGGTTCGCAACGGGCTAACACTAAAGATATATTGTACGACAATAGTATCGACGTGTTTTAACCCCAAGGAACTAAATGTCTCACCAAAAGACCAAATTTATACAATGTCATCTCATTAGGAGAATGAGTGATGCGTGAAGACGCAAAGACATGCAAATACACACGGACCTGAAAGCGTCAGATCCGTAGATTATGTTAACCACTTGCAGTTGCGTATATGGAACACCAGAAAGCCATATGTGTTCAATACGCAAAGTTTTCAAACTAGATTATTGTTTCTAGTGCAAGTGGGAGACTGAAGGGAATATGCCCGAGAGGCAATAATAAAGTGGTTATTACCGTATTCCTTATTTATGATAAATGTTTATTTTACATGCTATAATTGTATTAATACGGAAACGTTAATACATGTATGTTTAATAAACAAAAGGAAGTTCCTAGTTATGCCTCTCTTATAAACTAGCTCGTTGATTAACAAGATGATCATAGGTTTCCTGATCATGGACATTGGATGTTGTTAATAACGAGGTCACAACATTAGTGTAATGGTGTGATGAACATTCATCCGAAGTATAGCATTACGATCAAAGTCATTGAGTTTATATTGCTATAACAACTTACGAAGTGATCCTAATCCTTAGACCATGAGATCATGTCAATCACTAACACCGGAAGAGTTTCTTGGTAACATCAAACGTCACACCGTAACAGGGTGATTATAAAGATGGGTTCAGAACTACTAAAGTGTTATGTTGAGGCCCATGGATCGAGAGTGGAATTTGTTCATCCCGATGACGGATAGATATGCTCTGGGCCCTCTCGGTGATATCACATTGATTAGCTTGCAAGCAAGTGATTTGATCACTAGAATGTTATATCACGGAACGAAAAGAGTGCATGTCAGTAACGAGGTCAAACTAGGTATGGAGATACCGATGATCGAATCTCGGACATGTAATATATCGCGAAACAAAGGGATTAAGATACTAGCGTAAAAGGTTCCGACGATCACAAGAAAGTCATCGTTGAATGTGTGGGAGTCAGTATGGGTCTCCAGATCCCGCTTCGGATTATTGATCCGAGAGGGGTCTCGATCATGTCCGCATTATTCGCGAACCGTAGGGTGACACACTTAAGAGACACCGACATCCATTTGGAGCAAAAGTTTCATGCCGAAAAGAATAACAAGCGCAGGAATTTATTTCACTAGATACCAAAGCGGGTTTTGGTGAAATTGCAGAAAGTGTTTCTGCATGTGAAATGAAATACTAGCAAGGGGTTATATGTGAATGTTTGTCATTAAAGTAATTGACAAAATTCTGAATAAATAAAAGGAGTTTTATTTAATGAGAGTTTGCATTAAATTTGGTGGAAATTTAATGGGAATTTGAGTGGGTTTTTGAGTGGAGGGAATTGAAAGGCATTTGAGTGAGTGGATTGTCCACCCACATGAATGTGGAAGAGGTGGGGGCAGCCCCATGGCTGGGCGCATGGCCCCTTGGGTGCCCCCCCTCTCCCTATAAAAGGAGCCCCCCTCCCTCTCTCTCACTCACACCTCCTCGTGAAGGATCTCTATCCCCTATAGAATTTATCCCCCATGGTCTCGGACTAGCGAGATACATGTTCCCGGTGGCTATTCGGCAAGAAAGACTTGTGCTTCCGCTGCATCGCTGGAGCGAGGAGGCGGAGGTTGCTCGGTGCCTCGAACGTGTGTGCGAGCACGGATGCGCTGCTGTTTTGCGGTGCTAGGACTTCCTCTCGATCTTGAGATCGGCAAGAGATCGTCTACATCAACCACGAGTTTGGACTCGTTAAGCTTTGTCGGTCTTTAAGGGTATGTTCTGTACGGATATACATCCGCCTGTTGTTTGTATCTAGTAGATAGATCTTGGTACATAGTTGTTCCCATCGTAGGAAATTTTTTGTTTTCTATGCTGCGAACCCTACAAACATAAGAGGATACCAATAAAATAAGAAGATCCAAAAGTAGCAAGGAATACATGGTAGCACACAAAACTTTTACTTGGCCAAAGATAGGACAATATTAAGTAAGAGCCAAAGTGAATATGATCAATAAATTCTACCATAAATTTAGTACTCATTGTCCAAGGACAAGAAATATTGGGAATAATTTTCCCAAGGTAGCTTGCATGGATATCCAAGATCACAGTCACAACAAGAAGCATATAACTAAATATAAGAATTAAGCATGATACTTCAAACAAGATTCCTGGTAGCTTCCAATAGTCACACACTCAATAGTGATTAGTGTAACTTGAAGCAAATGGTTTCCATGATGATATAGAGATCTAAATATGACGAAACACATACCAAGAAACACTCTCATATACAATATCCAAAATAAGATCAATAAAGACATTCAAGAAAATTGGAAATTGTATGAGCAAATATGTCACATAGGTGGTAGATAATTGTCAATACCAATTCTAAGTGACACAACCTCGAATATTCACATTTTCTAGGATTTGTAATATGCACTAAGCACATGACTCCCCCATAATGTGATACTACCATAAAACCAACACGAGGCAAAAGGATACAAATAGAGATAATTAATGGACATTACAAGACTTACATTTCTCATGAGAATTGTACCACATAGAGACTAGACAATAATCCAATATAAATACTAGGTGGTATTCCTCATGTACACACAATTTTAGGATTGTGGAATGCCCAAGCATAACACTCCCCCAAAATGGGATAATCCATTAATCACTCACAAGAGCCAAATAAGATATCAAATATAACCAAGTAAGGCTCCAATACAAGAAACACACATACATGGTGTGCCACCTAATCATATACAAATATACTTGATTGTCTCAAGATAATTAAGTGGAAAACATAACATGTACAAAAGCATGGAAGATACAAAACCAACACATGCACAAGGGTCGAGTAACTTTCAATATAATGAGTTAAGCATATGTTACCGCAAGGAGGAACATTGGAAGTATACTATAATCATGATAATACAAATGGCTTGGCTTGACAATAATAATTGATGAAGATCCCTTAATTCTTCATAATGTAGCAAAACTCCAATGCCCTCCAAAACACACCTATTGATCAAGTTTTGGCTTGTTGGTCCCCAACCAAGTTGGGTCCTAAGAGGTTAGTCACAATAGGCTTGGCAACCCAAATGGTTCTTTTCTTGACACCACATTGAGCACCAACAAATGTGGCAAACACATTGCCAACCTCATCCTTACGAAGTGAATAAGCATCATCAATCAAGATAGGATGGGATGAGGAGATACCAATAGTGCATGAGGAAGAATTGTGCCCCTTCTCGCGACATATGTAGCAAGTTCTACTCTTGCCATCTTTCTTTTTGGATGAAGAAACAACTTGAGGAATAGCTTGAGTCTTCTTGGGAGGAGGCCCATCTCTAACAAGATTAGAGCTTGAGGCTGCTTCCCTTGTTGCTTCTTGCCAAGGGACTTCTTCTTTAATGGGCAATGTTTGACATGATGCCCTTCTTACTTGCACTTGAAGCAAACAATGTTGGCCGGATTCTTGACTTGATCTTGGCCATTATTCTTATTGTCCTTGTGCTTCAACTTGATAGTGGACTTGTTCTTGACATTGGAGTTGAATCCAAGCCCACGCTTGTCATTGGGGGATTTTTGCACACTCAAGATTTTGTTGAGTGCGGACTTCCCTTGATGACCCTTTTTCAAGTCATTCTTTAAAGAAGTGGCTTGAGCCTTGAGCTCTTTGATTTCCTCTACATGGTTTGTTTTAATAAAAGTACTAGAGGAAGTATATGCTACATTTTTAGAGCAACAAGGCACGGAATGTAATTCATCACGAGATATAGCATGGTTGTGAGAGGATGAATTACAAGGACTAGCACATGGCAATATAACATTTGGAGTAGATATAGTGCCAATGTCCACATGAGGCCCACTAGATATTACCTTTGACATGATGGCCTCATGAGCCAACTTTAGCCTACCATGGGAGACTAGGAGATCCTCATGCGAGCTTGAGAGCTTAACATGGCTTTCTTCTAATTTCCCATAGTTGCTAGTTAGCAAAGAAAGTTGAGCCTTTAGCTCAACATTCTCCTTTAAAAAGATGCTTCACAAGAAATAGAGTTAGTAGCACAAGCATCATCATTATTAGCAAGAGGTGAGGGCAACTTGGCAAGCTCTTTTGAATATGAAGCTTTAAGTTGCTCATGCGACTCTGTGAGTTTGATGAGCTCCCTCTTAACGACCCGAGAGCCATTTTCGAGGTGCTTAAAATCCTCAACAAGTTTAGCATAAGCAACTTCAAGTTCATCATTTTTAGTCTTGAAGGAGTTAGCCACCACAAGTTCTCTATCATGGTATTCCTTTACTGTAGATAATTCTAGAGTAAAGGTCTCCTCAAGAGATTCTTTGGTGGTTTGTTCTTCTTCAAGGGAGTCTTTTAGTTGAGCAAGTTCATTAGCATACTCATGTTCACGCGCAAACTGTACATCAATCAAGTTTTCTTGCTCCTCAATAAGATCATTGCCTTCTATAGCATAATTCAAGATTTCAATAAAGTTGGAGGAAGCAATTTTATGTTTGAAGAGAGCACTATAGACAACCTCTCCCAATTTCTTAATAGAGGTAATATCATACTTACCTCGATAATCATCATTATCATTCTCAACCTCATCATCATCATCATCATCATGAGATACAATGGGATCCAAAGAGGTTACCTTTGTTCCCTTAGCCATAAGGCATATGTGAGAACCGGAGGAAGGTGATGATGAGAATGCACTTGTAGCTCTCTTCAAGACCTTGTATTGGCCCATAGAATCTTCATTTTCCTCTACATGGTTAGCAACACAATCACTAGAGGAAATAGAAGCATTTTTATCATGGCAACAAGACAACATGAGCATATCATCATGAGATTTATTCAAGTCATTTCTACATGATATGCAAGGACTATTAACACAAGCATGTAAGGAGTTTTGAGTGCTAGAAGTGTTAAGGTACAAAGATAGATCATTGCAACTAGATATATATGAGGGATTACAAATAGTGAACACACTATCCATATTGCAATTTTTATCACCACTCATCATATCATTACCTTGTGAAAAATCACATGTTGGTGAAGTGGTAGACGATGAGAACTCATCTCGACTGGAAGTGGAAGCAACACAATCATCCTCAATAATGTTGGACTTGCTATATTTATATTGAAGCTTGGTCCATATCTCACGAGCGCTTGAATAAGGCATGATAGAAGAAAGAACTACATTGCTCACAACATGCAAAAGAATTTTAGTAGCTAGAGCATCTATATGAGAGTTCAACTTCTCCTCTAAAGATTCGTTTTGGGTATCCACGGGAGAAGAGAAACCCACATATAGATATCCCTTGATAATTGGGTGAATTTCCCAAAATAAATTAAGCATGCGAATTTTCCAAACATCATAATTTGTGCCATCGAATATGAGTGTATCCTTGTGCACTAATCCCCTAGCCGACATGTGTTACTCTCATGCGGTGAAGCCTAAAATGAGAGACCAGACTCTGATACCAATTGAAAGGATACAGATGTCGCCTAGAGGGGGGATGAATAGGCGATTAAAACTTTTCCGAGAGTGGCTCGACAAAGGCGGAATTAAACTAGCATTTACTTTGTCAAGCACAACCTAGAACAACTATGGTTCACCTATGTGCACCAACAACTTATGCTAAGCAATACAAGCAACAATGTGATAGCAAGATATATATTACTTCAAGCACGAAGGCTATCACAATGTAAAGTGCATAAGTAAAGAGCACGGGTATAGAGATAACCGAGGCACGCGGGGACGACGATATATTACCGAGTTCCTCCCAACATGAAGTACGTCTCGTTTGGAGAGGGGGTGGTATCTAACCACCTACGCCACAAAAGGCCTCCCATATTCTTCGGTGAATCTCACCCCAATGGGATCGATCCACGCTTCTACTATCGTTGCACTTGTCGGTGGCAACCGGAACCTCTCACAAGGCTGGGGCACTTCTCCACAACTTAATTGGAGGCTCCCAACAAACGCCACAAAGGCCTCAACAAACGCCACCAAGCCACAATGCCACCAAGGCTACAAAACCGTCTAGGGTTCCAAGAACCCAAGAGGGACAAGCTCCAAAGAGTCACACGAACCAAATCCTCCGAGGAGAACTCAAACCGATGCACCAAATGCAAATGGCAAGAACACCACAAAAGTGCTCAAATCCCTCACTCTCAAGTTCCAACGAAGCTACTAAAGCTATTGGGGGAACAAGAGAGGAGGAATCAAAGAGAGACACAAAATCCCCCAAAATCTAAATCCCCAAAGATGCACTCACAAAGAGATAAATCGGTTAGGTCAAAACGTGGATCTAGATCTCCTCTCTCTTCCACTCAAATATGGGCAAGAATCATCGCAGGAAAAAAATTAGGCAAGTTTTAAGATCTAAAGCCAGTGTGGACAAAACTTAGCCTAATAGAAGAGGAAGAAGCAGACTAAACTAAAAACGGGCAAAAAGTATAAATAGTGGCCTAAAAAAACTAGCCGTTTGGGGAATTTTTCAGAACGGTCCCAGATTACCAGAATAATTAACGTAGTACCGCATGCTCCAAAGAAAGAAATGCAACAAAACAGGTGGATGGGGCTTATGGCGCGTTAATGAGGCAAGTGAGCAAGTGGGGCCATAAAGTGAGCAAGCAACAGAAGACGCTATGAGGCAAGAGCAGCTAGTTAGCAAGGCTACTCCATGTCAACGCAAGGCAAGAGTAGCCAAGATGCGAGCGGCAAGAAAGACCAAGACAACGCGCGAGCAAAGCAAAGAAAGAGCTTAGGTTGCATGCGGCAGTAGTGAGAGCAGCCAGCGCGATGAAGCGGGCGAAAGCGCAGACGCTGAAGCGAGCACGCTGGGAGCTGGCGGCGCTTCTCGCGAGTCACCGTGACGCGGGATCTGGCAATGAACGGATCTGCAAGCGGCTGGAGCGGCAGATCTACTGGCCGCCGGAGTACTGCCCACCCGGGCGGTACCATCGGGCCGTCCGGTAGGGCCGGATATGGGTGCCGGGTGAGGCAGTGGGCTGGCTGTGCGCTGCCAGACGCGAGCGGTACTGGCCCGCGGTAGTACCGGTCGGCCCAGCAGAATTTTTTCTTTTTCTTTTTTCAAACCGAATAGGCAAATAATCAAACGGTCATAACTTTTGAACGGTAGCTCCGATTGACCCGATTCCAATTGCGTTGGATAGAGGACGACAAAAGCTACCCTATAAAAGGTGAAAATATTGGTTATCACCAAGTGATAAAATATCAAGTAGAATAATGTGGAATACCTCACTTGGTGAGAAACCGAAAAACCGCCAAGATCAAAATCGCAAGAAGATACAAACAGAATATCTGATTTTGATGAACAAGAGTTTGTTATGGAGATTACCACAAGCTCTAACTCCTCACATGGATAAGACCAAATATCAACCAAATATGATGATGCAAGTATGCAAAGGTTTGAGCTCTCTCCGAACGATGTGATCGAGTTACTCATTCGAGAGCCCCTCTTGATAGTACGGTTATCTATCCTAAACCCGGTCTCCTACACACAACAAGAGACCGGCAAAAGGGAAAACTTATCAAGATTATACCTTTGTCTTGATATTTCACTTGAGCTCGATGTAGACGGTCTTTCCCTTCTCAAGATGGAACTTCTTTCTTAATTCCTCATCATCGACCTCGCATATTGAGCTTGCACAACATATCTTCTTTGCATTTCATCGACCTTGAAGCCAACACATGCTCCAAGCGATGCCAATGGAAAAATCCTAGAAGTATAACTTAATACACACATGAGTCCATAAAGATTGTCATTAATTACCAAAACCACACATGGGGGCCCAACATGTTCTTTCAACATGGAGATCCGCGCAGCGACGATCAAGAAGGCCCGCCGTCTCTTGTTGCTCAACCTCACCCCGTACGCCCTCTTCGCCGTGAGTGGGGGCGTGCTCATCAACGACACAATCAACGTACTCTGTCTATCACTAATTCTCTTCCTCGAGATTTTCCATTAAGGAGGTAATCCTCGGAGCCAATGTGCACAACCAAAAATGGGATCGGCAGTGGGAGGCAAGGCGGACTACGTACATGGTAAGATCCACAACATAGATAAAATCAGTAAAATTATCAGATTAATGATCAGCTAATGCGAATACATTATCATGTTGCGCTGTTAATTAAAATCAGTTAACATTATCATGTTGCACTGTTAATTAAAGGAGAACCTGAGGTTCTACAGAGGGGGGAATGGAAGGTGCAAACAGTTTGAGATTATGTGGGAACGCGATCACACCTTACCGGCTGTAATTCAAGAAGCTTGGGACGAGGCAGGCGCTATGGGTGATCTCGGTGATGTTGCAGGTGCGTTGGCCAAGACAATGGCAAAGCTCCAAGTGTGGAGTAGAGAAAAATTTGGTCGAGTTACGGAAGAAATTCAAAAGTCTAGAACTCGGCTGGAAGAGCTCGTGAATATGAATGCTGATAGACATGAGATAAGGGATGTAACGGACAAAATGAACGAGCTATTGTATAGGAAGGAGATGATGTGGATGTAGCGATCCTGGCTGACTTGGCTTAATGAAGGGGAAAAACACAAGGTTTTTCCATAGTAAGGCTATTTGGCGAGCTAGAAAGAATAAAATCCGTAATCCGACGGACGATCAAGGAGTAGTGCATGATGATATTGATGTGTTGCATACTATGGTCAATAACCACTTCTAGTCTCTATTTACAACCGATGCTACACTTGATCCCCAACCGGTTGTTGAGCTATTCTCGAGATGTGTCTCGGATGAAGCTAATGATACTCTCTGTGCGGATTTTACTGAGAAAGAAGTTTCAGATGCGTTGTTTCAGATTGGGCCTATGAAAGCCCCGGGTCCTGATGGTTTTCCGGCAAGATTCTTCCAGCAGAATTGTGGCACTTTGAAAGAGAAAATCATTGGCGTGGTGAAGGAGTTCTTTCGGACGGGTGTTATGCCGGAAGATGTGAATGCTACATGTATCGTTCTCATTCCAAAAATAGAAAACCCAACAAAGCTAGCTGAATATCGCCCTATTAGCTTATGCAATGTGGTTTATAAAGTGGTCTCTAAATGTCTGGTTAATAGAATGAGGCCACTACTGGATGATATTATCTCTCTTGCTTAGAGTGCCTTCATTCCTGGGAGAATGATAATTGATAATGCCCTTGTTGCCTTTGAGTGCATCCACCACATCAAGCAAGAGAAGGATCCTACAAAAAAAATTGTGCTTATAAGCTAGATCTATCAAAGGCTTATGATCGGGGTGATTGATCGTTCTTGAGGCAAGTGATGCAAAAGATGGGTTTCTCTCACCGGTTCGTTGACTGGATAATGATGTGTGTTACGTCGGTGAGATACTCTGTTAAATTCAATGGAACCCTCTTGGATTCATTTGCACCGTCGCACGGGCTTCAGCAAGGTGATCCTTTATCCCATTTCTTATTCCTACTTGTTGCGGCTATTTTGAATAAAGGAATTGAAAGGAATATGATCTGTCCAATTAAAGTGTGTCGGCGCGCCTATGGAGTATCACACTTGTTGTTTGCCGATGACACTTTGCTGTTCTTTGAAGCAAAGAATGACCAGGCCGTTGTTGTTAAGTAAGACCTGAATGTCTATGCCTCATCTACGGACCAACTTATAAATCCAAGTAAATGTTCCTTGCTGTTTGGAGATGCTTATTGTCTGGGCCAAATAAAGGAAGAAATTCGGGCTACCTTGGGTGTTACTTTGTTGGTTTGTGATGAGGTATATCTCGGACTGCCTACACCTGATGGTAGAATGTTGAGAGGGAAGCTACAAAATATACAAGCCCAGTTAACAAAGCGTCTGTTAGTTTGGGGTGATGGCCATCTTGCACAAGCTGAACGTGAAGCTTTTATTAAATCAGTGGCGCAAGCTTTATCCACATACATCATGGGTGTCTTCAAACTGCCGCTCTCGGTGTGCGATGATCTAACTAAATTAGTTAGAAACTTTTATTGGGGTGCGAAAGATGGCAAGAGGAAGACACATTGGAGATCATGGGAAAACTTGCAAAGACCCAAGATGCAGGGTGGTCTTGGATTTCGGGATTTTCGCGCCTTTAATCAGACTCTATTGACGCGCCAGACATGGAGACTACTATTGAAACCAGACATCTTGTGTGCACGGGTTCTTAAAGCGAAGTACTATCCAAATGGGCGTTTAGAAGATACAGTATTTACTGGCAATGCATTTTCGACTTGGCAGACGATCTCCCATGGGCTGGAATTATTGAAGAAGGGATTGATATGGAGGATGGTTAATGGAGAACAAATCAGAATATGGAGGGACCCATGGATTCCAAGGCCTATCTCACTAAAGATGAGATGTCGTCTCAGGTTTGTCTCAGAATTGATTAATCAATTTGGAGCATGGAAGATAGATACGTTGCAGCAGTATTTCCTACCGGCGGATGTTACCGAAATCCTTAAACTTAGTCCATCCTTACGCTTTGATAATGACCAACTTGCTTGGGCTCCCACTAGGCACGGGTTGTTCACAGTGAAGAGTGCCTATCATATGGCGATGAACGAGGTATGGGGGAGTACAACTGAATCATCAAGCTCAGCACCCGATGGCATGAGGAAGGTATGGAACTTAGTATGGAAATCTGTAGTACCTCCAAAAGTTCAGCACTTCGTCTGGTGTCTGATCAGACTCACTTCCTACCTGGAAAAATAAGTGTATTCGCACTTTGGAGGTCACATCTCAATGTCCCGTTTGCGGACTCGAACCAGAGGACAACTTTCACCCCTTTATTACATGCCCAATGGCGGTCCAGCTTTGGAACTTCATGGCAGAAAGGTGGTCGATCCCGGCACTGACCACAATCATAAATACGGATAAAGAGTGGCTCCTAAATCTCTTGGCTACTTTACATGATAGTAGCAGGAGCAGGGTATTGATGACGCTATGGCGCGCTTGTCATGTAAGGAATGAGATCGTCCATGATAAACATCCTCCACCGCTGGAAGCATCGAGACAATTCCTAATGAGGTATATGGAATCAATTGAACATATTAAACACCACCCTGATGCGGATATCTCCAAAGGAAAATTTATCCTGGACAGAGAGGAAGAGGAGTTCCATACTACTCGAGTGTCGCGAGAAACAAATTCCCCTGCCTGGACTCTGCCGCCTCCTGGTTGGTGCAAGTTGAACACATATAGATCTTTTGTTTCTGATGGCAGTGCAGGTGCGGGGATGGTACTTTGTGATGAGGAAGGGGAGATCATATTATCAGCGTGTCGCCAGATATTTCTTTGCACGGATGCCCTAGGTGCAGAGCTAACCTGTCCACAAGGGTTTATCCCTAGCTCTGAATTGGTGTAATAAATCAATTATCGTCATGACGGATTGTCAAGAGATCGTCAACCTATGCAACAATCAGGAGAAGGATCGTTCGTAGAAGAGATCAAAGCCTTACTTATGGCCCGTTAAACTTGTATTGCTCATATTAGAAGGTGTCAAAATACTAGTAGTCATTATATGGCTCAATATGCTAGAACACATGCTCGAACGGCAGTGTGGCTCGCCTCAGGTCCTAAGGGGTTGTCGAGTACATGCCTAAGATATTGTAATACGTGATATTTGGGTTGAGCAATGCAAGTCATTTCGCAAAAAAAATGCGAATACATGTGTTGTGTCCTTATTTTATCTAGTATCTTGATGTACCGAGGCTCTGTTCTTGGGAGGCCTGTCCATGACCCAGCTCTGTTACCTGAGGACTATAGTGAATTAACATGATCATCAATGAAGCAAAGCTACAAACTGAGGTGCATGGTAAAGTTCCGCACTACGATACATACCCACGGTCGGTCGGTTATTCTTGGCTAAATGTACATATTACGCACATGTTTGCTATTGAAGAGGATCGGCTGGCAAGCAAAGATGTGTGTGTTTCATATATTATGCTGTACTATATATATGTCTTGTCATTTACCATCATATCCAATACTGTTTACATATGATTGTCGATGGATCGGTTGATTGTCTCCTCCTTTTAATTGATCATTATTTAATTTTTGTTGCTGCCTTTGTAATGAGGCACTGGATGGAAGTATGCAGGTGCATAAGAACAGGTTACCCATTTAATTATGGGGTGAATCTTATTTGTTTGTTGAACACGGCATAATGTAAAAGAAATTCTTTTTTGTGTGGTTTGTCAAAAAAAGTCAAATCACTAGTAGTTGCTCGCAATAGCGAATTGTGACCGGAAATAAAGGGTGGTCGGCCATGAGTGTGCTATTTTTAAGGTGGTGCTATTCAACGTTCGGTGCGTACGCTACACCGCTCCGCCCGATTGAGCCGATCCATTATGACGGTAAGGTTATTTAGTATGTTAGCGGTCAGTTTTCTTTCTGATTTTCCATATTTTCAGAGATATAAAAAATGTTCTGGTTTAAAACTTGTTAAAATCTAAAATTTTATTTAGATCTAAAAATGTTCCGATTTAAAACTTGTTCAGATTTAAAATTTGTTTATATTTAAAAAATATTCAAACTTGAAAAATGTTTAACTATAAAAAAATAAACTTGAAAAATGTACAAATTTGAAAAAAGTTCAGATTCCAAAATTGTTCAAAAAACAGACCGCCAAAAAAACCGAGTGGCAAAACCAGAAACCAAGAAAAAAGACCAAAGAACGGAAACAAAACCGTAAAAAACCATAAAAAAATACCCCAAGCGGGCCGGCCCAATTGACAGCCCGTGTGAGCGTGCACTATTAATGCGCATGTTAGGCAATAAATAGCATTTGCCTATTTTCTGCTAGTGGTCCTACTTAAATACCAAATCCTAGGAGAGAAGTGTGGGCCAAGGCCTACTATGGACCCCCCACCAGTGGTTGTTTGGAACCGGGGCACAAATTTGGCCCATTAACACAAATAATGCTGAATTTGTTATTTTTCTCAAGTTGTGTATCAAATTCGAATTTGAATTTTTGTCACATTGTAGATAATCCCTCCGATCCATATTAATTGACTTTGATTTATCAAAAATTAGATGAACCTATATAATAAATAGTGTCTAGATTCATTTAAATTTAGACAAATTTAAGTCAATTAATATGGGCCGAAGGGAGTATATGTTTACGTTGTGAATTATTTTGTGACCACCGGTGCACCGGGTTGCACAAGAAGAGTTGGCGCACCGAGTACGTTCACCTACAAGCCGCCAATCAAGAGTTTACGAACCTGCTTAAGATTAGGCATTCGTTCGTCACTCTCCTCAGAGCCTCCTAGAAGAGCTCACGTTCATGAGTCTGCAAGCAATATGTATGTCTTGTTGAGTGCAACATCCATATTTATTTTTGCGGTAAGACTTCCTTATTTCATCAAATTACCATTGTATCTTTAATGATTATTCATTGACATCATGGATGCATGTACGTGTTGTGAGCGTCTACGATTGTACTGTGTTTATCAAGAAAATGATTATTCATTGACATCAGCATCAACCACTATGTTTTATTAATTATTACTGTTGGAAAATAAGAAAGGAGTGTACGTGAAATATGTGATTGATTTTTTTTAAAAGATCCGCTGACTTTTGTGTCCCACTGTTAAAGTGCAATTGCACAAATATAAAAGATATAAATATTAAAGATAAAAAACAAAAACTTCACATAAGCAACTGAA
The DNA here is from genome assembly GCA_023614405.1 of Avena insularis. Classification (NCBI taxonomy): domain Eukaryota; kingdom Viridiplantae; phylum Streptophyta; class Magnoliopsida; order Poales; family Poaceae; genus Avena; species Avena insularis. The sequence goes on along the minus strand of CM042691.1, from coordinate 280,476,817 downwards.
ACTTCACAAAAGTTATTGAACCTTTGCAGAAGATCGAGTGGCTGAAACTTCTGGAACACCATTGAACAAAATAAAATGACTTAGCTGTTCAGAAATGATTACAAACTTACACACGTAGGCAAAGACAATAGGAGTCCATTTCTTTCTACTCCGTAACTCTTTATCATAGAGAGATAGAAATGTGCACATGAAGATAATTTAGTTAGATGATTTTCAGGGACGAGTAGTTTATTACCATGCGGAATATCCGAGCAGCAAACACCCTTATGCCTCTCGTTCTTATCGTTCTACATTTTGTTAAGTTGTCAACATACTCACATCGCTTAAATCGTGGGTGCTGCTGCCCACTGCCGGTGGTAGTTGGCTGCTCCAGCGAGCGATCTCGCTCGTTGTCGCCGCATCACATCTTGGGGAAGGGAATTACCAATCATATATTATGTCATCTCGCGCGTACGCCCTACGTGCATGTTCTGGGCTGGTGCTCATATTATGCTAGTTGGAGTAGTATATGCTTTCAACTGGTGATGCAAATATTTTGGACTATATATACGGCAAGAGCTGGAATTGTTTCTTCTTTTGATCCTATCGAGAAGACATGATATTTACCCGCTTTGATCTTCATCCAACAACACTAATGTTTCCTTTTAGCTTTATAACCATAACCATTGATGCACAAATAAAGACGACAAAACATAATTTTCCGAAGTACATCGGTAATACAAATACTTCTCAAGTAACTAAGAATGGGAGAAAAAAGAATTATTTCTCAATCGAAATTCACCCATCGCACTTGCAGGAACCTCCATATTGTTTACATCCGGTGTTCTTATCGTCGCCTTCAAAAGAACTATTTAGTAGTACTACAGAACATTGTTTTGGATACACGACAGCCATTATAATTTAGACGATATGCTCCCGTGACCCTCCCGTGTCGTCCCCATGTGGCGGTCGGAGGGAAACCCTAGATCCTACCACCCTCCCACCCCCACCCACGTCCTCCTCCGCCGGACGGGGCGTGGCCGAGCAAAGCCCTGGCGGCGGCGGGAATTCTTCGTCCCCCTTGCATGGTGGGATGGACGCGGAGGCGCACTTCCGTGCCAGGGCATGGCGTTGCGTTGGGGGCCATGGCGGCGACGCTCGGGCTTCGCCTGTGGCGACCACGTGACATGCAGCATGGTGGCGGTGTGCTCCTAGGTTGACGGCGGCTCTGCTGGCCGGATTCTTCGGGCAGCGAGGGTTGCCGACGATCGTCTCTGGCTTGCTAGAGATGATGACGCAGTGGAATAAAGGTGGTCAGATCCTGCTATTCTTCGAGCACCGTCGTTCATCTGCTTCATGTTGGCCTCCTCGATCTAGTCACCGACGAGTTCTGGTCTCTCTCTCGGAGATTTCCGCAGTTTGGCGCGGGGTGTTAGTGGATATCTCGAGTGGAATCGATGCAGATGTGCGCGCCCTTATTATTTGGGTGAGGCGTGAAGCTTTGCCTTCCTGTCGATGTCATGGGACATGTCTTGATACAGATTCCCATGAAACTGGCAGAGGTGGAGAAAGTCATGGTGGCTGCGATCGGAGCTTGATAATGGCGGAGAGGATACTGGTTGCAATGAAGACAACGCGATACAGGTTCTCCCTATGTATTGGGTGTTTGGCGACTTGCGGCAGCAGCCTTGGCAAGCGAGGGTGGCAGCAGCAGTGCTTCACGAGTACTCAGCCATGATTTTGAGGGTGAAACCCCAAGGTCTATTGAACTAAAACGACGACAAAATTATGAAACTTATAGACTCCATTTCAAACATAAACATGGGTAATCATTTGGTTCAACCTACTGGCTGGTTCCAGCATCTGCCTCTTCAGGTTGTACCGGCGATCGATCGATGGATCGGATAGTTTACAAACCAGATCGACAAGGGCAAGGAGGAGGAAAAACGTACTAGGCTGCGGTAGGTCTCTCTCAGCGCGCGTCGTCGCAACCTAAGCCGAGGCATGCACATATGTCCAAAACACAGCACGCACCGCCCGCCCGCCCGCCCGACGCCTATTCTTAGCTCTCCCCGCCACCTCCGTCGTCATCGTTCTCCTCCGCGCCACGGCGCCACCTCCACCTCCCGCCTTTCCTTTCTTTAGCCGCGCGCACGCCTCTCATTCCCCTCCGCTCGCGCGCGCGTCGCGCTCGCCATGGCCGGCGACGGCGCCGCCAGGCCGCTCCTCCTGGCCGCGGCGCTCGCCCTCGCCCTCGTCGCGGCGGCGTCCGTGGTGGCGGCCGGGCCCTCCGAGACCGAGGCGCTGCTCACCTTCCGCGAGACCCTGCGAGGGCCCACGGGCAACAGCCCGCCGGCGCCGCTGGACCAGTGGGTCACCTCCCCGGGCTCCGGCCCCTGCGGCGACCCGGTATGGTACGCCGTGCGGTGCCACCCGGTCACGAACAAGGTGCTCGTCCTCCGCCTCGAGTACCTCGGCCTCCAGGGCCCCGCGCCCGACATGGCGCCGCTCGGCGCGCTCCCGGGCCTCCGCGCCCTCAGCTTCGCCAACAACAACCTCACGGGGCCCTTCCCCGCGGGCCTCTCCGCGCTCGGGATGCTCAAGCTGCTCTACCTCTCCCGCAACCGCTTCTCCGGCGACATCCCCGACGGCGCATTCGCGGCCATGAGGGGGCTCATGAAGCTCTTCCTCACCGACAACGACTTCACGGGGCGCATCCCGGGCTCCCTCACCTCGCCCAAGCTCCTCGTGCTGCAGATCTCCAAGAACAGGTTCGAGGGGCCCGTGCCGGACCTCAAGCAGACGGGACTCCAGCTCGTCGACGTCTCCAACAACAACCTCTCCGGCCCCGTGCCCCAACAGCTCCAGAGGTTCGGCACCGCCGCGTTCCAAGGTGAGTGATCGATCAATCAGTTTCCTTCATTCATCTCGCACGACGTGCGCACGCACCCTGGCTACGTCTCTACTATAAAAATACGATCTTTAGTTTTGCTTAGCTGCACGCGTATGGCAGCTCCTGCTTTGATCGTGCATGAATGTTAGTATTGTTTTGTTTTGTTTTATTTTGCCTGTTGATTCTCTATGCTCTCCCCGTATCTCGTTGCTGACTACTTCTACTAGTTTTTTTTTGAAATTGACTACTTCTACTAGTTAATTAGATTTTGTTTGAAACTTTGAACTCCCCTTTGATATTACTGAGGTGAGCTACTCTAGGAGGAACCGATACAGTCAATTAATTAAGTACGTAGTAAGATTTTTTATGTAACGGAGTGGCTTAATCTTTGCATTTAATTTATGCGTTATACGTGTAGTTTGACTGACATGTTGTAAAATTGCACGTGTCTTTAAAAGCAGAACTATTAATGCTGGTCCTAGTGGTAGTATTATAAGATGTATCAAAATGATGATGTGGCACAACAATTAATAAAAAGATAGGTGCTAGTAATACTATCATACTAATATGATACGGTATTATGGTACATGTAAGAAGAAAATTTAATGTCAAATACATCTTCTACATCAAATTGCATTGAGATTCTATAAATAATTAAATACCATGAGACTATGATACAACAAGATGATACTAAGCATTATATGGGTTGTATCATACCCTACTATCATATGTATGATACTAGTAATATGATACTCCCACTATAAGTAGCCTAATAATTCTTAAGTTTTCAGTAAACCGGCTCATTATTGAGATTTGTGACTGAAAAAGGCCAAATTGTGGAATATACGGTGTTGTGATAACATACTCCCTCCGTCCCAAAATATAAGGCGTCTAAGGATTAGTCAAAAATTAAATCTTAACACTTTGACCAAATATTTAGGAAAAAATATCTAAATCTTCAATATTAAATGGACACATTAAGAAAATATATTTTATGAAGAATCTATTGATATTGATTCAGTATTGTAAATGTTCATAGTTTTCTATATAATCTTGGTGAAACTTACAAAATGTTGCTTTTGACTAATCCTTATACGTCTTATATTTTGGAATGAAGGGAGTATAATTTTTTTAGCTGCACGATACAATATGGGAAACCAAACTATTAAGAGAGGAGGGAGATAGAAAGAAGGTAGTTCATCCCTCGGTATATTCCCGTCGAAAGCTATCTGATATATGGTTTTCCCAAATCTTCTATGATATTAAAATATTGTGGAAAAAATAAGTCTGTTCTCTTGAGTTTTTTGAAATTAGGATTTCAAAACGACATTGTCGCTTTTGCATAGTTGATCATTGCTTTGGTCGTTGCTTCCCTATAAGGCGGAACACCCTAATTTTGACCTGTTTCTCAAGTAGTGTCTCGTAAAACCTGCCATTTTTTCTTTAGATTACATCCCTTTATGTCGTCCACCATATTTTTCGATGTGTCAAGAGCACCCAATTTAACATATATAAGTCATATGAAGGAATTAGAAGTGTATGTAATCTATTTTTTTTACTCTCTACTCTTAGTGTAAAGAATTGTCACCACACCATTTTTTTCTTCATACTCCAAGCAATGTGCTATCCCAACTTCTAACTTATAGAGTTCCACCGTTAGAGGATCATGCTTTCCGATATAAGATGTGTGTGTTGATGGAATGAAGGGTTAGGGCCCAAGGGTTCGTGGTTGAGGTACACCAGAGCCCCCTAGGATAAGAGGTGACGCCTGATTAGAAAACTGAAGCCATGAGAATACCGCACCCAAAGGCAAGCTTGCACTCGAGCTCGAAGATGGGGACATGGTAGAGGTAGGTATACATCCAAGACAAAAAAACGAGAATGGTAGTGAGCCTGCACCCGAACTCAAACGGGACGATGTCGGCATAGGGCCATAGTGGACTAAACGACCATGATGTGGGCTCAACTAATGAGGTGATGGGTGCCGTTCATGGTCAAGAGAGGGATATGGAGAGGAAGAGGGAATACAAGTTAGGGACCCCTACAATCCTCTAAGTCAAATCTCCTCTAATCCCCTCCAATCCACTCTAGAGGTGTATTAACGGAACATAGCCTAACAAAATTCAAGTCAAATGACCCATGCCCGCGTGGTATAAGCAGACTAAGATAAAAGTAACCAACTACTAGTCCACACTCATTCCGAAATTCTCACTGCATTATTTATACAAAATTGAATCCGTGTAGCATGATAAATACAACAAAATGATCCGTGTAAGTCATGTTCATAATGTATTCAAACCCTCATTGATCTGCTCTTGCCGCAAATTCATATGCAATGCACCATCTGATCCTAACGAACACCTGCAATCTGAAAATCTTCAGGTAATGAAGGTATCTGCGGCCCGCCGCTGAACACCATCGCATGCCCGCCTATAGGCGCCTCATCACCGTCATCGGATTCATCAGGAGGCCTAAAGATTCTCATGATCATCGCCATCGCGGTGGTGGTTATCGGCGGTCTCCTCGCCATCATTGGCATAATCATGGCACTTCTTGCCCGACGCAAAGACGAGCAGGGACGTGACTCTCTCGACGGCAGCGAGGGTGCCACGACCGCGGCCAAGTTGCAGGCCACCGCCGAGCCGTCCATCAAGATCAAAGAGGTGGACGAAATTGGTTAAGTAGAATTTTTGAAGTATTATTGATTGATTGACACTAACACGATCGTGTGACCCTGCAGCGTGACGTAGATCTGACGGGCTCCGTGACGGCGGTGCCAGCGAAGCGCGGCGGGCGGCGCGACGGGCTGGTGTTCCTCAAGGAGGGCGGGATGCGGTTCGAGCTAGAGGACCTGCTCCGGGCGTCCGCGGAGGTGCTCGGCAGCGGCAACTTCGGCGCGTCGTACAAGGCGACGCTGCTGGACGGGACGTCGATGGTGGTGAAGCGGTTCAAGGAGATGAACGGCGCCGCGCGACAGGACTTCAACGAGCACATGCGCCGCATGGGCCGCCTCGCCCACCCAAACCTCCTCCCCATCGTCGCCTACCTGTACAAGAAGGACGAGAAGATGTTCATCACGGAGTACATGTCCGGCGGCAGCCTGGCGCACTTCCTCCACGGCGGCGCCAGGTCGGGCCTGCCGAAGCTGGAGTGGCCGGCGAGGCTCAAGATCATCAAGGGCGTGGCGCGCGGGCTGGCTTACCTCTACGACGAGCTGCCCATGCTCACCGTGCCACACGGCCACCTCAAGTCCTCCAACGTGCTCCTCGACGACGCCATGGAGCCCGTGCTGAGCGACTACGCGCTGGTGCCCGTGGTGACGTCGCATCACGCGTTGCAGGTGATGGTGGCGTACAAGTCGCCAGAATGCACGACGGGGAAAGGCGGGAAAGCGAGCAAGAAGAGCGACGTTTGGACGCTAGGGATCCTGGTGCTCGAACTATTGACGGGGAAGTTCCCGGAAAACTACCTGCGGCAGGGGCGGGAGGGCACGAGCGACCTGGCCGGATGGGTGAACTCGGTGGTGCGGGAGGAGTGGACCGGGGAGGTGTTCGACAGGGACATGGGAGCCACCCGGAGCAGCGAGGGCGAGATGGTGAAGCTGCTCAAGGTCGGGCTCGCCTGCTGCGACGCAGACATCGCCGCGCGCTGGGACATCAAGGAGGCGCTAGCCCGCATCGAGGAGGTCCGGGAGCGGGACCCCGCCGACGACAGCAGCACCGCCTCCTCCTACCTCAGCGACGGCGGTGCCGGCGACCAGCCGCACTCGACGTGACCGATTAGCGACCAATACTTGAATTCTTGTGGAGGTGGGTCGTTGGTTGGCTTGTTTGCTCGATGGATAATGGGTACATCCATCAATGTATGATGTCAGAGGATCTGTAAAAGTATTACGTGTGTGTGACGGCTTGGGTGCGTGCGTGTAAGCATGTTAGAGTTTGTTGAGGAAAATGGAGGGGGTTACTTAATCGTGGGATGTCGTCGTCATTGTAGGGATTGTTCATCCGAGAATAAGGCCGTTTGATTTATCTTCTTTTTTCTCCCTCTGTCGATCGTGCACACACATATTGACTTTGTTGCAGTTAGTATGCAAATGTTCGTTGTGTAGCGTAGGGATCTTCGTCTTCCGACGTACTACAACGATAGAGAATGACAAATGACACTTTGTTTTTAAGTAAACACCCGACCTTGTTTATAAAGCAAACAAACTACATCAGACAAGAAAACACAAACATAAAACATCTATGATATAAAACTAAAATTGAATTATCTTTGAAGTCTTCATTTCTAGCTTCACATTATGCATCTTGGTGTTCTTTCAAAACTCCAAGAGAAAACCACAGAATAAGATTCATATAAGGAAAGTTCAATTCCGGAGTTCGGGAATGGTTTCGGTGTTTTCACCGGAATGTTCTAGAATGATCTAGAAGGTCCACCGAACCGGAATGAGAAGGGTACATGGATGTGTCATGACAAAGTGGAATGGTTGCATCATGTCCTAGGTCACTTGGCTGGACACTTGGAAGAGAGAAATCAAACTCTAATTTGAAAGTCAAAAAGGCAGTTTGAAAAGTCAAATTCTAACATGGTTTTCGAGTTAGGGAGGGTTTCTGAGTTAGGGAGGGGTTCCACCTGGGTTGCGAACACCCTTGGATGTCCCCCACCTATATAAGGAGGGGTGGGGCAAAGCGCACCCCAAGGTATCCCCCTTGTCCAAGGTGCCCAAGACCCAATCCCTAGGCCGCCGCTGCCGTCCCAAGCCACCGGCGCCCTAGATCCCCTCTAAACCGCCGCTGCCGTCTAGCCTAAACACTAGCCGCCGGCTGCCCTCTTCCCTCGGCATCTAAAACCTAGATCACTGAGGCCCTCTTCTACTCCACCATACTCGCTCCGGCTTAGGCGAAGCCCTGCATGATCTCCCCTCTACTTCCGACACCACGCCGTCATGCTGCCGAAATCGCGAGAAGAGAGATACAACCTTCGTTGCCTGCTGGAACAAGGGAGATGAATGTCTTCATCGAGTACCGTACGTGTGATCGACTGCGGAGCGCTGCCAGAACGCGGCGCCGAAAGGATCGTCTACGTGATCTTGAGATTGACAAGTGAACGACTACATCACCCACGAGAATCTGCTCTCGTTAACCGCTTTGGATCTTCGAGGGTTAGTACTCTATCAACTCGTTGCTATAATCTAGTAGATAGATCTTGGCTTGTGTGTGTTCATGCGATAGAATTTTTTGTTTTCCATGCTACGAACCCCTACAGTGGTATCAGATCCGTGTCTATATGTAGATCTGTTGCACGAGTAGAACAAAATGGTCATTGTGGGCGGTGGTGCTTTTATTATCAATTGCTTCTTGTGTACTTTGCCTCTTGCGGGATGGTGGGATAAAGCGGCACGGGCTAACCTTACATGAAATCGTTTATGAGACTTGCTCCACGCTTCACATGCAACTTGTATTGCATAAGTGGATTTGCGGGTGTAATGCCCGGAAAATATTAAAAAATTAGAAATCGATTATTATTTTATTTTGTGCATCATCATGACGTCATCATGCATATTTTTCCTCTAAATCTTTTCGTCAAAAGCCTATTTTATTTTTTAATTAGTCTCCTTCTCTAATTTCAAATTAAAAACCCCGATCTTTCGAAATATTTTGTTTGCCTAAAAAATTATTTACAAAAGTATTTTAAAATAAAAATAAAATAAAAATATTTCAGTGGGAGAGACAGTCAAACGACCAGGCCCAAAGGCCCAGTCGGAATACCACCTACGACCCCGTAAGCAAACGCTAGCTCTAAACCACACACACGCCGCACCTAGCGCCGCCGGCCAGCAACACAACGCCACACAACACCTTGGTCCTACCCAGATTAAAGAAAAGAGAACCTGTTAGGTTTGTTTTCATTGGAAGTTAGAGCATCTCCACTCGCCTATCCAGGAGGCTGATCCGGACACCGAATTTCAGTCCGGACACCGAAAACTGGTCCAGTCGCGTACCCAAGGACCTGTTTTTGGTCGGATTTGAGCCAATTTTGGTCCGGACTATCCAGGCCGAACCCAGGTTTCCTGGTACGCTCTGGGAACACCGGACTCAGCGAAATCGGCGAAAAAAATCAAAGCGGCGCGTGGACCCGCCGAGTCAGTGACGGAAGCCGAGTCGTCGTCATCCTCGGAACCACGCGGCGACCGCCGGGCAATAATCGCTTGTCGCGTCGGCCACGTTGCCGATTCTGGCGTCGATGCCGCCGCCGGCTCCATGACGGATCGACGGTCACTAAGGTCCAGCCGTTTCCACTTTTCCCGCTCTCGCCGCTACACCCCTCCCGCCCTCGCCGCTCACCTCGGCCTTTATAAGTCGTACTCCTCGCCATAGATCTCCGCACTCTCTCACAGCCCCCCACCCACAAGCCCAACTCCGCCGAACCTTCTCTCACCTTTCCCTCTTCTCTCACCATGGGCGAACGCTACGCGACGGCGCTGCGGCGAACGGCTTCGGCCGGCGCACCCTCCAGACTTGGGAGGCGCGCATGCTGTACGAGGCGGGGTACATGGCGCCGTCGGACACGCGGATGCCTCCGGGGTGGTGGCTGAGCGCCGGCGGCATCCCGATCCCGTCGGGGCCGACGCCGGAGGAGCTGCCGTACGATTTACAAGAGTACATCGCCGGCATGGACAACCCCGCCGAAGCGGTAAGCGCCGAAGACCTCGTCTACTGGGGGAACTTCTTCGCGGAGCAGCGCCAACAGGAGCTCGCCCGCCACGAGGGGCATTAACGAAGTCCCAGCCGGCCAAAAAACTTCGGCGGGCGCCGGCGAGTGGAGCGCATCAGCGGGCGACGCCGCCGCTGCCGGAGCACATCAACCGGGAACACTGGCGCGGCTTCAGCGCAACCCGACGCCGGCTGCCAGAGGTCGGCGTGTTTCGGCGACTGGCGCCGAGGAGGATGGCGAGCATGAGCTCGTCCTCCTCCGCTTCGGCGTCCCACTCTTCCGGCAGTGCGCCGCTTCGGACGCCGACGGCCATGAAGCGCGGTTGCCGCGGCTTACGCTCAGCGGACACGCTGATATCGTCATCGGCGAGCCGTCGCGCTTACGCCGCCAACAAAGCCACTCGCGCCACGCCGCCCTAAGACGAAGGCTCGGCGGCCGAGGACGCCGCTTGAAGATGGCGCTGGAAGCTGCGCCAAGCGCCGCCGACGTTGGTCGAGCCACCGCCGACATCTCGGAATGGTCGCAGCGGCTCGCAGCAGCGAGGAGCAGCCGCGCTGCCGGGCGCCGTTCGGTGAGCTTCGCCTACCAAGGCGCCCCGCTCTACGTCCTGGACGACGACGACGACGAGGAGGACGCAGGCCTGTCCTACCAGCCATGGAGGTACGGCGACCCTGGCCAGGGCAGCTCCCGCTAGAACAAGCCGCCGAGCGCCGACGACGGAGGCGAGGATGACGGGCGGGCCGACCCCGACTACACGTCATTCTACGACAACTTCGGCATGTAGGACGGCGAAGGCACCGGCGGCGGCCTTTTTAAGTTTATTTATGTAATAGTTTCGTTTAAATTTGATGTAATTCGCCTATATTTCGCCCACTTAATGAAAATCGCCTAAATTTGATGAATTTTAGCCGAACTTGGGGACTCGGCCTGGGTACACGGGTGGGAAAATGGACGTACCCAGGCCGAAAACAAGTTCAGTCCGGCCGAAAAACGGACCAAATTTCTCCCTGGGTTCGGCCAACGAGTGGAGATGCTCTTAGCGGGGTGGAGCCGCACAACAACAATGGCTGGCCGGCCGGCACCGGAGAATACAATGGTGATATGATATACGTTTGAGACAGCTGACCACCCTTGCCGGCTGGTTGGAGAATACAATGCTGCTCCTCCTCCTCTAGATCAGCAAGTAAGCAAGCAGTACTAACCTCCTTCCCCCTTCCCTATCCTCTTTCTCTCTTTGTTGCATCAATCCACCAAGGAATCCCTTTAGGACGGCGGCGGCGACCAAGCTTTCGGAAGGCAGCTCCAGCGTCGCACTCAGGATGACCTCCATCTTCCAGATAGAGAAACTCCCGGAGGTAACTCCCCTCCCATATGTTACTGTTAGACTGATCATATATATGTTGAAGGAAAATAATCTCTAGGCTCTACTTTCTATGGGATTATATTATCTTCAACTTCTATTTTTCTTGTATGCATGCCTTTGGTATGATATGCACTTTAATCTTGTCCTTATTAAGTGATTATCTCGACTCTCAGGTAGTTGTAATATCAACATTCAACGCTTCTTTTCTCACCAAAATCACCAACCCTTATTATGGTCCTTTCTTGCCCCAGGAAATTAAAACTCGTGTAATATCATGGCTGCCACTGAAAGACGCTGTGCGCACAGGGATTGTTTCAAAAAAATGGAGAACGCGCTGGACATTACATCCTAATCTATGCTTTGACGGCACCGGAGAAGCGGACGCTGATCAAGACAGTGTCAGAATAGGAAAATATGACTTTGTGAAGACCGTGGATCATATCATTCAACAGCACCATGGAACAGGGCTCAATAAGTTCGGTATCAGATTTCGCCTGTGGCCGGATGACTTCGCGTATCTTGACAGGTGGATTGGCTTTGCCACTGCATCAAAGGCAAAAGTAATAGATATTGACCTAATAGATTCTGCCGAGTTGTACGAATATGCTTACCACTTCCCTCTTGACACCTTAGACGCTCAGGGAAGCTCTTGTGTCCAGTCCATGCGTCTCACGGATGGCTGTATAAAGCCAAACCCCAAAATACGTGGCTTTACAAACCTCACGAGGCTGGTCCTGAGATTTGTCGAGATATTTGGAGATCTTTCTGACTTGCTATTGAAATGTCCGTTTCTCAACGAGCTTCAGATCCATTCCTGCTTTGGTGTAACTAATTTAAGAATACCGCGCCAACTTGATAAGCTTCAAACTTTACAAATTACCGGAGAGGAAGTGCGGACGGTTAAGTGCCATGGTGCTGGTCTGGCTAATTTTGAGTACACAGGGCCAGTGATACCTATAGTACTGCATGGTTGCTCAAAACTGGAGAAGGCGTCAATATGTGTTAATGAAGGAGAAAATACACTTGTCCCTGCACTCACTGAATTTCCCGCTATTCTGGCTGTGAAGATACTAACTGTGAAAGCCTCTTTATGGAAACATAATGATGACCAGGTAATATGGCAATTTATCTTATGGTGTGGTTACCATATCATCTAGTTCTTCAAACTAGGTGTAACTGGCTTTGTCATGTTTCAGGTGCATACACTGATGACAACAAGACCACACGACATGTTTATGCATTTGAGGCATCTCACATGTAAAATATTTATCTTCTATGATGATTCAAACTCCCATAATGGAATTATTCAATTGGCCCGCTGTTTAGATTTTGCACCCCAACTGGAGACGCTGCGTCTTGATGTGAGTATTGTTTTGTTGATCTGGATATATACTTTTTTTGTGTGTGCAATGTGCACTCTGATTGTCACTACAAGTTGATCTATGGCGTGCATGACAGATGAGCTACACTAAGAATCCTGGCCACTGTTGGAACAATGGTGAGGCGACAGGGGAGGGTGGTTGTCATATGCACCGCCATGATCACCTGAAGACGGTTTATATGAGTGGGTTCAGGTGCTACCGGGCTCAAGTTGCAGTGGCATGCTGCATCCTGGAAAATTCTGTTGTGCTTGAGCATATGACTATAGAACCTAAGGACATAATATCCTCTTTTCACTTGAACTCCAACATACCTGTGCACAAGATTCATGAATGGGCGCAGCATACCTCAGAGAGCTTTGGTAAAAGGATCACTGTCTTAGCAGAAGCCCCTTCACAGTAGTGAGCATAAATTATATAGTTTCCAGTACATCTATGTTGTTTCTCTAATTGGTGTTAGGCTACTAAATTCAAAAACTAACTTGTTTTAACAGATCGTCTAGCTCTGTTATGTGGTGTGAAGATTTGTGGAACTCCCGATGTTTGTCGGCTCTATTCTGTCTTCTTGGAATGCAGTAGTTTAGGGTTTAAGGTTTCAATTTGATTACTTGCCGGTCTGATGTGTCTTAAATAAGATTCTTAATGGTATGCTCGTCCTGGTCAGAAATAAGGCATGGTTATGTATCCATTCTTGCGTTATTCTACTTTGCCTCCGGCTTATTATAGTTTATGGGAAATTGCCAACAAAGTACACTGAGACATCGCAGGCTGTGTTCAGGAGTTACTTGAATATTTAAAATATAACGTTTAGAAACTATGGAAACCATGTACTTGGTAGAAAAAGTTTCTACATAGAACGATGACGACACTTAGAGAAGTTCTAACACATTTACTGCATCTGAAACGGTCCTAACAAACTCTTAGAGAAGTTCTGCATACACGATTAAGATGCTATAAAGAGAAAATTCAACATAACTGGTCAAAAAGCTTATAAACATCATTTATGCCATTAAAATCTAAACCAGAAATCAGATTTAACAACTACTTACCTATTCACGCTTTGTCCGTGCATTGACATTTTCCATTTCTGCATAGCTGCGTAGAACCTTGTCCTTCATATCTTTGACTTCTTCATCTCTTGAGGTCAATAATTCATCATTCTCGGAAACTAGCTTCATTAGTTTCTCCTTTGACAGATCCAGGTCTTCCGCACCTGAATCAGAAAATGCAGGTCATTTAGTCCATCGCCACCTGATAGACTGCGATTGGTGTCTTCCAAACCTACCTCCGGATGAACCATTGCTTTCCTTTGAAGCTTCACCATTTGATTCTTGTGCAGTACTTTCCTGATCTTTAGGTTGGTGTACCACCTTATCATTTACTTGATTGGTAGAAGATGAAAAGCCAACCCTTAGAAAGATGGTTGTTGATTAGCTCAACGGCTGATTCAATGTATATGGGGCAAGAACTACAAGGTTTTCTTGTCGCCTCCCTCTCCACGGGAACAGCCCAGCGTTGAATAACGTCTAAATCAATAAAAGATGGGAAATTAATGGTGATAACATCTCAAAATGCTAAAACCATTGTATAGATTTCTCACAAAGATTTTCCCCTCCTTTAATCCTGAAAATGATACAAACTGGTAAAAACACAACTACAATCAAATGGCACAACGCTGCAATACAGGTGGAGGTCTCCTGACTTTTGTTGCCTGCTCGAAGGAATAAGAAATCTCAATAAGCTTCGGCTCAGATCCTTTCAGCCCTCCAAAGCATATTTCAAAAGGAACGCCATCCGACGTATATCCAGCTGGGACAGTGACCGCCGGGTAGCCACCGATGGCGAGCAGGCTATGAGCAGACGCGCCAGGAGCGACAATTGCGTCCAGTCGGTTCACTTGCACAATCTTCTCAAGGCCCTCGTTGCATAGTTTATTCAGTTTGGCGATAGCACGCTCCTCTGTCGGACCAATGCCGTTTGTCGCTTCAGACTGCACAAGGTAACTCTGGCCAAATTCAGCCGTCCTTTCCTGTAAGGAATATTTCAAGGGTATCTTACTCGAGTTCAAGAAAACAAAAGCAAGGGAATGAGGTCAACATGAAGTAATTACCTCGACAGGATGCTTGTTGTTGAAGTCAATTATCTCTGATAATGATCTAACAGGTGTGGTGGCCAATTCAGACAAATAAGAGTTGAGGGACAGCTTGAACTCGACGAGCATAAGAGCACGTTCACCACTTTGTACTGCATCGTTGATGACTTTCATGCTTGGTATCTCAAGATTGTCCACCAAGATGGCCCCCAATTGGCTTCAGTTTTATAACAGTATGCACAAGTTAGGAAAAGCTAATATATACTCAGAAATAAGAACATCGACAGAAAACAATAAGCAGATAACACGTCATGATTTATTCCTTCTTTCATTCAATCACCCCCCTCAATGTTGATATTGCACATACTACATTCAAAAAAAATGCTAATGGACCTAAACAACATTTGATATCTGGACGCATGTCTTTCTCATAACTAGTGGCATTTTCAAAATTTCAAACGTTGCAGTGGCATATGTGCCCTAACTTTTAACTCTCGCCATCTTAGAGACACATACTTGCAAGAGTATAATGTTTTTCTAGTGCAGAATAGCATTCAGACTGTATGGAGTCTCTGAAATAGTGCTGTGCAATCAGTCTGATGCCCATGATATTGTCTGATGCCTAAGAATAACAGATATTGTCATCATCCAAGAAGGTTGGAAATTCACCTCATAGTGTCGAAGTGCTTCCCAAACACCTTTTCTTGGATAGATCCTGTGGGAAACCGGAAGAAATCCTTCCTGAGAATCCCAATCCTCTTGCCTCTTAGGCCATCTATGTTCAAGAATTGCCTGTAACCACCTTCCGGGATATACTGAGATGCCATGCGAGTTGCCTCTGCATCTCGCGGATCATAACCAACGATTGCTTCCAACACTTTTACTGCATCTGAAACAGTCCTACAGATTGGCCTACATCAAGTAAATCACATCACTAACAAATAATTAAAATCGGCAACACCAGATCATAAAAGTACAGTGAGCAAACATACACACAGGCACATTACAACTATACAGTAGCAGGATTGCCCGAGAAAAGCAGATGTGAAGGTAATTCGTTAAGCAGTGCACACTGCAGTGCTGTTTGGGTTAAAATTCAGGCACTGAAATCATATCACTCTGCTAGACTACTGTGAACATTCAGTCAGCGTCGATTTTACCCAACCGTGTCCATCCTTGGAGAAATGATGATGACGCCGGCACGGCTTGTGAGGCCGACCGTGGGCTTAATCCCGACAACGGAGTTGAAGCTGGACGGGCACATGATGGACCCATCAGTCTCGGTCCCAATCGTCACCGCCACCATGTTTGCGGCGGCCGCAATGGCGGAGCCGCTGCTGGAAGAGCACGTCGTCGCTGACGGTACATATGGATTCTACACCAGCATGGTGATAAGAGTCATTCAGAGTCGCGATTCGCCCTTGCTCCATAAATCCACTCGCAGTTCTTGCTTTCAAAGCAAGGAGAAGCAAACAGAACAGTGGGTGGAGGAGGCGAGAGGGGCGGATCTACTGACCAGGCCCTGGCCGCCGCGGGGGCTCCAGCCGGCGGGCACCCCTGGAGCGCGGAAGTTACACCACTCGCTGAGGCTGGCGGTGCCTAGGATCACCGCGCCGGCGCTCCGGAGCAGCTCGACCGCGCCTGCGTCGCGC
Organism: Avena insularis; assembly: GCA_023614405.1. Taxonomy (NCBI): domain Eukaryota; kingdom Viridiplantae; phylum Streptophyta; class Magnoliopsida; order Poales; family Poaceae; genus Avena; species Avena insularis. The sequence continues at coordinate 280,460,745 of CM042691.1, read as the reverse complement.
GCGGGGCAGGATCCGACCAGCGCGAGGGACCCGGCCGTCGCGTTTAAGCCGCCGGCCGCGGCGATGTTGTCCTTGATCAGCACGGGAATGCCGTGGAGCGGCGGGAGAGCGGCGCTTCCGAGGAGGCGTACGGCGTCGGAACGGTCGGCGGACGCGAGGGCGCCGTCGGCGTCCAGCTCGACGACGGCGTGCAGGGTCGGGTCGAGGGACGCGATGCGGCGCAGGTAGAGCTCGACGAGTCCGCGCGAGGTGAGCTCGCCGTCGGCGAAGGCGCGGTGGATGGAGTCGATGGTGGCCTCCTCGAGCACGAACGCGGCGGTCGTGGTGGTGACAGCGGCCGCGGCCGCGGCGAGGAACAGCGGTACGAGGTACCGCAGGAAGGGCGGCATGTCAGGCCGACTTGGTTGCGATGTGGGAGACTCGGAGGACTGGACTAAAATGTTTTTAAATCAATAATAACATATTATATTACTCCCTCCAATTCATATTACTTATTACTTGACTTGAATTTATCAAAATTTGGATGAACCTATATACTAAATAATGTATAGATTCATTCAAATCTAGACAAATCCAAGTCAATTAATATGGGTCGAAGGGATTATAAGAGTTAAAAGTAAATACTTCCTCCAGTCCAAATTAATTGACTCGAATTTGGATCCAGGATCGGAGGAAATACTATATTATAGAGATACATGAGCTGACTCGAACGATTATAAAATAAAGTCTAAAAGAAACTAGCAAATTTTCAAGCTCTTTATGTTGGGCCACGCAGAGATAAAACAAAACTTTTTCCTCTAACGTGGTGATCCCAAGATTTAGCCGAGGTAGAAGGCCATGAGGTCTACCACTAGACGCGCAGTTGCGGATTACTAATGTAGCGCGTCAGTTGATGCAGTGCAGTCCTCACGATCCGATCATCCTGGTGCTGATCGTACATCACCTCTGTTGGTATCCAAAAGTACAAGAAGGAGTACCGGTGGCGAACTGCTAGGTTTATAACGACGGCATGACCGCTGTAGAGTTAGGGTTTCCAACACATGGAATGACCTAACCGAACAACGATTAACCCTTCTGGGTTACGGTGCTCCACTATATATAGGGAGTGAACGTGGGCTCCACTCTCGTGGCCCATTCACTAAATCTCATATAACACTAGTCACCATGAGTCCGACTCACTGACTCAGTCCTAATCTGGCTCGGGTCCAATCCGACCAGATTTCCGGTTCAGATCCAATCCGAACTTGGTCCCGCTCTTAAGTGTGTGACCCAGCAGGCTCATGGCTACTCGGATACGATTGGAGTCCGACTCCCAATCGATCAGCCGGCAGCGGCTCCTAGCAGAACATGCCGACTCCCAAGTACCAAAGAGTCATGACGACTTGCTTTTCCAATGCGACTTGCGTCCGAGTCCCTTTTGCCTCATGATATGCCTTGTCAGACTATAGGCGAATAATTAGCATCCCTAAATAGTCCAACTCTCTTCTCGATCCGAGATAAGTGATTCACCCAACTAACTCTTAGTCGATCGCCTATGTTAACGCTTAACCGAGTCGTGCATGGCCATGCTTTCCGAATCATATCACCCGAGAGGGCCCATAGAATATCTCTCCGAGTGGAGGGGCAAAATCCCATCTTGGTTATTCACATCACGCAGCTTGATTCTCAGTCGACCCGAACCCTGCCTTTATAACTGCCCAATTACGGATCAACGTTTAACAGAACCTAAGTCGGTGATCCTCAACTCGGACTATGCAACAACCTCAGGTCTAAGGATTATATTGATTGAGATATACAAATGACAACTTGTTCGTTATACCTCAATATGGGTCAATCTGGCTCGCTAAACTCTTTAGCTGAATCTGTGTAAGTCAGAATGGCATCACCATGCCCATGACAAGTGGAACCGAGTCATCAAGCCGACTTTCACATTGGTCTAAGTTATGTGTCCAGCACAACCTCAATGACCAAGGACATTTAGTGCAAACAACATGAATGTATAGTTCCACAACCGAATCACATATTCAATGATATACATCAGATGTTTATACAAGGACAACTTAATATCTTTATGAATACAATGAGAAATATCATCATACATGATTGCCTCTGGGGCATATTCCCAACAGTCTCCCACTTGCACTAGAGTCAATCTTACGACATCACATGTCTAGGCATCTAATGCCGATGGCTCTCAGGTGCGCCTCATGCTTCGGCTGTGGTAACAGCTTTGTCAACGGATCCGCAATATTTGCATCTGTGTGTACCTTGCACAACTTGATATCACCCTGATTCACAAACTGGCGAATTAGATGGTACCGCATGAGTATGTGCTTGTTCTTCTGGTGTTGTCTAGGTTCATTGGCTTGTGCAATAGCACCATTGTTGTCACAATACATGTCTAACAGATTGGACGATCCCTGAACCACACCAAGATCCATGAGGAAATTCCTCATCCAAACAGCTTCCTTTGCTGCCTCCGAGGCGGCAATATACTCAGCCTCTGTTGTAGATGCAGACACAGTCTCTTGCTTGGAACTTTTCCAGCTCACAGCACCTCTATTTATAATAAACACATATCCTGATTGCGAACGAGAATCATCAGAGTCGGTAAGATAACTCGCATCCGTGTAACCCTTTACACTGAGTTCATCTTCACCACCATAAACCAAGAACATATCCTTAGTCCTTCTCAAGTACTTTAGGATATTTTTAGCCGTTGTCCAATGGATTTCTCTAGGATCAGCCTGGTATCTGCTCACAACACTTAGAGCATAGGAAACATCCGGCCTAGTATAAATCATGGCATACATGATGGATCCGACTGCAGAAGCATACGGAATCGCACTCATGCGACTTCGCTCATCAGTTGTCGAAGGACACTGAGTCTTGCTAAGTTTTATGCCATGGGACATCGGTAAGAACCCCTTCTTAGACGATTCCATGTTGAACTTCTTCAACACTTTGTCCAAATAAGTACTCTGACTCAATCCAATGAGCCTTCTTGATCTATCTCTATAGATCCGGATTTTGAGAATATATATTGCTTCACCCAAGTCTTTCATTGAGAAAATCCTTTCCAATGATTCCTTGGTTTCTTGCAACATCTGGACATCGTTTCCAATCAATAATATGCCATCCACATATAAGATTAGTGTAACATCTCAGCATTTAGGAACTAACGAAGGGTAGATTTAGGAATATGGATTGTTGCATGCATTCATCTGTGAAAATGTGGGTAAAATTTTTGTCAAATAAAATCCTTAAGTGATCAATGTTTCTTTCATACTTTGAGATTAGGTTTAGTCTTAAAGGGTGATTGTTATAAACTTTGATATGATCTTTAAGGAATTATGTGTTTTAAGATGAATTTGAATTTTAAACTTGAGTGTTTGAATTATAATTCAAGTGAATTAGGAATAATTTTGAATCTTAATTTAATTAAGAGATACCTATTACAACTTAAATTCTATTCAAAGAAAAACAATAATGAATATGAAAATTATTTCTTATCATCAATATTTAATCAAGTTACAAAAATTATAACTTATTGAAATCATCCACACAATTCATAAAAGCAAATATATAAAGAATAAGAATATTCTTTATTAATAATAATGTAATCTTTATTATAGAAGAATAAAATGAAGATTACAAAATAATAAAAAGAAAATTACAAAAATATGAAGAAGATTACATTGGACTATTTACTAACTAGTCTATAAAAGAAAACCTAATCTAAAATCTTCATCTTTATATCTGCACCTGCAAAACAAATAGAAAATGTACAGAAAAATAAAAGGTTAGAGTTAGTATTATTTTTCTCTCAGACATGACAGTGAAGTGCACTAGACAAATTCATCATTGAGAAATTATTAAAAAAAGGGGAAGTTTCACCAATATGAAAGAATTTATCTTTCATAAATTTTAAGCCAGAAGTCAAATGACAGCAAGAAGAGGGGAAAGTTTCACCAGCCAGATGAAAGTAATCTGATCAGAGTAACTTCAAAATTTCAAAGCATATCCACAAGTTCATAGCAAGCACACAGGCAGGACACACATCAACATGCATGTGATGTGCTGTCGACCTCACAGCACAGCTCCAAACTCACAAAACCACAAGCACAGCCGTGGAGAGGCACTAGTGCATCTCTCCACTGCCTGCACCCAAGAACAGCCAGCTTAGACAGCAGCTTATCAAGCACACAAGCCAAACCAAACCACCAAGGATCAACCAAACATCACCAGGATGGTGACATAAGGAGAGGGAAGGATCAGGTGGACAGCAAGGACAAGTCCAGGAGCTAGGAGGAGCAGGCTAGCTCAAGGACAAATCCAGGAGTTAGGAGGAGTAGACTAGCCAAGATCAAGCACAGAAGCACAACAAGACAAGATCATCATCACCACCTTACTCCACAAACATCAGATTATGTGGTGAGTTTCATAAAACCTTCACATGATCTAATCATATCATCTAGATAGAAGCATGTGTTGCTTTATAAAACAAAACCTCAGAAAGCACCCAAGTGGGGTGAATCCATCATAGGGATTTCAAACTCTAAAAGCAAACATCCATGTACAAGGACCAGCCAGAGCTCAGGGAAACATCATTGCTCTGGTTATTAGGCTATATCTTACAAATTAAGCATAAATATATCTATGATCTATTTCTAGGCACATCCCTAAAGAAAGGGTAGCACCTTAGAAACTAATCCTTTGGATCCAGATCATGATCAAGCTTACTATCATTTTTCCAAGCTTTGATTCAAGAAAAAATAGCTGGTACCACTACCAGGACTATCTATATGAATTAACTAGATAAAATCTGAATCCCTAAGCCTTAGACCAACATCATTGGTCTTAGGGAATTCAGAAAAGAACATTTCCATTTATCTTTTAAAGCCAAGCTTGTCATTAAACATAAAACAACCCAATCAATGGGTTAGAATCAAACTTGTGTGCCATACCATGATGGTGTCACAAGAACAATCCATTATGAATCAGGATAGACATTTAATCATCACAAATTCAGACAATCAACTTACTAATCATTTTCCTATTAACACAGGAATCATAACTAGGATATTCCTATGTTAAACTTCACTGTTTGAGATCTCAAACCACATGTTAATTCCCAAGCCAACAACACTAAGACAGTGGTTGTATCCTATCATAATCATGACCATAAATCAAATAACAGAGGAAAGTTATCAAGTCATTGGCTTTACCAAGCATGTTTCCCAAGCAACTATATCATCTGAATCATATGCAATAAAATAATCTAATAAGCCACCAGACACATTATAGATCATCTTAATCAACAAGTCTCATGCCAATAACCACTTAGCATGTTTATAATTCACCCAAACATGATCCAATTCATCCAGTATATGATCAACACCAGGATAAGAACCCTAAATGGATATGTCATCCTAATCAGAATCGGACAGTAGCCAGAGAGGACACTGCCAGCATCTAGCATGAGATCAGCAAGCACAGAGAGCACCAGGGGAGAGGAATCGAACTCATCGTAGGTCCTCGCCGAAGACTAGAAGAGGAAGCAAGGGGCCGACGACCATGGCGGCACAGGGAGCACCCTAGAGGGGGCGCTGCAACCCGCACGGCGCCACGACAGCGACCCTGATCACGCCTGGAGGTGCAGAGAATCACCTCGACACACGACGGCCACGACAACACCTGGATCTATGCCAACCCCCAAACCCTAGGGTTCGGGACGACATCGATCCATTGCAGGAGAGCCCCAGGCTCGAATCCAATTGGATAGAACGAACGAGTGTCGTTGACAACCCCCAATTGCACCACGACGACGACCAGAATGACCTACGGCGGCGGGAATCACCGGTGGCGGCATCGCCGGCCATAGAGTCGGGGTTAGAGGAGGAGAGGATGAGCTCGAGGGAGAGAGAGCTAGTGAGGAGTGGGCCAAGTTGGGCCAAACCCTTCGGGGTGGTTCTTTTGTCTGTGACTAATGGGCCACTAGGGCCCAATAAGTATAACTAGCCCGGAAATCTTTTCAGGCCTGTTTTAATAAACAGGAAAAGACCAAAATACCCCTGGACTTAACTAAATTCTAGAAAAAAAATATAAGTCCAAAAATTATAAATAAGTAATTTTGGATTCACAATAATCCATACTATCCAAATAAAATAAAATATAAAATTTTAGACATTTAAAATTTTATAAGAATTTTGTAATTTATATATTCCTTATGGAATTTTACAAAATTATTGAAAGATGATAAAAATCAAGAAAAATCACTTTCATTATATATTAATATTATAGTATTTTTGAAAAATACTAAATAAATACTTAATAATTTTTTTTAATGTATATTTGATAATTCCTAAAAGAATTATTAAATCAATAAAAGTCAAATAAAAAGGAAAAAATAAAATAAATCAATATATGCTATAAATATTAAAAAGTAATATTTATAAATGCTTTATTATTATTAATAAGGACCTTATATAATAATAGGGTAAATGCATATCAAATTAAATCATGCATTACATTATTTGCATAATCATTTTGCTTCTTTAAATATTGTCCTTATCGGGCAATAATGATGTTTTTGTAGACATAGAAGCTCAAGGTCCAGTGCAAGCATCATACTTCACTACCTTGCCATCACAAGGCAAGTTCATAACTTGCTCATGTCCTTTGAAGAGTCTTTATCAAAGTATTTGCAAATTGTGTGTGTTATCATATATGCTATAAAAGAAAGAAAATATTATTTTCACAAATAAAGAAATCATAGATATCATCCTAAGTGATGATATAATGAAGCAATAGAACTTAGAGTTCTAATTGCAAACACTGATGATCAAGTAGGGACTTAATAACCCCTTGCATCAGTGATTCTAGCGCCGTATATTACGCGTTAGCCATGAGATTTGGAATGGGACGGAGAAGTCAGCTGTATCTTCTTCCTCTCGCATGAAGCCGGATATGCAGGTCGTGGCTGTTATCCTCGTAGCATGCATATTAATTGGTAATTCGTAGAGGATATGCAGCATATGGGTGGAAACCCTCATCGTCCCACGATAGTTCTGGCATCTAACGGTTTGTACAAACCATTGCCGTAATTCATTATGTGGGCATGGTGTACACCAAGGAGGCATGCGGGTCATGAAGGCGTGATTGGCTTGGACCAACTACTGGGCCCCACATCATGGAATTGTGGACGGGAAAGTACGCCTGGTTGTGCAACAAGGAGTTGATCTCTCATGGGTAAAGTAACGCACCTCTGCAGAGTGTAAGAATTTTAACTTGTTACTCCTGCTTAGGGAAGGATCTCTGAACGCGATAAAGGAACTCCATGAAAGTTCTGGTCAACCTGTGAAGGCTGATTGTCATAGTTTTTCAGAATAAAATCAATCTTTGAAGAAAGATTTACAAAATTGCATAGTGCCAAGGATTTATAATCCGAGGTGGTAGTTAGGGCATCAAACTTCCCACCTTGCATAAAATGAACTTGTTGGGTAACGCTGTTACTCATTCTTTCCTTTGATTCCTTTCTTAGACTCTGAGGATCCCGAAGACGTGCCAATGTATGCAGCCGAATGCCAAGAAGATGTGTTCTACGAGGAACCTGATCTATTCGGAGGTGTTGAAGGAGTGGATTACGAGATCCGCTATGGTCTCGATGATAACGAGTCTAACTAAGTATCCTAGTTAGTAGTAACCATCGGAGCCGAGCAGCACGAACTCTATAGAATAAGCTGTTGAGCTCAACTCCTAGACAGAGCTGTTATTTTTAAATTCCACTGAAACACTTTATATTTTGGTTTGTAAGTTGGATATTTTGGAAGTCTTGAACTTCTGGTATTGTAATAATAATAATGTGTGTACTTTTGTAATATGGACCCGCAATGTTTCTGTTGTACCACTCTGAGGGATGTGATATTTATGGAACGGTGTTCTGTGGATGTCATGTCAACGACTATAGTATACTACACATTCAGTGGTATGCTGGGTCACCGCAATTAGAAAGTTTACTTTGTTCCCACTAAACTTCTTGTACAAACAAGAATCATGATCACTCTTGATGAAGCCAAACGATTTGAATACCTCATCAAAGCGAATATTCCAACTCCGAGATGCTTGCTTCAACCCATAAATGGATTTCTGAAGTTTACATACCTTGTCAGCATTAGCCGAATCGACAAAACCCTCGGGTTGTATCATATACACGTCCTCGGTTAAATTTTCGTTAAGGAAAGCCGTTTTGACATCCATCTGCCATATCTCATAGTCGAAATAGGCCGCTATAGCTAACATGATCCGAACTGATTTAAGCATCACTACGGGCGAGAAAGTCTTGTCGTAATCAACTCCTTGAACTTGTTGGAACCCCTTCGCGACAAGACGTGCTTTATAGACAGAAACATTTCCATCCATATCAGTTTTCTTCTTAAAGACCCATTTGCACTCGACGGGTCTTGCACCGTCTGGCAGATCAACCAAGTTCCAAACTTGATTTTCATCCATGGACTTTAACTCGGATCGCATGGCTCCAAGCCATGACTCAGAATCAGATCCCACCATCGCTTCCAAATAATTTGCCGGCTCATCACTGTCTAACAGTAATACATCACGAACACTTCGTAATCTTGCCGATCTTCGTAGTACAGGTGCTGCTGCCGGCTCAGCTACCACGACCGGCTCAACCTCCAAGGTTTTTGTAGACTCGCTACTAGCCGGTTGCTCTCGAATTTCTTCGAGTTGCACCGTGCTCCTACTTACTCCCCGACTGAGAAACTCTTTCTCAAGGAAGACACCGTTCCGAGCGACAAACACTTTGCCCTCTTCTTGGTTGTAAAAGTAGTAACCCAAGGTTTCCCTCGGATACCCCACGAAAGTACACTTATCCGACTTGGCCGTAAGCTTGTTCGACTGAAGTCGCTTGACAAATGCTTCACAGCCCCAAATCTTAAGAAAAGACAAACTCGGCTTTTTGCCTGTTCACATCTCATGCGGTGTCTTCTCTACCGACTTTGATGGTACTCTGTTTAGTGTGAACACCGCTGTTTCTAGATAATAACCCCAAAATGATAAATGCAGATCTGTCCGACTCATCATTGATCGTACCATGTCCAACAAGGTCCGATTCCGCATTTCCGAAACACCGTTCCTTTGCGGTGTTCCTGGCGGAGTAAGTTGAGGAACTATTCCACAACTTTTCAGATGGTCATCAAACTCATGGCTCATGTACTCGCCTCCTCGGTCCGACCGAAGAAACTTTATTTTCTTGCCGAGTTGATTCTGTGCATCATTCTAGAATTCTTTGAACTTTTCAAAGGCTTCCGACTTATGTTTCATCAAGTAGATATATCCATACCTACTCAAATCATCAGTGAAGGTGATGAAGTACTCATAACCACCCCTGGCTGTCGTGCTCATTTGTCCACATACATCACTATGTACTAGTCCCAACAAGTTGGACGCCCTTTCGCAACTCTTTGCAAAAGGTGTCTTGGTCATTTTGCCGAGTAGGCAAGATTCGCATGTCTCGAATGACTCCAAGTCGAACGAAGTTAGGAGTCCATCATCATGGAGCTTCTTCATGTGTTTCCAACTTATATGACCAAGCCGACAGTGCCAAAAGTAAGTCATATTCAGATCATTTGGTTTCAATCTTTTAACATTTATGTTATAAACCGACTCACCATCAAGATTCAAAATAAATAACCCGTCCTGGACGGGTGCAAAGCCATGAAACATATCATTCAAATACAAAGAACAACCATTATTCTTGATATTCGACTCATAGCCTTGCCTCATAAAACATGAAGCAGAAATAATGTTTCGACTGACTGGAACATAATAACAATTATTCAGTTCCATAATGAATCCGGAAGGTAAATGAAGCTGCATTGTGCCGACTTCCAACGCAGCAACTCTTGCTTTGTTGCCGGCTCGAATATCAACCTCGCCTCTTGCTACGCTCCTAGTTCTTACCAGTCCCTGCAATGAGTTGTAGATGTGAATAACTGATCTAGTATCATATACCCAAGAACTATTAGGTGCATCAGCAAGATATATGTCTATAACATTGCAAACAAGTGTACCTGAGTCGGAAGTCATACCTCCACTCTTGGCTTTGTCATCCAAGTACTTGCTGCAGTTCCTCTTCCAGTGGCCATCCGCCTTGCAGTAGAAGCAAGTGGATCCAGCTGAAGGAGATGGCTTAGTCCCTGAGGAAGCGCTTGGGACCGGGTCCTGAGCCTGCTTTCCTCCTGACTTAGCCTTCTTCTTAGTCCAAGAACTCTTCTTGAACTTAGTCTTATTCTGCACCATCAACACTTGACTGGCACCCTTCTTGAGATCCGCCTCTGCCTGCTTAAGCATCCCATGTAATTCAATGAGCTTCTTATCCATACCATGCATGTGGTAGTTCGAAATGAACTGCCCATATGCACTAGGAAGAGAGTTCAGAATTATATCCGTAGCGAACTCTTCGCTAATGGGGTAGCCAAGCCTCTCTAGTGACTGCACGTAACCAACCATTTTGATCACATGCAGCCTCAGTGGATCACCATCCTTAAGCTTGCAACTCAGCAAAGCCTGAGAGACTTGATACCTCTCAGTCTTTGCCTAAGCCTGGAACATACTTTTGAGGCTTTCGATCATATCGTAGGCCTTAACATGCTCGAACTTCTTTTGCAAGTCCGGTTCCATGTGAGCAAGCATAAGATAGCTAATATCCGTGGACTCATCCTTAGCTCGATGGTAGGCATTGGTGGCAGCGACAGTCGCATTCTCATTCGGCTCATCTGGAAGTGGGTTGTCTAGGACATGGTCCTTCTTTTCTTGTTTGAGAACAATTCTCAGATTTCGATACCAGTTGGTAAAATTAGTGTCGTTCAGCTTATCTTTCTCAAGAATGGTTCTCAATGCAAAACCGGATATCTGAGAGTGACTGCTACTTGGTGCCATGATCTACAACAGAAAATATGCAAAACACTTAAGACATGTAATCATAAAAGAGCAAGCATATTTTTTTTTAAATATTTTATGCTCCCACTAGAACCAACACCCCTCCGATGGTTACTTAGTGATACAGGATCCTAAATAAGCAAGTCGGCTAGTAAGCTTTAGCATCACCGCTAGCCGCCAAGTGATCTAGGTAGACAACTCCTTGTCAATCGTATCTCATACGACTCCTGTTGGACGGGTGGCATCACATGCCACGGCTCCCGTCCGACTTTTCCCCGAGCCCCACAACCGTTGTGAAAGACCCGTCTAGCTTACCGAGTGTTTCCGCAGTAAGAGTCTGACTTGAACCCACCTAGTCAGAAATAATTGGCAGCACCTCAATTTTATGAGCCCACTACCAAAAATTTCCGACTTGTGATGGTGCAAACACTGGCGGGAAAACCGACTAGACCTTCTTTGAGGGATTAAATTTTACCGACTATCTAATAGAGGTAAAATAGAGACATAACAATAACACAAAATAAAGCAATTATAATATGAAATGGTATGGCTCTCTTCATGGCGATCTCCATCTCCACAAAGCCTGTAATTCGACTCGTGCCAACTCTTGCCACTTGTCGTCTTACTCCATGTCGCCGACTTGTACATCGCCTTGCATGTCATCCGGGTTCTCCAAACAGCTACACTAGCTTAGTAAAGTAAATTACATGGAGAATCCGACACGCAGGTCGTTATACAATAATATGACAACACCTAGGCTCCAGTCGGCTGACAAAAAACCATGATTCCCAGATCACGAATGGATTACACACATACATCACATGCACATGAACCATACCATTCACGACTTCTTGCAAAAACAAGTTATGCATAGATACAATATCTACCGACGTTGTGAAACTCATAACGACATCTAAGGCGCTACGATAGGGCGAAGCCGGCGGTCCCGCAACTTTTTGATCTTCGATCACCGCTTCTGGATTTACGTGTCACAGTCTACCCTAATGGCGGAAGCCGACCAGTAGGGGTATGTCGTTCCACGACCTCAGCAGTATGATCGCGGAAATCAGATCTACCATTCCTCGAGTACAGTTGATCCAATCAACCTCGTACAAAACCAATCTATCTCATAGATCGACCACCAAACAACACATAGATCTCATCTACAGCCAACCACATATCACATATGCGAGATTTCGAGCCTCAAACCAGAAGCTATCGCTCTGATACCACTGTTGGGCCACACAGAGATAAAACAAAACTTTTTCCTCTAACGTGGTGATCCCAAGATCTAGCCGAGGTAGAAGGCCACGAGGTTTACCACTAGACGCGCAGTTGCGGATTACTGATGTAGCACGTTAGTTGATGCAGTGCAGTCCTCACGATCCGATCATCCTGGTGCTGATCGTACATCACCTCTGCTGGTATCCACACGTACAAGGAGGAGCACCAGCGGCGAACTGCTAGGTTCGTAACAACGGCAGGACTGCTGTGGAGGTAGGGTTTCCAACACATGGAATGACCTAACCGAACAATGATTAACCCTTCTGGGTTACGGTGCTCCACTATATATAGGGAGTGAACGTGGGCTCCACTCTCGTGGCCCATTCACTAAAGCCCATATAACACTAGTCACCGTGAGTCCGACTCACTGACTTAGTCCTAATCTGGCTCGGGTGCAACCCGACCAGATTTTCGGTTCAGATCCAATCCGAACTTGCTCCCGCTCTTAAGTGTGTGACCCGGCAGGCTCATGGCTACTCGGACACAATTGGAGTCCGACTCACAATCGACCAGTCGGCAGCGGCTCCTAGCAGAACGTGCCGACTCCCAAGTACCAAAGAGTCATGACGACTTGCCTTTCCAATGCGACTTGCGTCCGAGTCCCTTTTGCCTCACGATATGCCTTGTCAGACTATAGGCGAATAATTGCCATCCCTAAATAGTCCAACTCTCTTCTCGATCCGAGATAAGTGATTCACCTGACTAACTCTTAGTCGATCGCCTCGGTTAACACTTAACCGAGTCGTGCATGGCCATGCTTTCCGAATCATATCATCCGAGAGGGCCCAGAGAATATCTCTTCGTGTGAAGGGGTAAAATCCCATCTTGGTTATTCACATCATGCAGCTTGATTCTCGATCGACTGAACCTCGCCATTATAAGCGCCCGATTCTGGATCAGCGTTTGACAGAACCTAAGTCGGTGATCCTCAACTCGGACTATGCAACAACATCAGGTCTAAGGATTATATTGATTGAGATATACAAATTACAACTTGTTTGTTGTACCTCAATATGGGCAATCCGACTCGCTAAACTCTTTAGCCGAATCTGTGTAAGTCGGAATGGCATCACCATGCCCATGACAAGTGGAACCGAGTCATCAAGCCGACTTTCACATTGGTCTAAGTTGTGTGTCCAACACAACCTCAATGACCAAGGACATTTAGTACAAATAGCATGAATGTATAGTTCCACAACCGAATCACATATTCAATGATATACATCAGATGTTTATACAAGGACAACTTAATATCTTTATGAATACAATGGGAAATATCATCATACATGATTGCCTCTGGGGCATATTCCCAACACTTTATACTCATTCTTTTTTACGACACAATCTTGTACTTTTCAAAATACGGTCGAACTAAACTGACATAGAAACCAAACCAGATACCTGTAAATACCAACGCTGGTTGTATTGCTGAGGCCTCCTCCTGTAAGGAAAAGAGAGACGACAGCTAGGGTGAAAACCCTAGCAGCCGCCGCAATCTATGTCGTCCTTGCCGTCTATGTTTGGGAATCGATGGGTCCCCGTCTCCTCTGTTTGTCGCTTCGGCAACGGGAGGGGGGACTCGGACCTGCGCTCGGCGTTATAGAAGGTTTCTAAAGTTAGAGTTTGGTCAACTGGCATCGATGCTATGGTGGCTATGGCGGCGTTGCACGGGACAAGAATAAGGTATACCCGTCTCCTCTTCCACCTCGTCTGCGACGATATTATTGCTGGCGCTGAGGAGGGCGGGGATTCGTCTGGTCACCGCTTCCATGGAGTGGTGGATCTCGTCCAGTCTATGTGTGTTCTAGGTTTGGTGTTAGAAGTTTCAGATCAATTCAAGGGTTCAATGGCGACTGCTTCAGCTCTAGGACGCTAGTCCTTAGGGGCACGTGCACGCAGACTTCCCGATTGTCATCAACAACGTCGTGCCGGCTCCGGTAAGGGAGCGGCGACAGTGGCTCACTCTAGCGGCAGTAGTGGACGTTATGTGGTCCAAGGACCTCGATGTAATTTTTATTATGTTTGGGGTGCTTTGTACTTCTTGTGAACTAATGAAATAGATCCGAATTTTTTTTCCGAAAAAATACCAACGCTGGTTCTTCCATAATTTTAATTTGCACCGCAATGCTGATGTCTACGCACTTCTATTCTTATAGACAGTTGTTGGGCCTCCAAGTGCAGAGATTTGTAAAACATCAGCAAGTTTCCCTTAAGTGGATTACCCAAGGTTTATTGAACTCAGGGAGGAAGTGGTCAAAGGTATCCCTCTCAAGCAACCCTACAATTAAGATACAAGTAGTTTCTTGTGTCCCCAACACACCCAATACACTTGTTAGGTGTATAGATGCACTAGTTCGGCGAAGAGATAGTAAAATATAAGTGGTAACGGTGTCAGAAAAAAGCTTCTGACTAGCTGTTGACTTGGGAGAAACCAAAGGTAAACTGAAATAAAGATGGAAGCAAGCGAACATGCAACAGATCTAGATGCAAACGGTGTTTCAATATTTAGAAACAAGGCCTGAAGGGTTTCGCAGCATAATAAATCAAAATTTTCTACGGAAGCGAACAGAAGGAAAGCCAAGATCTAATCTAGGAGATGCAAACAACGAGAGAGATTGGATTAGATCTTCATACCCTTGAAGATTCAGACGATGGAACGCTCATTCGGAACGTGGGTGATGTAGTCGATTTCGCTTCTCCTCCTCATGATCCAATCCGATCTAGAACCACAAGTGGCGGTGCCTCCGTGAGATGCACACTGCAGACCTCGCCTCCTCCTTCCTCGGACCAGCAAGTATGGTGGAGAGATAGATTGGATCTACAACACGGCGTGGTGTATATGGTGGAGAATTTTCGCAGCAGGCTTACACAAACAAATGGGAGGGAGAGAGGAGGCGCAGGGCAACTAGGGTTTGGAGGAAGGTGTAGGTTGGGGGGGGCGCACCAGCCCTCTATATATAGAGGGGGGGTGCGGCCAGCCCTGGCCCATCCTCCAAGCCTATCTCTAGTTTAAACGATTTAAACTTATCCCTTATCTAGAAACCCTATCTCTAGTTTAAACGAGTTTAAACTTATCTAGGATCGGCTGGGCCCTATGGGGCCTTGTGCCCCTGGCCCAATGCGGCAAGGACACTCCCTCATAGGCCATGCCCTCCCGGAAGGTGGGACCACGTTGGCCCCTTCGGAAGGTTTTAGAAGCTTCGGTACAATACCGATTAATCCGAACAATTCCGAACTCCAAAACTGACCGCCTTTATATGAATCTTATTCTCGGACCATTCCGAACCTCTCGTGATGTCCCGATCCCATCCGATACTCAAAAAATTCATAAACCAATTATCCAATCTATCCTAGGCCGAGACACGTTATGTGTGACCTCGGGTTCGAGAATATGCGTATACATGATCTTCTATCAATAATCAACGGGTCTGCACCCATATTGACTCCCACACATTCATCGATGATCATATCGGATGAACCACGATGCCAGGATTCAATCAATCCCATATATATATTCCCTTCGTCTCGCGATATTTTACTTGCCCGAGATTCGATCGTCGGTATCGTCATACCTAGTTCAATCTCGTTCACAAGTACTTTACTCGTTCGTAATCCGATATCACTTTGTGATTAACTCCTTAACCACATGCTTGCAAGCGGTGTTGATATCGACACCGAGTGGGCCCAAGTATATCTCTCCGACTTGGGAGGGACAAATCCCATCTCGATACATACAACCCAATGATACTTTCCGATCACCGAGACACCTTTATGATCACCCTCTCATAGGATGACGTTTGATGACCTCAAAGCTTTCTTCTGATACCAGGGAGTTGCATTATCTCATGGTCTAAGGAATACAATATTTGACATAGGAAAAGCTTCGCAAAGATGAACACAATGACACGATCTAATTGCTTCGCTTAGTTTGGGTCTATCCACCATATCATTCTCCAATGATATGATCTCATTATCAATTGACAACTCATGTCTATGGTTAGGAAACCTTAACCATCATTGATCAATGAGCTAGTCCATAGAGGCATACTAGGGACACGGTGTTGTTCACAAACCACACAAGTATTAAAGTTTCCGCTTAATACAATTCTAGCATGGAATATAAACTTTATCATGAACAAGAATTATAATAATAACATCTTTATTATTGCCTCTAGGGCATAATTCCAACAGTCTCCCACTTGCACTAGAGTCAATAATCTAGTTTACATTTGGCAACAATCTTACACCCATGGCAATCGAGGTGCTGATCATGTTTACACGTGGAAGAGGTTTAGTCAATGGATCTGCGACATTCGGATCTGTATGTACTTTGCTGATCTTCGAGATCTCCATACGCTATATAATCTCGGATTATATGAAACTTGCGGTTGATATGCTTGGTCTTTGGATGATATCTTGGTTCCTTAGCGAGTGCTATGGCGCCAGTGTTGTCACACAATATCTCCAGTGGGTCCAATGCACTTGGAACCACGCCAAGCTCAGTGATGAAGTTTCGATCCAAACTCCTTCACTTGACGCTTCGCAGCAGCCATGTATTCCGCTTCTCTTGTAGATCCCGCGACCACGCTTTGCTTGCAGCTTCTCCACTCACAGCTCCTCCATTCAAAATATACACGTATCCTGCGAGATTTAGCATCATCCTTGTCGGTGTCGAAACTAGCATCGACGTAACCTTTACTGACGAGCTGTTCATCACCCCATAGACTAAGAACATTTCTTTAGTCCTATTTAGGTACCTTAGGATGTTCTTCACTACTGTCCTGTTCCACTCTGGATCACTTTGATATCCGCTCGTCAAACTAAGAGCATTGGACACATCCGTCTAGTACACAACATGGCATACATGATGGAACCTATCGAGGCATAAGGCACTTTGCTCATAGCTTCCTATCATTTACCAGAATGGACACCGAGCCTTGCTCAATATCTTACGACAACATAGGCACCGAACCTTTCAATGCCTTATCCATTCGAACCTTTTCAGAACTTTGTCTAGGTATGTACTCTGGCTTAAAGCTATCAAGCGTCTTTGTCTATCTCTATAGATTTTGATGCCCAATATATAAGCAGCTTCACCTAGGTCTTTCATTGAAAAACACTTGTTCAAATAACTCTTCACATCGTTAAGCATGTTGATGTCATTTCCAATAATCGATATGTCATCCACATATAGTACCAGAAACGTCACCGAGCTCCCACTCACTTTCTTGTAGATGCAAGCTTCGTAGCAATTTGGAACAAATCCAAAGCTCTTGATCACTTGATCAAAACGAAGGTTCCAACTCCGAGACGCTTGCTTTAGTCCATAAATGGAACGCTGAAGTTTGCATACTTTATCAGCATCCTTAGGATCGACAAAACCTTCGGGTTGCATCATATACAACTCTTCATCAATGTTGCCATTGAGGAAAGCAGTCTTGACATCCATTTGCCATATTTCATAATCATGAAATGCAGCAATTGCTAATAAAATCCGAATGGACTTAAACATCGCTACGGGAGAGAAAGTCTCATCGTAGTCAACACCTTGAACTTGTCGAAAACCTTTCGCAACAAGCCGTGCTTTATAGACGGTAACATTACCATCTGCGTCCGTTTTCTTCTTGAAGATCCATTTGCACTCAACGGCCTTTCGGTCGCTAGGAGGGTCCACCAAAGTCCATACTTGGTTTTCGCTCATGGATCCCAATTCGGATTTCATGGCTTCTAGCCATTTCTCAGAGTCTGGGCTCATCATCGCTTCCTCATAGTTCGTAGGTTCGCTGTCTTCTACTAACAAGACAATCAAGACAGGGTTGCCGTACCACTCAGGAGGGGCACGCGACCTTGTCGACTGCTGACGTTCGATGCTGACATCGTCCAAGCTTCATGATCCTTGTCATTAGCTTCCTCTATTGTTGGTGCAGCCTTTGGAACAATTTCAGGTGCTGCGCTACTCTCCAATTCAAGAGAAGGTTCAATAACCTCGTCTAGCTCTACTTTCCTCCCACTCACTTCTTTCGAGAGAAACTCCTTCTCAAGAAAGGAACCGTTCTTTGCGACAAACACTTTGCCTTGGTTACGTGATAGAAGGTATACCCAATAGTTTCCTTAGGGTATCCTATGAAGACGCATTTCTCGCTTTGGGTTCGAGCTTGTCCGCATCAACTTCTTGACGAAGCTTCAGATCCCCAAACTTTAAGAAACGACAACTTAGGTTTAGCACCAAACCATAGTTCATACGGTGTCGTCTCAACGGATTTAGATGGAGCCCTATTTAAAGTGAATGCAGCGGTTTCTAATGCATAACCCCAAAATGATAACGCAAATCAAGAAGAGACATCATCGATCGGACCATATCTAATAGGGTTCGATTCGGTGTATTACACACCATTGCGCTGTGGTGTTCCGGTGGCGTGAGTTGTGAAACGATTCCACTTGCTTTGAGATGCGTGAGAAAATCATAACTCAAATATTCGCCTTACGATCGGATCGTAGAAACTTAATCTTTACATTACGATGGTTCTCCACTTCATTCTGAAATTCTTTGAACTTTTCAAACGTTTCAGATTTATGTTTCATTAAATAGATATACCCATATCTACTTAAGTCATCGGTAAAAGTGAGAAAATAGCGATATCCACCGCGTCGAAACACTCATCGGTCCGCATACATCGGTATGTATGATTTCCAACAAGTCCGTTGTTCGCTCCATCATACCGAGAACGGGTTTTGATCATCTTGCCCATGAGGAATGGTTCGCATATGTCAAATGATTCAAAATCAAGAGACTCCAAAAGTCCATCGAATGGAGTTTCTTCACGCTTTACACCAATATGACCTAGACGACAGCCACAAATAAGTAGTATTATCACTATCTACTTTGCATCTCTTAGCCTCAATGTTATGGATGTGTGTTTCATCCCTTTCGAGATTTAGAAGAAATAAACCACTCACAAGAGGTGCATGACCATAAAAGATGTTACTCATATAAATAGAACAACCATTATTCTCCGATTTAAATGAATAAGCCTTGCAATAAACACGATCCGAAATAATGTTCATGCTCAACGCAGCACATAATAACATTTATTAAGGTTTAAAACTAATCCGAAGGTAAAACTAAGGAGAGCGTCGACGGCCATCACATCAACTCTTGATCCGTTGCCAACGCGATCGTCACCTCATCCTCGCAAGCGCCGTCATTCCGCAGCTCTGCTTCGAGTTACAAATATTAGCAACGAACCGTATCAAATACCGGGCACTACAACGAGGGCTAGTAAGGAAAACATCAATAACATGTATATCAAATATACCTTTGATGGTGCCAGCCTTCTTGTCCGCTAAGTACTTCGGACGATTGCGCCCAGTGACCCTTGTCCTTGCAATAGAAGCACTCAAAGGTCCGCTTGGGACCACTTGAGCTTCTTCTCAGGGCAACGCGCTTACGCCGCCTTTCTTGAAGGGCTTCTTTGCACCTTTACCTTTCTTGAAGGAGGGCTTGTTGACCATCAACACATGATTATCCTTCTTGATGTCCACCTCCGCAGCCTTCAGCTGCGAAGAGCTCGGTGATCGTGTCGATGGAACCAATCTGATTATGAGTCACTACAAAACTTTTGTAGCTGGGAGGGAGTGATTGCAGAACCTGTCAATCTTGAGCTCCTCTGAATCTTGCATCCAGTTGCTCAAGGCGTTGAGTGTAGCCCACATCTTAATCGTGCTCACTAATGTAACTCCCTTCCTCCATCTTGCGCTTAAAGAACTTCTGAGATCTCATATCTCTCGAGCGGGCTGAGTCTCAAACATGGTTTTCAGCTCCTCGAGAATCTCAAAGGGCCCGGATAGTTTTCAAAACGATTTTGAAGTTCGGTTCCATAGCAAACAACATGGTGCTCTTAATCACACCATAATCATCTTTATGCCGACCGATAGACATCTTTCTCATCAGCGTAGCTTGATTCAGTGAGGGTCACCTAACGCTTTCCCAAGGACATAGTCCTTTTGTCCTTGGAACAAAATGATTCTTAGATTGCGGAACCAGTTGGTGAAGTTAGACCCATTGTTTCTAAGCTTTTCTTTCTCAGAAAAACGCGTTGAAGTTGAAGTTGGACTTGGCCATGTGATCTATGATTTGCAAGTACAATTTAGACTATGTTCATGATAAATAGTTCAACTTAATCAAATTACTAGATGAACTCCCACTAAATTCAACATCCCTCAAGTTGTTTAGTGAACACGATCCAAATTCACCACACCTAATCCGATCATCACGAGAAGAGATGTGGTTTCAATGGTGGACAACAAAGTGTCGATCATATCATTCATATGACTCATGCTTAACCTTTCGGTTCTTGTGTTCCGAGGCCATGTCATACATGCTAGGCTCGTCAAGTTAGACCCAAGTATTTCGCGTGTGCAAAACTGGCTTGCACCCGTTGTATGTGAGCGTAGAGTCTATAGCACCCGATCATCACGTGATGCTTGGACACGACGAACTTTCGCAACGGTGCATACTTGGGGAGAACACAACTTTTATCTTGATATTTAAGTGAGGAATCATCTTATAATGCTACCATCGCGATCTAAGCATAATAAGATACATAAAAGGATAAACATCACATGCATATAACTTTGTGTGACATGGTATAGCCAATCTTCGCGCAATGATCTCCATCTTGTGCGTTCCGGCATGATCTCCATCACTCCACCATGATTGCCTCCACCACGAATAGCAACTACAACTATTGCTAACTACTTAGCGATAAAGTAAAGCTATTACATGGCGTATAAGAAGTTGACTCGCAGGTCATACACAATTATAAAGACAACCATATGGCTCCTGTCGGTTGTGTACTCATCGACATGCAAGTCGTGAAACATTACAAAACATGATCATCGCATACAATATACACATCACATCTTGGGCCATACCATATCACAGAAAACACTCCCTGCAAAAACAAGTTAGACGCCTCTACTTTGTTGTTGCATGTTTTACGTGGCTTATGGGAGTAGATGCTAAGAACGATTCTTACCTACGGAAAGCCACAACGGTGATATTATGGTTGCCAAACTCCGGTGTTAATCCCATGACAACTATAGTGAGAGAACTGACATCCACCAGCCGCATGTGTGGTACAAGCCACACGTCAAGTGCGGAGCCGGTCTCATGACGGCGTCGGCGTAAGGTTGGCCTGGACCGCTTCAATCTCACTATCCCGCTTCATAAGAAGAACACAAACAAGAGGCTTGCAACAGAAAACATCAACGCCCGCAACAACCATGTTGCGTTCTACTCGTGAATCACATCTACGCATAGATCTAGCTCTGATACCACTGAAGGGTTTCGCAGCATAATAAATCAAAATTTTCTACAGAAGCGAACAGAAGGAAAGCCAAGTTCTAATCTAGGAGATGCAAACAACGAGAGAGATTGGATTAGATCTTCATACCCTTGAAGATTCGCACAGCGGAATGTTCGTCGGAACGTGGGTGATGTAGTCGTACTCGCTTCTCCTCCTCGCGATCCGATCCGATCTAACACCACAAGTGGCGGTGCCTCCGTGAGATGCACACGTGCAGCACCTCGACGTCTCCTCCTTCCTCGGACCAGCAAGTATGGTGGAGAGATAGATTGGATCTACAACACGACGGCGTGGTGTATATGGTGGAGAATTTCTGCAGCAGGGCTTCGCCTACAAACAGTCGGGAGGGAGAGAGGAGGGCAGCAGGGCAACTAGGGTTTGGAGGAAGGTGTAGGTTAGGGGGGAGGGGGCGCACCAGCCCTCTATATATAGAGGGGGGGTGCGGCCAGCCCTTGCCCATCCTCCAAGCCTATCTCTAGTTTAAACGATTTAAACTTATCCCTTATCTAGAAACCCTATCTCTAGTTTAAACGAGTTTAAACTTATCTAGGATCGGCTGGGCCCTATGGGGCCTTGTGCCCCTGGCCCAATGCGGCCAGGACACTCCTTCATAGGCCCATGCCCTCCCGGAAGGTGGGACCACGTTGTCCCCTTCCGGAAGGTTCTAGAAGCTTCCGTACAATACCGATTAATTCGAACAATTGAACTCCAAAACTGCAATCCTTTATATGAATCTTATTATCCGGACCATTCCGGAACCTCTCGTGATGTCCCGGATCCCATCCGAGACTCAAAAAAATTCATAAACCAATTATCCAATCTATCCTAGCCGAGACACGTTATGTGTGACCTGCGGGTTCGAGAATATGCGAGACATGATCTTCTATCAATAATCAACAGTGGGTCAGGCACCCATATTGACTCCACATTCATCGATGATCATATCGGATGAACCACGATGCCAGGATTCAATCAATCCCATATATATATTCCCTTCGTCTCGCGATATTTTACTTGCCCGAGATTCGATCGTCGGTATCGTCATACCTAGTTCAATCTCGTTCACAGCAAGTACTTTACTCGTTCCGTAATCCGATATCACTTTGTGATTAACTCCTTAACCACATGCTTGCAAGCGGTGTTGATATCGATTACCGAATGGGCCCGAAGTATATCTCTCCGACTTGGGAGGGACAAATCCCATCTCGATACATACAACCCAACAGATACTTTCCGATCACCTGAGAGACACCTTTATGATCACCCTCTCATAGGATGACGTTTGATGACCTCAAAGCTTTCTTCCGATACCAGGGAGTTGCATTATCTCATGGTCTAAGGAATACAATATTTGACGTAGGAAAAGCTTCGCAAAGATGAACACAATGACACGATCTAATTGCTTCGCTTAGTTTGGGTCTATCCACCATATTATTCTCCAATGATATGATCTCATTATCAATTGACAACTCATGTCTATGGTTAGGAAACCTTAACCATCATTGATCAATGAGCTAGTCCATAGAGGCGTACTAGGGACACGGTGTTGTTCACAAACCACACAAGTATTAAAGTTTCCGCTTAATACAATTCTAGCATGGAATATAAACTTTATCATGAACAAGAATTATAATAATAACATCTTTATTATTGCCTCTAGGGCATAATTCCAACAAGGCCTAGGGATCATACTTTCACTAGTGAACACTCTCTTATAAATATATATCTTTATGATACTACCCTGAACTACTCTCCGGTTGGACACTCTAATCCATGGTAGGGCTATAATAGCACACCTCAAAGTTCGCCTTTCCCAATCTAGATAACCCCACACTGTCACCTTGAGCGCTATATGGTTCCTACAAACATCACAATTTCATAGAGACATCCAACTTCAAATATAACTCATGATAAATATATATGTAATCTAGCTTAAGTGCCATACACGACGCGCACGCTGTCACTTTCACACACGTGGGGAAAAGCATAAATCTATTAAAGCACGATGAGTATTATGTAGACTCTAGCCTAAGTGCCACCATGGTATGCACGTTGTCACTTTCGTACACCTGGGGAGAGCAAAGATCTATTGAAGCACTTGAGTAACAGAGTAGATCTACTTGATTACAAAGCTTATGACCACAACATGATCATGCATAGAGAGAGAGATAAACACATAGCTACCGGTAGAGCCATTAGCCTCGAGGAAGAACTACTCCCTCCTCATCATGGGAATCAACAACGGTGATGAAGATGGTGGTGGAGATCGAAGGAGATGGCTCCGGGGGCACTTCCCCGTCCCGACAGGGTGCTGGAACAGAGACTTTCTGTCCTCCGAATCTCCCCTTTGATGGCGGTGGCGCAACGGAATTTTTTCTGGATTTTTGCCCGCGTTAGGGTTTACGTCCCGAGGAGACGTATATATAGGCGAAAGGGGAGGCCGAGGGGGTGCCCGGGGTGGCCACACCCCCCTAGGCGCGACCAGGGGGTGTTTCCCCCCGAGGCCCTCCTCCGTCTCTACTTCGTGGTTCCGTGTTCCCCTCGGTGAAATATTGACTTTGGCTTTTGTCCCGTCCAATTCCGAGAATATTGATTTTCTGCCTTTTCTGAAACCAAAAACAGAAGAAAATAAGCAACTAGCACCATGGCATCTTGTTAATAGGTTAGTCCCAGGAAAATATATAAAAGTGTAAACAAAGCAAAGCAAAGTAGAAACTAAACAAGCATGGAGCATTAAAAATTATAGATACATTTTCAACGTATCAAATGCCAATGCTGCATAGCTATTGAAGTAATCAATCAGCATCGCCAAGAGTACCAACACCAATATTTTAGGGAATAATAATCAAACATCCTGATCAACGTCGCTAATGAGCCGATAGTAGGAATCATCATTATCGAGGACGTAGCCGCCAGGATAAATATTGCGAGGACAAACCTCGCTGCAACCATGAGAAAAAAATCCAAAATAGATCTGGCGAAGCAATATCCGAAGACCCATACATAGATAAATTTAATCTTCGAACACCACATTAACATTGGGAAAAAGATCTCATTGTCGAACAAATGGCCGAAGATCGCTTTGTTATAGATAATATAATACCATCTCCATTAAGGCGAAGATGATGAGCAAAACCTAATCCTAATCTGGTAAAATTAGTACTATTACTAGAAACTGCACTCATAAATCGGATTCTTCGCCCCTTCTAACACCAGCAAGACCGGCCGAAAGAGAGAAAACCGATCTACAAAGAAGGTGGAGATGAGAGACAGCGACTGTTTATTCGAAGTCGTCGGCTGCTGTTTCCCTCTTGGAAATGCTCTCAACTTGCTACAAGCCTCCATATATACTCGAGTGGACTAAGGCTCAGTTCTTTTGGCGGCTTCTCCGAGAAGCTGCCCTACCCCTAGCTTTCTGGGGAAGCCGGTTTCAAAAATTTATGAGGCTTCCAAATTAGTTTATCTTTAACCATTTAAAAGCCTCGTAATATTTTTGAACCGGCTTTCCCAGAAAGCTGGGGGCAGGGTAGCTTTTCGGAGAAGCCGCCAAAAGAACTGGGCCTAAACTGATGATCTTCAGATTGAAGGGAGTGATGCTCGGAGCCCATGCGAACGTATACGGCAATACGGTGCACAATTCGGCCCATTACCATTATGGACACTGATTTTGTCATTTTCTTTTGTGTTTTAAATCTAGAGTGTTGTATATATATATATATATGTCATTTCTATGAACTCTAATTATTTTCAGAATTTTGTGAACTTTCTAAGAATGTGATGCTGTACTGTTATCGCTAGTTCTATTCAGTTCTTTTTAATTTTCTATTATCAATTTTTTAATTCATAGTTTCATTTCTGCCCTGTTATTTCGTGCCTCAATAGTAGCACGATTAGAAGAATCTGGAAGCTCCGTTTAGAGGATAACACTATTAAATCTAGTGTATTATATGTGGCAAAGTTTGCGTGTCTCTAATTTTAACCTGACCATAGAAATGCAGATATAGGGATCAACAGCCAGCTTTCGTGGTTTCATGCAAACAAATTTACGGGTTGGACCATTAGAGCAAGTTTAATAGTAAAACCAGCTGCCTGCTATATAAAGTTGTTAGCTCACTTAGAGTCAAACTAATAACCAACACATACAATAGCTAGATATAAAATAGTACTACTTTATTAATACGTAGCCCACTTCACATACTTACAAGGTGCCTAGGAACATGTGTTGTAACCGGCTATTAGTTAAGAGCCGCTTCTTTTCTCTCTCATCTTCACACTCATCCAACTAAGCAAAAGAATACTATTTTAATTCTTATAACCAGCTGACTAAGACTTATTATACTTGCTCTTACGCGGCATCAATTTCATCTATTTGGGTGTGTTGGGGGTGGGGGGACCGGGGACCACGAAATTTTATGGTTTTGGCTATTTTACGATATCTGCTAGAGTTTCTCTAAGATGAATCTAAAATAATTAGTTTAATAAGCATCCTTCATTGAGTTGTTAATGGAATATACTTTCATATTTGATGTCCCTGATATACCTAGATAGATATAACAAGATTTGATTTTGACTTATGTAGTATATGCCATCGTGAAAGGCCAAAGAAGGCGATCGAGGGCAACAACCAAAACCTACAAATGCATACACTTATGTTCTCCGTATGTAGTTTATGTTGAGCTCTTCGGCTGTAGTCAGGGCGTATTTTTAATTCGGTATTTGGATATTCCGGTTCACTATCGAAGGCTTACAAATGCAAAATAAAAATCGCTGAGCAAAAACTAGAGTTGAGATTGAGTAGCTGGAAACATAGACAGGCACAAGTGTATTCACGCGTATTCATCTGAATACCCATTATTTTGGGCCAAGAAAAATTACATAGTATTTAGTTCACCAAGCCTAGAAAAACTAGCCGTCTTCCTAGCCCATAGCATCTGTAGTGAACTTTCTAGCTCAAAAGCAGTAGTAGATTTTCTCCCGTGCTAGACCCGTGAGGTCACCAACAGACCAGTTCTTGGCTCGGTCCAGCGACACAGCAAGGTCGATGCGGCCATCAATTTATTTCATGACTTTGAATACCCATCGTATACATCATGTGCCTGTCTATGGCTGGAAAGGTAAATTACTATCCTTAGAGGAAAGATTGGTACTTATTAATTCAATACTAAATAATATGGTATTATACATTATGTCATTCTTTCAACTTCTAAAATGAGTCTTGCAATGGTTGGATTATTTTTAATCAAGATTCTTTTGGCAGAAGATAGTGAGAAAAGGAAGTATAGAGCTAAATGGAGTATGTTGTATCGACCCAAAAAACAGGGGGCAGGGTATTCATGATCCGGAGATCAAGAATACAACCCTACTTAGTAAATGCCTCTTCAAGTTATTAACCGAAGAGGGTATATGGCAAACTCTACTAAAAGAATATGTTGGTTCAAAAGCATTGTTCCAAATGGTTTGAAAACCTGATGACTCTCACTTTTGGGTCGGTCTGATGACAACAAAGAAACATTTCTTTCGCTTCAGTACATTTTCTATTAAGGACGGTTCTCAGATATGATTTTAGGAGGATAAGTGGCTTGGTACTGCTACACTCCTGCGTTGTATTTCATTATCCGTGAGGAAAAGATTGCCACCGTATTAGAATCATTCCCTCCCAATGTGACTTTTAGGAGAGATTTGATTGGTACCAGACTTGACTCTTGGATCACGTTGCTACATCAGTTAGTAAATGTTCAACTGTCAGCTGGGTCTGATAAATTTCGTTGAAACTTAAGTAAAAATGGGGCTTTCTCTGTTAGTTCCTTATACAATGCTTTAGTCCAGCCAGTCATACCAGTTTTAGATAATACGATAATCTGTAAGACGAAGATACCTCTAAAAAACAAAATCTTTGCTTGGTCTCCGTCGAGGGGTTATCCTTACTAAAGATATTCTTATTAAACGGAATTGGCATGGGAATCCTATATGTATGTTTTGTCATCATAACAAGACAATCAAACACCTGTTTTTTCAATGCAATCTCGCTGGATCTATATGGTCAGTTACCTAAGAAGCTTCGGGCTTGTATCCACCATGTAGTATTGCCAACATATATTTAGGAATTAGTTATATGGTATAAATCACAAGTATAAGTTATTTCTTCGGGTTGGAGCGATTGCCATTATATGGTCTCTATGACTATGTAGAAATGATAAAGTTTTTAATGATTAAAATTGTTCTCTCATGCAGATTATTTACGGATGTACCAAAACCCTACGGTCTTGGTCGGCACTGCATCGTGCGGATTATCAGGACCTTTTTACGAAGGTGTGTACGTGGCTGGAGGATACAACGCAAGATTTGTTTACCCTACATAGATGACAGCATAATCTACGGATAGACCCTCCTTTAGTATCATAGGCGTTTTATAATTTCTCATTTTGATATGTAATCCGTCTTTTTTATTATTCTTTGTTTGGATATGTGAACTGTGACGGTTGTGTGTATCCTAGCTACGTAGAGACCGGGTTTAATACTTAAACCTTTTAAGTAATAAAGCGCCCTTATCGAATAAAGCAAAACCCATCTAGGTTTTCGTCTCGCTCATCGGCAAAGCTATCGTTTCGCTCCGACTTCAGTGGCCTTGGGGCCTTGGAGGTGTGAAGTAGTACCGCCTCTCGCCGAAGGGAGATTTTCTGTTCTTTGTTTAACCCGTATTTTAGTGTCTTTTTTTTTCTAAAGTCAGAATAAGGTTCTTTCCGCTCCATCCTCGCACTGGTGGTGCATCTAGCACCGACGGAGAGCACGCGGAATCTTTGTATCCGGCATATCTCCCGGGATCTGGTCGTTTTTTGTGTGATTTCAAGTGGGTTTTTTTCCGATCTATGGTTTTCATCAATGACGATTATTGCTGCTCGGTCCTTCATGACGACTTTTACGTCTGTATGTTACAACAGACTCTACTACGTCAGGCTTTCTTTAGCTCATGTGATGGAGGGCAAGGATGGCGACGTGCTCATGCTAGTGATGGTCTGGTCTTGTGATCTATTTATAATTTTATTTTTATTTTTAAGCCCTATTAATTTTTAATAGATCGGTAAAATTTAGAAGAAAAAAATATACTCCCTTCGGTCCATATTAATTGACTCAAATTTATCTAAATTTGAATGAATCTAAACTTTTTAGTATATAGGTTCATCAAATTTTAACAAATCAAAAATAATTAATATGAATCGGAGGAAGTAGTAAAAGTACTGTTGGAGATTTGTAGGAGTCGGAGTGAAGCAAAAGCCACGCATGCACGCGCGGGGCGGCCGCTGTCCCGTCCGATGCAGCTCCACGCACGCCAAGCCGACACCTACCACCCCTCCCGGTCAGCACGCGCCCCTCGCGAGCGACACACACCAAGCACACGCAGCAGGATAAAAAGCAGCCGGGTCAGGTCAAACCGGCGCCGCGTCACGGCCCACTCACCCTTCAGATCCCCGCAGGCCCCATCCGGCGCGACGGCGGCACCACGGAGAGCCCAGCAAAAGATCTCGTCCACGACCACGAGCGATCGACATCGGCCCGTGATGACTCGGCGCGCCTCGCCGGGGGGCGCTCGCTCGTGGCCACTCACTCACTCTCTCTCGAGTCTCTCGGGTCCCCGTCGCCACGCCCATCGTGCATGTGGATGTGATAGAGCGAGATATAATCTTGTTTTCTTGTCCATGCCGACACGCTTTGCCTTTACTAGCGGCGTGATGGGTGGTGGAGTCGGCAGCCACATGTGTAAACGAGATAAAAAGACTGTACGCTCTGGTGCTGGGTCGTGTAATAATCTGATGGGTTGATTGCATTGTCTGTCACCCGCGATCCTGCCACCAACGACGAAATATTGATATGTGTGGCTGGGGTCGTTCTAAATTAAGTTGGAGTGATTCTAGCCCAATGCACACTAAAAATATACCCCCTCCTGTCCGTAATACTCCCTCCGTCTCGGTTTAAAGGACACAATTTACAAACTATGCAAATCCAAAATACTTAGACACAAAAGTATTTAATTTCTGTAATTACTTTCGTGTAAAAAAACAAAATGCTTGCATGCACATGTATGAATAAATGTGAACGCTTTCCTAACTCTTTTTCTCCTCGTGCATGTTCTACTATATACCATCAAATGGACCAATTAGATGACTCCTATGGTCCAGAGAATTGCAAATTGTGTCCTTTAAACCGAGACGGAGGGAGTAGTTATTTGTAGGTAGTAGGTACTAATAAAAATTTCAACTGAAAACACGGTAATTGTCGGAACAGATCTACTCATCTGAGAATGTACATAATCTCATGTTTACGAACATTCTATGGTTATTGGCCATGACTTTGGACTAGTTATTTCTTCACAGCCACGCTATAGGAGGAGTAGCAAGATAAACTTAATCTGGGGCTTTTGTGCAAATGAGGTGGAAAAAGTTACTCCCTCACGTCTCTGTATGAATAGGATACAATCAAGTTCATGTTCCGAGCACACGCACAGAATTAACTTGCCTATTTCTCTTATGTGTATCTTTTTCACATGTCTTAGAGGCGATACCGAGGAGGTTGGCATCATGGCGCTAAGGGATGTGTGCCCTTAGGCCCCGCTTGTTTCATCGTTTCTTAACGAAAACGGCTCTAAGTTTCGGATCCGTAATCTATTCCATAAACTAGCGCTTGGTTTGTTAGATTTTTTTCTGGTCCGTGTTTTCGGTTGGGAGTTTCATGCGTTGTTGACCCGGTAAAATTAACGGAGCAGTTGAGATCCGTATTTTACAGTTGTTTTCCATGGGCACACCGATCCAGCGCTGCAAAAATTCCGGGGCCCGTAAATAAAAAGGTGAACCAAGCGGGGCCTTAGGCTTTAGCCTCTTCCGTGCCCTCGATGGTGATCAACATGATGACGATGCAAGCTTCTGAGGGCGTGATCCCGCGGATTTGGACATTCGTATCCACTTGGTGGCATGTGAGGAGCTCGGTTATGTCTAGTGTTGTGGTCGTAAGGGCGATTGCAACAACAATTTGAATTCTTCGAGTGTTTTATCAGGGTGAAGATGTTTCGTTTGTTGATGGAGCTGGGAAGTGTGCACATGAAGAGTTGGCAACACAGGTGGTTACGTCGGATCTGGTTGAGGATGATGATGAACCTTGTTTTGCTTAGTATGTAGAATGGTTTGATAGGTTTCATCATCCGTTCATCGCTAGTGGTAGAGCCAGGTTTTGAGCGCTAACAAGCTTGTGACAAGACCATGCTAATGTTCAATGGACGTTGTCTTTGTTTCTTGTCTCTAAGGCCAAGTTTTTGTTGGAATTATGCCCTAGAGGCAATAATAAAGATGTTATTGTTATAATTCTTGTTCATGATAAAGTTTATATTCCATGCTAGAATTGTATTAAGCGGAAACTTTAATACTTGTGTGGTTTATGAACAATACCGTGTCCCTAGTACGCCTCTATGAACTAGCTCATTGATTAATGATGGTTAAGGTTTTCTAACCATAGACATGAGTTGTCGATTAATAATGAGATCATGTCATTGGGAGAATGATGTGATGGACAGACCCAAATCAAGCAGAGCAATTAGATCGTGTCATCGTGTTCATCTTTGCGAAGCTTTTTCTTATGTCAAATATTGTATTCCTTAGACCATGAGATAATGCAACTCCCTGGTATCGGAAGAAAGCTTTGAGGTCATCAAACGTCATCCTATGAAAGGGTGATCATAAAGGTGTCTCTCAGGTGATCAGAAAGTACTTGTTGGGTTGTATGTATCGAGATGGGATTTGTCCCTCCCAAGTCGGAGATATATACTTCGGGCCCACTCGGTAATCGATATCAACACCGCTTGCAAGCACGTGGTTAAGGAGTTAATCACAAAGTGATATCGGATTACAGAACGAGTAAAGTACTTGCTGTGAACGAGATTGAACTAGGTATGCCGATACCAACGATCGAATCTCGGGCAAGTAAAATATCGCGTGACGAAGGGAATATAAATATGGGACTAATTGAATCCTGACATCATGGTTCATCCGATATGATCATCGATGAATATGTGGGAGTCCATATGGGTTTACAGATCCCGTTGTTGATTATTGATAGAAGATCATGTCTGCATATTCTCGAACCCGTAGGGTCACACACTTAACGTGCCTCGACGCTAGGATAGAATGCATATTGGTTTATGAGTTTTTGTTCGGAGTCTCGGATGAGATCCAGGACATCACGAGATGTTCCGGAATGGTCCGGAGAATAAGATTCATATAAAGGAAAGCAGTTTTTGGATTTCGAAATTGTTTCGGAATGTTCGGTATTGTACCGAAAGGTTCTAGAAGCTTCCGGAGTGGGACCAACGGGAACCCACTTGTCGGAGGGGGGCGTGGGCCTACGAGGGAGTTCCCTGGCTGCATTGGGCCAGGGGCACAAGGCCCCATAGTCCCAGCCGGCCAAAACCCTAGGGGAAACCCTAGGGGATCTTCTAGAAGGGGGGAAGACTTGCCCCCCCACTCCACCCTTGTGGCCGCCGGCCCTAGGGCTTGGAGGAGGGGCAAGGAGGCCGGCCAGCCCTCTATATAAAGAGGGAAGGGGCGCACCCTCCTCCCACCCCTCCTTGAACCCTAGTCGCCTACCTGCTGTCCTCCAGATCTCTCTCTCTCTCTCTCTCCCGACTGCGTGTAGGCGAAGCCCTACCACAGAAACTCTCCACCTTTGCACCACGCCATCGTGCTGTAGATCCAATCTATCTCTCCACCCCACTTGCTGGACCAAGGAAGGAGGATACGTCGCGGTGCCGTACGTGTGCATCTCTCGGAGGCGTCGCCACTTGCGATGTTGGATCAGATCGGATCGCGAGGAGGAGAAGGCTAGTACGACTACATCAACCATGTTCTGTTGAACGTTCCGCTGTGCGATTTCTTCAAGGGTATGAAGATCTCATCTATCCCTCTCATTGATTGCATCTCCTAGATTAGATCTTGGCTTTCCCGTTCGCATCCGTAATTTTTTTTGATTTACTATGCTACGAAACCCTTCAGTGGTATCAGAGCTAGATCTATGCGTAGATGTGTTTCACGAGTAGAACGCAACATGCTTGTTATGGGCGTTGATGTTTTCTGTTGCAAGCCTCTTGTTGTGTACTTCTTATGACGCGGGATAGTGAGATCGAAGTGGTCCATGCCAACTTTACGCGACCTCGTTCGCGAGACCGGCTCTGCACTTGACGTGTGGCTTGTTCCATACATGCGGCTGGTGGATGCTAGTTTCTCTCACTATAGTTGTCATGGTATTTACACCGGATGTTGGCAACCATAATATCACCGTTGTGGCTTTCCGTAGGTAAGAATCGTTCTTAGCTTGCTACTCCCATAAGCCACGTAAAACATGCAACAACAAAGTAGAGGCGTCTAACTTGTTTTTGCAGGGAGTGTTTCTGTGATATGGTATGGCCCAAGATATGATGTGTATGTTGTATGCAATGATCATGTTTGTAATATTTCACGACTTGCATGTCGATGAGTACACAACTGGCAGGAGCCATATGGTTGTCTTTATAATTGTGTATGACCTGTGTGTCAACTTCTTATACGCCATGTAACAGCTTTACTTTATCGCTAAGTAGTTAACAATAGTTGTAGTTTCTATTCGTGGTGGAGGCAATCATGGTGGAGTGATGGAGATCATGCTGACACGCACAAGATGGAGATCATTGCGCGGAGATTGGCTATACCATGTCACATAAAATTATATGCATGTGATGTTTTATCCTTTTATGTATCTTATTATGCTTAGGTCGCGACGGTAGCATTATAAGATGATTCCTCACTTAAAGATCAAGATAAAACTGTGTTCTCCCCATGTATGCACTGTTGCGAAAGTTCGTCGTGTTCAAGCACCACGTGATGATTGGGTGCTATAAACTCTAAGTTCACATACAACGGGTGCAAGCCAGTTTTTGCAAACGCGGAAATACTTGGGTTTAACTTGACGAGCCTAGCATGTACAGACATGGCCTCAGAACACACGAACCGAAAGGTTAACCATGAGTCATATGAATGATATGATCGACACTTTGTTGTCCACCATTGAAGCCACATCTCTTCTCGTGAAGATCGGATTAGGTGTGGTGAATTTGGATCGTGTTCACTAAACAACTTGAGGGATGTTGAATTTAGTGGGAGTTCATCTAGTAATTTGATTAAGTTGAACTAGTTATCATGAACATAGTCTAAATTGTACTTGCAAATTTTGTAGATCAAATGGCTAAGTCCAACTTCAACTTCAACGTTTTTGCTGAGAAAGAAAAGCTTAAGAACAATGGGTCTAACTTCACCAACTGGTTCCGCAATCTGAGAATCATTCTCGCTGGCGGACAAAAGGACTATGTGTTGGAGATATGCCCTAGAGGCAATAATAAATGTAGTTATTATTATATATCTTTGTGTTTATGATAAATGTTTACATTCATGCTATAATAGTATTAACAAGGAAACATTAATACTTGTGTGATTTGTAAACTTAATTTGAAGTCCCTAGTATAGCCTCTATACTTCACTAGCTTGTTGGTTAATAGATGATTGTGGTTTCCCTATCATGAACATTGAGATGTTATTAACAACAAGATCATATCATTAGGAGAATGATATGGTGGACATACTCCTATAGACAAGCGTAGCATAAAGATCAAGTCATTTCAATAGTTCAATTGCTATATGCTTTCTGATACATAGTAACCTAATTCCTTCGACCATGAGATCATGCATATCACCTTTACTGGATGGATGCTTTGATGTCATCAAACACCACACCGTAACAGGGTGGCTATAAAGGTGGCATTGAGTGTTCGGAAAGTATTGGTTGAAACACATGGATCAAGAGTGGGATTTGTCCATCCACATGACGGATAGATATTCTCTGGGCCCTCTCGGTGAAATGTCATCCAATTAGCTTGCAAGCATGTGACTTGGTCACAAGGGATCACATATCACGGGAACGAGAAAAGAATACTTATCGATGAGGATGAACTAGGTATGCAGAGATACCGACGATCATAACCTCGGATAAGTAACATATCGTGAGACAAAGGGAAATTGGTATCGTATGTAAATGGTTCATTCGATCGCAGTAATCGAGAAATATGTGGGAGCCATATGAATTTCCAGATTCCTCTATTGGTTATTGTTCGAGAAGTGTCTCGATCATGTCGCATAATTCACGAACCGTGGAGACACACTTAAGGATTGACGTTGTTTGAGTAGTTATGGTATTATGAGAAAGAGACCGAATGTTGTTCGGAGTCTCGGATGGGATCCGGGATATCACGAGGTGATCCGGAATGGTCCGGAGAATAAGATTCATATAAGGAAAGTCCCGTTTCGGAGTTGGGGAATGGTTCCGGTGTTTTCATCGGGAACATTCTAGAAGGTCCCGGAATGTCCGGCACTCCGGAGATGGAAGGGTACATGAATGTGTCATTACATATTGGAATGATTGCATCATGTACTAAGTGTTCTTGCTGTCCAAAATAAAGGGTTTATTTAAATCCTAAATTGAAAAGTCAAACGGCTAGTTTGAAAGTCAAACGGCAATTTTGGGAAGTGGGAAAAGAGGAGGATTGGAGGAGGCCGAGTTGGAGGAGGGTTCCTCCCCTTGGCCGGCGCACCTCCCAAGGCCGAGTTGGGGAGGAACTCCTCCCCTTGGCCGGCCAGCCCCTCCCACCTATATAAGGAGGGGCAGGGCTCCCTCCTAACACACACAAAGTTCCTATCCTCTAAACTAAACCCTAGACCTAAACCCCGGTTTAGAGCTATTTCGGTTTAGAGCCTTCTAATTGGTTTAGAGCCTTCTAATTGGTGTGTCTAATTACTAGACCACTAATAGCCTCTCTCATAAGCTCCACCATACTCGCACCGGCTTAAGGCGAAGCCTGGGATCTCCCTCTACTTCGGTACCACGCCGTTGTCTTAGGAATCGCGAGAAGTGCTACAACCTCCGCACTGCTGGAACAAGGGAGAGGAAGGTCTTCGTCGAGTACGAGCAGTGACCGACTACGGGCGCTAGGAACGTGGCCGGAAGGATCGTCTCTGCGATCTTGAGATCGGAAGAAATCGACTACATCACCCACGAGAATCTGCTCTCGTTAAACACTTTGGAATCTTCGAGGGTGAGTTATTCCATCGACTCGTTGCTACAATCTAGTAGATAGATCTTGGCTTGTTTGTTTGTATGCGATAGAAATTTTTGTTTTCCATGCTCTGAACCCCTACGAAGTGGTATCGTGTCTATATGTAGATCTGTTGCAGTAGAACACAATGGTCATTAATGGGCGTTGATGCTTTTATTGTAGATTGCTTTTGTGTACTTTGCATCTTGCGGTATGTTGGGATGAAGCGGCCCGGGCTAACCTTACATGACATCGTTCATGAGACTTGCTCCGCTTGACATGCAACTCGTATTGCATAAGTGGCTTTATGGTGCTGTTTCTCCTAGCATAGTAAAGATCCAATTTACAACGGGTGATCAACAATGCTAGTATCAATGTTGTGGTTCTTGTTCGTAAGTTAGAACGACACTTATTGAAAGCCCCAAACCACGTAAAATATGCAAAGAAAGTAGAGGCGTCTAACTTTGTTTTGCAGGGGTGTCTGATGATGTGATATGGCCATGATTGTGATTATATTTGATGTATGCAATGTTCCTTATTGTAAGTTGGCAACCGGCGAGCCATATGGTTGTCTTTAATTTACATTAAGACCTGCGTGTCTATTCAAAATAGTTGTAATAGTTGAAGCTGGTGGGCGACAACCATGAAGAAGCGTCATTGACCTTGATGCTATGCGGTGATGATGGAGATCATGTTCGTGCTTGAAGATGGAGATCGGAAGCACAAAGAAGAAAGGCCATATCATATCACATATTATGAATTGCATGTGATGTTAATCCTTTATGCATCTTGTATTGCTTAGTAGACGACGGTAGCATTATAAGATGATCCCTCATGCACATAAATTTCAAGTTCTAAAGTGTTCACCCTTAGTATGCACGTTGCCAAAGCTTGCTGCAAGCACCACGTGATGATCGGGTGTCTTTGATTCCATGGTGAATACAACGTAAAGCAAGCCAGATTTGCTTATGCGGTAGCTAAGGTTTGATCTTGACGAGCCTAGCATGTACGGACATGGCCTCGGGAACACGGATGCGAAAGGTAAAGCATGAATCATATAGTAGATGTGATGAACATGATGATTGTTCGCCATTGAAACTGTATCAACTCTCGTGATGATCGGTGTTGATGTAGTGGATTTGGTTCGTGTGATCACTAAAACAATGTGAGGGATGTTGTTTTGAGTGGGAGTTCACCTAGTTTAATTTCATTAATTAATTTGAACTCAATTTGTCATAAACTTAGTCTAAACTATTGCAAATATGTTGTAGATCAATGGCGCCCCTACCATCAATTTTAATGCGTTCCTAGAGAAAGAAAAGTTGAAAAACAATGGAAGCAACTTGGCGGATTGGTTCCGCAATTTGAGGATTGTCCTCACATTTGGTAATTTGACCTATGTCTTTGGATGCACCGCTAGGTGACCCACTGCGGTGATGCTACCGATGAAGTAAAGAACGTTTACCTCGCTCGGAAGAATCAGTACTCCATAGTTCAGTGTGCTATCTTGTATGGTTTAGAATCGGAGCTTCAGAAAAGGTTTGAAGAGTTAGACCCATATGATATTGTCGAGGATCTCAAATTAATTTTTGAGACTCATGCGGCAATTGAAAGTTATGAAGCTTCGAAAAGTTCTTTAACCGCAAGATGGAAGAGGGCAGCTCTCGGTGAGCATGTGCTTAAGATGTGCAGACGCATAAATAAACTTCAAAGTTTGGGTATAGTGATTCCTAATACTTTGGGAGTTTACGCATCCTCCAATCACTACCACCAAGTTACAAGAACTTTGTGATGAACTACAACATGCGAACATGAACAAAGAGTTGCGAACTATTTGCTATGTTAAAATCTGCGAAGTGGAGATCAAGAAAGAGCACCAAGTGTTGATGGTCAATAAGACCACCAAATTCAAGAAAGGCAAGTCTAAGCGAAGGGACACTTCAAGAAGGGTGGTAAGAAAGTTGCCACGCGAAGAAGACCAAGGCTGGACCCAAGCGATCTTGAGTGCTTTTACGCAAGGGAGAAGGTCCTTTGAGCGGAATTGCCCAAAGTACTTGGCGGATTTGAAGAACGGCAACATCAAGAAGAAAGGTATATCTGATATACATGTTATTGATGTGTATCTCACTAGTATTCGTAGTAGTGCCTGGGTATTTGATACTG
This sequence comes from Avena insularis, assembly GCA_023614405.1. NCBI lineage: Eukaryota > Viridiplantae > Streptophyta > Magnoliopsida > Poales > Poaceae > Avena > Avena insularis. The sequence continues at coordinate 280,422,813 of CM042691.1, read as the reverse complement.
GTTCGGTTGCTCATATTTGTAACTCGAAACAGGAGCTGCAGAATAAACGGAAGCTAGTGAAGAACGAGGTGACGATGCGCGTGGGAAACGGATCAAAGGTTGATGTGATCGCGGTCGCACGCTACCTCTTCATCTACCATCGGGATTAGTTTTATACTTAAATAATTGTTATTTGGTGCCTGCGTTGAGCATGAACATTATATCGGGATCTTGTTTATTGCGAGACGGTTACTTGTTTAAATCCGAGAATAATGGTTGTTCGATTTATATGAGTAATATGTTTTATGCACATGCACCTTTGATAGATGGTCTATTCATATTGAATCTCGATAGTGGAAATACACATATCAACAACATTGAGGCTAAGCGTTTGAAATCAGCGATAATTCGACCTATATGTGGCACCGTCGTCTTGGTCACATTGGAGTGAAGCGATGAAGAAACTCCATTCCGATGGACTTCTTGAATCACTTGATTTTGAATCACTTGAAAGATGCGAAGCATGTCGATGGGTAAAATGACTAAGACTCCATTTTACGGTATGATGGAGCGAGCCATGACTTATTGGAAATCATACATACCGATGTGTGTGGTCCAATGAGTGCAGCATCGCAGTGGTTATCGTTATGTTCTTACCTTCACGGATGATTTGAGTAGATATGGGTATATCTATTTCATGAAACATAAGTCCGAAACTTTCGAGAAGTTTAAGGAGTTTCAAAGTGAGGTAGAGAATCAACGTAACAAGAAGATTAAATTTCTACGCTCGATCGTGGAGGTGAATATCTAAGTTACGAGTTTGGCGAGCATTTGAAGAAATGTGGAATACTTTCGCTTGACACCGCCGAACACCACAACAGTAATGGTGTGTCGAACGTCAGAATCGAACTCTCTTAGATATGGTTCGTTCTATGATGTCACTTACAGATTTACCGCTATCATTTTGGGTTATGCATTAGAAACAGCTGCATTCACTTTAAATAGGGCACCGTCTAAATCCGTTGAAACGACACCGTATGAATTATGGTTTGGGAAGAAACCTAAATTGTCGTTCCTTAAAGTTTGGGGATGCGAAGCCTATGTAAAGAAGTTACAACGGACAAGCTTGAACCCAAAGCGGAAAATGCGTCTTCATAGGATACGAAGGAAACTATTGGGTATACCTTCTATCATAGATCCGAAGGCAAAATCTTCGTTGCTAAGAATGGATCCTTTCTAGAGAAGGAATTTCTCTCGAAAGAAGTGAATGGAAGGAAAGTAGAACTCGACGAGGTTGTCGAACCTTCTCTCGAAATTGCGAGTAGCGCAGCACCGGAAGAAGTTCTGTGGTGCCTGCACCAATAAGAGAGGAAGCTAATGATGGCGATCATGAAACTTGGTTGAAGTTGCTCTGAGCCTCGGAGGTCAACGAAATCGTACCACTCCATTGGTATGATTCCGTTATGAATGTCATGTTGGTGGACAACACCGATGACCCGAGACATATGAGGAAGCGATGATGAGCCCAGATTCCAATAAATGGCAAGAAGCCATGAAATCCGAGATTGGATCCATGTGAAAACCAAGTATGGACTTTGGTGGACTTACGGATGGCGGAAGGTCATCGAGAACAAATGGATTTTCAAGAAGAAAGCAGATCTGATGGTAATGTTCTGTCTATAAAGCTCGACTTGTCGCAAAAAGGGTTTCGACAAATTCAAGGAGTTGACTACGATGAGACTTTCTCACCAAGTAAGCTAAAATCTGTGAGGATTATGTTAGCAATCGCTGCATATTACGATTATGAGATATGGCAGATGGATGTCAAAACAGCATTCCTCAATGGAGACATTAATGAAGAGTTGTATATGATGCAACCCAAAGGTTTTGTCGATCCTAAAGATGCTAACAAGGTATGCAAACTTCAACGGTCCATCTATGGATTGAAGCAAGCATCCCGAAGTTGGAATCAACGATTAGATAAGGTCATCAAAAGATTAGGTATTATACAAACTAATGGAGAAGCTAGTATATACAAGAAAGTGAGAGGGAGCTCGGTAGCATTCTTAATACTATATGTGGATGACATATTGTTGATTGGGAATGATGTAGACCTTCTTAATAGTGTCAAAGAGTATTTGAATAATAGTTTTTCAATGAAGGATCTTGGCGAAGCAGCTTACATATTAGGCATAAAGATTTATAGAGATAGATCGAACGCCAAATATCATTGTCACAAAGTACATATTTGGACAAAGTTCGAAGAGGTTTGGAATGGAAGATAGCAAGAAAGGGTTCTTGCCCATGTTGCTAATCGACCTTGAGTAAAACTCAAAGTCCGACATCGGCGTAAGATAGAGAAAGGATGAGTAAGACTCCTATGCCTCAGCCATAGGATCTCTAATGTATGCCATGCTATGTACTAGACCCGACATCGCATATGTCGTTAGTCTAACTAGCAGATATCAAAGTGATCGAGTGGATCATTGGACAGATCAAAAACATCCTTAAGTACTTGAGAAGAACTAAGGATATGGTTCTTTCTTATGGAGGTGATGAACAGCTCGTTGTTAATGGTTACACCGATGCTAGTTGGAACACCGATCCGGATGATTCTAAATCACAATCTGGATACGTATTTATTTTGAATGGTGCAGCAGTTAGCTGGAGGAGTGCAAAGCAAAGCGTTGTGGCGAGATCTTCAACTGAATCGGAATACATGGCTGCTTCGGAGGCTTCACAAGAAGCAATATGGATGAAAGAGTTCATTACAGAGCTGGGTGTGGTTCCAAGTCTGGACCCAATGTCTATCTCTTGTGATAACATGGGCGCCATAGCCAATGCGCAAGAACCAAGGTCACACAAGAAGTGAAGCATATCAAGCTGCGTTTCACGCTATTCGAGAACATATCCAGGATGGGGATATAAAGATTTGCAAAGTACACACCGATCTGAATGTGGCGGATCCGTTGACTAAACCTCTCCCGAGGGCAAAACATGACCAACACCAAACTGCCATGGGTGTTCGGTATATTACCATGTAATCTAGATTAGATGACTCTAGTGCAAGTGGGAGACTGTTGGAGATATGCCCTAGAGGCAATAATAAATGTAGTTATTATTATATATCTTTGTGTTTATGATAAATGTTTACATTCATGCTATAATAGTATTAACAAGGAAACATTAATACTTGTGTGATTTGTAAACTTAATTTGAAGTCCCTAGTATAGCCTCTATACTTCACTAGCTTGTTGGTTAATAGATGATTGTGGTTTCCCTATCATGAACATTGAGATGTTATTAACAACAAGATCATATCATTAGGAGAATGATATGGTGGACATACTCCTATAGACAAGCGTAGCATAAAGATCAAGTCATTTCAATAGTTCAATTGCTATATGCTTTACGATACATAGTAACCTAATTCCTTCGACCATGAGATCATGCATATCACCTTTCTTTGGATGGATGCTTTGATGTCATCAAACACCACACCGTAACAGGTGGCTATAAAGGTGGCATTGAGTGTTCGGAAAGTATTGGTTGAAACACATGGATCAAGAGTGGGATTTGTCCATCCACATGACGGATAGATATTCTCTGGGCCCTCTCGGTGAAATGTCATCCAATTAGCTTGCAAGCATGTGACTTGGTCACAAGGGATCACATATCACGGGAACGAGAAAAGAATACTTATCGATGTGAGGATGAACTAGGTATGCAGAGATACCGACGATCATAACCTCGGATAAGTAACATATCGTGAGACAAAGGGAAATTGGTATCGTATGTAAATGGTTCATTCGATCGCAAAGTAATCGTAGAAATATGTGGGAGCCATATGAATTTCCAGATTCCTCTATTGGTTATTGTTCGGAGAAGTGTCTCGATCATGTCCGCATAATTCACGAACCGTAGGGAGACACATAAGGATTGACGTTGTTTGAGTAGTTATGGTATTATGAGAAAGAGACCGAATGTTGTTCGAGTCTCGGATGGGATCCGGGATATCACGAGGTGATCCGGAATGGTCCGAGAATAAGATTCATATAAGGAAAGTCCGTTTGAGTTGGGGAATGGTTAGGTGTTTTCATCGGGAACATTCTAGAAGGTCCCGGAATGTCCGGCACTCCGGAGATGGAAGGGTACATGAATGTGTCATTACATATTGGAATGATTGCATCATGTACTAAGTGTTCTTGCTGTCCAAAATAAAGGGTTTATTTAAATCCTAAATTGAAAAGTCAAACGGCTAGTTTGAAAGTCAAACGGCAATTTTGGGAAGTGGGAAAAGAGGAGGATTGGAGGAGGCCGAGTTGGAGGAGGGTTCCTCCCCTTGGCCGGCGCACCTCCCAAGGCCGAGTTGGGGAGGAACTCCTCCCCTTGGCCGGCCAGCCCCTCCCACCTATATAAGGAGGGGCAGGGCTCCCTCCTAACACACACAAAGTTCCTATCCTCTAAACTAAACCCTAGACCTAAACCCCGGTTTAGAGCTATTTCGGTTTAGAGCCTTCTAATTGGTTTAGAGCCTTCTAATTGGTGTGTCTAATTACTAGACCACTAATAGCCTCTCTCATAAGCTCCACCATACTGCACGGCTTGGCGAAGCCTGCGGGATCTCCCTCTACTTAGGTACCACGCGTTGTCTTCTGGAATCGAGAGAGTGCTACAACCTCCATTTTCTTGGAACAAGGGAGAGGAAGGTCTTCGTCAGTGCACGTGTGACCGACTACGGGGCGCTGCCGAACGTGGCGCGGAAGGATCGTCACGCGATCTTGAGATCGGAAAGAGTACGACTACATCACCCGAGAATGCTCTCGTTAAACACTTTGGAATCTTCGAGGGTGAGTTATTCCATCGACTTGTTGCTACAATCTAGTAGATAGATCTTGGCTTGTTTGTTTGTATGCGATAGAATTTTTTTGTTTTCCATGCTACGAACCCCTACACTATGTCCTTGAGAAAGCGCTAGGTGACGCCCCTGCTGTAGATGCGCCGGCTGATGAAAAAGTTGTTTATCAGTCGCGCAAAGATGATTATGGTGTGATTAATAGCACCATGTTGTTTGCTATGGATTCGGACCTTCAAAATCGTTTTGAGGAGTTCGCCGAGCCCTTTGAGATTCTTGAGGAACTGAAAACCATGTTCCAGACTCAGGCCCGTTCTGAGAGATATGAGATCTCTGAGAAATTCTTTAACTGCAAGATGGAGGAAGGGAGTTCCGTTAGTGAGCACGCCATTAAGATGTCGGGCTACACTCAACGTCTTGAGCAACTGGACTGCAAGATTCTAGAAGAGCTCAAGATTGACAGAGTTCTGTAATCACTCCCTCCTAGCTACAAAGGTTTTGTAGTTACTCATAATCAGATTGGTTCCACTGATACGATCACTGAGCTCTTCGCTAAGCTGAAAGCTGCGGAGGTGGACATCAAGAAAGATAATCATGTGTTGATGGTCAACAAGCCCTCCCAGCTTTAAGAAAGGTAAGGGTGCAAAGAAGTCCTTCAAGAAAGGCAGTGCAAGCGTTGCCTGCCGAGAAGAAGCTCAAGTGCGGACCTAAGCGGACATCGAGTGCTTCTATTGCAAGGACAAGGGTCACCGGAATAACTGTCCAAAGTACTTAGCGAACAAGAAGGTGGCACCATTAAAGGTATATTTGATATACATGTTATTGATGTTTACCTTACTAGCGCTCGTTGTAGTGCCCGGTATTTGATACAGTTCACTTGCTAATATTTGTAACTCAAACAGAGATACGGAATAGAGCATTGACTAGCAAGGGATGAGGTGACGATGCGCGTTGGCAACGAATCAAGAGTTGATGTGATGACCGTCGGCACGCTCTCCTTATTTTTACCTTCGGGATTAGTTTTAAACCTTAATAAATGTTATTATGTGCCTGCGTTGAGCATGAACATCATATCTGGATCGTGTTTATTGCAAGACGGTTATTCATTTAAATCGAAGAATAATGGTTGTTCTATTTATATGAGTAACATCTTTTATGGTCATGCACCTGCTATGAATGGTTTATTTCTTCTGAATCTCAAAAGCAATGAAACACACATCCATAACATTGAGGTTAAGAGATGCAAAGTAGATAGTGATAATTCAACTTATTTGTGGCACTGCCGTCTAGGTCATATTGGTGTAAAACGCATGAAGAAACTCCATTCTGATAGACTTTTGGAGTCTCTTGATTTTGAATCATTTGACACGTGCGAGCCATGCCTCATGGGCAAGATGATCAAAACCCCGTTCTCCGGAATGATGGAGCGAGCAACGGACTTGTTGGAAATCATACATACCGATGTATGCGGACCAATGAGTGTTTCTACGCGCGGTGGATATCGCTATTTTCTCACTTTTACTAATGACTTAAGTAGATATGGGTATATCTATTTAATGAAACATAAATCTAAAACGTTTGAAAAGTTCAAGGAATTTCAGAACGAAGTGGAAAACCGTCTTAACCGAAAAATTAAATTTCTACGATCCGATCGTGGAGGTGAATATTTGAGTTATGATTTTCTCACGCATCTTAAAGCAAGCAGAATCGTTTCGCAACTCACGCCACCCGGAACACCACAGCGCAATGGTGTGTCTGAACGCCGGAATCGGACTCTATTAGATATGGTGCGATCAATGATGTCTCTTACAGATTTGCCGTTACCATTTTGGGGTTATGCATTAGAAACCGCTGCATTCGCTTTAAATAGGGCACCATCTAAATCCGTTGAGATAACACCGTATGAACTATGGTTTGGTGCTAAACCTAAGTTGTCGTTTCTTAAAGTTTGGGGATGCGAAGCTTACGTCAAGAAGTTGATGCCGGACAAGCTCGAACCCAAAGCGGAGAAATGCGTCTTCATAGGATACCCTAAGGAAACGATTGGGTATACCTTCTACCACAGATCCGAAGGCAAAGTGTTTGTTGCAAAGAACGGATCCTTTCTTGAGAAGGAGTTTCTCTCGAAAGAAGTGAGTGGGAGATAGGTAGAGCTAGACGAGGTTATTGAACCTTCTCTCGAGTTGGAAAGTAGCGCAGCACCTGAAATTGTTTTAGTGTCGTCTACACCAACAAGAGAGGAAGCTAATGATGAGGATCATGAAACTTCGGACGATGCTACTGCTGAAAGTCGCAGGTCGACAAGGTCACGTGACCCTCCTGAGTGGTACGGCAACCCTGTCTTAACTGTCTTGTTGATAGACAACAGTGAACCTGCGAACTATGAGGAAGCAATGATGAGCCTAGACTCTGAGAAATGGCTAGAGGCCATGAAATCCGAATTGGGATCCATGAGCGAAAACCAAGTATGGACTTTGGTGGACCCTCCTAGCGACCGTAAGGCCGTTGAGTGCAAATGGATTTTCAAGAAGAAAACGGACGCGGATGGTAATGTTACTGTCCACAAAGCTCGACTTGTCGCGAAAGGTTTTCGACAAGTTCAAGGTGTTGACTACGATGAGACTTTCTCTCCCGTAGCGATGTTTAAGTCCATTCGGATTTTATTAGCAATTGCTGCGTTTCATGATTATGAAATATGGCAGATGGATGTCAAGACTGCGTTCCTCAATGGCAACATTGATGAAGAGTTGTATATGATGCAACCCGAAGGTTTTGTCGATCCTAAGGATGCTGATAAGGTGTGCAAACTTCAGCGTTCCATTTATGAACTGGAGCAAGCATCTCGGAGTTGGAACCTTCGTTTTGATCAAGTGATCAAGAGCTTTGGATTTGTTCGAAATTTCTACGAAGCTTGTATCTACAAGAAAGTGAGTGGGAGCTCAGTGACATTTCTAGTACTATATGTGGATGACATATTGATTATTGGAACTGACATTGGTATGCTTAACAATGTGAAGAGTTATTTGAACAAATGTTTTTCAATGAAAGACCTAGGAGAAGCTTCTTATATATTAGGCATCAAAATCTATAGAGATAGACAAAGACGCCTAATAGCTTTAAGCCAAAGTATATACCTAGACAAAGTTCTGAAAAGGTTCAGAATGGATAAGGCAAAGAAAGGTTCAGTGCCCATGTTGTCAGGTAAGATATTGAGCAAGGATCAGTGTCCAGGTACGGTAAACGATAGAGAAACCATGATCAAAGTGCCATATGCCTCGGCCATAGGTTCTATCATGTATGCCATGTTGTGTACTAGACCGGATGTGTCCAATGCTCTTAGTTTGACAAGCAGATACCAAAGTGATCCAGGAGTGGAACACTGGACAGCCGTAAAGAACATCCTAAAGTATTTAAATAGGACTAAAGAAATGTTCTTGGTCTATGGAGGTGATGAGCAGCTCGTCGTAAAAGGTTACATCGACGCTAGTTTCGACACCGACCCGGATGATTCTAAATCTCAGAGAGGATACATTTATATTTTGAATGGAGGAGCTATGAGCTGGAGAAGCTGCAAGCAAAGCGTGATCGCGGGATCTATAGTAGAATCGGAGTACATGGCTGATGCAGAAGCGTCAAGTGAAGGAGTTTGGATCAGGAACTTCATCACTGAGCTTGGTGTGGTTCCAAGTGCCTTGGACCCACTAGAGATATTGTGCGACAACAGTGGCGCCATAGAATTGGCTAAGGAACCAAGATATCATCCAAAGACCAAGCACATCAACCGCCGATTTCATATAATTCGAGATTATATAACAGATGGAGATCTGAAGATTAGCAAAGTACATACGGATCTGAATGTCGCAGATCCGTTGACTAAACCTCTTCCACGAGCAAAACATGATCAACACCTCAATGCCATGGGTGTTAGATTGTTGCCAGATATAAACTAGATTATTAACTCTACTGCAAGTGAGAGACTGTTGGAATTATGCCCTAGAGGCAATAATAAAGATGTTATTGTTATAATTCTTGTTCATGATAAAGTTTATATTCCATGCTAGAATTGTATTAAGCGGAAACTTTAATACTTGTGTGGTTTATGAACAACACCGTGTCCCTAGTACGCCTCTATGGACTAGCTCATTGATTAATGACGGTTAAGGTTTCCTAACCATAGACATGAGTTGTCGATTAATAATGAGATCATGTCATTGGGAGAATGATGTGATGGACAGACCCAATTCAAGCAGAGCAATTAGATCGTGTCATCGTGTTCATCTTTGCGAAGCTTTTTCTTATGTCAAATATTGTATTCCTTAGACCATGAGATAATGCAACTCCCTAGTATCAGAAAAAAGCTTTGAGGTCATCAAACGTCATCCTATGAAAGGGTGATCATAAAGGTGTCTCTCAGGTGATCAGAAAGTACTTGTTGGGTTGTATGTATCGAGATGGGATTTGTCCCTCCCAAGTCGGAGAGATATACTTCGGGCCCACTCGGTAATCGATATCAACACCGCTTGCAAGCACGTGGTTAAGGAGTTAATCACAAAGTGATATCGGATTACGGAACGAGTAAAGTACTTGCTGTGAACGAGATTGAACTAGGTATGTCGATACCAACGATCGAATCTCGGGCAAGTAAAATATCGCGTGACGAAGGGAATATAAATATGGGACTAATTGAATCCTGGAATCGTGGTTCATCCGATATGATCATCGATGAATATGTGGGAGTCAATATGGGTTTCCAGATCCCGCTGTTGATTATTAATAGAAGATCATGTCTGCATATTCTCGAACCCGTAGGGTCACACACTTAACGTGCCTCGACGCTAGGATAGAATGGATAATTGGTTTATGAGTTTTTGTTTGGAGTCTCGGATGAGATCCAGGACATCACGAGAGGTTCCGGAATGGTCCGGAGAATAAGATTTATATAAAGGAAAGCAGTTTTTGGATTTCGAAATTGTTTCGGAATGTTACATTGTCTTAGGAAGGTTCTAGAAGCTTCGGAGTGGGACCAACGTGGCCCCACTTGTCGAGGGGGCGAGGCTCACGAGTGCCTGGCGCGATTGGGCCAGGGGCACAAGGCCCCATAGTCCCAGCCGGCCAAAACCCTAGGGGATCTTCTAGAAGGGGGGGGGAAGACTTGCCCCCCACTCCACCCTTGTGGCCGCCGGCCCTAGGGCTTGGAGGAGGGGCAAGGGGGCCGGCCAGCCCTCTATATAAAGAGGGCATGGGCGCACCCTCCTCCCACCCCTCCTTAAACCCTAGCCGCCTACCTGCTGCCCTCCAGATCTCTCTCTCTCTCCCGACTGCGTGTAGGCGAAGCGCTGTCGCAGAAACTCTCCACCTTTGCACCACGCCGTCGTGCTGTAGATCCAATCTATCTCTCCACCTCACTTGCTGGACCAAGGAAAGAGGAGACGTCGCGGTGCCGTACGTGTGCATCTCTCGGAGGCGTCGCCACTTGCGGCGTTGGATCGGATCGGATCGCGAGGAGGAGAAGGCTAGTACGACTACATCAACCATGTTCTGTTGAACGTTCCGCTGTGCGATTTCTTTAAGGGTATGAAGATCTCATCTATTCCTCTCGTTGATTGCATCTCCTAGATTAGATCTTGGCTTTCCCGTTCGCATCCGTAGAATTTTTTTGATTTACTATGCTACGAAATCCTTTAGTTTTATCATGGTATTTAAAGGCGACGAGAAAATTCAGTTTGCAAGGTGATTGTGGTGGTCATTCTTGTTTTCTTGTGGAGTGTTGGATGCTCTCATCGTTATTTGTTTTCTAAACGCCTTCGACAGAAGACGGATTGCACTATCAAAGAATAACATAGCATAGTCTAGGCACCAAGGTGCCTAAAAACAAAATAAGCTTAAAACAAAAAAAATGTAAATTCCGAGTCACCAAAACTTAGCGATGTCTGTTTCCATTAACTAGAAACAAACTAACATTCCACTTTAACCAATATCGAATGAAAACACACATGTAATAAATTAGTTCCACCCAGGAGAAGAGAGAAGCTTCCGTTCCACATAAAACACAGATACAATTCTTTATAATTGTTTTTATTGACATTAATCAGTTCTGGAATGACTTCGTGTGTTCCTCGACAAACTTTAACTCCTAAAATACAGCCATGACAATTCAGAAGTCAGGACAGATCTTTCATGACACAAATATGATCTTTTTTCCATGACGACAAAACACGCAAAGCCGATTGAACCAACAAAGATTTTCATACTATATCCAACACAACGCAGGACAATAGACATAACCTAAGACGGAGTGAGGAAACGGGCATCAGATAACATAATCTAGTAGTATCCCATATCCAGAGGTAATCTGATTTGTGGAATTATTATTAAGTAGTCTTGTGACGGACGCGGCCACGCACGCACGCACCGCATTGTACGCTTGCCTTACTAGGATCCGAGTCAGCCCGCGTCACTGTCCATCCACCCAACCCAAGCGATTATCGCCCTCCTACCCCACCCAGCTTTCCACGTCCCCCACAGATCTTGCCTAGTATAAAACCTGTCGCCGGCGATGATGGCGCCCCCCTCACCGGAGGAGGCCTAACCGAGAAAGACTAACAACACCCTGACACACTAACAAACAGCCGGCGACGATGAAGAAGTGCGCGTCGGAGCTGCAGCTGGAGGCCTTCCTACGGCAGCACCTCGCCGAGGCCGAGGCCGAGCGGGTCAGGCCTGGCGAGCCTGCGCAAGGCGGCGTGTTCTCCCCCGGCAGCGGCCTGCCGGGCCTCTGCTTCGGCGACTCGGTGAGCTTCAACTGCCACAGTGCAAGCTTCGCTTCTTAGCTCAGCTGTCTGCTATGTGTTCGTGCGTTTAACTGAGCTTCCTCCCGTGCTCCAGCAGAACGTCCTGGGGCTGGAAGGGAGCAACGCCGGCCACTCATGGTGGTCCGACGGCCTCGGCACGCCGCACCACCACGCCGACTCGACGACGACCAAGTCGCAAGCGGCAGCTGTCTCTGGTATGACTCGCGACATACATGCCTTCAACCTGTAACAAAGTCGGAGATTATCATCTCTATGCAATATTGTGGTTTATGTGAGCCAATACTTAGCGTTGGTTTACTGTAAGCAACTGAACAACTGGACAAGTGAGCCACAATGGAAATTTTTTGAGCAATAGGAAACCTCACCTATTCACCTCTGTGTCATTGCGTGGATGTTTTTCTCTGTTCCAGAATTGCCAAGAGTTTCCCACCTTCCAAGTAGGTCACTAGTCCAACATGGCAACATAGAACTACACTGATTTAGACTTGAGAAAGAGATCGATACCCAAATCAGACACGCCAGAAGCCGTCTATCTCATTTTTTTTCTAAAAAAAGGGAGGTCGTCTGTCTCACTGCCGCATTGTTTTGATCGCAGCCAGCCCGAGGGGAACAATCTCAGGGAACCAGGCTCTCGAAAGCGAGTCAGACTCTGACAGCGAGTCACTCATCGACGTAGAGGGAGGTCGATGCAAGCGAAGCGGCAAATCCTCGGATACAAGGCGAATAAGAAGGTATACCCCCCGAGATCAGGCCAGCGTGTATCTAGTTCTGTAAATTCTGATGAACTCTGAACAAAGAGCTTACCGTTTCTGCTTTACCATGACTGACTGAATGAATTTCCTCCGTAAATTTCAGGATGGTGTCCAACAGGGAGTCAGCTCGGAGATCGAGGAGGAGGAAGCATGCTCAATTAACCGACCTCGAGTTGCAGGTACACAGCCTGATGCACTCCCTGCAAATTTTTCAAACGAAAATTGCCCTTCAGTGTTCTGCTGCACGATGGTCAAAAGATGTTGTCATAGTTAGAAGTAGATAAACTCCATAATTTTGAAAAATATCTGGCGCCCAGCACACTTAGCTCATTAAGGCCTAGCAGATGCCATGATGCAAGTTTGCTCAAGCTAATGACCATTGACATGTGCCATCCTGAGCAGGTCGAACAGCTTAAAAGCGAAAGTGCAGCCCTCTTCAAGCAACTTACGGAGGCCAACCAGCAGTTCACAACCGCGGTGACAGACAACAGGATCCTCAAATCAGATGTAGAGACCTTAAGAATCAAGGTAACAACACTTCTCCTCTGACAGAAATTGCTACCCAGAACAATCACCAGCCTCACCAATCTCTGAAAATTGGCTCCACAGGTAAAAATGGCAGAAGATATGGTAGGGAGGACCGCAGTGTCCTGCGGCCTAGGGCAGCACGGGCTGGCACCGTTTCTGAACTCCAGGAAGATGTGCCAAGCTTTGGACGTGCTCACAGCCACAGGGTTGGATTTCCCAGGCGACAGTGCACGCTTCAGAGGTCTAACCCCAGCTCGACATGTTCAGACTTCGACGGTGCAAAGCACTGCGAGTCTAGAGAGCCTGGATAACTGGATGTCCAGCGAGGTGACCAGCTGTTCGGCTGACATGTGGCCTTAAGATTCACACCCCAATCAGTACCTCTGGGCAAAGTAATAGCACACGTCGCAATTGTACTAAACACTGAAGGGCACCGGATCTTAAAGTGGAAACTCTGAAGGGAGTGAAACTGTCATGTGCTTCGTCTACTGGTGGGTGGGGAATATATGCACCGCCGTTCATCTGCAACCAATCGAGGTGTCCTCTGTCCAGCAGTTCTGTAACTTCTGTCACGTATTGCCTTCATTCATGCTTTTACAGAAAGCTTGGCTATGCATGAGTTACTAGGGTTGTTTGATATAGTTCTGATGTACTGCACCAGCGTAAAATACCAATACCATCAGTTCTGGCGCAACATATGAAATGATGTACCTCATCCCTTTCATACCCAGCTTCCAGCTGAAAGAAAGCTTCTGTTTGTTTAAAACTGTGAAAAGCAGAGTGTAATGTAAAACAAATATCCCTGTAATGATTCAAATAGCCACTATTTTAAGTAACAGACAATGAGGAATGGTTCATCCCCCACCCACCCACTATTTTGTATAAAGATCTCTGGAATATGGTGTCTTGCTTAGGATTCAGTCAGCTCAGTGAGATGATTATGTTAAACAGAAAACAAAGGAATTTCAAGGATCGTATTTGTTCCTTTGTGCACAGACTACCAAAAATGCAAGCTTTTAGTTATTGTTACTACTTACATTTTATAGAAGTTTTGGGACATGTAGAAAGCATAAAGGGAACAGTGATTCCACACACACAGCTACCACGTAATGTAAAAAGCAACCTTTCTATATAGAGAAATTGTTCCCTCGCAGATCTTTCGCTTCGATTCTTATTCTGGTCCAAAGAAAATCATGCGCACCCTAGAAACATGTAGATACGGAACAATACGTGGAAAAGAATAAGATGGAAAGGGTTGACCGAATAAAAATCTTCAGAAAGTGAATTTGCCTCTGGAGAGTCCAAGGGGCACCACTTGCAGCACCTTTTCCCCCACCCAAAACGTATAGTGCCATTATTCTTTATTTATTTTGAACAAAAGTATGACATTGCTCAAACATGCTATATTTCCATCTGTGTGATTGGGCCACATAATTTTATTCTTGGTCCCCTACCATCCAAAAGGCACTAGGCCAGCCTGCAAGAATCGTATCTGCCGTTCCTCGACAAATGTAATGCTGTAAATCTATCTTTTTGCAATCTCCTGTCCAAACTAAGACAAAGAAAACTCATAAATTGTATTCTCAAGAAATCACACATGTGCAAATTGGCCAATCTAATTAAAACCAATGACAGGTACAGCTTTTAAAAGCAAGTGGGAGGCAGTCTGGAATGTCATCCCCACCACATCATGAATGATGAATCCCGGGATGAAGGAAATGTTCTCTCAGAAAGAGTTTGAAAAAAGGAAAAATAAATAAATAAACTCAGTCTCTGATTGCCCCTCACCCAATCAGTTGGCGACAAATGAAACAACTTGTGGATCCTAAGTTCATGACAGCCTGGCAGGAACATAGGCATCAGCATGTAATACTATTGATCAATCAGGATACGACTCGCGTTGAAAGGAAAGTGGCACCAATCAAACCTAATTCTCTACTCACTCTTTCAGGTTTGTTGCATAAAGGTAAATCTGATTTGGGATGAGAATATTTGACTTTGTTAAAGCCATACTATATGCATGACAGTTCTTATTGTGTGGCTTGGCGTTTTTCTCTCTTATGCGATTCCAAGAAAACATAATGGGTTGTATATGTACAGATAAACACGCTGCATATTCTTTAAATCATCAAAATTTCATCGCTTGGGATTTGTAAACTTTTCTAACCTTCTGTGACTATTTAATCAAATATATTATCATGTTACTGTGGAAGCTTAGGTATTTCTTTAAAATTTAGAAAAATATTAGCAAGTTCTAGGACTTATGAAGATTCCACCGCTTCTGAATTTCCTAATTTTATCATGCATCCAAGCATACCATATAAAGAAACTAAATGCTTGACAAGCAATGCTGATGTGATTAATTTATCCACCGCTCAAATAGCAAAATTACTTGGCAATAATACCACACAGTGCATGATTGCGGTAAAACCACATTGTTCTGAAAGGAAGTGGACGGAATATCTACCCATATCAAACCTAACACCTCCATCCAAAAGAATCATGCACCGACGCCTTTAACAAAGTTCCATAACAAAAGGGGCAGATCATATCTTGAGGTTATTCTTTTGGAAGTCTATATATAGGAAGACAGAAGGATCAAGCAGACATATAAGACACATTCAGATAACTGAGCATTCAACATAGCAAGCAGAAGGCCAAGCATGGATAAGGACACACATCATTCCTCTAGCAGTGTGTGTCCGAAAGAAGTCTAGTTAAGTGGTTGTTGTCAATCAGAAGACAATAACAGTTATGAGTTATGGTGTCAATGGCCATACGTGAGACGAGATAGAGAGCGGAATGTAGCCAAGGATGACTTGCCGGGTATCTGCATGTATGTTTCAGGGGAGCATATGTATCCCTGGTTTGAATCCATGCTGATATTTCCTGGCAGGTTGTCCTTGGCTAACATCTTGTTCTTTTTCTCTCACGCAAGGCTGTTGCATTGATTAGGCTGTTAATGGCCATACGTGAGACGAGATAGAGAGCAGAATGTAGCCAAGGATGACTTGCCGGGTATGCACATGTATGTTCCAGGGGAGCATGTGCATCCCTGATTCGAACCCATGCTGATATTTCCTGGCAGGTTGTCCTTGGTTAACATCTTGTTCTTTTTCTCTCACGCAAGGCCGTTGCATGAGTTACATGGTTTACCTTTAGGTTCCAGGTCATGCATGCAATGCATACAGGATACCATTACACATCAAGGATAAGTGGGTGGGATTATGACATTATGTCATGATTGTCTTATTTAAGCTGAGGAGATTGATGTACATGTGCTCATTCATACATAACTATCTACAGGTAATTCCACTTTGTTAATCATTTCAGACTGACTTTATATATGTGGTCATGGAGCAGAGGATTCACTGGACAAAAATAAATTGTCCGACTGGCAAGAAGGTTCAGAGCCTCCATTTGGGTATTAACCCAAGATAGTGCACTTACAGGGGAAAAAAAGCTCGTAAGCGGCAGTTAGAGGAGGTATAATTTCTTGATGTAAGGAGAGCACTGACCACGCATTTTTTGGGTGCACAATGAGCAACGACCACTAATTTATCTGTATGCTCTCAGCAAATAATGCAACTAAATGCCACACCATGGATAACTGTATACGAGGGATCGAGAGGGAGCATAACATGTATTGCTCAAATTTTCGATGTGTCTAGACTATTCATAGTCGATTTGGGAATACTGATTACATGTATTGCCGGGTTGGAAACAAATCCTTCCAAAACTATTACTATCTGATCTGCGGCGCCATTAGTGACGATCCCCCTTGCACCCAGAGCAAGCAGTGACCGGAAAGCCACGAATGGATCTCCGCTGGAAGCCCTGATCTCTATCTACTGTAGATTTTCAGGCATACGTCTTACTCTCGAGTCCCGACATCTCGTTGGGGTTGGAGGAGCCTCGGAGGAAGCAGGGAGGAAGTAAGCAGCGTACCTCTCTCCCGACATCTCGTTGCGGCGGCGTGCTGGAGATGGGGCAGGAAAGGAGAGGGGCGGGGGCGAATGCGGAAAGCGCCGCGTCGGCGACCCCGTCGCCGCGGTTTGGGTGGCGGCTCGTCGGCTCACTTCCGCTCTGTCTCAGGTACGGGAGGTTGGCGAAGTGGCCTTCCTATGGGCTTGCGCACTTGAATGGGCTGGACCACCAGAGCCCTGGACGCGCATGGACAGGTTCGCGTGGCTTGGGAGGGGGCTCGGCGTCCTCGCCCGCGTGGCTCCCCTGTAAGTCCGACCCAGGTAAACAGCTTCACTTCTTGCTGTTTTTCTTTCTTTTCCTATTTTATTAATTTTTCTTTAAAAAAATTCAGTTTTAAAAATCGGTCAGATCTTTGTTTAAAAATATTTTATAAAATGTTCAGATTTGAAAATAATTAAATTTAAATATGTACATATTTGAAGAATCAAATTTAAAAATATTCAAATATGAAAGTATTCATAATAGAAAATTGTTCAGAGTAAAAGAAGAAACAAAAATAAATAAAAAATGAAGAAGAAGACAGAAAGGAGTTTTGCTCCGGGGTCCTTTCCCTCATCTCAAACTTAAAAAACTAAAAACATAAGAACGCCTAGGATTGGCTAATACCCTTCATGCCCCTCCAAACCCAAATGGTATTAATCAATCCTAGCACTCCTTGTGTTCTCAATTTTCTACATTTAGGAGAGGATGACATTGTAGCACACCTCAACAAAAAAAGAGAAAAGAAAAAGAATCCAAAAAATCAAGAAAAAACCAGAAAAAACAAACTATAAAATTCTAGAAGCCATAAAAAACTACAAACGGTAGCGATGGATGGGGTATGTGTTGCATTCCTAACAAAGGAAACATGTGTCATATAGGATTTGTCGGTTCCCCCTACACTACACCCGTTGCAAGGGCTAGGGGGTTAACGCCCACAAAGCAACTCATGTTGGGCCGCCTAGGTAAGCAGCTTATTCTTCCATTTTTCTTTTTATTTATTTTGAAACTTTTGGATTTTGAAAAGAATATTTAGTTTTTCAAAAATCTTTAGATTTTAAATGTTACAAATTTGTTTTTTTAATTTATAAATTGTTTAAAATTTAAAACTATTCAAATTTGAAATGTGTTTGAAGTTTTTAAAAAATCGTATATTTTTTTTTCAAATTTTATAAACATTAAGATTATTTTAAAAATAAAAACACAAAAATACAAAAATAAAAATAAAAAATAAACATGAACATAAATATAAAAGAAAACCGAGAAAACTAGGAAAAACAGGATAACCCTTGTGCTAAGAAACTATGCATTGTGAAAGGACTTATCTTAAGTTGGTCATAGTGGGTAGTATCAAGTATCAATATCATGCATCTAATACTAGTGTATGATACTATCCATATAATACACTGTGTCATGTCATGGTATCATCATATTTATTGATTTGTAGAATCTCAATACAAAATTGTGTATACGATCTATTTGATATTAATTGTTTTTTCTGGTTCTATTGACTATGGTACGGTTTGTATCTATGATATCACTATGACCACTTTCATTAGTTTTTTTAATGCATGATATTATCTATAATACCACATGGTCAGTCTTATCTAATATACAACCCTTACAAGGGAACATAGGCCCGTTAAAAAAAACAAGGGAATATAGGCAAAAAATTGGCTAGTCCAGTTAAACACATGCATGAGCTAAAATCACTAAATGCAACATTTCTAAAAAACAACAAGTAAACAATGCATTGTGGTAGTATATACTAGTTTTTCTTTAAAATTTTAATTGCTCTTATGAAAACATGCTAAGAAACAGTTCATTGCCCTATCTCTAGGATCGACCGGATTGCAAGTAGTACGCAAAATCACATCAGACTGCTAAAATAAATACACATTACTAGAAAGGTACAATAAATACAAGGATATGCATATGCTTGTGTCTTTTGCTCCTTTTTTTATTAATGCTAAATATCTTTGGTAGTGAATCTTTAGCTAAGCCAATATGTTCGCCGGATAAATACAGTCATATGGTTCAACACTGAGATTTTCTTTGAAATAATGAACAAATATGAGATTTTCTAAAAATACCCAATAATAATGTTTTGATCTCTGCTTTTACAATGATATTGTATTAATGGTGTACACTAATTTCAATCTTTCAATCAATTATAAGTTTAATCCACCTTATCAATGGTTCATAATTCCTTAGATTTCCAACGATGATTAGTGTAGAAAATTTCTTGATAATATGTACTTACTATAGTTATAGACGAGCATTGATATCACATCCTCTATAAAAGGGTTGCCATTTTATTTGTTCTCCTTCACATACTACAAATCATACTGTCAACATCTATGTTCATTCCTACCAACGACACAGCTAGCTAAGATGAGGACTACCCTAATGGTCCTCACTCTCATCTTGGTAATGCTATCATCCTCATCAGGTACCCATTTGTTCCCACAGTACCATGGGCTTACAACTCATCCAACAATTATGATGTTGCGTTATTGTTTATTACTATTTGTAATGACATTTTGCAGATGCTATGCCAGAGGCATGTAGGAGAATATATGTTGGGACACATGGAGATGAGTGCAATTCCACAAATTGTGATGATGCATGCCGTGTTGCAAACAATATGGATTACCTTTGTCAGGGGCACTGCTGCGTGACACCCATCTGTGATACTAAACGGAAATCATGCCTCTGCAAGTTATGCGTTTGCGATTGATGAACTCAATGTAGGTATATTAGTTAGAAGGACATTGTTTATTGAATAACGATGACATTGTTGTCACAAACTCTTAGCTAGAGATTTTCATAAACTTGTATATGCTTCCCAAAGTTAAATAATATGAAATAATTAATTGAGCTTTATAAGAGGTTTGATCATGCATGCCTTTGTTTGCTAGTATGGTATACACATAAGATATCAGACCATAACTTACCAACCATGATATATGTCTCTGTCTAATTCGCTTTCTAAATGGGAAACCGTGGCATGACTCCCACATACGGGAACTCATGATGACGAGGCATGGATTTTCTTCTATGTAGCAACAAAAATTCAAAGAAACACACATAAACAACTAGATTCTTTCGGATTCGGATATGAATCTTGGAATCTTGGAGGAATAAACGAAATAGGCACTCGTTGTAGCCCACATATCAAGAATAAACCAAGAAAAAAATAAAAAAAAACTACTTCCCAGAAATGCTCGCATCCATGAGAGCGCACGCTTGAAGAGGTCCGACATGGGAAGACGGGGACAGCAGGGCTTGGTCGCCTCGATGGGTTGACCGTGGAGGTCTGGCCCCGTCACCTCATTTATCTTGCTTATCCTCTAGGTGAGACTGGAGGTGTGAGGGCATCTCCAGCGGACCGACCCAAATAGTCATCTCGTGTCTGAACTGGTCTACACGGACAGAAGGACATCTGCAGCACGGTCCAGCTAGTGACTTAGATGGACTGACTCGTGTGGACCGACTCATCCATGCACCAAATTTAGATCACGGTTGTGTCGCTCCGAATAGCGTGCATGTCCTCTCGCATCCTCCCCTTCACCTTGGTGGTCTCTCCTGGTAGTGGCACACAAACCACCTTGTTCTCCCACCAAAAACCCTCTCCCAAAATTAGGCTAGTGGGAGCGGAAGCAATGGATCCCATAGTCATGGCCGTTGTTTTGCCTGTTGTCAGTCGCGCCGCCAAGAAGCAAGCCAAGCCGAAGAATATGACTAAGGATATGACGCCGGAGGAGCGGCGGGTCGAGTCCGAGAAGCACGCAAGCTAGATAGAAGCCACCAAAAATCGCTTGCTCGCTTCCTAGCTCGACGAGGAGCGGCGAAAGATAACAACCGCATCCTCGCCGCGCAAGGCGTGGCCAATAGCAAGGCGCTGGTCGACAGAGCCACCTAGCGGGTCCTCATGATGATGAAGCAGGGGGCGCTCAACGTCGTGTTCGGCGTTGGCATTGCCCTACTGGGCCAGACCATGGCTGACACATCGTCGAGCATCTCGGTCATGTCGATGTCGAGCGGCCGTCCGCCTCTTCAACCCAGGACGCTAAGCCCGTAGACCCGTTGCCAGGCGACCACGCGAGGAACGATGGAGCGCTCTCTCGGTTCGGCGGTCCTTGATCAATGTTGTCGGAGACGGGACCTCAACCAAACTCCCACGGCCGTAGATCATATCTTCTCTAGGATGGATTGGTTCGCCCGCACTTTTTATCTATACAAAATCCCACCTAAACACTGATGAATACACAGTTGTCAGAAAGAAACAATAAATACAAGGATATGCATACACTTGTGTACTAGTATCCTTTTCTCCCTCTTTAACTTTTTTGAGAGGAATGCGGTAATTGGTGCTGGATATCTTGGTAGTGAATCTTTAGGCTAGTCATAGTGGGAGTATCATAGATGGTATCATGCAATCTATGCTATTAAAAATATGATGTGGCAGTGTAATTAATGAAGTGAGAGATGCTAGTAGTATTATTTATACTCCCTCCGTCCCGGTTTAAAGCACACAATTTGCAAACCATGCAATCCCAAAATACTTAGACACAAAAACATTTAATCTCTGTAATTACTCCTGTGTGAAAGCAATAAAATTCTTGCATGCACATGTGTGAACAAATGTGAACACTTTCCTAACTCCTTTTCTTTTTATGCATGTTCTACTACATACTATTAAATGGACCAATCAGATGACACCTAGGATCCAGAGAATTGCAAATTGTGTCCTATAAACCGGGACGGAGGGAGTAATACAGTATCATAGCACGTACACCTATAAAATTCAATAACAAATAAATCATGTAATTTTCATTGAAATTCTACAAAACTATAAAAAGTACTCCCTCCGTCCCGGTTTAAAGGACATAATTTGTAATTCTCTAGGCCTTAGGTGTTCTCTAATAGGTCCATTTAATAGTGTGAAATAGAATATGCATGAGAAAAAAAGAGCAATCAAAGCGTTCACATTTGTTCACACATGTGCATGCAAGTATTTTTTTTCTTTTCACACACCGGAGTAATAACAAAAATTAAATGCTTTTGTGTCTAAATATTTTAGGATTGCATAATTTGCAAATTGTGTCCTTTAAACTGGGATGAAGGGAGTATGATATCAGGATACTACTACATGATACTACTACTATGCATTATAGAGGTTGTATCATACACTAATATTATGTGCATGATACTAATAATATGATACTCCCACTATGACCAGCCTTAAATATGCTCTTTTTATATATGCTCTTTTTGTCTTCATACATTACTAAGATTTTCATTTAAAGTAGTGAACAAATTCATTAGGGGTCCTGAGCCCCATGAGTTAGGGGCCCTAGCCAAAAAATTGTTTGTGTATCCATAACAGTTTTTTACTTTGAGGTCTAATAGTGTAGAATAATTTTAGAAAATAAAGATGGCTCAAACTGTAGCCTACCAAGATTCTACTCCAACTCTTCTCTTTCCCAAAAAATACTCCATCATTTCTAAATATTTTTCTTATTGCCGTATTTATCTAGCCTCTCTAGTGTGGAGACCAACACCAGCAATCATGTGTCTTTATAATGCTGCGAGTATTTATTACTGATGACTAAAAATGCAATCACATTTTCACAAGCGGCTCTCCTCCGATTCTACTTGTCACATAATACATGTCTGAGAGACTATTTCATCCTTATATTAATTTTGTGTCTAATATGTCTACTATTCTACCTTTTGTTTTCACATGCATATAGATTTGTTACTCCCATTATATTGTTATGTACACAGAGAGTAATCAATAGAAATAAGTATCATGGTATTTATTAGTTTTGAATTTTTTCACTAAGATTCCAAAGACCATTAAAAATAACTTCAAGAAATTTTCTAGAGTAGGGGGGCCATTGCCCTCCTTACCCTAGGAAAGCTCTTCTATTTTAAAACAAAGGGTCTTTGATGTTGTGTTGCCCTATGATAAAGGGCAAAAATGATAAATGCAATGCAAGTTCGGAAGAGCTAATGTATCAATGCAATGCAAGTTCGGAAGAGCTAGCTCCTATGTTAAAGGGCAAAAATGAGGATCAAAGGTCGGAGAATGTCTGATGTTACCAACATGATGAACTTAGAAGATAGCAGCACAAGCACAAGGCGGCGCATACTAGGATTCCATGACGACTTGCCATGGTGCTCTCGCTCTTGTGCCGAAGAAGCTCGAGGGATAATGGAGGAAGAGTTCATAGGCATAGAAGAAATGCCGAGGTTGTTCCTGTGCCTAGCATCTTGTTTTGACTTGCCATGGTGCTCTCGCTCTTGTGCTTTCTCTTTCTCTCTGTTTTCCTTCCATTCGTGTGTGTGCCTAGTTCCGTGGCTATTTTTCTAAATAATACTTTTTAAATCATTTTCATAAATAATACACAAATTGAAAATTTTGCAATTCTATCGCGGTGTCGGCATTTGAAAAACCGACCGAGACTCGTATGCTTTTGAAAAGCTGACTAGTCCTGCCTGCATTTGAAATGCCGACAGGTTATAGAGGCAGTGTGAAAAATAGGCGGGACTGGTCGGCTTTTCAAAAGCCGACATGACTAATCGGTTTTTGAAAAGCTGATTAGCCCCGTCGGCTATTTAAATACCGACACCGCGCTAGAACCGCAAATCTTTCAATTCGTATATTATTCGTGGAAATTATTAAAAAAACGTATTATTTAAAAAAATTAGCTAGTTTCATCTTCAGTCCGCACAGCCCTACTTTTTCCATTTCTGTTTTATTCTTTCGATTACTTGGACCGTGCGTATAGCTCAAGCTGGGCGCAGGGAGGAGTGTGGCAGTTCTTGGCCGTGGCAGTGGCAGGGCAGGGGCGATGTTGACCCTGCATATGCCCGTGGGGATTCCGTGGATTCACATACAGAGAGAGGAAGGGGAAAAGCTTGAGTGCTACACTGCTGGCCTCATGTGGATTGGAGGATTCGTACGGAACAACAGAGATGGTCTGGCCAGGTGGGTGGCTTTACGTTTAACAACAGAGATAGCCTGGACGATCACTCAACTTTAGAAGAAGCGGAGTCAAACGAACACAACTTCAGCAACAACTTAACGTGGCAAGACGAGAGCCCCTCCCGCAACCGACTAGGGAGGAAACCCACTATCAGCCACCAAAACGCACAAACAAGGAAGAAGATGCATCAAACCCTTATTATATTGGCGACCTATGGAGCAGGGGTCGACTGGGCGCAGTGAAAATGTTGAGTTTAAATAGTTGTGGCCTCCAAAAGGCTAGGGCTGTCACGACGTTTTCTGTCATTCAGAAGTGCCATTATCCATATGTAATCTTTTTTATGGAAACACTTAGATGAATTGGGCCCAGGGTGTATGTCGGAGGTTACAGACGGGTCATAAGGAGATTGTTAAAAGTGACGGTCGTAAGGGTGGGAAAAAGAAATGTTGTCTTTTTTTGGGGGGAAAGCCATCATGGCTGATTTTATTCACCGGGTAGCAGAGTTACATTGTTCGCTAGTACAGAAATTAGATAATCAGGAGGGTCCTCATGCCACACATTCGATATAGGCCCATCCGCGTTTCAAGCTAGAATATCTGCCGCTACATTGTCTTCCCTAGCTAGGACAATGATCAAAACTAGCATCAATGAAATTACGACTAAGAAAACTACATTCACAAAACTGATAGCTATGCAGATGTATTTCATGCACGGTGGCAGGGGTGATGTTGACCATGCATGTGCCCTTGGGGATTTCATGGATTCTAAGATACGGAGAGGCAGGGAGGCTTGAGTGCTGCACTTCTAGCCTAATGTGGATTGAAGGAATCGTACAGAACAAAAGCAGGATTTTATGTTGTGTGCTTTTGACCAGGCTTTAAGTTTCACAACAGATATGGCCTGATCATGCTTTCGTACAGAACAAAAGCAGGATTTTATGTTGTGCGCTTTTGACCAGGATTTAAGTTTCACAACAGAGATGGCCTGGACATGCTTTCTTTCCTACAGCTGATGTTGCACGTGCTCGCACTGCATCCAAATTGTCGCAAATTTGTTCACTAAACTTGTTAGTCTGTTACTCAGTTTTAGGCTCATTTCCCTTATCCTAGACTTTAAGCTATTTGTTAGTTTTGTTTGTTAAATAATTTTGCCCATTGATTGAGGCTGTTTGCCTATTAAAGTCTCTGTATCACCATTTTTTTCTTATTCTCAAATCGTGCCTCGTTCTCAGATGTGCACTTTTCATCTAGATGGGGGTTCAAGCCTACCAAATCGAAGGATCCCGACTATGTAGTCATTAATTTTCTATGATATGTTGTTCAAGATTCCTATGTAAGGATCACTTAATTTTAGTTGGAGCTCGCATGAGTTTTTATTTGGAAAATAAATTTCATGAGATAAATGGAAATTTTTCTGAGCAAATGATTGCCAGATTATCAATAATAAAATAATTTTTCACATCCAAATGAGAAATCAACTTGCAACGTGAGAAATGCATGGGAAATTATGATTTCCCCTAGTTATTGGTAGGGCATTTTTTATGAATTATGGGAATGATTAGTTAAGAAGCAAAATGAGGATCAATACGTGCGTAATACTTAAGTCATTGATTGGTTACTTTTATATATTGAGCCTCAAGCAACGGTATCTACTTGCAACGTGAGAAATGCGTGGGAAATTATGATTTCCCCTAGTTATTGGTAGGGCATTTTTTATGAATTATGGGAATGATTAGTTAAGAAGCAAAATGGGGATCAATACGTGCGTAATACTTAAGTCATTGATTGGTTACTTTTATATATTGAGCCTCAAGCAACGGTATCTTATAGTTAGATTATACGGAGAGGCAGGGAGGCTTGAGTGCTGCACTTCTAGCCTAATGTGGATCGAAGGATTCATACAGAACAAAAGCAGGATTTTATGTTGTGCGGCTTTTGACCAGGCTTTAAGTTTCACAACAGAGATGGCTTGGACATGCTTTCGTACATAATAATAGCAGGATTTTATGTTGTGCGCTTTTGACCAGGCTTTAAGTTTCACAACAGAGATGGCCTAGACATGCTTTCTTTCCTACAGCTGATGTTGCACGCTCGCACTGCGTCCAAATTGTTGCAAATTAGTTCACTAAACCTGTTAGTCTGTTACTCAGTTTTAGGCTCAGTTCCCTTATCCTAGATCTTAAGCTATTTTGTTAGTTTTGTTCGGTAAATAATTTTGCAATTGGATTTCATTGGAAAATTTCGAACAAAAGGAAAACATAATCACCGGTTCATCTCTGTGTAGATAATTTTCTCTGCTCTAAAATTCTTAAGGATTTTGTACCTTCCGAATGGGCCATGATCAAACACACAGGAGCCTTGCCCACCTGCTGCACTGGTTTGATCCCAGATAGCCCAAGGGAAACAATCTCAGTTCCCAGGGAACCAGGCTCCCTTCCTGCAGTTTCCTTTTTCTCGAACACATGCCAAAGCGCGTGTCTTTGTATATTATAAGAGAAAACCTTCGAGAAGACGGGTGAAGTACAGCGGGTGTAGCAAAGCTAGAAAGCGAAAAGGGAAAGACAGAAAAATGATCTGTCCTAGACTCCCTTCCTGCAGTTTTATCAAACGAAACTTGCCACTTTGTAGCCTTGTTTCCTCCTAATGCACATGCCATGATGCAAGTTTGTCTCAAGCTTATGACCATCTGACATGCGCGAGGTCGAACAACTTAAAAGCGATAGTGCAGCCCTCTTCAAACAACTGACAGACGCAAACCAGCATTTCAACACCACGGTCACAGACAACTGGATCTTCAAATCAGATGTTAGAGACTTTGAGAATCAATGTAACAGTTCTCTGAGAGAAATAATTAACTCTAAAGATTGTAAATTTCATGAACATCTGAATTAGCTCCGCAGGTTAAAATGGCACAAGATATGGTAGCTAGAGGTGCAATGTTCTGCGAGTTAGGACAGCTTGGGGTGGCACCATTTCTGAACTCCAGGAACATGTGAGAAGCCTTGGATTTCCCTGGGGACAATGCACTATTCAGAGGTCTAGCACGCTCATCATACTCAAACTTCGACGGTGCAATGCACTGAATGTCTAGAGAGCCTTTGATAACTGGATTTCCAGCGAGGTGACCAGCAGTTCCGCTGGCATGTGGCCTTAAGATTCACAACCAAGAAGCAACTCCTGGTAAAGTAACAGCATGAAAGGCAATCTTAAAAGGTACTAAACTCTCAAGGGCTCCAGATCTTAAAAGGAAACTCTGAAGGTAGTGAAACTGTCATGTGCTTCGTCTACTGGTGGTTGGTGAATATATATGCACCGATGTTTATCTGTAACCAATCGAGGTGTCCTCTGTCCAACAGTTCTGTAACTTCTGTCACATATTACTTCGGTTCATGCTTGTACAGAAAGCTTAGCTACGCATGAGTTACTAGGTTCTTTGATATAGCTGGCTCTGATGTACTGCATCGGTGTAAAATATCATGTGTTGGCTGCTCTGACGGAACACACGAAATGGTGCCAACACCATCTCTTGATCATACCAAAGCTTCCATCTGAAAGAGGTCGTGTTTGCCCAAAACTGGAAAACCAGAGTGGGATGTAAATCAAATACCCTGGTAATAGGTCAAATAACCACTAAACATAACCTGGTCCAAGCTCCCATCCCCCCCCCCCCCCCCCCCCACACACACACACACTATTTTCTAGAAGGATCAAAGATCTGTGAAATATGGTGTAGTGCTTAGGATCCAATCCAGCTCAGAGAGATGATAAAGTCAAAGAAAAAACAAGGGAAATATTGTTAATGAAGCAATATAAAAATCTACTTGGATTACTTGATCAAAAGCTATCTATATCAGATCAAGGAGTGTCTCCATTGCTTTGTACAGGGACTACAATACACGAGAAATGCAATTATACTGAGAATGCAAGCTTTTAATTACTGTAACTACTTTATTAGAGTTTTAGGACATCCCGTTTTGTAAAAAGCAAGCTTTCCATATACACTTCCACTGTTATTCCAATCTAAAGAAAAGCATGTGCACTCTAAAAACATGGGAGATAATGGAACAATAGGTGGAAAGAATAAGATGGAAAGGGTTGACAGAATAAATATCTCCGGAACGTGAATTAGCCTCTGCAGAGTCCAAGGGGCATCACTTGCAGCACCTTTCCCCCCACCATAAATGTATGTTATCCTTATTCTCTATTGTTAATTTGAATAAAAGGTATGACATTGCTTAAACATGCCATATTTCCATTCGCGTTTTTGGGCCACATAAATTTATTCCTGGTCCCCCTTTCATCTGATAGGCCAGCCTGCAGGAATCGTATCTTCCGTTCTTTGACAAACGTGATGCTGTGAATCAATTTTATGCAACATCTTGTCCAAACAAAGCCAAAGAAAACTCATATATTGTATTCTCAAGAAAGCACACGTGTGCAACTTGGCCCAATCAAATTAAAACCAATGATGTACAGCTTTAAAAAGCAAGTAGCAGGCAAATCTGGAATTACATCCCCATCACATTATGAATGATGAATCCAGGGATGTAGGAAATATTCTCTCAGAAAGAGAATACTACAAAGTGAAAAGGACAACAAATGAAATCAACTCTCAGTCTCTGACTGCACCTCACCCAATTACTTGGCAACAAAAAAACTGAAACCGTGGATAATGAACCCATTACAGCCTGGGAGGAACATAGGCATCGGTGTGTTTTACTATTGATCAATAAAATACGACAAACATTGGAAGGAAAGAGGCACCATCCAAACCGAATGGTCTGTTGACTCTTTCAGGTTTACTACATAAAGGCAAATCTGATTCGGGAAGAGAATATTTGACTTTGTTGCAGCTATGTGCATGATAGTTCGTATTGTGTGGCCAGGCTTTCAATTTCTCTTGTTTGATTCCAAGAAAAATAATGGGTTGTAGATGTATATACATGGCACACGCTGCATATATGCTTGGGTCTCTTCCAAAATTTATAAAATATCATCAAGTTTTATGATTCATATAAGATTCCACCGTTTCTGAAACTTTCTTAATTGTATCCTGCACCCCAAGCATACCATAAAAAGACCAATTGCTTGATAAACCTAAGTTCATTACAAACAGTGTTAAAGTAATATTTTATCCACTGCTCAAATTGAGAAGCTGTTTGTGTGAAAACTACCCCATGATGCATGATTTCAGTAAAACCACATTTTCTCTGAATGAAAGTGGAGAGAATATCTAACCATATCAAACCTAACACCTACACCCAAAAGAATCAGGCATCGCTCCCTTTGACAAAGTTCCATAACAAAAGGGGCAAACCATATCTTGAGGCTATTCTTTTGGAAGTCTATATATAGCAGGACAGAAGGACCAAACAGAAATATAAGAGACACATTTAGATAACTGAAAATCTGATACAGAAAGCAGCAGCCAATGGCTAGGCATGGATATATACTCATACCATCCCTCTAGCTGTGTGTGTCCAAGACAAGTTCAGTTCAGTGCTTGTTGTCAGCCACAAGACAATAACAGTTATGTGTTATGTTGTTAATGGCCATACGTGAGTCGAGATAAGAGAGCGGGATGTAGCCAAGGATGACTTGCCTGGTATGCGCATGTATGTATCAGGGGAGCCTATGTGCCCCTGGTTTGAATCCATGCTGATATCTCCTGGCAAGTTGTCCTTGGCTAACACCTTGTTCTTTTTCTCTCACGCAAGGCTGTTGCATCGATTATGCTGTTAATGGCCATAAGTGAGATGAGACAGAGAGTGGAATGTAGCCAAGGATGACTTGCCGGATATGCACATGTATTTTTCAGGGGAGCATATGTGCCCCTTGTTTGAATCGATGCTGATATTTCCTGGCAGGTTGTCCTTGGCTAGCATCTTGTTCTTTTTCTCTCACGCAAGGCCGTTGCATGGATTACATGGTTTACATTTTGGCTTCCAGATCATGCTGTTAATGGCCATACGTGAGACGAGATAAAGAGCGGAATGTAGCCAAGGATGACTTGCTGGGTATGCGCATGAATGTTCAGAGGGGGCATATGCATCCCTGGTTTAAATCCATGCTGATATTTCCTGGCAAGTTGTCCTTGGCTAGCATCTTGTTCTTTGTCTCTCACGCAAGGCCGTTGCATGGATTACATGGTTTACATTTTGGCTTCCAGATCATGCATGCAACGCATACCCAGCAAACCATTATGCATAAAGGATATATATATATGGATGGGATTATGACATTATATCTTAGATGAGAAGATTGATGTACTCATGGTTGTTCAGACATAACCAACTCCATGTAATTCAACTTAGTTAAATCATTTCAGACAGACAGTAACATATCTGGTCATGGAGCAGAGGCTTCACTGGACAAAAAATTTGCCCGGCCGCCGAGGGTCCTTAGTCTCCATTTTGGTTATTAACCCAAGATAGTGTACTTGCAGGAAACAAATACCAATAACAGGCAGTGGAGAAGGTAGAATTTCTTGCAGCAAGGGAGCACTGAGCACACATTTTTTGGGTGCAACTGCATAGTGAGCAAGACAAATTTGTGAGTATTCCCTCGGCAAATAATGCAACTAGATCTCACACCATGGATAACCGTATACAAGTGATCAAAGAATGTATTTCTCAAATTTCCGATGTAGCTAGAATATTCTGTAGTAAATCTGGGAATACTGAATACATGTATGGTGGGGTTGGAAACAAATTCTTCAGAAGGTATCACTATCTGCCAGGCCCCTTACCGAAGATATCCCTTGCACCCACAGGCCACAGTAAGATCGTCCGGAACCCCATGGCTAGATTTCTGCTAGAAATCCCACATCTCTATGTACTATGGATTTTCAGGCATGTAACCAGCATGATTAACAAGAAGAGCACAAATCCTAGTTGAGGCTGGAGCCAGAGAAGAAGCATACATACCTCTCTCCACATCTCGTGGCCCACCGCGCCGTGGAGGAGATGGAGCATAAAGGGTGGACGCGATTGTCAGAAGCGCCACGACCGCGGCGTCGGCGGTGAGCCGGCGACACCGTGGCCGGCCGCGGTTTGGGTGGCGGCTTCCCTTCCGTTTCCGCTCTATCTCCGGTACGGGAGGTTGGCGAAGGAAAGAAGTCCACATAACCCCCCTATGTATTGGATTTGGGACGCTAACCCCCCTATGTTTAAACTGGGTCATTTAACCCCCCTATCTTTGCAATACCAGACAACTAACCCCCCTAGCCTGTGTAGGCTGTTTTGTTTGGTGGTTTTGGTCATGTGGAGATTGGGTAGTTGCCATGGTGGCAAAGTGAGGCCGTAAAGGTCCAAAAATCATGAACCTGTTCTTCCACGCCTGGCCTCTTCATCCCTATTCTCGAACGCAGCCGCGGCAATTCCTCCTAGATAGCGGCGACTGGCGAACGATCAACGACATGGTGTCTTGATTAGAGTGTTGTTACACCTTGAATCAAGTTGGGGAGTGGATCTGGTGAATTTCGGCAGATTATGTCTGAAGAAAATAGGCTCACTGCCCTGTTTTTTGTGTAGCTACAATTTCAGGATGCTCCGGCCATCCTGCAGCATATACATGTTTATGGTACAAAATTTGCGCTTCCTCCTGTTGGCCTCCACCAATGAGTACTTATGCGACCGACCGTGAACGTCTCCGTTGGAGTGCAGGCAGTGAAAAACGAGGACATGAAGGACCCGTCACACTGATCTTGGTCGTTTGGGGCCGAGCGTAAGGCTCCGTCCATGCCTCTCTCTCCATGGATATGTCCACGGCAACTGCGGCAGCACGAGCGGTGTCAGTGTTGCTCCGGTGACAAGGAGACGAGATGCAGTGCATCGGTGGTGGGCAGGTAGGGCCGGAAGTGGGAGGCCGCGGCAAGGGGCGGGCATGGGCGTGCGGGGGCAGCGGCAGCCGTCGACTGCCGCGTCGGCCAACACTAGGATTCGGCGGCGAGGAGCGGGCAGGGGTGTGCGGGGACGGGGACGGCCTTCGACCACCGCGTCGGGCAGCACTGGGATTCAGAGGTGGGCCGAGTCTTGACATAAGTGGCGACGCCCGATGGCGAGGGGCGGAGCCGGGCGAGATTCTTGGAGCCGGGCGTGAGGCGGCAAACATTAGTGACCATTGGCCGCCTAACCAGAGTCCACCGAATCCTAAACCAGTCTCTACGTGCCCAAAACCACGTATCAAAACAGCCTACACTGGTCCGGGGGGGTTAGTTGTCCGGTATTGCAAAGATAGGGGGGTTATTTGGTCCAGTTTAAACATGGGGGTGGTTAGTGCTTCAAACTCAATAGATAGGGGGGTTATTTGGACTTCTTTCTTGGCGAAGTGGCCTTCCAATGGGCTTGTGGCCTGGAATGGGCTGGACTAGCAGAGCCCTGTGCGCACCTCCCGTACCGGAGACAGTAGAGGGTTTCCTATATGCCGACCGGCCCAGTTCGGCTTTTTCTCTATTTTTCTGTTTTTGTTTTTTTTTTGTTTTTTCTGTTTTTTCTTATTACTTTACTTTTTATTTTATTTTTTACTAAAGTTCAGATTTGAAAGAAAAAACAGTTTTGAAAATGTTTAGATTTAAAATTTTGTTCAGATTTTGATTTTGTTCAAATTTATTCAGTTTTGAAAAATGTTCAGATTTAAAAAGGTTTAAATTTTGAAAAAATGTTCTGATTTAAAAATATTCAGATTTGAAAAATTCGAATTAAAAAATATTCAGGTTTTGGAAGTTCATAGCGCTATTTTGAATGCAAAAATAATGATCCGTTGTTCACAAATTGGTGATCGGTAACAATCGAATTTGTATGATCAAAACTATGTTTTTTATAGATCGTGGTGTATTTACAGACAGAGCTGGCAAACCTAGTACATCGTTGGTTCTTATAGATCGTGGTGTATTTACAGACAGAGCTGGCAAACCTAGTACATCGTTGCTTCTAAAAGACAACATATAAGTAGTAATACTAATATGTATCTAAAGAGACACATATTCACATAACTCGCTAAAGTGTATCTTTACTTTTTGCAAGAGAGAAGAAAAGCATACTATGTCTGTCCAGTAAAAGTTTTGGGGTGTGCAGGATTGATGTAATGACAATTGAAGAACACATCTAGCAGATTTGTCTCATATAGTCCTCATCTCAATCTGAATGTGCTCTGCCGGCACAGAACCACCCTGCATGCCATTCTGCTGCAATGGACCAGGTGCTCCTTCTCGAGCATTTTGTCCGTTCACACAGACCCCCCGCGAATCGTCAATGTCGGCTTCACCGAGGGGTTGTTGATCAGGGCTAGGATTGTCGCTCATACCATTCTGTAACAGATTTGAATCATCGTCGTCACCATTATAGCTGGCGCTTTCCACATCAGCATTTCTCAAACTGGTGCATTTGGCATAAACCCTCCTCGCAATGCTTATCAGAAGCATGAGAGTCGAAATGGACCCCGTGACGACAAAGAGACCAGAGAAGCTTTGTAAAGTCAGAGGCCCGGAATCAGTGTCCGGAACCGTGCCATCACCTATCGGCGTTGAAGATCCTCCAAACCATTTCTCTTCAATTTTTGATGCCCCATTCTCTCCGGTTAGTTTCAGGATGGCAATCGAAAGATTATGCACGAGTGGAGAACCAAGATGAAATGCCTGAAGAGATATGAAGATGATGTTAGGAACTAATTTTGCCGCAAGAATGAAGCATAATGCTGCAAGGACAAAACCTGAATATACATATACAAAAGGCATTAGGTCGAGTAGCTTACAAACCCAAATCCAGGAGTCTTGTATATGGACCCGAGCATCCTAAATTCCTTTTTGTACTGACGATCAGAGAGGAATGAAGTTAAATAGGGGATCTCATCGACAATAGCCGACACCCCTCCATTCTTTGAGCCTAGACGCAAAGCTTCAGCATATTCTTCTTTCGTCGTGTAGTTTATTAACCTATCTGCACTGAATTTATGATTCATCAAGAAGGACTGTACAAATGACTCATTTTGGTATCCTACAAAGTCGCCACTGCGCTGGAGCTGGTCCAGATCTGTCACCAAAGGTCGAAGCCTCTTTGCGGTCAAGATAGATGACAAGCTTGCTGTATAGCTCTGTACTAGAATCAACACTACAAAACACCATATCACCACGACCATTTTTGATAAGGGGCTTCTAATACTTTGACCTGTGTATGGAATAACCAATGTGGAGAGATTCTATTAATTTCAGAAATATGGTAAATAATCAAACACATCAAGAAGGTTAAGCTTGCAGCACTGACCATGAGAAAAAGTCAAAGTAGAGAAAACAAAGTAGAGGGCAGTACTACACTGTCTCAAACTTGACCCTTGGTACTCTTGATTTCTTGGCAGTTCAATCATCCACACAACAAAGGCAGTGTATAAGAAGAAGACCAGGCTTGCAAACCAAAGCCACCCATTTAGTGGCTTCACAAATGTCCAACGGATTGTATTTGGTTCATCCTCGGCGAGAACAAGCATAGAGACACCGGACTGTGTGTATGGCATTGTAAAGTCCGTGCCATTGACCCGTTCTGCGGTTATGGTGACGTCGCCTACTGCAGCAGCATACGCCTATTTATCCGCAAGTGTATTAAGAGAGATTAAAATATATTTAGGACCAATGAATTGAAATGTTACGCATAAAATCTTGTAAGAGGATGAGAATAAAGTATGGGAGAGTAAACCTCACCCCTGAAGATACGTTGCCTACTAGCTCATCATAGGTCCCGTGGAAAACAGAATAGCCATAGCATGGACTAGGTTGTAATGTCCCCATAGAAGCCTCGAAGATATCGATGCTGTATCCGGTGAGGTTATTCGGATCAGTAGCATCCACAAATTCTTTAAAACCATATTTCATTGGCACGGCAATGTTCATATGCGGACCTTCGCAATTCTCGCTTGTTTTTCGTCTATCCAGATTTATGCCGTTTCTTTTATCAGTCTTCAGATCAAGAAATGTTATACTGTCACTTCCAAGTGTGAAGCCAAACTTTGGACGGCCTCCAGAAGCTGTTACAGGATCTTCCAACCAGAATGTACACGATGTTGGAGAAGCGCTGGAGAAGGTGATGATCGGGATATGGTTGTGGTGGCGGCCCAACTGGAAGACTTGATCCGCTTCGGTCAGTGTGTGAGGGCCCCAGATGATGGCTTGCACTCGGGCATTCTTGACCAGATCTTCGGCTGCAGGGCTCATATGGAGCATAAAATTATACCACATGTTGATGTGTTTGATAACATTTTTTTTGACCTAGTTACTAGATTACTATCACCTAATCACCAGGTAGAGTCAGTTTGGTTAATAGGTTAAAATCAAATGGTTACTAGGTTTTTTGCACTTCACTTCTCACCAATGCAAGCCTTGCATGATGGTAAGCCATCTTTTACATGTTTAGAGTGGATCTAATACTCACTCTAGAGACATGTATATTATTGCTCACGGAGAACATGTGAAAAAATGTTAGGTAAATGTGTATTATTTGGGACTATTAACTGGTAACATGGTAGCTATGTTATAATAACCCGGCAACTGATGGCGATTTTCTTCTCATCAAAATATATTAATCTAAAGTGCTTGTTGATATGAACCCAAAGATATAGGCGGATTAATGTTAAAAAGATAATTTATTTTGAATTTTCGCTCACGGCCACATAGTATAGTCCTTTATATTGAGCGTAAAGTTGTGCCAATACTAGACACTAAAATATGTCCACGTTCAGTTACCAGCATGTTCTGTAGTAGCGCAATCCCCGCGGGAATCCATCACGCGAAGCTCCACCCGCGTGGCGTATCTCGGGTGCTTGAGGTTGAAGTCGTGCAACGCCGTGAAAATGCAAGAGTGTCTCTTCCTTCCCACGGCGCTACTTAGGTCCAACACCACGCCCACCCGCACCGGCACCGCCACCGCCTCCATCACTGTCGTGGGTGACAACCCTACGGCAGTGCTCGAAAGCACAAGCAAACACATGAAAAACAGCGAGCGCCTTGTTAGACGCTCCATGTGCTTATTGTTGATCAATTTGTTTACCGTGTATCAGTGATCTAACTTGGTTTAACAACTGTCACACACAGACACATACTTATATGTGCACATTGGCGCCGGCGTGCCGCGTAGCGTGCGACGTGGCTGAGCCAGAGGACAGGGATGGCTGGTGGCGAAATTACAAGGAATCTTCCGACTGCTAGTGATAGATAGTCGGCCGATGATCTCTAGACAATGTGTGATGAGAAGGTTAATCGTTTCGTCCTATGTTCTTGTGAGAAAGACATGCATGTGTAATCAATGTGGTACTGTGTGTCTATTGGAGAAGAAAATATTGTTCTTATCTTCGTTTTGATCAATTCCCTCTTCCTGGATTGTTAGATTCATATATAGTACACTCCTATATACAATGCATGGACGATGACTTCAAGTCTTCCTACTCTTGGTTAGCAAGTATCCTAGCTGGAGGCACGTAGTAGATTTCCTAAGAATAAAGCATGAACCCAAAAAAAGATGACTTCTTTTCTCTTTCTTGTCCCCCTCTCCTTCCCGTAAGCAAAATTCAAATCCGAAGGACTAACTCATTCTTCGAGAAAATCAATCTTCTTAATTAAATCTATGTAGGTTCAGTGAACCTACGTCAACTAATTTGGATCAGAAGAAGCAGCGAGTTGCTTGCTAACAACCAACAATTTATTAATGATCTACTCTCTCTGACCCATATTAGTTGACTCAACTTTGTCTAGATACGGATGCATCTAGACTAAATACTTAACTAGATACGTATGAATTTAGACAAAGTTGAGTCAACTAATATGGGTCGGTGGGAATAGTACAAAATATACATGGCATTTGCAATAACACAACGTCCAAAGCACTATGTGGGGGCATCCAGGATACACATATGTGAATCATAACAAAAGAAATACATGCACCTGAAGAGACTTGCTCTTTTGGCTATGGTCACTGCGAGTAGTCCAAATTGCCCAGATGGCTAGAATAAAAACTTCCATAAAGAATGGCTGCTGAAAGTGATCCTTGAAAGACTTCAGAATATCATGAGTCGTGAACATCTAATAAGTTAGCTATATAGTTAGCGAGGCATGTCTGTTTGACACGTACGTTGGGAATCGATAGCCTGATGGCCGGCTGTGTACTTGTATCGATATCTTCAATGCAGACTTGACTTGCCGTGACTTTTGACAAACAAACGAACAAAAACTGCAATTGAATCTATCGCTCCATTGATGGCCGGCAACGTTTAATTTAGTGCTGCTACTCTGCAAGATATTCCACGACCTGCTAGCTGCTGGACATGCATTTTTATTCAAGCGCATATAGGTTAGTCGACCGATCAATGTGTATATATTTAGATTCGGCCGGCCGTTGCAGGTTTGTTCCCCATGTCCGAAGAAAGTACCTACGCAACGGTGATCAATAAAGAAAATCCGTTGACAATGATCTTGCATTGCATCGGGACAAATCTCCGATATCTAATTCGGAACAGAGGAAGTATATACTATAGAAATGAGTTTTTAACGACTATATCACTAGTTCTCGCATAAATTGGGAGTGTGCCATCATGAATATTTCATTTGGAGAAATCCCACTAGCCTTCTTGAACTCGTTACATTTGTACCCTTGGATAGACTTGACACCGGCTGTCGTTACATCTGGCTAACTTGTCTGTTTGACTCCTTTTGTTACATGTGTGTGTGCGTGCACGCTTTTTGTTGAAGACATTATTTTGTGAGCAAAGACTTTCTACAGGGTAAAAACCTACGATCTTTGATCGGACAACGATGGCGCTTGTGCAATATTTCCTTCTTAAATGCGTCGCTATTGAAGAGATTGTATTTCTGGTGTTATTTTGGTGGTGTTGATGCCGCTGTTACAAGGAGTTGATCGTTGTAGCGGAATTTTTTCTTTTTTTTTATAATTTTTCTTCTTTTTTTTGGTTGTGTGTATCCGTAAGGCCGTTAGGGCAGTGTGTTGTTGCAAAGGCTGGATGTAATTGGTATCTTCGCGATATTAATATATACTCTTTGTCAAAAAGCTAGCTTATGTGATAATTGGATGCCTATATGATATATGCTAACTAACATGTCAAAAGAAAATAACGAGAATGGAAGTCATTGAAGAACATACATTCATGACAGTGCAACGCCATGGATGGATGAATTATACATGTTGATGTTCAACAGAGAGATAATGTGTGTGTTTTTGCCAGCTTGAATGTGTATAAACCATTTCATCTGAAAAATACAAAATTGTGTTGCTTAGCCACCCGTGGGCCCATATGCTTATTTCAAGCCCACGTTGAAAAAATACAGCCCACATACAATTAGGGCCGTCAAATTGTGCGTGGATCAGAACCTTGTTCTGCAACAGCTCACAGATGGTACCTCGGAGCAGACGAAATTGATTCCTAGATGGTGGCAGCAAGGGGAAAAGAATTTCAGGACCTGCTGGCCAGATCAATCTAGGACCACATTTGAGAAGATCGATGGATCAACCGACGTATACTCAAATTCCAAGACAAGCAAAGGGACCAGAATAGTATAATTCTTGCTTTTTTTAGAACCATCAGTAAAGGAATTTTGTTCTCACCATGATGGTCGAAAATGGAAGTGGATAGTTAATCCGAAGGAAGAAGAAAATGACATGTAGATTTGAGCAGACATTTTAACGAACCGGATATGTATTCATAGCATATGACTAATAAACATGGAACGGGTGTGGAATTAAACTAGAACAATAGAAATGTTTAGTATTTTGAGACGGAGGGAGTAGTACATCTTCGTTCTAATTTCTTTTGCTAGTACGTATTACACATGTAAATAGTGATTTGGGAATTTAATTTCTCATACAACCAACTCGATCGTATGCTAAATGTCACATGCACACTTTGGTCTGCATGGAAGCAAAGCATCTCCCTTGGCACCCAATGAAAAAGTTAGGATTCACTCCATCCGTGCATTCATATTTAAATATGCAGTGCCGCAACGCATCCAACACCTCTCTCATCTCATATGATCCGTGATCTGGTTGCTAGTATATGCTTTATTTGTCTTCTCACCTGATTAGGAATGAGGC
The DNA here is from genome assembly GCA_023614405.1 of Avena insularis. Lineage (NCBI taxonomy): Eukaryota > Viridiplantae > Streptophyta > Magnoliopsida > Poales > Poaceae > Avena > Avena insularis. Next base: position 280,383,841 of record CM042691.1, on the reverse strand, counting down.
CAATAAGATATGTCGAGGAAGCTGGAGTGGGCAATGTGATCGAAAAACAAAGGTACGCAGTAACATCCCTGCATGATGCGACTCATTGCTTTCAATTTGTTTATGATTATGAAGCTAGGTAGCTTACTCCAGAGGGTGCTAATTAAGTTGCTAGACGATCCTATGTTAAAGAGGTATATATATTAGGGTGGGGGGGTGAGCTAAAGTAATCCCCTACCTTACACAGACATACACACCACCGCACACATGCAAATCAATGGTTAATTATTATTTTCTTTCATTTTGAATTTGGCACTCGTACTATATTTTTCCCTGAACTATGGTTAGATTTCAATCATCTTTGATCTAATTAAACCTTTGGATTAGCATTCAACAATCATCGTGCCGGCCCATCTCACTCTCTATCATCATGTATAATCCAGAAACAATTGCATTCGGATAGTTTGGCACCACTTGTTACTCTAAGGTGCTTTGGATATACAACCACCAGAAATGGAAACTATAGGTTGTGTTTAGTCCTTGAGACTCCTTGTTGTGTACTCCGAACTTGGTTTTTTCAGGCCAGATCCTGGCCTCTTCTCTCTTCTTAATATATGACATACAGATTCTCCTGCATGGTTATAAAAGATATATGTTGGCTTAGTTTTAAACAATATAGCATATGTTTGTGGACATAGTACATGAAGATTTGCTTATTCTTTTTTTTTTGCATTGGCCATCAGCTTGGAGGCCGTCAAAGGGCTCTGGAACGAATGGGAGATCCATTGCCTCATACTTGTAAGCTTCGGCCTACAAGTCTTCCTCTTTTTCTTCGCAGGCATGCGAAGGCGCGTCGTATCACCTCTCCTTCGCTCGCTTCTATGGCTAGCCTACTTAGCGGCCAGCTCGGTGGCCATTTTTGTCCTGGGTCATCTCGCGGTCCACGCAGGCGGCCCGCGGCACCAGCTCCTTTTCTTCTGGGCACCATTCACGCTCCTACACCTAGGTGGCCCGGATAGCATCACAGCCTTCTCCAGGCAGGACAGCGAGCTATGGAGGCGCCACCTGCTAGGATTGGTCTCCCAAGTGGTGGTGGCAGGCTATGTGGTCTCGAGGTCATCTTGGCCTGACAGGCGGCTCCTGGCTGCTATGGTGCTCATGTTCCTCTGTGGAAGCTGCAAGTACGCTGAGCTCACTTTGCGCCTTTACTGTACTGACCAAGCGAGGATCAGGCGAAGATGCTTGCGTCCCTATCGTGAGATGTTGCACAGCCTAGTAAAGTCAGAGATGGAAGATAGCAGCGGTACAGCTAGTAGAATGCTCAAAGAAAGATTTGATGAGATGCTCAAGGTCGATGGGAGGCGGCCAATAGAAGAATGTGAAGAGGATGTCCAGATCGTGATATACGATACTCCACCCAATGAAACACATACCATTGTAGGTGCAGACTCTCTATCGAGATTGCTCCAAATGGTCAAGTCCAGTGCAGACCGATGCAGAGCCTACGACTACGTCAGTGTCCGTCTCGTCCTTATCTATGAAGCGCTCTACACACAAAAAATTCAACGTGCATGGATCCTCGGTTCTCTTCACTATTTTCTTCTCCGGGAAACAAGTCTTGCTGTTTGTTTCCCTAAAGCGTTCACCTTGCTCTTGCGCTTCCTATTCCCACTTCTTTCATCATTGACAGCCCTAGTGCTCTTCATAGTCGCCCTGAAGGGTCAACAGTATAGCAGAGCTGATGTCATCGTCTCCTACATTCTGCTTATAGGGGCCATAATCCTGGAGCTAGCATCCCTCTTCGTCTCCATTCTTTCCTGCTACTTCTTATCAACCGGAAGGCATCTTGTTTCTCATGTAGCCAACAATATGCATTCCACATTGCGACGACGACAACGACGACGGCAGCGACGTAGAAAGCAATGGTCTGAAATGCTACCGCAGTACAACATGATTAATACACGATGGAACATACATCGTGTAGGCATTATGTCATTTGTCCCAGAGTGGATCGGTAAGCATCTGGATGACAAGACATTTACACATATCCCCGTAACAGAAGATCTCAAGAAGTTTGTCCTTGACAAGTTACTGGACTTCGGAACAGGAGACGAACAAAACTGGAAATTTTCCAGTTTTCGTGGTCAGCTAGCGCTGCACAAGTGGATGCATAACCGTGTAGAAAACTTGGTTTGTGCAAGGCCAAGAACGGCTCTACATGAGAGCATCAACGATGTAGATATGCCAACAAGCGTCCTAATCTGGCACATTGCAACACATATATGTTACTCCAGAGACCGCGGTTTTGGTCGAGTGAAACGAATGAGCAGAGAGATATCAAATTATATCATGTACCTTGTCTTCAAGTGCGGCGTCATGGCAACAAACAGCACCGACCTCCTACACCACAGAGCTCTCACTGAACTGGAGGAAGGTTATAGGCAATGCATCGGCGACGACCGGATGTTCACAGCTCACAAAAGTGGTCATCAATCAGAAAACACAGAAAACTCTATATCCGGTACCAGTGGGCAGGTATCTCAACTGCAACTTCTGAAGAACTCTGTGATAAATCTTGATTCTCCGTTTCTGCCTCGTGCATGTGCGGTTGCTAATGAATTGAACGACATCACTGAAGAGGACAACCGTTGGAACTTCATCGCTGAGGTGTGGTTGGAGATGCTTTACTACATTGCGCCTCGTTGTGGGGCTACTTTCCATTCTGAGCATCTCAGCACAGGCGGGGAGTTCGTCACTCACATCGTGATGCTCATGCGACTTCTAGGCCCTTTTCTACCACCGCCCTCAGGTGGCTCTACTTAACTCCTGAGCCATGCCAATTGTTCACACTTCGATGTAGTCCTCAGTCTATTAAGTAAGTATAAGTGGAAAAGTGTGTAATACATACGTTCATGTAATATATGTTCTTAAACTGAACTCATGTAAGTCTCTGTACCGTAGAAAAGAACCAGAATATTGTAAGTGCTGCACCCCTGAATTCCAGTTTGTGAATGAATACACAATAAACTTGAAGTGCGTGAGACTAAGCATGAAATGCTAAGGATATAGGAATGTGATCCACAATAAATATTGTAAGCGCTGCACCCCGATGATTTGATCATTACTTATTGAAGAATCGGGTGAACCATGTCAGACTAAGCATGGAATGCTTTGCTCTAGCAGGAACATTACTTCTACATTTAGTCAGCAATGAAGCACCTCTGTTCATTGAAATATTTGTGGCCAACGTCTACGAGGCAGAGGCCCTCCAATTACCTTGCGTAGTAACCTATTTGCAACTATCTCAATACACGTGGCCATCATGCCCTATCTGCAATTCTGTAAAAAATGGAAATGAAAAACAGAACATAACATTTTCAGGTGAATTGATGCATGTGTGTATGCAATGACAAGCAGAAAATTCAGACAAGGGAGTCAACAATCAAAAGTTCGTAGCTACCGTGTCAAGTTTTCATGTTCCAGACATTTTGTATTTAGTGAGATTGGTAGATTAAACCTATTACACTCTCCCATAAAGATATATGAATTTTTTTCTCACGCAGTCAAACATTTGGTAATGAATGTTTTTATGAATGATCGCATGTCTGGAGTCACACATACCAAATAATACTGTCAATTGTATGCATTACTGTTCATTTAGTCAACAATGAAGCACCTCTGTTCATTGAATTCTTCGTAGCCAACATCAACAAGGCAGAGGCCTTCAGCGGGTGCCGGGGGAGCCGTTGCACGCCTGCAAGTGGCTTCCATCAAGTTCAGCAACACATCTTCGTCAGCTCCAGCAGCAGCCTCTCTAACGGTGGTCGAGACAAGAACCCTAACCATCTGTTTGTTGAAAGTTCATTTAGTGATAACTAGAAATCAGTAAATGGTTGGGAATAAATAATACTCCTAGGACATATAACTGAGTTTTTATTACCTTGCGTAGAAACCTGTTTGCAACTAGCTCAACGCACATGACCATCATGCCTTCTTTGCAATTCTGCAAAAGGCGAAAACAAGAACTGAACATAAATGCTCAACTGACGATGTATTTGTGTATGCAATGATAAGGGAAAATTTCAGACCAAAGTAAATCCCAACAAACAAAGGTACACAGTTTGTTTCCATTGGATAAATGCATTAAGTAGAGACAAAAATAAGCAATACTAGAATCACCTCATCAGCAGAATACAGTTTGGTCACTGCAGCTCGGGAATGAAACATAAAACACTCTGTAGCTGGGCCACTGCAAAAACAACAGGGCATAAGTGAGGTAACTGATGAGTTTAGTGAACTCAAGGACATGTCTAAAATTCAAAGAGACATGGTGTTCACTTCAGAAACAAGCATTAGTAAAGAGTGTGGCACACAGGTAATATATCTGGTGAACAACCATGTCTGAATAAGGTGATGAAACTATTACCAACCCATCCTATGATATATGAAACTTACGCACTCCGTGACGCTTGTGTATCACGTGCAAACATTTTGTAAGATAGCATTTTTCCTTCCAGTTGTCTAAGGATTTTGTCAACTTTGGCCACGTCAAAGCTCCGAGGTGCTATGTTGTATTCAGGATTCTTAAGTATTATAGAGGATTGCTCGTTCCCTGATATTGATTTGGCATCCTCATCAAGAGGAAATATATACAGGTATCTTCTCCATTTGGCTGAAAAATTAGGATGAAATTCACGCGATACCTGCAAATTGCGTCATCCGTTAGTGTTAAGCATATAACATCATGTACAGTGGAGGACTTGGTATTCTCAGAAATTCAGCCAAAAAACTGAAACATGTTCTCATACTAGAAAATAGATTGTGAACGAAAGCTGGTCAATATCAAATAAAATCACTAGCATAGACATTAACTGCAACGATATCTTTGGCAAGAGGGAAGGAAATACCTCGGACACAACCAAAGAGTTAATTTTATCCGGTGCAGCCTCATTTATTGTGTCTTTTATATCACTAGGCTGTACATCCTTTCTCCATGTATCTAAGGAGATTACAGTAAGCATTTCAAGTCAGTAATCAGAAGTGATAGACTATCACATAAGCCAACAAGGACAAAATAGTTGATTTATGCAAACAATAAGTTTTGTTAAACCCAGTTAAGTATATGGTATGCATTGGTAAACTGCAGCCAAACTGAGAACAGATACTAGAAATTATTTTCACACAAAGAAAATTCAGGCAATCTTTTGGTCAAAGTTGTGGTATGCTGCCATGGTTAATGATTTGCTAAAGTAAGATCTACGAGAAGCAAATAACTTGTATGCTTCGCTTGTGTCTCAATCTTTTCAATAACAACACATAAGTTGAGGCTAAGAGAAATTGACATGCATCATAACAAGTTTATAAGAATGATTAAATTAGACAGAGTCAATGCAACAGTATGTGTTCTCAAGTGTAACTAACAAAATGAGCAGACTTGCTGAAGAGCAGTCACCCCTTTGTCAGTGCGCCCAGCAACAGTGGCACAGCCTTCAATTGGCAAAGATCTATCTTGAAGTTGTTTCGCTTTTCTCTCGTCAACAAATTGTCCAAGATGCTTTTCCACTAACCTGCAGCCAATAAGAGGGAAACAAATAACTATCAGTGGTTTTTATTCTGTCTTGAAATGTGAAGAAAATGAAGAGAAAATTATGAACAAAATTGTTTAAAAAGCCCACAGAAATTAGGTTACTAAATTCTTATTATTCTTACCCTTGAACAGTGTTGAGGCCAGGTTGCTTCTGCCAACCATCAAACGAACCCCCATGATAAGAAAGAACAATCTTAAAGTTTGCTCTTTCCCACCTGCCTCCCCGGCATTTGGAGGATTTAACTGGCATTTGTTTTTCATCAAATGATGTTAAAGGCTCCTCTCCATTCGTATCACAGGCATGACCTTTCTGCGGAAGGATAATCTGATGGATTTGGTAAACAGTATAAAGGGCATTAACAAGGACCTACTCCAAGAAATTCTGAAAAGATATGCTATGCACTAACACAGATAGATGGTCCTAGAGTTTCCAGTTAGAACTTAGAACCACAGTTCATGGCTCGGTGCCACTTCTACGTATGCCAAGGCAGATTAATGCAGAACACAGTAGTGTTTGGCCAACTGACTAATCTTGGATATTGTTTTCTAGGTGAGTGGGATTCAGGTATACGATTTCTCGCGAAACAAGCACTGCTTGCTTAGTTGGGGAAAAGAATCAACATTTGTCACAGATAAATAGAATTTTCACTGACATGTACACTTCTTCACCCACCCAACCAATCAAACCATATAGAAAACACAATCCAAATATGCTGCATTCTGGGGGTGAAATTCTACTGTTTTCAACGGACCTGGTCTTTCCCAAACAGCTCGGCGAGCCCCGCCGTCCCGGAGCCGGTGCGCACGAGCGTGGCGTAGAAGTCGACGACCCTGCTCCACGGCCGCGCGTACATGTACTCGTAGCTCTCCCTGCCCAGCAGAAACAGTAAGGGGACCGAGCAAGCTCCTGGTTCCATGAAACGCTGGAGGAATTGGGGTGAGGAGGGAGGCGGGGTTACCTGGATGTCCATCGGAGATGCTGGCAGGCGTCGGTGTGGTTGTACTGCGCGTAGCCGTCCCGCTCCGCCGCGGTGGAGAACGCTACGGCCGGGGCGGCCTTCGTCTTCGGCGACGTTGCCATGAGGGGCCGGAACTTCGCGAGCATGTACTGACTCGGCGGCGCAGATGGATTTGGGGATTAGGGTCCGGGCCCTGAGGGGTTGTGGCGGCGGCGGCGTAGGTGGCAGCGAAAGCGGAGGAGTGGCGGTGAGTGGTTCTTGCCGGGGCTGAGCGCGCCGTGGATATGGCGAGGAAAAGCGGCGGCGGCGGCGGTTACCTGCGACTCAGGCCCGGGCTCGGCGGTGGAAGGGAGGGCACGAAGGAATTTCAACAGTACAGCAGCCTACAGAGAATATCCTTGAGATCTCATTACGCTTCACCGATTTGAAAAGTGAAAACTCAAGAATTTCTTTGCAACCAAAACAAAAAGAGAGGAAGATTGTCTTAGTTTGTAGCCCAATTTGAATCTACAAACCAGATTTGACTCCCATCCAAATAGACATTTAAGTTCAAATTCAGATTTCAGAATTCCAATCACAATTCTAATTCTACTACTAGTATGTTAGGTCACTATAGCACAAGTGCGCAATGAACACCATCGCAACTCGAAATCATCATGGACTGGGAAGGAAATTCATATCAACGCAAATTAACTCAACACAAACGGACAACGACAAGACAAATCTCTCCATTACCATTTTGGTGTGGATCCTTCCCAGAGAACTGTTTCGAGTTTACAGCATGAACATCGTCACGGCAAACAACTCTCTACATACAATTTTGCTAACCGGAAGAACAAGAAACCTAGCAAGGATGGCTGACTGACTGACTGCCTGATCTTGACAAAGAAGGTGGATTGCAATGTGGAGGGAGGAAAACTCGGCCATCGTCAAAAACTGATGTTGCTGTTGCTTATATCTTGTATAGATCCTCGTCCAGAGGAGGAGGATCATCATGCCTACTGCCATTTCTGGAAGGGGGTCCTAGAGCCTCCAGCCCCGGCTGCTGCCCGTCAGAGTCAGGCGAAGGAATGTACAGCTTGCACTCCAGGGACGGCTCGCTCTTGCTCCTGCCATTCGCTGGCCGTGTTCTCCTGCTCTGAGGCACTGGCTTTCCATTCACAGGTGGCAAAGTCACAGCCACGGCCACAGCATCAGCCTTAGCTGCTGGTTCTTGCTTCACTTTCTCTGTCTCGACGTGCTCAACGGGTTCCTTTGGGACCTCGTAGAGCGTCACAGAGCCGGTGATACAGTTCTGCAGGAGTATGTCCTGGCATTCTGGCATGTTCTGGACCGCCTCAAAAGTTTCGACAACCTGGCTCATGGTGGGCCGCCCTTTAGGGTTCTGGCTCAAGCATCTGTACGCGAGGCTGGCAACCTCAATGGCTGCCTTGGTGGAGTATTGGCCTTCCATTCTTGGATCGATGATCCTGAAGAGCTTCCGATTGTGAACAAGGAGGGGGCGTGCCCACTCAACTAGGTTATGCTCACGGCTCGGCCGGCTCTTGTCTACAGCCCTCCTCCCAATAATCATCTCCAGAAGCACAACACCAAAACCATAAACATCACTCCGTGCTGTCAAATGGCCTGCAACAAAATAAATGGTTGGACTAGCACACAAACTTCTGAGTAAAATGCAGTATGTTCCATTCCTGGAACCATATATATTCAGTAAAGTTTCCTTCTAGAAGAGGACTGGCTCACCAGTCATGACATATTCAGGAGCTGCATAGCCGTAAGTTCCCATGACCCGAGTTGAGACATGGGTTTGGTCTCCACTAGGTCCAGTTCTTGCTAGGCCAAAGTCTGAAAGTTTAGCATTATAATCCTGCAAAGGTAACGCAGAGTGAGACTGAGACGCTACCCAATATAGGATCTTCAACACATAACATCAGCATGAATTCTCTTCTATTTGTACAATATGAATAAGGATACAAGTCACGCTACGTCTTCTACTTCTAAACCATGGTGCCACACCAAGCAGAAGCAACGTCAAGTGACAAAGGCAAAAAAATATGATTCGTTTGGGGGTTAATTTTTCATAATACATATAATTACACTTCTGGAAGTTAAAATTAACAAGTTTTCATAAGCAGCAAAATACATCAGAACATAATCACTACATGGCTTGTAAATGGAATATATATTTTGTCATAAACACTCAGCTGGGAACACAAAAGGAAACCTGACATGGAAATGGGCTTATAAAACAATGAAAGACGATGTACGCACCGCATCTAACAAGATATTTGATGTCTTGAAATCCCTATAGATGATGGATCTCTCAGCTCCGTGGAGGTACTCAAGTCCCCTTGCTGCACCGAGAGCAATCTTCATACGAGTTGACCATGGCATGTTAAGGCAAACCCCTGATGTTAAGAATCAAGAAAATAAAATCAATGTTCCGCTAAAGATAAAATGTGCTCTTCAAATGAAAGACATACATATAACTAATCTTCACAAAATAAGCATTTCTACAAATCTGTTTGACATTTTATTCTGTCACCGTTTTACTCTTCTCATTGTTCACATATCTTATGAATTATGATGATGAACCAGGTTAGCCATGTGTATGCAGATCTTAGATCACACTATGCTATCATAGAACCAACTGAATAATTCAGATCAAATATATAGTTGCCACCTCACAAACATGACAAATGCAGCATGTAATTCAAGAGCTACTTGGAAGCAGACACTGCCCACTCAATGTCAATCAAGGTTTTAGAATGTTTAGTTGTTGACTGCACTTATTCTAAAACTAAATCTAGTTCAGAACCAACAATTAATAGCATAGGTAAACGGACGCAGGAATGGAGTTTCCAATAAGGGAAGAGTTAGCGCTTACGTCGAAAAAGGTGCTTTTCAAGGCTTCCACAAGCCATGTACTCGTAGACAAGTAATCTATGTGAACCTTCGCAGCAATAGCCAATCAGTTCAACCAGATTTGGATGACTAAGTTGCCCAAGATAGTTGACTTCTGCCTGGAAACACAAAAAAAGCACCATTAGTCCTCCAATAATGACAGATGTAACATGTTACGGTCGTGAGGCAACCTATGGCCGACCACGACGGTATGTTCTTTACTTGGACCTTTTAATATATGTAGAACTACACTCTTGCATGCAGTACTAATGCTATATTGAAGGAACAACTGCTCTAGTAAGGAACAAACTGCTCTGGTCACTATATTGAATCTTATACTCCAATCAGCTAGAAAAGCTTTATGACTCATGAGGATTTCACATAATATAGAAATCAACACGAGTTCTTAAAAGTGCATATGAGCTACCAAGGTACATCAAGGTTTCACGAAATAGATACAGGAACACGACTTCTTAAGGTATATGTCTATATGAGCTATTACGGTTCAGGAAAACATAAGGAAGCAGGGGGACTTACCAACCATTCCTTGTCTCCCTGAAAGCCCTCTGGGTTTAGTTCTTTCACAGCAACCTGTGTAGATGGAAATCCTGCTCTAACATTTTCATCAATCACGCCTTTGTAAACAACTCCAAATCCACCCTCTCCAAGAATTTGGTCTGGACGGAAGTTTTTTGTGGATGCTCGCAGTTCGTTGTATGTGAAAATGTTAACATTTCCATAGCCTTCTGTCTGCAGGTCCTCCACATCTTTTGGAGGAGCAAGAACACTTGAAATAGCTTTAGAATCAGATTTGCACTTCCTCAACCCATCCGGTCCACTAGCTCCATCCGAAGTGCCTGTTATTGTAGTGTGTTCAGTCAGAAGCATAACTTCAGTGCACCAAAACCATAAGACATTCCAATGAACCCAAAGGGACAAGTATTGCATAGTTTGATGGCAGCGAAGAATCAAGGATAATGCGTGTACCTTTCACTGAAGTACCAAATTAGCTCTACTACATTCGTTTGTAATCTAACCTGACCAGGAAGTTCCATTTTAAGAGTACACCTACAGAAAATCTGAAGATAAAATAACTTCCATCGGAATCCCCAGTCAGCTTTAACTACATTCTTTGGTAACATCTGACCAAAGTGCTCTATTTTATGAGCAAGCTACAGGCAATATTTCATTTTAAAATATTTTCCCTGAAATAATATAACCATAGTTTATACAAGTATCAGTACCCAAAACGGTGCTCGTCACCTGACCTGAAAAATTCAATCTATATGCCACTTAAAAGAAGATCTATAATGATAAAAGTTATGAATCACTCGTCTCCAAGTTCACTCGGCAGATCATGAATGTTCAGCTAAAGGCTACGACATGACTAGGAAGGTCTCGATTTTCCCTTGACATCTGTTCTAAGAATAGTTCTGAAGGAGCATTTGCAGCCACATGCCCGTATCTGGAGGGTAGCATATGTGGCCTCTTCCTGGATAAAGCAGTTTCCATGCAAATTCTTGAATATCAGGATTGGGTTTCTCCCTTTATCTATAACTCCTAATCATCTAGGAGATGAATTTGTACCTTCACCTTAGACCACCCCTATACATTGTAATTGCACCTGGCATTATACTTATACGAGTCTTCAAACTTGGCCTTTGCGGTTTGGCAGTCTGTCCACAACATAGGTTTCTGTTTACTACACCAAAATACGAGCTTAATGTGATTTTATTCTACCAGACTACTCCTTCCATGGGTCTCCGCTTCGGACTGCAGCTACACAGGCAGGCCCCATCAGTACATCACCACAGCATGTCGTATGCAGACCACAGGCCAAGACCCAAGCACCGACATGCAAGCCCCAGAGCCCAGATGCCCAATAAGAACAAGACACTAGCACCAAATATAGTGCGGCATTCTCCATCACTCGTTCCAGCAGATCACGAACACAGCGATAGCATCACGCTAGTCCTCAACAAGCCTTACTGCCGCACAATTAATCCCAAGAAACAAAATGGTCTTGCCAGCAAACACTACCTAGGCACCCAAACAACCAAAACAATCCCCAAATCCACGATTCGAAACTGCAATTGGGCAAAACCCAGGCAACGGCAGTCCGAGACACGCGCCAATCCGCACACGCAGGAACCATACACCTCTAACGTGCTCGTAAGTTCTGAAACCAAACCGGAGACAGGGGGACAGACAGACAGGCTAAGGGATGGGCACGAGAGCCTCAGGAACGAACCTGTCCTACTCTGGAGCCGCTGCTCCTCGAGCGAGAAGCATCCCCCCATGGGAGACCGTCCCGAGATCGCGCCTTCCCCTCCGGCCCGGCCCTACGCCCGCCTCCCCATCGCCTGCCTCCGGCCAGATCCGCGTCCTCCACACCAGCCGCGGAATTCCCCGCTCCGCCGTAATTGCCAGCCGCGCTCTTCTTCCGGCCGCCGGAACGGAGGTGGGGGGAGGGAGGCAAGGGTCCGACGCGGCACCAGCCCGAATCCGACGCCGAAATTTCCGGTGCGCCCTTTTCTGCTCGCAGGCAGATTTTTCTTTCTTCTTCTCGAGGCGGGGGGAGGAGAAAGAGGCGCCGGATTAGCTGTGCCAGAGGGCTGCTTTCGGATTATAATAAATAACGCGCCGCTACAGCGACAACACACGCGCAGCAAATTGCGGGATTGAGGTCTATTTGGTTGTTGCTGTGCTTGCTTTGTTTTTTTTAGATAGAGAAGCTTTGCTTTGTTGTTGGGGGCTGGTGTTGTGGTCAGTGCGCATGATTAGAGAGAGATTTTAGACAATGACAATGGATTAGTTTGATGCTAGGTCAATTTCATAAGGAGTACTGTTAACTAAGCAGGAAATCTAAGTAACGGGGGTCGGGTGGTCCAAGCACGGTTTAGTGGCTCACTGTGATAGGGGAAGCTTGGCTAGGATTGTTCGATGAGGAGGAGAATTTTGAGACAAAATGATTAAAATCACATGCCTTGTAGGTCTGAGGAAATTTTAGGAGGATCTTGTTTCTTCTTAAGAAAATCATATAAAACTTGTTTGCAATGCAGGCCATAGGAAGATCTCTTTGTATGCATTTTAAAGGAGTCGTTTCTTTAAATACGGCAAACTCCGTGTATCTCAAACAAACAACATCTATTACACATTTATATGTGTCTAGTTCATGTCGGATCCAACACGGCATGGCATTGAGTTCATATGGTTTTCGTATTCCCACTTTTTTAACCTTGTTCGGAACATTGTAGATGATTGTGTTGTATGGATAAAATACGTGCCATGGAGCTCAATGTGCTAGCAAGTCTCATCAAGCATATGTGTCATTAATAACATTATATTCCTCTATATGAAAATGTCATGCCAAAACATGGTCATAATCTTGCAAATTGTTTTGGGATGGTCGCGGAATCAGATGGCCACGAATTTAACACTCCTATAAGAGAAAATACCTTATTGATATTACCCAAAATGGGTTATTGCAAACACTCATGAGCTCGTGATAATTCTAGATATAAACAATTTTAATACATGAGTTTCATGGAATGTTTGAGTTTTTGTGTACTCGCGTCGAGGGAGGGGGTGTACGATTGCAAACTTGTTGCCCCCGCTCAACGCTAGAGGTACCGTCTATATATAATGTCGTGGTGGAGTCACGGCAGATGCCATGTATAGGCTAAAGATAGGGTCGAATGGACACTAGTGGAATCCAAGGAGGAATAGTGCGGTTAACACCGTACACGAAGAACACAATCAGAGACATGGTATACCCAGGTTCGAGGCTCTCCTAATGAGATAACACTCGTACTCCTGCATCTAGGTCTTGTTGTATGATCAATGGACAGATACAATGGCTCCTTGAGCTGTATCGAGGGGAGGAAGAAGAAAATAGAGCACCTGACTTTCTCTTTACAGTTATCTCTGTCTCTCAAATGAACCGACCCCTCCTATGGAGGCCCTGGTACACCTTATAAAGGGGGCGGACAGTTACATGGCAAGCATATTCCCAGTATATTCGCATGGTACAGAAGTAGTTGGCAAGCCAGATTCTGTTCACATCGTGGGGTCACTCGATGGGACTTGACCTGCCCATCTCTTCAGACCGTTGGCGGTCTGACACTGTTCCCTCCGGGAATCCTGTGACCAGACATCGTTCCAAGTTTTGGGGGAACGCCTTGACTTAGCGCTTATCCCCTCCAGGATTTTTAGGAGAGCGCTGGCTCTGAGGCCGGCTGATACCCTTCTGGTTCTTGCCAACCTCTAAGTCGCCACTAGCTTGAATGACTTGGCACGGTACCACCTGCATATTACAAAGCAAAGTAGATAATGTGTCGACATACAGGATATGTCGGCTGGCTCTTGCCGGGTTAACCCGGCTTGGGTTACTCGGCCTTCATTCGGCCAACCCAGATCAGTCGGCTTATAACTCAATCAACATTGCCTTTATACCTTAGCTTTACTCTATCTGAGGTCATCCCCCAACAATATATTTCTTGCAAAAAAAGGTTTGAACACAATATGTCTTCAATCTATTTTTCTATGTAAGGTCCTTCTAGGATATCTAAGAGAGAAATATAATTGAACCCAACCCAATCATAACAAACATGAAAAGTTGGTGATGTATTCCATCAGGCAACCCATACACCACATTGCATCACACGTCCTTTTGTGTTCATATTCCTTTCGTACCATCCATATATCTCCCTTTTCATCCCATTATTTGTAGTCAAGCTTGTATGGAATACGGTGTTTCAATGCATGTCTTGTGTCATGTTTCTCTGTTTAGCTAGGTGAACATCATTATTTTGGTTGTTCGGTACAAACTTAGAGTTGTCCAAAAACTAAAAAGTGTACATCACACAAACTTGTAATTTGTTGAACAACATTCCAAGTGACTATACATGACTTCCCAATATTTTGTTCAACCACGCAATCGAAGTGTCCATGTTATACGAATCCATGGAAAACCAACACATTTACTATTATACAAAAAACACCATGAGCAAACAAGGGTGTATGTTGTATCTAGCAACTTATTCCATCCTAGTGCTAAACCACCTCATTTTCAAATGACTCATGCATGAAAAAAAGAAATTTTTGGACATGCAAGACAAGCAAATCACTGAGACAAACCAATGGTTAATACTAAATTATGTTTTTATATTATCCTGCATGTTTGTTTGAAACTCATGCTATTTTAATATCAAATACAAACCATGCATGTTTTGCGAGATAATTACTGGACTAGAAAAGGCTTGAAGAATGTATTTCACATATTAAAAAGTAGTAACTAAGCAATCCCAAATGTCTAAGGACAAACCTTTCGTAGGCACCTCGCACACTCCAGAATTTTCTATCTACTTACACCCAAGATGGACCATCATATACCATAGATACCTCTACCGAGATATTTGTTAAGTAGTACACTTCTTTTGCATAGGTATCTAAATATAAAAAAGTGAAAGCAAGCACATGTGTATACACCATAGTTCTTCTAATTTCCACGAGATAATACACAAAAGCATGGTTCTTTTTTGTTTTTCTCAGATCTCGGAGGACAAGGTTTAATGAAGTGCTTTTATAAAAGGTTTTCCTAGAAACTGAGATACCCAAGTATATGTGCACTCATATATGTAGAACAGATATAAGATGGTATCTTTGTATTTGGAACAAAAAATATTTGGTTAATTTTGTATATAATACTACTAGACTAGAAGTAACAAAGTTTATTATAAAAATATATTTGCCAAAAAAATTCCTGATCATTTGATTAAACTCATGCGCGGATCGACCTCTGCATCTACTTCCTTTTACAACTTTGTGTGTTGTCCTTGATATTGTGTAGTTTGATATCAATGAGAGTCTAAGAAGGAGATGTTGTGTAGCTTGCTATCATAGATCCAGAGATAACGACTACAATTGCAATCTGTGTTAGAAATGATTGGCGTGTCTACACAATGGATCTCAAGTTAGTGGGTTAAACTATATGTTTTAGTGTCTAGACTCTCCCCAGTAATTAGCAGTAGGCTTAATTCTTTGATCCTCCCTCTTCAATCAATTTCCGTTCATTCGCCCCTGGCTTGAATTATAGATCAACATAAGTTATAGTACTCATAGCATTTGTGTGGCTGCAACGAACCAGATTGGTTGCCGGCAATATGAATTATGGCTTGCATGTCATAATGCAATATGAAGATTTCGATGTTGTTTCCACAAGTTGCAAGATTATATGGTTTCTTTGCGTACACAAGAGCAATATGTTGCAATATTATGGTGTAGATATGTTTCTTTCGTGTTGTCTGCATTGTTTCCTTATCGTCTAAATGTATTGCAAACCATTTTAATCATTTTAGTAAACAATCAAGGTTGCATGCTTATAATTTCTTCACTCGATGATGTTGCAAACACATCAAACAAAATGTTCCACGAAGTTTTATATTACAAGCATTTGATGGACAAGAATCTTGACCTTAAAGTTACATCGAATGGCTAGGAGGACTAGTTTTAAAAGACAAACACCTAGCACTGGCCTTAATTTTAACTCACACTCCCAAACAAATGATTTAACTGGACTTATCTCTAGATCCTAATATTCAACCTCGTGACACGTGATTTCCCTAAATATAGCATACATAAATCATTAGCTCTATTGCCCTTGCATTTTATCTTTACGCTTTCCACTTATCGGTCGACAATTGTCGTGACTTCCTCAAAGTTTTGAAGAGAGATTGTATATGTTATCGTCATCACTTGAAGACGGTATTTTCAATGTGCATGTTGTTGTGATCATTCTCCATCGTTTGTCCATTGAAGAAGCATATGCGTGAAAGGTTGACGATGAAAAGGTATAGATTGTGTCCACTGGCACTGGTGTAGAATGGCTCATGTGTCCCGGTTGGTAAGGGCCTTTAGTCCCGGTTCCCCAACCGGGACGGGGCAATCGGGACTAAAGTTCCAACATTTAGTCTCGCTTTCCACCAACCGACAAACAAGATACACGGCCGCTGCTGCCGGTGAGGGAGAATCGTCCCGTTCAGAATACCTAACCGGACAATAACCTTCGCCACAAGAGAATTCATTTTGGCAACCTTTTTTTGCCGCGACAGCATTTTGGCTACTTTTTGTGCCGCGGCAGAGAATTCATTTATGTTTATTATTTTTTATTTAGTGTTTTGCACTCATCAATGAAGGAACCATTATATTACACAAGATCATCATGACAATATAGATCCAAGTGTCAAACATATTACATTCGATACACGGATTTCAAGCACTACATACAAAATAAGCTCTTTGTACAATCTCTATTGCCTATACACACCCGTATAGTATTCTCCTTTTGGGTCTAGGACTTCTGCATCCAAGAATCCCGCCAATTCCTCCCGAATTGCTCGTACGCGATCCTTTGGCAGAAGACCACCCTGTAGACATTCGATCTGATTTAAAAAGGAGTCAACCTATATGAATGAAACTAAACACAATTTGATGGTAATTAAAACTATAGAAATTGTTTACGTATATTAAGTTGCTCTAAATTTCTGCCCTTCTCACAACACGTCTGACAGATGAACTTGCAAACATAGTATCCACATAAATTGTTCCCTGGTCCCTGCGTCAGACACTTTACGAGAACATAGTTCAATCAAAATAATAATCAAGCATGATAATAACGGTATCAAAACTAGAATCAAAGAGATGCGCATATATAACTAGTGGTGCTTATATCTAGTGGTTTAAATGTAAGCTCCTCTTTTCAAACACTCCTAGCCTTCTTGGTGAACCGTTTTCAAGCGCTGCCCGGTTTCCATGACTAGTACCCGCCCTTTGTCAGGTTGAATGATTAACATAATATAGTGGAAGCTGCGCATGCATAACTCATCAATTATATACTTAACGTCGAGTAAGCGAAATAGAAAGTGTATACAATACAATAACACTCACTTGAAGTTGTAAGGAAATAGTATTTCCCTTCTGGTTTCTTAAAACCTTAACGCGTGTACGATATTATCCTCCGTATCCTGGGGGTTTGTTTTGAAATTAGCTTGATAAACCCAATATGGGTCAACGAACCCAATGTCATAGATTTGTCCTCTGCTGCATTCAAGAATCTTCATTCTACATATTATAGTATGATTATATACATCCAATAAACGAGGTGAGATAGCTAGAGACTAAATTAATTACAAAATTAGTACTTACAGACAATAGGCACTGATGATCGATTTGTCCAAGACGTCTTAATTGAATAATTGAAATACTTCAACAAATTCAATGGCTATCATGTCATATACTTCTTTCTCATAATGCTTTTTTGTAACCCTCGGCATTATCCAGTTAGCCCCAGCCTTTGTGGCATGCATTTACCAGTTATGCAATCTTCGCATTTTGTTGGAAGATTATTTACCTCCTTAGGTATGACGAGAGGTTTGTCGTATTGGTATTTGTATGCTACTTCACCCACGAGGAAGTACTGTTATTGGGATAAGTAGTGAGCAATACTCATACCTTGAGCAGCGGCAGCTTCTCCATATAGTGCAACTACATCTGGATCATACTGCTCTTCGGCCGCATATTTGCTCGACCCCACATTGGTATGGGAAATCACCTTGAGAGGGGTGCAAGATTGTTTTTTTGTTCTCCGATCTAGGCAACAGATTTCCCGCTTGCATCAGTACTGCTCTTCGATAGTTGTTGTGCCGCATGTGACTTGAGAATAGAGCGCTCATAGTCTGATGACAGTTTTGGCTCGGGTTGGTGAAGGGCCTTTAGAATTTTGAACACTCGGTCTTTTTCTTCTTTGGTGCTGGGGAACTCTGGCTCTTTCGGCCGCCTCAGCTTAGCGAAAAACGTTGTCGTTTCCGCCTCAACGATTGCCGTAGTCTCCTCTTCAGTACAGTCATAAGCTCTCTTGGGAGGAACCTTTGGTATTTTTAGAAGAGGCTCTTGTTTACGTGTCGGTGATTGCTTACCATTTCGTAGAGTAGCGGTGGTACGCTTACGCTTTTTTTCCTGAGGCGCCAGCGATGGCTGCTGCCATGATGGTCAAGACCAAGTGAGGCGACGGAGCCGGGTGAGGCGACGAAGCCGGGTGAGGCGGCGAAGACGGCTGCCGCGGCGGCGACGACCATGCTGGAGACGGGTGAGGCGGCAGCGAAGATGGCCTTGGCGTGTGATTTGGAAGCACGATACATTCCTTTGGCCATAGAATGGTGACGTTTGTTGCTTCTCCCAGTTCAGTCACATCCCCTTCACCTGCATGGTAGTCAAGCTTCAAACCTTGAAAGGTGGGCATGATTTCATCCACCCCGACAACAGCGTAGCCCTATGGAACCGGACCACAATGGTAAGTTGGTGTGGGTCCAATTGGTAAGTCATAGCCGACCGCCACCTTCATTGATATGTTCACAACTTTGACATGTAGCTCGCAGTGTGTCATCTGTGTGATATCATCCACTAGGTAGCCAACACGAGCTATCGTCGGTGCACCATCGTCATCGTCATTATCATCACCCGGGACCTCGGTGGAAGCCACACTGCTTTTTCGATTATTCGATAGGCCGGTAGCATCGAATGCAGGTTCTACCAACATGTGCTGCTGAGATGGGCCGGTAGTACCTTGCTGGCTAAGTGCGTTAATTTGATCTTTTTGTTGCTTTATTCGTTCTTCAATTATACGCATTCGCTCTTTCTGAATATCTGCTTCAACTTTCGCCTTGTCCTTTCTCCTCGTACGGCTTCTATCAGGATATTTCTTCTTCTCTTCGGGAAACCCAGTGCTCCATGGCTGGGAGCCTATTGTGCCTCGTGTTCGTCCATCATGTTCCTTATTCCTAAGGGCGAGTGTGAGCTCATCATTCTCTCTATCGGGAATGAAGTCCCCATCTTTAACAACCTTTACTGCTTTTATAATCTTCTCGATTGGCAAGGGGTCTTCTTTATGTCGTATGTTATATACACTTCCCTTCCGAGTCCAACGTGCCCCCATGCCCGTAAAACCAATTCTTTGCACGTTCGATCCAATCGTCTGTCTCTGGGATGATATTTTTAGCACGCAGTTCATCCTCAAGTTTCTTCCACTTAGGAATGCCAGCCCTGTAGCCACCTTGCCCCATAGTATGGTGATACTTCTTATTAGCAGCATTCAGCTTATTTATTGCAAACATTTTCTTAGCTTTTTCTGATGTCTTGTCATTCACAAACTCAGCCCGGAATGGTTTTAACTTCTGATACTGAATCTTCTCGAAATCCGGAGTCTTCTCTTTCACGACATAGGCAAGGTGCAATATTTTCTTCCAGTTGGTGAAACACTAGGCCATCTTCTTTATAGCCCACTCCCCGACCTTCATCTACATGGCTTTCACATTTCTAAGGCGTCCTCAATTGGATCCTCTGCATTTGGATCCAGCTATACCTTCGGTAGTTTGAAATTAAGCATGAGCCTCTTCCACAGTAAATCTTTGGCCATGTTAGGGACATATAAACATGTTCCCTCTTCTTCCACATCAGCAGGGCTATTCCAATTTCGATATAAACATGGTCCCATTTTTTCTGCATAGGTGGAAAAACGGATAAGTCAAAGCGGCTAAGGGAGAATGTTAGGTAGGGTGTTGAGAGATATAAACCCTAATCCGGAGAAACCCTAATATATACATACACAATAATAAAAATGAATTTACAATAATAAAAATCAACTAAAATCAATATTCCGGAGTTCTGAGGGGTGTAAAACCTAGTTCGGAGAAACCTCGGATGCATATGAGAGGGGTCACTTAGGTATACTATTTTGGTATATTATTTTACCAAAATTTTGGTATATAATTTATATTTTTCTCATTTATGAATATTAAAATATGAATTTTCAAAGTATTAATACTTATAAAATATTTATCAACTAGTAATTATTTAAATAGTTTACATAGTAATGTATGGTAATAGTTTTAAGTTGTACATTTTATTTTTCTAAAAAATTCATATATTAAGCATTTTTTTTGAATTATTAAACAATAGTTATTAAATTTATAAGATTTATTCATTTCCTATTGGAAAAATAGTATATACAAAATATTATAATATACATATACTTATACAAATACAAAATATGATAATATATAAAAATATGATAATATACATATACTACTTAAATCATCTAACATTATTTACAACTAAATCATCTAACAACTAAATCATCTACACATACACCTAAAATAATCATCAACTAAATCATCTACATCATCTAAATACACCTAAATCATCTACATCATCTAAATACACCTAAATCATCTAACAACTAATACACCTAAAATAATCATCACCTAAATCAACTAAAAAACCTAAAAGGGAAGGTCCTCTCAGGTGTGGTGGTGGCTAATGACATGAGCGGCGCCAAGTCTTGGTGTCCCGGGGAGGAGAGGAGAGGAGGCAAGCATTTGTACCGATGGCGAGTATGGCGATGGCTGGTTATGGTCGACGAGACGACGGAGGGAAGAAGAGGAGGGCGATGACGGGCCCAAAAGGCCAAGGATGGCGACGGCGTCGTCGGATCAGTGGCAAGCGTCTCCCCTCATGCTGCAGCGGGTTGTAGAGAATGGAGAAGGGGAAGAAGAAGAAGAGGCGCGCACGGTTATAAAGGAAGGACCTTTTGTCCCGGTTGGTTGCTCCAACCGGGACTAAAGGATCAGTTACCAACCGGGACGTATGTTCCATTTTTTTTTCATATTTTGGGCTCAGCCCAAGCGGTATGCGCAGGGGCCTTTAGTCCCGGTTGGTGGCTCCAACCGGGACGTATGACCCTGTTTTCAAAAAAAATCATGAATTATCTCTCTGTTCCCGTCTTATTTTTTATTTGGGGGTTTAAATTTGTAATATTTTTTAAATGATAATTAATGTGGAATTTAGAAAAACTTTAAACATAAAAAGTGTTTGAATTTGAATAACGAATTCAAAACCATTTTCTGTTTTTAAAAATAATTAATATAACATTTTAAACTATAAACCATTTAAAATTAAAAATGAATTAACTTATATTTTTATATATTAATTTGGAATTTAGAAAAACTTTAAACATAAAAAGTGTTTTGATTTGAATAAATAATTCAAAACCATTTTCTGTTTTTAAAAATAATTAATGTAACCATTTAAACTATGAACCATTATTAAAAATAAATTAACCTTTATTTTTTATATATTAATTTGGAATTTAGAAAAACTTTAAACATAAAAAGTGTTTGGATTTGAATAACTAATTCAAAACCATTTTTTATTTTTAAAAATAATTAATGTAACCATTTAAACTATGAACCATTTAAAATAAAAAATGAATTAACTTATATTTTTTGAATATTAATTTGGAATTTAGAAAAACTTTAAACATAAAAAGTGTTTGAATTTGAATAACTAATTCAAAACCATTTTATGTTTTTAAAAATAATTAATGTAACCATTTAAACTATGAACCATTTAAAATTAAAAATGAATTAACTTATATTTTTTGAATATTAATTTGGATTTTATAAAAACTTTAAACATTAAAAGTGTTTGGATTTGAATAACTAATTCAAAACAATTTTTTGTTTTTCAAAATAATTAATATAACCATTTAAACTATGAACCATTTAAAATTAAAAATGAATTAACTTATATTTTTTGAATATTAATTTGGAATTTAGAAAAACTTTAAACATAAAAAGTGTTTGAATTTGAAAAACTAATTCAAAACCATTATTTGTTTTTAAAAATAATTACTATAACCATTTAAACTATGAACCATTTTAAATTTAAAATGAATTAACTTATATTTTTTGAATATTAATTTGGAATTTAGAAAAACTTTAAACATAAAAAGTGTTTGGATTTGAATAACTAATTTAAAACCATGTTTTGTTTTTAAAAATAATTAATGTAACCATTTAAACTATGAACCATTTAAAACTAAAAATGAATTAACTTATAGTTTTTTAATATTAATTTGGAATTTAGAAAAACTTTAGACATAAAAAGTGTTTGAATTTGAATAACTAATTCAAAACCATTTTCTGTTTTTAAAAATAATTAATGTAACCATTTAAACTATGAACCATTTAAAATTAAAAATGAATTAACTTATATTTTTTATATATTAATGGGCGGGAAGAAAAGGACGGGATATAATGGGCGGGAAGAAAATTTTATTACGATAGAACTGGAATTACAGTACATAACGCAACTAACACTAAGTTACATAAAGCACGACTGAAAATGAAGATACATAGAAGAACTGAAAATTAAGATAGATGGCCAGATTAAGTCACAATCTTTCAACTTGTTTTGCAATGTTGGAGTGATTCAGTCATCCTCCTGCCTACACCTGTAATACTCACTTGTAGTCTCGTGATACGCCACGTTGTCGTTGCTGTCGTCGTCAGGGTCGCCGTAGTTGAACCTTGAAGGCTGAGTACGAGTGGGCTGGACTTGTGGGTAGCGCAGGCGGGGGTTAGAGTCGACGACCATGTTGTAGGCCATGACGCTCTAGAGGCGGTCGCTTCACACCGACCACTGCCTGAAGTTCGGAGGAGGTGGGCCTTCCTCCTCGTGCCTGGCAAGCGCCCTCTCACGCCGATCCCCGAAGAAGGCTTCCCAAGTCGGGAAATAGTCGGGATGCCAGTTAGGATTCCTCCGCTGCTCTGGCGTGAGCTCGAAGTAGTAGTGGGTCGTGATTTCCATCCGGCGCACCACACATAGAGGGACAGGAGGAACCGGCACGACTCTTCGGCCAAAGATCCAAATCCGAGTGGACGCAGAAGGGGTAGTTCGAGGCGCAAATGTTGGAAGTATGCCCTAGAGGCAATAATAAAGATGTTATTATTATAATTCTTGTTCATGATAAAGTTTATATTCCATGCTAGAATTGTATTAAGCGGAAACTTTGATACTTGTGTGGTTTACGAACAACATCGTGTCCCTATTATGGCTCTATGGACTAGCTCATTGATTAATGATGGTTAAGGTTTCCTAACCATAGACATGAGTTGTCGATTAATAATGAGATCATGTCATTAGGAGAATGATATGATGGACAGACCCAAATTAAGCAGAGCAATTAGATTGTGTCATCGTGTTCATCTTTGCGAAGCTTTTTCCTATGTCAAGTATTGTATTCCTTAGACCATGAGATAATACAACTCCCTGGTATCAGAAGAAAGCTTTGAGGTCATCAAACGTCATCCTATGTGAGGGTGATCATAAAGGTGTCTCTCAGGTGATCGGAAAGTACTTGTTGGGTTGTATGTATCGAGATGGAATTTGTCCCTCCCGAGTCGGAGAGATATACTTCGGGCCCACTCGATAATCGATATCAACACCGCTTGCAAGCACGTGGTTAAGGAGTTAATCACAAAGTGATATCGAATTACGGAACGAGTAAATTACTTGCCGTGAACGAGATTGAACTAGGTATGCCGATACCAACGATCGAATCTCGGGCAAGTAAAATATCGCGTGACGAAGGGAATACATATATGGGATTAATTGAATCCTGGCATCGTGGTTCATCCGATATGATCATCGATGAATATGTGGGAGTCAATATGGGTTTCCAGATCCCGCTGTTGATTAGTGATAGAAGAGCATGTCTGCATATTCTCGAACCCGTAGGGTCACACACTTAACATGCATTGATGCTAGGATAGAATGGATAATTGGTTTATGAGTTTTTGTTCGTAGTCTCGGATGAGATCCAGGACATCACGAGAGGTTCCGGAATGGTCCGGATAATAAGATTCATATAAAGGAAAGCGGTTTTTGGATTTCGGAATCGTTTCGGAGTTTATCGGTATTATACCGGAAGGTTCTAGAAGGTTCCGGAGTGGGACCAACGTGGGCCCACTTGTCGGAGGCCTGCGTGGACCTAAGGGGAAGTTCCCTGGCTGCTTTGGGCCAGGGGCACAAGGCCCCAAAGGCCCAGCCGGCCAGCCCTTGGGGAAACCCTAGGGGAAATCTTCTAGAAGGAAGGGGGAAACTTGCCCCCACTCCACCCCTTGGGGCCGCCGCCCTAGGGCTTGGAGGAGGGGCCAAGGGGGCCGGCCATCCCCCTATATAAGGAGGGCAGGGGCGCAACCTCCCCCTCCCACTCCTCCAACCCTAGCCGCCAACTGCTGCCCTTCCTCTCTCTCTCCCGACTGCGCGTAGGCGAAGCCCTGCCGCAGAAATTCTCCACCATAAGCACCACGCCGTCGTGCTGCAGATCCAATCTATCTCTCCACCCTACTTGTTGGACCAAGGAAGGAGGAGACGTCGCGACACCGTACGTGTGCATCTCTCGGAGTCGCCGCCACTTGCGGCTTAGGATCGGATTGGATCGCGAGGAGGAGACGGCGAGTACGACTACATCAACCACGTTCTGTTGAACGTTTCCGCTTTGCGATTTCTTCAAGGGTATGAAGATCTCATCAATCTATCTCGTTGATTGCATCTCCTAGATTAGATCTTGGCTTTCTTGTTTGCATCCGTAGAATTTTTTTGATTTACTATGCTGCGAAACCCATCAGTGGTATCAGAGCTAGATCTATGCGTAGATGTGTTTCACGAGTAGAACGCAATATGCTTGTTGCGGGCGTTGATGTTTTATGTTACAAGCCTCTTGTTGTGTATTTCTTATGGCGCGGCATAGTGAGATCGAAGTGGTCCAGGCCAACTTTACGCGACCTCGTTCGCGAGACCGGTTCCGCACTTGACGTGTGGTTTGTTCCATACATGCGGCTGGTGGATGACAGTTTTTCTCACTATAGTAGTCATGGGATTTACACCGGATGTTGGCAACCATAATATCACCATTGTGGCTATCCGTAGGTAAGAATCATTCTTAGCTTGTTACTCCCATAAGCCACGTAAAACATGCAACAACAAAGTAGAGGCGTCTAACTTGTTTTTGCAGGGAGTGTTTTGTGATATGGTATGGCCCAAGACATGATGTGTATGATGTATGCAATGATCAAGTTTTGTAATTTTTCACGACTTGCATGTCGATGAGTTCACAACCGGCAGGAGCCGTATGGTTGTCTTTATAATTGGGTATGACCTGTGTGTCAACTTCTTATACGCCATGTAATAGCTTTACTTTATCGCTAAGTAGTTAGCAATAGTTGTAGTTGCTATTCGTGGTGGAGGCAATCATGGTGGAGTGATGGAGATCATCCTGGCGCGCACAAGATGGAGATCATTGCGCGGAGATTGGCTATACCATGTCACATAAAATTATATGCATATGATGTTTATCCTTTTACGTATCTTATTATGCTTAGATCGCGACGGTAGCATTATAAGATGATTCCTCACTTAAAGATCAAGATAAAATTGTGTTCTCCCCATGTATGCACCATTGCAAAAGTTCGTCGTGTTCAAGCACCTCGTGATGATCGGGTGCTATAAACTCTACATTCACATACAACGGGTGCAAGCCAATTTTGCACACGCGGAAATACTTGGGTTTGACTTGATGAGCCTAGCATGTATAGACATGTCCTCGGAACACACGAACCGAAAGGTTAAACATGAGTCATATGAATGATATGATCGACACTTTGTTGTCCACCATTGAAACCACATCTCTTCTCGTGAAGATCGGATTAGGTGTGGTGAATTTGGATCGTGTTCACTAAACAACTTGAGGGATGTTGAATTTAGTGGGAGTTCATATAGTAATTTGATTAAGTTGAACTAGTTATCATGAACATAGTCTAAATTGTATTTGCAAATTTTGTAGATCAAATGGCTAAGTCCAACTTCAACTTCAACGTTTTTGCTGAGAAAGAAAAGCTTAAGAACAATGGGTCTAACTTCACCAACTGGTTCCGCAATCTGAGAATCATTCTTGCTGGTGGACAAAAGGACTATGTACTAGAGAAAGCGCTAGGTGACGCCGTGCTACTAATGTGCCGGCTGATGAAAAAGCTGTTTATCAGTCACGCAAAGATGATTATGGAGTGATTAAGAGTACCATGTTGTTTGCTATGGAACCGGACCTTCAAAATCGTTTTGAGGAGTTCGCCGGGCCCTTTGAGATACTTGAGGAACTGAAAACCATGTTTCAGACTCAGGGCCGTTCCGAGAGATATGAGATCTCTGAGAAGTTCTTTAACTGCAAGATGGAGGAAGGGAGTTCCGTTAGTGAGCACGCCATTAAGATGTCGGGCTACACTCAACGTCTCGAGCAACTGGACTGCAAGATTCCAGAAGAGCTCAAGATTGACAGAGTTCTGCAATCACTCCCTCCTAGCTATAAAGGTTTTGTAGTTACTCACAATCAAATTGGTTCCACTGATACGATCACTGAGCTCTTCGCTAAGATGAAAGCTGCGGAGGTGGATATCAAGAAAGATAATCATGTGTTGACAGTCAACAAGACCCCTAGCTTTAAGAAAGGTAAGGGTGCAAAGAAATCCTTCAAGAAAGGCAGCGGCAAGCGCGTTGCCCCTGCTGAGAAGAAGCTCAAGTCTGGACCTAAGCCGGACACTAAGTGCTTCTATTGCAAGGACAAGGGTCACTAGAAGCGCAACTGTCCGAAGTACTTAGCGGACAAGAAGGCTGGCACCATTAAAGGTATATTTGATATACATGTTATTGATGTTTACCTTACTGGCGCTCGTTGTAGTCCCTGGGTATATGATACTGGTTCAGTTGCTAATATTTGTAACTCAAAACAGGAGCTACGGAATAGATGGCGGCTAGCAAGGGATGAGGTGACGATGCGCGTTGGCAATGGATCAAAAGTTGATGTGATGGCCGTCGGCACACTCTCCTTAGTTTTACCTTCGGGATTAGTTTTAAACCTTAATAAGTGTTATTATGTGCCTGCGTTGAGCATGAACATTATATCTGGATCGTGTTTATTGCAAGACGGTTATTCATTTAAGTCGAATAATAATGGTTGTTCTATTTATATGAATAACATCTTTTATGGTCATGCACCTGTTGTGAATGGTTTATTTCTTCTGAATCTCGAAAGCAATGAAACGCACATCCATAACATTGAGGCTAAGAGATGCAAAGTAGATAGTGATAATCCAACTTATTTGTGGCACTGCCGTCTAGGTCATATTGGTGTAAAACGCATGAAGAAACTCCATTCTGATGGACTTTTGGAGTCTCTTGATTTTGAATCATTTGACACGTGCGAGCCGTGCCTCATGGCAAGATGATCAAAACCCCGTTTTTCGGAATAATGGAGCAAGCAACGGACTTATTGGAAATCATACATACCGATGTATGCAGACCAATGAGTGTTTCGACGCGCGGTGGATATCGCTATTTTCTCACTTTTACTGATGACTTAAGTAAATATGGGTATATCTATTTAATGAAACATAAATCTGAAACGTTTGAAAAGTTCAAAGAATTTCAGAACGAAGTAGAAAACCATCGTAACAGGAAAATTAAATTTCTACGATCCGATCGTTGAGGTGAATATCTGAGTTATGATTTTCTCACGCATCTCAAGGAAAGCGGAATCGTTTCGCAACTCACGCCACCCGGAACACCACATCGCAATGGTGTGTCTGAACGCCGGAATCGAACTCTATTAGATATGGTGCGATCAATGATGTCTCTTACAGATTTTCCGTTATCATTTTGGGGTTATGCATTAGAAACCGCTGCATTCACTTTAAATAGGGCACCATCTAAATCCGTTGAGAGACACCGTATGAACTATGGTTTGGTGCTAAACCTAAGTTGTCGTTTCTTAAAGTTTCGGGATGCGAAGCTTATGTCAAGAAGTTGATGCCGGACAAGCTCGAACCCAAAGCGGAGAAATGCGTCTTCATAGGATACCCTAAGGAAACGATTGGGTATACATTCTACCATAGATCTGAAGGCAAAGTGTTTGTTGCAAAGAACGAATCCTTTCTTGAGAAGGAGTTTCTCTCGAAAGAAGTGAGTGGGAGGAAGGTAGAGCTAGACGAGGTTATTGAACCTTCTCTCGAGTCGGAGAGTAGCGCAGCACCTGAAATTGTTCCAGTGTCGTCTGCACCAACAAGATAGGAAGCTAATGACGAGGATCATGAAACTTCGAACGATGCTACTACTGAACTTCGCAGGTCGACAAGGTCACGTGCCACTCCTGAATGGTACGGCAACCCTGTCTCAACCGTATTGTTGTTAGACAACAGTGAACCTGCGAATTATGAGGAAGCAATGATGAGCCCAGACTCTGAGAAATGGCTAGAGGCCATGAAATCCAAATTGGGATCCATGAGCGAAAACCAAGTATGGACTTTGGTGGACCCTCCTAGCGACCGTAAGGCCGTTGAGTGCAAATGGATTTTCAAGAAGAAAACGAACGTGGATGGTAATGTTACTGTCTATAAAGCTCGGCTTGTCGCAAAAGGGTTTCGGCAAGCTCAAGGTGGTGACTACGATGAGACTTTCTCTCCCGTAGCGATGTTTAAGTCCATTCGGATTTTATTAGCAATTGCTGCATTTCATGATTATGAAATATGGCAGATGGATGTCAAGACTGCATTCCTCAATGGCAACATTGATGAAGAGTTGTATATGATAAGCCCGAAGGTTTTGTAAATCCTAAGGATGCTGATAAGGTGTGCAAACTTCAGTGTTCCATTTATGGACTGAAGCAAGCATCTCGGAGTTAGAACCTTCGTTTTGATCAAGTGATCAAGAGCTTTGGATTTGTTCCAAATTGCTACGAAGCTTGTATCTACAAGAAAGTGAGTGGGAGCTCAGTGACATTTTTAGTACTATGTGTGGATGACATATTGATTATTGGAAATGACATTGGTATGCTTAACGATGTGAAGAATTATTTGAATAAATGTTTTTCAATGAAAGACCTAGGAGAAGCTGCTTATATATTAGGCATCAAAATCTATAGAGATAGACAAAGACGCCTAATAGCTTTAAGCCAAAGTACATATCTAGACAAAGTTCCGAAAAGGTTCAGAATAGATAAAGCAAAGAAAGGTTCATTGCCCATGTTGTCAGGTAAGATATTGAGCAAGGCTCAGTGTCCAGCTACGGTAAACGATAGAGATACTATGAGCAAAGTGCCATATGCCTCGGCCATAGGTTCTATCATGTATGCCATGCTATGTACTAGACCGGATGTGTCCAATGCTCTTAGTTTGACGAGCAGATACCAAAGTGATCTAGGAGTGGAACACTAGACAGCCGTAAAGAACATCCTAAAGTATTTAAATAGGACTAAAGAAATGTTCTTGGTATATGGAGGTGATGAGCAACTCGTCGTAAAAGGTTACGTCGACGCTAGTTTCGACACCGACCCGGGTGATTCTAAATCTCAGACAGTATACGTTTATATTTTAAATGGTGGAGCTGTGAGCTGGAGAAGTTGCAAGCAAAGTGTGATCGCGGGATCTACAACAGAAGCGAAATACATGGCTACTTCAGAAGCGTCAAGTGAAGGAGTTTGGATCAGGAACTTCGTCACTGAGCTTGGTGTGGTTCCAAGTGCCTTGGACCCACTGGAGATACTGTGCGACAACACTGGTGCCATAGCACTGGCTAAGGAACCAAGATATCATCCAAAGACCAAGCACATCAACCACCGTTTTCATATAATTCGAGATTATATAGCAGATGGAGATCTGAAGATTAGCAAAGTGCATACGGATCTGAATGTCGCAGATCCGTTGACTAAACCTCTTCCACGAGCAAAACATGATCAACACCTTAATGCCATGGGTGTTAGATTGTTGCCAGATATAAACTAGATTATTGACTCTAGTGCAAGTGGGAGACTGTTGGAATTATGCCCTAGAGGCAATAATAAAGATGTTATTATTATAATTCTTGTTCATGATAAAGTTTATATTCCATGCTAGAATTGTATTAAGCGGAAACTTTGATACTTGTGTGGTTTATGAACAACACCGTGTCCCTAGTACGCCTCTATGGACTAGCTCATTGATTAATGATGGTTAAGGTTTGCTAACCATAGACATGAGTTGTCGATTAATAATGAGATCATGTCATTAGGAGAATGATATGATGGACAAACCCAAATTAAGCAGAGCAATTAGATCGTGTCATCGTGTTCATCTTTGCGAAGCTTTTTCCTATGTCAAGTATTTCATTCCTTAGACCATGAGATAATACAACTCCCTGGTATCGGAAGAAAGCTTTGAGGTCATCAAACATCATCCTATGTGAGGGTGATCATAAAGATGTCTCTCAGGTGATCGGAAAGTACTTGTTGGGTTGTATGTATCGAGATGGAATTTTTCCCTCCCGAGTCGGAGAGATATACTTCGGGCCCACTTTCGTGTCGATATCAACACCGCTTGCAAGCACGTGGTTAAGGAGTTAATCATAAAGTGATATCGGATTACGGAACGAGTAAAGTACTTGCCGTGAACGAGATTGAACTAGGTATGCCGATACCAACGATCGAGTCTCGGGCAAGTAAAATATCGCGTGACGAAGGGAATACATATATGGGATTAATTGAATCCTGGCATTGTGGTTCATCCGATATGATCATCGATGAATATGTGGGAGTCAATATGGGTTTCCAGATCCCGCTGTTGATTAGTGATAGAAGATCATGTCTGCATATTCTCGAACCCGTAGGGTCACACACTTAACGTGCATCGATGCTAGGATAGAATGGATAATTGGTTTATGAGTTTTTGTTCGGAGTCTCGGATGAGATCCAGGACATCACGAGAGGTTCCGGAATGGTTCGGATAATAAGATTCATATAAAGGAAAGCAGTTTTTGGATTTCGGAATCGTTTCGAAGTTTATTGGTATTGTACCGGAAGGTTCTAGAAGGTTCCGGAGTGGGACCAACGTGGACCCACTTGTCAGAGGCCTGCGTGGGCCTAAGGGGAAGTGCCCTAGCCACTTTGGGCCAGGGGCACAAGGCCCCAAAGGCCCAGCCGGCCAGCCCTAGGGGAAACCCTAGGGGAGATCTTCTAGAAGGAACGGGGAAACTTGCCCCCCACTCCACCCCTTGGGGCCGCCGCCCTAGGGCTTGGAGGAGGGGCCAAGGGGGCCGGCCAGCCCCCTATATAAGGAGGGCAGGGACGCACCCTCCTCGTCCCACTCCTCCAACCCTAGCCCCCAACTGCTGCCCTTCCTCTCTCTCTCTCTCTCTCTCTCTCTCTCTCTCTCTCTCTCTCTCTCTCTCTCCCGACTGCGAGTAGGTGAAGCCCTGCCGCAAAAATTTCTTATGCCCGTTTTGAATTTTTCCCTTTTCAAACTATGGTCGAACCGGCGTGCATGAAGATAGGGGACGAGTATCATTAGATTTTGCATTGGATCTCTGAAAAAACCACATATTGCGAGTCTAAAAATAATTTTTTCAAAAATTCACGGGCGTTAGATCATGTACCTGTAGTACAAACCGGACCCATTTCCTACCGATTTGGCAGACGTTTGTCCTTTTTACCCGGGATGGACGGAAAGGTTTGAGATGTCTTGGTTGAGAGATAGTCCATGTAAGGTGTTCTATTATTTTAGGAAAATGGGACAGTAGCATTCTGAAATAGCATTTTGGTGGTTGCTTCACAAAAGGACCCATTTTTTGCGCTCGGAAAATGGAAAATGGCTTTTCCGTGTAACGAAAAGGAAAACTTTGTGCTGCCACATTGTTCTCCATCCCAACGTCCACATGCATACATAATATGGGCACAACATCACAAACTATGCCGCGATTCGGCAAATAACATCGGTCATTTGGACCGAAAGCCATGAAACCTCGAACATGATAGGTCATTTTGTGAAGGTTTTTTCGAGACATGATCAATATACCAAGTCTGGTATTTTTTCTTGCAATTATGTCGCATAATATGACACCACGCGAAGGATTTACATTGTTCAGACTTTTTTGAATTTCTTATGCCCATTTTGAATTTTTCCCTTTTTGAACTATGGTCGAACCGGCGTGCATGAAGATAGGGGACGAGCATCGTTAGAACTTACATTGGATCTCTAAAGAAACCACATATTGCGAGTCTAAAAATTATTTTTTCAAAAAATCACGGGTGTTAGATTATGTACCTGTAGTACAAACCGGACCCACTTCCTACCGATTTGGCAGACATTTGTCCTTTTTACCCGGGATGGACGGAAAGGTTTGAGATGTCCCGGTTGGGAGATAGTCCATGTAAGGTGGACTAGTATTTTAGAAAAATGGGACAGTAGCATTCTAAAACAGCATTTTGGTGGTTGCTACACAAAACGACCCGTTTTTTGCGCTCAGAAAATGGAAAATGGCTTTTCTGTGCGACGAAAAGGAAAACTTCCTCCTGCAACATTGTTCTCCATCCCAATGTCCACATGCATGCATAATATGGGAATAGGTCACAAACTATGCCGCGATTCAGCACATAACATCGGTCATTTGGACCGAAAGCCATAAAACCTCGAACATGATAGGTCATTTTGTGAAGGTTTTTTTGAGACATGATCAATATACCAAGTCTGGTATTTTTCCTTGCAACTATGTCATATAATATGACACCACGCGAAGGATTTACATTGTTGGGACTTTTTTTTGAATTTCTTATGCCCGTTTTGAATTTTTCCCTTTTCGAACTATGGTCGAACCGGCGTGCATGAATATAGGGGACGAGCATCGTTAGAACTTGCATTGGATCTCTGAAGAAACCATATATTGCGAGTCTAAAAATGATTTTTTTTCAAAAAATCACGGGCGTTAGATCATGTACCTGTAGTACAAATCGGACCCACTTCCTACCGATTCGGCGGACATTTGTCCTTCTTACCCGGGATGGACAGAAAGGTTTGAGATGTCCCAGTTGGGAGATAGTTCATGTAAGGTGGTATAGTATTTTAGAAAATGGGGCGGTAGCATTCTGAAACAGCATTTTGGTGGTTGCTTTACAAAACGACCCGTTTTTTGCGCTCAGAAAATGGAAAATGGCTTTTTCATGCGACGAAAAGGAAAACTTCCTCATGCAACATTGTTCTCCATCCCAATGTCCATATGCATGCATAATATCGGCACAACATCACAAACTATGTCGCGATTCAACACATAACATCGGTCATTTGGACCGAAATCCATGAAACCTCGAACATGATAGGTCGTTTTGTGAAGGTTTTTTTGAGACATGATCAATATACCAAGTCTGGTATTTTTCCTTGTAACTATGTCACATAATATGACACCACGCGAAGGATTTACATTGTTCGGACTTTTTTTGAATTTCTTATGCCCGTTTTGAATTTTTCCCTTTTCGAACTATGGTCGAATCGGCGTGCATGAAGATAGGGGACGAGCATCGTTAGAACTTGCATTGGATCTCTGAAGAAACCACATATTGCGAGTCTAAAAATGATTTTTTCAAAAAATCACGGGCGTTATATCATGTACCTGTAGTACAAACCGGAGCCACTTCCTGCCGATTTAGCAGACATTTGTCCTTTTTACCCGGGATCTTTAAATAGAGGGAAAGACCTATAAATAGAGGGAAAGGATTCATTTGTAGTCCTGGTTGGAGGGATTTTGGCAGGCTGAGACAGGCAGCACTGATGATAGGGGTGAGTGTCGATATTATGTCGTGCGGCTTGTACCTTGTCCCGGATGGTGTCACCAACCGAGACTAAAGATGAACCTTTAGTCCCGGTTGGAGACACCAACCAGGACAAAACACAAGTCAACACTAATAATAGGGGTGAGTGTCGATATCATGTCGTGAGTGTCGATACTATGTCGAGCTGCTTGTACTATAAATAGGCATCCTTGTGAGTGCAGTCCTCCAGCCAGATTGAGGCATCTCCAAGATGGTTTTCGAGAGCATGGACACCACTACGACCAGTTTCAGGGAGATGCCGTCGGATCCCGGTCCTCCGGCATCTCCAAAAAACTGGTCATAGAGGCACTCCCTAATATGTGAAATTAGTTAGCTCCTAGACGTATTGATCTAGTTAGAGAAGTTACAAGATGCAAGATGGTGTGCGAGAGCAGGGACACCACTACGGCTAGTTTGAGGGAGATGCCGCCAGAGCCCAGTCCTCCGACATCTACAACAAACTGGTCATAGAGGCACTCCCCAATATGTGACCACACACGTTTGGAGATCAGATCTTAATGGTAAGTACGAATCGGGACAACTTCTTTATAGTTCGGGAAAGTCGTTCTACGAATCGGGACTAAAGGCCCCCTTTAGTCCCGGTCTAGCCACAAAACAGGACTAACACTCAAGATATTTATTAATATTAAAAATCGAGACTACAAAATAGGGACTAAAGGCCCCCTATATATAGTCCCGGTCAAGCCACAAACCGGAACTAACACTCAATACATTTATTAAACTTGGAAAATTGCAAACATCATAAAATATCCTTCACAATACGAGTTATCATGTCTCATGGCATTTAGGTTCACAATATGCAGCCGACCGGCCAGACATGAACTAGAGGTACATAATATGAGCATGAACTTCTTGGCGTATGTCCTTCCTTATGATCGCTTCAGACGTAACCATGGAGCATCTTCTTTACTTAACGGAATGCTTGGGTCAGTTTTCACTGTGAAGGGCGGAATTTCATCAAACTTATTATAATCTTTTGACATGTCTGTCTTGTCCTCGATTCCCACGATGTTTCTTTTTCCTGAAAGAACTATGTGACGCTTTGGCTCATCATATGATGTATTCGTTTGCATATTTTTTCTTTTTTTCGGTCTAGAGGACATGTCCTTCACATAGAAAACCTGAGACACATCATTGGCTAGGACGAATGGTTCATATCTATAACCAAGATTGTTGAGATCCACTGTTGTCATTCCGTACAACTGGTCTATCTTTACCCCTCCCCCATTCAGGTTGACCCATTTGCAGCCAAACAAAGGGACCTTAAAAGAGACTCCATAGTCAAGTTCCCATATCTCCTCTATGTAACCAAGTATGTGTCCTTTTGCCCATTCTCGTCCGTTGCATCAAAGCGGACACCACTATTTTGGTTGCTGATCTTTTTATTTTGGGCGATCGTGTAGAATGTATTCCCATTTATTTTGTACCCTTAGAAATTCAATATACTAAAAGATGGTGACGCGGCCAACAAGTATAGCTGATCTCCAAGAGTGGTGTCATTCAAGAGATGTGTCCGCATCCAGCCGCCGAAAGACTTCATGTGTTCATCTGTAATCCATGAGTCAGGCTTCCCCGGTTTTTTGGAGCGTACAATATTCATGTGTTCCTCGATATACGGAGCTGCCAAGGTGGAATTATGTAGAACTCTGTAGTGTGCTTTAGTGAAAGAATCCTTGTCCCTACATATCATTGCTTTCTTTTCTAGTGTGCCTTTTCCACTTAGTCTTCCCTCATGCCGCGAGTCAGGAACACAAATCGGCTTAATGTCAGGAATAAAGTCAACACAAAACTCAATGACCTCCTCTGTTCCATATCCCTTGGAGATGCTTTCTTCTGGTCTAGCACGGTTATGAACATATTTCTTTAAGACTCCCATGAACCTCTCAAAGGGAACATATTGTGCAGAAATACAGGACCGAGAATGACAATCTCTTCCACTAGGTGAACCAGGAGATGCATCATAATATTGAAGAAGGATGGTGAGAACACCAACTCAAAACTAACAAGACATTGTACCACATCCTTCTGTAACCTTGGCAGAATATCTGGATTGATTACCTTCTGAGATATTGCATTGAGAAATGCACACAGCTTCACAATGGGTACTCGAACATTTTCCGGTAGAAGCCCCCTCAATGCAATCAGAAGCAACTGCGTCATAATCACGTGACAGTCATGAGACTTCAGGTTTTGGAACTTTTTCTCTGCCATATTTACTATCCCCTTTATATTAGATGAGAAGCCAGACGGCGCCTTGATACTGTAAAGGACTTCAAAAAAGATACCCTTCTCTGATTTGGTAAGAGCATAGCTGGCACGACTTAAGTGACACCCTTTATCCATCTTGTTCTGTGTATGCATGTTCTATGGGTCTTTCATAATTTGCTGGTCCTCCTGTGCTTCTGGTGTATCTTTTGTCTTCCCATACACGCCTAGGAATCCTAACAGGTTTCACGCAAAGATTCTTCGTCATGTGCATCACGTCGATTGAAGAGCGAACACGTAGGACTTTCCAATATGGCAGCTCCCAAAATATAGATTTCTTCTTCCACATGGGTGCGTGTCCTGCAGCGACGTCGTTCGGAACTGATTGACCGCCGTGACACTTTCCAAAGATTACTTCTATGTCCTTGACCATACCAAATACATCATCACCACTAGGGAGTTCAGCCTTCTTCTGGTGATCTGCCTCAACTTTGAAATGCTTGCCTTTCTTTCTTACGGGATGATTGGTCGGAAGAAATCGTCGATTCACCAGGTACACAACCTTCTTGCATTTATGCAAATATGTACCTTCAGTCTTATCTAAATAGTGCGTGCATGCCTTATATCCCTTGTTTGTTTGTCCTGAAAGGTTACTAAGAGCAGGACAATCATTGATAGTTACGAAAAGCAACCCTCGTAGGTCAAATGGCTCCTGTTTGTTCTCATCCCACACATGTACACCTGGTTTGCCCCACGGCTGTAAGAGTTCTTGAACTAATGGCCTTAGGTACACATCAATGTCGTTGCCCGGTTGCTTTGGGCCTTGGATGAGTACTAGCATCATAATGAACTTACGCTTCATGCACAACCAAGGAGAAAGGTTGTAGATACATAGAGTCATGGGCCAGGTGTTGTGACTGCAGATCTGCTCCCCAAAAGGATTCATGCCATCCGTACTTAGACCAAACCATAAGTTCCTTGCGTCACCTGCAAAGTCGGGAAGTCTCTCTCGATTTTTCTCCACTGTGACCCATCGCCAGGTGTCTCAACTTCCCGTCTTTCTTACGGTCTTCTTTGTGCCATCGCAACAACCTGGCATGCTCTTTGTTTCTGAACATGCGTTTCAACCTTGGTATTATAGGAGCATACCACATAACCTTAGCAGGAACCCTCTTTCGGAAGGGCTCTCCCTCAACATCACCAGGGTCATCTCGTCTGATCTTATGCCACAACGCATTGCATACCGGACATTTATCTAAATTCTCATACTTCTTACCGCGATAGAGGATGCAGTCATTAATGCATGCATGTATCTTCTGCACATCTAATACTAGAGGACAGGGAGTCTTCTTTGCTTCGTACATCCTCTCGGGATGTTCGTTATGTTTTGGAAACTTCGGCTTCATTATTTTCAGCATCTTTTCAAATGAGGAGTCAGTTAGACCACACTCTGCCTTCCATCGCAGCAATTCCAGTGTGGTACCGAGCTTTGTGCTGCCATCTTCGCAATTTGGGTACAACAATTTCTTGTGATCTTCTAACATGCCCTCTAACTTCAATTTCTCCTTTTCTGTTTCACAGTCTCGCTTTGCATCAGAAATGACCCTACCAAGTTCATCAGCGGGCTCATCTGATGTCCGTTCTTCACCTCCTTCCTCTTCATTGTCTTCCATTGCAGTATCACTGTATTCAGGAAACATATGATGATAGTTGTTATTATCATCTTCTTCTTCATTGTCTTCCATCATAACCCCTCTTTCCCCGTGCTTGGTCCAGCAATTATAGTTGGGCATGAAACCTTTCATAACCAGGTGGCCGCGAATGATTTTCGAGGAATAGTACTCCTTGTTGTTCCGACATTGAACACATGGACAACGGATAAAACCATTCTCTTTGTTTGCTGTAGCCACATCGATAAATTTATCCACGCCTTTAATGTACCTGGGTACACGCCGATCACCGTACATCCATTCCCGACCGTTCATCTGCATCATATAATTAAGTTTATCAAAAACGAAACATCATAAATAGTGAAACGACCAATTCACATCGACACATGCATCGTATCAATGACAGAGAAAAGATAAGATTGCTAACCTCAATCGAGGGAAATAAAGAGGAAAAAGCTCAAGTGCGTCTCGGGCACCTTCTATATTTTTGTTTTGTGAGAAATTGAACGGGATCATTCACTCAAACATTTCATCAAACACCTTGAATGCATGCATAGGAAAAAAAATAAACTAGCACACCTCTCACACCTTCCACCAAGAAAAAACATAGGGGAGGCAGAGGGTTGGGGCGACGTATTTATAGAGGGCGGGATCATACGTCCACAAACCGGGACTAAAGGTGTGTGGCAGGCCACGTGTCTGGCGCCCAATCTTTAGTCCCAGTTTGTGTTATAAATCGGGACGCCTGACCCCTCACGAACCGGGACGCATGCCTCCGGCCACCTTGCCCGCTCGAACCGGAACGCGTGCCAGCATTAGTCCCGGTTCGTGACGCAACCGGGACTAATGCTGTTAGGGGACGCGTATGGATAGCTGTTTTCTACTAGTGTGGACTAAGAGCCGCATAATCCGGCTTGATCTCTACAACGAGCGTGCCCCCCCTCTGTGACCCTTATATAACATGATTTATAGTGTCCTATAATCGGTGGACTCCATCTACACGGAAGTTTCCCTTTGCCAAATAACGTCAACTATGGACGAGGGATCAAAACCTAGGGTTTTTAAAAAGTTTTGCTAGGGGTGTTTGATTGGCGATTGACTAGTGTAAGATTGAGACAACTTTTCTTAATTAGTTTTTCAAGATAAAAATAAAAATGTCGAGAAGCACACTCGATGAATTCGATGTGGTAACCATAGCAACACGACGGTGTCACATGTTTGAATTTGGAATGCCAGTAATTTAAGCTAGAACGTGTGCATTCTTTTTTGGGGGTACTTTCTTTATCCACTCTGGTATAGACCTCATCAATAGTTCATCAGTGTTGTTTGTCTAATTCTGCTTTCTGTGATAACTAAAAACCACATGAACACTTATATTTTTTTTGGACTGGCCAGGAAAATGTAAATTCCATATTGCATGAGTTGTATCTGCATATGTGGTGTAAATGTTTCTGCACATTTTGTCTGCAGGTCTCGGTTGGACCGGTTAACTACACGTGCATGTTAATGTGTCATACAAGTATTGTTAATGTATACTCCCTCCTTTTAAAAATATAAGATGTTTTAGGTTTGTGAATGAGATGTATCTAGACACCTTTTAGATACATCTCATTCACAAACCTAAAACATCTTATATTTTCAAACGCAAGGAGTAGAGTATAGTGGAGAAGATTGCCATGTCGTTATACATCAACTAGCCGCATGTTATATATGTTACCAATTGGAGTTAGAGCATCTCTACTCGTTGGGCGAACCCAGTCCGAAATCCGAACCTTTTTTTGGCCGGACGGAACTTGATTTTGGTTTGGGTACGCCCAGTTTCCCACCCGCGTACCCGGGCGAGTTCCCGCGTTTGGCTAAAATTTAACAAATTTCGTCAAACTTTGGGCAAATATAAGCGGTTTTGGACGAACTTTGGGCGAATATGTCGATACGGACGAACTTTGGGCGAATATGGGCAATATGGACGAACTATGGACGAACTTTGAGTGAATATGGGCGATACAGACGAACTTTGAGTGAATATGCCTGAATTTTGGGCAAACTTTGGGCGAATATGGTCTATATGGGCGAAATTTGGGCGAATATGGTCGATACAGACCAACTTTGGGCGAATATGCCTGAATTTTGGGCGAATCTGGTCTATATGAACGAAATTTGGACGAATATGGGCGATACGGACAAACTTTGAGCGAATATGCCAGAATTTTGGACGAACTTTGGGCGAATATGGTCTATATAGACGAAATTTCAGCGTCCGGACATATTTTTAGCGTCCGGATCGGCGTCCTAGCTAGCCTACTGAAGATGCTCTTATGAACCTATGAAAACCTTAGGTTTGCCGTTTATGTGTTTGGTCAAAGACAGATTAATGTCCTTTCGACGGTATGCTATGTACACGTGTAGGCGAGGCCCATGTGGGTTATTGATCAATCTGAAAAGCCGCATCTTTCATCTCTACTAAACACCGTATGGATGTGTGTTCGGTCCTTCGGGGTCCTTCCCCTTTCAAAAAGATGAATGTTCGCTCGCGAGCGCGTGGTAACGATGACGGCATGACGTTCACATTTTTTTCAATCAACCAGCACGAGCGCTAACTTTTCTATCAGAAAAAGAGATTTGGTCGGTTTAAAAAAAAACTGGCCAAAATCCGATACAAACATATATACACGGATCCGGTTAAAAAGGGATGAGACCAAAAAAACCGAATGACATAGTTTTCAGGAAAACCGGCAAAACCAAGACGAGGCCACGCAACCTAGAACGACTAGGTCAGGAGCACCAACACCAGCAAAACGACAATAGCGCCGCCGCACAGGCAACCACACCGACCCCGAGACCGCGCGCACTCCTAGTCGACGAAGCAGCAACTAGACAAAACAAGTCTAACCGCCTAGCAGAGCACCAAACCTCCTAAGGCATCGCCCCCAAGAGGGGAAAACGACGGTGGCACCGCCGATGCTCGCTCCGGAAACATCCAGAGCTCAGGTTTTCACTCGGAGAGTCTGTGACCCGAAACAGCGAGGGAGGTGAAGGAGCTCCTCAACAATGCCTCCAACGAGGGGAACGACGTCCGCGGACACCGACATCACCGACATCGACCTAGGTCGATACAGTGCTTTCGCGCGGAGATCACCATATCCCGAGCCGAACAAGCCGATCGACCAAGGCGAGGAAGCCATGCCCGCCTTGCAGCACACCGTCGCTACCACCACATGCCGCAAGAAACCACCTGGGCACCTCCTCCCACGGTGCCCCTTGCCGTGACCGCCGTCCCGAGGATGCCACCCCGGCATCCACTCCGCATCCATCCAAAGGCATCGCCGAACAACATCCGCTGCCACCGCAAACCGCCACCAGGCCACCAACAAGGGAGGAGAAGAAACCGCCTATTTGGCAGCAGGAGCATCGCACCACACGGAGAAGACTATACCAGAGACCACGGCTTCGCCGAGCACCTCGTTGGCCGAAGAACCACCCCGTCTAGAAAGGCACGCAAGTAGCAGCTCGAGATTCCTCCAAACCCATCCGACACGCCGCACGCACGGCCACGCCGGCCACCACTACCGCACCCTGGGGCCGCCACCCCAGCAACCCCCTCCAGCCGCCGAGGTAGAGCTGCGACCTGCGAACCGTGGCCCGCCAAGCCCATATGGGCCTCGGACGGGCCCGACATCGCCTACACCTCCAGCAGCGCCGACGGCAAGCGCCAGCCCTGCCACGGCGCAGAGACGCCTCCCCCGCCCGTCGAGCCCGTTCGTCGCCACGCTGATGCAGCCGTCGGAGTAGACGAAGAATAAACCGTCGGGGCGAGACGCGTCCACCACGGGATCCCCCCCTAGCCACCTTTGGCAGTAGGGGCCGCCGCCACCAGCAGCCAGGCGATGGCGGCGGAGAGAAGGTGTGGTGGTGAGGCTGTGGCGGCTGGCACAGCCCGGGTCGCCTGTGCATGACGCCCACATCCATGGGTGTTTTTTCATAGGGAACATCTCTTGGTGTTTATGTCTTTTTTGTGTATATATGGGTGTTTATGTCTTTTTTTGCGTATATATATGGGTGTTTATGTTGTGGCCTCTGCCTATCAATTCAATTAGTTGATCAATTGGAACTCCCAGTCAGACACCGAGTTGAATCAGAGAGAAGAATTAAGAAATGGAAAAACGAGAAACTACATACACACACACGTAGCTAGCTAGCTACTGTCTGCTTCATGCTTGGTCGCGACAAACCCGGGATAGGTTGTTGCCTGCTAGTTGTTGGACCTAACCAGGAGCATGGCAACGCTAACGCAAGTAACTATCGTTATTACGTAATATAATCCCCAACAAGTTGTTAAACAGGGGACAACGTGAGAAGGCATGTCCCTAATTTCATGTGCTCTCCGCGCTAATTAGAGCATGTACAATGATTTTATCTTAGTAATGTCATATAAGATGTCTGAGTTAGAGGAGAGAAACGAAAAATATTTTTTATCTTAGTTAAGAAATGATCAACGATAAGTCTCAACACACTGGTAGAAAACGTCACGCGTCACGTCCCGGTTGTACAAACATTTAAAACTATCTGTCTCTATAGATAAGACTAAAAAAGACACATTGCACATCATATTTTATTGTCATATCAAAATTATGTGAAATATAGAAAATAAGATTGTCTTATAGACAATTGTAGATGCCATTAGCCGCCCATCAACGTGCACAACACGAACCCACCGTGCGTCGGCCCACCGGACTAATCATCACCAGCGCACTTGTTTAGCGACTTGTTGGGGATTATATTAGGATCGCATGCGCGAAATGCAAACTGAGCTTAGAGAATCTTCACTAGTGTTCCCTCCCACTGGGTTGTTCCCAAGGCGATTTTTATACCTGAATAACGAAAATTCCCCTAGTCGTGTTTCTAGACATACAGTTTTCGCTGGATAATTTAGGCACGATGTCCCCAAACTAGTCCAAACTAGGCCAAAGTATGTCAAACTAGGGCGAAATTTCGCCAAACTAGGCCAAACTATGCCGAGCTAGATCGAATATTAGCAGAATTTGGGCAAAATGCCGACGATTTTGCCTTATATGCATACCTCGTCCGTCCGATGTTAAATAGCGCCGAACTTAGACTAGTCGCAATGAAGGTATCATAGGTGGTATCATGCATCACATGCATGCAAAATGCTTATGTGTCATAGTAATTAACGATAAAAAAGATTATGTTGGTATCATAGGTAGATACGGCATCATAGCACATAAAACTAGAAAAAATAGTCCCAAACAAATCTTGTCCACAATTTTACATTGAGATTCTACAAAACAATAAATATACCAAAATATGATAGTACTATATAATAGTATGCATTGTGAAGATGGTACAGTATTATGTACTAGTATCATATGCATGATACTACTATATATGATATCCCATTGTGACTAGTCTTATGGTGATTAGGTTCTTTGTGTTGGAACCAGCGCACTGCGCACTTATTAGATCCCTAGTCCTAGACTTGGTATGAGCGTTTAGTTACTACCTGGATTTATTTCAGGATTTAATTGGCAACTTTGACAGCATCAAAATCCACCGATGCAATCTAGAACTAATTCTACGAAATTCGCAAAAATAAAATAAAATAAATCCAGCAGGGCACAAGGGGCGACCGAGTCGTAGTACTAGTACGTCCGATCGATCGGGGCCGCCCGCACATGCACGCGGCGCGACGCATGGGACTGCCGCTACTACTACTACTACTAGTATAGTCTGCCGTGAACATGTGAGAGCGTGTCATGATGCTGTCACATCGCAAGCGATGACGTAGCGCGGCACCGTCACGACTCACGCGCGTGCGATTCCTTGGATTCCAGCATATCGTCCTGTTGCTCTCACACGATAGCACTAGCTAGCGAAGAAGATGGACGGGCACCCCGTGGGAGATTCCTTCATGTTTGGCCCATCTTTGACACCCGACCCATGCCGTGAGCCGTCAGTCAGGCGTGAGTCGGAGGAAAGACCGCCAAATTTTCCACCGCGTCAGTTGGATTCCTCTATTTGCAGTGCCAGATTTAGGCCACCCACCGACCCCAGCTACGAGTAGGCAGGGCCCACGCGACGCGGCGCCGGCGGTCCAAACGAACGCGGTTTCCCTTGTCGCCACTCCCTCCCTCCCGGCGCCGGTCTCTCCTCCCTTCCGAGT
This sequence comes from Avena insularis, assembly GCA_023614405.1. Taxonomy (NCBI): domain Eukaryota; kingdom Viridiplantae; phylum Streptophyta; class Magnoliopsida; order Poales; family Poaceae; genus Avena; species Avena insularis. The sequence continues at coordinate 280,339,782 of CM042691.1, read as the reverse complement.
AGTAGTACCTCCTCTTTGGTCTCGGCCGAGGAAGGAAAAACGGAGCGTCATCTGCGGACTGCGGCGGCAGGTCGTCAGACTATTCACACTCGCCAGCCAACGAGAGCCACCTCAGGACACGATCCTTTTCTTCCAGAAGAGATGCCAACCAGGTACACCCTCAAGGCAAGAACACACTTCTAGTACGCCTCTCCCTCCTTATCCTCTCATCCTCCCACCTCCTGTGCTTGACCGTTGACACAGGGGAAGACCGGCCCGATCTCGACCCATCTACGACGGCTTTGCCGGCCGGAGATGGAGAGGGGAAGGTGCAGGAGCAGATGGTAGGGTTAGATGTAGTTTGTCCTGGCGAGATGCCGGTAGTTTGGAGTAGGACGTCGGGCTGTTTGGGCCAGTCTCGACGCATCTGGTGGTGGTGGCGTGGCGGCGGCGAACTCCGGTGGTCGGAGGTGCTGGTGGACGGCGAAACCCTAGGGATCTCCGCAAATAAGCCCCTGTATCGGCCACGGCGGCGGGGGAGGGAGAGGCTGGAGTGGTGCAGCAGTTCTGAAGGTGGAGGGCGGGGTTCTTTTGCTCTGGTGCATCGGCGCTGTACCAGTACTTTGCCGACGAATCTCGCCGTCAAGCTCTCGTGGTGGGAGTATGCGGTGGAGGTTCCTCTTGCAGGACCCCTTCGTAAGCGCCCGTGGCGGCGACCCAGCGACATCAACGGCGTCTTCTTCGACCTGGCCGGCCAAGGTGGCCAGGAGGAAGAAGAGGCAGGCCTTGATGATGTTGTTGTTCGTGTTGCCTTGCTGCCTTCTCGAGCTCCTAGCGCGGTGGTATAGATTGCCACCGGCATCCATGCCCATGAAGGGCTACTTCCACGTCGCGAGGGCGTGATCTCAACCTCCAAGATGGAGGCCTTATGGGTGCTGCGCGTCAGGCTTCCCCAGCTCTTTTCGGCCAAGCGGTTCGTCCCCGGCGGGATCGAGATGGCCGGCGGCGCTAGCACATCGACGGTGGAGGGTTTCAAGGACCTAATTGCGTTTCCAGGATTTTATTTAGGGTCCACCTTGCTTATTCGTAGGACTGTTTTGCAATTCTATGTTTGTAGTGGTCCTGCTTGTAAAATGTACCCACCGACTAAATATTAACGGTAGCATCGGGGTCCTTCGTGACCCCTCTCTTGTGTTAAAAAAAACAGGTACACCCCTTTTGGTATCACGACCACAATTGCAATCTGTGTCAAAAAGAAAAAAATGTTCCACGTAGTTTTCTATTGCAAGCCTTTGATGGTGTCCAAAAATCTTGACCTTAAAGTTACATGGGATGGCTAGAAAGATTGGCTTAAAAGACAATCACCAAAACCTTGGCCTTAATTTTATCTCACCCTCTCCAACAATTGATTTAACTAGACTTATCTCTAGATCCTAACATTCAACCTTGTGACACGCGAGTTTCGCCAAATATAGCATACATAAATCATTGGCTCTATTGGCCTTGCATTTTCTCTTTAGGCTTTCCACCTGTTGGTTGACAATACATGTTGTGACCTCCTTAATGTTTTGAAAAGAGATTGGATATATTGTTGTCATCGCTTGAAGAAATAACTTGCGACGTGCATGTTGTTGTGATCATTCTACAAAGTTTGTCCACTAAAGAAGCATATGCACGGAAAGTCGACGACGACAAGGTAGAGGTTGTGTCCGCCCCTGCCCCCCCTATGACCCTTATATAGAACATGATTTATAGTGTCCTATAACCGGTGGACTCCATCTACATAGAAGTTAGAGCCATCGCCCATTGCCAAGTAACATTAACCGTGGATGGGGGGATCAAAACCTATGGTTTTACAAAGTTTACTAGAGGTGTCTGATCGGCGGTTAACTAGTGCAAGATTGGGACAAGTTTGTTTAAAGTATGTTTTTCAAGACAATAATAAAAAATGTCAAGAAGTACAATTTGTGAATTGGATGTGGTAACAATAGCAACACGATGGTGTCACATGGTTTGAAACTCGTAATCGGTATGCCAGTATATTAAGCTGGAACTTGTGCATCCTTAAAAAAATTGAACGTGTGCACGTGTGAGCACGCATGGTAATGATGACGCCCACGTCTGCTATGTCTTATGGGTGTTTATGTCGTGGCTTGTGCCTCTCAATTCAATTAGTTGATTAAATTAGAGCTCCCAGTCACACACCGAGTTGTCATGATGAAAATTGACACGATGACTAATTAATTAAGAAACGGAAAAACACTCCGAGAAACTACAAACACGATAGTAGCTAGCTAGTGTCTGCTGCATGCTTGGTCGCGACACCCGGGATGGATAGGTTGTTGCGTGCTTGTCTGCTAGTTGTTGGACCTAACCAGGGGCATGGCAACGCTAACGTAAGTATCGTTATCGTTATCGTTATCGTTAATATCATGAATATGCAACATGTATTTCTCTGAGGGCCAAAGGCCACAATATATAATACAAGTATAGGTGCAAATATGCAGGAAACCCCTAACATATGGGTAAAAACTACAATATACAAATATATACATCTAACATCCCTCCTCAAACTCATGGTGGATCCACAACACTGAGTTTAGAGAGTAAGAAATCATGTTGCGTTCTGGTCTGTGCCTTCGTAAAGAAATCCGCCAACTGTAAATCTGAAGGCACATACTGAAGCGCAACAGCCTGAGCCTGCACCTGAGCACGTGTATAGAAAGCATCAACACCAATATGCTTGGTAAGCTCATGTTTGACCGGATCACGTGCAACACTAATAGCACCTGTACTGTCAGACAAAACCAGAGTATGTGGTAACAGAGACCCCAAAATCCGCAAATAACCATCGTAACCAGGTCACCTCAGCAGTCAACAAGACCATAGCACGCAACTCAGCCTCAACACTCGAACGGGAAACCGCTGTTTGTTTCTTCGTCTTCCAAGCAATGAGCGAACCACCAAGAAACACACAGTAAGAAGAAAGTGAACGGCGATCCGAAGGATCACTCGCCCACGTAGCGTCTGAATAGCACTGGAGCTGGAACGAGGAAAGAAAAGGCGACGAGTGATCGTACCACGAAGATAACGAAGAACACGAAGAAGATGACTATAGTGAACAGTGGTAGGAGCAGAAACAAACTGACTCAGCATATGAACAGGATAAGACATGTCAGGACGAGTGACCACAAGATAAACAAGACTCCCAACTAAGGATGGCAATTTTACCCATGGGTACGGGTATCCGCGGGTACCGTACCCGCATGGGTAGGGTATGGGCACACTTTTATACCCATGGGTAATACCCATACCCTACCCGTTAAGTTACGGGTACGGGCATGGGTATAGACTTGTACCCATGGGTATACCCATACCCTGCCCATTTAAACTGACATGTCAAACTTACTTATAGAGTTCACCCTATGCGGCCGAGAAGCCTAGGGACAAGTATGAGATTATGGCTTCTAAACTTTAATTTGATACTTTACGTACTCGTCTACTATTAGTAAGTAGAGATTATTGTCTTTTTTCAAATATGCTTTTGATGAAAGTAAAATTTTGAATAACTTGTATACTATTGGATATACCCGCCGGGTAGCCAATGGGTACGGGTACCCGCCGGATATGGGTATGGGTAAAGTTTTATACCCACGGGTATGGGTATGGGTAAGCTTTTTTACCCATTGACTACATGGGTATGGGTATGGTATTGCTCTACCCTGCCCATACCCTGCCCATTGCCATCCTTACTCCCAACAAGATGATGATAACGCGTCGGACCAGGAAGAGGATCACCATCAGTAGGTTGAAGCTTAACATTAAGCTCCATAGGGGTCTCAACAGTGCGCTCATCCCCAAAAGCAGCACGAGCAAGAAGATCCTGAATATACTTTTCCTCAGAGATGTAAAAGCCATCAGAAGTGGATGAAACCTCAATCCCAAGAAAGTATCAAAGAGGACCAAGATCAGTCATAAGAAACTGATCACGAAGACGAGCCTTAACAAAGACGATATACTCAGAATCATCACCAGTAATGATCATATCATCAACATAGAGAATAAGAAGAGTGCGTTCATGAGGAGAAGTGTGAGCAAACAACGCTGGATCATGAGCACTAGGGGAGAAACCAGCAACAGTCACTACAGAAGCAAAACGCTCAAACCAGGCACGAGGGGCCTGTTTGAGGCCATAAAGAGAATGTCGAAGACGACAAACCATCCCCTCAGGAACAAAATACCCAGAAGGAGGCTGCATATAAACCTCCTCAGTCAACTCACCATTGAGAAAGACGTTCTGAACATCAAGTTGGGACACAGACTAGTGACGAACAGAAGCAACAGTAAGAAGAGTACGCACAGTGGTCATATGAGCCACAGGAGCAAAGGTCTCATCATAGTCACGACCATGCTCCTGCTGAAAACCACGAGCCACAAGACGCGCTTTATAGCGCTCAAGAGATCCATCAGAGCGGGTCTTAATCTTATAGACCCAGTTACACGTGATAGGACGAACACTAGGAGAGGGAGAAACAAGATCCCAGGTGCCAGTGCGCTCAAGCGCAGCAATCTCCTCAGCCATGGCCAGCTGCCATTCAGGATGATGCTCAGCATCCCGATAAGAAGTCGGCTCGGCGGCAACGGAAAGACCATACTAACTAGGAGAGTAATGGTTGGGGGCACGATGCTAACGAATAGGACGAGTAGAGGGAAGCTCATCAGAGGAAGACGACTCAGGAGACGACGATGAAGAAGAAGGAATAACAGAGGAAGACTTCGGATAACGAGGAGAACTAGGAGAACTATACGGAGCAGAGGAGGACGGTGTCGAATAAGAGACATCAGGGGGAGGAGATCCTAAAGAAGACACAATAGGAGTAGAAGGAGGTGTGTCAGGAAAGAGAAGAAAAGAGATATCTTCCACTGGGTAGGTACCAGCGGTGGGACGAAGATAGAAAGGACGCGTCTTATCAAAAGTAACATCACGAGAGATACGCATCCGACGACCAACGGGGTCCCAACAGCGATAACCCTTATGCTCATCACTGTATCCAAGGAAGACACACTCAACAGACTGAGCGATCAGTTTGGTGTTGTTCGCAAGGAGCAAGGAGAACATAGCAAACACAACCAAACAAGCGAAGCATGAAGTAGTCTGAAGACTGTCCAGATAGGCGCTCAAGAGGGATACCACCCTGCAAAGCGGCAGAAGGCTGAATATTGATGAGGTAAGCCAACGTAGCGACAGTCTCAACCTAGAAATGCGGTGGAAGAGAAGAAGCAATCATCATGACACGAGTGGTCTCAAGAAGATGGCGATGCTTACGCTCAGCAACGCCATTCTGGGCATGTGCGCCAGGATAGGAGAACTGAGCAAGGGTGCCCTGCTCAGCAAGAACACCTCGCAACATCTGGGAGATATACTCACCAGCAGAATCAGCACGAAACACACGAATGGGGGTAGAATATTGAGTATGGACCATGGCCGCAAAACACTGATATATGGAGAGCACTTCACTGCGAGAGCGCATAAAATACAACCAAGTGTACCGAGAAAAATCATCGATGAATAAAATATAGTAGCGATGGCCCCCTTTCGAAGCGAAAGGAGCCGGACCCCAAACATCGGAATGAACTAAATCTGACATACAGACGCGCTAGTAGGATAGGGAAGCTAAATCTGTTTACCCAACCTACATACGACAATGAAGACCCATCTCTGAGATGGACCCGAAGACCACGATGAACTAATGACGACAGGCGAGAGTCACAAAGGTGACCAAGACGATGATGCCACTGCTGAAAGGAGCTGGTAGCAGAGGCGACGATCGAAGAAGAACTGGCAGATGAAGTGGTAGCGAAAGGAACACGAAGCCAGTCTAACTCCCAAAGTCCTGAAGAGTCACGACTGCGAGGGACAGCTCCAACCAGGGCCTGTGTGCGACGGTCCTCGACAACACAAGAATCAGCATCAAGAATGACGCGACAACCAGAGTCAGTAAGCTGGCTAGCAGAGAACAGATTCATCTTAAGAAGAGGGACATGAGAAATATCACAAAAAAAAGAAGTAGAAAGGGTGCCCCGACTAGAAACAGGAAGAGAGGTACCATCAGCCGTGAAAACAGGGACAAGAGAAGGGAGAGAACAAAGAGCGGACAGAAAAGAAGACTCAGAGGTCATATGAAAGAAGCTCCAGAATCCAGATACCACAGGGACGTACCTGAATGTGTAGAAGGTGGTGGTCGCCTTGAAGGTTCAAGAATCGATCCGTAACCAGCGGTGCTCAGTCGAAGAAGAGCTCAGAAAGCAAGCCCGCGAAGACTCCTGATAATGTCCTGATCGGAGAGAGCAACTGCTGAAGATCCAGAAGGATCCGACTACCCACGAGCCTGGTGCTGCTGACGTAAAATGGGATCCCGTGTATAACAGGTGGCCCAAGTGTGGCCATCCTTGTTACAGCAAGAGCAGCGACAAAGAGAAGCACGGCGACCCTGACCACGAGCCTGATGGTGCTGACTCTGACCCTGAGACTGCTGGTGCTGACTCTAACCCTGACCTGGAGGAGTGGGTAGTATCGGCGGCGACATAGAGGACCGCAACTGAGTCGAGGGAGCAGACGGCATAGGAGGACCACGAGTAGCAAGCACAGATGGAACCGCAAGAAGACCAGCACCACGGAGACGAGTCTCCTCAGCCCGAAGCTCAGATAACACCTCAGAGAGCGGAACACGACCACGAGCATTCAGCTGAAAGCACGCTGGGCTCAAACTCACGGAGCCGAGGCGAAACTCATAGATGCGGTGAAACTCCAAATGCGGCACAATCTGGCAAAGATGAGCATGTGCCACAAACAGCGATCAGAGAGAATCAAGCGGCGCCAGATAGCATCACTCTGAGTATAGAACTCATCAATAGTGGAATCACCTCTGAAGAGCATGCTCTGGCGAACCACATACAGTAAAGAGCATCCCAGACGGTGATAGCGAGCGAAGATGTGCCCTTGGCGGCAATAGTAGGGAGACTCATGAACTCAGCAGACATCTTGAGGCGAGAACATTGGAGGTGAGAACAAAGAAGCGACGAGCATCCTCATCGACCCACTGAGTGTAGGCAGTCAGAGCGTGGTGATAGGCCTCGAGATCAGAAGAGTACCGTTTGAACTTCAGGTCATAAGCAGCAACAGCACTATCATCAGCATCCTTGGCCTCCTGAGAAGCATCAGTGCCGAGAACAATCGGCGTCGGCGGAAGAGGAGCCACAGGAGCGAGAACCTGGCCAGACGGAGACCTCGCCGGAGAGCACACCCCAAAGACGGAGACCGCGCATGTGAACGCGCATAAAGGCAGCGAAATCAGGGTAATTCGCGCCATCGAAGATCACCGGGCAGCGAGGAATCGCAACATAACCCGATGAAGAAGACATCTCTCTCTCTCTCTCTCTCTCTCTCTCTCTCTCTCTCTTCTCGAAATCAGACGCAGATCAGATCAGATTTGGATCTGGCCGGGCCTGACGCGGGCCGACGAGGTGGGGACGGGATCCGGCGAGGTCCGGCGGTGAAATGACAAGGTGGCGGCGACGTCGGAAAAACGACGATGACAGGGATGGCGGTTGTGACGATGTTGCAGTAAAATGGTCTAACCTAGCTCAGATACCATGTCAGGAATATGCAACATGTATTCCTCTGGGGGCCAAAGGCCACAATATATAGTATATGTACAGGTGCAAATATGCAGGAAGCCCCTAACATGTGGGGAAACTATAATATACAAATATATACATCTAACGGTTAATATAATCCTCCAACTAGTCCCTAAACAAGGGGCAGTGCGAGGAGCCATGTCCCTAATTCAAGGTGCTCTCTGCACTAATCAGTCCGTCAAACAAAAGTCCTTCTCCCGTAAGAAAAAGAGAGACGACGGCCAGGGTGAAAATCCTAGCATCCGCCGCAATCTACTTCATCCTCGCCGTCTACGTCTAGAAATCGATGGGTCCCCGCCTCCTCTGCTTGTCGCTCTGGCGACGGGAGGGGGTGGGGACCTCGGACCTACGCTCGGCGTTGTAGAAGTTCCCTAAAGTTAGAGTTTGGTCAACCGGCATCGACGCTATGATGGCTATGGCGGCGTTGAGCAGGACAATAATAAGGTATACCCGTCTCCTCTTCCACTTCGTCTGCGACGATCTTGTCGCTGGCGTTGAGTAGGGCGGGGATTCGTCGGATCACCGCTTTCTTGGAGTGGTGGATCTCGTCCGGTCTACGTGTGTTCTAGGTTTGGTGTTACAAGTTTCAGATCAATTCAAGGGTTCAATGGCTACTGCTTCAGCTCCGGGACGCTGGTCCTTAGGGGCACGTGCACGAAGACTTCCGGGTCGGCTCCGGTAAGGGAACGACGCGTCGGCGGCTCGCTCTAACGGCAGTAGTGGTTGTTAGGTGGTTTCAAGAGCTCGATGTAATTTTTATTATGTTTGAGAGACTTTGTAGTTCTTGTGAACCCATGAAATAGATCCAGATCTTTTTCAAAAAAAAAAATTTACTTCAAACAAAAAAAATAAGTCAGTCAATCAGCACGCACGACACATACCCAAAAGTCCACGAAATTTGCAAGAAAATAAATCCAGGATGGCACATGGTGCGAGTTGCGACCGAGTCGTAGTACTACGTACAGTACGTCCGATCAATCGGGGCCCCGGCCCGCACATGCACGCGACGCGACGACGCATGGGACGGCCGGGCGCGTCATGCTTGCTTCTGGAATGCATGTTTCGGTCGAGAGAGCAGCGATATATAACGAGAAAACGTGTAGTAGGAGAAGCTAGAGCTGTGATGTTCTTTTACCACCAATAATAATCCAGTTCTTGAACTGGAATGGGAAGATTTGGGGGTGAGTGAGTGCGTAGACGTACACTTGCTGGTTTTGTCCGTAAGCGTGTGCCAAGGCGCTGCACTCCATCCGACCCGTTAGTAGTATTCCTTCTTGTTTGGCCATCTTTGACCCGATCGACCCGTGACGTCGCCAAATTTTCCACGGCGTCAGTCGGACTCCTCCCTTTCTTTGCAGTGCCAGAGCCAAAAGGCCACCCGCCGAATTGATGCCCAGCTATGAGCAGGCAGGGCCCAGTGGCCCACGCGACGTACGTACGCACAGGTCCAAACGAACGCGGTTTCTCCCTCCTGGCGTCCGTCTCTGCTCCCTCTTTGGTCTTGGCCGAGGAAGGAAAAACGGAGCGTCATCGGCGGCAGGTCACAACATCCACGCTCTCCGCTGCCACGTACTGCCAGCCAACGACACACGTCAGGATACGATCCTTCTCCTTGAGAAATTGCTGTCATTGGTTGATCGATTGGTCGTCGTATTCTAGTACCCCGTCCGACCGGGCGCTAGCCCCCCAAATTGCCGTCAATGTCCTCTCCCTAGATCAAACCAGCCACTCACTTCCAATGAAGGAGGTGCTGCTACATTAATTCCATGGGTGTTTCTGTTTTGTTTTGAATACTCACGAGTGTCTGCGAAATTTAACGTACTACACTACTACTTTTTTGGACTGTTTTGTCTATCTATACCTACCTAATCTATTACCTAATAATAATAATAATAATAATAATAATAATAATAATAATAACTAATAATAAAGGACGAAGTGTTTCTTCCGGTCCAACTTTTTTTTAGACCCTTTTACCCTCGCATCAAGCCTTTTATTACCCTCAATTGTCACCGCTTATAATAAGTAAATAAAAAACTGTTCGCAATAGCCATCCCGCTTGATGCCCTGGCCGACTTCCTGCTCACAGCCGTCTACGGCCCATCATGGCAGCGCAGGATAAAGGCACATCAAGGAGTAGCCAATGATTATCGGCCCAGATCAATTTGCATCGTCCTTTCTCTTGGTCCTACGTGTTTATTGTTTTTGGCCGAGTAGTTTGTCATAAAAACATCAATCGAATTAATCCAAAAAGCCCAATCTAGATTCCCTTCGCTGGTGCGTATTGAATTAATAGTCCCACCTTGCCCCCTTAAACCAAAATCCACCAGTTTATATACTTTCATAGATTGATGTCAACAAGCCAAGCAACATAAGCTCCATGAGATAGAACGGAACAGAGATGTCTGCATCAACCATCAAGGGTCGGAGCTGAACGGAAAATCCAAGAAGCCAAAAAAAAAGAGAGGAAAAAGAGGAGGATCAGAACAACATGCTGAGGGACTCTCGGCAAGAGAGAAGCAAGGGTCGGAGCTGAACGGAAAATCCAAGAAGCCAAAAAAAAGAGAGGAAAAAGAGGAGGATCAGAACAACATGCTGAGGGACTCTCGGCAAGAGAGAAGGAAAGCGAGAAGCGCGGCAGAGAGAGCAGTCGAGCGATGGATTGCGGATTGCGGGACTCGCAGTCTAGGGAGTTGGTAGCCAACATAGCTTAGTGGAGGATGACAAAGCTGCCGAGGCACGAATGATCGTCTGCGGGACGTGTTAGACAAAGAAAACAAAGAAAGAACTCTCCCACGGGCGCGGCCTAGAAAAATTTCATCATCATGAATTTAGACGTGAGACCGGACAGAATTTGATGTATACGTCATGTAAAGAGTTTTTTTTATCCCAGTGCAACGCACGGGCACTTGTGCTATCTATACCTAATAATAAAGGACGAAGTGTTTCTTCCGATCCAACACTTTTTTGGACAGATTTATCCCTAAAATCTGAAAATATTACTACTATCTGCCACCCCCAAGTCAAGTACCTTTTTTTTGGTATCTATCGTATCGTACCGCATCATTCCCTGCGAGATGGGCCACGTGATTAAAGTTTCGGTGGGCTGGAGCAGACCGATAGGCTAGGAGGTCATGGTACACGGCTGGGCTACTCTCGCGATCTTAAATCACATGTTTTGGCTTAAATTAGTCCCACCTCGTTTGATTAAAACGAGTATCACCGGTTTATAAACATTTTAAAACTACTCTGGAGTATCAGCAAGCTGCCTCGAAATCAACAATATGGATGGTGTGAAATCTAATGGCCAAGTCGGAATAAAAATATGCATGTGTGCTGATGATGGGAAAAGAAGGATTAATTGGAAACGGTTGTGTGTTGGGCTTGATGAATGAATAAGACAAGGCTGGGCAAAGGAGTAAATACGAACGGTTGTTGGGCTGATGGATTGTAGGCAAATGATTAACGAGATGATGGTGGGTGAGCACCGATGTGAGCTGGCAAGCGGGATAATTGATAGAATGAAAATAAAGTCTGGGCTAAAAAAAATTAGTTAGACGGAAAACTACATATGTATGTTGTGGCGGTAAATAAAATTTGATAACATCATATACACCAAGACTATACACCATACATAAAATTTACTTCCCTACGTGGGTGTACCGTCGACAAACTGTGATGGCAATTCCCTTGCCTTCCCGTATTTTATATTTGAAATATTAGTTTTCTTATGCATGTTTCCTACACAAATTATCTGGTAAAACACTAAACTCTATATTGGTGAAAAAGAACCTAAGAAATCAACAACCTTTGCTTTTCCGCCGCAACGCGCGGGCATTTTGCTAGTAATAATAAAACACGAAGTGTTTCTTCCGGTCTAACACCTTTTTAGACCGATTTGCCCTCCCACCAACATAATTATTACCCATGTACCACCGATAAGTTAAAAGACCGTTTATTAAAAAACCTCATCGCACCTTATAATTACCCTTACCGCCATCGGTAATGAATTGTAACCATACACATGGATATGGGCCGATTTGCCCCACCCTCCTGGACAACAGCCTACGGCCTACGGAGTGGACCTGCAAGGCTGCAAAAAAACGAAGGATGGAGTCTCCTTTGAATTACCACCTCGGTACGACCGAAGGATGCGGTCTCCTTTGAAAATAGTACCACCTCGGTATTTTACACTAAATTTCATCAATTTATATATTTTTGTAGATTAGCTGTCAACAGGCCAAGCAAGGAGCTCCATAAGATTGGTGCTGACTTACAGCGTAAGGATTGGCTTGTGGGGGCGTTGGGAGCTGAATTGAAAATCAAAGAGGCAAGAAATAGGAACAGCAGCACATGGGCCCTCTCGGCCGGAGGCGACCTAGGAGCGCTGAGGCGACCGGAGGCCCTGTCCTCGGCAGGGAGCTCCACGAGCGACGCTCTATTCTGAAGGTAGGACCACAGAAGAGGGATGTAGTCGGGGCTGAGGAGAAGGGAGAGAGAGGGTCGCCTGGATCGTCTCCGGATCGGGAGAGAAAAGTGGGGCGAGTTGTGTGTGCTGGTGGCGCAAGCGGCGGGGAGGAAGAGGAGTCTAGAGCAAGATACGAGGTTAGAGGGTCGTCGCGTCTCGTGTGACTGGGCCTAGCTTTCTGCCTTGGACGAACTTGCCTGGCCCAGCTGTGTTCTGGGCGCGGTTGTTTTCTTGCTGCGTGTAACCAAAAAAGGAAAATAAGTAGAGTGCCTAAAGAGTAGACACGCAGTATATTTTATTTTATTTTGAGAAATCGATGCCTAATTAATTCATTACTCCAAGTTTTTGTTTAGTCCCACCTAGATTCATTACTCTAAATCTTACAGGTTTATATGCGATTTGCAAGATTCATAGTGTGTCAACAAACAGAATTGAGAATCAACAAAGGCCGAGGAAGAAAAAACACAAGTAATTCTAGAAAGGGTAGGAGAGATGATTGCTGAACGCAAATCACTTATATATTGACAACATCACATGCACGGTCTAAAATTTTCAATTATTAGTTACAACTAAGCTAACAATCTTAATTTTCCAAATTTTATTTTGATAGGGTGTGGATCTTTAAAACATGGGAAAACATGCCAACCATCAGCGCATTGCTATAATTGATGTGTGAGCCAATTGACATGAGCAGCCATGGTCGTTTTGCCTGATTCTTGCATCTTACCTGATTTAACAAACAAGGAAGATGGGGAAAGTAGAAGATATTGAGCAATGTTTGTCTCGAGGATGAAAACTGCACAAACGGTTTGATTCAACTCGTTGCAAGTCTAGATGAAGAGGTAGATAAAGTACGCTAAAAAAATCTGTCTGGTCGATACAAAAACCGTCCAACCAAAAACACGAAATAGCGAGCCTCGATGGGCCTAGAGTCCATATGTCAAAACTATACATAGGTCCTCGCAGGCTCGCACCATCGAGGGAGCTACCTCCAGAAAACAACGACCCTCTATGTGACCACCTTGGCACGCATCCATCCAGCAAAGTCTGATCAAATCAAAACAAAGAGAGAAACAATTAACTAGGTTTCCACTCTCCGGCCCTATATATATTTGTTCATGCCGTCCTTGATCAGCTCGTCCCATTGTATTATCTAGCATCGGCAAACCGGGAGCTCGCTTGATTTGTGTGCTTGAAGAAGCAGTTTTGCCGATTATTCAAGTTGTAGGTGGGAACGTCAAACATCTCTGCTCCAGTCCATGGATGTGTGCTTCCGCAACTCAGGCAGCAGGGACTACGCGTCGCCGGTCGGCTAGACGTCCGATGAGTGTTTCAGGCTCTGGCACACAGTCGTCCTGGTTTCAATACAACACGCGCATACGACTTCTATGTGAAATTATGTTAGTTATTTCCTACGAGTTTATGTGAATTGGTATGATATTATAGCTGAGGCTTTAGCCCGTGTGAAGGGGCTTGAGATTTTTATTAACCAAGGGCCAGGGCGGATCACTATCTTGGAGACTAATTGCCTTGAGCTCATAAATATGTTGTACGTGTGTGATAAGCGCATGTCGAATATCATAATATCATGGGATCCTTGCACAGAATCAAGGAAGAACAAAATCATCAAGCTATGGATTTCACACGATTATTGCCGGTTTGCTCAGGTTTACTAGATGTATACCATGAAGAGCATCTTAATTCTATGCTTGACAGCGTATTGCTATTAGTAGTCTTTCTTTAATTTATTGTTGAAAGTTGTTTTCTTCATATCTATATTCTGTGAACAAGAGGTGGAAAAGAATTATAAAAGAGCCAATGAGAACTTTATAAGTTTTTTTTTGACATTGGTCTTGGTCTCTCCCGGTGCAACCACGGACACATTTGCTAGTCTATACCTAATAATAATAAAGCACGAAGTGTTTCTTCCGGTCCAACACTTTTTTAGACGAATTTGCCCTCCCACCACTTGCCCTGGCCGCCACCATCGGTGAATATGGGCCGACTCGATCCATATTCTTGATTTGGGCCGTGAGCATGTTCTCCGTCTGAAGCTCAAGCCCCACCATCTGGAAACCAGTGGCCATATTTGGGCCGACATGCCCAGATTTTTCTTTGCCGGTTTACATAGACGGATTGGGTATTTTTGTACTACTAAATAGTACCACCTTGATTTCTTGCAAAAAGTTCCACCAATTTATATACGTCTGTAAATCAATAGGTATCAGTCGCCTCATAAATCGTCTACCAGTAGTACCGTGATTTGAGATCTAAATGAAGAATGGAAAGAGATGGCAGAGCAGCAGAGACTAGCAGACTGGAGACTTGGGCGCGTGCAAGGCGAGGCCGACGGGCGGCCGGAGGAGAGGGAGATCTAAATGAAGAATGGAAAGAGATGGCAGAGCAGCAGAGACTAGCAGACTATGGACTATGGAGACTTGGGCGCGTGGCCGCGTGCAAGGCGAGGCCGACGGGCGGCCGGAGGAGAGGGCGGCGGAGGAGCATCAGGACCCTGGCGGCTTGAGCGCGGGCCGGCGAGGAGGGCCGGAGGAGAGGGGCTTCTCTGCGGCGACGAGGATGCCAGGCCACGCTCGGCGCCTGCGTCCTAGCGGCCAGCTGGTGGCGGGAACAGAGGGATACGGAAAGGAGGTCGACGCCCGCCGGCATGGCATCCTCATGCGCAAGGCGACGTCCTGCGCTTGGCTCGAGCTGTGCACGGCGAGGAACGAATCGATTGATTCCTCACTCCTGAGGAATTTCACGTCTCTATACCACACACGATCCTTTCCAAAAAAAAAAAAATACCACACACGATGTAACCTTATCTCTTTGGCAGCTTTTTATTTTAATTTTAAACCTTCCTATTTATTTTGTCCATGTTTAAGCTCTTGATGTTCTCTGTTAAACCCACCAAATCCTATATTACAACCAATGCCACAAGTAAATACCCGGATTATCGAAAATACCCACTCCCGAAAAAAAAAGTTTGTGGAGTCGATCTGATCCGTCTTCCTAGCGAGCAAATCCAAATATTGCATAAGAGTCTTAGACGTTTACGATTACGGAGTACACGTGCGTATCAAGTCCGGTCACCACGTCAACGTGCACATACGATCGCTCATATATACACCGCCGACCAAACGACTATTGTGAGTTTCTTCATTGAGGTTGAGGACCCCAGAACAAGATGAATTCGTCTAGCGAACCTGCTAGCCAGGTTGGCGTGTAACTCGAGCGCGAAGCCATGCATAGTTGATGGTGGTGTTGCCAAAGCACATGGTGAGACTAGGAGGATTGAGGACGCGTGGATACTCGGGAGAGATTCTTTAGCTTCAGAAGTATTCCCTCCGTTTTATAATATAAGATGTTTTAGTTTTATAAAAAAATATATCTAAATTATTTTTAGTGTAGGTTTATCGAGGTTCACTCCGAACCTATACACTAATATAAATCTAGATATATTTCCTTAATAAAGCTAAAATATCTTATATTTTATACCACAAACCAATGCACGTTTTCTGGAACATGTGAATACAACCATGCTTGTTGCACATGTATCTGCTTGGGTAACTCACATTTAATCATACTCCTCCGTCTTAAAATAGGTGTCTTAATTTTTTTTAAATTTAGATGAATCTATATAGTAAATAGTATTTATATTTATCTAAATTTTAACAAATTTAAAACATCAGGGAGTACATTTTTCTGATTCGGTACCTGTTGGAAGCCCACATTTAACCATACATGCATCTTTCTGGTTCTGTAACTGTTGGGAGACGCATTTTAATTATATATATTTAAATCTAGACAAATCTAAGTCAGTTATTTCTAGATGGAGGGAGTAGGTCAATTTAGACAAGAAATTCGCTCCCTATCCGCTATTCAAGTAGTGAAATTCTCCATGGCCTAGAAAGTAGTATTCAATGAAATTACTTTCGCAATTTTTTCTCCCGGTCCTAGCTAGAGAGCCAGCAGTGGCACGCACTTCACGAGGAGATTAAAGGAAAGCATACTAAACAAAGGAAGAGAGGGTTTGGAGAAAGGTGATACTCTGGAACAATCAATTGATCGAGGAGCGGATGTCACCGAGCAACAATGACTAACTTCTTCCGCCGCAACGCGCGGGCATTTTGCTAGTAATAATAAAGGACAAAGTGTTTCTTCCGGTTCAACACTTTTTTAGACTGTTTTGCCCTTCCACCAAATACCAAATTACCCACCATTATCACCGTTAAGTGGAAAAAAAGTTTTGATTTTCTTATATTAGACTCCTCGGCCGAATCACTGTAAAAAAACATGGAAAAAGAACGGGTACAAAGCCCCTAGCTCCATGTCCGTCTTGGGTACGCCACGCACACAGCTTATCCATGGAAGCCAGAGATGGCTGGCAGCCCGATGCAACGGAAACCTAAATGGTGCATATACTTGTTTCATGGCTAGAGAGACCTTGCATAATAAGTTTGATGTATTTGGACTTCGGCCGTCATTTCCGGCCGGTGAACACAATCAGCACTATGTATGTTGGGAGGTCACAAAGATGCAGAGGCTATGCATGTGTGCTGGATTATACAGATCGCTCGTGGTGGATCAAAACGGTGGTTTCCAGATTAAAAAGCTTAGATGCAAGAAGTTAAAGATGAGGAATAACAATTAATTCGCAGATGTGTCACGGACGAGCCCATGACTTTTCCGGCATCCAACGCTTCAAACTAATTAAAGGTTAATCCTATGGACGCCATCTTTAATTTTCTCGAATTAATCTTCTCTTGAGGATCTGACATCAGAGATTTATTTTTTCAAAAAGTGGCTAGGTTTAGAATTAATTAAAAATCCATAACATATAAATCGAGTCTCTTAATACATCGCTTTTATGTATGCATCGTGATATATTATTTGCAAACAAAGCCGACTACGTCTTCTTAATCGAATCTAATAATTTCTTACGTCAGCCTAATTGATTTAATGCATTTTTCTAATTAAGCATCCTGAGTTAGTCGTTGTTCTCAATCAATTGCTACTTTTGCTAATTGGCATGTTGACATGTGGAGTATTATCGATTGGTGGATTTATGTTGGATCAAACATGAGATGAGACTTTTTGATCACAACTTAAGTAAATACACATGCATATTACTACCAAGCAGACTATTTCTTCTCAATATGCTAAACTAAATGCCACTTACCCCCGATTGGGGAGGGCGATGGGGAATACATGAGCCGGCGATGGTCGGCGTCGGCCGACAGAGCAGCGGTGACTCGGTAGGTGAAGCATGGATGAGGTGGTTGCGAGCGGCTAGGGTAGAGCAACGTCGGCCAAGACGTCAACGGACAGCGGAGCCCGGGCATGTGGTTGTGACTGGAGGCAGAGCTATCAGCGGCAGCAGCAGCGACAGGAAACCACATGCTGTCACACGTGGTGGTGGGGTTGTGTGTGCGTGTGTGGTGAGAGGAATAGGATCAGGGTGCCTCGGCATTAATTTCTTCGCGAAGGTGTTGTTCTATGCACGTGCATGTTTCCTATGCAAATTGTCTAATCAAACACCATACTCTATATCCGTGAAAAAAAGCCTAGAAGGTCAACAACCTTGCTCTTTCGGAGCAACGCGCGGGTATTTTGCTAGTAAATACATACGTACATGTATCTACATGTATCTGGGGAACTACCGCATATAATGTATTGCAGGATGTAATGCGGTTTCCAAAGTTCAAATCGCGTGCGTCCTAAATCGAATACTACTAGGTTTGATTTCTATTGATGCGTAAATTGTTACAAAGAATATGTATATATATTTCAAATTAGGAATCGTTTGTGAAGACGCACTCTATATTTTTTTTCAAATGGATCTCTCTGGCAAAAACTATTTTGCTCACCTGTAATCACTAAATTAGCTCAAAATCAACGGAAATCGTGCGCTAAAACGCACCCCTAAATCTATATTTATACATCTCTCATTCCCTACCGTTATTGTAATCAAGCTTCTATGCAGGATATCCACCTCACTGTGGGTGCTCCAGTGCATGTCTCATTGTCATTTTCCTCTATTTAAATAGGTGGGTATCATTATCTAGGTTGCTTGGTAGAAGTGTTAGAGTTGTACAAAAACTGAAAAGTGCATATCACACAAACTTGTCATTTGTTGAACAACATTCCAACCAACTAAACATAGATTCCCAATATTTTGTTCAATCGCGCACTCAAATTGCACATATCATGCAACACATTCGTGGAAAGCATACACTATATTATAGTAAACGCCAAGAGAGAAAAGTGTAGGTTGCAGCTATGAACTTCTTCCGGTTTGGTGCCAAACCACCTCATTTTTAATGACACATGAATGTTTGTAGGTAGAAAAACTGGACGTGTGAACGACAAACAAATCACAAATAAGAAAAACCGAGACAAACCAATGGTCAATGCAAAAGCTCATTTTTTATTGTTTTAACCTATCTTGCATATTTGTTAAAAGTGATGCTATTTTAATATCAAATATAGATCATGCTTGTTTTACAATATAAATATTAAACTTAAAAAGGTATGGATGATATATTTGATCATTGAAATTTGGTAAATAAGGAATGCCAAAGGTTTGGGGACAAACTTTTTGTATGTACCTCACACACTCTAGAAATTTCCATCTACTTACATACAAGATAGACAATCATAAATCACAGATACATATACCAAGATATTTTTGATGCGGTACATTTTTAAGCATAGGTATCTAAATATAATAAAATGAGAACACGAACATGCATAGACCATAGTTCTTCGAATTTCCACAACATAATACTCCCTCATTCCAATAAATAAGGCTTATAAAGTTGCCTTTTTTTTCTTGGACCTTGGAGGACAAGGTTTAATGAATGGTTTTCTATAAAGAATTGCCTAAAACCTGAGTTAACCACAAGTATATGTCCACTGATATGTAAAGTAAAATATAACGTTATATTTTTGTATTTGGAACCAAAGATATGTGGTCAATTTTGTGTAGATTATAAATAGATTAGAAGTAACAAAGTTTAGTACAAAACGTATTTGCCAAAAAACTAACATTGAGATTACCTGACCGAGATGACACACAGATCGGTCGCTACACAGGACGGAACCAGGAATTGAGTATAGGGGCGACGAAAAAAATTGCACAAAAGATGCAACACAAATATATATCAACTCGTAAGTAAAATATGAATTGATTGATCAAATTTTTACACCGGCTTTGCATTTGTAAGAATGCTACATTCTATTAGTTTGTACCTATAAGTCCAATAGCCTTATGAAACAAAATTACAATCTTATCAACTATTGAATTTTTGCTATAGTTTATTTCAAATCTATGCTATATTTTACTACTCAAAATTTGCCTAACATATTTTCTTTGGAAAACAGAGAAATTTAACATTCTATTAAACTTTTGCCTTGTGCTATTTCACAACAGGAGACAAGGCAGTATGCAATTTATCACTGATCTACTCCGGCAAATGTCACATCGGTAGACAAGGCAGTATGCAATCCCATCAGTAGACTAGGCAGTATGAAATCTCATCAGGACCAGTAAGTAGTAATATATGATGTACCTGAGAAATGAAGTTTCTAGGAAATGGAGAAGTCGTGTATCACGCATCATGGTGACGGAAGTTCGGCAACACGTTTGACCCCGCCGTCTGCTGGTTATGCCCTAACGACCGCCATTGTTGGCGGTGAAGCAAGCGGAATCAGAAGTCATCCATCCGAGGTCTCCGGGCCATTGCTAGTTAAATAATTTTGTACCTAATGCTTGAGTAGTGATCGTAATGGTCTAATTGACTAGTTGAGCTTGGTGTCGCGTGAGAACAGAAAGTTACACCCCTATTTTCCTCTTATTTCTTTGCCTAATGGTCAGAAACTAATCGCAATTAACTATTAAATGTCATATTATAACTAGTATTACATGTGGAGTTGTCTTCAGGGGGGCGAACGTTGGGGGGGGGGGGGGGTCTATCCCCTACTCGCACCCTGTCTCCGCCCCTGTGGGTACATACCTTGATTTTGTGGCCACTACATGATATTATCCATTAGTGCAACAATTTTTCCATCCCATTATCCATGGTATCTTGAAATTTCCACATTCTTTCATATACCTGTGTGGATAAGTTAAGATCCCATTGAGAAGGTAATTTTCTTGGAACATCATCTTATCGTTTTGTTCTCGTTGAGTGATGTGTATCCATGGAGAGGCCATGAAGATGATATAATGGGGTCACCCCTGCTATTAGAGATGTCATGATCACAATCACCACTACGTCATGTGCTAGCAAAGATTACCATGGTCACACAATGGAGATAGAGTCAGGGCTCATTATAGAAGTTTTAGGACTCGTAGCGTTAGTGTGGCTATGAAGAGGCCGATTGGTTACTTCTAACATGAATTCATCACTGTCAAGCTGAAATTCAAGGTCAATATGCTGATGGTGTTTCAACAATCCTCAAGTTTATATGGATTTTTTGCGTACACAAGAGCAATATGCTCCAATATTCCGCAAGATTGTTGAAAGGGGTGGATTTATGTTGCAAATATGTTTCTTTCATGTGTATGTATATTGTTTCCATATCGTGTAAATGTGATGTGGTCCATTTACTCATTATTCAAAATTAATGGGGATTCATTGCATGCCCAAATTTTATTTATGCATGTGTATTTTAAAGGTTGCTACACTTTTTCATGATTAATTTCTTGATGCATGTGCATTTTCAAGGTTGCTATACTTTTATTTATCACTTCAAGGAATTCTGGATGGGTGGCGGATGTCACAATGATGTTGCAAACAGAGTAAAAAATGTTCCACAATGTTTGATGTTGCAAGCGTAAGATGGCTATAATATTGACCTTAAAATTAGACTGGATAGCTAGAAAGGTTGTCGCTCACAAAAGGGTTTCAACCTACATCACCTAGTGTTGGACTTCTTTAAGTAACCCACTCTAAAGACTGATTTAACTGTAATTTTCTCCAAATCCTAATCCAAAAATACATGCATAAATCAATGGCTCGTATCCTTGCTTTTCGCGCTTTCCACCTAGTACTACCTCCGTTTCAAGGCTTAAGGCCTATATTTTTTTTGAAAAGTCAAACTATGTCAAGTTTGACCAAGTTTTTTATCAATAACTGTTAATATGCAAAATACATAATCAATATCATTAGATAGATAATGAAATATATTTTCATACGATGTCTACAAAATATCATGTTTATTGATAGTTTTTTCTAAAAGTTTGGTCAAAATTTAGTTGGTTTGACTTTTCAAAAAAATATAGGCCTTAAGCCTTGGGATGGAGGGAGTATTAGTCAACAACACTTGTTGTGACCTCCTTAGTGTCGCTAGAAGAGAGATTGGGCACACTCCAATTATCACTTGAAGACAACAATGAAAATGCCAGTTGTTGTAATCATTCTCCTCTTGTTTGTCCACTAAAGAAGCATATGCTCGAGAGGTCGACGATGACAGTGTAGAGGCTGTGTCCTCCATCGCCTGAGTTAGAGCCACAAAATCCAGTTCGACCACTACAACGAGCATGCCCCTATGTGACCATTATATAGAACATGATGTACATTGCCCTATAACCGGTGGTCTCATCTACATGGAAGGTACAACTGTTGCTCCTTTGACAAGCAGCGTCAACGGCGAACCAGGGATCAAAAACAAAAGTTTTACTAGGGTCTTTTGATTGGTGGCTGACTAGTGCAAGATTGGGACAACTTTGCTTAAGTGTGCTTTTCACCTAAAAAAAGGCGTGAGAGTGTGAGACACTCCTTTTTTTATGAATGAGTGGTGACAATAGAAACACAGGTAGGTCCCATATTTGAATGCGTGATCGGAATGATATTAAGTAAGATGGAACTTGTGCATTCACCTTTTTTTGGAGTATTTTCTTTTGTGTATTCTAGTACGTACGTGATAGCCACATCAATGGCTCATCAACATTGTTTCCGGACGGAGGGAGTATGTGTGTTTTATGTTATGCCATTATGGCATTGTGTTTCACGCCATTAATTGGCGGCAAGATGAAGCAGACCGAAATGAAACGTGGAATACACACGTCGAGGAACTACATATAGGTACTAGCGACTTGCTAGTGTATAGTACTAATTGTCAAAAAAAAAACTTGCTAGTGTAATAAGTTGCTTCCTCGCGACAGTGAGGATAGGTTGTTGGCTGTTACTAGTTGTTGGACCATAACCTGAAGTATGGTAGAGCTGATGCGAGGAACAACTATCTCTATAAATAATCCCCAACAAGTCGCAGATCAACGCGAGTGAATCAGCACGACACAAACTCGATCACCGTGCCGGCCGGCCCACCGGACTAAATGTGTCGTACATACATGTTTAGAATCGAAACATGGTTCTGCGTCGACTCAATCCTAACAGAATTGTGAGCAAAACTCGTTTTACTAAAAATCTTTCTTAAACGTGGTTTGCTAAAACTTGTCGCTAAACTGCTTCATCCAAACAAAGTATTTTTTGCCAAATCTGTCCAAATTTGATAACTTAAACCAAATCTGACCCCTCCTCGAAACTAATTTGGAATCTGACCCCTGAGGTCGGCGTCATTTAAAATGGCGCCGAAGTTGTGCATGTCGGCGCCAAGTTGTCCCAGCTGGGAGGGAAGCCAAAGAGGAAAAGGAGAGAGAGAGGGGGGGGGGGGGGGGGAGGGGGGAGAGACATACCTGTTTAGCCATCTCAATTTTCCGAAAATTGCATTTCTTCGTTTCCGGAAATAAGTGACTTGAATTTTTCTAGATTCACATGTATCTACACACTAAAACGGGTCTAGATACATGCCTGAAAGGAGAATCTAGATAAATCCAAATCATTTATTTCTGAAAGGAGAGAGTATATACATGCCTGGTTTTAAATATTCTTAAACATAGATATGATTGATCACTAATTAGCATTCCATGATTTGTTTTTGAGAATTTCATACCATGAGTATATGATCCTAGGAGACATTGTGCGGGCCTTCGCCGGACCCAGACCCAAACACCTGCCCTGGTAACAGATCATTGGGCTTAAATTGTGTGGCCCACCATCAGAATCCCACGTTATCCTCGCACCAGAAGTCCAGAACAGTGAAAAAGAAACGGAGGGGTAGAACCGGGAGAAAAACCAGTGAGCTGTTCCTCTCGGTCTCTGTCTCTCCTCTCCCCCCACTCCCGACTTCCTTCCCGAGTCGTCGCCTCGCAGGCAGAAGCCCCAGCACGCCAGCCAACCCCCGCCCCGGATTCCCCGCCTCCGCCCAACCGTCTCCGCCGCCGCCGTCTCCGCTCCGTCCAGCTCCGGGACGAGGTACGTGCCCTGCGCCCAGCCCGCCCCAATTCGAGGTTGCCTGCTATGCTAGGGTTGCGCCTGGACATTTTTTTTGTCGGCCGTTCTCGTCCCGTTAGCTGGCGAGGGAGGTGATTTTCGCGGCCCGTCTCTCTCGGCTGCTGCCCCTGCTCGCGGAATTTCGGAGGCGATTTTGGTGATCTCGGCGCGGGGGTGCGTAGTTGCCGAATTGGCGTGTTTGTGCGAAGCCGTGTAGTACCTTTTTTTTTTTTGACTTCCGAGGGTTAGGTTAGCTTAGGTTAGGAAATGCGTTGGTAGGAAAGCTTCAGTGCTACGTATCGCGTAATCCCTGGGTCGTTCGCGTGACCTGAACTTTGGTTTGTGTCAAGAAGGTTCAGTTTTGCAGTTGCTTGGTGGAATTCTGGGACCTGCAGTCCTCACAGCTTAGCTGTAGAAGAATGGCACAAATTTGGCGTGTGAAGCTTTGGTTTGTAGCAAGAAAGTTCAGTTTTTGCTGCTGGATGGAAATTTCAGGTCCTGTAGTCCTCACCGAGTCGTAGGAAGTGGCAAATTTTACCTTGTGGTTATGCAGGTTATTTTTTGTGCATTTTATTACATAAGTAACATACTCTGGCTTGGTTTTATGTGTAGGGAACAGTCGGGGTGCTGAGCCAGCCATCTTTGTTTTGCTGGAAAAGGGATAATTTCAGAATCTCTGAAGATGATCGAAGGGGCAAGATTTCACAATATGCTAGGTGGCGCTGGTATGGGTGGCGGCGGAGGCAGAGGAAAGCTGGAAAACGAGAGCAATGGCTTCTACGGTATGCCATGGCACAAGGTCGGGGAGAGTTCCCACATGTCGGTGGATAGTGCAGACAACATGAACTCGATGAACTTTGTTGGCGGATCGGTTGCCATGTCGGTGGACAACAGCAGTGTGGCCTCGAACGAGTCACGCACCGTCATGCTCAACCACCCGGGCCTCCGTGACGTTCCAACACCAAACTATTCAGTCTGCAACAGTGTCATCTATCCCAACCGGGCTGCTGCATCTGTTCTGAAGGAGGATGCGTTGGCCCGGGTCTTGATGGACCCAACTCATCCAACGGAGATACTTACTAATTACGAGTTGTGGACCATTGATCTGGGAAAGCTAGACATGGGAGCTCCTTTTGCTCAAGGGGCCTTCGGAAAGCTATACCGGGGGACGTACAACGGGGAAGATGTTGCCATTAAGCTGCTGGAGAAGCCTGAGAATGATCTAGAGAGAGCGCAATTGATGGAACAGCAATTTGTGCAAGAAGTTATGATGTTGTCGACACTGAGGCACCCAAATATTGTAAGGTTCATCGGGGCGTGCAGGAAGTCCATTGTTTGGTGTATCATTACCGAGTATGCAAAAGGTGGCTCTGTCAGGCAGTTCCTTGCCCGAAGGCAGACCAAGTCTGTGCCCCTGAAATTGGCAGTGAAACAGGCACTTGATGTTGCCCGGGGAATGGAATACGTGCATGCCCTGGGATCTATTCACAGAGATCTGAAGTCAGATAACCTTCTAATTTCAGCAGACAAATCAATCAAGATCGCAGACTTTGGAGTTGCTCGAATTGAGGTAAAAACCGAGGGAATGACCCCAGAGACAGGGACCTACCGCTGGATGGCACCGTAAGTTAACTGCAGCCACTATGGATACTTTACTTGTGCAAACACGTAGCAAATATGCTTATGTCTTTTGCCTTTACAGGGAGATGATCCAGCACAGGCCTTATGATCATAAAGTCGATGTGTATAGCTTTGGGATTGTCTTGTGGGAGCTCATGACCGGCATGCTCCCCTTCACAAACATGACGGCTGTTCAGGCAGCTTTTGCTGTCGTAAACAAGAACGCTCGTCCTCCAATCCCACAAGATTGTCTGCCTTCTCTAAGCCACATTATGACTCGCTGTTGGGATGCAAATCCTGAAGTCAGGCCATCATTTAACGAGGTTGTCACCATGCTCGAGAGTGCTGAGCTGGACGTCGTTACCACTGTCCGTAAAGCACGGTTCCGCTGCTGTATCTCTGAGCCCATGACCACCGACTGAGATTAGTGCAGGATACATAGTAGTACCATAAAGGAAGAAGGGGAAGAGAGAGAGAGAGAGAGAGTGAGCGAGGAAGGAGACGGTGCAATTTCAATGTATAGGCCACACCGATGCACTTGGGCTTTGCGTGCTGATCTCTGTGCTTAGTTGGCATGGGTTGGGGTGATTGCTTGTCAAATATGGATGCTGCCTTGTACTGTTTTTTTTGGGAGGATGGATGCTATCTGGTATTGTTAGCAAGGAGCTATCGTATGTATTCTCGAAAACAAAGAGCTGTCTTGTGTTCATAACAGCTGCATATTCGAGTTGCCTTCTGGCTGTTGTGTAATTGCGTGTCCATTGTTTCAAGTTTCGGCCTGCATATTGGAGTTGCCTTCTAGCTGTTGTGTAATTGTCTGTCCATTGTTTCAAGTTTTGGCCTGCATATTCGAGTTGCCTCCTGGCTGCTGTGTAATTGTGTGTCCATTGCTTGAAGTTTCGGCCTACCTGTGGTCATTATCTCTTGGTTTTGTTGGTTTGAGATCACTGTATGTATTGTCATTGGTTGTTCTGATCCGATCGTTGTGTTTCTGGATCAATAGCTGACAATGTCAAAAGCTGAAAGCCACAGTGTATGCAGTTGCTCATAATGTACTGCTGGGTTGAGATCATTGCTGCCTACCTGTGATTCGGTCCAGCCCAGAGCCAGACCTGATAGATCAATAGAGATCTGTATGTCGACATGATTGAGCAGTATTATTTAGGGGTGATAACTATTTTCCATTGACTCCTCTTAACAATCCACATTGAAGGAATGTTAAGAAGAACCGAGACAAGTTTGATGGTAGAGAGCCATGAACCCATGGCATTCTTGATTTTAAGAGAGGGCATCAACCCACTATCATAATAAGAGGGAAGAACAATTTGCCATGGTCTTTGTTTTAGGTGCTAACCATAAGAACACATGACATGACCACTTTTAATGAGGTATCCGCGTTGCAGAAGGCCTCCTCTCTTTCATGAACATTGGGGTATGTTAAGCTCCAGTAAGAAGTTCTCAGATTGCACAAAAAATAGAACATACGTTCCTCCGCATCAATAAAAACCATATGCTTTGTCACGAGTGGACATCTTGTCGCAATTGACAAGGGGATGACATTGCAGCAAAACTAGGAATGATGGTAATTTCAATCGGAAAACGGGAATCCCAAACAAACATTGAAGATGTAACTAAAACTCACCGTTGTGAAAACCATAATGAAATCATGTCTTTCTTTTTAATCGAAGTTCATAAAATCAACCTCAAACAACCATACTGTGGTATGCTCTAAGCGGATCTCTGTCGTGTAAGCGGATTACATCGTAGCAAGCTAGCAATTAACTAGATTGGAACTAGGGTTGGAATATAAGGGATATTACATCAAAGCCGTTGAAAGTTACTCTTTTGTTAACAACGGTGCCGGTGTAAGGGTCTTCAGGGTCTCCATGCCAATCATACTCTTAGAACCTTTACTAGTCTGGCTACAGAGGTAGTCTGATTCGTCTTGAAACACTATGCCGTCATCAAACCCAGCTATGAGCTGAATACATGACGGGGAGTTGAGGACATGACGTTGAGCCCACCGTGGCAGGTTGACATCGTCTGCATCATCGCGGATCCGTATCTCGACCGACTCGTTGTTGAGACGAGTCAGGGCTAGCTTCCCATGCAGCTCGGCTAGTCTAGACACCCTGTAGTTCTGCTCGGAGTACCATGGGGGCGCTGCCATGATGCTGAATGACTCGTGTTCCAAGCTAAAGCGCAGGAAGCATGGCATGTCTTCATCATCATTGTCATGATACACATGCGACTTCTTAAGATCGACCGTCCAGATCAGAGAGCCCTTGAAGAAGGTCCTGTCCAATGGTAAACACCTCCATTCCAAGGCTACCAATAGGTTTGGTGGGAGGATCACGGCAGAAGAAACGAGCGACCTTGTAGGCGCCAGATCCAGGGTCACGCCCCAAGCCAAACTCGTTATAGCCTACGAAGCTCCGAGGCCACTCCCTGGTGCTATTGGGGCTCCAAGGCAGCGTCAGGCTGCGCCGTGTGGCCGGACGGTACCGTCATATTCGGGCAGCATGACGAGCCCGTCGCAATGCGCGAACCCGTGCCTCGTGTCCCACCACCGATGCCCTGTGGGGAAGAACCAGGGCATGTCGTGTCCACGAGGGCCGCGACGCCATGCCCCCTTAGGGCTATGTTCGGTTATTCCCCTACCCAAGAGGATTAAAGTGGATTGGGGTGGAATTGGGAGGATTTTGACTTATTAGGGATTTAATCTCCCTCAAACCCTTCTAAATTCTAATCCACTTCAATCCCAGCTGAACCGAACATGCATGCATGCCCTAGATGGTTCTCTTCCCATAGGTACAGACCCGGGGTGGTGTACTTGCATTGACCACGGGGTAGTAGCGTTCGTAGTCGACGAGTTTGATGTATGGTGCGATGAGGAGGCTGCTGGAGGGCGTTCTGTTTCGCCGGCGGAGGTGTGCCTCAGAGAAAGAGGTGTCCGCCGGACGGAGATGGTGTCGCGTCAGGCCTTGCAGACCCGCCTGAGCCGCAGCAGCGACTGGACGGGCAATCGGACGAGGATCTCCGACACTATCAGCTCGTGAGGCAGGTACCGTGCCGGCGGAAGCTTCTCCTTTTCCATGGCCAGATTGATAGATCGATCTACAGCCACCTCGTCGGTGTTTAATACGGTCGGCCGGGAGAGTTACGTTCATATACGTGTGTTAATTTCCCGTTTGCACTAGTCGTTCGGGCCGGGCCGGGCTGGGCCGGATATGATTACACCTCGATCGATAATTCTGCCTCATGAAAATACTGGCTCGACGTCCTGTGCTAAGGAGTATAAAAAGTGGCTAACTGATGAAGGATTTGCTATGCCACTTTGCAATTCGTTGACTGTATCTCCACGGCTTCAACGCAGACGGGCTGTGCTGCAAACAAACCAGAGGAGTGGTAACTCTAATGCGTAGGCATCAGATTGAGGAAGTAATATGGGCTTCAGATTTAGAAAGTGTAGTAGCAGCAGAAATGGTTTGGGGAACTGTCTCGGTCAAAATTGTGATTATCATCTGGAGAAATACGTACATCCCAGAACATATAGGGGCAGATCCCGTTTCTAAAAACCCTATATCTGAATGCCAAACAAAATTCTGGGAGAAGTTGCTCTTGCGGAAAGTTTTGTGAGAAAAATATAAATATTTTTGCCTGTGTAAAAAGACAAAAAATATCCCGTAAAACATTTTGTTTAGTCAAAACCAAACCTTGTAACCTTGTAAAGTTTTGTTCATTTGAGACGACGACAGTGATGTTGCATGAAAGAAAAACTATGAATGATCGGAACTACCAATCCGAACACAATAATAAACCCTAAAAGCGTATTGAAGATCTAACTAAAACTCATCATTGTGAAAACCATAATAAAATCATGTCTTTTTTTTTATCAAATCAAATACATAAAAATTATAAAACCAACCTACAACGACCACAATTTGCTATGCTCCGAGTAGTTTTTTGTCGGGGTAAGAAGATTACATCGTTAGCAAGCTAGCGTTTAACTAGATTGAAACTAGGGTCGAAATATAAGGGATTACATCAAAGTCGTCAAATATTGTGCTTGAACATTCATCAGGCGCGTTGATGTTGGGGTTGCGATACTTCAGGGCTTTCATGTCAACCATATGCTTGGAACCTTCGCTTGTGTGGCGCCAGATGCAATATGATCTATCTCGAAACACTATCCCATCATCGAATGCAACTATTGGATGAATACATGAGGGAAAGTCGATAATATGATGTCGAGCCCACAGTGGCGGGTTGACAGCGCCTACACCATCGCACATCCAAATCTCGACCGACCCCTTGTTGAGACGAGTCAGGGCTAGCTCCCCATGTAGCTCGGCTAGCCTAGACTCCTTTTGGTCGGGCTCGGAGTACCATTGGGGCGCTGCCATCATGTTGAATGACTCGTCTTCCAAACTAAAGCGGACAAAGCATGCCGCAGACCCGAGATTATATGTACGACACTTATTAAGATCGATTGTCCAGATCAGGGAGCCCTGGAAGAAGGTTGCGGTTCGTCCCTCTATGAAAGGGTACGGCAGCTTTACAGCAGTCTCATGCCAACAACGGTCCTCTCCAATAGTAAAGACCTCCATCCCGAAGGTATTGGAAAAGAGATCATGACCAAAGAAACGAGCGACCTTGTAGACGCCCGAGCTAGGGTCGCGCCCAAAGCCATACGCATTGGGGCCTTGAAAGAGCCAGCGCTCATGGCCGGTGCTATTGGAGCTCCAAGGCAGCGTCTGGCTGCGCCGCGTGGCCGGGTTGAGCACATGCACGGTACCCTCAGCGTCGGGCAGCATGAGAAGCCCGTTGCAGTGTGCGAACCCGTGCCTCGTCGTCTGTATCCAGTGTGCGGCGGGGAACCAGGCCATGTCGTGCACGAGCTAGGGTCGCGACGCCATCCTGCAGCTGGTTTTCCTCCCCTAGGTGGTACAGCCCCGGGTTGGCAAACATAATTTCGTCATCATCGTCGTCGTCAACGATTCTCATGCACGACGCGATGAGGAGGCTGGAGGACCTCCCTTTTTGCAGCTGATGTTGGCGGGCGTGCGTCTGGGAGAAGGAGGTGCCGTTGGAGACGGTGTCGCGCCACGCCTTGCAGACGCAGCTGAACCGCAGTAGCGACTTGACCGGCAATCGGACGAGGATCTCTGAGACGATCAGCTCGTGAGGCAGGTACGGTGCCGGCGGCGTCCTCCTCGTCTGGTCGTCCTCGACGTTGTCCATGGCTAGACTCGTCAACCGATCTGCAACCACCTCGATCGGTGTTTACTGGAGCGTTATGTTCCTATATATACGCACGTACGTGTTTCCCGTTTGCAGTTGCCCGTTTGAGCCGGATACGTACGTGTTCAGGTCCGATTCCAACTCAATGATTTGGGCTTAAAAAATAATATAGTGGTTTGATGGTTACGTTTTGTTCCAACTCAATAATTTGGGCTTAAGAAATAAGTGGTCTGATTCCAACTCAATAATTTGGTCTTAAACCGGTTTGAAACCACCCCCCCTGGTTTTGCTGATTTGTGACGACTATGTATCGCCATTCTTTACCACCTCCAAATCTGGTTGATATCATTCCCGTCTAGTTACCCTCCGTTTATAAAGTTTAGTCAAAGCCAAACCTTGTAATATTTGACCAACTATAAGAGAGAAAGTACCAAATCTACTCTCTCAGTCTTAAAATAGATGTCGCAGGTTTATCAAAATTTGGATGAATCTATATATTAAATAGTATCTAGATTCATCCAATTTTTAACAAATTTATTAAGACATCTATTTTTAGACGGAGGAAATATAAAAAATTCAATGTTACTAAAATCATTCTAAAACATATCTTTATTTTATACCCATTTGGTCAAACTTTTGGTTTGTTCGCTGCAGAAAGCAAACAAAAGAAATCCAATTTGTACTATGTGATCTTTTTTAATCCGTGAAAAGTGTGGATGCACAAAATGTTGCAAGTAACGGACGTATCATCTGGCAAGATATAGGGAAATATAATGTACTCGTATACAACTATCCAAGGCATGCGAACTGAAGAAGTATCATCTGGCAAGATATAGAAAAATAATGACCACTGTAAATCGTCCCGCATCGGTCGATATATCTTGCGAACTGAAGAAGTATAGTTCAGTTTCTATATCTATGGTTTTTAGGTCTCCAAAGTTCTGTATCTGTTTGAGTTGCTCTTAACCCTTAGGAGGAAAGAGGAAGCATCTTAAAAGACTACAAACAATAGTGAAATCTGTCTTTTTATCGGTTATACTTTACCTCCAACCCATCTATTCACACTTTATTTCAAATGCCGATCTTACACAAGATGGGGACGGACTGGATAGGTCACTCGATGCAGCAGCAGAACTGGTAGAGCGGCGGCACACACTGCCCTCCCTTAGGGTAACCTCCAGGCGACTTGCACCAGTTGTCACAGTCCGGTATGTCCTGACATTTTCCCTGGCACACGTATCTGCCCTCTCCTGCACGACATGCGTCCACAACACCAATTTCATCAAAACTCAAATGTACTAGTATGTCCAAGTGACCCAACTCAAAGACGAGTAAAAATTATATATAGTAGTACTACAAAATGCTCGTACCTGGGGTGAAAAGGAAGGAAGCACTGGCTAGCGCAATCACGAGGATCTTGAAGATGACCGAGAGAAAAGTCACAACCATATCGTCGCCTTCTAGGTAGGAGCTGTGTATGCATACACTAGATGTGTTCTGGTATATGATGTGTTCATGGATTCGGGTATGAGTATGTTTATATAGACGTTACATTGAGGAACATATGACTCAGCGATGTGAAGATATGTGTGATCTTATTAATTAGTACTTCTTTGTTTGGCATGATATCCCTACATTTATTGGCTTCAATCCATTTTCAAAAGAAAATTTATTGGCTTCAATGAAGGCGTGGACGACGATCAATTGCGGAAGGGTGTAAAAGCTAGTGCTAACTGTTTTTACTACGGTACTACTAATTGATTATTAAGAAAAGGAGTGCACCTTTGCATAAAATGTGTTCTAGAATTATTACCTGTCAGCGTCACACTTGAATTGATGCTCACCGAACTTGCACGAGAGCGTTAGCCATGGTCACCGAGTGATATGTAGCTTAGAAGGGTTTTATTGTAAAATATTGGACGTATACTAAGCCCCGCATTTCAATCGGAACCGTTCGTTCCAACCTGCGCCGCTCCTCTGCTGCTGTCGTTCTAATCCTAAATCAACGGTGCCGTGGGACCAGAACACACGATCTGGTCCAAAGTAATTTAACGGACAAATTGTCTTCGCGTGAGGCGGCCCATACAATTACCCGGCCTCCGTCCATTAAGATAGCAAACCAACTAACAGACTTGACTACAGTACGTACCGTGCCCACACCAAGGTTCAGCATCCTCAGAGCAAGTACAATAGCTCCTAGTCAGCTTGAGTATTACATCAAAGCCGTTAAAGCTTGAGTATTCATCAAGTGTATCGATGTCAATGCCACTAAACCCGAGGGTGTTCATGTCAACCATATGCTTAGAACCTTTACTTGTCTGAAGCCAGAGGCAGTCCGATTTGTCTTGAAACACTAACCCACCATCGAACACGGCTACCAGACGTGTGCTAGACCAGTTCGGAAACTCAAGGACATGACGTTCAACCCACTTCGGCGGGTTGACGGCGTCTACATGGTCACACATCCATATCTTGACCGACTCGTTGTTGGGACAAGCCATGGCTAACTCCCCGTGCAGCTCGGTTAATCTGAACATTTCGTACTCGGGCCCAGGGTAATGTAGGGGCGCTTCCATGACGCTGAATGACTCGTCTTCCAAGCTAAAAAGAACAAACATTACCATTGTTCCATAATCATCGTAAAGAATCTCTTCGTACGAAGGAGAATCAACATCCACCGTCCATATTAGGGAGCCTTTGAAGAAGGTCGTCGTTCGTCCCGCTAGAAACGGGCACAGTGGCTTCATGACCATCTCACGCCAGGCACTATCCTTTCTGATGGTGAACACCTCCATCCCGAGGTTACATGTAGGGAAGGGGCGGCCGAGGATTTCACGGTGGAAGAAACGAGCAACCTTGTAGGCGCCGGAGCGAGGGTCACGCCCGAAGCCGAACGTGTTCTGGATTTGGCCTTCGTAGCGCCAACATAGACAGGTGGCGCAGTTGGGGCTCCGAGGCAGCGTCAGGCTGCGTCGCGTGGCCGGGTTGAGCACCCGCACGATGCCCTCGGCGTCGAGCATCATGACAAGCCCGTCACAGTGCGCCAACCCGTGCCTCGTCCAGAACCAATCCTCGTTTGGGAGAAACCGGGTCGGGACGCCGTCCGGTCGCCGGTTCACCTCCCACAGGTGCAACCTCGGTGTGACGTACTCAGAGTCCGAGTAGGCATCCTGATGGTAGACGGTTCTGATGTATGGCGCGATGACTAGGCTAGAAGGTTTCATGTTTTGCCAGCGATGTCGGCGAGTGTGTGCCTCGGAGAAGGAGGTGTCGCCGGAGACGGTGTCGCGCCACGCTTTGCACACGCATGTGAATCGCATCAGCGACTTGAAGCGCAGCCGGATGAGGATCTCGGAGACAATCAGCTCGTGAGGCAGGTACGAGAGCATCTTCCTCGTCTCCTCGTCCACATCCATGACCAGATTCATCGATCTACAACCACAAACAGCGTTTACGGGAATAACAGTATTATTATACACTACAATCATCCCTATTTGCAAGAGCCGATCGAGTCGGATACGTATACAATTGTTCCCGTTTGCAATAGTCAGAATTTGGGTAAGTACGTGTGTTCAGTTCAGATAATTTAGATATGCTAGCACTAAACTATGATACATTCTTATGTAGACAAATCTGAGTTTATTAATTTAGATCGAAGAGTAAAATAATAGCAACCGTCTCTGCCACTCTGCCGCTCATCCTCGAAGCCTATACCTACATCTGCTTCGCGGCTCTGAGACTCATCATTGCCGGGGATCGTAAGATCCTACGCCGCAATCCTAGCGTCTCGCCCTTCCCCCAATGGCGGGGATTCTGCCGAACCCTAGGGGGGGCGGCTGCCTATTCTTATTTTAGTTTCCGTCCGTCGTGATTTTTCCCTGAAAAAAAAAGATATCGATGAGATTTTCTCAATGGGTAGTATAAAGGGCTTAGCTTGACAGGCTAATGGAACTGTTGAAGTGTATAAGTGGATTGCACTAGCCCTTTCCATCAGTTTGGACTTTTGGTTGTGTTGACTAGTGCATGAAGCTTGACATGGTATCAGAGCCTAAGGTCTCGAGTTCGAGTCCTGGCTTTCGCAATTTGTCCTAAAATTGTCGTTGACCCCTCTATGTCCACGTATAGGCCTCTTGAGTCATACGTGAGTTTCACGCGCCGTCGCTCTCTTCCGGTTGCACGTGCTGACTTCTCCCCGTCACATGTGAGAGGAGGTGTTGAAGTGTATAAGTGGATTGCACTAGCCCTTTCCATCAGTTCAGACTTTTGGTTGCGTTAGCTAGTGCATGAAGCTTGACAGGAGCACATGACGATCAAACCACTATTCCTTGAGCCGGAATTATTGAGTTGGAAACGTATACAAAGTCCAAACACCTACACGTACGTATCCCAAACTCTGACTTTGTGCTAGGAGAAGGAGGTAAAGGTGTCCGGCTAGAACCACTGTTGCAAACAGGAAACACACGTACTTATATATACAAATGTACGCTCCTGTAAACGCTAAGGTAGTTGTAAATCGATCGATAATCTGGCCACGGACATCGAGCACATGGCGCCGCCGCCGTACCTGCCTCACGAGCTGATCGTGTCGGAGATCCTCGTCCGGCTACCCGTTAAGCCACTGCTGCGGTTCAGGTGCGTCTGCAAGGCGTGGCGCGACACCGTCTCTAACGACACCTCCTTCTCCCAGGCGCACGTTCGCCGACACCATGGCCAGCCGCAAAAAAGGAGGCCCTCCAGCCTGCTCATCGCACCATACATCAGAAACCAACACGATGCTGACTTGGAAGAAAAGGTCCACACCCCGGGGCTGTACCTGTGGGATGAGAACCAGCAGAGGCGGCAGGATGGCATCGCGGCCCTCGTGCACGACATGGCCTGGTTCCCCGAGGAGGATCCAACAAGGCAGACGCGACATGGGTTCGCCCACTGCAACGGGCTTGTCATGCTCCCCACCGTCGACGGTACCGTGAGCGTGCTCAACCTAGCCACGCGACGTGGCCTGAAGCTTCCTTGGAGCTCCAACAGCGCCGCCGCTTGGTGCGGGCGCTATAGAGTCGAGAACGCGTTCGGCTTTGGGCGCGACCCTCGCTCCGGCCTATACAAGGTTGCTCGTTTCTTCCACCATGAAACCATCGCCCTCGTTGCACGTCGCCTCGGGATGGAGGTGTTTACCATCGGATCAGACAATTGCTGGCGCAAGACGGACGCGAAGCCGCCGTGCCCTTTTATAGCAGGACGGACTGCGACCTTCTTCAAGGGCTCCCTTATCTGGATGGCCGATCTTGTGTCACTTGTTTACCATGAAGTCGTGCATTTCGGTGACGCTGCAAACATGCCACACTTTGTCTGCTTTAGCTTGGAAGACGAATCATTAAGCGTTCTCGCAGCGCCCCAATGGTACCCCGGACCCGACTACATGGACTCAAGATTAGTCGAGTTGGATGGGGAGCTAGCCCTGGCTCGTCTCTACCAGTTGTGTGTCGAGATTTGGATCTATGACGATGTAGATGGTGACAACCCGGCACGCTGGGAACGACGACATTTTCTCAACTTCCCATTAAGTATTCATCAAGTAGCCTCGTTCGATGAAGGGATAGTGTTTCGAGACATGTCAGACTACCTCTACCGCCAGACTAGTGAAGGTTCTAAGCATATGGTTGGCATGAAAACCTTGAAGTATCACAACCCCGACACCGACACGCTTGTTGAATACTCAAGCGGAATTTTTGCTGGCTTCGATGCAATCCCATATTTTCCAACCCTAGTTCCACTCTAGTTAAATACTAGCTTGCTCACTATGTAATCCACTTACTACCGCATAAATCCAGAGCATACCAAAATATAGTTGTTTTTTGTTAGATCTTTGATTCATTTGGGGGTTTATTGTGTTCGGTTTGGAAGTTCCCATCATTCGTACTTTTGCTTTCATGCAGCACCATTGCCAGCATCTTGTTGATTGCGACTGAGATATCCAGTAGTGATGGAGGCATACGGTTTATGTTTATGCAGAAGAGCATATGGTTTCTTTTGGGTGCAAAGTGAAAAATTACTTACTAGGGCTTGACATGCCCTAGTAGGCCAGTACTCATAACAGAGAGGATGCCCTCTACAACACGAACACACCACATCGCAAAGAGTAATGCCATGCAATTGTCCTAATTGACTCTGAAACCACAAGACAGATGGCTACCCAACATTAATGATTCTCCTAATTAGTGTATGCGCTACCCAAGGATTGACTCAACGGAAGGGTTTTATGAACTTCACATTCTCACATGAATACTTATAACCATTATGTATAAGGAATTAATCAGTGTAGAAGGCACAAAATTGTATCCAACGAGCAGGGATGTAACTTCCGGTAAATTATTAATAGGAGGGAATAGAACAGCGGAACATGCATGCAAGGTTTCAGCAGAGAATGGGAATATGCAATATGATTCACATTCTTCAGAAGAATAGACACAAACAATGGAAGTTACCTGATGCAGATAACGAATTAACACAACATAATTAGTCTAGCCTCAATTAATAAAGTCAAGAAATAGAGTATGCCACTAAGAGAATAACTGCATCAACGAGTATGAAAGGCATATGTTAGAGCAATGAAATGTCCTAGGAAGTGATATAGTAGCCATACCATAGACAAATATTGGCCTCGGTACAGTTATTTTAATTCTAGCTAAAATGCAAATGCTAAGTTGCAAACCCTAACACGCAAGAGAGCTCAAAGTTCCAGTGAAACCTGACCTTGCTTATCTACTAGGAAAATCAACTCTAGCACTATTTTGCTAGACATGTTCCTAAAATTCTTATTTATACTCGTACGAGACAGTGAACAGACTACTGTCAGTTACACACCAGTTTGATACTTCTAGAGATGAGGCATGAAAACCCACCGCCAACCCATGTTTCATGAGCAAGTGCAGATAGCCCTTATTACTGAAAACTCCGGGCAGCATTACCGCACAATGTAACTTGGACGTCCCATCGACACCCATGCATGCACCAGTTTTTGAAGAGTAAATATGTACCGTGCTCGCAACGGAGTGAGCCACCCAACTGTGGCGAGGCAATTCACATACAAACTGGAACTCTTGAGTGGAGGCAGCACTGTACTGTCGAAACCCAGCAGGTGAACGTGGCAGTAGTCGAAATCGTAGCCGGCCGGCGTGAGGCAGCAGAGCATGCTCGCCGCCCGGTAGCTGGGTTGGAGACGACGTAGCGAGTTCTTGGCTCATCAGGGGTGCCGGTCGGAATGCGGGTAAGGAACAATCCGTCGCAGGAATCCAGAATTGAGAAGAAACGGTCCGGGGCCTTTGGAGCGCTGGCCCAAGGGAAGACGGACAGATCGGCGAAGCTGACGTCTCTGGCGACGGAGATGCGGCGGGGATTAGCGGAGCCGGCCGTGCATTCGTCCGATGGCGCGGGACTGGTATAAAATGCCCACCAGGGACTGTGCGAACTTCTTCCGATGCACTGGGTCGGCAATGATGTCGCCCCAGTCGGGGCAGACGCACTTGCAGATGCAATGTGATTTATAGAGCACGCGAGAGAAGATACATGCGAGTAGATCGTGGGTGACTCTGGATATAGAATCCTCCATGTCTGTGTGCCCGCTAGGTAGTGTGCTTGGGAAGGATGGAGACCGGATTGGGAGGGATGCGGTGGGAGATGGATGGCATCGGCTTCGGCGACGGTGGCGGCGGAGTGTCTTTGGGCTTAGACTCGGGAGTCGAGAGTGGCCTAGTGGGTGAGTGGGGTCACGGGAGGGGACGAGAGGAGTGAGGTCTAACTGAAATCCTTTTCTCCCCTGATATAAAAAAAGAAAGAAAAAATTGAGCTATGTTTTTTTTGAGAATAAACTGAGCTATGTTTTATTTTGACAGAACTCAAATCAATTGCTATCCCCAATATTTCTGAATCTCCTGTAATGGCTTTGTAATCAACTTTGCATTTCCGTTCAGCATTCATTCTACAACTAATCTTTTTTTATATGCGCCATTTTTTTCCACGAACTTGAATAGGTAAGTGTACTAATTTACTAAAAAAATTACTTCCATACATAATTCATCTTAAATATAAATCGCACGTAATATATCTTTTTTGTTGTTTAGTTAGCATAGTGAAACACATAATGATGTTGTTAAACATGAAGATAGCATACCTGCAAAAAAATGAAGAATTTATAACCAAAATACAGCTATATGTGTCTTGTAACAAAAGGTATGTTTCAAAATTTCGAGATATTACCACATATAAATATTTTTGTTGTGACACTTGGACATGTGATTTGTATGTTTTTTGTCTTCTACTTGTGCATTAAATTTGGATCAAAGAAATTATTGTTGTTTCTCTCACATTTTTGTAGAAAAATCGAATGTTAAACTTAGGAGCCTAGTGCACGCCAATGTCCCTATTGGACCGTGGGTCTCAATAGAATGAACCATGTACTGTACCAAACGTATAGGACCAAAACATCATCCTCGGTTATACTTTAGCTCCAACCCGTCGATCCGTACTTTATTTCATATATGCCCTTCTTACACAAGATGGGGACGGACCGGATAGGTCACTCGATGCAGCAGCAGAACTGGTAGAGCGGCGGCACTGCCCTCCCTTAGGGTAACCCGGCAACTTGCACCAGTTGTCAGAGTCCGGTATGTCCTGGCATTTGCCCTGGCACACATACCTGCCCTCTCCTGCACGACATGCGTCCGCAACACCAATTTCATCAAAACTCAAATGTACTAGTATGTCCAAGTGACCCAACTCAAAGACGAGTCAAAATTATATATAGTAGTACTACAAAATGCTCGTGCCTGGGGTGAAAAGGAAGGCAGCACTGGCTAGCGCAATCACGAGGATCTTGAAGATGACCGAGTGAAAAGTCACAACCATATCGTCGCCTTCTAGGTAGGAGCTGTGTATGCACACTAGATGTGTTCTGGTATATGATGTGTTCATGGATTCGGGTATGAGTATGTTTATATAGACGTTACATTGAGGAACATATGACTCAGCGATGTGAAGATATGTGTGATCTTATTAATTAGTACTTCTTTGTTTGGCATGATATCCCTACATTTATTGGCTTCAATCCATTTTTAAAAGAAAATTTATTGGCTTCAATGAAGGCGTGGACGACGATCAATTGCGGAAGGGTGTAAAAGCTAGTGCTAACTGTTTTTACTACGATACTACTAATTGATTATTAAGAAAAGGAGTGCACCTTTGCATAAAATGTGTTCTAGAATTATTACCTCGTGTCAAAAGCATGTCGACATCCGATTTCGTGACGACAAATGGAGCGTTCTTGTTTGGCATCATCAAGGAGATAACCAATTGAGTAAAATTCATGGTTAGTAACTGAACTTGCTTAGCAAAATCAATATAATCATCGTACACAGGAAATACGAGTTTACGGTCACCGAACTCGCGCTAGAGCTTCAGCCACGGCCACCGAGCGATACGTAGCGACGTATGACTAGGCGCTTAGTAGGACCCACTGTCAGCGTCACACTTGAATTGATGCTCACCGAACTTGCACGAGAGCGTCAGCCATGGTCACCGAGTGATATGTAGCTTAGAAGGGTTTTATTGTAAAATGTTGGACGTATACTAAGCCCCGCATTTCAATCGGAACCGTTCGTTCCAACCTGCGCCGCTCCTCTGCTGCTGTCGTTCTAATCCTAAATCAACGGTGCCGTGGGACCAGAACACACGATCTGGTCCAAAGTAATTTAACGGACAAATTGTCTTCGCGTGAGGCGGCCCATACAATTACCCGGCCTTCGTCCATTAAGATAGCAAACCAACTAACAGACTTGACTACAGTACGTACCGTGCCCACACCAAGGTTCAGCATCCTCAGAGCAAGTACAATAGCTCCTAGTCAGCTTGAGTATTACATCAAAGCCGTTAAAGCTTGAGTATTCATCAAGTGTATCGATGTCAATGCCACTAAACCCGAGGATGTTCATGTCAACCATATGCTTAGAACCTTTACTTGTCTCAAGCCAGAGGCAGTCCGATTTGTCTTGAAACACTAACCCACCATCGAACACGGCTACCGGACGTGTGCTAGACCAGTTCGGAAACTCAAGGACATGACGTTCAACCCACTTCGGCGGGTTGATGGCGTCTACATGGTCACACATCCATATCTTGACCGACTCGTTGTTGGTACAAGCCATGGCTAACTCCCCGTGCAGCTCGGTTAATCTGAACATTTCGTACTCGGGCCCAGGGTAATGTAGGGGCGCTTCCATGACGCTGAATGACTCGTCTTCCAAGCTAAAAAGAACAAACATTACCATTGTTCCATAATCATCGTAAAGAATCTCTTCGTACGAAGGAGAATCAACATCCACCGTCCATATTAGGGAGCCTTTGAAGAAGGTCGTCGTTCGTCCCGCTAGAAACGGGCACGGTGGCTTCATGACCGTCTCACGCCAGGCACTATCCTTTCCGATGGTGAACACCTCCAGCCCAAGGTTACATGTAGGGAAGGGGCGGCCGAGGATTTCACGGTGGAAGAAACGAGCAACCTTGTAGGCGCCGGAGCGAGGGTCACGCCCGAAGCCGAACGTGTTTTGGACTTGGCCGTGGCGCCAACACGCACAGGTGGCGCAGTTGGGGCTCCGAGGCAGCGTCAGGCCGCGTCGCGTGGCCGGGTTGAGCACCCGCACGATGCCCTCGGCGTCGAGCATCATGACAAGCCCGTCACAGTGCGCCAACCCGTGCCTCGTCCAGAACCAATCCTCGTTTGGGAGAAACCGGGTCGGGACGC
This sequence comes from Avena insularis, assembly GCA_023614405.1. Classification (NCBI taxonomy): domain Eukaryota; kingdom Viridiplantae; phylum Streptophyta; class Magnoliopsida; order Poales; family Poaceae; genus Avena; species Avena insularis. Next base: position 280,298,642 of record CM042691.1, on the reverse strand, counting down.
CGTCCGGTCGCCGGTTCACCTCCCACAGGTGCAACCCCGGTGTGACGTACTCAGGGTCCGAGTAGGCATCCTGATGGTAGACGGTTCTGATGTATGGCGCGATGACTAGGCTAGAAGGTTTCATGTTTTGCCAGCGATGTCGGCGAGTGTGTGCCTCGGAGAAGGAGGTGTCGCCGGAGACGGTGTCGCGCCACGCTTTGCACACGCATGTGAATCGCATCAGCGACTTGACGGGCAACCGGACGAGGATCTCGGAGACAATCAGCTCGTGAGGCAGGTACGAGAGCATCTTCCTCGTCTCCTCGTCCACATCCATGACCAGATTCATCGATCTACAACCACAAACAGCGTTTACAGGAATAACAGTGTTATTATACACTACAATCATCCCTGTTTGCAAGAGCCTATCGAGTCGTATACGTATACAATTGTTCCCGTTTGCAATAGTCAGAATTTGGGTAAGTACGTGTGTTCAGTTCAGATAATTTAGATATGCTAGCACTAAACTATGATACATTTTTATGTAGACAAATCTGAGTTTATTAATTTAGATCGGAGAGTAAAATAATAGCAACCGTCTCTGCCACTCTGCCGCTCATCCTCGAAGCCTATACCTACATCTGCTTCGTGGCTCTGAGACTCATCATTGCCGGGGATCGCAAGATCCTACGCCGCAATCCTAGCGTCTCGCCCTTCCCCCAATGGCGGGGATTCTGCCGAACCCTAGGGGGGGGGCGGCTGCCTATTCTTATTTTAGTTTCCGTCCGTCATCGTTTTTCCTTGAAAAAAAGATATCGATGAGATTTTCTCAATGGGTACTATAAAGGACTTAGCTTGACAGGCTAATGGAACTGTTGAAGTGTATAAGTGGATTGTACTAGCCCTTTTCATTAGTTCGGACGTTTGGTTGCGTTGACTAGTGCATGAAGCTTAACATGGTATCAGAGCCTAAGGTCTCGAGTTCGAGTCCTGGCTTTCGCAATTTGTCCTAAAATTGCTGTTGACCCCTCTATGTCCACGTATAGGCCTCTTGAGTCATACGTGAGTTTCACGCGCCGTCGCTCTCTTATGGTTACACGTGATGACTTCTCCCCGTCACATGTGAGAGGAGGTGTTGAAGTGTATAAGTGGATTGCACTAATTTCTTTCCATCAGTTCGACTTTTGGTTGCGTTGGCTAGTGCATGAAGCTTGACAGGAGCACATGACGATCGAACCACTATTCCTTGAGCCGGAATTATTGAGTTGGAAACGTATCCAAAGTCCAAACACCTACACTTACGTATCCCAAACTCTGACTTTGTGCTAGGATAAGGAGGTAAAGATGTCCGTCTAGAACCACTGTTGCAAACGGGAAACACACGTACTTATATATACAAATGTACGCTCCTATAAACGCTAAGGTAGTTGTAAATCGATCGATAATCTGGCCACGGACATCGAGCACATGGTGTCGCCGCCGTACCTGCCTCACGAGCTGATCGTGTCGGAGATCCTCGTCTGGCTACCCGTCAAGCCACTGCTGCGGTTTAGGTGCGTCTGCAAGGCATGGCGCGACACCATCTCTAACGACACCTCCTTCGCCCAGGCGCACATTCGCCGACACCATGGCCAGCCGCAAAAAAGGAGGCCCTCCAGCCTGCTCATCGCACCATACATCAGAAACCAACACGACGCTGACTTGGAAGAAAAGGTCCACACCCCGGGGCTGTACCTGTGGGAGGAGAACCAGCAGAGGCGGCAGGATGGCATCACGGCCCTCGTGCACGACATGGCCTGGTTCCCCGAGGAGGATCCAACAAGGCAGACGCGACATGGGTTCGCCCACTGCAACGGGCTTGTCATGCTCCCCACCGTCGACGGTACCGTGAGCATGCTCAACCTAGCCACGCGACGTGGCCTGAAGCTTCCTTGGAGCTCCAACAGCGCCGCCGCTTGGTGCGGGCGCTATAGAGTCGAGAACGCGTTCGGCTTTGGGCGCGACCCTCGCTCCGGCCTCTACAAGGTCGCTCGTTTCTTCCACCATGAAACCATCGCCCTCGCTGCACGTCGCCTCGGGATGGAGGTGTTTACCATCGGATCAGACAATTGCTGGCGCGAGACGGACGCGAAGCCGCCGTGCCCTTTTATAGCAGGACGGACTGCGACCTTCTTCAAGGGCTCCCTTATCTGGATGGCCGATCTTGTGTCACTTGTTTACCATGAAGTCGTGCATTTCGGTGATGCTGCAAACATGCCACACTTTGTCTTCTTTAGCTTGGAAGACGAATCATTAAGCGTTATCGCAGCGCCCCAATGGTACCCCGGACCCGACTACATGGACTCTAGATTAGTCGAGTTGCATGGGGAGCTAGCCCTGGCTCGTCTCTACCAGTTGTGTGTCGAGATATGGATCTATGACGATGTAGATGGTGACAACCCGGCATGCTGGGAACGACGGCATTTTCTCAACTTTCCATTAAGTATTCATCCAGTAGCCTCGTTCGATGATGGGATAGTGTTTCGAGACATGTCAGACTACCTCTACCGCCAGACTAGTGAAGGTTCTAAGCATATGGTTGGCATGAAAACCTTGAAGTATCACAACCCCGACACTGACACGCTTGTTGAATACTCAAGCGGAACTTTTGTTGGCTTCGATGTAATCCCATATTTTCCAACCCTAGTTCCACTCTAGTTAAATACTAGCTTGCTCACTATGTAATCCACTTACTACTGCATAAATCCAGAGCATACCAAAATATAGTTGTTTTTTGTTAGATCTTTGATTCATTTGGGGGTTTATTGTGTTCGGTTTGGAAGTTCCCATTATTCGTACTTTTGCTTTCATGCAGCACCATTGCCAGCATCTTGTTGATTGCGACTGAGATATCCAGTAGTGATGGAGGCATACGGTTTATGTTTATGCAGAAGAGCATATGGTTTATTTTGGGTGCAAAGTGAAAACTTACTTACTAGGGCTTGACATGCCCCGGTAGGCCAGTACTCATAATAGAGAGGATGCCCTCTACAACACGAACATACCACATCGCAAAGAGTAATGCCATGCAATTTTCCTAATTGACTCTGAAACCACAAGACAGATGGCTACCCAACATTAATGATTCTCCTAATTAGTGTATGCGCTACCCAAGGATTGACTCAACGGAAGGGTTTTATGAACTTCACATTCTCACATGAATACTTATAACCATTATGTATAAGGAATTAATCAGTGTAGAAGGCATAAAATTGTATCCAATGAGTAGGGATGTAACTTCCGGTAAATTATTAATAGGAGGGAATAGAACAGCGGAACATGCATGCAAGGTTTCAGCAGAGAATGGGAATATGCAATATGATTCACATTCTTCAGAAGAATAGACACTAACAATGGAATTTACCTGATGCAGATAACGAATTAACACAACATAATTAGTCTAGCCTCAATTAATAAAGGCAAGAAATAGAGTATGCCACTAAGAGAATAACTGCATCAACGAGTATGAAAGGCATATGTTAGAGCAATGAAATGTCATAGGAAGTGATATAGTAGCCATACCATAGACAAATATTGGCCTCGGTACAGTTATTTTAATTCTAGCTAAAATGCAAATGCTAAGTTGCAAACCCTAACACGCAAGAGAGCTCAAAGTTCCAGTGAAACTTGACCTTGCTTATCTACTAGGAAAATCAACTCTAGAATTATTTTGCTAGACATGTTCCTAAAATTCTTATTTATACTCTACAAGACAGTGATCAGACTACTGTCAGTTACACATCAGTTTGATACTTGCAGAGATGAGGCATGAAAAGCAACTGTTCTGATTAGCCTGAGAAAGCAGGACCAGATTTTGCATGCAGAATCTTGAAAACCTACTAGAAAATATGGTCATGCACAGTGATAAAACCCAATCAAGGAGACTAACATTTTCAGTTTCATAAGCACCCCTTAGCATTACTTTTCTTGTTGTTGATAAACAAAAAATGCTTTGGGGCCATGCATACATTTCCATCCCAAATTGTTGGACTCTATTGAAACATGTTTATGATAGCAATTGCATACCAAGCAGATTGAAAGATTAGTAATAAAGGACAGGGGAAACGAAACTAAGATAATCTGGCCATAGCCTCAGTTTGGAGCCTTCAAAAGAAGGAAAAACAAAACCGGTTATTGTTCATGTCTTACTGATTATTACGATCATTTCTGATGCTGAAGTGTTGAACATAAAGTAGCTGGAATATGTATCATCAAAATGGACCATTCTCAACCATTCGAACTAGTATAATCATATTGCCTACAACACATATATGAGAACTTTTAACCTATCATCAAATCAGAGTCGACAAGGGACCAAGAAAATCTTAGCATTGCAAACACCTAGAAGAACCAGACCAACTTCAGATTACACACGTAAATACTAGAACATGAAGAATTCCTGCTTAGCCAACCAGGTAAAGCATCAAAAGACAAATTAGAACCACACCAAGATGTCCCATCCAACTATACTTATTGCGCATTAAAAAGCATGGAGTATACTACTCACAGAAACACATACATGGGGTAAAGATGCAGCCATAGACAATACTAGAAATAAAAAGGAGCACAGATCAAACCTAAAACTGAAGTTGACATTTTCCAAAGAACTGTACAATATCCCCCATTTGAATCTTTGCTTGTGAAGGTTATATTTTCCAAAGACTGCCAATTATTTCAAATAAGCATAACAATCATCAACGGGAAGTTGCCAACCATATTCCTCCATCGAATGGTAGGTGGGACAACAATGGCACATATGAGTAAAACTTCCTGAGTGGGCTGTAGCAATGCTCAATGTGATACACGATTGTACTTTCACGACGATCCTGATCGTACGCCACCAGGTCATTGCCCGAATCAGCTAAAAAATCATATTGGCGTGCGGGTGTACCCCCAATGACTCTAAGTTCAAACCTGAACCGCGAAACACCGTCTTCTTCGGATGTAAGTACATTTGAAAGCTTGTGCAGCAATTTCCAATGCATGGATTCTTCATCCAGCCGAGGCGCATAACGCGGATAAACCTCGATCGGCACTAAGGACGTAAACTGATAGAGTCGAACATAGGTCTGCGCCATATATATGCTAGGTAGTCGTCGGAGTTGACATACAGTAACTTTCCAGCAGATCAGTTTCCGATGCAACCTGAGAAACTCGGCTCGATGAATTTCGGCACCGGGATGGTTCTCCATGCCGTTAGCCCTTGGATGTGAACCACCGCCAACCCATGTTTCATGAGCAAGTGCAGATAGCCCTTATTACTGAAAACTCCAGGCAGCATTACCGCACAGTGTAACTTGGACGTCCCATTCGCTTTCCATCGACACCCATGCATGCACCGGTTTTTGAAGAGTAAATATGTACCGTGCTGTGCTCGCAACGGAGTGAGCCACCCAACTGTGGCGAGGCAATTCGCATACAAACTGGAACTCTTGAGTGGAGGCAGCACTGAGCACTGTACTGTCGAAACCCAGCAGGTGAACGTGGCAGTAGTCGAAATCGTAGCCGGCCGGTGTGAGGCAGCAGAGCATGCTCGCCGGCCGGTAGCTGGGTTGGAGACGACGTAGCGAGTTCTTGGCTCATCAGGGGTGCCGGTCGGAATGCGGGTAAGGAACAATCCGTCGCAGGAATCCAGAATTGAGAAGAAACGGTCCGGGGCCTTTGGAGCGCTGGCCCAAGGGAAGACGGACAGATCGGCGAAGCTGACGTCTCTGGCGACGGAGATGCGGCGGGGATTAGCGGAGCCGGCCGTGCATTCGTCCGATGGCGCGGGACTGGTATAAAATGCCCACCAGGGACTGTGCGAACTTCTTCCGATGCACTGGGTCGGCAATGATGTCGCCCCAGTCGGGGCAGACGCACTTGCAGATGCAATGTGATTTATAGAGCACGCGAGAGAAGATACATGCGAGTAGATCGTGGGTGACTCTGGATATAGAATCCTCCATGTCTGTGTGCCCGCTAGGTAGTGTGCTTGGGAAGGATGGAGACCGGATTGGGAGGGATGCGGTGGGAGATGGATGGCATCGGCTTCGGCGACGGTGGCGGCGGAGTGTCTTTGGGCTTAGACTCGGGAGTCGAGAGTGGCCTAGTGGGTGAGTGGGGTCACGGGAGGGGACGAGAGGAGTGAGGTCTAACTGAAATCCTTTTCTCCCCTGATATAAAAAAAGAAAGAAAAAATTGAGCTATGTTTTTTTTGAGAATAAACTGAGCTATGTTTTATTTTGACAGAACTCAAATCAATTGCTATCCCCAATATTTCTGAATCTCCTGTAATGGCTTTGTAATCAACTTTGCATTTCCGTTCAGCATTCATTCTACAACTAATCTTTTTTTATATGCGCCATTTTTTTCCACGAACTTGAATAGGTAAGTGTACTAATTTACTAAAAAAATTACTTCCATACATAATTCATCTTAAATATAAATCGCACGTAATATATCTTTTTTGTTGTTTAGTTAGCATAGTGAAACACATAATGATGTTGTTAAACATGAAGATAGCATACCTGCAAAAAAATGAAGAATTTATAACCAAAATACAGCTATATGTGTCTTGTAACAAAAGGTATGTTTCAAAATTTCGAGATATTACCACATATAAATATTTTTGTTGTGACACTTGGACATGTGATTTGTATGTTTTTTGTCTTCTACTTGTGCATTAAATTTGGATCAAAGAAATTATTGTTGTTTCTCTCACATTTTTGTAGAAAAATCAAATGTTAAACTTAGGAGCCTAGTGCACGCCAATGTCCCTATTGGACCGTGGGTCTCAATCGAATGAACCATGTACTGTACCAAACGTATAGGACCAAAACATCATCCTCGGTTATACTTTAGCTCCAACCCGTCGATCCGTACTTTATTTCATATATGCCCTTCTTACACAAGATGGGGACGGACCGGATAGGTCACTCGATGCAGCAGCAGAACTGGTAGAGCGGCGGCACGCACTGCCCTCCCTTAGGGTAACCCCCGGGCAACTTGCACCAGTTGTCAGAGTCCGGTATGTCCTGGCATTTGCCCTGGCACACATACCTGCCCTCTCCTGCACGACATGCGTCCGCAACACCAATTTCATCAAAACTCAAATGTACTAGTATGTCCAAGTGACCCAACTCAAAGACGAGTCAAAATTATATATAGTAGTACTACAAAATGCTCGTGCCTGGGGTGAAAAGGAAGGCAGCACTGGCTAGCGCAATCACGAGGATCTTGAAGATGACCGAGTGAAAAGTCACAACCATATCGTCGCCTTCTAGGTAGGAGCTGTGTATGCACACTAGATGTGTTCTGGTATATGATGTGTTCATGGATTCGGGTATGAGTATGTTTATATAGACGTTACATTGAGGAACATATGACTCAGCGATGTGAAGATATGTGTGATCTTATTAATTAGTACTTCTTTGTTTGGCATGATATCCCTACATTTATTGGCTTCAATCCATTTTTAAAAGAAAATTTATTGGCTTCAATGAAGGCGTGGACGACGATCAATTGCGGAAGGGTGTAAAAGCTAGTGCTAACTGTTTTTACTACGATACTACTAATTGATTATTAAGAAAAGGAGTGCACCTTTGCATAAAATGTGTTCTAGAATTATTACCTCGTGTCAAAAGCATGTCGACATCCGATTTCGTGACGACAAATGGAGCGTTCTTGTTTGGCATCATCAAGGAGATAACCAATTGAGTAAAATTCATGGTTAGTAACTGAACTTGCTTAGCAAAATCAATATAATCATCGTACACAGGAAATACGAGTTTACGGTCACCGAACTCGCGCTAGAGCTTCAGCCACGGCCACCGAGCGATACGTAGCGACGTATGCGATGACTAGGCGCTTAGTAGGACCCACTGTCAGCGTCACACTTGAATTGATGCTCACCGAACTTGCACGAGAGCGTCAGCCATGGTCACCGAGTGATATGTAGCTTAGAAGGGTTTTATTGTAAAATGTTGGACGTATACTAAGCCCCGCATTTCAATCGGAACCGTTCGTTCCAACCTGCGCCGCTCCTCTGCTGCTGTCGTTCTAATCCTAAATCAACGGTGCCGTGGGACCAGAACACACGATCTGGTCCAAAGTAATTTAACGGACAAATTGTCTTCGCGTGAGGCGGCCCATACAATTACCCGGCCTTCGTCCATTAAGATAGCAAACCAACTAACAGACTTGACTACAGTACGTACCGTGCCCACACCAAGGTTCAGCATCCTCAGAGCAAGTACAATAGCTCCTAGTCAGCTTGAGTATTACATCAAAGCCGTTAAAGCTTGAGTATTCATCAAGTGTATCGATGTCAATGCCACTAAACCCGAGGATGTTCATGTCAACCATATGCTTAGAACCTTTACTTGTCTCAAGCCAGAGGCAGTCCGATTTGTCTTGAAACACTAACCCACCATCGAACACGGCTACCGGACGTGTGCTAGACCAGTTCGGAAACTCAAGGACATGACGTTCAACCCACTTCGGCGGGTTGATGGCGTCTACATGGTCACACATCCATATCTTGACCGACTCGTTGTTGGTACAAGCCATGGCTAACTCCCCGTGCAGCTCGGTTAATCTGAACATTTCGTACTCGGGCCCAGGGTAATGTAGGGGCGCTTCCATGACGCTGAATGACTCGTCTTCCAAGCTAAAAAGAACAAACATTACCATTGTTCCATAATCATCGTAAAGAATCTCTTCGTACGAAGGAGAATCAACATCCACCGTCCATATTAGGGAGCCTTTGAAGAAGGTCGTCGTTCGTCCCGCTAGAAACGGGCACGGTGGCTTCATGACCGTCTCACGCCAGGCACTATCCTTTCCGATGGTGAACACCTCCAGCCCGAGGTTACATGTAGGGAAGGGGCGGCCGAGGATTTCACGGTGGAAGAAACGAGCAACCTTGTAGGCGCCGGAGCGAGGGTCACGCCCGAAGCCGAACGTGTTTTGGACTTGGCCTTCGTAGCGCCAACACAGACAGGTGGCGCAGTTGGGGCTCCGAGGCAGCGTCAGGCCGCGTCGCGTGGCCGGGTTGAGCACCCGCACGATGCCCTCGGCGTCGAGCATCATGACAAGCCCGTCACAGTGCGCCAACCCGTGCCTCGTCCAGAACCAATCCTCGTTTGGGAGAAACCGGGTCGGGACGCCGTCCGGTCGCCGGTTCACCTCCCACAGGTGCAACCCCGGTGTGACGTACTCAGGGTCCGAGTAGGCATCCTGATGGTAGACGGTTCTGATGTATGGCGCGATGACTAGGCTAGAAGGTTTCATGTTTTGCCAGCGATGTCGGCGAGTGTGTGCCTCGGAGAAGGAGGTGTCGCCGGAGACGGTGTCGCGCCACGCTTTGCACACGCATGTGAATCGCATCAGCGACTTGACGGGCAACCGGACGAGGATCTCGGAGACAATCAGCTCGTGAGGCAGGTACGAGAGCATCTTCCTCGTCTCCTCGTCCACATCCATGACCAGATTCATCGATCTACAACCACAAACAGCGTTTACAGGAATAACAGTGTTATTATACACTACAATCATCCCTGTTTGCAAGAGCCTATCGAGTCGTATACGTATACAATTGTTCCCGTTTGCAATAGTCAGAATTTGGGTAAGTACGTGTGTTCAGTTCAGATAATTTAGATATGCTAGCACTAAACTATGATACATTTTTATGTAGACAAATCTGAGTTTATTAATTTAGATCGGAGAGTAAAATAATAGCAACCGTCTCTGCCACTCTGCCGCTCATCCTCGAAGCCTATACCTACATCTGCTTCGCGGCTCTGAGACTCATCATTGCCGGGGATCGCAAGATCCTACGCCGCAATCCTAGCGTCTCGCCCTTCCCCCAATGGCGGGGATTCTGCCGAACCCTAGGGGGGGGGGGGCTGCCTATTCTTATTTTAGTTTCCGTCCGTCATCGTTTTTCCCTGAAAAAAAGATATCGATGAGATTTTCTCAATGGGTACTATAAAGGACTTAGCTTGACAGGCTAATGGAACTGTTGAAGTGTATAAGTGGATTGTACTAGCCCTTTTCATTAGTTCGGACGTTTGGTTGCGTTGACTAGTGCATGAAGCTTAACATGGTATCAGAGCCTAAGGTCTCGAGTTCGAGTCCTGGCTTTCGCAATTTGTCCTAAAATTGCTGTTGACCCCTCTATGTCCACGTATAGGCCTCTTGAGTCATACGTGAGTTTCACGCGCCATCGCTCTCTTATGGTTACACGTGATGACTTCTCCCCGTCACATGTGAGAGGAGGTGTTGAAGTGTATAAGTGGATTGCACTAGCCCTTTCCATCAGTTCGGACTTTTGGTTGCGTTGGCTAGTGCATGAAGCTTGACAGGAGCACATGACGATCGAACCACTATTCCTTGAGCCGGAATTATTGAGTTGGAAACGTATCCAAAGTCCAAACACCTACACGTACGTATCCCAAACTCTGACTTTGTGCTAGGATAAGGAGGTAAAGATGTCCGTCTAGAACCACTGTTGCAAACGGGAAACACACGTACTTATATATACAAATGTACGCTCCTATAAACGCTAAGGTAGTTGTAAATCGATCGATAATCTGGCCACGGACATCGAGCACATGGTGTCGCCGCCGTACCTGCCTCACGAGCTGATCGTGTCGGAGATCCTCGTCTGGCTACCCGTCAAGCCACTGCTGCGGTTTAGGTGCGTCTGCAAGGCATGGCGCGACACCATCTCTAACGACACCTCCTTCGCCCAGGCGCACATTCGCCGACACCATGGCCAGCCGCAAAAAAGGAGGCCCTCCAGCCTGCTCATCGCACCATACATCAGAAACCAACACGACGCTGACTTGGAAGAAAAGGTCCACACCCCGGGGCTGTACCTGTGGGAGGAGAACCAGCAGAGGCGGCAGGATGGCATCACGGCCCTCGTGCACGACATGGCCTGGTTCCCCGAGGAGGATCCAACAAGGCAGACGCGACATGGGTTCGCCCACTGCAACGGGCTTGTCATGCTCCCCACCGTCGACGGTACCGTGAGCATGCTCAACCTAGCCACGCGACGTGGCCTGAAGCTTCCTTGGAGCTCCAACAGCGCCGCCGCTTGGTGCGGGCGCTATAGAGTCGAGAACGCGTTCGGCTTTGGGCGCGACCCTCGCTCCGGCCTCTACAAGGTCGCTCGTTTCTTCCACCATGAAACCATCGCCCTCGCTGCACGTCGCCTCGGGATGGAGGTGTTTACCATCGGATCAGACAATTGCTGGCGCGAGACGGACGCGAAGCCGCCGTGCCCTTTTATAGCAGGACGGACTGCGACCTTCTTCAAGGGCTCCCTTATCTGGATGGCCGATCTTGTGTCACTTGTTTACCATGAAGTCGTGCATTTCGGTGACGCTGCAAACATGCCACACTTTGTCTTCTTTAGCTTGGAAGACGAATCATTAAGCGTTATCGCAGCGCCCCAATGGTACCCCGGACCCGACTACATGGACTCTAGATTAGTCGAGTTGCATGGGGAGCTAGCCCTGGCTCGTCTCTACCAGTTGTGTGTCGAGATATGGATCTATGACGATGTAGATGGTGACAACCCGGCACGCTGGGAACGACGGCATTTTCTCAACTTTCCATTAAGTATTCATCCAGTAGCCTCGTTCGATGATGGGATAGTGTTTCGAGACATGTCAGACTACCTCTACCGCCAGACTAGTGAAGGTTCTAAGCATATGGTTGGCATGAAAACCTTGAAGTATCACAACCCCGACACTGACACGCTTGTTGAATACTCAAGCGGAACTTTTGTTGGCTTCGATGTAATCCCATATTTTCCAACCCTAGTTCCACTCTAGTTAAATACTAGCTTGCTCACTATGTAATCCACTTACTACTGCATAAATCCAGAGCATACCAAAATATAGTTGTTTTTTGTTAGATCTTTGATTCATTTGGGGGTTTATTGTGTTCGGTTTGGAAGTTCCCATTATTCGTACTTTTGCTTTCATGCAGCACCATTGCCAGCATCTTGTTGATTGCGACTGAGATATCCAGTAGTGATGGAGGCATACGGTTTATGTTTATGCAGAAGAGCATATGGTTTATTTTGGGTGCAAAGTGAAAACTTACTTACTAGGGCTTGACATGCCCCGGTAGGCCAGTACTCATAATAGAGAGGATGCCCTCTACAACACGAACATACCACATCGCAAAGAGTAATGCCATGCAATTTTCCTAATTGACTCTGAAACCACAAGACAGATGGCTACCCAACATTAATGATTCTCCTAATTAGTGTATGCGCTACCCAAGGATTGACTCAACGGAAGGGTTTTATGAACTTCACATTCTCACATGAATACTTATAACCATTATGTATAAGGAATTAATCAGTGTAGAAGGCATAAAATTGTATCCAATGAGTAGCAGTGGCGGATCTACGGGATATGCCCGGTATGCCGTGGCATACCCCGCGATGTCCGGCTCCCGTATAGATATAGCTGATCGTTTTCTATCTACCTGATCAAGCCGTTCTATCTTTCCATGTACGTAGGGAGGACCGGCATGCTAGGCCAGCAGTCCAAGCGTGCACTTATCCCAGGCCCATTAACAAACACTATCTTTTTTTAACCGCACGTTAGGCATCCTGACTCATTGGGCCAATTAATTAACAGCATGTATACATATTCTTGGGTTTTTGAAAGTGGATATATACACCTCACTATATTCTGAATACATTACATAATTATCTTTAAAGAGAGCTGCTATTATCATATACGGACATGTTTTTGATTCGTCGAGAAATCTCTAATTTTCTATCTAAACAATAGAAAAGAGTTCAAGAAAAAACCGAGAAAAAACAAAATTTAATATTTCAAGTACTTATCAAGTTGAAACTGTGGCAGAAGAGAAAACTCAATAGCAGGAGTGAAGAATTGTAAAAAAAATGTTTTTATATAGTAGATCATAATTTTATTGTGGCATACCCTATGATAAAATCCTAGATCCGCCACTGATGAGTAGGGATGTAACTTCCGGTAAATTATTAATAGGAGGGAATAGAACAGCGGAACATGCATGCAAGGTTTCAGCAGAGAATGGGAATATGCAATATGATTCACATTCTTCAGAAGAATAGACACTAACAATGGAATTTACCTGATGCAGATAACGAATTAACACAACATAATTAGTCTAGCCTTAATTAATAAAGGCAAGAAATAGAGTATGCCACTAAGAGAATAACTGCATCAACGAGTATGAAAGGCATATGTTAGAGCAATGAAATGTCATAGGAAGTGATATAGTAGCCATACCATAGACAAATATTGGCCTCGGTACAGTTATTTTAATTCTAGCTAAAATGCAAATGCTAAGTTGCAAACCCTAACACGCAAGAGAGCTCAAAGTTCCAGTGAAACTTGACCTTGCTTATCTACTAGGAAAATCAACTCTAGAATTATTTTGCTAGACATGTTCCTAAAATTCTTATTTATACTCTACAAGACAGTGATCAGACTACTGTCAGTTACACATCAGTTTGATACTTGCAGAGATGAGGCATGAAAAGCAACTGTTCTGATTAGCCTGAGAAAGCAGGACCAGATTTTGCATGCGGAATCTTGAAAACCTACTAGAAAATATGGTCATGCACAGTGATAAAACCCAATCAAGGAGACTAACATTTTCAGTTTCATAAGCACCCCTTAGCATTACTTTTCTTGTTGTTGATAAACAAAAAATGCTTTGGGGCCATGCATACATTTCCATCCCAAATTGTTGGACTCTATTGAAACATGTTTATGATAGCAATTGCATACCAAGCAGATTGAAAGATTAGTAATAAAGGACAGGGGAAACGAAACTAAGATAATCTGGCCATAGCCTCAGTTTGGAGCCTTCAAAAGAAGGAAAAACAAAACCGGTTATTGTTCATGTCTTACTGATTATTACGATCATTTCTGATGCTGAAGTGTTGAACATAAAGTAGCTGGAATATGTATCATCAAAATGGACCATTCTCAACCATTCGAACTAGTATAATCATATTGCCTACAACACATATATGAGAACTTTTAACCTATCATCAAATCAGAGTCGACAAGGGACCAAGAAAATCTTAGCATTGCAAACACCTAGAAGAACCAGACCAACTTCAGATTACACACGTAAATACTAGAACATGAAGAATTCCTGCTTAGCCAACCAGGTAAAGCATCAAAAGACAAATTAGAACCACACCAAGATGTCCCATCCAACTATACTTATTGCGCATTAAAAAGCATGGAGTATACTACTCACAGAAACACATACATGGGGTAAAGATGCAGCCATAGACAATACTAGAAATAAAAAGGAGCACAGATCAAACCTAAAACTGAAGTTGACATTTTCCAAAGAACTGTACAATATCCCCCATTTGAATCTTTGCTTGTGAAGGTTATATTTTCCAAAGACTGCCAATTATTTCAAATAAGCATAACAATCATCAACGGGAAGTTGCCAACCATATTCCTCCATCGAATGGTAGGTGGGACAACAATGGCACATATGAGTAAAACTTCCTGAGTGGGCTGTAGCAATGCTCAATGTGATACACGATTGTACTTTCACGACGATCCTGATCGTACGCCACCAGGTCATTGCCCGAATCAGCTAAAAAAATCATATTGGCGTGCGGGTGTACCCCCAATGACTCTAAGTTCAAACCTGAACCGCGAAACACCGTCTTCTTCGGATGTAAGTACATTTGAAAGCTTGTGCAGCAATTTCCAATGCATGGATTCTTCATCCAGCCGAGGCGCATAACGCGGATAAACCTCGATCGGCACTAAGGACGTAAACTGATAGAGTCGAACATAGGTCTGCGCCATATATATGCTAGGTAGTCGTCGGAGTTGACATACAGTAACTTTCCAGCAGATCAGTTTCCGATGCAACCTGAGAAACTCGGCTCGATGAATTTCGGCACCGGGATGGTTCTCCATGCCGTTAGCCCTTGGATGTGAACCACCGCCAACCCATGTTTCATGAGCAAGTGCAGATAGCCCTTATTACTGAAAACTCCAGGCAGCATTACCGCACAGTGTAACTTGGACGTCCCATTCGCTTTCCATCGACACCCATGCATGCACCGGTTTTTGAAGAGTAAATATGTACCGTGCTGTGCTCGCAACGGAGTGAGCCACCCAACTGTGGCGAGGCAATTCGCATACAAACTGGAACTCTTGAGTGGAGGCAGCACTGAGCACTGTACTGTCGAAACCCAGCAGGTGAACGTGGCAGTAGTCGAAATCGTAGCCGGCCGGTGTGAGGCAGCAGAGCATGCTCGCCGGCCGGTAGCTGGGTTGGAGACGACGTAGCGAGTTCTTGGCTCATTAGGGGTGCCGGTCAGAATGCGGGTAAGGAACAATCCGTCGCAGGAATCCAGAATTGAGAAGAAACGGTCCGGGGCCTTTGGAGCGCTGGCCCAAGGGAAGACGGACAGATCGGCGAAGCTGACGCCTCTGGCGACAGAGATGCGGCGGGGATTAGCGGAGCCGGCCGTGCATTCGTCCGATGGCGCGGGACTGGTATAAAAAGCCCACCAGGGACTGTGCGAACTTCTTCCGATGCACTGGGTCCACGATGATGTCGCCCCAGTTGGGGCAGACGCACTTGCAGATGCAATGTGATTTATAGAGCACGCGAGAGAAGATACATGCGAGTAGATCGTGGGTGACTCTGGATATAGAATCCTCCATGTCTGTGTGCCCGCTAGGTAGTGTGCTTGGGAAGGATGGAGACCGGATTGGGAGGGATGCGGTGGGAGATGGATGGCATCGGCGTCGGCGACGGTGGCGGCGGAGTGTCTTTGGGATTAGACTCGGGAGTCGAGAGTAGCCTAGTGGGTGAGTGGGGTCACGGGAGGGGACGAGAGGAGTGAGGTCTAACTGAAATCCTTTTCTCAAAAGAAAAACTGAAATCCTTTTCTCCCCTGATATAAAAAAAGAAAGAGAAAATTGAGCTATGTTTTATTTTGACAGAACTCAAATCAATTGCTATCCCCAATATTTCTCAATCTTCCATAATGGCTTTGAAATCAACTTTGCATTTCCGTTCAGCATTCTACAACTAATCTTTTTTTATATACGCCATTTTTTTATATTATGGGGTGTCCTTCGAGTACACCCCATAATATCATGCACACATGACTTACATCCAACGGTGTGACATGCAATGTTGTGTGGACACATGACTTAAATCAAACGGCTCACACAAATTGAGGTGACGTGGACATGCTGCATGTGCAGCTTGCAAACATTGAATGACGGTAGTGGGGATCAACTTTATAGATATTATAGATAACTCCGGCCCATCTTGGACACAGTAATGCAAGATAGCTACAGCTATTCGGGGAAATATCATATAAATATCCGTACACTCCCAAGGTCGGGTATGAGGTACAGCCTTGCACCACCGTACAAAAACACACATGGAGAGTACAGAGTACCGGAGAGAGGGAAGTGTCTGCCCCTGCACCACCACTGCTGCTGCTACATGTAGTGGGATCCCAGGACAGTTGTGTTCCCATGAATTGTTATCAATCTCGGTTGTGAAATCTACAGACCGTGTTGCGTTGTGTGCTTGGTGCCAACGTCTAAACAAAAGCTAAACACTTGTTATGAAATTTTAGGGAACTCCGGCCCGACTTGTTTGTTTGTCAAATTGCTGTGGATGTGCACATCAACAAATGAACAAAGATAAAATTCAATTTTATACTAGTATTAGAGAAGGCTATACAGATGTACGTACTTCGGTACCAATGCCCTTTCAGTTTCTTTCTCAAATTTTCACATCAGCTAGAAAGAAGACACCCCAAGGGTACTGTTTGACATTATTGAATCTTGCTACTGCTGCAATATTTAGTGCTTTTGGATAAACACCCTCAATCTTATATCAGCCTTCACAGAGGACATCCAAATTAGTAGAGACAATACAGCTGCCAAGATGTGAAAACCTGATACACTTTTCCTTAGAAGACAGACCGAAACCTGCTGAACATATGTACATCAGAGGACGATCCATTCACGCATATTGACATGCATAATGCCAGGATTATTTGCCAAGGGCTTTCAGGGACTACGAGTCAACTTAGCCTTTCATAAGCACAGGAATCACCTTAGCGTTACGAATTCAGATTTATGCAAGGAAAAATCCATAACTGAAGGTACATAACATACATGACTTTAGAACCTAATTTTTACCAATGTGGCATATTGTATTAGTGCCAAACTTGCTACCCACACCATAATATTACTTGTATAAATGCATAAGTATGACTGTAAATAGTGTGTTACCTTGTGGATGGAGCAACCCGACCCCGAGTCCACTACCAACAAAACCAAGCCCACTGAAAACCAGCCAAGCCCGGCCCCGAGTCCCTATAACCAACAAGGCAAGCACCGCCTTTTTCGACTCGAAACAAAAATAATTTCTCTCATCATAATTCACTCAACTCATTTGTGACATGCTTTGAGCAGCCCTGCGTGTGGACTATATAACCATAGTATACAACACAAACCAAGAACCAACCCATGAAGAATCAAGCGCATCATATAAAATCACACAATGTGCTACACGCTGGACACCTGACTGACTTTGCCCAATCACATGCCCCACAAGTAACATTTCCTCCTTTCTGCGGTTTGCCTCTGGTGGTATAATGAGAACAGTAACACAGATCTCTTGGCTTCATCAGACCCCGTATTTTGCTAATCTCTGCACCACTGCTGGTTCGAGGGTGGACATACACTGCTGCCAGCCAGCACCTCCAAGCATCTAGGGGAAATAATTTATGAAAGTCGCTTCTTGCATATAGCACACACAACTAGAACAACAACGATGAGAAGACTGTTGTTTTTACCTGCTTGTAGCCTTTCAAAATCTGGGACACTTCGTTGTGTAGACCTTCACTTTTTATCTCCTGTACACAAATCCAAATCAAGTGAGCTCATATGCCATACTACTGTCTGGTGCAGATCTGATAGAAACGGCATCTTACATTCCAACTCGCACAGGCCTGGCATACGTAAGATAGTGAGCTCACAGCCCCTGTAGGGTTTGCTGCCACCTAGTAGTGCACACACAAGAGTATTCATTGTAAGTACACCATTCATGTCAATGAAGAATGTAACAGCTAGTGTCAAATAAATAGCTACTGGTTTACCATTGCGCATAGACCATGGAACGCATCTTCTTTCTCAAAATCATCTCTTATCCTGCACAAGAAAGATCATTAGCTACAAGAAGCATGCAAAAACAAAACAAAAATGGTACAAGAAGCATAAAGAAAAAAACATCCGCCATATCTCATATCTTTCCAAGAAAGCTACAAAATAAAATCTTTCTTGACCATTTGGCTATAGCATAAAAGCTCCAGGAAAAAAAGAATGCTCACATGCACAGGGCATTGCACCAGGCTTGCATGAAATGTTCCATATGAGGGGCCACAATGTCTGGACAGACCCAGGAAAGCCTTCCAAGGGTGATTGCACTATTTTCAGTAAGTGACTTATTCGAGCTCTGTTAATGGCACAACACACAAGACACTTAGCTGAAATGCTCACTCGACTAGAGAACATGACGGAACAAAAAGCAATCACCTCTGGGGTTGTTAGAATAGGAACCAAGCATGAAAGAACACTGATCACCACAGGTGAAACTTCTTTGCCGATCTGTAAAGGAATAGTCGGTCAGACATACAAGACATTTTACAATAATAATTAACACTAGTATGTTTGACTTTAAGGCATGAAACCGAGATCCTGCCTATAAATCATATAAATAAGGTTTTGAAGTTGCTATGAGGCAAGTGGCAATACATGTTAAACGATCGGTGCTACAAGTATAGAGCAAACAAAGTTATAATCTGACAAACTAGGTAAGGCATATGCAATAGTAATAGATGTCGGTTAATCTGGTCGTGTCTAGCAAATAAGGTGTCAGGTTCAGTTTCAGTTAAGCAGTGTCTTTTTCGTCAATTAAATTCAGTTAGGGTTCAGCTATTTCCTAGGGTCGTTTAGATAAGTCATGGACTCGATCCTGCCCTGTAATCTCGGTCTCCTGAGCATGGGATGGCGTGCTCGATAAGTGGGATCGTGGTACCAGACACGATCGCAGGTTGTGTTGAATAAAAGGAAAGAAAGGCAAAACCTACTGTCTCTCTCGTGTCTCTGTTTCTTCCATTGAAATCGTTCAGTGAGATGCCACAATAGACTAGCCAAGAAGGAAGCACCTCCAGTGCTCTGCTATACAATATAACCTAGAATTGACAAAGTGGCACAAACCTTTATTGCTAATTCTCCAATGGCCCAACAAGCATTATTAGCAACTGACACAGCATCCTTCACAGATTGTGGGGTCTAGATCAAAAAAATATTGTGAGAATCAAATGAAGATATGATAATACTGGGCTAGAAAGAATATATACACTTACCAACTGCTTGGCTGCAACATTAAGGAATTCTTGAAGGCGTGGATGCAGATGTATAGGGCAGACCTAAATATGAAAAGGTGTTATAAGCTCAAAACTGTCATAGCGATAACAATTATCAGTTTAGGAGCTCTGCAACCAACCCTAGAAATGTCCCCAAGAAGGGCCAGAGCACTTTGTCGAACATCCGCTGATTCATCCATGCAGCATTGCAGAAGTAGATCTCTCAAATTGCTTTGCGCAACCTAAACCAAAAATAAAGATGGCTTACGAAATATGGAAGTGTTCCTAATATAATAAACCTATAAATCAGTATCTAATCAACAAAACAAAAACATTCAGTATTAACGGTAGTCTTGTAAAGCTCACAAGTATATCATTAGATTAACACATAGTTGGCGTTAATATAACTTCCGAAGATTTACTAGCAATCTTTCATCTGTACTATGTAAGGGGTATATGAACCGTACTCACAAGTGCATATTTTAGCATATTATGAAGAACCAGTACTACGTGGTCTAAACAAAACAATGCTTCCACCATAAGTTGCCACAGAAGCAAGCACCTTATTAAGGTCATTGAGAATTTAAGGGCAGGGAAGGGGAATATCATTAGACATTAGAGTTGAACTAACCAGGCTTTCGATTCCGGCACCAAGTCCTTCTGTAAGTCCAGATAACAAGTCCAATGAACAGACAATGAATTCCTTATCGTATAACGCACCCGCTGCAGCAGGATCAACCTGCATGTAGAAAGGAGAGATCCCTCAAGCAACACAACAGCACAATCTTGTCTCTGATGTAATTGAACACTATATCATACTCCAGCAGACGTTGATATCAAACTGCCAGATAGATTAGCTTTTTAGTTGGCATAATCCAGGGTACTTACAGATCAGAGTATGAGAAACCATGCTACAACATGAGAAGTACTTCTAAATGCTTAGACTTGAACCAAACTTAAGACTGAAACTGTTCACAGAATGTGTGGCTAATAAGGAGCAACTTCACAAAGTGTCTTCCATACCAACGAAAATGAAAAAGACGATGAATCATGTATTCGGTTTCCACTAATTTGTACTAAAACAAGAATAGTGTAAGTTGGATAGAGTCAACTTGATGTCTTAATTTCTCTTCCAGAAATGAAAAAGAAAACATGCCAAGCATTTAGAACATGTTTGGTTGGATTAAGTTAATGTAAACGGTAACAGAATCGAGTCATGGTGGGACCAGTAACGTAATGGGTATTTTCCATGTTTTGTTTGGTTAGATGTGGTAATAGTAACGGAATCAAGGTACAGAGAACAACGCTGGATCTGAATATAGTGGGGATCGGTGGCCATTGCGGCTACTCCCAGCGCACCGTGTCCCTCGTGCGGGGACGCTGCTCGTTAACTAGAGGATTTAGGGGGCTCCACCAGCATCAGCGCTCGCGCTGCAAGAGATCGAAGGCGGATGGGATCAAGGGTGGAACGATCGCTAGA
Organism: Avena insularis; assembly: GCA_023614405.1. Taxonomy (NCBI): domain Eukaryota; kingdom Viridiplantae; phylum Streptophyta; class Magnoliopsida; order Poales; family Poaceae; genus Avena; species Avena insularis. The sequence continues at coordinate 280,277,697 of CM042691.1, read as the reverse complement.
ACGTGACTCGGGTAATGGTTCTTTTCCGGTGGGGTGGGGGCGGAATCAGATTAAAGCTTCGGTGTATTTCGATTACACGGTACCTGATTACAGTCTGATCGAACCAAACAGTTTTAACGTCATCAGGTTACGGTGTAATTAGATACCGGTCCAAAAACGGCGAAACAAACATAGGCCTCAATCAATTAAGACAAAAGAATTGCTTGTGATAGCAACTAGAGCATGTGAAATGGGACTGTGTGGTTAGACTTGATGTACAAATCACAGCGGATACTTAAGTTAATGTTAGCCTTATAGTATATGAAATAAAAAATTGCACGGACCTTTGCCAACTGCTGGGACTGGATAAGACTGATGCATCTCAGAAAGACTGGCTCAGCAAACTGAGAAAATCCTGGTCCCAGTGCCTGAGAAAAAAAGTTCATGTGCATACACCAAACGAAAGTTCAAATTTCACATGATTCTGTATACATGCGAAGTTCATAACTGAGATAACAAAAAAAGTATTCTAACATGGGTACTACAGACCTTTGGTAAAGCAAGTTCAGACTTAAAAAATAAAAGATTGTCTTTCACGAGTGAAAATAACAGTACCTGTGCGATAGATGTAAAGCATTCAAGCAGAGGAAATAGATCTTTGTCAGAGTTGGGAAGTTGTTGCCATTTCGCGATTAATGGTGGCATAAATATATCTAGATATTTTTCCTGCATGACATCTTAAAAGGAATTAGCAATCTTGATAAGGAACTAACAGGCTGAAAAACTGAATGAGGAAACCCTCAAGGACAATACTTATAATATTCGAAAAACAAGCAAGAGAGTAATTTAATAAATGTTGAACCTGGTTTAGCTCTGCTCCAACAGCATCAGCAAGAGTACCAAGAGCATCATACAAGATCCTAAGGTTTCGCCTCTGCTCAGAAGCAAAACATAATATTAGGACTAAAAAAACCTTAGGCGATACCTGTTAATTGACTGCAAACTATGAATGTTAAAAATCTGATGAACCTGATATTTTCCATATGCACACATGAGGTGCTGCAAAATGACTTCCAGTCGTGGTACTAGTTCTTCTGCAGCCTCCTGAAAAACAAAAATCATGTACTGATTAATTATCGACAAAGATCAGTGTAGGAAAACAATTCAAAAATAGTTAAAATAACCTCTTCAACCGTTGCAAATGCAGAACAAGCAGCCTCCTGCACTTTTTTGTTAGTATCCAATATCCTTCTAAGCAAACCGATGAGGATCTTATCAAATTGTTCCTGACCATTTGGATGGCCCAGGCTCTGCGCCAGCAAAAATAAGAGTGTCATAAGGAATAAACGGTCACGGATCTACAAACTGAGCACACATAAATCAGGACAAGTACACATCCGTAAAACATCTGAAGCCGCCAGAAATATTGAAAGTACATGCATGTCTGGGTATGCATCAAAATGATCAATCCCACCATCACATGCTTAACCATGCAACACACCATTCATATATTGCTACAACCCAACAATATATGTTTAAATACATTGGTTGCTACATAGAAAACTAAAAACCCTTCGAAGGAAAGGAACTCTTCCAAGCAGATAAGGTAGCATCAACACATATGATAATTCTGTTACCTGAACAATGAACTTGCTATATCGGGAGAGGGTCCAACAAGTAATACTCCGTATAAGAGGAAACTTATCATCAAGAAGAGGGATTAGGAAGGCAACAATCTGCAATTGAACAGGAAATCTCAGAGAAGATACATCATACTGCAACAAACATAGGTAGTTAGTGGAGGACAGGAAAGTTAATACTGTACTAGAATTGCAACTCACAAGTCACAACAGTCCAAAATTTCACAGATAAATATATCATTAAAATGTGAGGTAACTATTAAAGCAACTGAAATTTTGATCTGTTATCATGTATGGAACTAATGACTGAATCAACAGAGTGTTCCCTCCTTTCGAAATGTTACAACATATTGAGAGAAATTTCATGCCTATGTTATAGATGGTTCATGAGAGAAGCAGATATTCAGGCTAGTTGAAGTACTTCTGAAAACTAATTTCAGGAAGATCATCCGAGATGCTTTTCTAATAAAATTTTACGCATGCCATGTGTTCTTACTGGAATTGTCCAATGGGACTATGAATACATCGTTGATTGGTTATTGGAATTACCTGTGGAAGGTGTGGATATAATCCAGTAATGCATCCCTCTGCTATAGCACCAATAGTTAAAACAGCAGCTTCCCGCTCCTTCCAGGAATCATCATCTATCCGAGCCAAATTTTGCTGCAAAATTACAATATTTGATTCATAGTTATCCAACATATTGAAGGTTAGTTACAAGTGCAGCAAAAAATACTGTACCAAGCACCAAATATAACAAGGTCCTTGGACACATATGGGGCCAATAGCCAATAATACCAGGGGAGGGATTATGGAATCTTCCAGTTACCTCAATCAAAGGCATTAAAGTAGGAAGGATGTCATCACCAAAAACATTCGAAAGGACATCCAACCCAGCAGCGCTACATTTCCGCAAATTCCAAACATTTATAGCATCATCATCATCCTGTCCATATTGCTAGTAAGTTTTTGCAGATTTAATTTAGTAAGTAGGCAAAAAGTCATTCCATTGTTTAAGAAGATAATGTTCCTAAACTCACATCATCTTCACCAGTTTCAGATCCATGTAATCGAGAGGCATGGAAACGGGGCTTCAAATCCTGTCACACAATCATCTAGATCTTATTCCAAGCAACAAAAAGGGGCTGAAGAGATAAACATGTACAGCTTACTAACTGTAAACTTACTGCCACTCTCCATTTCTTTTTAGGACTGTTAATATAATCTTATTGCAAGGCAAAGTACAACATGCTTGCTAAACAAGCATTGTGGTGTTCTTAAAATGCTATTTGTAAATATAGTACAAAAAATGACAAACTTCCATGCCTTCCAGAGTTCAACATTACAGGACTATGGCTATCCATTACAACATGCTTGCTAAACAAGCATTGCATTGTTCTTAAAATGCTATTGTAAATATACTACGAAAAATAATTAACTTCCATGCCTTCCAGAGTTCAACATTACAGGACTATGTTTAATCCATTATGCAGCATTATACCGACAAAAACACAAACCTTATCCAAAATAATACTCCCTCCGTTCACAATTATAATTTATAAGATGTTTTAGACATTTCAATGTGGACTATATATGGACCAAAATGAGTGATCCTACACACGTTTCAGAAAAAAGCTAAACATCTTATAATTGTGAACAGTGGGAGTATATGATTATGATTACACAAGGATAAAGCCAGCGATTTAATCTAGCCGCTATCACTCAAAACATATAATTACATATGAAGTGACGAACCTGGTCTCTGTCTGGAAAGGACTCGTCTTCCTGAAAACATATAATACTTATCAGAGCATGCCACTATCACACAACGACTAGGAGCTAAAACATGCAGGATAAAAAGAAATTTACCACACCTCAGCATCAACAAGTGATTCATCGTCGTCAGTATAGACCATGTTCGATACCAAAGTCTATGAAATAAATACAGAAAAGAAACATGTCAAAATTGTAACCAGGCCCAAGACTTGTTGGAATTAACTTAGATAAGGCAACTTATATACTGGTATTAAGCGTGGCAAGAATTCCCGCAATCCTTCAGGAGGCATGCAAACATCACAGTATGCCGACCTGAAAGGTTGACAAATAGTTAGTCCCCTGACAAATCATTCAACACAATCAGTTAGAAACGTCATCACTCATCAGCCAATAATAGTTTCTTTTGAATTCGAAGGATATAAAATTAAGCTGTGAGAATAGATACAAATGGCAGTACACAAAAGGTTGTCACAAGGAACAGAATCAGATGTAAAAATATGATAGTACAAAGTTTGAAATTATGATGTTCACAGAACGCATACCAGAATTCACAAGCCTCCAGAGCAACTTCATCATCCGAATCTTTATTCGCTTGCAGGATCAATTCAGTGATATTTTTCAAATGTGGCTGCAGTTTTGCTATTCAATGTCAGATTGCGCACAATATTTGAACATAAGGAACTGAGTTATCTTACTATATACAGCAAATGGAATCTAAATGGGCATCAACGAACATTATAAATTACCTCCAAAATCGATGGTCGCACTTGAATGAGCTGAACCCAGGCCGAGCAAACCTATCAAATAAACAGGGAGGACTATATAAAGATAAAATATGCAATTGAACTGCTAAATTATGCAGAACAGCAACTATATTATAAGCACTTCCGGACAAGTCAGCCACATATTGAACTCTGTGGCATAAGTTGAATCTACTAAGTTATGGAGTAATTGCATTTATAATATTTGAAGCATTTATCTACACAAGATTACAGAGAAGTAGCGCATATGCGCATCTTAAACTGTAATTTATTGAAGTGAAATACCAGTTTCCGGACATCTGCTGAAGGATCCTTCACAAGGCTGAATAAGCCGTGCAGGTACTGATCCATGGACATATACAGCGCCTGCAGATAAATCAAGATGTTAGTAGAAAAGTGTTACATAAGATGGACAGGAAGGAGAGACACATACCGATGGCATCACCACAATATACTGGTTGATACAGCCCAGTGCTAGTTTCCTAAGACTTGCATGTGGGGACTGGAAAAGCTGAAAAAAAACAATTGAATTGACTGTGTTAGGGCAAAACCCTTTAGACATGTTAAACTGGACTGTTGAAGCATGTGCACCCCAGAGGCATGCTTGGTGAAATATGTATATACAGCTGTTTCACTGAACAAATAAAAGAAAGTTCATCATTTACAGGATGTGCAAGTGAAGGTGCACCCTCTAGTTTAATAGAGGATGAGTATAGATGGAACACAAACCTGCAGCATCCGTGGCATGAATACATTGATTGGTCGTTCGGACAAACCAGGTACATCAACATCAAGCTCTTCAGGAACATCTTCACATATCTGACATCAAAAGAAAATGTAAGCTTCTAAGCACACAAGTTGAGTTCACAAAGTTAATACATATGATTCATATTAGAATATTTACTCCTGACATTGCTAGTGGGACTTCCCTAGATGGGGACACGCACATGCAGTTAATTGGAGAAACAACCATAAGTTTCTTCTTATACGTTATAACTGCACCAAAAAATCAAAGGTAGACGCTTTGAAGAAGTCCATTTTTTTTTCTAGATGTACACTGTTCGACAAAGGGTTAATCTGCATATTTGGCCAAACTATGTCTAATCTGTGCTACACAAAAAAGTGCAAGGTTTTAGGGCTGCAAACAACTATAGGTGCATGAAGTTTTTTTTACAAAGCACACAAATCGCCATGGTTTTGGACCAAAATTTACAGGTTTACATCATACACTGATATCCATGTAAAAAAATCCAGATTTTTTCGAAGCAAGGAAGTAACACAAGCAACCAGTGCGCAAAGCACCTACACATTTTTCGGCTTTACTCACACTATATAGTTATAAAAAGTGTTAGTTCTCTATGTGCTGATTAGAATTCAAGCTCAAATATAGGAGTGATGCACAGTACCTTGTAGATAGCATCCATAGCTCCATCCATATGATCCAGATCATTACTTTCCAAACATTGATGTAGAGCCTGGAACAACTCAACCCATCCAGAGACTCGAACAATCTGGAAAAGTACACTGACAACTGTTCCAACTGTGGATCTAATTGCTTTATTAGTCGCCCCTATACATGGCAGAAGCTCAGTTTTTATGTATTGCTGAGATGCGGGAGGCATAGGAACGAATGCCGTTGGTAGATTGTTTTTCAACAGTAGACCAGCAGCTTGCCTTACTTCAAAAGATTTTCCCTGGTATAGGCACAAGAGTAACCCATATGTCAGCAAGACCATACAACAACAACAACAACCAAGCCTTTTGTCCCAATCAAGTTGGTGTAGGCTAGATATGAAACCCAAACAGAAACTAGAGAAAAGTGCAAGTCAAGCGGAAAACAGTCAAGACCATATACAGGAAAATTTTACTTCAGAACCAGGATGTGATTCCACCAACTTCACGCATAACCAAATCTATATGAGATGGGAAGCCATCCAAGAATTCTCAGTATCGGTTTCTACATATTATATATGTATAAGTAAAACAATATTTTTAAAGAATGTAACAGAAAATTCTGAATTTCCTATGCTATCTTGATACCTTACATAAAAAGACATCATGCCAGCTGGTGAAAAATATGTTATGATTAAATTAACTGTTCGGCGTCAGTGTAATTTCCAGATGGAGAAAGTAAGAACATATGTGTTATTATTTCTTCAATATACTTCAAATCACAATTACAACATGATACAATTCTTGACATTTCCCTCACAGGGAAAGGGCATTCCCTCAAATTCCTTAAAGCATAAAGGATAGCTTCAATTCTAATCTGTACCTACAAATAACATTTTAGCATGTATTTGGTGCTGTCTGAGTCCATCATAAGTCAGACCTCACTAATACTATATGTTAAGCAACTAAGCAGAATAATTAGCCATACAGGTGCCTGATACATGTCACATTAGTTTTAGTTCTCTTTGCGTCTCATGATCTATGTATTGTTCTTGGTCTGATCTGAATATATAATTAACACTATATGTTCCAAGTGTTGTTCTTGGTTCGAAACTATGCACATTCATTCCATCACATGAATCACATCTGTAACTCACTTGATGGTTCACCCATTAATATTATGAGTGTGCAGATTAGAAAGCATTTCACTGTGAAGTGACTGCACTGGCAAGTGGCATTGACACGAAAAGTAACACACCAGAGGTTGATTATCAGCCAGGTTAACTTCTCCAAGAGAAGAATGCATGACACATTTGCAAAACCCCACTAGAAACCCGCCTCATATCAGCGTGAGATATAATAAAGGGAAGGCGGCCTTGGGTGCATTAAACAGATAAATTACCAATTAACCACCGACACATTTGTTCAAATCAAAGAGCCACCCCAGAACCGTCAATTTATTATGGCAGAACCATCGCCGCAGTGGTTGAAACCAAACAGGCAATGCATAAAACTGAAACTCCAGACACGACTCGAAATCTATGCAGCAACAAAGCAGCTGCAATCATGAATTCGGCCCCAAAACCTAAAGTGGCATTGGCATTTCTTCCCATTCGGGGCCAATCTGAGCTATATCCTCGCAACCAAACGCGGCGGGACACCCCATTATGCAGTCCTAGAGCATCACTGAACAGCCTAAACTAAAACCCTAGCGCGACGGGTACGAGAAACCAGCGGCGGGTGGAGGGGATGGGAGGAGGAAGTCGAGGGCGGTTACCTCTCCGCGGGCGAGGAGGAAGACGAGGTAGTTGTTGAAGTCGGGGAACTGGCCGTAGTGCTGGAGCTGCTGCCAGATGCGGGCCTTGTCGGAGTTGGGGGAGATGTGCGCCTCCAGGAGCGCGCATATCTCGCGGAGCCCCTCCTCCTGCGGCTGCCACAGCGCCGTCGCCGCCGAGGCCATTGCCGATGATGCGCCTGGACCGCGCCGGTGGGGGGAGCGGTGCTTCGCGCGACAAGGCGGGCGGCGGATGGGAGGGGAGGGGAGCGGGAGCTGGGGGAGGAATGAATCGGCGGCGCCGGACGGAATCGATCGTCCAACCAGTATAGAAGGAGCAGGAGAAGAGGAGAAGCGCCGAGTTTATAGGTAGGGCCTTTGCGTGTTCCGAAATTGTTTTTCTCGCCCACGAATTTGATTTTCTCGCATTTCGTGTGGGTGTTTGGAACTCTGTGGGGGCATTTGTGTAAATGTGTATCTCGTTGCTGCAAGTTACTGTACTAAGGCTATCATTATTATTATTTTGCCAGGAAGGCTATCATTATTATTACTCAAAAGGCATTTTCGAACTCATCGTGTAAAAGATTATCTTCGAGCTAATTGTATCGGAGCATGTGCATATGCAAATGGGTCATTGTTATGGTACCTATACCCTTCTTAGTGCAAAAAATGAACTAGTAGTTTTTTTAATAACATCACCATTTTTAAAAAGCTACTAGTTTATTTCTTTCAACCAGAAAAGATAGAGGGTGATCTTGGTACAAGTGAGGAACAAGCTCTCCAAGACTCCAATACATCTTTAAAAAAAAGTTATCCAATACATCATAAAGACACCGAGGCTATGAAAAAAATCAAATGACCTTATATGTTCTAAGATTTAAAAATTGACGACGAGCGTGTCATCCAATTTATCCCACTTCACTGTCGGATTGGATTTCGCATGCACCTTGTTATCAGGTGTCCCTATTTCGTCACCGCATACTTGTGCATCCCTCTAAAGTCTAAACCCTCCTTCTCACTTTTTCCCGATTTCGGTGACCTCCAACCGCCCCCGCCCCATCCCATTATGCCTAACGCATAAGGTTTTCACCTCAACAACCTCGGCTCACCGATGGTCGCTTCTTGACCGCGTCTTTCTTGTAGCTTGATGGATGCATGGCATGACCTGACAACATCTAGTGGCATCACTAACAGGACGATTGTTAAAATTCATGTTAAGTGTGCAATTCTTTCGCTTTGTCTAGCTCATGCGGATAAAATATCAGCTACTCCTTCTGTTCCTAAATATTTGACATGATTTTGGTCCAAAACTAAACTAAAATCATGTCGACTACTATTTTGGAAGGGATGGAGTGACTTTCTAGGCAACTACACTTTGTACTAGATTTTGGTCCAAGGACGCCACTTGTTGTGAACTTGTAAGAGTGCAAAACCAAAAGGAATAAGTCACTGGAGGGAATATGCCAAGTTTTCCTCTCACAAATCACATCAAGCATGACATGTATCGGTGTGTGAATATAGGTAAAGAATCAATGAATTAGATGATGCGTATGATTCTTTTAGGGTATAAATGGGGAGTATGATTGATGATTGTAGCCAACCAGGTCGATGATTGTCCGTGTACACGCGCGGCCACGTGGGCAACTAGACTCAATTTTCCAACTCGATCCATCACTGATCCTGTGGGAGATAAACACTGCGGTCCCTTTTATTAAAAAAAAGGTAAACAAAGCGCTGCACGGTCTCGATGAAAAGGCAGATTTCCACGGCCAAAAAAGTTACTGGGGAGAAGGGGCAAAGGAAGCATAGTGGCTGGCGAATGATTGAGGACGGCGGTGAAAAGAAGAGTGAAAAAGGGATGGGTTAAAAAGGCCGAGCTCTGAGTGAGTGTTGCGCGTGGCCACCTCGTCTCGTCTCATCATTTAATCCAAAGTTCTAAACTGACAAAGCCATGAAGCAAGTGGAATTAATTCTCACTAGTAGTACTACCTCCGACCTATATATTAGTTGACTCAAATTTGGATGTATCTATCACAAGATACATTGAACTTGGAGTCAACTAATATGGGTCGGAGGTGGCAGCAGAATGATTTAGTACCGACTGACTGACTGACAGGGGCGGCCAAAGATTTTTATCCCCGGCTCGTCGTGTCAAAGCTCTGCTCGTCATAATTAACACCATTGTTTCCCCTATCCTTTGGAAGAAATTTTATCAGACCCAGTTCTGATTCTACCGTCAGACCTATTTTTGTTTCCCTATCGTTGGAAGAAATTTGATTTGATTTCGCAGCAAAAGAAATACTACTTCCTCCGGTCCATATTAATTGACTCAAATTTGTCTAGATTTGAATGAATCTAGACACTATTTAGTATATAGGTTCATCCAAATTTTGATAAATCAAAATCAATTAATATGGACATGAGAAAGTAGCATAACTATGCCGTAGCAGAAAACAGTGAGTGCATACACTAACGTTCCCTGCACATCTCAATCAGAAAGGCACTCCCAGAAATAAATGACTTTGATTCGAACTGAGGGAGCAGTAATTTTTGGCTGGCAGCGTTACTTTTTCTTGTGCGGAGAAGAGTCGAAGGATGCTCCACATGGACGCTCTCTGACTGGATTATTTATTAGTACAGTATGAAAAAGAGAAGCAATCTTCAGTCTTCTCAGGGCAGAACAGCTCAGCTTGGCAACAACTGCCAGCTTTCAGTCAGGACTGCATTTTCACCTTGGAGCCCTGCTGCACACCCCTGCGCCCTTCACTCTCCTGCTGCAAATAACTGGTACCGTCCATGTGCCATGGAACATGTAGCATTCGACCAGTACAAGATGTTTAACGCTGGGCTCTGAGAAAAGAACGGGTCTGAGGAAAGATGACTGTAATAAGTAGCAGTAAGTTGGCAGCAGAGTACATCCATTTATCATATCTTCGGCATCAGTCTATGAGAAAGAGAAACAATATATCTTCGGTATCAGTCTCGTAGCAGAGCAGCTCTGCTCGACGACAATAGCCAGCTTCCGGTCTTCTTTGTTTTTCTTTGGCAGCCTTGGCTTGCATCCAGTCGGGATGGTATTTTTTCTGCACGCCTGCACACACTGTCGTTTTCTCTTTGAGGGAACACACTGCGGTGTTAACTCACCCGCAGTGTGCTCCCTCCGCCCTGACTGACACGACTTTTCAAGATTTATTAAGTTTTTTTTTGCGAAACACGAAATATATTAAGCAATCATAGGTGTTACAATCTTCGGTACAGAGTCTAGGTATATCATTCGGGCCCGAGCGGAGTTAAGTTTAATCAGTAGTTTAACCGATCGAATATATGTCAAGAAAATAATATCATCGAGTTCCTATTATACTCCCTCTGTTTTTAATTACTTCAATTCTGAATATAGTCAAAGTCCAATTTTGTAGAGAATTGACCAAGAATATAGAAATAATAATATCAATATCTAAATGCCAAATACATACAATATGAAAATATACATCACAAAAAAATTAATAATATAAATTTTACATGGTAGATATTAGTATTTTTTTCTAAATGTTTGGTCAAACTAAGCGAAGTTTGACTTTGACTAAACTAGAAGTCGAAGTCTATAAAAACGGATTGAGTAATGAAGTTTCCATGGATATAATTTTGCCCACAAGTGATACATATACTTCCTCCATTCGTAGTTATTTTGCGCTTTGGGTTTAGTCAAAATCAGGCTTGATAAGGTTTTATTAAATATTTCTTAAAATATGTCAACACCTACGGTGCAAAATATATAGTATTAGAATCGCCATAAAATATATTTACATATTGCATATTGATATTTGTTATAAATTTATTTGTCAAACTTGATGAAGTTTCACTTTAACTAAATCTGGAAAACTCAAGTAAATAAAAATGAAGAGAATATGATTGGCCAAATTTATGGTCAAAGTTTAAGCTGCATAAAGAGTGTGCGACATGCATTTGGGACGGATGGACTAATTTTATAGTCGTCCATGTCCATGAACATGTAGCATTCACTCGGTACAAGATGTTAGATTGGTCATAGTGAGGAGTAATTTAGAGTGAAACTAGTCTAATTTACCATCGCCATAGTGCATTATAACCCAGTTTATCAAATATCTTCTTTACAGAGGGAAAAGAGCAGGTACCGGAACCCACCCTTCCAAGCATCGTCTCCCTAGAGGCTGCTCGGGCGGGAAACCCTAACCCTAGCCGCCGCCCACATTCCACCACCTCCCCTTGACGCCGGTGGCATTCGTAGTCGGCAAAGCCCGATGTTGGGCTGGCGGCGGCGTGATTTGTTTTCCTCGCATGTGCAGGAGACCGTACCGCAACCTCACCGTAGTGAGAAGTAACTTAGAGTGACACTAGTCTAATTTACCATCTTTATAGTACATAATAACCAATAGTCAGTGTCATAGATGGCTATATTAATTAGCCTAGAGAATCATTTTTATATAAAAATATGATATTATGGTAACATAGCTAGTTAATACAATCATCTCTCATATTTTTACCATAGTGTTTTTGGGAGACATTCTCAAGATATCAAGAATATTTTTACTTCAAATAGTCTTGCGGCCACGATAGCCGGTGCGCAACGAGATGACGCCTGGCATGGGAAACGAGTGCATGTGGCCGATGTATTTTTTTCTTAAAAAACACAACATAGATAAGAGGCTTGCAAATACATGCATATACTCACTCCTATGAACGCACACACACTCTACCCATATGAGCACCTACAAGAGACATAGTGAGTCTTGAAATTCACGAAGATCACATGCGCTATGCTGTCAATAGGTAAGCCGCCTTCCACTAAAAGAACATTTCGTCTTTTATTGTCCTTTGTTCTCATCTACTGTCTCCCGTACCACTTTGAGTGGAGAAAACTCCAACCTAATCTTTGACATAGAACTGTCAATTTGATAAAAAAATACAACAAGTGTCTACTTTTAGTGCACCAAGAGTAAGTGTCTATTGCATAATTTTTCCCTTTTTTGAGGGAGTAACTTTCTATTGATGAAAATATAGTCTAGAAACACTCAGGAACATTTAGGGCCTTCTTTGGAACAAGCAAAATTTGGAGAAAAAAAGAATATAGCACTCCTAGGAAAGAGTCACATTCCTTGTAACATATGAATTCCATAGGATTTTAATTTAACTTGACACTCCCCACATGAAAAAAAAGAATCTAACCTTCTTCGACTTGGCATTCGTAGCAATTTATGTAAAGCCTCCTGATCTGAATAAACATGCTCAATACATTCTAGTGAACTAGAAAGAGAAGCTAGAACCAGGGAAGCCTGAATCCATCAAGTTCCCATTATTTATTTATTTTAATAAACTTCGGAATATTAGCTCCTATGGTTTCTAGAGGGAGTGAATGAAACGCTATCTTATGAGAGAAGATAGAGTTATGTCACAATCAATAAGTGATGCTCTGGGCAAGAAATCTTCTGTCACAAAGGAAAAGTGGGTTGTAAAGAGTTGCTCGTGTAAAAGCGACATCTTAAAAAAAACGTTGACCCTCAGGGAATGATCTCGCGACCCCCGGGAAATGATCTCTCGCGGGCTATACGTTGTTAGATAGATGAGACCTATCCAGTAGCGAATTATACGCGCTCGGATAAAACCCCGTTTAATCCAGTCCCCATGGGGACTTGAACCCGGGTGGGCTGGTTGCGCACTCGCTAGCCTTGCCACCAAGCCAACGCTTGGTTGTCAAAAAAAGCTGACATCTTTGTTTGACTTATCTAGCCATGTCTTGTCTTGCACATACTACCAAACGATGAATGGTTCATCTTTAATTGACATTGGTCCTTCGGATGTCAGGTATCTCATTTGATGGCCAGGACCTTCTATTAGTTCAGATCTCTATATGTGAATCTCTTATGAAATCCCATACTTTTTATCTTTTCAGAACAATCATCATACTGTGTGACTTCTGCGTGACAGTTCTTGCATTTAGGTGAATAATGTCATTCGCGTTACTCCAAAAGCCATTTAAGCATGCATATTATCAAATCTACTGAAGGATCATACACCAGGAGACGTTTTCAGCCCAACAATCAACGGAATGAGTACCAACAGGCTACTGCTTAGATTGCCGTGATTTGAAGATGTTATCCTTATAGAATTGCAGCTCCTTGATCTCTCTCTGGTGTCGTCCATTGCCCTGTGGTTTTTCTCCTTTCTTGGAGTTTGTTTCCTTTATGTGAACAGATGCATAACAAATGAGCAAAGACTTGTCATCTGGAGATTTTCATAAGTATTGCTCCCTCTATCCTAAAATAAGTGACTCAACTTTTTCTAGATTCTTATGAATAAACTTGTCTAGATACATGTCTATTTAGACGAAGTGGAGTAACTTAGTTTAGGACGGAGGGAGTACATGTATATCCTAACCACAAAATAACAAAAGAAAACTAGGTTTGCTCTGCTTCTGAATTCAGCCGTCGCAAGAAGGTAATTTTGAAGCAAAATCAGCTTTCAAACTGCTACTGTATAACCCGCAAGTATAATGTTGGATGAAAGCCTTATAGTCTGATAATACTTATTCATGTGTTCCCATCTCAGTGACAAATATTTACATTTTGCCCCTATTTAATCGTTAGTTCTTTGCCAGAGTCATAACTCTGAGCCAATCAAAACCAAATTAGAACATTAATACGAACACCCAATAAATGTTCAGATCTTATATCACCGAGCGACCCTTTTCAAAATGAACAACGAATGTTCCAAACCAACTTTTATGTTCAAAATTTTGGCATACAAGCTCTCATTTTGCATTGTCGGCAGCTGGCACATTAATGAAAATAAGTACCGAATAAAATGGAACCTTCCTTCTGTGGGTGGGGGGTGGGTGGGGTGGGGTGGGGGGGGAAGCATGCAGTAGCAATACAATGTTTGCATAATCTGGTAATTCATGATGACATGCTACAATCACAGCTGAAAACTGAACTAATCTGGTATAGACCAGTGATAAAGCGCATGCATACAATGAAAATAAGAATTCTGCAACACCGCATTGATGAATATTGGGGAATAGTTTACCCTTGGGGAACCAGCAGATGCACAAAGTCATTATGCTTCTCACGTCAACTATCACATGAGGGAATATAGCTACAAGCTCTGGCATATACTCCTAGATATGAAAAGACACATAAATGTCTCAGAACAAAAGGTCTCAAACTAAACTGGAGTCCTACTGAACCCTCATGCAAGGATACTGGACTATTTTTAGAATAGTATCTACTGGAGGGGAAATAATGCATTTTATGGAAACATGTACAAATCAGGAGCATCGATAGTGCTAAATATAGCAGAGGAAATATGTACAAATTAGGAGCATCGATGGTGCTATATATAACAGAAAATCTGAATTTCACTTTAAGAGAAATGTCGACATGCTAAAATAGTATGAACCATTTAATTCTCAGCAGATAGCTAAGGGAGTTTTTCTCTTGCTAACCTTCAAAAACAATAAATCTGTATAGATAGAATTCCCAGCTATCAATGGAGTTGTCAAACCAATATGCCTCCTAATAAAGTCTAACACCTGAAAATAGCTAACACAATAAACTTTCTTAGGAAAAGTTAAGAGTGGATAAAGGAACGTCAAGGAAGGAGAGAGGGACATCTCTCAGAAACATAATATTGGCAATAATTAAAAGGAGGTGTCGTGATGGAACCCTCCTCTTTTTGCGGCCTGGTTTTGTGCCTTGGCCTGATGCTTGCTGGAGGTTCGACTTGCATTTGGGGGGCGAATGTGGTCCAGGTGAAAACCCTGATCTGACTCTTGTCATCCAGGTAGGCGTTGTGCTCTTTTGTGGAAGCATCGTCTTGGACCTAATTTCCTCCCTCCAACATTCGTTGTAGGTGCCTTTGTCGACCTTCGGTCTTTGTGCTATGACTCTGCAATACGTCCCAAGCTAAATTCGATGTCCCGTATCCTATGGGTTGACCACCTTCAGGCATGTTAGTGGTGGAGGTGATATCTCGGTTGATCGAGGTCCTTCTATAGCGTACAAGGTTCGTGTCACCCCGCATAGTGCTCATGATTTCTCTTTTGATGATGGCTCTCGAGTTTGAGGCTAAGAGGAGGTGTGGATGATGTCTCGATGGAACATTGCCCTTCGGTAGCATTGGCAACTCTTGGTTTCTTCATATGACATCGGTGGTGTGAATCCTTTCGACATCTCTAATGTATTCTAGTGCTCTTAGGTGTAGAGTGATCGTTGGGCAAGCGGGCAGTGAATCTATGTGGTTATCTTGACCACGGGATTCCCTTCAGCTGATCCAACACAACTCCTTCCTGCCATTCTTCGTCTTCCCTTGTAGTGTTGTGTGCTAAGTTTAAGGCTCGGTGTTGTTGTATGAGTGTCCGTTTCGGGGTTCATTTTATTCTTCTCTTTTTCGTTTTGTTTGTGTGCTACTTTTCATGGTCGTTGTGTTTGTATCTTGGCTCACCTTATATTAAATGAAAATGGTTCAGACCAAAAAGAGATTTGGTTCTTGTCTATGGAAACCCAACTAGCCCAAGAACAACTAAATCGGAGTTTGTATGAACGGAGATGCTCATAGCCATGGTCGTACCTCATGGTCTAGGTGACAGGATTTGCTATAACTTCCGTGGTTCGTCACCAATTTTCCCCGTTTGTTCATATACTTTTCTTGGATGATAAGACATTATTGGGGGTTGCCGGGACTCATCTATAGCCCATGGATCAAATGAGTGGAGGGTAATCCACGGAGGAGGCGTGTGGAGTCCCGACTAGGGCCATGAGCACATGCCATCATCGCCATCTCCATCTCTCTCCGGTATTCTAGTATTTGTAAGATAGAACACGGCGATGACCTTAATGAATTATTCATTGTGTTATTGTCATGTATATTTGAGTAATTGATTCGGTTATAGGTTGCGCTATGATCTCGTACACAACATTGAAATTCGTGCCATTCTCTAGTATTTTACTCTTTTGTGGTATGCGCACTTGCACTTACATAGAGGAGATAGATGAGTTTATATGATCCTTTGGTTGGGAGACTTGTTAAAAGTCCATCTCTCGAATACAATGGAAACTTTCAAAAATTCCAGTCAACGTGCATCCGCGGTGGACCATGTGGCGGCAAACCAACTGTTATTATTGCCATTGTCAAGGATATAAATGGCTCCATGTTGTTTCTAGGTTCATCCTATAGCAAAGCGACTTATTGCCATTGTCAAGGATGTAACTGGCTCCATGTTGTTTCTAGGTTCATCCTATAGCAAAGCGACCCGTAGACTCTGGGAGCATGACAATGAACAACTCCAGCCCTGTCTGGTGCAAGGTAATGCAGTAATGGGAGTCAAGCTACATCTATTCCACGAAATGTTATACTCCCTCCGTCCTAAAAACGACGTCTCAAGTTTGTTTAAACTTGAATGTATCTAGACACTATTTAGTATATAGATACATCTAAATTCAAACAAACTTGAGACATCCTTTTTAGGACAGAGGGAGTATGAATTGTCCGTATGTTGCAAAGCTCGGAACAGACAAACGAGTCGTGACCCGAGTTTCCTGCAATTTCATAACAAATGTTTTCCGTTTATCCGTTTATTTAGACTTGGATGTTGGCACCAAGCACACAACCACACACTCGAGGAACCATCACAAGCAATCGATTTCACAACCAAGACTGGTAACAATTCACGGGAAACATGAATGCCCCGCGATCTCGCTACATGTAGCAGCAACAGTATTGGTGCAGGGGCAGGCACTTCCCTCCCCTGGGGTACCCTCCGTGCGCCTTGCACCAGTTTTCGCAATCCGGTATGTCCTGGCATCTTCCGTGGCACATGTACTGCGCCATTCCTGCATCCAAAACCCGAATGTCAAGGCCCCGTTTGGAACAGGGAAACTTAAACGGTAAGTAGTTTCTTTGAAGTTCCTGACATGCCCTAAATGAAGTTTGAGGTCAAGCAATGCGTGTATTTGGATGAGAAGTGGTTCTGACTTATGAGTACCGCTAGAGTTAATCAGGCTGATTTAAGAATTGGCATTGTAGAGATGAAAATTGTGCTAAGCTCAGATTCAGAAATATAGATTTGATTACCCGCAAAAAAGAAAGGAAATATAGATTTGAATGGAGGGTTAGAGGAACACACATACCTGAGAAGAAAAGGAGGACAGTACAAAGTACAACAACGACGAGGGTATTGCAGATGGCAGAGTGAAAGGTTGCAGCCATCTTCACGTCTTCTACTTAGAACTGTGGAAATTAACAAGCTGCGTTAATGTATATGATGCACTGTTGGTATCTAGTCTCACATGTTTATATAGGAATTGTGCATTAAAGAGTGTATAATTCGATTAATCACACGTATATAATTTCTTAATTAGGAAAATGCCACTGAGAAGAAAGATTACCAGATTAAATGCACAAGATATGCTAATGATTTTATTTTACAGCAGTACAATTATGGCTCCATTGGAACCAGATGTGTTCTTGTATATGTTGCGCTGCTGGTATCTTGCATTAAAAAGTGTATAATTCATTAATCACAGATATATGCCTTCGAGAAGAAAGATTACAAGATTAAATGCAGAAGATATGCTCATGATTTTGCAGCAGTACTAGTATGGCTTCATTGTAATGCAAGATATACCAGTTTTATGGCCGCACAAAGCAGGACTGTTGCAGTGTAAGCAAAGGTCCTTGATTATTCTTGCAATGCGCATGTGCACAGCACCAAATGAACAGATTCAGATATTGATCAGAAATGACATTGCAGTCTATTTTACAGACAGATACTAGAATTAGAGAAGGCTGTACAGAAGTTACTTGAGGTTCCAATGCATCAGCCAGTTTCTTTCTCAAAATTGACATCAGCTAAAGATGAGAAAGCACGCAAGGGTACTGTTTGCAACTATCGAATCTTGTTACTGCTATAATCTTTAGTGCTTTTGGAGGAACACCTTCGATCTTATATCAGCCTAGGGGAAGATAACCAAATTAGTACAGAAAATACAGCTCCTGACATATGGAAATTTGAGTAGCTTTTTCTAGAAAAAAAATCAACCTGGCGTATGGGCTCTGGAACACGATATTTACAGCAGTACTTCACTATCCCGATGGCAGAGACAAGTGAAATGCGATGACCAACTGAGATGTAGATCGGCTTTGATGAACCAGGGCAGGAACGCATTGCCTGGGACAATTTGTTTGAGTTCATGTGCAACAGCATCCATTTCATTGACAGGAAAATGTGAAAGAGAGAAAATCCCATTATATGTTCAGCAGTCTAACAGAAATTCAAGTTTAATAGAGAATCCCTTACCGCTCCCCATGTCGTCCCAGACTGTCCGGTCAATGAAATATATTCCTTATTGTAGTTTTCTTTTGCTTCAATCTGTCTTCTGACTTCTGATTGGTTAAGACCATCCACATGGTGCAACTGGGGAATTCAAAACACCAAGGATTCAGTATATTCCCTAAATGGACAACAGCAGGAGAAGAGCTGACACACTACAAAGAATACTTGCAAAATCAACAAAAATTAACCAACATTTTTTCCAACTCCGATGGTTGGCAGGTCTGCAAGGACACCGAGATGGCACGCTAAACCAAAACCTGCTGAACATATGTACGTTAGAGGAGGACCTATTCAAATATATTGACTATAGCTAATGCAGCTTGCAACAAATATGCAGAACCTAACTAGATGTATTGTATTGCCAGGCTTATTTGCAAAGGGCTTCATGGACTATGAGTCAACTTAGTCTTTCACCAGCACAGGAATCACCTTAGCATTAGGAACTAAGATCCATGTATAAAATTCCAATAGCTTAACGTACATACATGACTTTAGAGCCTAATTTCACCTATGGGGCATATAGTACTAGTGCCAAACTTGTTACCCACACCACAGATCGCTTATGCTGTATAAGTGCACAAGTGTGACGATGTACCAGTGTGTACCTCGTGGATGGAGTAACCCATTTCCATCAACCATGAGTAACTGCCATAGAACAATAGACCTCAGATAAGGCACTGGGAAAGACTGTAACAAATGTTACATGCTGAATTAGAACACTGCTGCTATGATATCTAAAATGAAAACTCACACTAAATTTTAATCTAAAAGGATTAATTCTCATGGAGACTAAATGCCTGCATAGTACAGTACTCTTTGTTCTCGGCATCACAGCCAACAGGAAATAAGACATGCAACGCCATGACATACTTCAGAATGTATATACTCGGCAATCCTATTTTCAGGACAAAGAAACATTTGACATACTTCCTATGACCCTTATGTGGTGCCCCAACATTTTGGCAAGTGGTGTCATCTAACCGAGGCATGCTTGTAATTTTTTTTCTTATATTACTACAGTTACTGTTTGCTAACAAGAAAATGCTCTACAGGATATCATGTTCTAAATTAGTGTTATCCACCTAGCACAGAATACCAAACTAGGATTAGCACAGTAGCAAGCACCACAAATAAAAAGTTTACCTGAGGGTAGAAATGCTGAGCATTGGTCTTCATTTTCTCCAAGAGTGCTAGAAGTATGGGAGCCTGCAATATGTACTTTATATATAATACATGTTTGGACATTTAAGTAGTAATAAAATGAAGGTATACTAGGAAGATAAAATTTCATATATGTTTGCAACCAAATAAAGAAGCGAAGTCAGTAACGACTCTCCTATGTTAACTACACATTGCATTGACAATGCTAGACTCATCTCTGGCTCTAGAGATAATACTGATTGGAACGGACTGAATCAGAATTGATTGAGCCTGATTTGTGAACGTTAGTGGATTATAATGCGCCAAACATAATAAACTTTGTACCACTAATGCAGCTAAGACAAGATTGTTCCCTGATACGACGGTAGTCCAAAAAATCCATTTTACTCACCTATTTACTGCCAAAGAAAAAAACTGATGAGTTCCCTGAACTGAAGTGCATAAAAGGTATCTACTGTAGACAGTCTGCAGACGTGCAATGGTGTGGAGTATACCTCTCTGAAAGCAAGAAAACCAGGGACGTATGGCACCTGCATTCGGACAAGATCGAATTCCTCATGGACAATCTCCAGAGTATCGGCATCCAGAACCACCACCGCGGCGCACGCCGTAGAAGGATCTTCTTTCAGGAAGCTGATGTCAACCCCACCGATGTACTTCAGTTTGTCCCTGGCATCATTCTGATCTGAATCTGAGCTCACCGAAGGTAAAGACCACTCAAAATCATCGTCAAGAATGAGCCTACTCTTGAGCACATCCTGCGTTCTGCATCACCAAAAGGGACATGAATCAGCTGAATCCCCTTAATGAATTCGACGAACTGGCACAAGAAACGGGAGACAAACCTCGCCCATTCTTGTTTCTGCAGAGCCGTATCAGAGCTATTTCCTTCTTTATCCATTCCCCTTGTCCTCCTGCTTCGCAGTGGTTCAGGCTCTAGGGGAAAGATGAAAAACTAGAAATATTGCGTTCGATCGGGCGATTTAGTAAAAGGTGATGCGGATTGAGGAATTGATAGCTCCCCCCTCCCGGCAAGGGAAGGTATGCGACTCTCACCTGTTACGGCGGCAGCGCCCGATAGATGCCTTGCCTCGTCTCAGGATTCGGGGAACACGCCGGCAACGACGACTCTCTCTCTATCTCTCTCTGTGGCAAAAAGGGAAGATGCCCACGAGCTCGGGCGGCTGGGTCGGCTCAATAGGGCTTTTTTTAATTTCGTTTTCTGGTTCCTTTTTTGTTCTTGTTTCTATTTTGGTTTTGTGTTTATAATATTCATACAAAAAAATAGTATTTTTTGTAAAAAGCTGCGTAAAATGTTTACAGAGTTCAAGAAACAAATTTATGAGGTTTATAAATTGTTTGCATAGTTAAGAAATGTTCACCAGTTTAAAAACACGCTCAATAGGTTTTTTTAAAAAATTATCATGATTTTTAAAATATGTTCATATAGTTCAAAAATCATGTGAAAATAAAAATGTTTATGTATTACACATTGAAGAATTATATACTCTCTCCGTTTAGAAATATAAGATATTTTAGGTTTGTAAAGAGAATGTATCTAGTGTCTAGATTTGTTTAAACCTATACAGTAAAAGGTGTCTATATACATTAACTTCATTAACCTAAAATTCTTCTATAGCTTAGGCGTGAGCACATGCAAGCGCTCTGAGGCTACTTGCCGTAGTACGTAAGAGCACTCTGATGCTGTTGTGTGGGCCTGGACGGCGTTTTTTCCGCATGGAGAGCAGCTGGCGTGGCAACGAAATATCTGGAACACTTCCTGTGGTCTTTTCCGTATCTCCGACTTATCCCGTGACAGCAGATAGGGTTCCGCCGCCCCCGCTGCGCCAACCCCCGCGGCTCCTCCGGCTGCCTCACCCCGCCGCTGTCGCTGCCCCCGTCCCCGTCGCTACCGTTGTCCCAGCGCCCGCCGCCGCTCAGCCCGTCGCCGCTTACCTCAGCTCGAGTCGTGGCCCTCCTCTCCACAACAACAATCGGCGACGAGGGCCGAACTCGCCTCTCCACGTGCAGCACCGACCAGCACCGACCACCGAGGCCGCCTCTCCACTAGCAACAACGACCGGCCAATTCTACCGCCTGACCTCCTCCTCGACTGCTCAACGTCCTCCTTATTGCCAACAGTAAGAATTGAACCCCGTGCATTATTTTCAACATTTGCATCATGGAATCCATGATCAGGTTCATGTACAGTTTATTCTAATTTGCTTGGACTATTTGCGAGTTCATGGACTGGAAGAGTTCTTTGGAGATGTCAATTATTATTGTGCTGATAATTTTATTTGGAAAATTGTTTGACAGGCTAAAGCACGCTGGTCTTAGTTATTTACATTCAGAGATTGACAACCCGGCTCTGTCTGTATGTCTGTCGGCTGCCTCCGCACCGCCTCGGTTGAATTCTGGAACAAAAGATATCAGATTACTACCAAAATGGTACTCCCTTCGACCCATATTAATTGACTTAGATTTGTCAAAATTTGGATGAATCTAGACACTATTTAGCATATAGGTTCATTCAAAATTTGACAAATTCAAGTCAATTAATATGAGCCGGAGGGAGTACCAGATTGTATCTGATCTCAGGAGGGCTGCTGAGCATGGTGTGTCCATCTGGCCGATTTTCTTTTTTACGTGAGCGGTGAACAATATGTTCAAGCTATTTCTGACCGAATTTATTTTTCCAAGGTTTCTTTCTTCTTCAAACTCCGCCAGCCCATCATCCTCTTTATTATAACTTTTTGTTCACGTTCAGTAATCTAGATATCCTTGTGTGTTGTACACTGCATACACATGAACCTGAATAGTGAAGTGATAGGGTAAGTAGGCCTATAGAAGTGGTGATTTAGCACATGAATTCAGCGTAGGTAATTAGGTATATTCTTCGAGTTTTTCCCATATGTAATTTACTTATGCCTTCTCATTATATGTTAGGAGCATTAGGAACGGCTATATATTATTCTAAACTTTTATAGCCATGTGTTTTCCTTTTGTCACCTTTGAAATATAGGTGTAGTTCTAGATGTAGTAAAATATATTCTTAAGCACTTTTCCTCGGTTCACCGCTTTCAGATTGATGCCACTTTCAAAGATTGTTCGGTACCAATTGCCTAAACCATGTATATGTGAAAAATAACTCTTAGTTCTTATTTTATTGATACCTAACTAGACCAATAAATTACATTTACATATATCCCTCAAATTAACACTGCATGCTTATCTTATAAAATGTTAATAATATAAAGTGAAGACGTGAAACAGTTCAAGGGAGTAAGGGAGCATGAGAGATACAAAAGGAGAGAATGAAGATATATACATATATATCAGAACCTTGCTTATAACGGTTAGTGTGACTATGGTCAGAGAAATATTATTCAGAGAAATATTATACAGTCTGACAACCAGAATTTGTCACATGAAAAACCATTGGCCATGTTCGCTTCCTCTTCTCAGTATGAGGAGGATGACATCAAGCCCGTCAGATTTGATCTCAGCCATCAACAAACACTCTAAGGCTCCTCTTTAATATTATTTATTTTCCTGCTATGGATACAACCTGAGAGATTTTGCTCTTCTTTCTGCAGTTCGTCTTCGAGTAGTCTCTGCGTTTCGGTACAGTTATATGGCTGAAGTTGACTAAACCTGAAAAGTTTAGGCAAGATTATATGTACATGTGCTTAGATTGTGTTGCCTACAATGCAGTGGATCCATTTATGCTAATCATAACCATTGATGTTTTAGGCCTGTTCTTTGAATTTTGGACAACTGAGATATGTTCAGCTGCTTTTAAGCAGTGTGTAGCTAGACAGTTCTCACTTTCCCTGCTATTACTGCTAGATAAGGCCTGAAGTTTGTTGACGCTCTTCAGATTTGCGATGGTTTATGGGGTGTTCACTTATTTGCGAAGGAAGATGAAGTAATCATGACAACTATTGTTAAATTCAGGTATATAACGATGACTTTTCAAATCATTTTGTCTACTATATTTTTCTAAAGTAAGCATGATTTTAAAGGCGTCCAGGCGTCCCAAGGGCGATGGAGGGGCACCTCGACGCCTAGGCGCTCAAGGCGCGTTGCAAGGCAACGCCTTTGAGGGAGGCAAGCAGGCAAACAGCAGTACCACACCTAACACGGACCCACCCCCACTCGGAAGCGCACACCCCAAACCGCGCCCGCTCCTGTCTGCGAAGTGCTCCACCCAGCCGCTGCAACCACGCACGACACCTCCCCGCGTACCCCACCACACGCTCCACACCGCGTTCCGCCGACCCCGCTTCAGCACCCTCCACCGCCGCCAGCACAACCGCCGTCACGGCCGCCCTTCCCCCCGCCTCCCTCTGCACTGAGCAGCTCCGCCGTCGTCTCCCCGAGCGCCTCCCTGAGTTCCGCCGGCCCCGCCACAAGCTTGGTCGGAGTTGGGGAGGCCGGTAGATGTGAGCGAGGCGAATCTGGCGGCTGGGAGGTCGCATGAGAGGATCTCCCTCCTCTCTCTCCCAATCGGTTCCCTTGGGCTGGTCTGTTCCCCTCTCTCTCTTCCCTCTCTTTTCCCTATCCCTGGCCCCCAATTTCTCTCCCAGCCTGCCAATTTCTGGTTTCCACTCCCACCAACACTCATTTCCCGCGCGACCTAACTGAGGCGTCCAGAAGCGAGGAAGGCGGCAATTTTCCCGTCTAGGCGATGACTTGGGACGCCTCTGCGACGCCTATGGACGCCTTCCTCAGCAGTCAAAGGCGACGACGATGCCTTGCACTCTCGGAGCCTTTAAAATCATGAAATAAGAACATAAATTACGTAAATGATTTTCAATATTTAGCTGAACATACAACATACCATCTTAGGGTTTTCCCATGCAACTACAACATGACTGCTCTCATAATAGCTATTACCTAGAGAAAAATGTCAACACCGCCATGCTTTTCACAACAATCATCATTCCTAGGCCACCATTTTATGTTACAGGGATGTGATTATTAATTCACTATGATGAGCCAGTATTTCAGAATCCCCTAATCAACTAGCTGCATATACTGTAATATAAAATTTAGTTTTGGATTGACCAGCCCCTAAGGTGCATGTTTCATGAAAACAATGCTTAGTGTACAAGTCCGCAAGAGGGAAATACATGCATAAATACTAGAATAGTCCAAAATCACATATAAGATGTCATCTTGGACAGTGATACTAATGTGAATTATTCATTTAAAAAAACTAATGTGAATTATTTGTTCCTGATTCATGGCCGGTATTTTTTCTCTTATTGGATGTTCTTTTATCTCATTTTTGCAGTGCACCTCCTAACTGCTGACGAGTAGCCGTGGCGGCCACAACTTATCAGATTCATCTCTATAACCGCAAGTCAACTATTGACCAAGGTATATAATGTAAAATCACTAAATATTTGCCTCTACATTTATTCTACATTTATTCTCCATTTGCTGTAATGCATCTTAGGATCAGATACTCTTGATTGTATCATTCTGCATAATCCCAACGAAATTTGCATAAGTTTTACATTACAGAGTTATTTTGACTTTTAGTCATTTCTTAATTTCTAATGTACAATTTCATCCATTAATATGGCTTGTGGAAGTGGATTTCATATATGCATTGTAGTCCTGAACAATTCGAGGTATTGTTTTAAAGGATGTAAATCGCTTTTACATATTTATTTCGAACTTCATGAAACTTCCACTCTTCTATTACATTATCAATTTCCATTGACATGTATTGCATCTTTGATTTTAATAGAATAGTATCATATGATTTCCTTGCAATATTGTCAATTAAGATACATATTATATCACTATGCTATTTGTTTTTTTATCTAATTACCAATTAATATTGTTTCAGTGTTCAGCTTTCAAATGATCTTCTAGTTTGGAGGCATACAAACTAACAAAAAATGAGAACCAAGTAACCATGATTCCTGTTGGAACAATTTTGACTTATTTTCTCTCTGAAATTTTTCTTATTCTAAAATGTTGTTTACCCCTTTGTACTGAAGCACTTGCATTGTTGAATGCAAAGGAAATTAGATGATGTGAATGCTAAATTGCATATTTGTTCAGATCTGCTAAACTGCATATTTGTTCAGATCATGGACAATTTCCTTGAATTATTCTTATTATCATCTAGCGACTATTTCCGTGACCTGAACTTGTATTGTTTATGACCCATGCTTGCACTATATGTAGAACCTGTAGCATATCATGATTATCTTCTTAAAATTTCTAGGTTTTGATGCATGGTGAAGGGTTATTTTGCATTGATTTCCGTTTGCGTACAAGACGCATACAATGATAGACGAATATTTAAGGATTGGAAGACTCACTTTAAAAATGAAATTGCATGGAAAAGAAACAGTGTTTGCTTCAGTTATACAAAACTTACAAATCCTTCTGCACTAACCTTTCACCATACATATATGTTGATCCCACAAGTATAATGGTGTTCATTATATGTTCACCAAGTAACCACAAAATCTATGTGAAAAAATCTAAAAAAGATTTGATGTCGCTAAATATTGTAACCACACTAGGTGACAATGCCTTGTAGGCGGCGAGGCGAAGCTCGCGTGTCCTTCTAGTATCTTATATTTCTAAATGGAGGAAGTACTTTTAAAAAGGAAGAAAAGAAAATACATTAAAAACTAGAAAAAAACAAAAATATTAAAAAACTAGAAAAAAATAAAACTCATCTTGATGAGACCCTCTCTCCTCCTTAGTGTCCTCTTTGTTTTATTTGGGCTTTGGGCTGATAATCTCAGTTCCTGGGTCCATCAAAAGGTGTATATATTCTTTCCCTTTTTGTGTTTTTAGTTTTCACTCAACCAGTGTTAGTTTTTTTTCGAAAAGGGGAAGTACTTCGTACTTTTATACCGAAGTGAGATATATGGCCTTTATTTCATTTACTCAACATGGCAAAAATCTTACAATAAACATACATACTAAAACAGTCAAATAAGGTGACAGTGCACCGCCAACCAGCCCAATGATAGGGGACACGGAGCCTAGTACCCCGGCCAGAACCATCGTTAGCTCACCGGTGAAAACGAACGCCTCATGCATTGTTGGATCAACGACTAACACTAGAGAATGGCTTATGCGCACACTCCGGAAGTCATCTCCGTCACCTTCCGGTATCCCATCTCCGTCACCTTCCGGTATCCCATCTCCACGATGTAGACCAAAGTAAAGACTTCACCAGTACTATCGTCGAAGCCGCCATGACGCCATATGGCGCCTCCACACTATGTGTCTACCTTAGAAAATGTCCTCCACCTAGACTTCGTAGCGCCATGCCACCGAGTCCCACTTTTGTCGATGCCCAATAAACCATGTTGATCCACCTTAGACCCCCTCCAGTTGGCATTGATACGCCCAATTTGCATCACCATTCTATATCATAATTTACCTCTATTCATTGATATTTGTCTTATTATGAGGTATTACTTATGGCTTTTCATCTGTTTATGCATGTTGGATGAATCTTGGAGGATGGACTGCCGGAGTCTGGATTTTGATGGAAAAGAAGGCGTTTCGGTGCAATTTCACGAAGATCGGAAAAATACCAGAAAAATATGGAAACATATTATTTTACCTGAGGACGAAGGAAGCCAGAAGGAGGAGCGAAGGGGGCCGCAGGGGGCCCACAACCCCCTAGGCGCGGGCCCACCTGAGGCCGTGCCTAGGGAGGTGTGGCCCACCTGCCCGGCCTCCGACTCCCCCCTTCGCCTATAACTTCCCTTCGAAACCCTAAGCCTCGGGGAGCGACCACAGATAGATTTCCGCCGCCTCTGGGGGGCGGAAAACACCGAGAGAGAAAGATCTCTCCGGCAGATAGATTTCTGCCGGGGGAATTCCTTCCCGAAGAGGGGAGACCGTCGCCATCAACACCATCATCAAGCTAGGCTTCATCGGGATCATTATCATCATCCACACCATCATCTCCATCAGCACCATCATCACCACTCCGTCTCACTGTAACAATTGTGTCGGATATTGCTTAGTTCATTAGGGGAAACTTTCCCGGTGTTAATTACTATTGTAGTTGATGCTTGTGAGTGGAACCATTGGATTATTGTTTATGTTCAGATTGTTATCCATTACCATATCATCTTTGATCTTGATCCATATGATGTCTTGTGAGTAGTTCGTTGTGTTCTTGAGGACATGGGAGAAGTCATGTTGTTAGTAGTGAATTTGTGATAAGTTATTATTCAATTGTTTAGTATTTAAGTTGTGGTGCTATTCTTCTAGTGGTGTCATGTGAACGTCGACTACATGACACTTCACCATATATGGGCCTAGGGGGATGCATTGTGTATTTGGCTACTAATCGTGGGGTTGCCGGAGTGACAGAAACCTGAACCCCCGTTAGGACACCTTTGCACAAGGAAGTGTAGGATCTCGGAGTTTAAGGCTGTGGTTAGATTTATATCTTAATTACTTTCCTGTAGTTACGGATGTTTGCAGGGGATTTAATCACAAGTATGTATTAGTCCTAGGAAGGGCGGTATGTTAGCACAGGTTCACCCACACAACACTTACAAACACCAAAGAAGAGTACTCAGCTATTTGCAGCGAAAGCACTTGACAGAATTCCCATGTATCCTCGAGAACGTTTGGTCCTTATAAGTATTTCCACAGGCTTGTCCTTTGCTAAGAAAGGATTGGGCCACTTGCTCCATTTGTTCGTTACTTCTGTTACTTGCTCTTTGTTTTGTTGCCTTGTCAGAAAACCACTAAAAATCTGTTTGCTAAGTATTCACAGGGATTTCCTGCTCCATACCACTGTTTAGCACCTTCTGCTCCTCGTTGGGATCGACACTCCTATTTATCGAAAATACTACGATACACCCCCTATACTTGTGAGTCATCAAGACTATTTTCTGGCGTCGTTGTCGGGGAGTGAAGCGCTATTGAAGAGTGAAACTGGTAAGGGAAACTTTTACTGTGAGTATTGCTTTTGTTACTGCTTGTTACTTTGTTTCCAATATGGATAACCCACTTGGTTTTCTGTTTGGGAAAACTACTACCACTGCTAGGGTAGTAGATGAACCACCTCCTGTTGAGATAGATCCTTTTAAGATACCTACAAGTATTGTTGACCGTGTTATGGATAATTATTATTTTGGGGATAGAACTGTCCATCTTGGTGATCACTTGTTTTTTATCCATGAATTATGCGGGTTATTTAAGTGTGCAAGTATCACAACTGAACAGGTGAAGAAGAAGTTACTCTCCATATCCTTGAAAGGGAGAGCCGAAGAATGGTATAAGCTGCTGAAGAATGGACAATCCATGGAACGCTACTAATATTGTTTCTCATCCTAAGAAAGTTAGAAAAGCTAGTGTCCATGTGCTTTCTGTTGAAATTGGCAGTCATAGCTATTATGGTTTATGTGATATTGATGCTAGTTCTAGTGTTATTCCTTAGGAGCTTTACAAGAAAATTATGCATGAGATTGGTCCTTGTGATCTTGAGGACATCGATGTGGTTATTCACCTTGCTAATAGAGAGCAAGTCTGCCCCATAGGCATTGTAAGAGATGTGGAGGTCCTTTATAGTAAGATTAAATATCCTGCTGATTTTCTAGTACTTGGTAAAGGAGCTAGTAAAACCTATCCTATTATCTTTGGTAGACCATTTCTGAATACTTGTGGGGCTATCATAGACTGTAGGAAGGAAAAAGTTTTGACTAAGTTTGCTGGAGAGTCTTATGAGTTTAATTTTTCTAAATTTGCCAAAACTCCTTATGAAAATGAACTGCCTGATGAGGATTTCAGGGTCGAACAACTTTCTGCTATTTCTCTTGCTCATAACAATGCCTTGCAGCAATTTATGGAAGATCATGAAAGTGATGCCTTCATGAAGGAAATAAATGAGATTGACGAGGTTTTCCTTCGTCAGCCTGAGTTACTTAAGCATAATCTACCTGTGGAAGACTTGGGTACTACAATACCACCTAAAGGGGATCCTGTTTTCGAATTAAAACCCTTACCTGATGATCTTAAATATGCTTATCTCGATGATAAGAAAATATATCCTATTATTATCAGTTCTAAACTTTCAAGAAAGGAAGAAGAAAGGTTATTGGAGATATTGAAGAAACACCGAGGAGGTATGGGCTATACTCTTGATGATTTAAAGGGGATTTCTCCTACTATATGTCAGCATGCTATTAATATAGAACCTGATGCAAAACTAGTTGTTGAGCACCAACGCCGTCTAAATCCTAAGATGAAGGATGTGGTAAGAAATGAGGTATTAAAACTCCTTAATGCTGGTATTGTTTATCCTATTGCTGATAGTAAATGGGTTAGCTCTGTTCATTGTGTTCCCAAGAAAGGGGGAATAACTGTTGTGCCTAATGAGGATAATGAGCTTATACCCCAAAGAGTAGTGGTTGGGTATATAATGTGCATTGATTTTAGAAAGATTAATAAAGTTACTAAGAAAAATCATTATCCTTTGCCCTTTATTGATCAAATTCTTGAGAGGTTGTCCAAAAAGATTCACTTCTGCTTTCTTGATGGTTATTCTGGGTTTTCTCAAATTGCTGTGAAAGCACAGGATCAAGAGAAAACTACTTTCACTTGTCCTTATGGTACTTATGCTTATAGGCGTATGCCTTTTGGTTTATGTAATGCTCCTGCTATCTTTCAGAGATGTATGTCTGCTATCTTTCATGGTTTTTGTGAAGAAATTGTGGAGGTTTTCATGGACGATTTTTCCATCTATGGAACTTCTTTTGATAACTGTTTGCACAACCTTGATAAAGTTTTGCAGAGATATGAAGAAACCAACCTTGTTCTTAATTGGGAGAAATGCCATTTCATGGTTAACAAAGGGATTGTTCTTGGACACAAGATCTCTGAAAGAGGCATTGAAGTTGACAGCGCCAAAATTGAAGCAATTGAGAAGATGCCTTGTCCCAGAGATATCAAAGGTATTCGTAGTATCCTCGGTCATGCTGGTTTCTATAGGAGGTTTATTAAGGATTTCTCCAAAATTTCAAAGCCCCTTACTAATCTTCTTCAAAAAGATGTACCTTTTGTTTTTTATGATGATTGTAAGGAAACTTTTGAAACTTTGAAAAAGGCTTTGACAACTGCTCCTATAGTCTAACCACCTGATTGGAGTTTATCTTTTGAAATTATGTGTGATGCTAGTGATTTCGCTGTGGGTGCTGTCCTTGGACAACATGTTGACAAGAAGTTGAATGTTATTCATTATGCTAGTAAGACTGTGGATGCTGCTCAAAAGAATTATGCTACTACTGAAAAAGAGTTCTTAGCTGTAATCTTTGCTTATGATAAGTTTAGGCCTTATATTGTTGACTCTAAGGTTACTATTCATACTGATTATGCCGCTATTAAGTACCTTATGACAAAGAAGGACGCTAAGCCTAGATTATTAGGTGGGTGTTGCTTTTGCAAGAGTTTCATTTGCATATTGTGGATAGGAAAGGTGCTGATAATCCTATTGCTGATAATTTATCTCGTTTGGAGAACATTTCTTTTGACCCATTGCCTGTTAATGATAGTTTTCCAAATGAGCAGTTAGCTGCAATAAGGGTAAGTCCGCATGAGAGTCCTTGGTATGTTGATTATGCTAACTTTATTGTTTCCAAGTATTTGCCTCCAACATTTACAGCTCAGCAAAGAAGGAAATTCTTTTATGATCTAAGGCATTACTTCTGGGATGACCCACACTTATATAAAGAAGGAGTATATGGTATTATGCGAACATGTGTTCTAGAGTTTGAACAAGAGATATTGAGAAAATGTCATGGCAGTGCTTATGGAGGACATCATGCAGGGGATAGGACTGCACAAAAGGTTTTACAATCTGGATTTTATTGGCCTACCATTTTTAAAGATGCAAGGAAGTTTGTCTTATTATGTGATGAATGCCAACGAGTAGGTAACATCTCTAGACGCAATGAAATGCCTATGAATTATTCTCTTGTTATTGAACCTTTTGATTGTTGGGGATTTGACTTTATGGGGCCTTTTCCTCCTTCAAAGGGGTATACTCATATTCTTGTTGCTGTTGACTATGTTACAAAGTGGGTGGAAGCCATACCTACAAACAGTGCTGATGGTAAGACCTCTTTGAAAATGCTTAAAGATGTCATTTTTCCTAGGTTTGGTGTACCTAGATATCTCATGACTGATGGAGGCTCTCATTTTATTTATGGGGGTTTTAGAAATACTCTCGCTAAGTACGATATAAACCACATAATTGCTTCAGCTTATCACCCCTAGACTAGTGGGCAAGTAGAACTTTCCAATAGGGAGATTAAATCTATCTTGCAGAAGACTGTCAATAGATCCAGAAAAAATTGGGCTAAAAAGTTGAATGACGCTTTGTGGGCTTATAGAACTGCTTATAAAAATCATATGGGGATGTCTCCTTACAAAATGGTCTATGGGAAAGCTTGTCACTTGCCTTTAGAATTAGAACACAAAGCTTATTGGGCAGTGAAAGAGTTGAATAGAGATTTTAGACTCGCTGGTGAGAAAAAAGAATGCTAAACTTAAGTAATCTAGATGAGTGGAGAGGTGAAGCTTATGAAAATTCTAGGCTCTTTAAGGAAAATGTAAAAAGATGGCATGATAGGAGAATTCTAAAAAGGGAATTCCATATTGGTGAGAAAGTTCTTTTGTATAGGTCTCGTCTCAGATTTTTTGCAGGAAAACTACTCTCAAAATGGGAAGGACCTTTTATTATCAAGGAAGTATACCGCTCAGGAGCCATAAAATCTATTCTCTAAAGGATGACACAACACATGTGGTTAATGAGCAAATATTAAAACACTATATTTCTGGATATTCCTATAACAAAGATGTTGATGTCATTCGAATGACGACCCCCGAAGAATTTATCAGAAACCAAACACCAGAGTCTGCAGAGTTCGTCTTTGAATAGGTAAAAGTGGTGAAAACAGAAGGTTCGTGAAACTCCAATCTTTTTATATTTTTTATGTTTTTAATACATAAGGGAAGTTACGAGACGAAACTGAAGAGGAGACGGAGCCCGGGGTGTACACACGCACCCTAGGCGCGGGCCCAGCCTGGCCGCGCCTGAGGTGGGTGTTCCCCCCCTCGCACTCCGCCTCCGTCTCGTTTCCGTGTCAAAACCTCCCTTATGCATTGAAACTTCGTAATATATAATCCCCCGGGTTTCCTGAGGTTCTTGCATCGAGTTCTCATTGTGTTTTTGTTTCGATCTGTTTCTGGCAGGCAAATTTCTCAGTTTTGGAGCTATAATGTCTTCCTCTGGATCACCCATGGAGGATTCCTCTGCGGATGCCCTCAACCCGTACATGTATGAGTTGAAGATCCATCCCAAGGAGCTGATTCTCAAAGAAGGGAAGGTACAACTAAAAGAAGTTGAAGGCCCCAAGGGAAAAGGAAGTCTGGAAGACAGGATGGAAGCATGGAGCGAGAGGTTTTCAGGTACAAGAAGATGGCGGAGCGCGAAGTGGATGTTATTCATAAAATTAGTTTAGAACTCATCACCGGGCATGAGGGAGAGGTTGCTGAGCTCCGAGAAGAGATCTTCTCACTCCGTCAGACTACCAACCAATTGCAAACACATCTCTATGACATACAAAATTAAAATTGTGAGTATGAGGCTAGATTTGATCGCATAAGATCTGCTGCTAGTTTCAGGATTGCAGAGACTAGGACATCCTTTTTGGATGGGGATTCTTTGCCATGGAAGCTTTATGATGACAAGAGAACACCACCACCAGCAAAGGAGTAATTCATCTTCAGGTTTGGCATCCCCTTGGCTTGTTCCAAGCTTGGGGGAGTGTCGCGGTATCACCACCACTATCTTTCATATTTTACCTTTCTAGTGGATTCATATCTGTGGTAGAGAAGTTATATTATAGTTTGGTTTGCATGTGGAAGTATCTCTCCTTTAGTTGATTATCTATGTATCCCTTGGTGTGAGTGCCTTTATTGAATATTAATGAGAAGTCTCATCTTTTACTTTTTTTGCACTTCTTATTTTAGTTTGCAATCTCTATTATATGATGGACCTTGTTGATCTGGCACCACTTTGGGAGCATCGAGTTTTGGTCAGTAGCAACAAATTTTGAGGTTTGAAAGAAAAAGAGAAAGAAAAAGCTTACAGGTATTTGGTATCATTTGTTTTCTTTCTTGTTGGCTCATAAGTTTAGTATTCTTTATTTTAAGATATTTTGTGTCTTTAAGGAAGATTGCATGTTTGGCTTTATTACTTGTATGTTTGCTTGTTTCTTTCAACTCTCTTGCTTGCTACCCAGCCTTGCTAGCCAAAAACCTGTTTTGAGAAGGCATACTTCTCATGTTTCCAAACTCCTTTGAACCCAACTTTTGCCACTTGTGTCCACCATATCTACCTAGTAGCTATTGCTATTCCAAGCAACTGTAGGGGTTCGTAGCATGGAAAACAAAAAATTTCTATCGCATACAAACAAACAAGCCAAGATCTATCTACTAGATTGTAGCAACGAGTCGATAGAGGAACTCACCCTCGAAGATTCCAAAGGTTAACGAGCAGATTCTCGTGGGTGATGTAGTCGTACTCTTTCCGATCTCAAGATCGCGTGAGCGATCCTTCCAGCGCCACGTTCGGCGGCGCTCCATGATCGGTCACACGTTAAATTTTCGACGAAGACCTTCCTCTCCCTTGTTCCAAAGAAGGGAGGTTGTAGCACTCTCTCGCGATTCCCAAGACAACGGCGTGGTACCTAAGTAGAGGGAACCTTGAGGCTTCTTTAAGCCTTAAAGTAGTATGGTGGTGCTTATGAGAGAGGCTATTAGTGGTCTAGTAATTAGACACACCAATTAGAAGGCTCTAAACCAATTAGAAGGCTCTAAACCGCTGGCTAAAGCAATTAGAAGCTCTAAACCAAAACGGCTCTAAACCGGAGGTAGAAGATAGGAACTTGTGTGTGCTAGGAGGGAGCCCTGCCCCTCCTTATATAGGTGGGAGGGGCTGGCCGGCCAAGGGGAGGGAGTGGAGTCCCTCCCCAACTCGGCCTTGGAGTGGGGCGCTTGGGAGGAGGAATCCTCCCAACTCGGCCTCCTCTTTTCCTCCTCTTTCCACTTTCCAAAAAACTTGCCGTTTGACTTTCAAACTAGCCGTTTGACTTTTCAATTTAGGATTTAAATAAATCCTTTATTTTGGACAGCGAAGACACCTAGTACATGATGCAATCATTCCAACTTACAATGACACATTCATGTACCCTTCCCCCTCCGGAGTGCCGGACATTCCGGGACCTTCTAGAATGTTCCCGATGAAAACACCGGAACCATTCCCCAACTCCGAAACGGGACTTTCCTTATATGAATCTTATTCTCCGGACCATTCCGGATCTCCTCGTGATATCCCGGATCCCATCCGAGACTCCGAACAACATTCGGTCTCTTTCTCATAATACCATAACTACTCAAACAACGTCGAATCCTTAAGTGTGTCTCCCTACGGTTCGTGAATTATGCGGACATGATCGAGACACTTCTCCGAACAATAACCAATAGAGGAATCTGGAAATTCATATGGCTCCCACATATTTCTACGATTACTTTGCGATCGAATGAACCACTTACATACGATACCAATTTCCCTTTGTCTCACGATATGTTACTTATCCGAGGTTATGATCGTCGGTATCTCTGCATACCTAGTTCAACCTCGTTACTGATAAGTACTCTTTTCTCGTTCCCGTGATATGTGATCAAGCTAATTGGATGACATTTCACCGAGAGGGCCCAGAGTATATCTATCCGTCATATGGATGGACAAATCCCACTCTTGATCCATGTGTTTCAACCAATACTTTCCGAACACTCAATGCCACTTTTATAGCCACCCTGTTACGGTGTGGTGTTTGATGACATCAAAGCATCCATCCGGTAAAGGCAATATGCATGATCTCATGGTCGAAGGAATTAGGTTACTATGTATCAGAAAGCATATAGCAATTGAACTATTGAAATGACTTGATCTTTATGCTACGCTTATCTATAGGAGTATGTCCACCATATCATTCTCCTAACGATATGATCTTGTTGTTGATAACATCTCAATGTTCATGATATGGAAACCACAATCATCAATCAACCAACAAGCTAGTGAAGTATAGAGGCTATACTAGGGACTTCAAATTAAGTTTACAAATCACACAAGTATTAATGGTTTCCTTGTTAATACTATTATAGCATGAATGTAAACATTTATCATAAGTATGAAGATATGATAATAACCTACTTTATTATTGCCTCTTGGGCATATCTCCAGTCTCCCACTTGCACTAGAGTCAATAATCTAGTTTCAAACCTTTGTGTATTCAACACCTATGGCTTTCCGTGTTGTATGTACACGATTGCTAGTGGTCAACTGATCTCCGGATCGACACTTCCAGTCCGTGTGTAATTGCATGTCTTTGCGTCTCTCGCATCACTCATTCTCTAATGAGATGGCTTTGTATGATTTGGTCTTTCGGTGTGACCTTTAGTTCTTTGGGGTTAAAACATGTTGATAATATTGTCGCAATATATCTTCATAGTATTATCCTCATTGTGAACTACACCTAGTTTGATAACAAACTACTTGACACAAATGCCCTCTTTTGCTGCTATAATAGCAGTCATATACTTAGCCTTTTGTTGAAGTATCTGTCACAATGTCTTAACTTTGGAACTCATCCAAATCCATTATGGAACTCACTTTCCATTAAATTGTGCCACCCTTAATTTAGATTGAGATAAACTTAATTTGTACTTTGTGACAAAACTAGTATCAATGTAGTACTTTTACAATGAACTAACCATCTATTTGTCACTTCTACAAATAATATACTCTTAGTTCTTCCAAAAGATCATAAGAATATCCTTACTATCGTCCAATGATCATCTTATGAATCATTCGGTATATGCTCATAATATTTATAGCATAGGACATATCTGGATTTGTACATATCACAGTATGATTGATATAAATACTCTTTGTGATTTCATACATCAAGTATCAATCTATACTTGAATCTTTGTTTCACTTACCAAGTGCCAATACACTTGAATATATCATCAACATTGAACTCTTTCAATCCTTTACGTGCAACAAGAACCTTTCTTGTAGTTTCTATATTGAATTCATTCAATATCTCGTCTATGTACTGCACAACCATATTAGCGTCTATTGATGCCAAATATTTGGGTTTTGCCTAAGTCTTTCATCGGGATGAAATTCTTAATATGTGTTAATAAAAGATACATTATTTCCAATCAACAATATGTCTTCCACATAATGTATTAGAAACATGTCTTAGCGCTCCCACTTAATTTCTTGCAAATGCAAGCATCTTCATTGTCTCCGATGAAATTAAACTCTTTTAACAGTTTCATCATAGTGAAGATTCCAACTCCGCTATGCTTACTTCAACCATTGAAGTTTGCATATGCTTTTAGCATCCTTTGAATTAACAAAACCCTTTGGACCGTGTCATGCACACGTCCTAGGTAACCATTCTATTAGAAGAACTTGTTTTGTTTATTCTACTACCACATAACAAATTATATGTAGTGGTTGCTACATTAATCCGTCTAGACTAAAATCGCTATGAAAGATCAAATCTTGTCATATACAACCTTTGAACATTGTTGTGAACTCTTTCCCAACATGTCGACTATTTTATAGATGTGAAACATCCATGTCTACTTCTTTATAGATCCAAACACAACTGCAAGGTCTTACACCTTTTTCGAGGGTCCTTCAAGTTCAAAACTTGATTTCTCGTGTATGGAACTATCACGGATTATATGGCTTCAAGCCATTTGACTTGAGTCGGGGCCCATCATCGCTTCTTTGCATGTAGTAGGTTCATTATTCTCAAATAATGATTCAACCCTCAAATCTTGGTATTTGATTGTTCATCCGACCTACTTGTTTCAATAGAAACTTAGACCTCCGTGACCACAACCTTTGAGGCACGTGAGCCATGAGCATTATTGTCGCCTCCTAACACTTTTGGTCTTTGCAACTTTGCACATATAGCTAAGGTTCTTTTACCTTATCAAAGTTCTATTGTCCTCCCACTTAACTTTTCACGAAAAATTCCTTCTTAAAGAAACTTGACGTTCTAAGCGACAAACACTTTTGTCTCCGGTGTTTTATGGAGGAATACTTAACATTTATACAAAGACAGGTTCATCCGACTTTGGTTGCACACATCTTTCTTATGCATAGCATACCAATGTTTAAGAAAAGACAACATGAGTTTTATCCCAAACCATAACTTTATATGGTGTCATTTCAGCGGATTATGATGGAGCTCTTTTAGTGGAAAACGGTAGTCTCTAAAGCTTTTAATCTTTAAAAATATAATGGCAGTTCTATATATTACACCTTTGATCTTACCATGTCAAACAAGGTTTTAATTACATGTCTCGAACACTCCATACTCTTATGGTGTTTTCGGGAATGCAAATCCACGGAACGATTCCTTAAATCTTAGGTATTATGCTAAACTTGTAACTCAAATATCTTCCTTTATGATCTTATCATAAACTATTTATATTCATGTTACAATGATTTTGCACTTCATCTTGAAAATCTTTCGAACTTTTCAAATATTTCACACTTCATCCTTATTAAGCAAATATTCACATATTCACTCAAATTTTCGGAGAAAGCATATGAAGTTGAAATCCATCGCTCTTGACTACACATAATGGAGTTCGTACAACAATATGCACAAGTTCCAATAAGCTAGTCATTCATTCCCTTTTGGCCTATGAACGAAGTTTTAATTATCTCTAGGAAAGTTTCACAAACGTCATTTGATCAAAAATCAAAAAACTCCAAAATTCCATCCACATGGAGTTTCTTCATGTTTTCTTTCCAATATAATTTAAACGGCGATGTCACTTCCTAAGTGATCTTTCAATCAATTTGTCTTTCGACAATTTTAGCACTAGTTTTATGGATGTGATTTATCCAACGAGATTTGTGAATCATCCATCTTTTATGGATTACGGCAATTATTTGAACAACCCTTTTGTTCTCATAATACCTGATAAAACAAATCTTGAAGGCAAGCTTTGATGTTTAACGAGCAACATAATAACCCTTTATTTGTTCTCGATGAACATCATCACATATTCTTTTGCTAGTTACTTAGGCCATTGTAGTTCATGAATTGTGTTGTTTCGTATGACGATTCACACCAACAAATTCAGTATCAAATACTTAAGAACCACATTGTTTAATAAGCAAAGAATATAGCCATAACACGTATATCATCTATATACTTAAACTGAACAATTCTAGTCTTTTCTTTTCTGCCATATACTTATGAGATTCTCTTTCAAGATTTCCTTTTACATTTGAAAGAATCTAACAACATCAATAGTGGAGTCATACATATGACACACAGTCCAAAGCGTGTATAGTTAAATACCAATGTCTTTGAACTTGCACTTTGAAGTAGATCACCATTATCAAATATTTGGTGTTCTTTCAAATTCCTTTCTTTAGTAATCTCTTGGTGTAGTAAACATTTTACCTACATCAAATATTCACCCTCATCATGGACTTATCCATGATCTAGCTACTTTTAGCTTGTAACGGTGAATCGCGAGTATAATGTTGCTTTCCAAAACCTTTTGGAAGATTAGGACAACTAGTGTCTCCAACCTTTTGCAAATTCTCATCAAAATATGAGAACATGAACTTTGCCATATTATACTCTATCATGTTGTAACCAAAACTTCGTTTTAGATATCACAATATCTTCCACACATCATGGTTTCTGAAACAACTCTTTCAGATCCTAGATTACCTTGATATTAAGACAATCCTTTGAATATCAAGAATCATGGAGATAAACATGATACTTATATACTAACATTTGGAATTGTTACTCTTGATTTAATACTAATTATTAAACTTCATGGAGTGACGGAACTTCTTGAAAGT
Organism: Avena insularis; assembly: GCA_023614405.1. Lineage (NCBI taxonomy): Eukaryota > Viridiplantae > Streptophyta > Magnoliopsida > Poales > Poaceae > Avena > Avena insularis. The sequence goes on along the minus strand of CM042691.1, from coordinate 280,237,850 downwards.
TTGCAATAGGACTTTTAAACTTTAGATTAACACTTCAATACAATACGATACCAGTTAAAGTAACTAACCAGAATTCTATAGTTCTATCATCTCAATTATAACTAAGCGCAAGGTGGTAAACGGATGCCAATGACTACAACAACTATGCAAATTCACTTTGATTTAGTTTATGATAAATTGAGTTCTAATTAATAATTAAATTAATCCAGGTGAACTCCCACTCAAAACAATATCCCTCACATTGTTTTAGTGATCACACGAACCAAATCCACCACATCAAAACCGATCATCACGAGAGTTGATATAGCTTCAATGGCGAACAATCAACATGTTCATCGTATCTACTATATGACTCATGCTCTACCTTTCGGTAATCCGTGTTCATGAGGCCATGTCTGTACATGCTAGGCTCGTCAAGATCAAACCTTAGCTACCGCATAAGCAAATCTGGCTTGCTTACGTTGTATTCACCCGCGGAATCAAAGACACCCGATCATCACGTGGTGCTTCGAAGCAGCAAGCTTTGGCAACGGTGCATACTAAGGGTGAACACTTTAGAACTTGAAATTTATGTGCATGAGGGATCATCTTATAATGCTACCGTCGTCTACTAAGCAATACAAGATGCATAAAGGATTAACATCACATGCAATTCATAATATGTGATATGATATGGCCTTTCTTCTTTGTGCTTCCGATCTCCATCTTCAAGCACGAACATGATCTCCATCATCACCGCATAGCATCAAGGTCAATGACGCTTCTTCATGGTTGTCGCCCACCAGCTTCAACTATTACAACTATTTTGAATAGACACGCGGTCTTATGTAAAAATTAAAGACAACCATATGGCTCGCCGGTTGCCAACTTACAATAAGGAACATTACATACATCAAATATAATCACAATCATGGCCATATCACATCATCGACACCCCTGCAAAACAAAGTTAGACGCCTCTACTTTCTTTGCATATTTTACGTGGTTTGGGGCTTTCAATAAGTGTCGTTCTAACTTACGAACAAGAACCACAACATTGATACTAGCATTGTTGATTACCCGTTGTAAATTGGATCTTAACTATGCTAGGAGAAAGCAGGCACATGAGCCACTTATGCAATACCAGTTGCATGTCAAGCGTGGAGCAAGTCTCATGAACGATGTCATGTAAGGTTAGCCCGGGCCGCTTCATCCCAACATACCGCAAGATGCAAAGTACACAAGAAGTAATCGACAATAAAAGCATCAACGCCCACAATGACCATTGTGTTCTACTCGTCTGTGAGATCTACATATAGACACGACTGATACCCTTGTAGGGGTTCGTAGCATGGAAAACAAAAAATTTCTATCGCATACAAACAAACAAGCCAAGATCTATCTACTAGATTGTAGCAACGAGTCGATAGAGGAACTCACCCTCGAAGATTCCAAGGCGGTTAACGAGAGCAGATTCTCGTGGGTGATGTAGTCGTACTCTTTCCGATCTCAAGATCGCGTAGACGATCCTTCCAGCGCCACGCTCCGGCAGCGCCTCAATGGTCACACGCTTCCTGACGAAGACCTTCCTCTCCTTGTTCCAGCAGCAGCGGAGGTTGTAGCACTCTCCTCGCGATTCCGGCAAAGACAACGGCGTGGTACCTAAGTAGAGGGAAATCATGAGGCTTCGCCTTAAGCCGGTGCGAGTATGGTGGAGCTTATGAGAGAGGCTATTAGTGGTCTAGTAATTAGACACACCAATTAGAAGGCTCTAAACCAATTAGAAGGCTCTAAACCGCTGGCTAAAGCAATTAGAAGCTCTAAACCAAAACGGCTCTAAACCGGAGGTAGAAGATAGGAACTTGTGTGCTAGGAGGAGCCCCGCCTCCTTATATAGGTGGGAGGGCTGGCGGCCAAGGGAGGGAGGAGTCCCTCCCCAACTCGGCCTTGGAGTGGGGCGCCGGCTTGGGGAGGAGGAATCCCTCCCCAACTCGGCCTCCTCTTTTCCTCCTCTTTCCACTTTCCAAAAAACTTGCCGTTTGACTTTCAAACTAGCCGTTTGACTTTTCAATTTAGGATTTAAATAAATCCTTTATTTTGGACAGCGAAGACACCTAGTACATGATGCAATCATTCCAACTTACAATGACACATTCATGTACCCTTCCCCCCTCCGGAGTGCCGGACATTCCGGGACCTTCTAGAATGTTCCCGATGAAAACACCGGAACCATTCCCCAACTCCGAAACGGGACTTTCCTTATATGAATCTTATTCTCCGGACCATTCCGGATCTCCTCGTGATATCCCGGATCCCATCCGAGACCCCGAACAACATTCGGTCTCTTTCTCATAATACCATAACTACTCAAACAACGTCGAATCCTTAAGTGTGTCTCCCTACGGTTCGTGAATTATGCGGACATGATCGAGACACTTCTCCGAACAATAACCAATAGAGGAATCTGGAAATTCATATGGCTCCCACATATTTCTACGATTACTTTGCGATCGAATGAACCACTTACATACGATACCAATTTCCCTTTGTCTCACGATATGTTACTTATCCGAGGTTATGATCGTCGGTATCTCTGCATACCTAGTTCAACCTCGTTACTGATAAGTACTCTTTTCTCGTTCCCGTGATATGTGATCCCTTGTGAGCCAGTCACATGCTTGCAAGCTAATTGGATGACATTTCACCGAGAGGGCCCAGAGTATATCTATCCGTCATATGGATGGACAAATCCACTCTTGATCCATGTGTTTCAACCAATACTTTCCGAACACTCAATGCCACTTTTATAGCCACCCTGTTACGGTGTGGTGTTTGATGACATCAAAGCATCCATCCGGTAAAGGCAATATGCATGATCTCATGGTCGAAGGAATTAGGTTACTATGTATCAGAAAGCATATAGCAATTGAACTATTGAAATGACTTGATCTTTATGCTACGCTTATCTATAGGAGTATGTCCACCATATCATTCTCCTAACGATATGATCTTGTTGTTGATAACATCTCAATGTTCATGATATGGAAACCATAATCATCAATCAACCAACAAGCTAGTGAAGTATAGAGGCTATACTAGGGACTTCAAATTAAGTTTACAAATCACACAAGTATTAATGGTTTCCTTGTTAATACTATTATAGCATGAATGTAAACATTTATCATAAGTATGAAGATATGATAATAACCTACTTTATTATTGCCTCTTGGGCATATCTCCAACAATTCTCAAGCTTCATCTACCTTCCGAATTAAAAAGTATTTTGTTATGTGAAAACTAGTTAGTAAAGCTCTCACGAACTTGATGGCACACTTTATTTTCTTGCTCCTAATAAACTTGAACCATTATGGACATCGAAGTTGTATATGCTTGTATCTATACGTTGGGATTAGTAGAACCGTGCTGTCACGGGTAACGTTTTGAACATAGCACTTGTACTCTGTACATCGTTGATATTGTGCTCTTTTGTCTGTGGATGTCAACGGTGTGAAATGTGAGGGGAACTTGTAAGTCCATGGAGTTTGTACTTTGTGTTAGAGAAACGCCTGGGCCGCTAGCCTAAGCCATGCCTAATCATGGTGGAAACTTGTAGCACCACTATAGTGAGCATTATGTGAAGCATCCTCAATAAAAATTATACACATAGTAAATAAAAAGATCATTGAGATGCTTACCGCTTGCCTTGTCATTTTGGTTATGGAAAAGCTCCTGTACCATGTGCAAGGGGTACCCCGTTGGCGGTTCTCAATGATATGCAAGTACTTACAATGACAAGAACTTGCCTGTGCCCAAAAGTTGAGTAGCATGAGGAGTGACCCTCATATTCAAGGGACATGAGATTGCCAACTTATATTTCGTCACATATACTCCATCTTTGTTCACTTTAACCTTAACCATCTCAAGATGCTTATGATAGGGGCAATGAGGGCTCAAAGCTAGTAAGTACCATAATATTTTGGAAGCTCTTTATGACTTGTAATCCCTGCTTCCCTCTATGAAGGGACCTTTCTTCCACTTCCAAGTTGAGTCAGTAAACCTATTTCCTCTCTATCTCCAGCAAGCATTTGAGTTGTTGTGTTTCTAGCATTCATATGGTGATTTATTCAATCATGTTCTTTATCTTCTTTGTTTGCACAAACTCTTATCTATTGAGTATTACTTTGAAAGCCTTCACTTATGAAAAACCTTTTTGAACAAAGAGTGCTCCTGTTTTGAAACTCCTACAAAAAGCTTGTTGTGAAACTGTTTGCCAGGTGTTCTTTGACCAAGAATAAGTTTGCCAATTCCAATTATGATTTATCTTTATGCATCTCTATTGTGACGGCAGTACTTGGTTGAAAGCTAAGTTATATAATGATGAGTTGCTTTCTTCTATGAGTTGTGCAATGGTAAGTGTGATGCTTCTTGTTCGTATTCTTTTATCGACACTTCACTCCATAAACCTGTGGACATGTTTACTGAGCTCAGTATTCGCTCGGGGACAAGCGAAGTCTAAGCTTGGGGGAGTTGATATGCCCAATTTGCATCACCATTCTATATTATAATTTACCTCTATTCATTGATATTTGTCTTATTATGAGGTATTACTTATGGATTTTCATCTGTTTATGCATGTTGGATGAATCTTGGAGGATGGACTGCCGGAGTCTGGATTCTGATGGAAAAGAAGGCGTTTCGGTGCAATTTCGTGAAGATCAGAAAAATACCAGAAAAATATGGAAACATATTATTTTACCTGAGGACGAAGGAAGCCAGAAGAATGAGCGAAGGGGGGCCGCATGGGGCCACACCTAGGCGTGGGCCTACCTGAGGCTGCGCCTAGGGCAGGTGTGGCCCACCTGCCCGGCCTCCGACTCCCCCCTTCGCCTATAACTTCCCTTCGGAACCCTAAGCCTCGGGGAGCACCACAAATAGATTTCCGCCGCCTCTGGGGGCAAAAAACACCGAGAGATAAAGATCTCTCCGGCAGACAGATTTCTGCCGGGGGAATTCCTTCCGGAGAGGGATACCGTCGCCATCAACACCATCATCAAGCTAGGCTTCATCGATCATCATCATCATCATCCACACCATCATCTCCATCAGCACCATCATCACCACTCCGTCTCGCTGTAACAATTGTGTTGGATATTGCTTAGTTTATTAGGGGAAACTTTCCCGGTGTTAATTACTATTGTAGTTGATGCTTGTGAGTGGAACCATTGGATTATTGTTTATGTTCAGATTGTTATCCATTACCATATCATATTTGATCTTGATCCATATGATGTCTTGTGAGTAGTTCGTTGTGTTCTTGAGGACATGGTAGAAGTCATGTTGTTAGTAGTGAATCCGTGATGAGTTATTATTCAATGATTTAGTATTTAAGTTGTGGTGCTATTCTTCTAGTGGTGTCATGTGAACGTCGACTACATGACACTTCACCATATATGGGCCTAGGGGGATGCATTGTGTATTTGGCTACTAATCACGGGGTTGCCGGAGTGACAGAAACCTGAACCCTCGTTAGGACACCTTTGCACAAGGGAGTGTAGGATCTCAGAGTTTAAGATTGTGGTTAGATTTATATCTTAATTACTTTCCTATAGTTACGGATGTTTGTAGGGGGTTTAATAACAAGTATGTATTTGTCCTAGGAAGGGCGGTATGTTAACACAGGTTCACCCACACAACACTTACAAACACCAAAGAAGAGTACTCGGCTATTTGCAGCGAAAGCACTTGACAGAATTCTCATGTATCCTCGAGAACGTTTGGTCCTTATAAGTATTTCCACTGGCTTGTCCTTTGCTAAGAAAGGATTGGGCCACTTGCTCTGTTTGTTCGTTACTTCTGTTACTTGCTCTTTATTTTGTTGCCTTGTCAGAAAACCACTAAAAATCCGTTTGCTAAGTATTCACAGGGATTTCCTGCTCCATACCACTGTTCAGCACCTTCTGCTCCTCGTTGGGATCGACACTCCTATTTATCGAAAATACTACGATACACCCCCTATACTTGTGGGTCATCAGGCATCTGCTGCAAAAAAGGGATGCCCCAAGAGGGAGAAAACAAAGCAAAGTGTCGCCATCATCTGATCAAGGAAACCCAGATCTAGGGTTTCCCCCAGAGCAAAGGACCACTTGTGTAGCCTATGTGGTGGCCCAACGCTGCCACTCCTCTGAGATATCTTCGACGGTGATCTCCAAAACAGTGCCTCCAAGGAGGTAGACGATGCTACACACCACCACTATCCGGGTTGGCAGGAAAAACCCGATGTTTCCCTCGGAGCTAAGTGGAACAACCACCATGGAGATGTCCTCCAAGAAGGTGAGCACCCCCCTCCCCCACCAAGTGTCACCGCATCATTCCTAATGGTAGTCGGACAAAGGATTTATCCTTGGTGCAGTCCCATGAACCAGAAGATCTGGAGGCATAAGAAGCTCGTCGGAGGCACCCACCAATCACATTAGGAGAGGTCACATGAGCCAAATAGATTAGGGAACATGGACCAAATCCGTCCAACTCGACCCAACCGGAGGGCCGCCGACAAAAAGATTTCAGCTCGCCCGCTAGAGATCTACCGCCACCCGCGACCTGTTGTTGACTCCCCCTCATACATCACCTTACCACCTCCGCTCGAGAGCCATGGAGGGAGCTTCAAGCGACCGAGACCAGACCTCGCTTCCCCCTCATTGGTGGCTAGATGGCTTTTTCGGTATCCACTTCTAGGATAGGCGAGGAGGTGAGGGAGGTGGCGGTTGCGATCTAGCCCCCTTCTCCTAGTCGCCTGGAGGGGGCGAGGAGGATTGTTGCACCGAACTTTCGAAACTTTCAATCACTTTTACCGCAAAGTGTTTAGTCTAAAGTGTACATATTATTTTCCTTTTTCTGTTTTTTAGTTTCCACTCAACCAATGTTAGTTTTTTGTTGCAGGGTATTTTTGAAACTTTTAATAAATTAAACCAGTGTCCGTAAGACAGTCAATACACAGAGACGAAAGAGTAGTAATAAAGATCTCACATTATTACCTCATAAAGAACAAATCACATAACTAAAGATGCGCTGGCATGGCAAATTAAGATGGACACATCCTTACAATGTACTCCTCATTTATTATGACAATCTTCTGGACATAAATGGCAGATATCCTATTTCCAATTTTACACCTAAGATCACTTGTCATCATGTACACGTGTTAATTGCATGTGCGAGGGACAGCATATCTTGACATGCTAGTCCATTATTCGATGATTAAAGCACGCATGCTACAAATACTGCAACAATACAGGACATGCTTGATCGCACACAGAGAAAGAGAGAACATCCAAGACACGTTCGCCATGAAGGTCATCCTTATCTTTCTGGTCATCCTCCTCGTACCGCTCTCCATGGCCGCCGCCCGCCTCCTATGCCCCAACGTGCCACACGTCAGCGTCCCGTCTGTCTGCAGCAACGCATGCGGCACAAAGTACCTGTACGACCACTGCACCGAGGCGATGCGGAGCGGCGGCATCGACCCGTCCCCGTCGCACACGGAGGAGACCACCGTGTACGCCATCCTTGCCGCGCAGCAGGCCATCGATTCCTATAGCGACACCCTCGATGCTCTGAGGATCCAACTCCAGCAGAACAAGTCGCTCTCCGGCCCTGAGAGCGATGCCTACGACGGCTGCATGGACGACTATGTCGCGTCGATCAACTCCCTCTATGTCATCGCCGGCCCGGCTCTGTCCAACTGCCTGTTCGAAAAGCTCGTCAGCTTGTACATGGACGCCATGGCGAGCCTGGAGACCTGCAGGGACCGCATGTTGGCGCCGTGGATGAAGAAGCCGCCGCTGTACCCCATGGTTGAGCGTGACCGGAGCAAGGTCGTGATGGCATACTTGCTTGGTCAACTGCTAGCAGGCTTCTGAGTGTATGCTAAATGCGCAGCGGCATGTAGCCGAAGAGCAATCAATAAAAAGGGGGATTTATTAGTAATAGTATCTACTCCTTGAGTGACTGGCCTCTCCGACTCTACAACTCAGGTTGTTTCCGGACAAAACCTTCGAATAGTGAATTAACTTGTGAACGCTACAAGTACCAACGAGTGTATTTGATACGCTAAAAATGCATCACTTCATTTAGAAAATAACCGTCTTTTTACAATTTTTACTATTTTATCATAGAAGTCATGTTTTTAGCTGCAAGAATTTTCAATTTGATGTTGATAAAGGATTACTTTTTCCAGCTAAATTAACGTAGTTTTAAGGGGAAATGATTCATTTATAAATTAAAGTTACACTAACACATTTCAAACTCCCTGGAAAAGAGTTCAAAAGGTTGAATTGTAATTGACCATTCATCCTCCTATCACCACTGATTTATGTAGAGGACGCGAAGGTACTTGGTAAAGCGAAATGGGGGCCACCCTAGCCCATTGAGTGCTCTACCTCGGGCCATCGACATCATACGCTCTACTGAAATAGATTTCGCGGAAAACCAGCTATATCCGATCTTGGTTGGCCTTTCACCCCTAGCCACAAGTCATCCCCGTATTTTGCCACATACGTGGGTTTGGTCCTCCAAGGCCTGTTAGAGCAACGGTGCCGTCCCTTGACTTACAATTGGATCAGGACGGCGGATAGTGTAGAGTTCGACAAGGTCAGTGGCTCATAAGTTGTGCGGTTAACCAGATCTCTTATGTAACTAGATGATACCCCGCGCTTTGCTGCGAAAATTTAAGTCAACATGAAAAATAACATGATGGATAAGTAATACTTAGAACATAAATTGTGAACATGAATCAACCAACTATGTAGAAAGTATAAAACTTTTGTAGCAATTTTTTGGGTATATTGACCTGCTAAGTCATAGTCTGTATACACATATAGAAAGGCGATTAATTGTGAAATACATAAGTAAGGCCTTCAATTGGGTTTGGGTTACATTAGCATCACTGCTTCTATTCCCGGAATAGAGATACTCACTAATTGTGTAGAAATATGAAATCATAATAACCATGTAGAAATATTCACTAATCCTGAAATAGAGATACTCATTTATAGCCTTCAAGTGGTTAGTGACAGCAAAATTGTACCCGTCACTACCGAGTATTCTTAGCGACAGGCAAAGACAAGCCTGTCACTAGTACGAAACACTAGTGAGAGGCGTATAAATATGATTGTCACTAGCATTTCTTTTTGAGTCGTGCGTATGAAAAAAATACTTAGTGACATGCGTACATAAATGCCTGACATTGAAATCACTGTATATAATAACGGGCTAAAATTATGCCAGTTGCTAGTATTTTCCTCGTAGGGCGGTGCTAAAAGAGGCAAATGCTTAGTGATAGCCATTCTATAGGATTGTCACTCCGTATATGCATTTTTTAGTTGTATATATCTCCACTAATAACACTTACTCCGACTCATATTAGTCGACTCAAATTTGTCTGATATGAATGTATCTAGCGCTAAAAATTGACTAGATACATTTATATCTACTCCCTCCGACCCATATTAATTGACTCACATTTGTCTAGATTTAAATGAATCTAGACACTATTTAGTATATAGGTTCATCCAAATTTTGATAAATCCAAGTCAATTAATATGGGCCGGATGGAGTAGATAAATGTACTAACTCAATTAATATGGATCGAGGTAATATAAAAAGAGCCCGAGGGCCGATCCAAGCATCCAGCCATCTAATCTTCAAAAGTTAAACAAACTGTAGCCGCTGATTTAGCCCGCCTCCATCTCCCGTATCCATTGCCCAGCCGCTGCTCCATTGCCCGCCTCCTCCAACACGAGCCCGGATCGATCCGTCTTGATGATGGGGATTGGGGATCACATACGGCCGCAGATGGAGGCAGAGCATAATGACTCGAGGGGCACTAGAGTCACGGCTATCCCTAGGTTTCTAGGAGGCGTCCGGCCCGCCTCGGTGGCGCCGGCGACGATACAGCAGGAGCGGAATCTGCCGCCGCCTCCTTCACCGGCTTCCACGGACGCGGCATAGCAAGGATCTGCCGCCGCAGGCCAAGATCCGCATTGCCCCTCCTCCTCGTGCGGACGTGCCAACAAAATCTACATGCCTCCTTTAACAAGGTTCGTTCTCATTTTTCTACATTCCGCAATGTCGTGGTGCTTCTACCGGATTCATGTCCGAGAACTAAGGCTGTGCTGTTATTAGCTGGGTCAGTGACATGCGTATGGAAAAATTACTTAGTGACATACGTACATAAATGCCTGTCACTGAAAACACTGTATGTAATGACGAGCTAAAATTATGCCAGTAGCTAGTATTTTCCCCGTAAGGTGGTGCTAAAAGAGGCAAATGCTTAGTGATAGCCATTCTATAAGATTGTCACTCTGTGTATGCATTTTTAGTTGTATGTATCTCCACTAATAATACTTACTACGACTCATATTAGTTGACTCAAATTTGTCTAGATATAAATGTATCTAGCACTAAAACTTACTAATACATTTATATCTAGATATAACTCAACTAATATGGATCGAGGTAATATAAAAAGAGCCAGAGGGCCGATCCAAGCATCCAGCCATCTAATCATCAAAAGTTCTTGGTTCAGATTAACACTAAAACTAGGTTAGATGACACTGCTAAACAAACTGTAGTTGCTGATTTAGCCCGCCTCCATCTCCCGTATCCATTGCCCAGCCGCTGCTCCATTGCCCGCCTCCTCCAACGCGAGCCCGGATCGATCCATCTTGATGATGGGGATTGGGGATCACATACGGCCGCAGATGGAGGCAGAGCATAATGACTCGAGGGGCACTAGAGTCACGGCTATCCCTAGGTTTCTAGGAGGCGTCCGCCCGCCTGTGGCGTGGCGCCGACGATACAGCAGGAGCGGAATCTGCCGCCTCCTTCACCAGCTTCCACGGAAGCGGCATAGCAAGGATCCGCCGCAGGCCAAGATCCGCATTGCCCCTCCTCCTCGTGCGGACGTGCCAACAAAATCTACATGCCTCCTTTAACAAGGTTCGTTCTCATTTTTCTACATTCCGCAATGTCGTGTGCTTCTACCGGATTCATGTCTGGAGAACCAAGGCTGTGCTGTTATTAGCTGGGTCAGTGACATGCGTATGGAAAAATTACTTAGTGACATACGTACATAAATGCCTGTCACTGAAAACACTGTATGTAATGACGAGCTAAAATTATGCCAGTAGCTAGTATTTTCCCCGTAGGGCGGTGCTAAAAGAGGCAAATGCTTAGTGATAGTCATTCTATAAGATTGTCACTCTGTGTATGCATTTTTAGTTGTATGTATCTCCACTAATAATACTTACTACGACTCATATTAGTTGACTCAAATTTGTCTAGATATAAATGTATCTAGCACTAAAACTTACTAATAGATTTATATCTAGATATAACTCAACTAATATGGATCGAGGTAATATAAAAAGAGCCAGAGGGCCGATCCAAGCATCCAGCCATCTAATCATCAAAAGTTCTTGGTTCAGATTAACACTAAAACTAGGTTAGATGACACTGCTAAACAAACTGTAGTTGCTGATTTAGCCCGCCTCCATCTCCCGTATCCATTGCCCAGCCGCTGCTCCATTGCCCGCCTCCTCCAACGCGAGCCCGGATCGATCCGTCTTGATGATGGGGATTGGGGATCACATACGGCCGCAGATGGAGGCAGAGCATAATGACTCGAGGGGCACTAGAGTCACGGCTATCCCTAGGTTTCTAGGAGGCGTCCGGCCCGCCTCGGTGGCGCCGGCGACGATACAGCAGGAGCGGAATCTGCCGCCGCCTCCTTCACCAGCTTCCACGAACGCTGCATAGCAAGGATCCGCCGCGCGAGGCTAAGATCCGCATTGCCCTCCTCCTCGTGCGGACGTGCCAACAAAATCTACATGCCTCCTTTAACAAGGTTCGTTCTCATTTTTCTACATTCCGCAATGTCGTGTGCTTCTACCGGATTCATGTCTGGAGAACCAAGGCTGTGCTGTTATTAGCTGGGTCAGTGACATGCGTATGGAAAAATTACTTAGTGACATACGTACATAAATGCCTGTCACTGAAAACACTGTATGTAATGACGAGCTAAAATTATGCCAGAGCTAGTATTTTCCCCGTAGGGCGGTGCTAAAAGAGGCAAATGCTTAGTGATAGCCATTCTATAAGATTGTCACTCTGTGTATGCATTTTTAGTTGTATGTATCTCCACTAATAATACTTACTACGACTCATATTAGTTGACTCAAATTTGTCTAGATATAAATGTATCTAGCACTAAAACTTACTAATACATTTATATCTAGATATAACTCAACTAATATGGATCGAGGTAATATAAAAAGAGCCAGAGGGCCGATCCAAGCATCCAGCCATCTAATCATCAAAAGTTCTTGGTTCAGATTAACACTAAAACTAGGTTAGATGACACTGCTAAACAAAATGTAGTTGCTGATTTAGCCCGCCTCCATCTCCCGCCTCCATCTCCCGTATCCATTGCCCAGCCGCTGCTCCATTGCCCGCCTCCTCCAACGCGAGCCCGGATCGATCCGTCTTGATGATGGGGATTGGGGATCACATACGGCCGCAGATGGAGGCCGAGCATAATGACTCGAGGGGCACTAGAGTCACGGCTATCCCTAGGTTTCTAGGAGGCGTCCGGCCCGCCTTGGTGGCGCCGGCGACGATACAGCGGGAGCGGAATCTGCCGCCGCCTCCTTCACCAGCTTCCACGAACGCTGCATAGCAAGGATCCGCCGCCGCAGGCCAAGATCCGCACTGCCCCTCTTCCTCGTGCGGACGTGCCAACAAAATCTACATGCCTCCTTTAACAAGGTTCGTTCTCATTTTTCTACATTCTGCAATGTCGTGTGCTTCTACCGGATTCATGTCTGGAGAACCAAGGCTGTGCTGTTATTAGCTGGGTGCGATTCAACAAGAATGCTATCATCATTCATGATTTGAATAAAATGCATACGAAAGTGGTCATAGTCATACTTTTTGGCTGTATGAATGTATACATGCACATGTATATTGTATAAGAATCAGTTGGTTTCTGCAGAAAAAAGTAAGATAGGAGTCAATTGGAGCAATTGGTCCATATGAAAATGAGTTAGAATCTTATGAATATCAGTAGGTTTCAAGTGTATCTGAATGCTATTTATAAATTTTACACCAATTACTTTTCATGACAGCATCTGAGCATAGCTACACAATTTACTTTCCGCAAACTATGATAGCTTTGCCACGCACACATCATGATACAAGGAAAATTCATAACTATCAACACAAGGCGTATGGAAAGTACTTGCTGAATTTGGATTGATATTTATTTGCATGCATTCTGCTGCCATATGCTGCCTGTGATCATGATCATGTTGCATTTGCATGGCGATCCATGTTGATAATTTGGATTGGGGAACACATAAGGTCATAGATGGAACACGATCATGACTCGCAGGACTGAACAAAGCAAATGATCCCATGATAATATCTGGAAGGCTGGATTAAGGTAAATGCGGCGCCTCTTTTATGTAGGAAAGTAGCCAAACCTATTATGGCTACAACGGACAAGCAGTGCCTAGGCAAGATGACATTTAGCAGCGGAGCCGGCTAGGAAAGTGGTGGCTTACTGTCGAGGGGCGTCATCGGAAAATATTGCTGAGGTTCTTTAAGTTGCAAGTTCACATGCCTATGTTCACTTTATTCAGATCGCCATTTGCAGAATAATTTCCAACCCGACCATTTTAGGCTAAATAAGCATTGGATTCCTGGTAAGAAATCCTAATAACCAATTATTGATTTCATCTCGATGCAGTTTCACAATTTAGTATCTTATGCCAACTAACTCTATCTGCAATTTAATCTATGTATAGAATATAGCACTATTATTTATTTCTAACAAACCATGCATGTTTCGGCTATTATGCTCTGCCGGTTAAACACCTATATGTTCATGGGAAAACCTACATAAGATGTGTCCAAAGAAAATCTAATTAAGCAGCACATGAAATATCTGCATAGTTTTCTATTTATTTTGCAGATCATCAACACTGGAAAACACACAATGGTCTTCGACTTTTCTGTATTGGTACCACTAAACAACAGACTGTACATGCATAATGGATACGTTAAATTTAGCTGGAGTGCACCAATGAAGCACATCAACCTCCAAAGAAATTAAATCACCTTATGAGTTTGCATCTAGAATCATATGCTTAACCTTGTGAAAATGAAATGTGTATTTCTACATCGCGCTTTGGGTCCATTTTCACATGATACTTAGTTGTACATCGTGCTTTGCCTACTCTGCATCTACAAGCCGCTGAACATGTACATAAAAAAAAGTAGTATGTTACCTGATTATAGAATGGGATGAACTTGGCATTCCATACCCATAAGCATTAGCTGTATTCAGATCCAAACAAAAAGCATTGGATGTATTAGTTACTCCTACTTATAGTTGCTTGTCCATTTCCCTTCCAGAAATTTTAGTTTCTTAATCAGCACAAATAATTTTTATGCAATGGATGCTCAAGTTTCCTGATATATCTCTGCTCACAAGTACTGACTATAAACAGGGTTGCTTGAGATTACTTTTGATTTATGCATGCCTTCTTAGTTTGCCTCACATGTGACCAGGCTGATTACTTCTTTGTCTAAATTTATTCATCCTATTTGATTCTTACTACTTACTACTGTCACATTGGTATCTTTTTTATCTCTGTAGGTTTGATTAAATAACCCGTTGATCTCGAGTCCAATCCATTTGACTGGAAGAAAGAGTTTACACGTCCAAGGAAGAAAGAGTTTACACCTGTTAAATTCACAGAAGTAAACAATAATAATTGGGGACAAGATCAGGTTCGATTCATGCCATATGCTATTGCAGCATAATATTGTTGTAGATTTATGCCACAACCTTAGTACTAACATCTTGTCTTATTATCTTATATTCTCATACATGAAGTAGTCTGCAAAGTACTATTGAGTATTAATGATGGATATCTAAATTTAATGTTTTGATCTCTATAGATACTCTGGTACTTGTAATTGCGTGCACTGCAGAGTGCGATGCACTAGATCTTAATTATATTGACATGTCGGTCTATGTCCCATTAAATATAATATAATTTAAGATGCACACAATCTTTTGAAATACAAATAGTAAATGCTACATTCGCGCAAAGAAGCATATCCCCACAAAGAGATACATATGTGCTATGATGACTATGAAGCTTATCCTTCTCCTTGCACCTATTCCCATGGCAATCGTGCCCGGCGTGCCATCGCTAGGCTCGGCGGCCTGCCTCAAGGCCTGCGGCACCAAGTACACCTCGACCTCTGCATCAACACGATGCAGCGAAGTGGTATGGATCCGTGCCCGTCCCCACAGTGGTGGCCACGGTCTATGCCATTGTCGCGCACGTCGCCGGCGCCCCACGAAGAACGATGCTCGCTGAACACGCAGCTCCAGCAGAACGGGTCGCTCTCCGGTGATGAGCGGACGCCTATCGGGGTGCCTGGGTGACTACACCGCAGCCGAGAGCTCCATCGGCGCGCTGAGCGCATGGCGTCCACTGCGACCTCGGGGCTCGTAACGAGTTCAGGGCGGGATGATGAGCCTAGAGGGCTGCAGGGATCGGCTGCTTTCACCGTGGATATACCGTCGCCGATGTATCCCTTGGTTATGGGCAACCGGGACAAGGTTTTGGTAGCCTATTTGCTTGCTAAGCTGCTAGGTATTTGAACGACTAGTAGAGTGGCAGTGTAACCAGCGTGAACGCTGATTAATAAACTTTCATCACAGATCCGCTACATTTGCCTTATTTCAACGTCTATGTTTGCAATTTTGGTGATTTTTTATTAGTTTGTATATAGTCATATGCGTAATTTTTATAGTAAATTCTACCTTTTACCTCCTAGTTTAACATTTGTGACGCTAATTACCCGATTTAGCAGAAATTCATCCAGCTTACCCCATTTAGCGTAAGTTGTGTCAATTTTTACCTCTTTTAGTTTTTTTTACACATTAGTATGTTAGGTGTGAGCCAATCGGCTAGGTCCATGCTGCGTGCCGTAACGCAATTAGTGATCTTGCCTGGGCGACTTCAGTCAAGTTGATGGATTTTCCTCTTAGACCACGAATCTAGACGTGCTACAGGTAGCCCGATCAATTCGTGGTGCGTGTATCAGTACTCGCAACGCGTCGTTGCCGCCGATGTGTACTCAGTTGGATTGAACAGAATGAATGGTCTGGATGCTAGCTAGTAACTAGTTTGGGATGCATATTGCGATATACCACAACAAAGGACGGTGCACGATCTTGCCGCAATTCCCTCTGCTGCCTCCGAATGCACCTCCACAAGAGAACTCTTGATCCACCGCCAAGCATGTGGAGTAGCTCTTACGTCCTTGCTGCTTGTCAATACATCGCACGCACGACACCATAACGCTCACTGCCCGGTGGACAAGCCACAGCCTCTCTCGCCGGGCAATCCACGCCCACGCTAGTCCTCAAGATCCAGAGCTCATAAAACAGCAAAGTAGAATGATAGAAGGGGTAAAAACTGACACAATTTTCCTTAAATGGGGTAAACGGGATGAATAATTGTTAAATAGGGTAATTACTGTAAAAAATGTTAAATTTGAGGGTAAAAAATGGAATTTACTCTATTTTCTTTTTGCAATTTATCCCTTATTGATTGAGATATAACTATTTCTACCATTCGTAAGAATGGTGGATTCTAAACATCTAGATTCTAAAATGCAAAATGACAAGAAAATCTGTTTGGATGCCCATCAGCCCTCATCGATCAACATCAACTCTGAACAAACTATTCTGAATCATCTCATATATAGATGCTCTAAGGTGGACTCCAAAGAATTATAAACATAACATACCATAAAATTCTAGAAAAAAAAGCATGAAATCTGAAAAGATTTCAGATGTTATTTTCTATTAAAGAATGATTTTGAATGGCTCTTTTTTTTGCAATATTCTTGATTTTGAAATTTTCATGTAATATCCCTAGTGTTCAGATTCATATTTCGTGACTAAATTTAATTTTTGTTCCATGTTTCTCTATGTTTCATTCAACCCAGGTGAGTACTAGAGAAACTTCAACGGTTTTTGGTGGTTTCCCTTTTTTTCATGATTTATGTTCTGTCACATGTGCAAAATACCGCGCCACTACAGGACGCGCGCGCTACACTGAGGGCAAAAAGCCGTCGGCGTAGCCTCCTCGGCGGAACACATAGAGGCCGTCGGCGTATCGAAATACCGTCGGCGTATGCTACGCCGAGGGCAGCGTAGCGGCCGTCGGCATAGCTTGTCGACAGGTTGCAAAAACATTCTTAAAAAAAATATTTTTATTTTTTTCTCAATTTTTGAATCTTTGAATTGTTTGACTCGTTAATCTCTCACTTTGAATATTTTTAATACTAATTACACTTAATATTTAATTAAATTGCAGTCTTGGTCGAACTTCCCGGCTGGTCACCCATCCTAATACTACTCTAGCTCTAGCACGCTTCACTTCCTCGTTCCTTCAGAATCTGTTTCCGCAAAGTAATTCATACATTGTTGTCAATACTATGATATCAATCCTATTAACCCTTATATCAACATGTCACATGTTTGTATTTTTTTGAAATTACAAAAAATTATTTAAGTAAACATTAATGAATAAGTAAAAATATTATTGAATTCAAATAAAAATATAATAATTTTACTTTTTTGTATTTTTCTATTTAATATGGAATAATTAATATATTTAAATCTATAAATCGGAATTTAACAAATAATATGTCTAAATTGATCAAAAAATGAGAGGAATCCAAATATGATATCCATATCAACTAATCACAAACCCTCCTTTTTGAATTATCTATTTGGTGGTTGCTTTAGAAAATCCCCTTTTTGCGCAATAATGAAAAATGACTTTTTGGTGCGATGAAAATGAAAACTTGCATAGAATCTTTGATAAAATAGCATATTATGAACCTAAAAATGATTTTCGTAAAAAAATATGAACATCGGATCATGTACATGTAGTTCATATCTGACCCACTTCATGCTGATTCGGCAGGAATTTGTCTTTTTCACCACGGTGGAGGAAAGGTTCGGATCCTCTCTTGGGACATTGTCCATATAAGGTGGTATAGTATTTTGTAAAATGTGGTGGTGGCATTTTGAATTAGCCATTTGGTGGTTGCTTCACAAAATCGCTTTTTTGTGCTCGGAAAATGGAAAATGGCTTTTGGTCGAATTTAAAAGGAAAACTTCCTCCTGCAACATTGTTCGCCGTCCCATGATGCATGTGTATGCACAATATGGGCACATTATCACAAACTATGCCTTGATTCTAGCCATAACATTGGTCATTTGACCCGAAAGTCAAGAAACCTCGAATGAGATAGGTCATTTTGTGAAGGTTTTTTGAGACATAATCAATATATCAAGTTTAATTTTTTTACTTATAACTATGTCACATAATATGACACCGCGCGAAGGTTTCGCATTGTTTCGATCGTTTTTGAATTTTTTATGCTCGTTTTAAACTATCGTCAAACTTTGTCGAACGGTGGGCATGAAGATTCTTAGCTCGGGGCCGAGCCTCGCTAAACTTGGATTGGATCTTTGATAAAATAGCATATTGTGAACCTAAAAATGATTTTTTTTTAAAACATGAGCATTAGATCATGTACCTGTAGTTCATATCTAACCCACTTCCTGCCGATTCGGCAGGAATTTGTCTTTTTCACCAAAGGTGGACGGAAAGGTTTCGGATCCCCCTGTTGGGACATTTTCCATATAAGGTGCTCTATTTTTTTTATAAAATGTGGTGGTACTATTTTGAATTAGCCATTTGGTGGTTGCTTCGTAAAACCGTCCGTTTTTTATGCTCGGAAAATGGAAAATACCTTTTTGGTGCGACAAAAAGGAAAGCTTCCTTCTGCAACATTGTTCGCCATCCTATGATGCACATGTATGGACAATATGGGCATATTATTACAAACTATGTCTTGATTTTAGCCATAACATTGGTCATTTGACCCGAAAGCCAAGAAACCTCGAATGAGATAGGTCTTTTTGTGAAGGTTTTTTTGAGACATAATCAATATATCAAGTTTAATATTTTTACTTATAACTATGTCACATAATATGACACCACGCGAAGGTTTCACATTGTTTCGATCATTTTTGAATTTTTTATGTCCGTTTTAAACTATCGTCAAACTTTGTCGAACGACGGGCATGAAGATTCTTAACTCGGGGCTGAGTCTCGCTAAACTTGCATTGGATCTTTGATAAAATAGCATATTGTGAACCTAAAAATGATTTTTGTAAAAAAACATGAGCATCGGATCATGTACCTGTAGTTCATATCTGACCCACTTCCTACCGATTCGGTAGGAATTTGTCTTTTTCACCAAAGATGGACGGAAAGGTTTCGGATCCCCCTGTTGGGACATTGTCCATATAAGGTGTTCTATTATTTTTGTAAAATGTGGTGGTAGTATTTTGAATTAGCCATTTGGTGGTTGCTTCATAAAACCGTCTGTTTTTTATGCTCGGAAAATGGAAAATGCCTTTTTGGTGCGATAAAAAGGAAAGCTTCCTCCTGCAACATTGTTCGTCATCCTATGATGCACATGTATGCACAATATGGACACATTATCACAAACTATGCTTTGATTGTAGCCATAACATTGGTCATTTGACCCGAAAGCCAAGAAATCTCGAATGAGATATGTCATTTTGTGAAGGTTTCTTTAAGACATAATCAATATACCAAGTTTGATATTTTTCCTTCTAACTATGTCACATAATATAACACCACGCGAAGGTTTCGCATTGTTTCGATCATTTTTGAAATTTTTATGCCCGTTTTAAACTATATATAATTTTTTATGTTTTACTTAATTTTTATTTACAAATGTGTAATATTTGAGTGTAGATAGATAGGTCTTATTTTTATGCAAATTTTGATATATTATTTGTATTTTTCTGAATTAGAATGATTTAGTTATGATTTTTCAAAGTTTAATGAGATAAAATAAAAAATAGCTACGCCGAGGGCAGACGTCGTCGTAGCATAGGATATACCGAGGAAAATTTTACGCCGACAGATGCTTGGCGGAGCTGGCCTAGACGATGGCTACGCCGACAGCCCCGACGTTTGGCCGTCGGCGTAGCGATCGGCCGTCGGCGTAGCTTCCCATTCCTGTAGTGCGCGCATGATGTAAGACTACTTTTGTTGGGTAGGGAGTCTTAGAGCTAGGACATTTGAAGCCTTTTTAAGACATAGTAAAAATGGTATCAGACTCAATCTTCCACTCCGCGTAAATTGCATGTTGAACTTCCCCATCCGGCCTTCACCTCGCGTTGACAACTCACTTGAACTTTGCATTTCTGGGAGTACAGTAAGGTGATGGCGTTGAGCCCTAAAAGTAGAGAATGTCCGGTTAGAAGGGATGCGATCATATGAATGTTGGGGAAAAGGCGAGATGGCAGTGCCAACTATTAGTGGTGAGTAAATGATCACGAAGAAAGAATACGTGGTGATGTCACATATGTTACGGCCTTACGGGAAGTGTCAAACATATGGCACGAGATGGTAGAGTAATACATATTGTCTGGTCCTTCCCGGGCATCCGATAAAATGAAAAGGATAAAGGCATTGCCTCGATAGGAATAAAACAATCTTAGCTAATCACTAAATTTTCAATTTGATGTGAGAAAAATTAGGTAATTTTCTTTAAAAAATGATGAAATATACTCCCTCCGTCCCAAAATAGATGTCTCAGATTTGTTAAAATTTGGATGAATCTAGACACTATTTAATATATATAGGTTCATCAAAATTTTAACAAATCTAAGACATCTATTTTGAACGGAGGAAGTAATATTTTCTCTCATGTATCGTCAAATAAAATATTGCACAAAGAACTAACCGATAGTTGGACCATCGGAATGATGTAGTATGATTGTATCTCCTGTCCACAAGGATACACACGGTCGATGTTTGACCTCTTCTATGTTTCATTAATGTGGAATATTATTTACTACGTGCTAGTATATCATATCATTTATTTAGATTATACTGAGTATTAATGGGAGATATCCTAATACTACGATGGAGTATTGTACTGGTGACTTGTCTTCAAGTACACGTGTTGTATGTGCGGTTAATTGGCAGCATATCTTTGCCATGCCAGAGGCCCAGAGCATATCTTTATCAAATCAAACAATTAAGACGGCAATGCACTCGATCTTTCTTGCTCGAAAGATCAAAGCGCGCGCGCATGGTACAAATAGTACTGGAATGCTTGCTCGCACAACGTATGAGTAGTACCGACTTACCCACGAAGAAGAGCCATGACGACTACGACGAAGATCTCCCTCCTGCTTCTCGTCCTCGCACCCCTCCTCATGGCCGCCGCCGGCAAGGATTGCCCCGGCGTGCCGTGGCTGGGCGCGGTGGCAGCCTGCCGCAAGGCGAGCGGCACGAAGCTGATCTACAACCTCTGCATCAGCACGATGCGTGATTACGAGGTCAACATGTCCCCATCGCACAGGGAGGCGGTCACCGCGTATGTGATCAACGCTCTGGAGGCCGCCACAAACTCCTACGAGGAAACGGGGGTGGCCGCGAGCAACCAGATCGACAACACTTCTCTTTCCCACCAGGCGAGGGACGCCTTCCAGGCGTGCGTGCACACATCTTTCTTATGCATAGCATACCAATGTTTAAGAAAAGACAACATGAGTTTTATCCCAAACCATAACTTTATATGGTGTCATTTCAGCGGATTATGATGGAGCTCTTTTAGTGGAAAACGGTAGTCTCTAAAGCTTTTAATCTTTAAAAATATAATGGCAGTTCTATATATTACACCTTTGATCTTACCATGTCAAACAAGGTTTTAATTACATGTCTCGAACACTCCATACTCTTATGGTGTTTTCGGGAATGCAAATCCACGGAACGATTCCTTAAATCTTAGGTATTATGCTAAACTTGTAACTCAAATATCTTCCTTTATGATCTTATCATAAACTATTTATATTCATGTTACAATGATTTTGCACTTCATCTTGAAAATCTTTCGAACTTTTCAAATATTTCACACTTCATCCTTATTAAGCAAATATTCACATATTCACTCAAATTTTCGGAGAAAGCATATGAAGTTGAAATCCATCGCTCTTGACTACACATAATGGAGTTCGACATAACACAATATGCACAAGTTCCAATAAGCTAGTCATTCATTCCCTTTTGGCCTATGAACGAAGTTTTAATTATCTCTAGGAAAGTTTCACAAACGTCATTTGATCAAAAATCAAAAAACTCCAAAATTTCATCCACATGGAGTTTCTTCATGTTTTCTTTCCAATATAATTTAAACGGCGATGTCACTTCCTAAGTGATCTTTCAATCAATTTGTCTTTCGACAATTTTAGCACTAGTTTTATGGATGTGATTTATCCAACGAGATTTGTGAATCATCCATCTTTTATGGATTACGGCAATTATTTGAACAACCCTTTTGTTCTCATAATACCGATAAAACAAATCTTGAAGGCAAGCTTTGATGTTTAACGAGCAACATAATAACCCTTTATTTGTTCTCGATGAACATCATCACATATTCTTTTGCTAGTTACTTAGGCCATTGTAGTTCATGAATTGTGTTGTTTCGTATGACGATTCACACCAACAAATTCAGTATCAAATACTTAAGAACCACATTGTTTAATAAGCAAAGAATATAGCCATAACACGATATCATCTATATACTTAAACTGAACAATTCTAGTCTTTTCTTTTCTGCCATATACTTATGAGATTCTCTTTCAGATTTCCTTTTCATTTGAAAGAATCTAACAACATCAATAGTGGAGTCATACATATGACACACAGTCCAAAGCGTGTATAGTTAAATACCAATGTCTTTGAACTTGCACTTTGAAGTAGATCACCATTATCAAATATTTGGTGTTCTTTCAAATTCCTTTCTTTAGTAATCTCTTGGTGTAGTAAACATTTTACCTACATCAAATATTCACCCTCATCATGGACTTATCCATGATCTAGCTACTTTTAGCTTGTAACGGTGAATCGCGAGTATAATGTTGCTTTCCAAAACCTTTTGGAAGATTAGGACAACTAGTGTCTCCAACCTTTTGCAAATTCTCATCAAAATATGAGAACATGAACTTTGCCATATTATACTCTATCATGTTGTAACCAAAACTTCGTTTTAGATATCACAATATCTTCCACACATCATGGTTTCTGAAACAACTCTTTCAGATCCTAGATTACCTTGATATTAAGACAATCCTTTGAATATCAAGAATCATGGAGATAAACATGATACTTATATACTAACATTTGGAATTGTTACTCTTGATTTAATACTAATTATTAAACTTCATGGAGTGACTGAACTTCTTGAAAGTTTGCAATAGGACTTTTAAACTTTAGATTAACACTTCAATACAATACGATACCAGTTCGTAAAGTAACTAACCAGAATTCTATAGTTCTATCATCTCAATTATAACTAAGCGCAAGGTGGTAAACGGATGCCAATGACTACAACAACTATGCAAATTCACTTTGATTTAGTTTATGATAAATTGAGTTCTAATTAATAATTAAATTAATCCAGGTGAACTCCCACTCAAAACAATATCCCTCACATTGTTTTAGTGATCACACGAACCAAATCCACCACATCAAAACCGATCATCACGAGAGTTGATATAGCTTCAATGGCGAACAATCAACATGTTCATCGTATCTACTATATGACTCATGCTCTACCTTTCGGTAATCCGTGTTCCTGAGGCCATGTCTGTACATGCTAGGCTCGTCAAGATCAAACCTTAGCTACCGCATAAGCAAATCTGGCTTGCTTACGTTGTATTCACCCGGAATCAAAGACACCCGATCATCACGTGGTGCTTCGAAGCAGCAAGCTTTGGCAACGGTGCATACTAAGGGTGAACACTTTAGAACTTGAAATTTATGTGCATGAGGGATCATCTTATAATGCTACCGTCGTCTACTAAGCAATACAAGATGCATAAAGGATTAACATCACATGCAATTCATAATATGTGATATGATATGGCCTTTCTTCTTTGTGCTTCCGATCTCCATCTTCAAGCACGAACATGATCTCCATCATCACCGCATAGCATCAAGGTCAATGACGCTTCTTCATGGTTGTCGCCCACCAGCTTCAACTATTACAACTATTTTGAATAGACACGCAGGTCTTAACAGAAATTAAAGACAACCATATGGCTCCTGCCGTTGCCAACTTACAATAAGGAACATTACATACATCAAATATAATCACAATCATGGCCATATCACATCATCAGACACCCGCAAAACAAAGTTAGACGCCTCTACTTTCTTTGCATATTTTACGTGGTTTGGGGCTGTCACTAAGTGTCGTTCTAACTTCCGAACAAGAACCACAACATTGATACTAGCATTGTTGATTACCGTTGTAAATTGGATCTTAACTATGCTAGGAGAACAGGCACCAGCAGAGCCACTTATGCAATACCGGTTGCATGTCAAGCGTGGAGCAAGTCTCATGAACGATGTCATGTAAGGTTAGCCCGGCCGCTTCATCCCAACATACCGCAAGATGCAAAGTACACAAGAAGTAATCGACAATAAAGCATCAACGCCCACAATGACCATTGTGTTCTACTCATGCAACAGATCTACATAGACACGACTCGATACCTTTGTAGGGGTTCGTAGCATGGAAAACAAAAATTTCTATCGTGATACAAACAAACAAGCCAAGATCTATCTACTAGATTGTAGCAACGAGTCGATAGAGGAACTCACCTCGAAGATTCCAAGGCGTTAACGAGCAGATTCTCGTGGGTGATGTAGTCGTACTCTTCCGATCTCAAGATCGCAGACGATCCTTCCAGCGCCACGTTCGGCAGCGCTCCCATGATCGGTCACACGTTGCTCGACGAAGACCTTCCTCTCCTTGTTCCAGCAGGAAAATGGAGGTTGTAGCACTCTCCTCGCGATTCCGGCAGCACAACGGCGTGGTACCGGAAGTAGAGGGGAAATCCCGCAGGGCTTCGCCTTAAGCCGGTGCGAGTATGGTGGAGCTTATGAGAGAGGCTATTAGTGGTCTAGTAATTAGACACACCAATTAGAAGGCTCTAAACCAATTAGAAGGCTCTAAACCGCTGGCTAAAGCAATTAGAAGCTCTAAACCAAAACGGCTCTAAACCGGAGGTAGAAGATAGGAACTTGTGTGTGCTAGGAGGGAGCCCTGCCCCTCCTTATATAGGTGGGAGGGGCTGGCCGGCCAAGGCCTCCCCAACTCGGCCTTGGAGTGGGGCGCCGGCTTGGGGAGGAGGAATCCCTCCCCAACTCGGCCTCCTCTTTTCCTCCTCTTTCCACTTTCCAAAAAACTAGCCGTTTGACTTTCAAACTAGCCGTTTGACTTTTCAATTTAGGATTTAAATAAATCCTTTATTTTGGACAGCGAAGACACCTAGTACATGATGCAATCATTCCAACTTACAATGACACATTCATGTACCCTTCCCCCTCCGGAGTGCCGGACATTCCGGGACCTTCTAGAATGTTCCCGATGAAAACACCGGAACCATTCCCCAACTCCGAAACGGGACTTTCCTTATATGAATCTTATTCTCCGGACCATTCCGGATCTCCTCGTGATATCCCGGATCCCATCCGAGACCCCGAACAACATTCGGTCTCTTTCTCATAATACCATAACTACTCAAACAACGTCGAATCCTTAAGTGTGTCTCCCTACGGTTCGTGAATTATGCGGACATGATCGAGACACTTCTCCGAACAATAACCAATAGAGGAATCTGAAATTCATATGGCTCCCACATATTTCTACGATTACTTTGCGATCGAATGAACCACTTACATACGATACCAATTTCCCTTTGTCTCACGATATGTTACTTATCCGAGGTTATGATCGTCGGTATCTCTGCATACCTAGTTCAACCTCGTTACTGATAAGTACTCTTTTCTCGTTCCCGTGATATGTGATCCCTTGTGAGCCAGTCACATGCTTGCAAGCTAATTGGATGACATTTCACCGAGAGGGCCCAGAGTATATCTATCCGTCATATGGATGGACAAATCCCACTCTTGATCCATGTGTTTCAACCAATACTTTCCGAACACTCAATGCCACTTTTATAGCCACCCTGTTACGGTGTGGTGTTTGATGACATCAAAGCATCCATCCGGTAAAGGCAATATGCATGATCTCATGGTCTTAGTAATTAGGTTACTATGTATCAGAAAGCATATAGCAATTGAACTATTGAAATGACTTGATCTTTATGCTACGCTTATCTATAGGAGTATGTCCACCATATCATTCTCCTAACGATATGATCTTGTTGTTGATAACATCTCAATGTTCATGATATGGAAACCATAATCATCAATCAACCAACAAGCTAGTGAAGTATAGAGGCTATACTAGGGACTTCAAATTAAGTTTACAAATCACACAAGTATTAATGGTTTCCTTGTTAATACTATTATAGCATGAATGTAAACATTTATCATAAGTATGAAGATATGATAATAACCTACTTTATTATTGCCTCTTGGGCATATCTCCAACAATTCTCAAGCTTCATCTACCTTCCGAATTAAAAAGTATTTTGTTATGTGAAAACTAGTTAGTAAAGCTCTCACGAACTTGATGGCACACTTTATTTTCTTGCTCCTAATAAACTTGAACCATTATGGACATCGAAGTTGTATATGCTTGTATCTATACGTTGGGATTAGTAGAACCGTGCTGTCACGGGTAACGTTTTGAACATAGCACTTGTACTGTACATCGTTGATATTGTGCTCTTTTGTGCGTGGATGTCAACGGTGTGAAATGTGAGGGGAACTTGTAAGTCCATGGAGTTTGTACTTTGTGTTAGAGAAACGCCTGGGCCGCTAGCCTAAGCCATGCCTAATCATGGTGGAAACTTGTAGCACCACTATAGTGAGCATTATGTGAAGCATCCTCAATAAAAAATTATACACATAGTAAATAAAAAGATCGCTGAGATGCTTACTGTCTGCTTGCCTTGTCATTTTGGTTATGGAAAAGCTCCTGTACCATGTGCAAGGGGTACCCCGTTGGCGGTTCTCAATGATATGCAAGTACTTACAATGACAAGAACTTGCCTGTGCCCAAAAGTTGAGTAGCATGAGGAGTGACCCTCATATTCAAGGGACATGAGATTGCCAACTTATATTTCGTCAAGCATATACTCCATCTTTGTTCACTTTAACCTTAACCATCTCAAGATGCTTATGATAGGGGCAATGAGGGCTCAAAGCTAGTAAGTACCATAATATTTTGGAAGCTCTTTATGACTTGTAATCCCTGCTTCCCTCTATGAAGGGACCTTTCTTCCACTTCCAAGTTGAGTCAGTAAACCTATTTCCTCTCTATCTCCAGCAAGCATTTGAGTTGTTGTGTTTCTAGCATTCATATGGTGATTTATTCAATCATGTTCTTTATCTTCTTTGTTTGCACAAACTCTTATCTATTGAGTATTACTTTGAAAGCCTTCACTTATGAAAAACCTTTTTGAACAAAGAGTGCTCCTGTTTTGAAACTCCTACAAAAAGCTTGTTGTGAAACTGTTTGCCAGGTGTTCTTTGACCAAGAATAAGTTTGCCAATTCCAATTATGATTTATCTTTATGCATCTCTATTGTGACGGCAGTACTTGGTTGAAAGCTAAGTTATATAATGATGAGTTGCTTTCTTCTATGAGTTGTGCAATGGTAAGTGTGATGCTTCTTGTTCGTATTCTTTTATCGACACTTCACTCCATAAACCTGTGGACATGTTTACTGAGCTCAGTATTCGCTCGGGGACAAGCGAAGTCTAAGCTTGGGGGAGTTGATATGCCCAATTTGCATCACCATTCTATATTATAATTTACCTCTATTCATTGATATTTGTCTTATTATGAGGTATTACTTATGGATTTTCATCTGTTTATGCATGTTGGATGAATCTTGGAGGATGGACTGCCGGAGTCTGGATTCTGATGGAAAAGAAGGCGTTTCGGTGCAATTTCGTGAAGATCAGAAAAATACCAGAAAAATATGGAAACATATTATTTTACCTGAGGACGAAGGAAGCCAGAAGAATGAGCGAAGGGGGGCCGCATGGGGGCCACACCCCCTAGGCGTGGGCCTACCTGAGGCTGCGCCTAGGGCAGGTGTGGCCCACCTGCCCGGCCTCCGACTCCCCCCTTCGCCTATAACTTCCCTTCGGAACCCTAAGCCTCGGGGAGCACCACAAATAGATTTCCGCCGCCTCTGGGGGCAAAAAACACCGAGAGATAAAGATCTCTCCGGCAGACAGATTTCTGCCGGGGGAATTCCTTCCCGGAGAGGGGATACCGTCGCCATCAACACCATCATCAAGCTAGGCTTCATCGGGATCATCATCATCATCATCCACACCATCATCTCCATCAGCACCATCATCACCACTCCGTCTCGCTGTAACAATTGTGTTGGATATTGCTTAGTTTATTAGGGGAAACTTTCCCGGTGTTAATTACTATTGTAGTTGATGCTTGTGAGTGGAACCATTGGATTATTGTTTATGTTCAGATTGTTATCCATTACCATATCATATTTGATCTTGATCCATATGATGTCTTGTGAGTAGTTCGTTGTGTTCTTGAGGACATGGTAGAAGTCATGTTGTTAGTAGTGAATCCGTGATGAGTTATTATTCAATGATTTAGTATTTAAGTTGTGGTGCTATTCTTCTAGTGGTGTCATGTGAACGTCGACTACATGACACTTCACCATATATGGGCCTAGGGGGATGCATTGTGTATTTGGCTACTAATCACGGGGTTGCCGGAGTGACAGAAACCTGAACCCTCGTTAGGACACCTTTGCACAAGGGAGTGTAGGATCTCAGAGTTTAAGATTGTGGTTAGATTTATATCTTAATTACTTTCCTATAGTTACGGATGTTTGTAGGGGGTTTAATAACAAGTATGTATTTGTCCTAGGAAGGGCGGTATGTTAACACAGGTTCACCCACACAACACTTACAAACACCAAAGAAGAGTACTCGGCTATTTGCAGCGAAAGCACTTGACAGAATTCTCATGTATCCTCGAACGTTTGGTCCTTATAAGTATTTCCACTGGCTTGTCCTTTGCTAAGAAAGGATTGGGCCACTTGCTCTGCTTGTTCGTTACTCACATTTGCTCTTTATTTTGTTGCCTTGTCAGAAAACCACTAAAAATCCGTTTGCTAAGTATTCACAGGGATTTCCTGCTCCATACCACTGTTCAGCACCTTCTGCTCCTCGTTGGGATCGACACTCCTATTTATCGAAAATACTACGATACACCCCCTATACTTGTGGGTCATCAGGCATCTGCTGCAAAAAAGGGATGCCCCAAGAGGGAGAAAACAAAGCAAAGTGTCGCCATCATCTGATCAAGGAAACCCAGATCTAGGGTTTCCCCCAGAGCAAAGGACCACTTGTGTAGCCTATGTGGTGGCCCAACGCTGCCACTCCTCTGAGATATCTTCGACGGTGATCTCCAAAACAGTGCCTCCAAGGAGGTAGACGATGCTACACACCACCACTATCCGGGTTGGCAGGAAAAACCCGATGTTTCCCTCGGAGCTAAGTGGAACAACCACCATGGAGATGTCCTCCAAGAAGGTGAGCACCCCCCTCCCCCACCAAGTGTCACCGCATCATTCCTAATGGTAGTCGGACAAAGGATTTATCCTTGGTGCAGTCCCATGAACCAGAAGATCTGGAGGCATAAGAAGCTCGTCGGAGGCACCCACCAATCACATTAGGAGAGGTCGCGCCGAGCCAAATAGATTAGGGAACATGGACCAAATCCGTCCAACTCGACCCAACCGGAGGGCCGCCGACAAAAAGATTTCAGCTCGCCCGCTAGAGATCTACCGCCACCCGCGACCTGTTGTTGACTCCCCCTCATACATCACCTTACCACCTCCGCTCGAGAGCCATGGAGGGAGCTTCAAGCGACCGAGACCAGACCTCGCTTCCCCCTCATTGGTGGCTAGATGGCTTTTTCGGTATCCACTTCTAGGATAGGCGAGGAGGTGAGGGAGGTGGCGGTTGCGATCTAGCCCCCTTCTCCTAGTCGCCTGGAGGGGGCGAGGAGGATTGTTGCACCGAACTTTCGAAACTTTCAATCACTTTTACCGCAAAGTGTTTAGTCTAAAGTGTACATATTATTTTCCTTTTTCTGTTTTTTAGTTTCCACTCAACCAATGTTAGTTTTTTGTTGCAGGGTATTTTTGAAACTTTTAATAAATTAAACCAGTGTCCGTAAGACAGTCAATACACAGAGACGAAAGAGTAGTAATAAAGATCTCACATTATTACCTCATAAAGAACAAATCACATAACTAAAGATGCGCTGGCATGGCAAATTAAGATGGACACATCCTTACAATGTACTCCTCATTTATTATGACAATCTTCTGGACATAAATGGCAGATATCCTATTTCCAATTTTACACCTAAGATCACTTGTCATCATGTACACGTGTTAATTGCATGTGCGAGGGACAGCATATCTTGACATGCTAGTCCATTATTCGATGATTAAAGCACGCATGCTACAAATACTGCAACAATACAGGACATGCTTGATCGCACACAGAGAAAGAGAGAACATCCAAGACACGTTCGCCATGAAGGTCATCCTTATCTTTCTGGTCATCCTCCTCGTACCGCTCTCCATGGCCGCCGCCCGCCTCCTATGCCCCAACGTGCCACACGTCAGCGTCCCGTCTGTCTGCAGCAACGCATGCGGCACAAAGTACCTGTACGACCACTGCACCGAGGCGATGCGGAGCGGCGGCATCGACCCGTCCCCGTCGCACACGGAGGAGACCACCGTGTACGCCATCCTTGCCGCGCAGCAGGCCATCGATTCCTATAGCGACACCCTCGATGCTCTGAGGATCCAACTCCAGCAGAACAAGTCGCTCTCCGGCCCTGAGAGCGATGCCTACGACGGCTGCATGGACGACTATGTCGCGTCGATCAACTCCCTCTATGTCATCGCCGGCCCGGCTCTGTCCAACTGCCTGTTCGAAAAGCTCGTCAGCTTGTACATGGACGCCATGGCGAGCCTGGAGACCTGCAGGGACCGCATGTTGGCGCCGTGGATGAAGAAGCCGCCGCTGTACCCCATGGTTGAGCGTGACCGGAGCAAGGTCGTGATGGCATACTTGCTTGGTCAACTGCTAGCAGGCTTCTGAGTGTATGCTAAATGCGCAGCGGCATGTAGCCGAAGAGCAATCAATAAAAAGGGGGATTTATTAGTAATAGTATCTACTCCTTGAGTGACTGGCCTCTCCGACTCTACAACTCAGGTTGTTTCCGGACAAAACCTTCGAATAGTGAATTAACTTGTGAACGCTACAAGTACCAACGAGTGTATTTGATACGCTAAAAATGCATCACTTCATTTAGAAAATAACCGTCTTTTTACAATTTTTACTATTTTATCATAGAAGTCATGTTTTTAGCTGCAAGAATTTTCAATTTGATGTTGATAAAGGATTACTTTTTCCAGCTAAATTAACGTAGTTTTAAGGGGAAATGATTCATTTATAAATTAAAGTTACACTAACACATTTCAAACTCCCTGGAAAAGAGTTCAAAAGGTTGAATTGTAATTGACCATTCATCCTCCTATCACCACTGATTTATGTAGAGGACGCGAAGGTACTTGGTAAAGCGAAATGGGGGCCACCCTAGCCCATTGAGTGCTCTACCTCGGGCCATCGACATCATACGCTCTACTGAAATAGATTTCGCGGAAAACCAGCTATATCCGATCTTGGTTGGCCTTTCACCCCTAGCCACAAGTCATCCCCGTATTTTGCCACATACGTGGGTTTGGTCCTCCAAGGCCTGTTAGAGCAACGGTGCCGTCCCTTGACTTACAATTGGATCAGGACGGCGGATAGTGTAGAGTTCGACAAGGTCAGTGGCTCATAAGTTGTGCGGTTAACCAGATCTCTTATGTAACTAGATGATACCCCGCGCTTTGCTGCGAAAATTTAAGTCAACATGAAAAATAACATGATGGATAAGTAATACTTAGAACATAAATTGTGAACATGAATCAACCAACTATGTAGAAAGTATAAAACTTTTGTAGCAATTTTTTGGGTATATTGACCTGCTAAGTCATAGTCTGTATACACATATAGAAAGGCGATTAATTGTGAAATACATAAGTAAGGCCTTCAATTGGGTTTGGGTTACATTAGCATCACTGCTTCTATTCCCGGAATAGAGATACTCACTAATTGTGTAGAAATATGAAATCATAATAACCATGTAGAAATATTCACTAATCCTGAAATAGAGATACTCATTTATAGCCTTCAAGTGGTTAGTGACAGCAAAATTGTACCCGTCACTACCGAGTATTCTTAGCGACAGGCAAAGACAAGCCTGTCACTAGTACGAAACACTAGTGAGAGGCGTATAAATATGATTGTCACTAGCATTTCTTTTTGAGTCGTGCGTATGAAAAAAATACTTAGTGACATGCGTACATAAATGCCTGACATTGAAATCACTGTATATAATAACGGGCTAAAATTATGCCAGTTGCTAGTATTTTCCTCGTAGGGCGGTGCTAAAAGAGGCAAATGCTTAGTGATAGCCATTCTATAGGATTGTCACTCCGTATATGCATTTTTTAGTTGTATATATCTCCACTAATAACACTTACTCCGACTCATATTAGTCGACTCAAATTTGTCTGATATGAATGTATCTAGCGCTAAAAATTGACTAGATACATTTATATCTACTCCCTCCGACCCATATTAATTGACTCACATTTGTCTAGATTTAAATGAATCTAGACACTATTTAGTATATAGGTTCATCCAAATTTTGATAAATCCAAGTCAATTAATATGGGCCGGATGGAGTAGATAAATGTACTAACTCAATTAATATGGATCGAGGTAATATAAAAAGAGCCCGAGGGCCGATCCAAGCATCCAGCCATCTAATCTTCAAAAGTTAAACAAACTGTAGCCGCTGATTTAGCCCGCCTCCATCTCCCGTATCCATTGCCCAGCCGCTGCTCCATTGCCCGCCTCCTCCAACACGAGCCCGGATCGATCCGTCTTGATGATGGGGATTGGGGATCACATACGGCCGCAGATGGAGGCAGAGCATAATGACTCGAGGGGCACTAGAGTCACGGCTATCCCTAGGTTTCTAGGAGGCGTCCGGCCCGCCTCGGTGGCGCCGGCGACGATACAGCAGGAGCGGAATCTGCCGCCGCCTCCTTCACCGGCTTCCACGGACGCGGCATAGCAAGGATCTGCCGCCGCAGGCCAAGATCCGCATTGCCCCTCCTCCTCGTGCGGACGTGCCAACAAAATCTACATGCCTCCTTTAACAAGGTTCGTTCTCATTTTTCTACATTCCGCAATGTCGTGTGCTTCTACCGGATTCATGTCTGGAGAACTAAGGCTGTGCTGTTATTAGCTGGGTCAGTGACATGCGTATGGAAAAATTACTTAGTGACATACGTACATAAATGCCTGTCACTGAAAACACTGTATGTAATGACGAGCTAAAATTATGCCAGTAGCTAGTATTTTCCCCGTAAGGTGGTGCTAAAAGAGGCAAATGCTTAGTGATAGCCATTCTATAAGATTGTCACTCTGTGTATGCATTTTTAGTTGTATGTATCTCCACTAATAATACTTACTACGACTCATATTAGTTGACTCAAATTTGTCTAGATATAAATGTATCTAGCACTAAAACTTACTAATACATTTATATCTAGATATAACTCAACTAATATGGATCGAGGTAATATAAAAAGAGCCAGAGGGCCGATCCAAGCATCCAGCCATCTAATCATCAAAAGTTCTTGGTTCAGATTAACACTAAAACTAGGTTAGATGACACTGCTAAACAAACTGTAGTTGCTGATTTAGCCCGCCTCCATCTCCCGTATCCATTGCCCAGCCGCTGCTCCATTGCCCGCCTCCTCCAACGCGAGCCCGGATCGATCCATCTTGATGATGGGGATTGGGGATCACATACGGCCGCAGATGGAGGCAGAGCATAATGACTCGAGGGGCACTAGAGTCACGGCTATCCCTAGGTTTCTAGGAGGCGTCCGGCCCGCCTCGGTGGCGCCGGCGACGATACAGCAGGAGCGGAATCTGCCGCCGCCTCCTTCACCAGCTTCCACGGACGCGGCATAGCAAGGATCCGCCGCCGCAGGCCAAGATCCGCATTGCCCCTCCTCCTCGTGCGGACGTGCCAACAAAATCTACATGCCTCCTTTAACAAGGTTCGTTCTCATTTTTCTACATTCCGCAATGTCGTGTGCTTCTACCGGATTCATGTCTGGAGAACCAAGGCTGTGCTGTTATTAGCTGGGTCAGTGACATGCGTATGGAAAAATTACTTAGTGACATACGTACATAAATGCCTGTCACTGAAAACACTGTATGTAATGACGAGCTAAAATTATGCCAGTAGCTAGTATTTTCCCCGTAGGGCGGTGCTAAAAGAGGCAAATGCTTAGTGATAGTCATTCTATAAGATTGTCACTCTGTGTATGCATTTTTAGTTGTATGTATCTCCACTAATAATACTTACTACGACTCATATTAGTTGACTCAAATTTGTCTAGATATAAATGTATCTAGCACTAAAACTTACTAATAGATTTATATCTAGATATAACTCAACTAATATGGATCGAGGTAATATAAAAAGAGCCAGAGGGCCGATCCAAGCATCCAGCCATCTAATCATCAAAAGTTCTTGGTTCAGATTAACACTAAAACTAGGTTAGATGACACTGCTAAACAAACTGTAGTTGCTGATTTAGCCCGCCTCCATCTCCCGTATCCATTGCCCAGCCGCTGCTCCATTGCCCGCCTCCTCCAACGCGAGCCCGGATCGATCCGTCTTGATGATGGGGATTGGGGATCACATACGGCCGCAGATGGAGGCAGAGCATAATGACTCGAGGGGCACTAGAGTCACGGCTATCCCTAGGTTTCTAGGAGGCGTCCGGCCCGCCTCGGTGGCGCCGGCGACGATACAGCAGGAGCGGAATCTGCCGCCGCCTCCTTCACCAGCTTCCACGGACGCGGCATAGCAAGGATCCGCCGCCGCAGGCCAAGATCCGCATTGCCCCTCCTCCTCGTGCGGACGTGCCAACAAAATCTACATGCCTCCTTTAACAAGGTTCGTTCTCATTTTTCTACATTCCGCAATGTCGTGTGCTTCTACCGGATTCATGTCTGGAGAACCAAGGCTGTGCTGTTATTAGCTGGGTCAGTGACATGCGTATGGAAAAATTACTTAGTGACATACGTACATAAATGCCTGTCACTGAAAACACTGTATGTAATGACGAGCTAAAATTATGCCAGTAGCTAGTATTTTCCCCGTAGGGCGGTGCTAAAAGAGGCAAATGCTTAGTGATAGCCATTCTATAAGATTGTCACTCTGTGTATGCATTTTTAGTTGTATGTATCTCCACTAATAATACTTACTACGACTCATATTAGTTGACTCAAATTTGTCTAGATATAAATGTATCTAGCACTAAAACTTACTAATACATTTATATCTAGATATAACTCAACTAATATGGATCGAGGTAATATAAAAAGAGCCAGAGGGCCGATCCAAGCATCCAGCCATCTAATCATCAAAAGTTCTTGGTTCAGATTAACACTAAAACTAGGTTAGATGACACTGCTAAACAAAATGTAGTTGCTGATTTAGCCCGCCTCCATCTCCCGCCTCCATCTCCCGTATCCATTGCCCAGCCGCTGCTCCATTGCCCGCCTCCTCCAACGCGAGCCCGGATCGATCCGTCTTGATGATGGGGATTGGGGATCACATACGTCGCAGATGGAGGCCGAGCATAATGACTCGAGGGCACTAGAGTCACGGCTATCCCTAGGTTTCTAGGAGGCGTCTGCCCGCCTTGGTGGCGCCCGGCGACGATCTGACGAGGCGGAATCTGCCGCCGCCTCCTTCACCAGCTTCCACGAACGCTGCATAGCAAGGATCCGCCGCCGCAGGCCAAGATCCGCACTGCCCCTCTTCCTCGTGCGGACGTGCCAACAAAATCTACATGCCTCCTTTAACAAGGTTCGTTCTCATTTTTCTACATTCTGCAATGTCGTGTGCTTCTACCGGATTCATGTCTGGAGAACCAAGGCTGTGCTGTTATTAGCTGGGTGCGATTCAACAAGAATGCTATCATCATTCATGATTTGAATAAAATGCATACGAAAGTGGTCATAGTCATACTTTTTGGCTGTATGAATGTATACATGCACATGTATATTGTATAAGAATCAGTTGGTTTCTGCAGAAAAAAGTAAGATAGGAGTCAATTGGAGCAATTGGTCCATATGAAAATGAGTTAGAATCTTATGAATATCAGTAGGTTTCAAGTGTATCTGAATGCTATTTATAAATTTTACACCAATTACTTTTCATGACAGCATCTGAGCATAGCTACACAATTTACTTTCCGCAAACTATGATAGCTTTGCCACGCACACATCATGATACAAGGAAAATTCATAACTATCAACACAAGGCGTATGGAAAGTACTTGCTGAATTTGGATTGATATTTATTTGCATGCATTCTGCTGCCATATGCTGCCTGTGATCATGATCATGTTGCATTTGCATGGCGATCCATGTTGATAATTTGGATTGGGGAACACATAAGGCCGCAGATGGAACACGATCATGACTCGCAGGACTGAACAAAGCAAATGATCCCATGATAATATCTGGAAGGCTGGATTAAGGTAAATGCCGACGCCTCTTTTATGTAGGAAAGTAGCCAAACCTATTATGGCTACAACGGAGCAAGCAGTGCCTAGGCAAGATGACATTTAGCAGCGGAGCCGGCTAGGAAAGTGGTGGCTTACTGTCGAGGGGCGTCATCGGAAAATATTGCTGAGGTTCTTTAAGTTGCAAGTTCACATGCCTATGTTCACTTTATTCAGATCGCCATTTGCAGAATAATTTCCAACCCGACCATTTTAGGCTAAATAAGCATTGGATTCCTGGTAAGAAATCCTAATAACCAATTATTGATTTCATCTCGATGCAGTTTCACAATTTAGTATCTTATGCCAACTAACTCTATCTGCAATTTAATCTATGTATAGAATATAGCACTATTATTTATTTCTAACAAACCATGCATGTTTCGGCTATTATGCTCTGCCGGTTAAACACCTATATGTTCATGGGAAAACCTACATAAGATGTGTCCAAAGAAAATCTAATTAAGCAGCACATGAAATATCTGCATAGTTTTCTATTTATTTTGCAGATCATCAACACTGGAAAACACACAATGGTCTTCGACTTTTCTGTATTGGTACCACTAAACAACAGACTGTACATGCATAATGGATACGTTAAATTTAGCTGGAGTGCACCAATGAAGCACATCAACCTCCAAAGAAATTAAATCACCTTATGAGTTTGCATCTAGAATCATATGCTTAACCTTGTGAAAATGAAATGTGTATTTCTACATCGCGCTTTGGGTCCATTTTCACATGATACTTAGTTGTACATCGTGCTTTGCCTACTCTGCATCTACAAGCCGCTGAACATGTACATAAAAAAAAGTAGTATGTTACCTGATTATAGAATGGGATGAACTTGGCATTCCATACCCATAAGCATTAGCTGTATTCAGATCCAAACAAAAAGCATTGGATGTATTAGTTACTCCTACTTATAGTTGCTTGTCCATTTCCCTTCCAGAAATTTTAGTTTCTTAATCAGCACAAATAATTTTTATGCAATGGATGCTCAAGTTTCCTGATATATCTCTGCTCACAAGTACTGACTATAAACAGGGTTGCTTGAGATTACTTTTGATTTATGCATGCCTTCTTAGTTTGCCTCACATGTGACCAGGCTGATTACTTCTTTGTCTAAATTTATTCATCCTATTTGATTCTTACTACTTACTACTGTCACATTGGTATCTTTTTTATCTCTGTAGGTTTGATTAAATAACCCGTTGATCTCGAGTCCAATCCATTTGACTGGAAGAAAGAGTTTACACGCGTCCAAGGAAGAAAGAGTTTACACCTGTTAAATTCACACAGAAGTAAACAATAATAATTGGGGACAAGATCAGGTTCGATTCATGCCATATGCTATTGCAGCATAATATTGTTGTAGATTTATGCCATAACCTTAGTACTAACATCTTGTCTTATTATCTTATATTCTCATACATGAAGTAGTCTGCAAAGTACTATTGAGTATTAATGATGGATATCTAAATTTAATGTTTTGATCTCTATAGATACTCTGGTACTTGTAATTGCGTGCACTGCAGAGTGCGATGCACTAGATCTTAATTATATTGACATGTCGGTCTATGTCCCATTAAATATAATATAATTTAAGATGCACACAATCTTTTTTGAAATACAAATAGTAAATGCTACATTCGCGCAAAGAAGCATATCCCCACAAAGAGATACATATGTGCTATGATGACTATGAAGCTTATCCTTCTCCTTGCACCTATTCCCATGGCAATCGCGTGCCCCGGCGTGCCATCGCTAGGCTCGGCAGCGGCCTGCCTCAAGGCCTGCGGCACCAAGTACACCTACGACCTCTGCATCAACACGATGCAGCGAAGTGGTATGGATCCGTGCCCGTCCCACACAGTGGTGGCCACGGTCTATGCCATTGTCGCGGCACGCGTCGCCGAGGCGTCCTACGAAGACACGATGCTCGCGCTGAACACGCAGCTCCAGCAGAACGGGTCGCTCTCCGGTGATGAGCGGGACGCCTATCGGGGGTGCCTGGGTGACTACACCGCAGCCGAGAGCTCCATCGAGCGCGCCGCGGAGCGCATGGCGTCCAGCTGCGACCTCGGGGGGCTCGGTAACGAGTTCAGGGGCGGGATGATGAGCCTAGAGGGCTGCAGGGATCGGCTGCTTTCACCGTGGATATACCCGTCGCCGATGTATCCCTTGGTTATGGGCAACCGGGACAAGGTTTTGGTAGCCTATTTGCTTGCTAAGCTGCTAGGTATTTGAACGACTAGTAGAGTGGCAGTGTAACCAGCGTGAACGCTGATTAATAAACTTTCATCACAGATCCGCTACATTTGCCTTATTTCAACGTCTATGTTTGCAATTTTGGTGATTTTTTTATTAGTTTGTATATAGTCATATGCGTAATTTTTATAGTAAATTCTACCTTTTACCTCCTAGTTTAACATTTGTGACGCTAATTACCCGATTTAGCAGAAATTCATCCAGCTTACCCCATTTAGCGTAAGTTGTGTCAATTTTTACCTCTTTTAGTTTTTTTTACACATTAGTATGTTAGGTGTGAGCCAATCGGCTAGGTCCATGCTGCGTGCCGTAACGCAATTAGTGATCTTGCCTGGGCGACTTCAGTCAAGTTGATGGATTTTCCTCTTAGACCTCACGAATCTAGACGTGCTACACAGGTAGCCCGATCAATTCGGTGGTGCGTGTATCAGTACTCGGCAACGTCGTTGCCGCCGATGTGTACTCAGTTGGATTGAACAGAATGAATGGTCTGGATGCTAGCTAGTAACTAGTTTGGGATGCATATTATTGCGATATACCACAACAAAGGACGGTGCACGATCTTGCCGCAATTCCCTCTGCTGCCTCCGAATGCACCTCCACAAGAGAACTCTTGATCCACCGCCAAGCATGTGGAGTAGCTCTTACGTCCTTGCTGCTTGTCAATACATCGCACGCACGACACCGTAACGCTCACTGCCCGGTGGACAAGCCACAGCCTCTCTCGCCGGGCAATCCACGCCCACGCTAGTCCTCAAGATCCAGAGCTCATAAAACAGCAAAGTAGAATGATAGAAGGGGTAAAAACTGACACAATTTTCCTTAAATGGGGTAAACGGGATGAATAATTGTTAAATAGGGTAATTACTGTAAAAAATGTTAAATTTGAGGGTAAAAAATGGAATTTACTCTATTTTCTTTTTGCAATTTATCCCTTATTGATTGAGATATAACTATTTCTACCATTCGTAAGAATGGTGGATTCTAGGCATCTAGATTCGTCGAAATGCAAAATGACAAGAAAATCTGTTTGGATGCCCATCAGCCCTCATCGATCAACATCAACTCTGAACAAACTATTCTGAATCATCTCATATATAGATGCTCTAAGGTGGACTCCAAAGAATTATAAACATAACATACCATAAAATTCTAGAAAAAAAAGCATGAAATCTGAAAAGATTTCAGATGTTATTTTCTATTAAAGAATGATTTTGAATGGCTCTTTTTTTTGCAATATTCTTGATTTTGAAATTTTCATGTAATATCCCTAGTGTTCAGATTCATATTTCGTGACTAAATTTAATTTTTGTTCCATGTTTCTCTATGTTTCATTCAACCCAGGTGAGTACTAGAGAAACTTCAACGGTTTTTGGTGGTTTCCCTTTTTTTCATGATTTATGTTCTGTCACATGTGCAAAATACCGCGCCACTACAGGACGCGCGCGCTACACTGAGGGCAAAAAGCCGTCGGCGTAGCCTCCTCGGCGGAACACATAGAGGCCGTCAAGTGATCGAAATACTGTCGGGCGTAAGCATAGCTTGTCGACAGGTTGCAAAAACATTCTTAAAAAAAATATTTTTATTTTTTTCTCAATTTTTGAATCTTTGAATTGTTTGACTCGTTAATCTCTCACTTTGAATATTTTTAATACTAATTACACTTAATATTTAATTAAATTGCAGTCTTGGTCGAACTTCCCGGCTGGTCACCCATCCTAATACTACTCTAGCTCTAGCACGCTTCACTTCCTCGTTCCTTCAGAATCTGTTTCCGCAAAGTAATTCATACATTGTTGTCAATACTATGATATCAATCCTATTAACCCTTATATCAACATGTCACATGTTTGTATTTTTTTGAAATTACAAAAAATTATTTAAGTAAACATTAATGAATAAGTAAAAATATTATTGAATTCAAATAAAAATATAATAATTTTACTTTTTTGTATTTTTCTATTTAATATGGAATAATTAATATATTTAAATCTATAAATCGGAATTTAACAAATAATATGTCTAAATTGATCAAAAAATGAGAGGAATCCAAATATGATATCCATATCAACTAATCACAAACCCTCCTTTTTGAATTATCTATTTGGTGGTTGCTTTAGAAAATCCCCTTTTTGCGCAATAATGAAAAATGACTTTTTGGTGCGATGAAAATGAAAACTTGCATAGAATCTTTGATAAAATAGCATATTATGAACCTAAAAATGATTTTCGTAAAAAAATATGAACATCGGATCATGTACATGTAGTTCATATCTGACCCACTTCATGCTGATTCGGCAGGAATTTGTCTTTTTCACCAGCGGTGGAGGAAAGGTTTCGGATCCCTCTCTTGGGACATTGTCCATATAAGGTGGTATAGTATTTTTGTAAAATGTGGTGGTGGCATTTTGAATTAGCCATTTGGTGGTTGCTTCACAAAATCGTCCGTTTTTTGTGCTCGGAAAATGGAAAATGGCTTTTGGTGCGATTTAAAAGGAAAACTTCCTCCTGCAACATTGTTCGCCGTCCCATGATGCATGTGTATGCACAATATGGGCACATTATCACAAACTATGCCTTGATTCTAGCCATAACATTGGTCATTTGACCCGAAAGTCAAGAAACCTCGAATGAGATAGGTCATTTTGTGAAGGTTTTTTGAGACATAATCAATATATCAAGTTTAATTTTTTTACTTATAACTATGTCACATAATATGACACCGCGCGAAGGTTTCGCATTGTTTCGATCGCTTTTGAATTTT
The DNA here is from genome assembly GCA_023614405.1 of Avena insularis. NCBI lineage: Eukaryota > Viridiplantae > Streptophyta > Magnoliopsida > Poales > Poaceae > Avena > Avena insularis. The sequence goes on along the minus strand of CM042691.1, from coordinate 280,195,866 downwards.
TATGCTCGCTTTTAAACTATCGTCAAACTTTGTTAATCGGTGGGCATGAAGATTCTTAGCTCGGGCCGAGCCTCGCTAAACTTGGATTGGATCTTTGATAAAATAGCATATTGTGAACCTAAAATGATTTTTTTAAAACATGAGCATTAGATCATGTACCTGTAGTTCATATCTAACCCACTTCCTGCCGATTCGGCAGGAATTTGTCTTTTTCACCAAAGGTGGACGGAAAGGTTTCGGATCCCCCTGTTGGGACATTTTCCATATAAGGTGCTCTATTTTTTTTATAAAATGTGGTGGTACTATTTTGAATTAGCTATTTGGTGGTTGCTTCGTAAAACCGTCCGTTTTTTATGCTCGGAAAATGGAAAATACCTTTTTGGTGCGACAAAAAGGAAAGCTTCCTTCTGCAACATTGTTCGCCATCCTATGATGCACATGTATGGACAATATGGGCATATTATTACAAACTATGTCTTGATTTTAGCCATAACATTGGTCATTTGACCCGAAAGCCAAGAAACCTCGAATGAGATAGGTCTTTTTGTGAAGGTTTTTTTGAGACATAATCAATATATCAAGTTTAATATTTTTACTTATAACTATGTCACATAATATGACACCACGCGAAGGTTTCACATTGTTTCGATCATTTTTGAATTTTTTATGTCCGTTTTAAACTATCGTCAAACTTTGTCGAACGACGGGCATGAAGATTCTTAACTCGGGGCTGAGTCTCGCTAAACTTGCATTGGATCTTTGATAAAATAGCATATTGTGAACCTAAAAATGATTTTTGTAAAAAAACATGAGCATCGGATCATGTACCTGTAGTTCATATCTGACCCACTTCCTACCGATTCGGTAGGAATTTGTCTTTTTCACCAAAGATGGACGGAAAGGTTTCGGATCCCCCTGTTGGGACATTGTCCATATAAGGTGTTCTATTATTTTTGTAAAATGTGGTGGTAGTATTTTGAATTAGCCATTTGGTGGTTGCTTCATAAAACCGTCTGTTTTTTATGCTCGGAAAATGGAAAATGCCTTTTTGGTGCGATAAAAAGGAAAGCTTCCTCCTGCAACATTGTTCGTCATCCTATGATGCACATGTATGCACAATATGGACACATTATCACAAACTATGCTTTGATTGTAGCCATAACATTGGTCATTTGACCCGAAAGCCAAGAAATCTCGAATGAGATATGTCATTTTGTGAAGGTTTCTTTAAGACATAATCAATATACCAAGTTTGATATTTTTCCTTCTAACTATGTCACATAATATAACACCACGCGAAGGTTTCGCATTGTTTCGATCATTTTTGAAATTTTTATGCCCGTTTTAAACTATATATAATTTTTTATGTTTTACTTAATTTTTATTTACAAATGTGTAATATTTGAGTGTAGATAGATAGGTCTTATTTTTATGCAAATTTTGATATATTATTTGTATTTTTCTGAATTAGAATGATTTAGTTATGATTTTTCAAAGTTTAATGAGATAAAATAAAAAATAGCTACGCCGAGGGCAGACGTCGTCGTAGCATAGGATATACCGAGGAAAATTTTACGCCGACAGCTGCTTGGCGGAGCTGGCCTAGACGATGGCTACGCCGACAGCCCCGACGTTTGGCCGTCGGCGTAGCGATCGGCCGTCGGCGTAGCTTCCCATTCCTGTAGTGCGCGCATGATGTAAGACTACTTTTGTTGGGTAGGGAGTCTTTGTGCTAGGTCATTTGACGCCTTTTTAAGACATAGTAAATATTGTATCAGACTCAATCTTCCACTCCGCGTAAATTGCATGTTGAACTTCCCCATCCGGCCTTCACCTCGCGTTGACAACTCACTTGAACTTTGCATTTCTGGGAGTACAGTAAGGTGATGGCGTTGAGCCCTAAAAGTAGAGAATGTCCGGTTAGAAGGGATGCGATCATATGAATGTTGGGGAAAAGGCGAGATGGCAGTGCCAACTATTAGTGGTGAGTAAATGATCACGAAGAAAGAATACGTGGTGATGTCACATATGTTACGGCCTTACGGGAAGTGTCAAACATATGGCACGAGATGGTAGAGTAATACATATTGTCTGGTCCTTCCGGGCATCCGATAAAATGAAAAGGATAAAGGCATTGCCTCGATAGGGAATAAAACAATCTTAGCTAATCACTAAATTTTCAATTTGATGTGAGAAAAATTAGGTAATTTTCTTTAAAAATGATGAATATATCTTCCGTCTAAATAGATGTTCAGATTTGTTAAAATTTGGATGAATCTAGACACTATTTAATATATATAGGTTCATCAAAATTTTAACAAATCTAAGACATCTATTTTGAAACGGAGGAAGTAATATTTTCTCTCATGTATCGTCAAATAAAATATTGCACAAAGAACTAACCGATAGTTGGACCATCGGAATGATGTAGTATGATTGTATCTCCTGTCCACAAGGATACACACGGTCGATGTTTGACCTCTTCTATGTTTCATTAATGTGGAATATTATTTACTACGTGCTAGTATATCATATCATTTATTTAGATTATACTGAGTATTAATGGGAGATATCCTAATACTACGATGGAGTATTGTACTGGTGACTTGTCTTCAAGTACACGTGTTGTATGTGCGGTTAATTGGCAGCATATCTTTGCCATGCCAGAGGCCCAGAGCATATCTTTATCAAATCAAACAATTAAGACGGCAATGCACTCGATCTTTCTTGCTCGAAAGATCAAAGCGCGCGCGCATGGTACAAATAGTACTGGAATGCTTGCTCGCACAACGTATGAGTAGTACCGACTTACCCACGAAGAAGAGCCATGACGACTACGACGAAGATCTCCCTCCTGCTTCTCGTCCTCGCACCCCTCCTCATGGCCGCCGCCGGCAAGGATTGCCCCGGCGTGCCGTGGCTGGGCGCGGTGGCAGCCTGCCGCAAGGCGAGCGGCACGAAGCTGATCTACAACCTCTGCATCAGCACGATGCGTGATTACGAGGTCAACATGTCCCCATCGCACAGGGAGGCGGTCACCGCGTATGTGATCAACGCTCTGGAGGCCGCCACCAACTCCTACGAGGAAACGGGGTGGCGCGAGCAACCAGATCGACAACACTTCTCTTTCCCACCAGGCGAGGACGCCCAGGCGCGTGCACATCTTTCTTATGCATAGCATACCAATGTTTAAGAAAAGACAACATGAGTTTTATCCCAAACCATAACTTTATATGGTGTCATTTCAGCGGATTATGATGGAGCTCTTTTAGTGGAAAACGGTAGTCTCTAAAGCTTTTAATCTTTAAAAATATAATGGCAGTTCTATATATTACACCTTTGATCTTACCATGTCAAACAAGGTTTTAATTACATGTCTCGAACACTCCATACTCTTATGGTGTTTTCGGGAATGCAAATCCACGGAACGATTCCTTAAATCTTAGGTATTATGCTAAACTTGTAACTCAAATATCTTCCTTTATGATCTTATCATAAACTATTTATATTCATGTTACAATGATTTTGCACTTCATCTTGAAAATCTTTCGAACTTTTCAAATATTTCACACTTCATCCTTATTAAGCAAATATTCACATATTCACTCAAATTTTCGGAGAAAGCATATGAAGTTGAAATCCATCGCTCTTGACTACACATAATGGAGTTCGTACAACAATATGCACAAGTTCCAATAAGCTAGTCATTCATTCCCTTTTGGCCTATGAACGAAGTTTTAATTATCTCTAGGAAAGTTTCACAAACGTCATTTGATCAAAAATCAAAAAACTCCAAAATTTCATCCACATGGAGTTTCTTCATGTTTTCTTTCCAATATAATTTAAACGGCGATGTCACTTCCTAAGTGATCTTTCAATCAATTTGTCTTTCGACAATTTTAGCACTAGTTTTATGGATGTGATTTATCCAACGAGATTTGTGAATCATCCATCTTTTATGGATTACGGCAATTATTTGAACAACCCTTTTGTTCTCATAATACCTGATAAAACAAATCTTGAAGGCAAGCTTTGATGTTTAACGAGCAACATAATAACCCTTTATTTGTTCTCGATGAACATCATCACATATTCTTTTGCTAGTTACTTAGGCCATTGTAGTTCATGAATTGTGTTGTTTCGTATGACGATTCACACCAACAAATTCAGTATCAAATACTTAAGAACCACATTGTTTAATAAGCAAAGAATATAGCCATAACACGTATATCATCTATATACTTAAACTGAACAATTCTAGTCTTTTCTTTTCTGCCATATACTTATGAGATTCTCTTTCAGTATTTCCTTTTCTGTTTGAAAGAATCTAACAACATCAATAGTGGAGTCATACATATGACACACAGTCCAAAGCGTGTATAGTTAAATACCAATGTCTTTGAACTTGCACTTTGAAGTAGATCACCATTATCAAATATTTGGTGTTCTTTCAAATTCCTTTCTTTAGTAATCTCTTGGTGTAGTAAACATTTTACCTACATCAAATATTCACCCTCATCATGGACTTATCCATGATCTAGCTACTTTTAGCTTGTAACGGTGAATCGCGAGTATAATGTTGCTTTCCAAAACCTTTTGGAAGATTAGGACAACTAGTGTCTCCAACCTTTTGCAAATTCTCATCAAAATATGAGAACATGAACTTTGCCATATTATACTCTATCATGTTGTAACCAAAACTTCGTTTTAGATATCACAATATCTTCCACACATCATGGTTTCTGAAACAACTCTTTCAGATCCTAGATTACCTTGATATTAAGACAATCCTTTGAATATCAAGAATCATGGAGATAAACATGATACTTATATACTAACATTTGGAATTGTTACTCTTGATTTAATACTAATTATTAAACTTCATGGAG